>CM019063.1:340433198-341803953 GCA_009667805.1 Leptobrachium leishanense
CAAGCGCATCTGACTGTTTGACTGATACCATGACAACCCTGGAGAATATGCGATGTAACGCAGATGACATTTTTTCCACTTTGCATATGGAAGCTACAGAATTGGCATCAGAACTTGGAGTGGAACTAAAATTGCCACGTGTTGTACATAGACAAGTGCACAGATTGAATTACAATGTAGAATCTATTGACGAATACTACAGGAAATCTTTGTATATTCCCCTGCTGGACAACATTATTAATGATTTAAAATCTCGCTTTCCAGAAAATGCAATGCAGTGTTTGCAGATTCAAATCTTGATGCCAGCAGTACTTTTTGGGAAAAAAATGGAAAACATGGTTCCTGTTGCTGTGCAAGCTTTATCAAATCGTTTTCACCGTCTCCTAGCTGATGGTAAGCAGAAGGTGATGGAGACATTACTACAGGGAGAACTAACAGGGTTATTCAAAGAGATCCGAATTGCTTGAGAAAGGTAACCGAAAGCTGAAAATCAGCGTTCGGTTACCTTTCCTGGCCATTCGGCTATCCAGAGAGCAGGCAATTCGCCAAATCCTGGCGAATTGCCTGCACATACGGTGCCTGTTCGGTGCCTGTTCGAGGGCAGTGAAATCCCCATAAAAAAGCACTGCTTCGTCTATTCAGAGAACACAAACCAGCAGTGAAAGGTTCCCCTAATGCTCTGCCATTCGGTGGTTTAATTCAGCAAATTAATTCAGGAGAATCCCATAGACTTCAATGTTAAAAATATTCCCGTTTTAATTCAATATCTAATAAACCGTTCATTATAAAATTCTGCAGCAAAAAGTCTCTTTATTTATAGATTTTTTAGGATACTTTAAGCATTTTTTTTTTTTTTTTTTAAAAGTCCGATTTTTTTTTGATTTTTTTTTCAGTTTACTTATTTTTTTTGTAACAGCCCTCTTTATTATCATTCCCTGGACCTCCTGTGAAAATTTCAGACATTTTCGCACAGTAGTTTCTTTGCAAACAGCTTTTCATTTTCCCAGATTCATACAAATGGTTTTGCTAATTTATTCACTGCCTCCTCTACGTCACAGCGCGGCTCTGTGTGATTCGGCTCCTGTTCGGCTCCTGTTCGGCTTTTTCGAAGGTTAATCCAGATGTTTTTGCTTGTTTTCAGCGTGCATTCGGTTAGTTTTCGTCAGGTTTTCGGCAGCTTTTCCCTGCAATTCGGGGACCCTGTGGTGTTTGCTGAATACACCGCAGGGTCACCGTAATGCAATCGGCAAAAGGAACCGAATTGAAGAGAACAAAAAGTCACCGAACGTGCGGTGACTTTTCGAATCTCTTTGGATAACCCTGTAAGTCTCTGGCTTACAAAGTGGAAACGAGAGTTATCAAACCAGAAGGATATTCCACAAACAGTCCTTGAAGTGTTGGACTTGTGTGACCAGGACCTCTTCCCAACCATCAGAAGTTTACTTCTGATCTTAGCAACTCTCCCTGTAAGTGTGGCCTCAGCAGAGAGATCTTTCTCAACCCTCCGTCATGTTAAAACATGGGTTCGGTCACGAATGGTGGAGGACCGGTTAAATGGCTTATGTTTACTTTACATTCATAGAGATATTCCTGTGAATACTGATCAAGTCATTGAGCTGTTTGCCAAACAAGGAAAACGAAGAATTGAGCTAATTCTGTAAATTTATCATGTTATGTACCTTACAAGTAAAATGTTTCTTTTGTTGCTTGTGTTTGGAAAGTGATAAGGTTTGGGTTCTGCTGCTATGTTTTTTCTTTGTTTTTTTTTACACATAATTTTATATTGTTTGTGAATATTTTGTCTGGAAATATTATAAGTATACAAACTGATTGATCTTTGCAATAATAATAAAGTTATATATGGTTAAATGTATCCTGTCTGTTTAATGTAAGAATCTAATCTGTAATGATAAATGTCACAGTCTCACAAGGTTAGGACTGTATGATACGTTAAATAAAATATTTCAGTTCTGTAAGCAACACCTTATTTTCAGTCATTGCCCCTCCCGAGACTAGGCTCTGGATCCGCCCCTGTGACCTGCCCACACATATTTAAGAAAGAAAGACTGCAAAGAGCGAAAGAAGGTCGGCAGGATCCGGATTGGCAAGGATTGTAAAAGATAGAGCCCGCGTGGGAGTACATTTAATTTACGCATGCTAATGAGTCCAAACCAGGTAATATGGGGATGTGCCCATCAAGATCCGTCTCCAGCGTGCAGAGCTGGGGGACAAAGTTAAAGGAGTAAAGAACTACGGTGTCAGGCGTAAGTTGAACCCCGAGATATTTAAGAGAGGATTCACACCAGCGGAATGGGATGCAGGTCTCAAGGTGGGAGCGGAGGGCGGGAGGTATAGTGAGACCCAAAATGTCGGATTTAGTCATATTACTTTTGTAATTACTGAGCTCACTGTATGTGTGGAGGAGGTGATAAGGGACAGGAGAGAGACCAGGGGCTGCTGGATAAAAAATAGAAGATCATCTGCATAAGCAGCTATTTTGTAGTCGCGAGCCCAACAGAGATACCATGAATCGATGGGTCAGCTCAAATGGCCTGCAGAAGAGGTTCTAAGGACAGCCCAAATAAGAGGGGGGAAAGAGGGCATCCCTGCCAGGTCCCGTTCCGTATGGTAAAGGGAGAAGATAGGACACCATTTAAATTAATCTTGGCGGTTGGGAGGGCATACCAGGCGGACATTAAGAGTTTCTTAAGTGTCAAAAAGGCCTTCTGTGCCTGGTTATTAAAAAGGGAACGCAATTGCAAGCGAAGCTCGAGTCGTCAGAGTACAGTTTATAGGATTGTTCCAGTGTCGCATTATGGAATATGGCGCAGAAGTGATTCCTGCTACGCAACATGTTCCCTCTTCCATCTAGAGCCCTGCTGTATCAGATAACCCCTTATCATGGCCTTGTGCGTCTCCCAAATAACCTGCGGGGAACAGTCAGGGGTTTCATTCTCCACAAAGAAGTGTTGCAGCGTGTGGAGGAGGCCATCTTTAATAAGAGAGTCGGCGACAAGAGATTCGTTAAGTCGCCACAGTCTGTCAAGAAGGTGGGAGATGGGGAAAGGAGCGTAATCAGAACTGGGCAATGGTCCGACCATGTCATTGGATAGAGGCCTTGTCCAGGAGGTGCATGTGGCTAAATGGGAGGAGGATTTAGTCCAGGAGAGAATACACTGGTGGGCTGTAAAAAGTGTAGTCCCTATCCATTGGAAATTAAACAGCGCATGCTAGCAATCAATAAGTGGGAGTTGAGAGCATGTCTAGTGCAGCGCAGGACCAAATGAGGAGTGCTGGAGACACCTTTTGACGTGTCTAAATGGGCATCTAATGGTAGGTTGAGGTCACCCCCCCACAACCAGGATGCCTGCAAAATCCTGGAGGCACTGCAGTATTGTACAGAGGGCGGAGTGCTGTTTTCTGTTGGGGAGGTAGACCGAAGCAAAGGTGTACAGCTGACCCCCTATCTGCCCCTTAACAAAAGAAAAGCGGCCTCCAGGATCCAGTAAGGACTCCGACTCAATGACCGGGACATCTCGGGAGAACAAAATGGCAGTGCCGCAGCATTTCTAAAATACCCCTTAGGGTACCTGTGGTTTTTAAAGGATGGGGCGCAGGAGAGGACCAAAACTATATCAGCGAGGTATGAATGAAATTCATGAAGAGCAGTATGTCTTTTCTATGGGATGTTCAGACCCTTACCATTAATGGAAAGGATCGTAAGTGTATGAGGTATCATGGCCATGAGGACGTGTGGGAGGGGGCGGGAACATAGGGATAATTCAGGGGCAACGAGAGGAAGTGACCAGTTCCAGGACAAGGGGACGGGGGTGCAGGGGCAGTGAAGGGGCATCGGGCGGGGAAGGAGCATGGGCCTACAGAGACAGGTTGCCATACCAGCGATCTAGTCTCACAGTCCTAGTACGGGTACCAAAATACAGGGTCCGCACTAGGAAGGCATGTACTCAGGGGGAGTCAGTGGACACAGGGCACCAGACAATGGGGCCAAGGTGTAACAACAGAATGAGTAAATAGTAAAAACAGCGCAAAACAATAGCAGCTACATTAACCCCTTGCCGATGCAGGACGTGCTATGCCATCCTGCAGCAAGTGGGCTTTAACGTTGCACTTGCATAGCAAGTCTCATGAGTTTGATCCCCCCTCCCACCGATATTCATCCCTCTGTCTTGGGTCCCACGCAGATCTGAGTTCCTTGAAGTAGACTTTTTACATTTGTCGCACTGCTGGAATTTTTATATATAGCTACTGTTGCACTTTATTGTGTTTTTATGGAAAAAAAATTTAACGGCTACACAGTTGCATTTTGTATATGAGCACAGTTTCACTTCTGTTCACGCGAACACCGATTGAATATTTGTCACTTAATGACTGATGCACTTTATGATTGATATACCTCTTTATTGAAGTTTATATTGATGCGCTCCAAAGGTTTCTATTGCAATTTAATTTTCATTGACACCTGACAGTAACACAATCAAAAGTTCTTTGTACCATCAGCAGCTGTGCAGCAACTGTAACCACATATAAAAGAAAAACAATAAAACTTGAATACATGCTATTTTTTTTATTTTTACACCAATTTACATCCAGATAAATTTAATATCAACAACCACTTGTTAGGAATTTCTTATGTATATAGATGAGGTATATCACTTTGTTAAAAAAAAATTGTGTGTGATCTTACAGATATTATTATTGCATGTCCTTTTGGCTTTTACATGCTCATGCAGCTCATAAAGGTTTTGCTAACTTAGCTATGTGAGTAACTATATTATCAGTTTCCATTCAGCCGGATTGAGCAGGAATGAACATGTACAGTGAACTGAGCAGACTATATTTATTCAGTCTGAATGCCAGTCATGGCAAATTCAGAACATGACACTGTCAGTAATATGACAGAGCAGGGAGGGGGGCATGGATTATATTTGACTGAAATGTAGTAAGTGGGCAGTTGCAAATTCCAAACATAATTTCCCATCACATGCATATGAAGTGGCACAAGACCTTTATATTCAGATTTATTAATATTTCTTTATACTTTTTACTAGCCATAGCTCTGTAGCTTGTGGAATTTCAAACGCAAAATATTTACAGCACACTACACCATAGATGACTTATATCTTTAAAAATTGCATATTTGTAAGGTGAGGGGAATTTTTACAAAGCTGCAATTTCTTGCCTCCTTATAAAAGAAGAAACAAAAGAGAAGTCTCAAACTTAAATGTTCTGTATGCAGAGTAAACTTACTAAGGTAGTCCTTAAAAAAATCAAATAAAATAATTAAGACTGAAGCTCTAATCTTTCCCATTAGAAATTGACGGTACAAGTAGAACTTTCAGTGTTCTTGCGCATTACATATGTTCTAACTCTAAGGAACAAGAATATGCAACATGTATATACTATATCTGCACTTTTACTTTAGGGGCTATTCAGTAAGCACTAAAATTTCGGTGCTCTCTTGTTCAGGGCACTTTGATGCGTTTCGGCGATTTCAGTTCGCCGACTCTGCAGTGAATTCAGTGAACCGGAGGGTTCCTGAAGTGCACTGAACACCGAACAGATTGCCAAACACCACCAAAGACAGCTGACCATCTGCCAAACGCTGCCGAAAATAGCCGACAATCCGCTGAATGCCATCAAACTGACTGCCGCTCGTCGCCAAACAAACAGGATCAGCCGCCGAATGTTGCAGAACTGGTAAATATAAAAAAACGGAACTATGCTATCTTAAAGAAGGTGTTTAAACAATAAAATGCTTGAAAATGCATCGAAATAATAAAAAAGGTCCTGTAGAAAATAATAAAACTGTCTGTTGCAGAATAGAAACACCATCATTAATAGAATGCCTTCGATCATGTTGACTGGATGTATCTATGGGAACAGGGTGCTTTTCTTGTGTGAGTCCAGTCTCTGTACGCGGCTCCGCATGCCCGGGTTGATACGGGGGGGGGGGAGTACTTATCATCTCCCTTTTGGATTCAGATTGGCACGAGGCAAAATTGTCCCCAGTCCCCACTGCTGTTCACTCTTTCTATTGAACTACTGGCGTGCAGCATTCAGGACCGGCTGACATTCGTGGGATACAGGAGGGGGGACACTCAGTATAAGTTGAGTCTTTTCACGGACGATATCCTCCTTACTGTCTGCTCCCCCAGAGTGTCACTATCATGGCTCCACTCTACTCTGTGCGCTTTCGAGTATATCTCTGGGTATAATATAAATTCGGATAAAAGTGAGGCCTTTAATGTGTCGCTTTGAGAGGCCGATGTTTTGTTTTTGCGGTTTGAGTTCCCTTATAGGATGCAAGACTGCTCTCTTCGATATTTAGGGGTCCAGCACACGGGTCAGTGGAGTCACCTTTAAGGGGCGAACAATGGGCAGCTGCACCTGAGCCTGCATGTTTTGTTTGTGTCTTTGTTGGCGCTTAAGATTTTTTGGCAGGATCTGCTCCATTAAGATGACTCTCCTCCCGAAGCATTTGTACTATTTTTGGATGTCATCCAACCCAAATAGAGGTGCGGAGTTGGCCTTGCTGCAGCGAGCCATCCATAAATTTGTATGGGATGGTAGGAGGAGCAGGTTCCTTCTGCGTCTTTTGTTTCAGGCTCGGAGTGCAGGGGTAGGGGCCTCCTGCACCTCTTCACGTGGTACAATGCAGCCCAATTCACTATGTTGTCTTGCATCAATAGCCCGCAGGGTGGGCCGAGATGGGACCAGTTAGAGCAGGCCTTACGGGGGGTCACCCTCTTGCCCACGCTTATGTGGTCGGCAGAATGTCTCCTTCTGCATAATCTGGACAGCTCGACGCTCCAGCACTCACTGCGCCTGTGGAGGAGATGGAGGTTCAGGGTTGGTATAATGGCGGTGGGCTCACGACTTACTCCCCTATTTTTTAACTCAGCTTTCCCAGCGGGGATGCGCCCTGGTGATTTGATCGGTGGGTTCAGAAGGGATTCACGCAGCTGGGGCACTTGTTACTCCAGGGGTCCCTGATCACATTGGGCTACCTCCAGGAGCCGCACTCCAAGCTGCCTCGTGAGCTCTTCCGGGCCTCTCAGCTCCTTCACTTTGCCCGGGCGTGCGTCAGAGCACCCCCAGGCTTCACAGCGTTGAGAGAAGTTGCGGCAGGTGGGACAGCGTGAAGGGGTTGATCTCGACTATCTATGGTCAGCTACTTCACACCATGTTCCCTCAGGACCCCCCTTATATGGAGAAGTGGGAGACGGATCTGGGGGGTCATGCTAGCGGGAGGAGTGGGCTGACATGATCGACCGCACCTCCAGGGTGATGACTTGCACCGCTATTTGAGAGAGCTGCTATAAGGCAGTGGCATCACTAGGGTTGGTGTCACCCGGTGCGGTAACTTATGGTGTCACCCCCCCCCCCCGAGGTTTACGCATTTTTTTAACTACTCTTACTCACAAATCAGTACTCCCATATAACACTGGATGTTCATGCACAGCACACATTACTGTAAGGTTTATTGCTGTGGAGCTCTCTCATATGCTCATACAAATTTTTGCCAACTGCCAGCAAGTACGGTGCCTGTTCAAAGGCAGTGAAAGTGAAAGCACACATGGATATATATTGCCCCCAGCAGCTCTGGATATATTGCCCCCAGCAGCTCACCCATGGATATATATTGCCCCCCAGCTCACATATGGATATATTGCCCCAGCTTACAATTATATATTGCCCCCAGCAGCTCACCCATGGATATATTGCCCCAGCTCACATATGGATATATTGCCCCAGACCAGCTCACACATGGATATATTGCCCCAGACCAGCTCACACATGGATATATTGCCCCCAGACCAGCTCACACATGGATATATTGCCCCCAGACCAGCTCACACATGGATATATTGCCCCAGACCAGCTCACACATGGATATATTGCCCCAGACCAGCTCACATATGGATATATTGCCCCCAGACCAGCTCACACATGAATATTGCCCCAGCTCTCGTGGATATTGCCCCAGCTCTCATGGATATGCCCCCAGCACACATGGATACTGCCCCAGCTTATATGGATATGCTACAGTTCTCATGGATATGCCCCAGCAGCTTTCGTGGATATGCCCAGCAGCTCTCATGGATATTGTCCCCAGCTCATGGATATGCCCCAGGAGCTCTCATGGATATGCCCCAGCAGCTCTCATGGATATGCCCCAGCTCTCATGGATATGCCCCAGGAGCTCTCATGGATATGCCTCAGCAGCTCTCATGGATATGCCCTAGCAGCTCTCATGGATATGCCCCAGCTCTCATGCATATGCCCCAGGAGCTCTCATGGATATGCCCCAGCAGCTCTCATGGATATGCCCCCAGCACACATGGATATGCCCCAGCACACATGGATACTATAAGACAAAGAAGAACTGCAGTAAACAATACAACCTTTAAAAGTGGTTGATATCTCTGGATTGACAGCCAATTATTGGATGGATTGCAGTGGCTAAAAATGTAAATAAACCATCATAGCATAACACTGTATGGAAATTTAATAAATATAAAATCCAGCAAAAAAGCCACTCACAAAATTAGTGGCACACGTAACAAAAAGTGTGCACATAAACATTTTAAAATATTTTGTCCGTATAATCACCGCCACCGGAATGCGTAGTCCTCGAAAAAGGAGAATCCTGGCCAGGGTAGACTCCGAGAAGGCCAGTGCAGCTGTCCAGTAGAAGCAAGTTCTCGCGGACCAGCAGGTCAGACGACCGAAGGCTTAGGCTCCTCTACAATCAGCGAACAGCAGACCGGCGGGAGGACGATAAGATCAACAGGACACAAATCAGCTCGACGCGTTTCGTCCCTAGGACTTAATCATGAGTGCTCATGATTAAGCCCTAGGGACGAAACGCGTCGAGCTGATTTGTGTCCTATTGATCTTATCGTCCTCCCGCCGGTCTGCTGTTCGCTGATTGTAGAGGAGCCTAAGCCTTCGGTCGTCTGACCTGCTGGTCCGCGAGAACTTGCTTCTACTGGACAGCTGCACTGGCCTTCTCAGAGTCTACCCTGGCCAGGATTCTCCTTTTCGAGGACTACGCATTCCGGTGGCGGTGATTATACGGACAAAATGTTTTAAAATGCTTATGTGCACACTTTATGTTACATGTGCCACTAATTTTGTGAGTGGCTTTTTTGCTGGCTTTTATATTTATTAAATTTCCATACAGTGTTATGCTATGATGGTTTATTTACATTTCTAGCCACTGCAATCCATCCAATAATTGGCTGTCAATCCAGAGATATCGACCACTTTTAAAGGTTGTATTGTTTACTGCAGTTCTTCTTTGTCTTATAGTTGTTGTATTAGCACGATGTGGTGGAGAGTGCTGTGAACTGCAGTAGTCCCTCTATTTCTGGGTTATATACTTTCACCTTTCCTGATACACATGGATACTACCCCAGCTCACATGGATATGCCCCAGCTCTCATGGATATGCCCCAGGAGCTCTCATGGATATGCCCCAGCAGCTCTCATGGATATACCCCAGCTCTCATGGATATACCCCAGGAGCTCTCATGGATATGCCCCAGCAGGTCTCATGGGTATGCCCCAGCAGCTCTCATGGATATGCCCCAGCTCTCATGGATATGCCCCAGCAGCTCTCATGGATATGCCCCAGCAGCTCTCATGGATATGCCCCAGCTCTCATGGATATGTCCCAGGAGCTCTCATGGATATGCCCCAGGAGCTCTCATGGATATGCCCCAGCAGCTCTCATGGATATTGCCCCCAGCTCATGGATATGCCCCAGGAGCTCTCATGCATATGCCCCAGCAGCTCTCATGGATATGCCGCCCCCAGCAGTTCTCATGGATATGACCCAGCTCTCATGGATATGCCCCAGGAGCTCTCATGGATATACTGCTCCCTGGCCCCAGCTCACCTCCTGCCGCCGTGCCGCAGCCACGTGTTCGGCTCCCTCTGAGCATCCGGCAGCATGGAGCTTGGGCGCTCGCCTGGGGGAGCCACGTGACCAGCCGCAATCTCGCGAGAACTCGGCTGGTGACGTGGTTCCCCCAGGTGAGCACCGAAGCTCCATAGCTTCGGACGCTCGCAGGGAGCCGAACACTGCGTCGCAGGGTGAGACACCTGCCCTTAGGGTGACACTGTCACCAAAGACTTTGATTCTTGAGCCGGCCGCCGGCTCAAGAATCAAAGTCTTGTGACGGTGTCACCCTAAGGGCGGGTGTCACCTGGTGCAGGCCGCACCCCCGCCCCCACCTTGCGACGCCAGTGCTATAAGGTGATGGCTTGCTAGTAACTACACCCCACTAGACTAGCTCAATGTTTCAGAGGCCTCCTCTGAGTGTTTTTGGGAAGGTGGGGATGTTCTTTCACATCTGCTGGCACTGTGGCATGGTCGGACCCATTTGGGATAATGTGTTTGCTGACCTGAGCAGATGCTTTCACACCCCTCTGCTCCCTGACCCGTGGGCTGCCTTGCTGAATAGGCCTCATTCATCTGCTCAGCTTTACGGCCATGAACTGAAACTGGTCTCTCGCATATGCACGGCTGTTCGCATATGCCTGGCACGCACGTGTAAGGGTCCCATTGCACCTCGATCTTTTCCCTTTCCGCTTATTGTTTTCCTTTTGTCCTCCTTATCTCTTTTCGTCTCATTTTTTTCCCTGCAATTCCCGCCCCCCCCTCCCTGGTCGCAATCTTTCCGCTCCTCCAAATGGGGAGGATTATACCTTCCGGGCTCCCTTCCTAGTGAATCTGACCTTGGGGTGTGTGTGGGAGGGAGCGGGCATGGGATCGTCCTGGTTTGAATTTTTCATTCTCTTTTGTTGATGTTTGCCATGCCTAACGCACTCCTGTGCCTTATCATTCCCCTATTTTTGCTCTTTTGTATCCCTCTGTTATATTTGATATGCAAATAAAATTATGCAGTTCAAGAAAATAAAAAGGAAATCAAAACTTTTGCCTAAAAAATCCAGGAAAATACCAAAAAATTCTAAAAAAAAAATAAACTTTTTCCTGCAAATGAAAAGAATAAATGGATGAATAAAAAAAATAATATAAATGGTAATGTATTTTTACATTTAAACCTGTCGAACTGAACCACCAAAATTGGGGCATTTTTCCAACATTTTGGTGCTGTTCAGCATTCTTTTAATAGATTAACCATTCGTTCTCTATGGGACAATTTCACTGCCGCTGAAGACCGTGGAATTGCACCGATCTGAGGCAAACTGCACTGTATTTCTCTCTCTCTCCGCACTCTCTAGGCCATATTACAAAGCTGGTGCTAACTTAACCAGAGCTGTTGTAAACTTACCAGAGCAATTATAGCCTATGGAGTTGTTAAGTTAACAACAGCTGTGGTTAAGTTAGCACCAACTTTGTAATACTGCCCTCTGAATAGCCGAACTGCCAGGAACTTGCACTGTACAGTGAAATTAACTGTTCGGTGCAATTTGGTGGCAAATTCGGCTCTTATTAAATAACCCCTTTTGTAATGTGCAGGAGCTATGACCAAATCAACCAAAATTTATTGTGCGTCATGTTACAAAAGTGCTGCTGTAGTGTAGTTAAACCATGTGAAATAAATATAACAAACTGGTGATTTTGCAAAACCAGTACATTTAGATAAAATAAAGTTGCTAGTAGATTATGCATTGCTAAGTATTGGTTAAAGTACAGTGTAAAACGAAATCCAAGAATAAGACACAAAGGTACCCATATCCTTCGGGAGTGAAATATGTACATAATTATATGTATAACAAAACATATTAATTGATAAATACTGATATGTAGGGTGCACATGTAACACCTTAACGGGCGTCAGAGTTTATTGATGTACTGTACATTAATATCCCACTGGCGGATCTTTACTATAAGTACAGTAGAACAGGCGTACACCTTAGTTATAATGGAAAACTGTATTGGAGAAAGATTTTAATGTCCAGTATGGTAGATTCTGCCATGGCATTTTTATTGTATGATACAGAATATATTGAAATGAGAGAGCACTCACAAAAAGGAAGCAAGTGGCAGGCCACAGACCTCGATCCTAGGGTGCAAGGTAATACTGAACACAGTGGTGTAGCGTGGGTTGTCAGCACCCGGGGCCAGCCAAAAATTGTGCGCCCCCCCCAACCTGTGGACAAGTTATCGATATTGCCCCAGCTCTCACATGGATATTGCCCCAGCTCATGGATTTGCCCCCAGCTCATGGATTTGCCCCCAGCTCATGGATTTGCCCCAGCTCACACATGGATTTGCCCCAGCTCACACATGGATTTGCCCCCCAGCTCACTCATGGATTTGCCCCAGCTCATGGATTTGCCCCAGCTCACTCATGGATTTGCCCCCAGCTCATGGATTTGCCCCCAGCTCACTCATGGATTTGCCCCAGCTCATGGATTTGCCCCAGCTCACTCATGGATTTGCCCCCAGCTCATGGATTTGCCCCAGCTCATGGATTTGCCCCCAGCTCATGGATTTGCCCCAGCTCACTCATGGATTTGCCCCCAGCTTATGGATTTGCCCCAGCTCACTCATGGATTTGCCCCCAGCTCACTCATGGATTTGCCCCAGCTCACTCATGGATTTGCCCCCAGCTCATGGATTTGCCCCAGCTCACTCATGGATTTGCCCCCAGCTCATGGATTTGCCCCAGCTCATGGATTTGCCCCCAGCTCATGGATTTGCCCCAGCTCACTCATGGATTTGCCCCCAGCTCATGGATTTGCCCCAGCTCACTCATGGATTTGCCCCCAGCTCACTCATGGATTTGCCCCAGCTCACTCATGGATTTGCCCCCAGCTTATGGATTTGCCCCAGCTCACTCATGGATTTGCCCCCAGCTCATGGATTTGCCCCAGCTCATGGATTTGCCCCCAGCTCATGGATTTGCCCCAGCTCACTCATGGATTTGCCCCCAGCTCATGGATTTGCCCCAGCTCACTCATGGATTTGCCCCAGCTCACTCATGGATTTGCCCCCAGCTCATGGATTTGCCCCAGCTCACTCATGGATTTGCCCCCAGCTCATGGATTTGCCCCAGCTCATGGATTTGCCCCCAGATCATGGATTTGCCCCAGCTCACTCATGGATTTGCCCCCAGCTCATGGATTTGCCCCAGCTCACTCATGGATTTGCCCCCAGCTCACTCATGGATTTGCCCCAGCTCACTCATGGATTTGCCCCCAGCTCATGGATTTGCCCCAGCTCACTCATGGATTTGCCCCCAGCTCATGGATTTGCCCCCAGCTCATGGATTTGCCCCCAGCTCATGGATTTGCCCCCAGGTCACACATGGATTTGCCCCCAGGTCATGGATTTGCCCCAGCTCTCACCTGGATTGTTGCCCCAGCTCCGGCAGGGGGTTGAGGGACCCAGATGCCGGGCAGCGCGGGAGCGCCTGCCCGGTCTTGAACAGTCCGTCCTGTGAAGTGGATGCGGCTGTGTGCGTGCGCAGCCGGTCACGCGGTCCGGCCAGTCAGGTGGTACAGAGACTCAGTACCACCTGATTAGCCGGACCACGTGACCGGCTGCGCACGCACACAGCCGCATCCACTTCACAGGATGGACTGTTCAAGACCGGGCAGGCGCTCTCGCGCTGCCCGGCATCTGGGTCCCTCAACCCCCGGGCCAGTTTTAGGGGCGCAAACGCGCCCCTAACAAAACTGCGCCCGGGGCCACGGCCCCCCCAGCCCCCCCCCACGCTACGCCACTGACTGAACATGTAGAAACACTCTAGGGGTTATTCAGAGAGAGACGATCTGGCCCAGAAATGGCACCGAACAGTGAATTTCCCCGTACGTTGCAATTTTGTGACCATTCAGCTATTCAGAAAGCTGACAATTTGCCACATTTTGGCGAATTGCCAGCAAAATACAGTGCCTGTTCGACAGCAGTGAAGTCCCCATAGAGAAGCTATGGTTAACCTATTCAGAGAACATCGGAGAGCAGAGAAATGTCAGAGAAATGCCCTGATGCTCAGGGGTTCCATTCGGCAGGTTTATTCAGGCAAATCCCATACGTTTCAATGTACAAAATATTTATTTATTTATATTAAATATGTTATTTATTGAATAAAGGTTATGTTTTAAGTATGGCTACATCAACTGTTAATTAGTCAATGAAAAACATTAATTTCTTTATTAAAATAAAAAATAAAATACATCCAAATTTCTATACTCTATACGTGTGGTTTTAACAGAAAAATTGCTGAAGTTTGAAGCAATACTTTGAACCAGTAATTTCATGGTAGAATATATATATCATAATAATTTATTATTTAAAGGACAACATAATAATTTATTATTTTAAAAAAATACCTTTCTGTCAGAAACTAGCAGCAGGTTCTCAACCTTACCTATAAATTTAAAACTTGCCATTATGGGATATTGGATAGGCAGTTGACTCCCCTGCAGCATTGTATTGGACAGTTGGACCAATGGTGTTTAACTATTGGTCCAAACGTCCAGACTCCAGACTAGTTCAATTTAGCGAGGGGACATGGGGGGCAAGGAATAACCAAGGGGGATCAATTGCCCCCTGTAGCGGCACCAATGGAAGGGATACAGTGTATGCCGGTTACTATTTAAACCGCCGCGCTCTGTATGCAGCTTCTGACAGGCTGCGCTATTAGCATAGCGGAAGCTACATAGAATGTACAGCTGGCTTCTCCACTATGCTAATGGCATATCTTCTCAGCAGCTGCATATACAGTACAGTGCACGCCGGTTTTAATAGTAACTGGCACACGCTGTATGCAGCTTCTGACAGCATGGTAGACAGGGGGCTGCTCTCGTCATTTATCCAGGGATAAAATGAGTTTTAAAAAAAATTATTTAAGTTCTGGGGACATTTCTGGGGACATAATTTGTACAGGATGATCTCCTCAATACAGGGACTGTCCCCAGAAATCGGGGACGAATGGCCACCCTATTGTAGAGAGACACAGACACACTCCCCCCTTTCTTCACTTGCCTGCCACAGGTCGCTCGCCAGTGGCGTCACTATGGTTGATGTCACTCGGTGCGGTAACTTATTGTGTCACCACCCCCCAGAGTTTTACAGGGTTTTTTTAACTACTCTTACTCATAAATCAATACTCCCATATAACACTGAATGCTCATAATACACGGCGCACATTACTGTGAGGTTTATTGCTGTGGAGCTCTCTCATATGCTCGCACACAAATTTTGGTGAACTGCCAGCAAGTACGGTGCCTGTTGGAAGGCAGTGAAATCCCCCATAGAGAAGCAATGGTTACTCTCAGGGCCGTCTTTAATATTGACTGGACCCTGGGCAACCATTTTCTTGGGCCCCCCCATAGGAATTTTACTCTCCATCACATCCTTAAAAAAACAAAAAAACACACAGATTACATTTTATGAAACAAGCCTATTTATTTGTTTTATAATTTTTTTTACAATTACACATCCTAAATACACACTGTGAGAAAAACACAATATCTCTGTGTGTACACATCATGCACAATATATATATATATATATATATGTACTATTGTGTATATACATCCTTTGTGCACGTACACATCCAATGTACACATTCTATATACTGTACATGTACACATAATATATACATCATATACAGACTTGCATCATATACACATTTCCACATTATATAATATACACTTACACACATTTCCACACCATATATACACACACATAATCTACACATCACACACACATCATATATGCACAATTTACACTAACACACATTATATATACATAAACTACACATCACACAGACACACACAATATACATAATCTACACATCACACCACATATATATACATAATCTACACATCACACACATCATATGTGCACAATTTACACTAACACACATATATACATAAACTACACACAGACACACATATATATATACATAATCTACACATCACACATACACACATATACATAATCTACACATCACACACATACACATATATATACATAATCTACACATCACACACATCATATATGCACAATTTACACTAACACACATTATATATATACATAAACTACACATCACACAGACACACATATATACATAATCTACACATCACACACATATATACATAATCTACACATCACACACACATTATGTATATATATATATATATATATATATGTGTGTGTGATGTGTAGATTATGTATATATGTGTGTCTGTGTGATGTGTGATGTGTAGATTATGTATATATATATATATATATATATATATAATATATATATATACATAATCTACACATCACACATCACACAGACACACATATTTACATAATCTACACATCACACACATATATACATAATCTACACATCACACACATACACATATATATATATACATAATCTACACATCACACACATCATATATGCACAATTTACACTAACACACATTATATATACATAAACTACACATCACACAGACACATATATATACATAATTTACACAACACACACACACCATCTATATACAAATTAACATGTGACATAGACAAGCTGGAGGGGTGGGGGAGCAGGGGGTCTTGTAAGCAGAGCCCTGCTTCTTACTTCATGCTGCTGTAGGCTCTCAGACAGGCTGGCCTGGCAGGGCAGAGCACTGACTGCTTCCTGAATCCAGGATCTTCTTGCGGGGGAACTGCATGTTGAAGAGAAGGGGGAGGAGCCAAACGCAGCTCCAAGATGCATCCCTCTCTCGTGCGGCCTCACCTCCTCGCTGTGGTGGTCACTTGTCACCATCACCACGGAGGGGAGGCAGCCTGTGACACCACGATTTTTGCGGGCTCAAGAGCAGCTGCTTTGGGCCCCATAACACTGACTGGGCCCAGGGCAGCTGCCCCTTTTGCCCTGCGCTAAAGACGGCCCTGGTTACTCTATTCACAGACACCGAACAGAAGAGAAATGTCCTGATGTCCAGTGTTTTTATTCGGCAGGTTTATTCAGGCGAACACCATAGGTTTCAATGTTAAAAATATTCCAGTTTTTATCCAATATCTAATAATAGTTTGCACAAAGTGCAACAAGAGTGGTAATGAAATTGATTTAATTTGTAAATAAGTATCTAACAATGTAAAAAAGATGAGAAATAAGTATGCGGACAATAGCCCAAAATAGGAGGGTTAGTGCAATACCAATTAGAAGTAATGAGATTTGCTGGTAAGCAAGACGAGCTGACAACATACAGGTAGTTCAAGCTACCCAGAAAAACAAGGAGTCGCTATAACAAATATGGTAACAACCACATACACATAACAATGGAAGTCTCTGTCGGGACCTGGATCCATGTAACTAACTAACTTCTTGTCGCGTCTTTGGTTGCTGGGATACCAGCAATCGATCATTCATTGGTCTCCTGATGCCACGTGACTATTCACGTGCTAGTACCTGACAATTACATCTAATTGATTTGTCTCTCAGCTGGCCGCATGATTTCATTTTCAATTACAACTTTGGAGGTATTTATAGGGATCAATGGGGCGGGCATTATATCTCTTGATTAAGCCCTGGTCGGGCGAAACCGGTCGAGATATGCCTTCTCTCTTGTTTTTAACAGTTCTATTTTTGTAACTTTCCTTGTGGTCCTTGCCCTATGGTTTATATTGGGTGTTTATTTAGCATACCTGTGCTCTTAGTTATGTAGGTGGCTTGAACCACCGAGGTATAGCGAGCTTCCATTGTTATGTGTATGTGGTTGTTACCATATTTGTTATAGCGACTCCTTGTTTTTCTGGGTAGCTTGAACTACCTGTATGTTGTCAGCTCGTCTTGCTTACCAGCAAATCTCATTACTTCTAATTGGTATTGCACTAACCCTCCTATTTTGGGCTATTGTCCGCATACTTATTTCTCATCTTTTTTACATTGTTAGATACTTATTTACAAATTAAATCAATTTCATTACCACTCTTGTTGCACTTTGTGCAAACTGTTTTCGCTTGTTATTATTGGGTTATGCCCTGTGAGTGGTATATTGAGCCTTATCCTTTTTGTTTTTTGTCTTTAATATCTAATAATAACCTGTAGTAAAAAGCCTCTTCTATTCATTTTTTTTTTTTTTAGTATCTTGTAGGCATTTTCTATAAAAAAAATATATATTTTTCCCCTTCTTTCTAATAGCGTTTTTTGTTTTTCTGTAACAGACATTTTTATTTTCATTCATAGGATCCTATATGTTAATTCCAGACATTTTCGGTGGCTGATTCCACTGCAGGGACCCTGCAGTGAATTCACCGGGGAAATTTGATTCCTCAAAGTGCGGAGAACAACAGAACACTGAAATGTCTGCGTCATTTCGGTGCTCTGTGAATATCCCCTTTAGTAGTGTTTTTTTTTTTGTCGCCTAGGGCTTGCCTACCCAGGACATACTGGAAAATTAGAGAAATCTCAATGTTTCCTTCCTGGTAAAATATATATATATATTTTTTTTCAATTCTTTATTTTAGAAGTTTTGCATAGTCAGACAAAAAACCAGCATTGAGAAAGTGGCCACGCAGGGCCGCATAAAGCCATCTAAGTAAATACAGGGCATCGGTATAAATAAAACAACATCTACCAATGGTCATAATGAGTCATCTGCAATAACACGCTGAAGGGCTAACATGTCCTTGATAGAGGACAGACTCATAGAAATAAAAGCATACTCAAAAAGTGCCCAATACGTCTCATAATAAGGAGGGGGGAGCAGGAGAAGGACATCAAAAGAACTAGAGTACGCATCGTATTAAAAGGGAGGAGGAGGGAGAAGGAGAAAATAAAAAGATTAAAAAATAATAATAATAAAAAAAAAATTTTTTTTTTATATAATACAGAGAGAGAAAAAAATAATAATAATAATATGGCAAAGGCCAAAAAGTGACATTCCCGGCACAAACCTCATAGCCCAAGGACAGTGGGGAAGGCCAAGGAGTGGTTTAGTCACGAGGCCAGGGCGACCGAGGTTACTCCTCTGTACTGCCCAAAAATGCCAAAATAGCAAAAGAGAGGGAAAAAAAAAAGAAGGGGGGAACGGGGGGAGCAATCTCTCGAGCAACGAAGAACTTGAAAAGAACTGGCTAAACCAAGCGTATGCGGGGTAACATTGCCTCAAAAAGTCCTAGTAGAAAAAGCAACAGGTAATGTCCTAGACAAAAAGAAAATTAGCTTGGTGAAGTAGTCGCCGGATCCTGAGACAAGCCAATACTGGCTAGCATCAGCCAAGCCTCGGCCGGGTCAGAGATGATGCATGGTATGTTCCCGTGGGTCACCACGAGCGAGCCAGCCAGCCCCCAACGGTAAGGAACCTCTTTAAGACGGAGAAACCCTGTCACCAGTCGGAAGCGATGTCGCGCCAGCAGGGTGACAAATGGTAGGTCTTGGTATAGTGACATGGTCGCCCCTTCAAACTTCACTGCCGTCCTGGCCCCAGGAGCTGACATAATCCGAGTCTTAGTCGCTACGTCCCGGGCAATCGCAATAATATCTCTCGTGGAATCTCTGGGGGCCGTCGCGGGCTTACGGATCCGTGAGGCTGAGACGAACAGTTCTGAAACATCGGGGGGCGATCCTATTATATGATGAGCGAGGCGATTTACATAGGAAAGCAAATCAGACATTGGCACCGACTCCGGGGCACCTCGGACTCGTATATATGTTGCGTCTGCGGTGTCTAGATGAGGGCCTCCACCGAGCGAGCCAGTAAGTCGACTTGGGATCGTAAGGTGTCAACTTGCGATGTAAGTATATTCTGCTCCGCAGCCACATCTGAGGTCTGAGCCTGTATTGCCACCACTTGAGAGCGCACCGACGCAACTTCGGACCGCAGTCCAGACACCTCCGTCGTCCACAGGGATTTTATTTCATCTATAAACCGACGGTAGTCTCCCATCGTGGTGGGACCAGCGTCGTCTATCTCCGTAGTAGGGGTAGCAACAGTGCAGGGTTTCAAGGAAGGTGGACAGACCTCCAAAGAGGCCTCTATCCCCACAGGGGCATTCGTCTCCCGGATCACATTCTTCACATTCTTGTGATCCCAGACGATGTGCTGCATGCGTCTTACTCTTTCAGCTGCTCTGCTCACTCTGCCCATGCCTTGCACGAGGCTCCTGATGTCTTTCCTTTTTTCCAACATGCCCACTTCCTGTCCTCTTCGCAAAGGTCTCTGGGAGAGGTATTTCTTAAGTCCAGCATAGTCTTTTTCATATGTTATACACTGGCTCCCCCTAGTGGCAACACTGTTTAATTTCAGAAAGACAAATTTAAACACAGTGCTACACATATATATATATTATTTTTTTAGGGTGTCACCCTAGGGGGAGGTGTCACCCGGTGCAGGCCGCACCCCGCTTGTGACACCACTGTCGCTCGCTATCTCTGTGATACATGCTCTCACCTCCTCTGTGGTTTCAGCCATTCAATGTCTCTTAAGGAGGAAGTCCTGGTCACATGGCCAGTCCCGGTCATGAGGATTAAGGTGACACAGCGCACAGATTACTAGTAATGTGTGAATTTTCATATTATAAACCTGAATTGAGACTGGCTCTCTTAGTGCTGACCCCCTATCCCCAGGTCCACTACTGGTTTGTATTTGGTGAGAGCCATGTGAGCATGAGTGATAAGTGTTATATAAATTCATAGGGGCACTGTTCGTGATGGGAGACATGAGAGGCTGTATGTATCTGTTATATAAAAGTGTATCATAATGTAAATGGGTGACAAGTTGTAAGTGAAGGGTAATGAGGGCTATCACTAATATAGTAATCAATAATGAAGATCAATATATTAGCGGTAAAAATACTAATGGTTAAATGTAAGTATACATTTTGTTTCTTGAAAACTGTCCTTAAAGAATCAACTAATGAAGATGAGGGAAACAACTGTAGCGCTGCTTTAAAAAACACTGTATTCTGGTGCATTGAACTTTTGCTGCCACCAGAGGGAGACAGAGACATTGTGTACTATGCTGGACAAAACCGAACTACACCTACCATCATCCTTTGCGTGAGGACAGGAAGGAGGTGGTACAGGAAGAGGAAAGAGATCAGCAGCCTCGAGCAAGGCATGGGCAGAGTGAGCGGAGCAGTGAAAGGTGTAGGACGCACGTTGGAGCTGTCAGGGATCGTAACCAGGCCGGAGTACAGACGCTGTCTTACTGGTGCTGGAGATCGGGACAGTGACCATGTTGAGACCTACCTACGCAGCGCTGTGTCACGTGTAATGCCACAGGGTCGAGGTTATGAGCCCAGGATGCAAGTGATACACAGGAAACACTTGATATGATGAAAATCAAATGGGGATTTATTAAAGGAAAACAATAAACATGGAGAAGCAATTCTGGAAAGTCTCTGGTTGGGGAGTGCAGAAGGGAAGTCTTGGGATAAGTATAACTAAGGGGTCTCGAGTCACAGTACTATGTGGATGATCCAGAGTTCAGAGTCCAAGGGAAAAGCCAGGGGTCCGGTACACAGATATCAGATCAGCTATGGAGCTTCTGGGCAGGCTTGAAGTCAGACTGGAAGTGTTGGCACTTTGCAAACAAAATGCAGAAGCATCCTGGGACAGGCGTGCCTCTGCTAAATACTCACTGCAGGTCCTCATTAGATGCACCTGCTGATCCTGCAAGTGTGAGTCTCTGAAAGCAAAGTTCAGCAAGACAGGGCTTGAAGGGCGCTGCCTGGGGAAATCAAGATGGTGCAGCACCAGATCTGCCTTTCTTCCGCCGGCGACGACGCGGCACGTGACAGTTGCCCCCCTCAAAGGACACCCCCCGGGTGGCTAAGGTTGCTTCATAAGCGGGGAGGCCTTCTGTCTTTATAACTGTCCCCTCGGAGGCGAGGGAATGGAACGGCTCTAAAAGTCGCTGAACTTCAGTAGGGTCCAGTGCCATGACAGTATAGGTTGTCTGTCCATAGGCAGGCTCTTTGGTAGCAGGGTCAACAGCTTCCTCCTCACTGGATTCCAGGGGAGTAAAGTCCAGCTCTGGTTGGTAGTGAGGAGCTGATTGCTGACTGAGAGTGATAGGCGCTGCAGCAGTTAATGCCAGAATTGATTCTGCAGGTACATCTGCAGCCTTCCTTTGAAGCAGGACCTCCTCAAATCTCTCAAGATCCTCTTTATGCACCAAAGTCCCGTTAGAGGCAAGGATACAACCCGATGGCAAGGAGTCAATCTTACAGTGGTCTTCGATAACCATGCTCTTACCCAGTGGCGGTTGGCTGGGATTGGGTACCTCGGGGCTTCCTGGTTCAACCACCTCCATGAATAAGGAGGGAACCGGGTCAGGGGTATCGGAAGCTATGGCACAGTGACCCGGAGAGCCCTGAGGGAGCTGGGTTACCTTCCAATTAGTGGTGGTTCTGCCGGTAGTGAAGTCCGGTACAGGAGTCACGGAACCAGGCTTGGACTTCACGTTCCTGCTATGGGGAATTGGAAAGTCCACTTTGGATATTCCAGGAACCCTCCTAGGAGTGACAGATGCACACAGGTAAGTGGCTGAATTAGCAGCCAGCATAGAAGTTGTGGTGCCCACTGCCCAGGTATGACCATCCTCGACCAGGTGGCCCTTGACTTCGCCGTGCTGTCTGAAGAGATGGTTCGCCATCTGAATCAGCAGCAGGGAGCAGCTCTGCCATGGATTGTGGGTTAGTGATGCTCTCAGCAGGCGCTTGGACATAGGCCTGGATCTCCTGCTCCTGGGACTGTAAGGCCTCGTGGTTAACTTTGATGCTCTCTATTATTCTGGTGAAGGTACCAACTTGAGTAGCAAGGGTGTTGATGACAGTAAGAATCTGTGGAGATTTCACAGATGGATTGGCAACTTCCTGGGCTGCCACTCCATTTTTCCAAATGGGAGCCCTAGGGTCTCCTTGCTCGACCTCCTTTGAGATAGTGGAGGGAGCCGGGTCAGTGGCCTTGGCATCAGTGGCACTGCAACCCAGAGAGCCCTGAGGGGGTTTGGTCACTCTCCAGGGATTTTCAGGCACTTCATTTTGCCAAATGGAAGCCCCAGGGTCTCCTTGCTTGACCTCCTTTGAGACTGTGGAGGGAGCTGGGTCAGCGGCCTTGGCAGCAGTGGCACTGCAACCCAGAGAGCCCTGAGGGAGCTTGGTCGCCTTCCTGGAATTTGCAGGCATTTTGTCTTGTGCAGGAGAACTGATTTTCAGAACGTGCTGGCTGGGAATAGTGGGCTTTGCTCTGGAATCTGGCATAATTGCTGGCACTCCAGGTTGGGCAGTGGGTATCTCAGGGTCTTCTGGCTCAACCCCCTTTGTGTCAGTGGGGGGAACTGGGTCAGAAGCACGAGTAGCAGCAGTACCGTGACCCAGAGAACTTTGAACAGACTTTGCTTGGCTGGTACTGCTGAGAGTTGCTTCCGGTGCTAGAGCAATAGTGGAGGCGAGGATATGCCAGTTAGAAGTGGAGGTTACACCAGGACTCTGTAACATCATAAGGTCCATAGGTTCAGGCAAGTCAGCTTCCATGTAGTCAGTGGGAGCTGTTTCCATATAGGTTACTGGATCCTCCTCTGCGGCAGGCTCTACCTCCATGGGTTCCACCAAACCATTTTCTTCTGATTTGGCTACTTCAGGCTTGATATATAGAAAAACAGCAAGTGGTTTAGAAATGGGGGGCTTAGGTGGTAAAGCCCCTTTGGGTTTGTAAGGCAATAGTTTTCTAGCAGCTGGCTTTCTGGCGACTGGCTTGGATTGGATACAGGTGCCTGTTTAACCAGGGGAACAGATCTTGTAGGAGCGGTCTTTGCTGTGGGAGATTTCTTTGCAAAAAACTTTTTTGGTGGTCTTATTGGGCAGACCGGCAAAAAATGTCCATCTTGTCCACAGTACAGGCAGAGATCGGCTTTGTACTGCCTGGTGCGCTCCTCTGCAGATAAGGGGCCATGAGCCATTTTGGCTCCAGGAAAACACACCTTAGGAGA
This sequence comes from Leptobrachium leishanense, assembly GCA_009667805.1. NCBI lineage: Eukaryota > Metazoa > Chordata > Amphibia > Anura > Megophryidae > Leptobrachium > Leptobrachium leishanense. Next base: position 340,457,136 of record CM019063.1, read on the forward strand.
TGGGCATCAGATTATTCAGAATGTCCATCAAATGGTTAAACAGTTCCTGGAAGGTTTCCTTAATTAACTGTTTCATGACCGGTATCACTGCGGGCTCGCTGGCAGGCTTCTGCATTATGTCACGTGTAATGCCACAGGGTCGAGGTTGCGAGCCCAGGATACAAGTGATACACAGGAAACACTTGATATGATGAAAATCAAATGGGGATTTATTAAAGGAAAACAATAAACACGGAGAAGCAATTCTGGAAAGTCTCTGGTTGGGGAGTGCAGAAGCGAAGTCTTGGGATAAGTATAACTAAGGGGTCTCGAGTCACAGTACCATGTGGATGATCCAGAGTTCAGAGTCCAAGGGAAAAGCCAGGGGTCCGGTACACAGATATCAGATCAGCTATGGAGCTTCTGGGTAGGCTTGAAGTCAGACTGGAAGTGTTGGCACTTGGCAAACAAAATGCAGAAGCATCCTGGGACAGGTGTGCCTCTGCTAAATACTCACTGCAGGTCCTCATTAGATGCACCTGCTAATCCTGCAAGTGTGAGTCTCTGAAAGCAAAGTTCAGCAAGACAGGGCTTGAAGGGTGCTGCCTGGGGAAATCAAGATGGTGCAGCACCAGATCTGCCTTTCTTCTGCCGGCGTCGACGCGACACGTGACACGCTGAGAGGTCTGGAGGACAAGCTGGATCTGGCAGGACCTCGAGTTAGGAGACTGCGCTGATCGATTGGGAGTGCAGGGGGCGGATCATTGTTCCAGTTGCGGAGATTTGGCAAGCAGGGAGCAGATTCAGAGGCATGGAGTCCCAGTACACAGCGGAGAAGATCTTTTGATCGAGGCATCGAGTGCTGGACAGTTTCGTTCATCGGATGGGTGAGAAGCCTCCAGGCCACAGGTCCAAAACAGAAACGAACGCTGCAATATTGTTTAAATCCACAGGGCCCCAACGGTGACTAGTCGAAGATTGTTTTTGTTTCATTCACTGGCCAGTTGAACACAGTACCCGGGTACCCTAGACAACACATATATATTTTTGAGCTATTATTCAGTTTTGATGGATCAAATTTTCAAAGGAGCACTCCCACTGGATCCCATAATGTTGAAATTTCAGACTAGATACCAGAGCAAGAGACTGACCTATTCCAAACTGGTCAAAGCTATCCGAGAAGAAGAGGCTTTAATTAAGGCTAAAAAGATTGCTAATGCTTCACATGCAGTTTTCACCGCAGAAGTAGGAACTCTTGGTGTAGTGGACATACAGACCGAAGTGATGGCTTTGAAAACTCAGATGTCAAAAATGATGGAGTTGATGACGTTGCTGTCTGCTAGGATTGCCATACCGGAGGAGGGAGAGGCAGTGCAGAATGTTCCTGCTGGAGAACCCTCTGATTCGGTGATCTGCTACAACTGTGGGGGGGTTGGCCACTATCGACGTAACTGCCCCAGCCCACCCAAACCGCGAAGAGGATGGAAGTTTCTAGCAGATATACGAATGACAATAGTGGCTGTGGTTTCTAACAGGGGGCTTTCAAATGAGCCGCAAGAAGAAAATGTGCCCACACGCTCGAGGAAAAGATGTTTTGGCTGCAGGGAAATCGGTCATTTGAGGGTTCAGTGCCCAAAAAGGAGGCCCGTAAAGAGATCGGTCGAAGAACTCCTGAAGGCCGTGAAGGAGCAGTCGCCTGTCTTGCAAGTGGAAAATTTCAGAGGACCCCGGTTGAGAGAGCAAACTGGGTCCCCACCTTGTACTACTGCGGAGAAGTTCCCTGACAAGTTGATAGGTCCTTCGTCCATCATCCCGGTCCAAGTGGAAGGGGTCTACACAAAGGCTCTTCTAGATTCAGGTGCTCAAGTAACTCTGATTTACCGAGACTTCTATCAGAAACATTTGAAGCATATACCCCTGAAGAAGTTGAAGGATCTTGAAATCTGGGGTATGGGGACTGAGAGGTTTCCCTATGATGGATATCTACAGGTGAAGCTGGAATTCAGTTCAGCGACCGTTGGACAACCGGGAGTATGTGACATGTTGGCCATTGTGTGTCCTCATCCCTCGGGAGCTAATCAAAGTTCTAACATAGTGGGGACGAACACTGACTTAGTGAGACATTTTCTAACACTGCTGGTGAAGGAAGAGAGTCCTGCTCCCTAGAAGGCACACTCAATGTTACGGCCGGTATGTCAACGGATGGTCGAAGAACAGAGAGCTCCTGCAGAAGTGAGGCGGCTGAGGAAAGCGGAAGGGACAGAGAAGGTTATACACTCCAGAGAAGTCCCTGAAATAATCTCTGCAAGAGTTTTGAAACGGACAAGTGAGAGAGTTTCCGTCAGCGTATGTAATGTGTCTGACTCTTCAGTAAATTTGAAGGTACGGATGTCAATCGGGTGAGTGGCTTCTGTTAGGCCCCTCTCCACTACCGATCTGGGGGGGAGTGAATAAAGCGATTCCAGCTGAACGGTTCTACCCTAAAGATACTCCTATCTTGTTCAAGCGGAAGAAGCAGGTTCAGTCTCCAATACTCAAGTCGGAAAATTCGTTCTCCAAGTATGAGTTTGACGTGGGATGCGCTAAGAGCACTAAACACTGCATTCGTCTCCAGGATGATAAGCCTTCTCGAGAAAGGTCAAGATGAGCTTCATCGAGAGACCTAGTTGAACTGAAAAGAACCCAAGGAGTGGTTGGAGCAGAGGGAATGAGAGTCATGGCTGCGGGTGTTTCTGAACTATATTGTAACCCTGCACAAAGAAAGCTGTTACCACTGTGCGAAGGTTGCCCAAAGTGTCTGCCACGCTAGCTGAGGTAGTTAGGGACATGAGACAGCTTGAGGATGTATATCTGACCCATTATATGTCTGCTACTGAGCCTGAATGTATTGATTAATGTAAATATTGCAATGTTATGTATCTGTTACACTCCCTTGGAGGGACCCAAGAGTTTAGGGGGAGGAGAGTGTAGCTCTGCTTCAAAAAACACTGTATTCTGGTGCATTGAACTATTGCTGCCACCAGAGGGAGACAGAGACATTGTGAACTATGCTGGACAAAACCAAACTACACCTACCATCATCCTTTACGTGAGGACAGGAAGGAGGTGGTACAGGAAGAGGAAAGAGATCAGCAGCCTCGTGCAAGGCATGGGCAGAGTGAGCGGAGCAGTGAAAGGTTGAGGACGCATGTTGGAGCTGTCAGGGATCGCAACCAGGCCGGAGCACAGATGCTGTCTTACTGGTGCTGAAGATCGGGACAGTGACCGTGTTGAGACCTTCCTACGCAGTCCTGAGAGGTCTGGAGGACAAGCTGGATCCAGCAGGACCCTGAGTTAGGAGACCGCGCTGATCGATTGGAAGCGCAGGTGGCGGATCGTTGTTCCAGTTGCGGAGATTTGGCAAGTAGGGAGCAGATTCAGGGGCACGGAGTCCCAGTACACAGCGGAGAAGATCTTTTGATCGAGGCATCGAGTGCTGGACAGTTTCGTTCATCAGATGGGTCAGAGGCCTCCAGGCCACAGTTCCAAAACAGAAACGCACTCTGCAATATTGTTTAAATCCACAGGGCCCCAACGGTGACTAGTCGAAGATTGTTTTTGTTTCATTCACTGGCCAGTTGAACACAGTACCTGGGTACCCTAGACCAGGGGTCAAAATTTCCCCTCGCCTGCTCGCATTTTGCGAGTGAAAATTTAAAGAGGGCGAGTGCAATTGCACACGCAGGCAGCACAATAAATTGTTTTGTGCTGCGTGTGATGCATATTCCGAATGGCGGCTGTGTATTTCTTAAATAATGCAGGGGGAATCCGGGGTGGCGGCCCCCTCTGATGACATCAGAGAGGGCGTGCCAGACTGTCCAGTCCCCTGCCAGTGTGTGTCAGAGATGCGCTGGGTCAGGGAAGGCAGCTGCTCCCAGCGTTTCTGTCACTGGCAGAACTACGGGGTTGCAGCTGCAGAGGTGCAGAAATGTATCTGCTGTCAGGCTGGCTGCTCTGAAACAGAATTACAGCTTGTATTGAGTCAAAGCTTTAACTGTTTCAGAGCTGGCAGCCTTTAAGCTGAAACACTTCCTCCCCAAATTCCCCAGCTTGCCGGAGGCAGGTTCTCCCCACTGTGTGTATGTGTCAGAATGTATAGTGTGTGTGTGTGTGTGTCAGAATGTGTGTGTGTGTGTCTCAATGTATAACATGTGTGTGTCTCAGTGTATAATGTGTGTGTGTGTGTGTGTCTCAGTGTATAATGTGTGTGTGTGTGTCTCAGTGTATAATGTGTGTGTGTGTCTCAGTGTATAATGTGTGTGTGTGTCTCAGTGTACAATGTGTGTGTGTGTGCCTCAGTGTATAATGTGTGTGTGTCTCAGTGTATAATGTGTGTGTGTGTGCCTCAGTGTATAATGTGTGTGTGTGTCTCAGTGTATAATGTGTGTGTGCCTCAGTGTATAATGTGTGTGTGTCTCAGTGTAATGTGTGTGTGTCTCAGTGTATAATGTGTGTGTGTGTGCCTCAGTGTATAATGTGTGTGTGTCTCAGTGTATAATGTGTGTGTCAGAGACCGTCATATTCATTTATTTAATGCTAATATTTAAGTTTAATAAATTTTAATTATATTTATTCTAATGCTTTTTAGATTAATATATTTATTTTTATGTTTAAAATGTAAGATTTTTAAATAGATTTGTTTTGATTAAAGATTCCTTGCCCCAGTGCTGCCAATCACTGTCACAAAATAAAGAGGCATGGTGTAGCACACAATGGACACTAAACGCAAATAAAGTCCCTTTATTTATATTGCTACATGTATCTGATAATTTAAGAGGGTGTCTTTAGGGCGGAGTTAAGAGTAGGGGTTAGGTGGGGCAACTGGTGGCGAGTAACTCTTTAGGCCTGGCTAGTGGTTCAGGACATGAAATTTTGAGCCCTGCCCTAGACAACACATACATATTTTTGAGCTATTATTCACGGGACTTACACTCCAGAACTGTGGGGGTTAACCGGTTTCTTTTACCGCCGCGTGTTTTTCCCGTGTTACGAATTCTTGTTACTCAAATACCGTATATGCATTTTATATGCTGCTTTATTGGGATCAGTAAATAATATAATATATAAAAATCCACAACAGTGCTGGTATATAGTTATTTCCTAGTGCGGTGAGACTATCACGAGGTTTATTCAGCGGCTCCTCCGGGGGTGAGCGCTACACAACAGTAAATAGCCACTGGGCTCAGAATCCCACAAAGCACACATTCAATTAGATAAGCAAACGTCCAGCACTGCCCAGGTGGCAAAATGCACCCCTGACATGTGTGCATCTTTTCACATCTTCCCATTACACCAAATCAATCCATCAATTTCCCAAGAGCAATTTATTCTCAAGAGCATTTGGTCATGGTTGCAAATAGGGATGAGCCGAACACCCCTGTGTTCGGTTCACATTCAAACTCGAACAATTTCAAAAGTTCGAGTTCGAACGCGAACACGAACCGAACTCAATGCAAGTCAATGGGATTCAAAAGTTAGATTTTTACAGTGCCCTCCAAGAGGGCATATATGCAAGATATTTGCCATAAAAGGTGTATGGGGGTAGTGCCCTGGGGGACAGGAAACAAGGACAAAAGTTTTTAAAAAATACGTTTTTAAAGGAGCAGTGAGTTTTCCATAAAATAAGGGTTAAAAATAAAAACGAAAAATTCCTTCAAATATCGTGCCTAGGAGGTCCCCATAACCTACCCGTGAAGTGGCGGATTTGTAGGATGTATAGAAACATCGCCATCAGAGACCCACACACGACACCTAGCGACCCTTAAGGGGTTAAAATGCACAGGGACTGGCTACTATCCTGTTAGATGAGGGAATGTATTATTTTTATTTTTTTTTTATTTTTAACATATTCAAGTTTATTTTGAATTACAGGTATTACAGGAAAGATTTGCAGTGGTGCATAACATGAGCATGAGTAACAATACCTTCTGCAATATATAATATACGACAAAGTAAATAAAAAGAAAAAGGGGAAAAGGGAGTGGAACGGCAGAGCAAGTCAGATGACATAATGTATATGTAAATACAGGCGATCAGTGGACGGTCTACCGACAGGCAACCCGAATCACTATCTAACTATGGATTGCGGCGAGAGTGTGGCAATATATCGGTCAACCAATAGAACCATTTACGAGTATAAATCTCATATCGATCGGCTGCTCGGGACGCCATCTCGTCAACACCACGGATGAATTCCACTTCATCTAGCCACATAGCAACAGGAGGTGTAACTGCCTGTCTCCAAAACTTGGGAATGGTCAGTCTGGCCGCGTGTATCAAGCAGGGCATGACCGACTTTTTGTAAGCCGAGATGGTGATGGATGTGTGGTGTAGAAGGTACAGTTCTGGAAGAAAAGGTGGGTGTGGTTCCACCACCATACATATATAGGCGTGAACACGAGACCAGAACGGCTTAATCAGGCGGCATGACCACCAGATGTGCAAATGGTCAGCGCCGGGTGCCTGGCAGCGCCAGCATAGACCACCACCCCCTCCCGTAATGTGTCGCAACCTATCTGGTGTACGGTACCAGCGGTACATGATCTTATAATTCACCTCCTGGATCCTAGTGGAAGGGGTGCAGCAGTGCGCTAGTTCATATATCTTAAGCCATTCAGCATCTGTCAGAGCAATCTGGAGGGACGATTCCCATTTAGTACGGAAAAGAGTGGGGGGGGTATGTAGTGTCTGCAGCATGCTATAAAGGAGGGATATACTGTGTGCGGGGGTCTTGCCCCGTTTTATTATAATTTCAAAGGTGGTTGTTTGTCTGCAATAAGCCTCCAGCGGCGCAAGTGCGCATAAGTAGTGTAGTAGGCGATGCAAATGGAATTTGGCAAGGAAGCCCATAGGCTGAAGGTACGGCAATTGTGCAGCTTCCACCCTGTGCCCATCCACAACAAAATGACCCGGTAGAGGGGAAGGCGGGTCATCCAGAGGGGCAGTGGGCATTAGATGTCTGGAAAATACCGGCAAATGTTGCAATGGCATTAATGGCGATGGGAAGGGAGCTATATTAGTTTGGGACTGTAACGTTCGCCAAACGCGTAGTGTAGCGCGTGTGGTGAGAAGAGTGGTAGGGGGCAGGAGAATCGCGCGCGGTGGCACCCATGGCACGGAAGCCAAAGCAGGGCCGGCAAAGTGTTTCTCAACCCCCACCCAAGCTTTAGGCGTTGACGCATTTCCCCATTCCACCATCCGCTGCAGGTGTGAAGCATGGTAATACCGCTGAACATGCGGCATAGACATGCCTCCTGCGGAGCGCGGGGTGGTGAGTAATCCGAGTTTGACCCGTGGTGGGCGGCCATTCCAGACGTATGTCCGAAACAGGCTATCCATGTTGCGAAAGAAAGACCTAGGTAAGGTAATGGGAATCGTCTGGAAGAGATACAGAATCTTAGGAAGGATAGACATCTTGATGGCGTTGATATGCCCGAACCAAGTTATGTGCGAGAGATCCCATGTGCGAAGGTCATTCTCCACAGACCGCAACAACGGCCCATAATTATCCGTATAGAGATCCCCCGGGTTCCCAGACAAGTATGTTCCCAAATATTTTAAAGGACCTTGACACCATCTGAAGGGGAATGCGCTTTGCAGGTTACTCGCCAGTGTAGCCGGACCGAGATTGGGAGAATCTCTGATTTGTCCATGTTCAGTTTTAAGTTGCTGAGGGCGCCGTATTCTGCAAATAACCGCAGAAGGTTAGGGAGAGTGATAAGCGGAGAGCGGATAAAAAATAATAAGTCATCAGCGTATGCCGCTAGACGATGCTCTGAGGCCCCGATCTCCAGCCCCGTGATGTCCGGAGCGCTGCGCACTGCCTGTAGAAATGGTTCCAGGGATAACGCGAACAAGAGGGAGGATAGAGGGCACCCCTGTCTAGTCCCATTGGCTATGGGGAAGGCGCCAGAGAGGACCCCATTAATATTAACGCGTGCGCAAGGATTGGTGTATAGGGCACGAATCCACATCAACATATGATCCCCAAATCCCATATGGGTTAATGCGCGGAACAGAAAATCCCATCGGACCCTGTCAAAGGCCTTGTCGCAGTCTGTGGAGAGCAACAAGAGTGGGTCAGCAGGCGAGTGAGGAGCACCCTGGATTAAATTAATTGCCCTAACTGTGCTATCCCGCGCCTCCCTCCCAGGAATGAATCCAGTTTGGTCAAGGTGTACCAAACCAGGGACATACGGTTTGATACGTGTAGCTAAAAGTTTTGCAAATAGTTTGATGTCTTGATTAAGTAAGGAAATGGGTCTGTAATTACTGCAATAGTCAGGATCCCTACCCGGTTTTGGGAGCAGGGTGATAGTGGCGGTCAATGTGGCAGGGTGTAGGTGATGGCCATGAGTCAATGAATTAAATGAAGAAAGCCAATAAGGCTGCAGAACATGCATAAGTTTTTTATAATAGGACAAAGAGAACCCATCTGGGCCAGGTGCCTTGCCCGAGGGGGTCTCCTTAACAGCTGTGAGAAGCTCCTCCTCAGAGATTGGGGACTCTAAGAGGCGCCTACCAGTCAGTGGTAATTTGCATTTGATATGTAATCGTAAATAATTTTCAATTTTCTGTGATAGTGGTGCATTAGTGGAAGTGGTGGCGTCTAGGTTATAAAGTGATCGGAAGTGTTCACGAAAAACGCTTAACATGGCAGTTGGTAGTGTGACCTTCGTACCCGACTTGTCTGTGATACGTGAGATGTATGAGGAGCTACGCTTTTTACGTAAAGCCCTCGCGAGCAACCTGCCGCACTTATTACCATGTTCAAAGAACAATCTTTTAACATAAAGAAAGGATTTCTGTGCCTTAATGTCCAACAAAGAGTTTAGGTCCGCCCTAAGCGCAGTAAGTTGTGAGTATATCTCCTCTGATTGACATGATTTATGTGATGTCTCCAGTAAGCGGATCTGGTGGATCAAGTCGTTCTGACACTGGGCGCGTTCTCTCTTAAGACGGGCACCCTGTTTAATTAGATAGCCTCTGGCTGAAGCCTTATGGGCCTCCCAAAGGAGCGGGGGGGTAACATCAGGGGTATCATTCTCATTAAAATACCGAGCAACCTCTGCCTCTAGACCCGCGAGTACCCCAGCATCCTGTAGCAGCGTGTCGTTCAGCCGCCAGTGTGAGGCCTTAGGACGATACAAAGAGGATCGGAGTTCCACGTCTACCGGGCAGTGATCCGACCACGTCTGGCATCCAATCCTAGCGGACTGGAGGAGGTGTGATTGCGCAAAGGGCAGTAAAATAAGATCAATACGGGAATGTGACTTATGTAAGGCACTATGGTGCGTATAATCCCTGGAAGTAGGGTGGAGAGCCCTCCAACAATCGGTCAAACACAAATCCAGTAAGGCCAGCCGAGTGGATCGTATAACAGTGAGCGGGACGCTAGACGTCCCACGGGACGTATCCAGTTTGGGGTCCAAAGGGAGATTAAAGTCCCCGCCCACCACCAAAATACCCCCTTGGAAGTTAGCCACTGTATTCATGATGGACCTAAGGGCCTTGTGTTGTCCGCGATTAGGGAGGTAAAGAGAAACAAAGGTGTAGAGTTGATCCCCAACATGGCCCTTCACCATGACATATCTGCCATCCTCATCTAAGGCGCAATCGAGTAGTTGAAACGGGACATGTTTAGCAAAAAGGATGGCAGTGCCCCTAATCTTGCCGGCTGTGCAATTACTGAAAAAACCCAAGGGGTAAGATGTGCTTTTAAATGATGGAGCGTGTGCGCTTGCGAAATGGGTCTCCTGTATGAGAGCCACAGATACCTGCGCTTTAGTGAAATCGCGCAAAGCGATATGCCTCTTTGTCGGAACATCAAGGCCCCCAGCATTAATGGATCGTATTAACAATGGTCTAGGACAGAAAGACATATTGAGACCAACGCGGAAAAAGACAATGCCGTATTTGGGAGAAGGGTAGGATAGGGGAAGGAAAAATAAAACTAAACTAATATATAAAACCAGAAACAAAAGATCAAAGAGATCACAATGGGTGAACACCCCAGGTAGGGGAGGTTCCAACACGACGCCCGGGGCGACGCAGGAGGGTTCCCCACCTAGACTACTCCAGCCGGAGTGGGCAAAATCCCAGGGGAGCGAGTCCCGAAGTGACGAACAGTACACGTAAATGAAGTGTGAAGAGCTATCGAACCAAAAGGTCCCCGCACATCTCGTCGTTAAACATAGGTGTGCAGCCAGGGCAGCAAAACATGTTAAAAAAGAAAAAGGACAGCAACAAACGGACTCCGGGAACTAGAGGACCGAGTCTGCTCCGTGACCAAACGTCCAAAAAGGTGGATCTCAGCACAACCCGGAGACATTCTGCGAGTCATCCGGATTCAAGGTGATGTACGGCTGAGATGGACGAGCCAAACGAAGAACCATTGATGTCAAAGTCACGTAAAAACATGTTGAGATGTCAGCTCAGGTATCTTGTGAGCTGTAGGGAGGAAGGTTATCATCCTGGGAGGACTGTCGTACAGGGCGACGTGTGCGCCTGAGGGGACGCTGAGGTCTTGGCAAGTCAGCTGTATAAAACTGGATCGGGTCTGGCCAGGCCGAAATGGTATCAGGCGGTAATTCCAGCAGGGTCAAGAAATTAGGCAGTTCCTCATTATTGCGCACTGTGACGGGGCCATGTGGGGTGCGTACTTGAATACCCGAGGGGTACAGCCATCTATATTGTAGGCCCCCCCCGTTGCAGTGCTGCGGTGAGAGGTCGTAGGACACGTCTAGTGTGTAGGGTGAGCTGAGATATATCCTGGTACGATTCAACTTTCATGCCCTCGAAACGTATCGCCGTTTTACCCCGCGCCTGTTCCATAATTCGTTCTTTCATGCCGAAGCGCGTTATACAGCAAATTATATCTCGTGGGGGGGCTCCAGGGGGACCCTTAGGCCTGAGCGCCCTGTGCCATCTCTCCATCTCTATCGGAGCTTCATGTGTATTATGCAGCAGCATATTGAAAAGGCGAGTCAGCATGCAGCGGAGTTCCTCAGAGTCCTTCTCGGATTCAGGCAGGCCCCGCACCCTAATATTATGGCGTCTGCCTCTATTTTCTAAATCTTCAACCTGGCGCGTAAGGGCATGGAGCAGGTGGTGATGCAGTGACAGTTGCGTGGAGTGTGCCTGTAAAGTGGATTTTTGGGCCTGCTGCCCCTCCTCCACCACCACGAGGCGCTGCGTGAGGCCCTGCAGATCCTGGCGCACCTGCTGAATCTCTCCTGAGAGAGAGAGGCGAAGGTCTTTAGCCACCACATTCAAATCCTCCCTGGTAGGCAGTGAGCGGAGCAGTTGGGAAAGATCCGGCGGCTGATCCCAGCCAGAGCCGGAGGAGGCCGGGGAGCATGGCGCCGCCGATGGAGGTGCGGCCGCCATCTTGGATTTTTCCGGCGCCACTGGTGTGCCGATTTGCGGCTGGAAAAAGTCCCTGATACCAGGCTGAGGTGGGCTGGGACAGGTTTCTGAGGGGCCCGGAGTCTGGGGTTGTCGTCTGTTCTTACCCATGGTGCAGTCTAATGATGTGGTGCCCGTGATGAACGAGGTCGGTGCAGGATCCGAGCTAACACACGACCATTCGGCTCCGAGTCCAGGACACGCCCCCGAGGGAATGTATTATATGTATAAAGCAAGGTATACATGACAATGGATAGTCAGAGACTCTAGGGACTCAACTTGTACGCTTTATGATAGACATTTTCACGTTGTGTTGTGTTACTAATGCAGAAGCAGCAAGCCCTTCCACCAAGCTTGCACCAAAACTATAGATCTAACACAATAATAATTGTATGCTCACATAGGCCCTTCGGGAGAGGTACATGACATACAAATACTGGAATATTACGTTTAAATGTAAGGAGTGTGATAAAGATTTTATTAAGCCTTAAGGTCCTTAAGGGGTTAAACAGCATATCAGAGGAACATGTAGAAATTAACACTTCGTAGAATTCAGAAGCACAGTGTTCATACATGTGCAGGAGCCACAGCCAGTCTGCAGGCAATGTATCAAATTCATGAGACCAGACTAATTAGAAGCACATGTTATTTCCAAACACTAATTAACACCTGTTGTTTTTACGCCGTTTGAGAGCCCTGCTATAAGCACATGTCATTTAGGGGTGAGAATCTTTGCACCTAGACATTAGGCAGACTGTAAAGCATGCTTTCCTTGTAAGCTAAAAAATCCACATCACCCATTGCAGCATTTTAAAGATGAAACACACAGGCGGCGCAATAAATCCTATGCAAGCCTCATGCACTCTAAGCACATGTAATTTTGAGGTGTGAAAGTTTCAGAAAAATGTACATGTGTGCAAATATTTTAAATAAAACCAGAATAATTTTATGACAGTCACATTTGTCTGACAAACAGATAATACATTACGCTGCAGCATGTGTTGACATATGTTGGTAGATGTATGTAATGTGTGTTATGTGTATGTAACATGTTTATGCTATTATACATACCGCTTCTTGACGACGTACACAGTCCGTCCATTGTTAATCATCGCCCACATGCGTGCCTTCTTGCCCTGGGTAGTTTTTTAATTCAATATCTAATAAACCATTGCTTATAATATTCTGTAGTAAAGAGTCTCTTTATTTCTAGATTTTTGAGTAATTTTTAAGCTTTTTTTATACTTTTTTTAAAAAAAAACATTTTTTAGAACTCGAACCGAACACGCCAAAAAGTTCAAAATTCGCAAACTTTCGAACTGCCAATGTTCGAGTCGAACTCCGAACTGATTGAACCGAACAGCTCATCCCTAGTTGCAAAGACCAACAGTCAGCCTAGACAACAGTAATGTGTACAGTTCCTGGGTCAAAATGCCTATGCAACAATTCAGAAAGTAAGCTGCTTGTCCCATTTTAATACACATTTTGTTTATCTTCCCCACCTATTTAATGCCATCCTCTTTAAAGGGACATTACCATTTATATAAGCTGTAACTAGATTACTTGTGTATAACAAACAAAGCACCTTATAAAACACCTTTGTTTGAAGTAATTGCATGGAAAAGGGAAAATGAAAATTAGTTTTTTATCTCTTGTTTCCATTTTGTGCATTTTTCCTATGATGCAACATTTAGCAAAATCGGATGGTGAGTTTTACTTTGTGGCTGTGGTTTATCCTATACAGTATTTACCAGTTAATGAGGTGGAGAAAGGCATGTTTATATGTTGTACTCTGCATGCTACTCCATAAGAGAAAGCAGATTATTGAGATATGACAGGGAGCTTAAAAGACTTCTAATCTACCCCTTGGTGATGTCCTTTGAATACATCCCAAACAATACAATGTTTTGAGTCAGTGATCGAACCCATTGTCTCCATTGCCATCGCCATCCAGTGAGGTGCAAGTTATGTAAAGATACGGAGGGGGGAAGCAGTTTACGACACAAAAGATCACAAAATAGATGAGCCCAGTGACACATATTAGGTAAAATATTTTCTTAACTGAACGTACAAGAGAAAAACAAAGCACATGTAACATGTCAGCAACATAAAATAAACACAATAAGGACACTTCATTTTTTGGGTGTAGTGGCCCTGTAATGTCCCTGGAGCCTCTCCTTTAGGCTAAGGTCAGACGAAAGCAGTTTTAACGTGCGTTTAGCCGCACGATATCACGGCCGTGCTAGCAGCAAATGACGTCCAATGCCGGGGAACATACAACGAACGGCCGCACGAAAGTTCGTTCGTGCAAAGCAAGTGGCAAACGAACGCATTTTTTCGAGAACGTCAAACTGCTACTACTGACGTACAGAGTGCGCTGCGGCCGCATAGCGGCGTGTTTGCGTGATTGGGAGACGTCAGACGCTGCACATGTCCGGCCAACATAACGTCCAGACGCAAAAGGGTTTTATTGATGATCCGTACAAAATCACGGACGAAACTGCGCATCGTATGACCGCTATCGCGTATTCCGTGAAAAAATACGTCCATTCGTTCGAACGCACTTTTTCACGGACAACGTGAAAAATGCGTTCGTCTGACCCTAGCCTTAGGGATGTGCATTTTGTTTCGTTCTGAATGGAATTTCGTACGACATTCACCATTTTCGCTGATGCGGGACCATTTTTTCGAAACGAAATATCAGCCGACCGATATTACGTAATCCCGAATCAAAGTTTCAGCACAAACAAAATCATTTCATTATGGGACCTAAACGAAAAAAAAAATCGGGACGCAAATGATACAAAATGCCGAAAAAACTGATCAAAACCATCAAAAACTAATTAAATTTCAGAAACAAATGATCTGAAACAAAAAAAGACAGAACCAATGATATAAAATGAAAATAAAGAGAACAAAATGATCTAAAATAAAAAATGGAAACAAATGGTATGAAAGCAAAAAAAAGAAAAAATTATCTAAAACGCAAAAAAAATGAACCAAATTGTCTGAAAGGAAAAAAATAACCCAGAACAAAATTATTTTAAAGGGAAAAAAATGGAACCAAATTATCTGAAACGAAAAAAAAACCTTAAAAAAATAAATGATTTAAAATGAAAAAAACTGCCATTTTTAAAATTATTTTTTGGGATTATTTTGGCATTTTTCAGGATTTTTTGGTTAATCTTTAGGGTTCCTTAATTATTATAAAGAAACTAGGATTTTTTCCACCATTTCCAATGTTAAAACAAATCCCTGTTTGTAACTGTTTATTAAATATTTGTAAAATCATTTATTATTTTCAGTTGCAGTAAACAGACATTTATTTATTTATTTATTAGGATTATTTTGGCATTTTTCTGGATTTTTTTGGTTAATCTTAGGGTTCTTAACTAATTTTAAATGTATAATGAGGTCTGTTTTTTCTTTGCTAAACACATATACAGACTGAAAGAAGATAATCCAGCTGCATGCGTTTAGCAAAGAAAAAACAGACTTCGCTATACATTTAAAATTAGTTAGGAACCCTAAAGATTAACCAAAAAATTCCAGAAAAATGCCAAAGTAATCTTAAAAAATAAATTTTAAAAAATTACTGTTTACTGCAACTGAAAATAATAAATGGTTTTACAAATATTTAATAAACAGTTAAAAACGGGGATTTGTTTTAACATTGAAAATGGTGGAAAAAATCCTAGTTTCTTTAAAATTAGTTAGGAACCCTAAAAATTAACCAAAAAATCAAGAAAAATGCCAAAATAATCCTAAAAAAATATAAAAAAGTAAGGAGACTTTAATTTTATTGGTAGTAATCTGTTTCCTATTCGGAAATAACCAATAAGAAACGAAATAACTCATAAAACTAAATACAAATCAATCCAAATACAATTAAATTACTCACAAAAAGAAATAAACAAAATAAAATTAAATAACCCATTGAAACAGACTGCTGAATCGACCCAAAATGTCAAAACGAAACAAAACGAAAACCTGCCAAAACGACCTGAAAACGAAAAAAAAAAAACGGACCGAAAAAAACCTGAAACGAAATGAAATGAAAAAAAAATGACGTCCACATCCCTACTCTCCTTACATGTTTAAAGAGGTATTCTAGTCAACAGTGGGATTCCAAACTTTAAGAACAGGTTCTTTTTCAAGGTGCAAGGTTTCTGGCATCTTAGGTAAATCATATTTTGTCAGGAGGGCAGTAAAAATTAATAGGGATAGATGCTAATGGGATAAGCACATTCACTTTTACCTCTTGTTGACGCAATGTTGACAGTCACCACCCTATTATTCTTAATTTTTTTATTGGTTTTAGGTGATTTTTTAGGGGACATTTTGTCCCTCACCACACGCAGCTCCTCCTCTTTGGCTCTGGGACTCCTGAACCCAGAATTCTTTGAAGTTTTTTTGCTCAATTCCACTCCTTGCCCAACTTTCATGGTGTAGGAATTGCAGATTGTGCACCGCTAGGGGACTTGCGCACTTTACATATGAAAGTTATGTAATGCCTATGCACAACAATGGATCGGAGCTGCACCTGCACGCGCAGATTCGATGCATCGGATGTCTCTCTGAGACAAACACTACAGCAAGGGGGCTCAGAGAGGGTGAAGTTGGCATGCTTTCTGCATGCTGATGTCGCTGGTGATCGATCAGGTGACTGGAAGCAGGGGAAATCAAAATCCTGGCTGCTGGTGACACTGGGTGGGGTGGAAGAAACTCCTCCACGTCACCCAGAGTTTTCAACTGATTGGGTCAGGTAGGGGGCAATAGTGTACTAAGAGGGCGGGCAGGGGGAAGCAGACTGACTGGCTGACAGGGGTCACAGGCGTGTCTTTACAAACTCCGATGGCTGTCCGATCCTCAACAAGGCCAGGTGGCTGCCTATGCCTCGACTAGGCCCGGCGGGCTCCCTCGCCTTGATTAGGCTGGGCATCCATCCGGGCCTTGACTAGGCCTTGGCAGGGGCCCGGGCATCGACAACCCTGTTAAGGTTGTGTGTTGATGTGTGACTGTATGTGTGTACATGTAGTGTGACTGTGTTTGTGACTGTGTTCGCGAATGAGTGACAGTGTGCATGCGATTGAGTGACTGTGTGTGTGCTGATGAATGACTGTGTGTGTGAATACATGAGTGACTGTGTGGCGGAGTAGCTGCTGTGGAGCTCTGTGAAACACTCAAACACAGGGCACATTACTGTGAGTTTTATTGCTGTGGCGCTTCAAAGCAGACAAAATATTGTCTGACACTTGCAGCCAGGGCCGGCGCTGCCGCACTAGACGAGCTAGGCGGCCACCTAGAGCACAGTGCCCGCCTAGGGCGCAGCCGGGCCTGACCACTGAAGAAATCATTGTGTCTGCAGGCGCAACAATTTACTTGCGGCACGCTCACACACCAGCCGCAGCATGCCTCCGTCGCCCGCGATACAATGGAAATGATCCTCCTGACTCCTTGATGCCAGCGGCTGACGACGGCACATGTTGGGGCTGGTGGCAGCACGCGAGACCTCACGTCAGTCGCTGGCTGTGGGGATCTCGCATGAAGGAGGCGGAGCAGACAAGGTGCCGTGAGAGACAAAGCTGCTCTGTCCTGGTCACTGTGGTACGTTTTGCACAGTCACTGCATCTGACCTGGATGAATGAGAATGATGGAGGGGGTGAATAAAAACGACAGGGGAATGAAAAGGAGGGGGTGAATGAGAAGAAGGAGGGAGTGAATGAAAAGGAGGGGGTGAATCAGAAGAGGGAGTGGGGTGAATGAGAAGAAGGGGAGGCATGGAAAGAAGGCGGTGAATGAAAAGAAGGGGAAATAGAATGAAACAGTGGCGGAAGTACCAGGGTCGCAGTGGTCGCACTTGCGACCGGGCCCTGGCATTCGGCCACTGGAGGGGGCCCAGCGCCGCTGCCAGATTCCGTCAATCAGCGCTGGAATCTGGGAGCAACGCCACCGGCCGTTCCTCTCCTTACGAGCGGCCGCTGGCTTGCAGCTTGGCCACTCGCCTGGGATGGGAACCACCTGACCAGCGCACGAGATCTCGCGAGAACTTGGCTGCGCTGGTCAGATGGCTCCCGGCGAGCGGCCAAGCTGCATCATACTAGTGGCCACTCCCAGGGAGAAGAACAGCACAGAGCAAGGTGAGCGCTGGGGGCAAATACATCCATGAGCTGGGGGCAAATACATCCATGAGCTGGGGGCAAATACATCCATGAGCTGGGGGCAAATATATCCATGAGCTGGGGCAAATACATCCATGAACTGGGGCAAATACATCCATGAGCTGGGGGCAATATATCCATGAACTGGGGGCAATATATATCCATGAGCTGGTGGAAAATATATCCATGAGCTGGGGCAAATATATCCATGAGCTGGGGGCAATATACCCATGTGTGAGCTGGGGCAAATATACCCATGTGTGAGCTGGGGCAATATATACCATGTGTGAGCTGGGGCAATATATATCCATGTGTGAGCTGGGGCAATATATCCATGTGTGAGCTGGGGCAATATATCCATGTGAGCCAGGGCAATATATATCCATGTGTGAGCTGGGGCAATATATCCATGTGTGAGCTGGGGGCAATAAATCTATGTGGGCTGGGGCAATATATATATCCATGTGAGCTGGGGGCAATATAAATCCATGTGAGTGGGGGGCAATATATATATCCATGTGAGCTGGGGCAATACTATCTTTTTTTATATTGCATGGAAAAAAAGTAAAAATATAGATCTTTTTTTGAGGGGGTAGGGGGGGCCCTTCATGGATTCTTGCACCGGGGCCCTCAGGTTTCTAGTTACGCCACTGGAATGAAAAGAGGGGGATGGAAATGCATTGTAATGAGAAGAGGGTGAAATGAAAAGAGGGGGGAATTAAATGAAAAGAGGGGGGAATGAAATGTAATGAACACTGCACATTACTGTGGAGCTCTGTGAACACCCATACAACACTGCACATTATGAGGATGCCACAGAGCTCCACAGTAATGTGCGTTGTTTATGAGGTGTCACAGAGCTACAAAGTAAATTACAGTGTTTATGAGGGTATCACAGAGCTCCACAATAATTTGCAAGGTTTATGATGGTGTCACAAAGCTCCACAGTAATTTGCAATGTTTATGAGGGTGTCACAAAGCTCCACAGTACTTTGCAATGTTTCTGAGGGTGTCACAAAGCTCCACAGTAATTTGCAATGTTTATGAGGGTGTCACAAAGCTCCACAGTAATTTGCAATGTTTATGAGGGTGTCACAGAGCTCCACAGTAATGTGCGTGTGTGAGGGTATCAGAGCTCCACAGTAAAACACGGTATTTATGAGGGTGTCACAGAGCTCCACAGTAATGTGCTGTTTTTATGAGGGTATCACATAGCTCCACAGTAATTTGCAATGTTTATGAGGGTGTCACAGAGCTCCACAGTAATGTGCAGTGTTTATGAGGGTATCACAGAGCTCCATAGTAATTTGCAATGTTTATGAGGGTATCACAGAGCTCCACAGTAATTCGCAATGTTTATAAGGGTGTCACAGAGCTCCACAGTAATGTGCAGTGTTTATGAGGGTATCAGAGCTCCACAGTAATGTGCAGTGTTTATGAGGGTGTCACAGACCTCCACAGTAATGTGCAGTGTTTATCAGGGCATCAGAGCTCCACAGTACTGTGCAGTGTTTATGAGGGTATCACAGAGCTCCACAGTAATGTGCAGTGTTTTTTTTGTTGGGGGTGCAAGTAGCTGGTCTTGCCTAGGGCGCAAAATAGTCTAGCACCGGCCCTGCTTGCAGCACACTGTCTACGACTCCAATCACTCTCAGGCATCCCTAGTGTATATGGAAAACTGCCTGAGAGTGATATGAGTTGTAACAGTGTGCTGCAAGTGTCATATCAATATATATGGAGTTACATGGGCTATGGTTTATTTTGAAAGGGTTGGAAATGGGTTATGGTCCTTAAAGAAGGGTCTCTCTAAAAGAGAGCTGTTTTTAAAAGACAGTGTAAAACATTCATCGAGTGCACCTCTGTTAGTGAGACCCCCACAAGACCCATTACACTCAGGGCAGCCATCAGAAATTACTGAACCTCAAGATGGGGCGCCTCCCGTAAACTTCCTCAACCTTTAACAGCTTTTCGCCCTATTCCAAAACAAAAAAAGGACATAACATAGTTGCACAGCAATAAAACTCACAGTAATGTGTGGTGTGTATCAGCGTATCACAGAGCTCCACAGCAATAAAACTCACAGTAATATGCAGTGTGTATGAGCGTATCACAGAGCTCCACAGCAATAAAACTCACAGTAATGTGCAGTGTGTAAGAGCATATCACAGAGCTCATAGCTCCACATCAATAAAACTCATAGTAATGTGCAATGTGTATGAGCATATCACAGAATCCACAGCAATAAAACTCACAATAATGTCCAGTCTGTATGATGGCCTTTGGGCTTGGCTGGACCCTGGGGGTCTGGCTGGGCCTTGGCTGGACCTTGGGGTCTGCCTGGGCCCTGGGGGTCTAGCTGAGCCCTGGCTGGACCTTGGGGTCCGGCTGGGCCCTGGGCATCTAACTGGGCCTTGGGGCCCTGGCTGGACCTTGGGGTATGGCTGGTCCCTGGGGGTCTGGCTGGGCCCTGGCTGGACCTTTGGGGTCTGGCTGGGCCTTGGGGTCTGACTGGGCCCTGGGGGTCTGGCTGGGCCTTGGGGTCTGGCGGGGCCCTGGGGGGTTTAGTGAGACCCCCACAAGACCCATTACCCTCAGGGCAGCCATCAGGAATGATGGGGCCCCATACTGAACCTCAAGATTGGGCGCCCCCCGTAAACTTCCTCAACCTTTAACAGCTTTTTGCCCCCTTCCAAAACAAAAAAAGGACATAACACCGTTCCACAGCAATAAAACTCACAGTAATCTGCAGTGTGTATGAGCATATCACAGAGCTCCACATCAATAAAACTCATAATAATGTGCGGTGTGTATGAGCATATCACAGAGCTCCACATCAATAAAACTCATAGTAATGTGCGGTGTGTATGAGCATATCACAGAATCCACAGCAATAAAACGCACGGTAATGTGCTGTCTGTATGATGGCCTTTGGGCTTGGATGGGCCCTGGGGTTCTGGCTGGGCCTTGGCTGGACCTTGGGGTCTGGTTGGGCCCTGGTGGTCTAGCTGGGCCCTGGCTGGACCTTGGGGTCTGGCTGGGCCCTGGGTGTCTAACTGGGCCTTGGGGTCTGGCCGGGCCCTGGCTGGACCTTGGAGTATGGCTGGTCCCTGGGGGTCTGGCTGGGCCCTGGCTGGACCTTTGGGGTCTGGCTGAGCCTTTGGGTCTGGCTGGGCCTTGTGGGTCTGGCTGGGCCCTGGGGGTCTGGCTGGACCTTGGGGTCTGGCTGGGCCTTGGGGTCTGGCTGGGTCCTGGGGGTCTGGCTGGGCCTTGGGGTCTGGCAGGGCCCTGGGAGGTTTAGTGAGACCCCCACAAGACCCATTACACTCAGGGCAGCCATCAGGAATGATGGGGCCCCTTACTGAACCTCAAGATTGGGCACCCCCATAAACTTCCTCAACCTTTAACAGCTTTTTGCCCCCTTCCAAAACAAAAAAAGGACATAACACTGTTCCACAGCAATAAAACTCACAGTAATGTGTGGTGTGTATGAGCGTATCACAGAGCTCCACAGCAATAAAACTCACAGTAATATGCAGTGTGTATGAGCGTATCACAGAGCTCCACAGCAATAAAACTCACAGTAATGTGCAGTGTGTAAGAGCATATCACAGAGCTCATAGCTCCACATCAATAAAACTCATAGTAATGTGCAATGTGTATGAGCATATCACAGAATCCACAGCAATAAAACTCACAATAATGTCCAGTCTGTATGATGGCCTTTGGGCTTGGCTGGACCCTGGGGTCTGGCTGGGCCTTGGCTGGACCTTGGGGTCTGCCTGGGCCCTGGGGGTCTAGCTGAGCCCTGGCTGGACCTTGGGGTCCGGCTGGGCCCTGGGCATCTAACTGGGCCTTGGGGGTCTGGCTGGGCCCTGGCTGGACCTTGGGGTATGGCTGGTCCCTGGGGGTCTGGCTGGGCCCTGGCTGGACCTTTGGGGTCTGGCTGGGCCTTGGGGTCTGACTGGGCCCTGGGGGTCTGACTGGGCCTTGGGGTCTGGCGGGGCCCTGGGGGGTTTAGTGAGACCCCACAAGACCCATTACCCTCAGGGCAGCCATCAGGAATGATGGGGCCCCATACTGAACCTCAAGATTGGGCGCCCCCCGTAAACTTCCTCAACCTTTAACAGCTTTTTGCCCCCTTCCAAAACAAAAAAAGGACATAACACCGTTCCACAGCAATAAAACTCACAATAATCTGCAGTGTGTATGAGCATATCACAGAGCTCCACATCAATAAAACTCATAATAATGTGCGGTGTGTATGAGCATATCACAGAGCTCCACATCAATAAAACTCATAGTAATGTGCGGTGTGTATGAGCATATCACAGAATCCACAGCAATAAAACTCACGGTAATGTGCTGTCTGTATGATGGCCTTTGGGCTTGGATGGGCCCTGGGGGTCTGGCTGGGCCTTGGCTGGACCTTGGGGTCTGGGTGGGCCCTGTTGGTATAGCTGGGCCCTGGCTGGACCTTGGAGTCTGGCTGGGCCCTGGGTGTCTAACTGGGCCTTGGGGTCTGGCCGGGCCCTGGCTGGACCTTGGGGTATGGCTGGTCCCTGGGGGCCTGGCTGGGCCCTGGCTGGACCTTTGGGGTCTGGCTGAGCCTTTGGGTCTGGCTGGACCTTGTGGGTCTGGCTGGGCCCTGGGGGTCTGGCTGGACCTTGGGGTCTGGCTGGGCCTTGGGGTCTGGCTGGGCCCTGGGGGTCTGGCTGTGCCTTGGGGTCTGGCAGGGCCCTGGGGGGTTTAGTGAGACCCCCACAAGACCCATTACACTCAGGGCAGCCATCAGGAATGATGGGGCCCCTTACTGAACCTCAAGATTGGGCACCCCCGTAAACTTCCTCAACCTTTAACAGCTTTTTGCCCCCTTCCAAAACAAAAAAAGGACATAACACTGTTCCACAGCAATAAAACTCACAGTAATGTGCAGTGTGTATGAGCATATCACAGAGCTCCACATCAATAAAACTCATAGTAATGTGCGGTGTGTATGAGCATATCTCAGAATCCACAGCAATAAAACTCACAATAATCTGCAGTGTGTATGAGCATATCACAGAGCTCCACATCAATAAAACTCATAATAATGTGCGGTGTGTATGAGCATATCACAGAGCTCCACATCAATAAAACTCATAGTAATGTGCGGTGTGTATGAGCATATCACAGAATCCACAGCAATAAAACTCACGGTAATGTGCTGTCTGTATGATGGCCTTTGGGCTTGGATGGGCCCTGGGGGTCTGGCTGGGCCTTGGCTGGACCTTGGGGTCTGGGTGGGCCCTGTTGGTATAGCTGGGCCCTGGCTGGACCTTGGAGTCTGGCTGGGCCCTGGGTGTCTAACTGGGCCTTGGGGTCTGGCCGGGCCCTGGCTGGACCTTGGGGTATGGCTGGTCCCTGGGGGCCTGGCTGGGCCCTGGCTGGACCTTTGGGGTCTGGCTGAGCCTTTGGGTCTGGCTGGACCTTGTGGGTCTGGCTGGGCCCTGGGGGTCTGGCTGGACCTTGGGGTCTGGCTGGGCCTTGGGGTCTGGCTGGGCCCTGGGGGTCTGGCTGTGCCTTGGGGTCTGGCAGGGCCCTGGGGGGTTTAGTGAGACCCCCACAAGACCCATTACACTCAGGGCAGCCATCAGGAATGATGGGGCCCCTTACTGAACCTCAAGATTGGGCACCCCCGTAAACTTCCTCAACCTTTAACAGCTTTTTGCCCCCTTCCAAAACAAAAAAAGGACATAACACTGTTCCACAGCAATAAAACTCACAGTAATGTGCAGTGTGTATGAGCATATCACAGAGCTCCACATCAATAAAACTCATAGTAATGTGCGGTGTGTATGAGCATATCTCAGAATCCACAGCAATAAAACTCACAGTAATGTGCTGTCTGTATGATGGCCTTTGGGCTTGGCTGGGCCCTGTGGGTCTGGCTGGGCCTTGGCTGGACCTTGGGGTCTGGCTGGGCCCTGGGGGTCTAGTTGGGCCCTGGCTGGACCTTGGGGTCTGGCTGGGCCTTGGAGTCTGGCTGGGCCCTGGGGGCCTGGCTGGGCCCTGCCTGGACATTGGGGTCTGGCTGGGCCCTGGGGGACTGGCTGGGCCCTGGCTGGGCCTTGGGGTCTGGCTGGGCCCTAGTGGTCTGGCTGGGCCTTGGGGTCTGGTTGGGCCCTGTGGGTCTAGCTGGGCCCTGGCTTACCACTCCGCCATCTTCTGTCCCTGTCCTTTGCTCCTCCTTCTTTTTTTCCTTCTCCTCTCTTCTTATTTTCTTCTTTCTTCTTCCTTCTTCTTTTCTTCTCTCTTCTTCTTTCCTTTTCTCTTCTTTTCCTCTCCCGGGCCTTCTGTCTTCTCCTGGCCGGGCCCTCCATCGCAGGCAGCTTCTCATGTTTGATGCGTGCGTCACACACGTGACTGGAGGTGGCGGTGCCAAAGCAGCGTGCTTGGGAGGCCCACGTACACTGCTTGGCCCGCCCAGCCAGTCAGACTGCCAGCCCAGGAAACAAAGTCAGCTCCGGATTCGGACTCATAGTCCGATACCGGAGCTTTTAAAAAGGGCGCTGTCGCTGCTGACGGGGCCCGGCGGGCCCCTTACGGCAGCATGGAGAGTAATGCCCTGATGGTGGCCCTGATTACACTCCACTATTGTAGTCTCCAATGGGGACTGGAGGGTTCTCTTTCTAGTAGAGACTGTCTTAAAGGACACTGAGAGCACCTCTGCTAGTGAGATTTTTTTGCTTGGTGGGGAGGGGGGTAGCAAAAGGTAGTTTCTGTCCCAGTGCCAAATACCCTAAGTACGCCTCTGGAGGGGGGGTGGAATTCTCCTCACACCCTGGTCACTTAAATAAAGTAATCAGGATGAGTAAGGTGCCCCTTTAAAGATTTTAGGCATACTTATGTTTGTTTTATGTTTACATGTACTACAAAGAATAAGGGCCACATTACAATCCTGGTGCTAACGTTAATGCTCACCTGCGTGAGCATTAACGTTAGCCCCGGTGGCTACCATACATTACAATCCAAACGCTAACGGGTTAAGTAACCCATTTGCGTTTGGTACCTTGCGCTTTTCAGCGCAAGCTTACTGTACTTTGCACTCCCTATACTTAACATGGGGAGCACAAAGTGTTAATCAGCGTTAGGATTACAAAGTCCTAACGCTGATTAATGTCTGGCTGTGGTTAGCAAAAAGTTAACCACAGCCTGGACTTGGTGCTAACGGATTCCGCTGGTGCAGATACAGTTAGCACCAGCCAAAAAATTTTACTAATTGCCAGATACTCACCTCCTGTCCCGCGGCAAGGACCGTGGCTCTGTCCGCCTCCTCGGTCGCTGGGAACCGAGTGAGAGACTGGGGGAAAAAGTCCCCCAGTCTCTCCCTGCAGATCACTTCGCCCAGATCCGGCAGGTCATGTGACCGGCAGGGGGAAACTCAATGGACTCCTATGGACTCCATAAAGTGGATGCTCACGGCGGCACTCAGCGCTGTCACGAGAATTCCGGGGCGTAGCGCCCACTAACAATACAGGCAGCTTTTTAAGCACCTGCATTGTAATCTCCCGTTAAACAGGGGCGCTAGGGAGAAAACTGCAGGTGCAGTTTTTTCTACCTTGCGCTCCCGTTTTAGTGGGAAGATTGTAATGTAGCCCTAAGTATTTTTTGTTTAAACAATGCATATAAATTACATGTACTTAAATACTTAGAAAAATTGCCACAATCGCTTCTCTTGATAACACAGAAACTTGGAAAACCCCATGCCATGAAAGGAGATAACATATTCACATACAGTGAAAGAAGAGTCAGCTTCACCTTTAAATTTGTCATTTTCAATCAGGCAACACTTGGTCACAGGTTTCTGAATCACATGATTAGGAAACCATCTGCACAGATTGGTCTTTCCTTATTGTAAAAGACAGCTGTTCATATATGACACATAATGTCAAAGTACAAAGTCGCCTGACATATTTTCAGCAATGTACAATCTATGATGACTGCCAATAACTTGTTACTTATTAAGTAATCCCTTTATTTATTGTTTGTCAAGAAATATCTTATTCTTTGCACAGTGGGAAAGCAAATCTATAAAACCATGTCATATGTTGACAGTATAAAACATCCCGTTCTTTATTAGAAATTTCATAAAATTGTGCTCCACATTTGTTTCAGAAATGTGATGAAATGTGTCTAAACATTGAATCCAGTTTACAGTATACTGTAGTTACTGAGGAGAAATACAGCTTCCCTGGTGTAACATTTGGGACTCCTGGCCCCTCCAGCACCCAGCAGTGCGCCCCTTGCTGGACGCTGGCTGCTGGCGGTCAGTTTATATTGCTGGCTCTCGCGGGTGCCAGTGGTTGTTGTTCCTGTGTATAGGTTGTGACAATAAAAACGATAGAATGGATGAAATCACTCAGGCCTTGCAAACCATACAGTCTCGCTCGGCCCATTTACAGCCATTACAGTTGGTTCCTGCACCCATCCTCCAGGGTCTGCTTCTTCTGGTGTTAAGCCTTCTCATGTTCATATGATAGCTCCATTAAGGTTTGACGGTACACCAGCTAATTGTCGGGCGTTCTTGACACAAGTCGGTATACATTTTGACCTTTATCCCCATATGTGTTTCACCAATAGATCCAAGGTGGGCTTTGATATAATCTGTCTGATTGGTCTCTTCATTGGGCTAATCCACTGTGGGAGGCTAAGAAGCCCGTCATTTATGATTATGAGGCTTTTATCCATGTACGTAGGAGCACTTTTGTTCCAGCCAGAAGGGCTAAGATAGCTTGAAATTCCTTATTTAGTATTAGAAAAGGAACTGGATCTTTGTCAGATTCTATGCTATAGAATATAAGACTCCCGTTTCAGATGGGAACTGGATTAATGATGCCTTGGTGTTAGCATTTATAGAGGGCCTATCATTTTCTGTTATGCATGATTTAGCTACTAGAAAATTATCAGATGATCTGGACGAGTTAATAGAGTTTTGTATACTGTTGGGCGATCAGATCAGAGATAGGAGAACCCCTAGAGAAAAACCTAGAAAAAAGAGACTCGTAACTCGTCTTCCTCCTGTTTTCTCTACCCCAGTGGTAGGGGCACCTTTTGTAGAACCCATGCAAGTGGGTCATACTAGGCTTTTCAGAAGAAACAGAACAAAGAATATGTGAACGGTTATCACTTTATTGTGTGGGTAAAGGACATTTTTGGTTGCAGTGTCCTAATCGAACCAAAAGAGCTAACCTTCTGGAAAACTGCCACACCTAAAGCAATTAAGGAGATAAGCCTTGGGTGTAATATCCATGTATCCTATTGATAAAAGAGATGCCCTTTGCCGTTGAGTCCATCGATGGTAGACCTTTGTCATATCCAAAAATAACCCATGACACTGTGTCTGTCCTGCTTACTACAGGTGTTTTGCATAAAGAAACCATAACGTCTCAGGTTATCAATTCCCCTTCCTGACTTGTTGTTCTTGGTTTTCAATGATTTTCTTCTTGTAATCCTGTCTTGAACTGATCACAAGGTGATATCCAGTCCTGGAGTCCTTATTGTTTGACTCAATGTCTGATGTTGACACAGTGTATCATGGCGCTAAATGTCCCTCGGCAACTTCTTTATCTACTGAAATTCCTGATTGTTACATGGATTTAAAGGAGGTGTTTGAAAAGAAGAAAGCAGGAAATCTACTACCTCAAAGGCTATATGATTGTGTAATTAATTTCCTTCTGGGTTCTATGCCTCCTAGAGGGAGAGTGAGTACCCTTTGCCGCAAAAGGAGAATCAGATTATGGATGCATATATCAAGGACAATTTAGCTCGAGATTTCAAAAGGTGTTCCTCTTCGCCAGAAGGGACTGGGTTCTTTTTGTTTCCAAAAAGAGATGACCTGTGTCCCTTCAGTGATTATAGGGGCCTGAACCTTATAACCATCAGGAACGTATACCCTATATCCTTGATAACCAAACTGTTTGACAGGTTGAAACATTCCACTGTTTACACCAAGGACAACCTTGTTGTGCATTAAAGAGGGAAATTAATGGAAGACAGTCTTCAATACTAGGAGTGGGTACTCTCGTTATGCCTTTCAGTCTCTTTAATGCTCCAGCTGTCTTCCAGGATTTTATAAATTATGTCCCTCGAGACTACTTGCAGTCCTTTGTCATAGTATATCTATGCAATATCCTCGTATATTCTCTAGATTTGGAAACCCACCATAGGCATGCGAGAAAAGTACTTCAGCGACTCCTAGAAAGTGGTTTATATTGTAAACTGTAGAAATGCCTATTTGATATTACTTTTGTGCATTTTCTTCCCTATACAATTTCCCCAGAGGGCTTCAAAATGGACCCATCTAAACTCTATGCTATTTTGGAATGGCCTCTGCTACAAGGTCTAAATGAACTCTTCCAACACAGGTGTTTGAGGACTTAAAACATGCCTTCACTATGGCTCCTGTTTTTCAACATCCTGACCCCACACATCCTTTTCTTCTAGAGGTGGAGGTGGATGCATCCAACATTGGATTGGAGCTATTCTTTCACAAAGAGAATCCCCTGAGAAATCATTTCATCCATGCATTTCTTTCTCCCGATAAAGCACACAGTCTGAGAAAAACTATGACATTGGAAACAGGGAATTATTGGCCATAGTTTCTGCACTCTCTGAATGGAGACATCTCCTAGAAGGATCTCTTGTCCCTGTTATGATCATTACTGACCACAAGAATCTGACTTATATGGTCGAGGCCAAAAGTCGAGACGCCAGACAAGCAAAGTGGTCATTGTTGTTTTCCAGATTCACTTATCCAGAAAGTACGATACCTATGACAATCTGAGAAGCCCCCTCTGCTACCCTCTGCCACTTCCTCACAGCCATGGAGGAGGAAGTAAATTCCTTACTGTCCTCCTCAAATCTCACCACGTGCCCGCTTGACCCCATTCCCTCACATCTTATACCTCCACTCTCCTCCTCCCTCACCCCTGCTCTCACATACATTTTCAATCTATCGCTCTCCACCGGCTCCTTCCCATACGCCTTCAAACACGCGCAGGTTACTCCTATACTAAAGAAACCCTCCCTCGACCCCAACTCTCCATCCAATTACAGTCCTGCATCCCTGCTTCCGTTGACTTCAAAGCTCTTGGAAAAACTAGTTTTCAACAGTCTCTCCCTCTTCCTGTCTGCTATTTCCCTACTCGACCCCCTGCAATCAGGCTTCCGTCCCTTACACTCAACTGAAACTGCCCTCACCAAAGTCACCAATGACCTCCTAACTTCCAAAAACCACAGCCACTATACTATTCTCATCCTGCTTGACCTCTCGACTGTTTTTGACACTGTTGACCACCCCCTCCTTCTACAAACTCTTAACTCTGTTGGTCTCTGTGACACTGCACTCGCTTGGGTCGACTCCTATCTATCCAACAGGTCCTTCTCTGTGCCCTTTGCTGTTAACTCCTCCTCCTCATTGCCTTTATCTGTTGGTGTACCTCAAGGCTCTGTCCTAGGTCCTCTGCTCTTTTCTATCTACACCTCCTCCCTGTGCAAAATCATTAACTGCTTTGGGTTCAATTACCACCTCTATGCTGATGATACTCAGATCTATTTCTCCACCCCTGATCTCTCTCCTCCTGTCCTTTCCAAAGTCAGCGACTGTTTTTCTGCCATTTCCTCCTGGATGGCCTCTCACCACCTAAAGATTAACATGTCCAAGACTGAGCTCCTACTAATTCCTCCTTCTAATTAGGGATGAGCTGTTCGGTTCGATCTGATCGGAGATCGCATCGAACATCGGCCGATCGGCTGTTTGCGAACTCCGAACATTTCCGCGTGTTCGGTTCGACTTCGCACACAATGCACCTTTCCACTGGCCTGAAGCTTGTAATTAGCTACAGCCTTGCACCTGACCTGTGGTCAGGTGCAAGACAGGTGCAAGACTATGCCAATCACGACTCAGAGTCCTGATTAGGCAAATTTTGCCCAATCATAGGCTCACAGAGCTAAGTCCCGCAGCACACTATATAAGGCGTCCCATGCAGCCCCAGCACGTGTTTTTTGAGAGGAGACTGTTCTGTTAGTGTGTGTTCTCACTGCCAGCAGCTATTGGGGGGTCTCACTTCTACAAGATATCTGGGAATTGTTGTAATCTGTGTGTTCTCACTGCCAGTAGCTATTGTGGGGGTCTCACTTCTACAAGATATCTGGGAATTGTAATCTGTGTCTTGTCACTGCCATCCATCAGGGGGTCTCACTTATTTATAGGAGGTTCCTGGGAATTGTAATCTGTGTCTTGTCAATGCCACCCATCAGGGGGTCTCACTGATTTATAGGAGGTTCCTGGGAATTGTAATCTGTGTCTTGTCACTGCCACCCATCAGGGGGTCTCACTGATTTATAGGAGGTTCCTGGGAATTGTAATCTGTGTTTTGTCAATGCCACCCATCAGGGGGTCTCACTGATTTATAGGAGGTTCCTGGGAATTGTAATCTGTGTCTTGTCACTGCCACCCATCAGGGGGTCTCACTGATTTATAGGAGGTTTCGGGGAATTGTAATCTGTGTCTTCGCACTGCCAGCTATCAGGGGGTCCCACATACTTCTAGCAGATTTCTGCGAATTTTAAACTGTGTCTTGTCACTGCCACCCATAAAGGGGTCTCACTGATTTATAGGAGGTTCCTGGGAATTGTAATTTGTATGTTGTCACTGCCACCCATCAGGGGGTCTCACAGACTTATAGGAGGTTTCTGGGAATTTTAATCTGTGTCTTGTCACTGGCTGCCAGCTATCAGGGTGTCTCACTGAGTTATACCAGAGTTCTGGAAATCTTTAATCTAGATAACACAGTTGAATCAGAGTTCTGCATATCTCCAATTTTTATAACAGAGTTGAATCAGAGTTCTGTATATCTTTAATCTATATATCACTCACCATGTCAGAAAGACCAAAAAGGACAGGCAGACGCTCCCAGACACAGATAAGAGGGCAAGCAGCCTCTGTGTCGGAAGGCTGTGCCCCTGGTCGTCGTTGACGTGGTACATCCTCTGCAGGGGCACGCTTGTCCTTGTTTCTAACTGGTGCTGGCCATCTTAAGCAGCAGCAACATACAGAGGATTTGCAGGATTGGCTAACCAGGCCATCCGAGTCCTCCGAGTCCTCTGCCAGCCAGGCTTGTAGTGGTTTACAGTCCACCTCAGCTGCCAAAACATCTAATTCAGCCTCCATGTTCACAGCTAATCCTGCCGTAGCCTCACTATCATACACGGAGGAGTCAGTTGAATTGTTTGACTAAAGTGACAGTGTCAGTGACATGCTGCTTGAGAATGCGCAGAAACTCCAGTGCTCTGATTCAAACTCTGAGGGTGAGGAAGGGAGTAAAATCAGCCTAGAGGAAGGAGGTTCCAGTGACGCACAAAGAACTGGCACTCATGTTCCCCCAGCAGCTGCAGCATATATACGAGGTTGGCTCCAGTGACAAGGAGATAGGGGGTGATGACGATGATGAGGTCACTGACTCCACCTGGGTGCCTGATCGAACAGAGGAGTCAAGGAGTCAAGGTCAAGAGGAGGAGGAGGAGGCACAACAAAAACGAGGCAGAACATCCTCTCTGACCAACCGTAGCCAGTCCAAGGCATCAGAAGTCACAGCTGCTCAGGTGCAGAGCGCTGTTGTCTCAAAGCACATGTACAGGAAGTCTGCTGGCTGGGAGTTCTTTAAGAAATGTGCAGCAGACCGCATCGTTGCTATTTGTAATCTATGTCAGATGAGGATCAAGCGTGGGAAAGACATCCGACGCTTGGGTACCACGTGCTTGAGAGGACATATGACCACCTGCCACACATCCCTTTGGCACAACACTTTGCATAGGTCCTCCTCCTCCTCATCTGTCTCTACCCCCACTATATGTCCTGCCATGTCATTGCCTACAACCTCCACTGACAGGGATGATGCTACAGTAATTGGTGTACCAGGTCCTTCCCCAGAATTTGACAGCATCCCATCAGCTGAAGATTTACGCAGTCAGATTACGTTGCCCCATGTCATGCCCCGCTCTCGGCCCCGGCTGCCATGTTGGGACACCTGCAATACTCACCCGAGGTCCCTCGTGGCACGTCGCTCCACGCTCCTGCCCGCAAGCAGGAGAGAGCACGAGGTCCGCCCCACGCCACCGACAGGAGTCGAATGCTGAGGAACAAAGCGTGCACGCGCGATCGCCTATCTCCTTAAGACACTAGGAGCTTGGTACTCTGGTGCCCTCTGCTGGTAGCTTACGGGTACTGCATGACACCTGCACTGGAGATCCTCATATGCCCCCAATTAACCTATCAGGTACTCAGGTATCCCAGCTCCACCTACGAGTCCCAGGTAAACGGTGTTCTTATGATCCTCTGAACCCTATTTAAACTTGCCGCCTTTCTCAGTTCATTAACCAGGTTATACTGTAGTTCACCGCTTCAGTTATCCAGTGTTCCCTCTTCGTTCCTGTTCCAAGTGAATCCTGAGCTCCAGACCCTACATCCAGTCTTGCTTCCACGTTACTGGCTCCAGACCCTGCATCCAGTCTTGCCTCCATGGTACCAGCTCCAGACCCTGCATCCAGTCTTGCCTCCACGGTACTGGCTCCAGACCCTGCATCCAGTCTTGCCTCCATGGTACCAGCTCCAGACCCTGCATCCAGTCTTGCCTCCACGGTACTGGCTCCAGACCCTGCATCCAGTCTTGCCTCCATGGTACCAGCTCCAGACCCTGCATCCAGTCTTGCCTCCACGGTACTGGCTCCAGACCCTGCATCCAGTCTTGCCTCCATGGTACCAGCTCCAGACCCTGCATCCAGTCTTGCCTCCACGGTACCAGCTCCAGACACTGCATCCAGTCTTGCCTCCACGGTACCAGCTCCAGCTCCTATCTCCGAGCTTGCTTCCACGTCCACGGCACCAGCACCAGATCCATCTCCAGGCTTGCTTCCACGTCCACGGTACCAGCACCAGATCCATCTCCAGGCTTGCTTCCACGTCCACGGTACCAGCTCCAGCTCCTATCTCCAAGCTTGCTTCCACGTCCACGGTACCAGCTCCAGATCCTCAGCCCACATTACCCTCTTCTACAACCCTTCGTTCTGGACTTTATGTTGTTTCACTTCTGAACCCGAAGACCCTTCCTAGTAATTCTCCGTTCTGGACATACAACCAAACCAAGGATACCTTTTGAGTTATAGTCTTTTGTCCTGGACTTATTTTTGTTTTCTCTCAGTAAACACTCAAGTGCTTACTTATACATCAACTGATTTCCTTCTTCGATGGCTTGCCATTGGGTTCCATATGCACAACACTATACAGGGGTCACAGCCCCTGCCCTTACACCCCAGCTGCTGCAGCGTAAAAAAAAATATTGTCCCAACCATCCCCAAGCACAGCATCTAAATGCCAGCTTAGCAAAATTACTCATATTACAGCTGCTGCCTTTCCAGCTGGTGGACTCTGCTTCCTTCCATGAATTTGCTGAATGTGCTGTACCACAGTGGCAGGTTCCAAAACGCCATTTCTTTTCACGGAAGGCCATTCCAGCACTATACCAGCACGTGGAAGGCAATGTTATGGAGTCATTGGGAAAGGCAGTCAGCAGCAAGGTGCAGATGACTTTAGACACGTGGTCCAGCAAGCATGGACAGGGCCGTTACATTTCCTTCACGGCACACTGGGTAACTCTGCTTGCAGCTGGGAGGGATCCAGGACGCTGCTCTGTGCTGGAGCTTGTTCATCTACCACGCCTCCAGAAAGCTGCTTGTATGAGGTCTGTCTGCTCCACCACCTCCTTCTCTGTCTCTGGTGAAGTGGCAGTTAAACCGACGCATGGCAGGGGCTACGCAATGGCTCAAGCAAAAGGATTCCATACTGTGCTTGAGCTGGCTTGTTTAGGGGACAGGAGCCACACCGGGCCAGAAATTCTGTCAGCTCTGCAGGGGCAGGTGCAGAGATGGTTAACATCACGCCAGCTTCAGCTGGGAATGGTCGTCTGTGATAATGGCAGCAACCTTCTCTCCGCCCTATGCCAGGGTAAGTTGACGCATGTACCATGCCTAGCACACGTCCTAAATCTGGTGGTACAGCATTTCCTTACTAGGTACCCAGGGCTGGCAGAGCTTCTCAGCCAGGCCAGAAACGTCTGCAGCCACTTCAGACGGTCATTCCCAGCAAGTGTTCGCCTGGCAGAAATTCAAAGAGAATTCCACCTTCCCACAAACCGTCTGATCTGTGACATGCCCACCAGGTGGAACTCAACATTAGCAATGCTGCAGCGTCTGCACAAGCAGCAGAGGGCCAACAATGAGTACCTGTGTGAGTATGGCACAAGGACAGGTTCAGGTCAACTTGTTTCCCTACCCCCCACAGTGGCAGATGATCAAGGATGCTTGCACTGTACTGTCGCCATTTGAGGAGGCAATCAGGATGGTGAGCAGGGACAGTGCATGCATCAGTGACACAATTCCTTTAGTGTTCCTGCTGGAGCGCACTCTGTGGGGAATTATAGATGTGGCACTAGAGGCAGAGCAGCAGGAGGAAAAGGAGGCCTTCCCTAGCTCTCAAGGCCCCAGTCTTTACGCAGACAGCATTTCTGCGGGTCCTCAGATCAGACAGGACGAGGATGAGGAGGAATATTTAAGTAGTGGGGGCATTGAAGGTGGGGATTCCTCAAGGGAGGGTTGTGTGTGCCCAGAAACCCAAGGACTAGTACGTGGCTGGGAGGAGGAAGTGCACGATGGGGTCATCCTCATTGACCAGGAAGACTCGAAAGCTAATGCCATCTCCAACCTACGCTGCATGGGCTCCCTTATCCTGCAAAGCCTGCTAAAGGACTCCAGGATTCGTGCTATCAAGGACAGGGATCATTACTGGTTGGCAAGCCTTCTTGATCCACGATACAAGGGTAAAGTTGCAGAGCTCATCCTGCCCGCACAGAGGGAGGACAGGATGAAACAACTTGAGGACGCTCTAAAGCGACACTTGTGTAACACCTTTCCAGGCACTGCTAGGTTACCAAGTGATGACACACATGCTTCTGAGGCTGCGGATGATCAGAGGAAGAGCGGTGAAGGCCGGGGCCGCTTGACTGATGCCTTTTTAAATTTTTTTAGTCCACGACACCCAGGGACGTCAAATGTAGGCACCCATTGCCAGCGTCTTCACCATATGGTGCAGGACTACCTAGGAGCAAGGGTAGACCTGGATACCTTTACAGCAGATGATCCACTGGCTTACTGGGTGTTGAGACTGGATCACTGGCCAGAACTTAGCCAATATGCTATGCAGCTACTAGGTTGCCCTTCATCCAGCGTGCTTTCTGAAAGGACGTTCAGTGCCGCTGGAGGTTTTGTCACAGACAAAGGAGTGCGTCTGTCCACCGACTCTGTAGACCGGCTGACATTTATAAAAATGAATCAGTCCTGGATCAGCAGCTATCACTCCCCTGATGCTGATGTAACTGAATAGATCGGGGATCTCTTCTGCATTCCCAAAACCTCCACCACTGCACTCTTTTACAATACCTCAGAGGGATTACGTTGTGAAGGCACTAGCTGGCACCAAAGGCCCAATACTTGGGTGCACTGCCACTGAGGCGTGTACCAGATTCATATCATTTTAATATTTGACCGCAGGGTCCACCCCTGCACTCTTCCACAATACCTCAGAGGGGTTACGGTGGATCACTGGCCAGACCTTAGCCAATATGCTATGCAGCTACTAGGTTGCCCTTCATCCAGCGTGCTTTCTGAAAGGATGTTCAGTGCCACTGGAGGTTTTGTCACAGACAAGAGAGTGCATCTGTCCACCGACTCTGTAGACTGGCTGACATTTATAAAAATGACAGTAAAAAAAGAATTGGAAGACCTCAGCGTCTAGAATAAGTCCCCATTGGTCTATTCAAATGGACCACAGGTGTTGGAATCGCCAAAATTAACAAGAAGATGGGTGTAGGATAAAAACTTTTATTCCAAAATAAATAAAAAGATGAATAAAATAGCATAACATGCACAAAGCCCAACGCGTTTCGTCTATAAAATAGACTTTTTCAAGGGCAATACAAGTATATAAATATATTATTAATAACGATGTTGCAGCAAAATCCGCGCGCGTCGCGGTAGCATGTCGCTGGTACATGACCCTTTTTTTAAGATTTGCTATCTTCGATTTTGCTATTTGCATTGGTGGTGCTTTGCAAAAATCGCACAAAACCGCGATGTTGCGTGACATCGTGTGACATTATCGCACTATGTCGCGAATATGAAAATCGCGTGGAAAATCGCACGACTTTCAAATCGCACAGTGTGAACGGGGCTTTATATGTATAAAGCAAGGTATATATGACAATCGATAGTCAGAGACTCTAGGGACTCAGCTTGTACGCTTTATGATAGACATTTCTAACACAATAATAATTGTATGCTCACATAGGCAATTCGGGAGAGGTACATGACATACAAATACTGGAATTTTACGTTTAAATCTAAGGAGTATGATAAAGATTTTATTAAGCCCTTGATGACAAATGACGTAACATCTACATCATTACTGATTGGTTTACAGAGCCCTGGTCCTTAAGGGGTTAAACAGCATATCAGAGAGGATCATATAGTAGAAATGAACACTTCTTAGAATTCAAAACAAGCACAGTGTTTGTTCATACATGTGCAGGCCCACATCCAGTCTGCAAGCAATGTATCAAATTCCAATTGCTAATTAGAAGCACATGTTATTTCCAAACACTAATTAACACCTGTTGTTTACGCCGTTTGAGAGCATGGGTCATTTAGAGGTGAGAATCTTTGCACCTATAGTAAACGACATTAGGTAGTTTTTTAATTCAATATCTAATAAACCGTTGCGTATAATATTCTGCAGTAAAGAGTCTCTTTATCTCTAGATTTTTAGTATTTTTTTAAGCATTTTTTATACTTTTTCAAAAGTTGTTTTTTTTCGAACTTGAACCGAACACGCCAAAAAGTTCGAAGTTCTCGAACTTTCGAACTGCCAATGTTCGAGTCGAACTCCGAACTGATCGAACCGAACAGCTCATCCCTGATTGTGAGTTCCCACAGGAATAGGGCCCTTGTTTCCTCCTGTACTGGTTTGTCAAATGTTGTTCAATTTATTATAATCCTGTCTATATTGTGCCCATTGCACAGCGCTGCAGAATATGCTGGCGCTTTATAAATAAAGATTAATAATAAATAATAATGAACCCTCTGGTCACCCGAGTATCAATAAATCCCTGTCTAACATAGCACGTCAGTTTTGGTGGCCATCCGTATGTGCTGATGTTAAGGAACACGTATCTGCTTGTGAGACATGTCCAACAAACACCCCCAAGGCCTTACCTTTTGGTTTGTTGCAACCATTACTCATTCCTGAAGCCTTGGTCCCATTTGACTATGGAGTTCATTGTATACTTACCAAGGTCTAAGGATAATACTGTCATTCTCTAAAATGCGTTACTTCGTTCCCCTTCCAAAATTGCTTTCAGCTGCAGAATTGGCTTTTATTTTTGTTAAGGAGGTGGTTCAACTCCATGGGATTCCAACAGAAATTGTCTCAGTCTGAGGGTCTCAGTTTATTTCACAGTTTTGGCATGAGTTTTGTAAAGAGATGGGGGTTGAGTTGGTATTTACCTCAGCATATTACCCCTAATCTAATTGCACGGCTGAGAGAGAAAATCAATGTCTTGAGCAATATTTACGTTGTTTTACTACCCAACAACAGGATAACTGGTGAGATTTGCTTCCCTGGGCATAACATGCTCGAAACAATGCCATTAACTAAACTCTCCATTGTATACAGTGTATGTGAGGGATCCTCTGACCCTTTCATATTTGTTTCCTACCCAAGGTCTTCCCGCCTTGAACAATCACTTGCAGTCATTAAACAAGACTTGGCGATCTGTGAAGGTCTATCATGGAGAAGAACATTGCTATCCGGAAAAGTAAAGCCAAGAGACAGATTTAGGGCACCCACGCTTCTGATGTTCATGCTCCTAGTTTGGTTTTTGCTTTTCATTCTGTTCATTCTGTTCATTCTGTCCTAAACACTTCAGCAACTGCGAGCAGGCAATGTCTCCTTCGCTGGCACCTGCTGGTGGCCAGATTATATTGCTGGGTTTCGCGGGAGCCAGGGAATGACGTGGCAGCCGGCAGGGGTGCAGCATTAACACACAGTCCAATGGGAAATGCCTGCTAAATTTAGAAGCCGGAATTCCCTTTGCCAAGATGCCCTGTCATGGTTTCTATTGCCAGATAGTAGATTCTTGTTCCTGTGCATTATTGTATCAACCTTGGCTTAACTCCCCTGTCTATACTCTGAGCTTTAACCTCCGTTGTGTATTATTAACCCCATGTACCAACCTTGGCTTAGTTCCTGACTATTCTCTGAGCTCTATCCCCTGCTGTGTATTATTAACCCCGCATACCGACCCTTGGCTTGTACGACTACCCTCTCTGGTTTATAACTCTGGCTTTTTCTGTGACTCTGTGCTTTCTTTGTGTTCGTCTATCAGTGTTATCTATTTGCCGGCTACTCTAAAGACTGGAAGTCCAGATTGTGATGTGTTATGTTCTGTGTTTTGGGATAAGGGATTTGTTACTAGGGATGAGCTGTTTGGTTCGATTAGTTCGGAGTTCGATTCAAACTTTGGCCGTTCGCAAGTTCGCGAACTTCGAACTTTTTGCCGTGTTTGGTTCGAGTTCAAAATTATAATTTTTTTGAAAATAGTATAAAAATTGCTTAAAAAATACAAAAAAATATAGAAATAAAGAGACTCTTTACTGCAGAATATTATAAGCAACGGTTTATTAGATATTGAATTAAAAACTAATGTCTAGGTGCAAAGATTCTCACCTCTAAATGACCTGTGCTCTCAAACGGCGTAAACAACAGGTGTTTAATTAGTGTTTGGAAATAACATGTGCTTCTAATTAGTCCGGTCTCATGAATTCGGTACATTGTATGCAGACTGGGAGTGCCAGGTGTCGTGTGTGGGTCTGTGATGGCGATGTTTCCATACATCCTACAAATCCGCCACTTCACGGGCAGGTTATGGGGACCTCCTAGGCACGATATTTGAAGGAATGTTTTGTTTTTATTTTTAACCCTTATTTTATGGAAAACTCACTGTTCCGTTAACCCTTTCACTGCTGAGGCATTTCACCAATGTGTGCTGAGCTAATTTTTACCGCTTTCGCTCATCATGTTTAAACGCGATTTGAAGCCACATTTTATTATATGACCCAGACATATTATATATCGTTCTTTCCGGCAGACTCAGCAGATTCATAATATATCATTTTTATATGTATACGTCATGTTCTGCCTGTATATTATAACAAAAAATGCAATAAAACTTGAATTTTTAATCATCTGCAGCGTGTAAAGTGTTTTTTTTTTCACCTTTTATCACATGAACATTTCGGTTATATTTTCTATATATTTTTTCGCTTGTAAAAAAATTAGAAATGGGGACTTATTAAATTTTTTGGGGGGAATTATGTGATTTTTAGCAAACGCACACCATAGAAAAAAATCATTAGTGCAGCATCATTGTTCACATTATAATTGAAATGTGAACAATATTGCTGCATTAATAAAAATAACACACAAAAAAAATACATGTTTTTTTATTTTTATTCTTTTACTTTATACCTGGTCACGTTGGGTATCATTCGAAAGGCCATACTCAGGCCTTTCGATTGACACCTTCCATGACCCCGTAGCTGCCACGGTTCTTTAGATATCGGGGTTCAAATGAACCCCCTATCTCCACCAGGGGATTCCGGGCAGCAAGGGGTTCCCCGGCTATCTGACGTCATCACGCTATGCGTGAGGACGTCAGGCAGTGAGGGGCGACACGGGGGTGTAGCCGCCATCCAAGATGGCAGCCCCCACCGGTGCTAGGCCGCACTTCGGCACCGAAGTGAGACCAGGTGCCTAAGGGGTAAGGCTAGGGTCAGACTAACGCATTTTTCGCGTTGTCCGTGAAAAAGTGCGTTCGAACGATTGGACGCATTTTTTTTACGGAATACGCAATAGCGGTCATACGATGCACATTTTCATTCGTGATTTTGTACGGTTTTCAATAAAACACTTTATGCGTCTGGACGTGATGTTGGCCGGACATTAGCAGCGTCTGACGTCTCCTAATCACACACACATGCCGCTAGTGGACGCAGCGCACTCTGTACGTCAGTACTAGCGGTTTGACGTTCTCGAAAAAATGCGTTAGTTTGCCACTTGCGTTGCGTGGCCGCACTTTTGTGCGGCTGTTCTTCGTATGCTGCCCGGCATTGGACGTAATTTGCTGTTAGCGCGCCGTGATTTAGTGCGGCTAAACGCACGTTAATACTGCGTTAGTCTGACCTTAGTCTTAAAGCCAGGCACCGCTTAAAAGGGGAGACTCTCCCCTTTTAAGCGGTGCCTGGCTTTTTTTTGTGGGACCTCCCGATCGGGAGGGAGAGGGATCCGAACGGACCCCCCCTCCCTTCCAGGCGATCTCCCGGCATTGCCGGGGGTCGCCTGGAAATTACGTCATCGCGCATGGCGCGATGACGTCATTTACGTCGGGAGGAGCTTGAATTCAGCGTCTGAGGACACTGAAGTCAGAACGCCACGGGACCCCGGACAGAGAGGTGAGTATCTCCACCGGGGGTCCCCCAAAACTGTTGACGTGTGGGACACGTCCTCCTCAGCATACAGCGGGAGTAACTGAGGACGTGTCCCACACGTCGTCAGCAGTGAAGGGGTTAAAAACGTCTTTTTTAAAACTTTTTGTCCTTGTTTCCTGTCCCCCAGGGCACTACCCGGGCCCCCATACACCTTTTATGGCAAATATCTAGCATATATAACCTCTTGGAGGGCACTCAAAAAATCGAACCTTGAGTCCCATTGACTTGTATTGAGTTCGTGTTCGTGTTCGGTTCGAATTCGAACTTTTGAATATCCAGCAGGCACAGACCCCAGAATTACCACTGCCCCGGGGACTGGGATGGATCTCCTCCAGGGGATGAGCCGGACGCTGCGCTGGCCACCGAGGAGGATAAGCAAGCCATGGGGCAGTAGGAGCCGAGCAGCAGCACGGGCAGAGACAGTCTCTCTCCATCTTCTAACTCGGGGTCCTCCTGTCTCAGGTCACGCTGTGTGTGACCTCACACACAGTGCGCATGTACCACATGCCTGCGGCCAGCAGCCAGGCACGTGACTAACACTGGCCAATCACATGCAGAGGCATAGATGCATGTGTATTGACCAGGAGTAGACGCAATCACGATCGTCCAGCGGAATTGCCAAGCAGTGACACTGACACGATGCATTCCTGCAGCGTTCCCACTGTGGGAGAAGTGCGGGAACGCCGTTCCCGCACTTTCTCCCAGGACTCGAGTCCTGGTTATTGTCTATTGTTATGGTCCATGTGTTTCTGTATCTGCTGTATATTTTAGGAGTTGTTAATCTTCTGTGTCAGGCAAACACTGCCCTGCTATCTGTTGTTATAAGCTGTAATCTGTTTGTCAATCGCGAGTGCCATTGTCCTGTCTGTCTAGGAATGTTACCCAATGTTCAATCCATTTATTGTCATAGTTAATTATAGGTCTCAACTGTTTCTAGGGGAGGTTTTATATGTAAATAACCCAGGTTGACTGTATAAATACAGTATGTGTGTCTGACCCTGATTAAAAGAGTTCCATTCTGACCCTGACCCCAGATCTACAGCCTCGGCTTGTTTCTTAGGGACGCTAGCAGATTTATACATGTCCTGATATGGTTGGGGAGAACAGGGGGGTCCAGCAAGGAAGCAGCATTGGCAGATGTGACCCTGTTGGGGTACTGAGATCTGCTACATTTATCTCTCCCCTTCCAGAATGGCAGGGCACGCTTAGATCCCATATGGATTGCTTGCCACTGACGAGATTTCTCATTCTGTCCCTTTGCTGCAACATCTGCAAAGATCCAGGGTGCTAGTCAAAAGGCAATGTCAGGGGGGTCTGACGGTCGCAGCAGGGTATCCCTGGTCACTGGCCCATAGTTCCGGGGCAAGAGGTAAGCCACCCCTCTTGTCCAGTGAGTCCAAAGACTCATCGCAGTAGTGTGTGCAAGGCAACAGGCCACCACAGCTCACAGACACAAAACGTTCACTAGTGGGCACACTGGGATTCCTCCACACATCTTTCTCTCTCCAGGGCACCTCCGTGGACCCATGAGCAGAACCCAGTCAGCAGTCACAGTCCCCAGTCTCTCCTTCTGCTGCTGCCCCGTGACGGATCTGCAATATTCTGATTGAGTATTATCCGCCTTGCCTTGTCGCTAGCGAAATAGCAGAGAAAATATTGCGTTTATAGCAGGGCTATTCCCAATAACCAGGCGACACAGGTTTTGAGGATCATCCAAACAGGTTCTATTTTGGTACAGCGATGCAACTTTAACGATCAGATAACATAATGGGATTGACAAGAACAATGGAAGGTGCTAGACATTTCAGCACTGGGAAAAACCCAGTATTCGCATATACAGAAAGAATGGGTACATTAAAAGAGGGAATTCATGGGGGCGCAGCAAGATGGTTCAAGTATTCCCTGGGAGCCCAGAGTCTCAAGAACAAGACCAATTTCTTTTT
This sequence comes from Leptobrachium leishanense, assembly GCA_009667805.1. Lineage (NCBI taxonomy): Eukaryota > Metazoa > Chordata > Amphibia > Anura > Megophryidae > Leptobrachium > Leptobrachium leishanense. The sequence continues at coordinate 340,499,356 of CM019063.1, forward strand.
GATAAAGTAGTTTGCAGCACTTCAATTCTTGAAGATGCTTCTAGTGAAGAAACCCTTCGTGATGATTTGACTGTTACAGAAGGGGCAGAAATTGAGTTTCTGGAATGGCACTTTTATTGCTGTAACCCTTATTCCATACAGTATTTCTAATGTCTTGAGGACACATCTAGTATGCAAGAATTTGTTATGTCACAACTGGGAGGACAGAAACAAACTGTATGCCTACAAGACGGACCCCACAAGCAAACTAAACTGAATCCATTTTCTCAGTGTCCCTAGAAACAAATGCATATTTATCTTATTTGAGAATTGTGTTCTTGGTATTTGAATTGTATTCCAGGATTTGCATCCCCTCCAGAGAATCCAGAGGACTCCATTAAGGTTTTGACTGCCGGGTCAGATGACCTGCAGGATCTCGCCTCTCGTGAGATCTGCAGGTCAGCAAAGTCTTTGCGGAGCAAGACTGGGGACTTTTTTCCCCAGTCTCACTTTGCTCCAGGCGGCGAGAAGAGGTGGATCGATCCGTGGTTCTCACCACGGGATGAAGGTGAGTGTCTGAGTTTTGGTGGGATTTGTAGCTGGTGATTAGTGATGAGCCGAACACGCCCGAGTTCGGGTTCGTACCCGAACCCGAACATTCCAAATGTTCGAATCCGAATTCGAACCCGAACCCAATACAAGTCAATGGGGCTGAAAATTCAGATTTTAGAGTGCCCTCCAAGAGGGCATATATGCTAGATATTTGCCATAAAGGTGTATGGGGGTCCAGGTAGTGCCCTGGGGGACAGGAAAAAAGGACAAAAAGTTTAAAAAAAAACGTTTTTAAAGGGACAGAGAGTTTTCCATGAAATAAGGGTTAAAAATAAAAACTCATTCAATTCAAATATCGTGCCTAGGAGGTCACCATAACCTGCCCGTGAAGTGGCGGATTTCTAGGATGCATAGAAACACTTGAAAACAAAAAATGACGTTTCAAATGACGGTAAATGCTTTTCCTTTAATCTATCCATAAACAACTGCTTGGGGCGGCAGTCTGTATGAAAAGAGGAGACATTTTCGGACACGTAGAAAAAGTTTAGTGATTTTTTGGCTAAATTATTGTGAAACTTATGCAGGCTTTGGATGAAAGTAACAATAGGTGCTTTAGAATTGGGCCTTTAGCGTCGGCAACAGTGCCGTCACACCGTAACCCCTCTGAGGATATGAATCTGATACAGGCGTCAGTGGCAGTGCACCCAAATATTGTGCTTTTGGTGCCAGGCCTGCAAGTACTATCATACAGTACCCCCTCTGTAGTATTGAGGAAGAATGCAGGGGTGGACCTTGCGGTCCTATATTAGAAAGATATAATTCTGGTAAAGGCGTCAGTGCACCCAGATATTGTGCCTTTGGTGCCAGACTGCCAGGCCAGCAAGTATCATCATACAGTAACCCCTCTATGGTATTGTGGAAGAATGCAGGGGTGGACCATGTGGTCCTATATTGAAAAGATATGAATCTGGTCAAGGCGTCAGTGCACCCAGATATTCTGCCTTTGGTGCCAGACTGCCAGGCCAGCAAGTACAATCATACAGTAACCCCTCTGTAGTATTGTGGAAGAATGCAGGGGTGGACCATGTGGTTATATTAAAAAGATATGAATCTGGAAAAGGAGTCAGTGCACCCAGATATTGTGCTTTTGGTGCCAGACTGCCAGCAAGTACTATTATCATACAGTAACCCCTCTGTAGTATTGTGGAAGAGTGCAGGGTTGGACCCTGCTGTTCGAAAAATTTAAATGATATAAATCTGGCACAGGCGTCAGTGCAGCCAAATATTGTGCCTTTCATGGCAGCAAGTGCATTCACACCGTAACCCTTTTGTGGTATTGTGGAAGAGTGCAGGGTTGGACCCTGCTGTTCAAAAAATTTAAATGATATAAATCTGGCACAGGCGTCAGTGCAGCCAAATATTGAGCCTTTCATGGCAGCAAGTGCATTCACATCGTAATCCTTTTGTGGTATTGTGAAAGAGTGCAGGGTTGGATCCTGCTGTTCAAAAAACTTAAAATGATATAAATCTGGCACAGGCGTCAGTGCAGCCAAATATTGTGCCTTTCATGGCAGCAAGTGCATTCACACCGTAACCCTTTTGTGGTATTGTGGAAGAGTTCAGTGCTGGAGGTTTTGTGCATGCAGAAGACATCCCCGATCTATTCCATTAAGTCAGCATCAGGGGACTGATAACTGCTGATCCAGGACTGATTCATTTTTATAAATGTCAGCCGGTCTACAGAGTCGGTGGACAGACGCACTCTTTTGTCTGTGACAAACCCTCCAGCGGCACTGAACGTCCTTTCAGAAAGCACGCTGGATGAAGGGCAACCTAGTAGCTGCATAGCATATTGGCTAAGTTCTGGCCAGTGATCCAATCTCAACACCCAGTAAGCCAGTGGATCATCTGCTGGAAAGGTATCCAGGTCTGCCCTTGCCCCTAGGTAGTCCTGCACCATATGGTGAAGACGCTGGCAATGGGTGCCTACATTTGACATCCCTGGGTGTCGTGGACTAAAAAAAATTAAAAAGGCATCAGTCAAGCGGCCCCGGCCTTCACCGCTCTTCCTCTGATCATCCGCAGCCTCAGAAGCATGTGTGTCACCTGGGGTCCTTTAACAGGCTTTGCATCATAAGGGAGCCCATGCAGCGTAGGTTGGAGGTGGCATTAGCTTCCGAGTCTTCCTGATCAATGAGGATGACCGTATCGTGCACTTCCTCTTCCCAGCCATGCACTAGCCCTTGTGTTTCTGGGCACACAAAACCCTCCCTTGAGGAATCCCCACCTTCAATGCCCCCACTACCTAAATATTCCTCCTCCTCCTCCTCATCCTCCTCCTGTCTGATCTGAGTATGCTGGAATGCTGGAATGGAGCTGGAATGCTGTCTGCGGAAAGACTGGGGCCTTGAGAGCTAGGGAAGGCCTCCTCTTCCTCCTGCTGCTCTGCCTCTAGAGCCACATCTATAATTCCCTGCAGAGTGTGCTCCAGCAGGAACACTAAAGGAATTATGTCACTGATGCATGCACTGTCCCTGCTCACCATCCTCGTTGACTCCTCAAATGGTGACAGTACAGTGCATGCATCCTTGATCATCAGCCACTGCGGGGGGGGGAAACAAGTTGACCTGAACCTGTCCTTGTGCCATACTCACACAGGTACTCGTTGATGGCCCTCTGCTGCTTGTGCAGATGCTGCAGCATTGCTAATGTCGAGTTCCACCTGGTGGGCATGTCACAGATCAGACGGTTTGTGGGAAGGTGGAATTCTCTTTGAATTTCTGCCAGGGGAACGCTTGCTGGGAATGACCGTCTGAAGTGGCTGCAGACTTTTCTGGCCTGGCTGAGAAGCTCTGGCAGCCCTGGGTACTTGGTTAGGAAACGCTGTACCACTAGATTTAGGACGTGTGCTAGGCATGATACATGTGTCAATTGACCCTTGCGTAGGGCGGAGAGAATGTTGTTGCCATTATCGCAGACGATCAGTCCCAGCTGAAACTGGCGTGGTGTTAACCATCTCTGCACCTGCCCCTGCAGAGCTGACAGAATTTCTGGCCCGGTGTGGCTCCTGTCCCCTAAACAAACCAGCTCAAGCACAATATGGCATATTTTTGCTTGAGCCATTGCGTAGCCCCTGCCACGCGTCGGTTTAACTGCCACTTCGCCAGAGACAGAGAAGGAGGAGGAGGAAGAGGTGGTGGAGCAGACAGACCTCATACAAGCAGCTTTCTGGAGGCATGGTGGATGAACAAGCTCCAGCACAGAGCCCCATCTTGGATCCCTCCCAGCTGCAATCAGAGTTACCCCGTGTGCCGTGAAGGAAATGTAACGACCCTGTCCATGCTTGCTGGACCACGTGTCTAAAGTTACATGCACCTTGTTGCTGACTGCCTTTCCCAATGACTGGATAACATTGTCTTCCACGTGCTGGTATAGTGCTGGAATGGCCTTGCATGAAAAGTAATGGCATTTTGGAACCTGCCATTGTGGTACAGCACATTCAGCAAATTCACAGAAGGGAGCAGAGTCCACTGCAGATTTCTTAAAGAACTCCCAGACAGCAGAGTTCCTGCGTGTGTGCTTTGAGACAACAGCGCTCTGCACCGGAGCAGCTCTGACATGTGATGCCTTGGACTGGCTAGTGCTACGGTTGGTCATAGAGGATGTTGTGCCTCGTGTTTGCTGTGCCTCCTCCTCCCCATCTTCCTCACATCTTCCTCTGTTCGATCAGGCACCCAGGTGGAGTCAGTGACCTCATCATCATTGTCATCATCATTCCCTATCTCCTCGTCACTGGAGCCAACTTGGCAGTATGCTGCAGCTGCTGGGGCAACATGAGTGCCCGTTATTTGTGTGTCATCACTGGCACCCCCTTCCTCTAGGCTGATTATACTCCCTTCCTCAACCTCAGAGATTGAATCAGAGCACTGTACTTGCTGCGCATCCTCAAGCAGCATGTCACTGTCATTGTAGTCAAACAATTCAGCTGACTCCTCCGTGTGTGATAGCGAGGCTACGGCAGGAGTAGCTGTGGACATGGAGGCTGCATTAGATGCTTTGGCAGCTGAGGTGGACTGTAAAGCACTACAAGCCTGGCTGGCAGAGGACTCGGAGGATGAGGATGGCCTGGTTAGCCAATCCACCAAATCCTCTGTATGTTGCTGCTGCTGAAGACGGCCAGCACCAGTTAGAGAGGACAAGCGTGCCCCTGCAGAGGATGCACCACGTCCACCACGACCATAGGCACAGCCTCCCGACACAGGGGCTGCTTGCCCTCTTATCTGTGTCTGAGAGCGTCTGCCTGTCCTTTTTGTTCTTTCAGACATGGTGAGTGATATATAGATTAAATATATACAGAACTCTGATTCAACTCTGGTATAAAGATTGATGATGTTCGTCCATCGTATTCGATGAGGACCTTGACATCTAATAGGTTGTGGGTGGTCCACGGTGTGTCCGCAGATGGCTGATGAGTCCTATTCGGGCACGAAATGTTCTGCCACACGTCGAGCAGACATGTGTGGGTACCCCTGTTGCAACATTTGCAGTTCTGACTTTGCGAAGTGCTCGCTTCTCTTGTGCTATGGTTGCTCTTCTGTCCTCAGATATCTGGCAGCCTTGGAGGGTCAGCATGCGCCATGTCGATCGATCTTGTGCCAAGATTTCCCAGGAGGTGATATCAATATCCATGGACTTGAGGGAGGCTTTCAGTGTATCTTTGTATCGCTTCCTTTGTCCCCGTGCGACCGCTTTCCTTGAGACAGCTCACCGTAGAGGAGCTGTTTAGGGATGCGATGATCGGGCATCCTTGCAACATGACCTGCCCAGCGTGTCTGGGCTTTCATCAGCAGGGTGTAAACTGATAGCAGGCCTACTCTTGAAAGGACTTCTGTGTCTGGCACCTTATCCTGCCACCGGATCCTGAGAAGTCTGCGGAGGCATGTCATGTGGAAGCGATTCAGTTGCCTAGCATGCCTCCTGTATATAGTCCAAGTCTCAATAAAGATTAAAGATTTACAGAACTCTGGTATAACTCAGTGAGACACCCTGATAGCTGGCAGCCAGTGACAAGACACAGATTACAATTCCCTCCTATAAATCAGTGAGACCCCCTGATGGGTGGCAGTGAGAAGAAACAAATTACAATTTGCATAAATCTGCTAGAAGTATATGGGACCCCTTGATGGGTGGCAGTGAGAAGCTACAGATTACAAATCTCAGAAACCTCCTATAAATCAGTGTGACCCCTTGATGGGTGGCAGTGAGAAGCCACAGATTACAAGTCTCAGAAACCTCCTATAAATCAGTGTGACCCCTTGATGGGTGGCAGTGAGAAGCCACAGATTACAAGTTTCAGAAACCTCCTATAAATCAGTGTGACCCCCTGATGGGTGGCAGTGAGAAGACACAAATTACAATTTGCATAAATCTGCTAGAAGTATGTGGGACCCCCTGATGAGTGGCAGTGAGAAGCCACAGATTACAAATCTCAGAAACTTCCTATAAATCAGTGTCACCCCCTGATGGGTGGCAGCCAGTGAGAACACACGGATTATAAAAATTCCCAAATATTTTGTAGAAATTAGTGACCCCCAAAATACTTGCTGGCAGTAACAAGAGACAGATCACCTCAATTCCCAGATATTTAGTAAAAATTAGTGACCCCCCAAAATACTGCGTGGCACTGGCTGTGTGACAAGACACAGATCACCTCAATTCCCAAATGTTTTGTAGAAATTTGTGAGACCCCCAAAATACTTGCTGGCAGTGACAAGACACAGATCACCTCAATTCCCAAATGTTTTGTGGAAATTTGTAAGACCCCCAAAATACTTGCTGGCACCAGTGACAAGACACAGATCACCTCAATTCCCAAATGTTTGTAGAAATTTGTGAGACCCTCAAAATACTTGCTTGCAGTGACAAGACACAGATCACCTCAATTCTCAAATGTTTTGTGGAAATTTGTGAGACCCCCAAAATACTTGCTGGCACCAGTGACAAGACACAGATCACCTCAATTCCCAAATGTTTTGTGGAAATTTGTGAGACCCCCAAAATACTTGCTGGCACCAGTGACAAGACACAGATTACTTCAATTCCCAAATGTTTTGTAGAAATTTGTGAGACCCCCAAAATACTTGCTGGCATTGACAAGACACAGATCACCTCAATTCCCAAATGTTTTGTGGAAATTTGTGAGACCCCCAAAATACTTGCTGGCACCAGTGACAAGACACAGATCACCTCAATTCCAAATGTTTTGTGGAAATTTGTGAGACCCCAAAATACTTGCTGGCACCAGTGACAAGACACAGATTACTTCAATTCCCAAATATTTTGTAGAAATTTGTGAGACCCCCAAAATACTTGCTGGCAGCCAGTGACAAGACACAGATCACCTCAATTCCCAAATGTTTTGTAGAAATTTGTGAGACCCCCAAAATACTTGCTGGCAACCAGTGACAAGACACAGATCACCTCAATTCCCAAATGTTTTGTAGAAATTTGTGAGACCCCCCAAAATACTTGCTGGCTGCTCTCAGAAACTTCCTATAAATCAGTGTCACCCCCTGATGGGTGGCAGCCAGTGAGAACACACGGATTATAAAAATTCCCAAATATTTTGTAGAAATTAGTGACCCCCAAAATACTTGCTGGCAGTAACAAGAGACAGATCACCTCAATTCCCAGATATTTAGTAAAAATTAGTGACCCCCCAAAATACTGCGTGGCACTGGCTGTGTGACAAGACACAGATCACCTCAATTCCCAAATGTTTTGTAGAAATTTGTGAGACCCCCAAAATACTTGCTGGCAGTGACAAGACACAGATCACCTCAATTCCCAAATGTTTTGTGGAAATTTGTAAGACCCCCAAAATACTTGCTGGCACCAGTGACAAGACACAGATCACCTCAATTCCCAAATGTTTGTAGAAATTTGTGAGACCCTCAAAATACTTGCTTGCAGTGACAAGACACAGATCACCTCAATTCTCAAATGTTTTGTGGAAATTTGTGAGACCCCCAAAATACTTGCTGGCACCAGTGACAAGACACAGATCACCTCAATCCCAAATGTTTTGTGGAAATTTGTGAGACCCCAAAATACTTGCTGGCACCAGTGACAAGACACAGATTACTTCAATTCCCAAATGTTTTGTAGAAATTTGTGAGACCCCCAAAATACTTGCTGGCATTGACAAGACACAGATCACCTCAATTCCCAAATGTTTTGTGGAAATTTGTGAGACCCCCAAAATACTTGCTGGCACCAGTGACAAGACACAGATCACCTCAATTCCAAATGTTTTGTGGAAATTTGTGAGACCCCAAAATACTTGCTGGCACCAGTGACAAGACACAGATTACTTCAATTCCAAATATTTTGTAGAAATTTGTGAGACCCCAAAATACTTGCTGGCAGCCAGTGGACAAGACACAGATCACCTCAATTCCCAAATGTTTTGTAGAAATTTGTGAGACCCCCAAAATACTTGCTGGCAACCAGTGACAAGACACAGATCACCTCAATTCCCAAATGTTTTGTAGAAATTTGTGAGACCCCCAAAATACTTGCTGGCAGCCAGTGGACAAGACACAGATCACCTCAATTCCCAAATGTTTTTGTAGAAATTTGTGAGACCCCCAAAATACTTGCTGTCAGTGACAAGACACAGATCACCTCAATTCCCAAATGTTTTGTGGAAATTTGAGAGACCCCCAAAATACTTGCTGGCAACCAGTGACAAGACACAGATCACCTCAATTCCCAAATGTTTTGTAGAAATTTGTGAGACCCCCCAAAATACTTGCTGGCTGCTCTCAGAAACTTCCTATAAATCAGTGTCACCCCCTGATGGGTGGCAGCCAGTGAGAACACACGGATTATAAAAATTCCCAAATATTTTGTAGAAATTAGTGACCCCCAAAATACTTGCTGGCAGTAACAAGAGACAGATCACCTCAATTCCCAGATATTTAGTAAAAATTAGTGACCCCCCAAAATACTGCGTGGCACTGGCTGTGTGACAAGACACAGATCACCTCAATTCCCAAATGTTTTGTAGAAATTTGTGAGACCCCCAAAATACTTGCTGGCAGTGACAAGACACAGATCACCTCAATTCCCAAATGTTTTGTAGAAATTTGTGAGACCCCCCAAAATACTTGCTGGCTGCTCTCAGAAACTTCCTATAAATCAGTGTCACCCCCTGATGGGTGGCAGCCAGTGAGAACACACGGATTATAAAAATTCCCAAATATTTTGTAGAAATTAGTGACCCCCAAAATACTTGCTGGCAGTAACAAGAGACAGATCACCTCAATTCCCAGATATTTAGTAAAAATTAGTGACCCCCCAAAATACTGCGTGGCACTGGCTGTGTGACAAGACACAGATCACCTCAATTCCCAAATGTTTTGTAGAAATTTGTGAGACCCCCAAAATACTTGCTGGCATGACAAGACAAAGATCACCTCAAATTAATGTGTTTGTGTGAAATTTGTAAGACCCCCAAAATACTTGCTGGCCAGTGACAAGACACAGATCACCTCAATTCCCAAATGTTTTGTAGAATTTGTGAGACCCTCAAAATACTTGCTTGCAGTGACAAGACACAGATCACCTCAATTCTCAAATGTTTTGTGGAAATTTGTGAGACCCCCAAAATACTTGCTGGCACCAGTGACAAGACACAGATCACCTCAATTCCCAAATGTTTTGTGGAAATTTGTGAGACCCCCAAAATACTTGCTGGCACCAGTGACAAGACACAGATTACTTCAATTCCCAAATGTTTTGTAGAAATTTGTGAGACCCCCAAAATACTTGCTGGCATTGACAAGACACAGATCACCTCAATTCCCAAATGTTTTGTGGAAATTTGTGAGACCCCCAAAATACTTGCTGGCACCAGTGACAAGACACAGATCACCTCAATTCCCAAATGTTTTGTGGAAATTTGTGAGACCCCCAAAATACTTGCTGGCACCAGTGACAAGACACAGATTACTTCAATTCCCAAATATTTTGTAGAAATTTGTGAGACCCCCAAAATACTTGCTGGCAGCCAGTGACAAGACACAGATCACCTCAATTCCCAAATGTTTTGTAGAAATTTGTGAGACCCCCAAAATACTTGCTGGCAACCAGTGACAAGACACAGATCACCTCAATTCCCAAATGTTTTGTAGAAATTTGTGAGACCCCCCAAAATACTTGCTGGCTGCCAGTGACAAGACACAGATCACCTCAATTCCCAAATGTTTTGTAGAAATTTGTGAGACCCCCAAAATACTTGCTGTCAGTGACAAGACACAGATCACCTCAATTCCCAAATGTTTTGTGGAAATTTGAGAGACCCCCAAAATACTTGCTGGCAGTGACAAGACACAGATCACCTCAATTCCAAAATGTTTTGTAGAAATTTGTGAGACCCCCAAAATACTTGCTGGCAGTGACATGACACAGATCAACTCAATTCCCAAATGTTTTGTGGAAATTTGTGAGACCCCCAAAATAATTGCTGGCAGTGACAAGACACAGATCACCTCAATTCCCAAATGTTTTGTGGATATTTGTGAGACTCCCAAAATACTTGCTGGCACCAGTGACAAGACACAGATCACCTCAATTCCCAAATGTTTTGTAGAAATTTGTGAGACCCCCAAAATACTTGCTGGCAGTGACAAGACACAGATCACCTCAATTCTCAAATGTTTTGTGGAAATTTGTGAGACCCCCAAAATACTTGCTGGCACCAGTGACAAGACACAGATTACTTCAATTCCCAAATGTTTTGTAGAAATTTGTGAGACCCCCAAAATACTTGCTGGCATTGACAAGACACAGATCACCTCAATTCCCAAATGTTTTGTGGAAATTTGTGAGACCCCCAAAATACTTGCTGGCACCAGTGACAAGACACAGATCACCTCAATTCCCAAATGTTTTGTGGAAATTTGTGAGACCCCCAAAATACTTGCTGGCACCAGTGACAAGACACAGATTACTTCAATTCCAAATATTTTGTAGAAATTTGTGAGACCCCAAAATACTTGCTGGCAGCCAGTGACAAGACACAGATCACCTCAATTCCCAAATGTTTTGTAGAAATTTGTGAGACCCCCAAAATACTTGCTGGCAGCCAGTGACAAGACACAGATCACCTCAATTCCCAAATGTTTTGTAGAAATTTGTGAGACCCCCAAAATACTTGCTGGCAGCCAGTGACAAGACACAGATCACCTCAATTCCCAAATGTTTTGTAGAAATTTGTGAGACCCCCAAAATACTTGCTGGCAGTGACAAGACACAGATCACCTCAATTCCCAAATGTTTTGTAGAAATTTGTGAGACCCCCAAAATACTTGCTGGCAGTGACATGACACAGATCACCTCAATTCCCAAATGTTTTGTGGAAATTTGTGAGACCCCCAAAATACTTGCTGGCAGTGACAAGACACAGATCACCTCAATTCCCAAATGTTTTGTGGATATTTGTGAGACTCACAAAATACTTGCTGGCACCAGTGACAAGACACAGATCACCTCAATTCCCAAATGTTTTGTAGAAATTTGTGAGACCCCCAAAATACTTGCTGGCAGTGACAAGACACAGATCACCTCAATTCTCAAATGTTTTGTGGAAATTTGTGAGACCCCCAAAATACTTGCTGGCATCAGTGACAAGTAGGGATGAGCTGTTCGGGTTCGGACAGTTCGGAGTTCGACCCGAACTTTGGCAGATCGAAAGTTCGCGAACTTCGAACTTTTTGGGTGTTCGGTTCGAGTTCTAAAAAATTTTTTTTTTGAAAAAAGTATAGAAAATGCTTAAAAAAATACTAAAAAATCTAGAAATAAAGAGACACTTTACTGCAGAATATTATAAGCAACGGTTTATTAGATATTGAATTAAAAACTAATGTGTACGTGGAAAGATTATCAACTCTAAATGACCTCTGTTCACAAACGGGCATAACACCAGGTGTTTTTAGTCTGGTAATCAATTTGATACATTGTACACTATACTGAGGGGGTGGGGTGGTGTCTGCTTCTGATTGAGATTTGAGAATTAATTTCCCTCCTAAAACATCCTAATATGCTGCATTTAACCCTTTCGCTGCTGAGGCTTTTCACACCTCTGTGCTGAGGTCATTTTTACCGCTTTCGCTCATCATGTTTAACCGCGTTTTGTAGCCATATTTTGATATATGACCCAGACATATTATATATCGTTCTTTCCGGCAGACTTGGCAGATTCATAATATGTCATTATTATATGTATACGTTATGTCATGTCTGTATATTATAACAAAAAATGCAATAAAATTAGAATTTTCAATAATTTATTATGTATAAAGTGTTTTTTTTCACATTTTAACATGCGATCATTTGCGGTTATATTTTGTATGGGGTGCGCTTGTTAAAAAAATTAGAAATGGGGTCTCGTTACATTTGTTTTTGGGGAAAATTTCGCTTTTTTTAACAAACGCACCGCATACAAAAATCGTTAGTGCAGCATTATTGTTCACATTATAATTGAAATGGGAACAATATTGCTGCATTAACAAAACAAAAACAAACAAAAAAACTTGTTTAATTTTTTTTTAGATTTTTTTTTAAATATTTTAATTTTTTAATTTTTATTTTTTAATTTTTTTTTAAAACATTTTTCATGCTCATGTTTGGTATCCTTGGAAAGACCATGCTCTGGCCGATCCAACGATATCAAACATTAACCCCTAGCTGCCACGGATCTTGAGATAGGGGGTTCATTGGAACCCCCTATCTCCACCATTGGTGGCAGCTAGGGGTTAACTCCAGGACTGGCGTCATCGTGCTATGCACGATGACGCCAGTCCCCAGGGGGAGTTCCTGGAGGCTTGGCCGACATCCAAGATGTCGGCCAGCTCCAGGAGAGGATCACGATCCGGCGCCTTTCAGCGCCGATTCGTGATCTGGCTCCCCAGGGATTAATCATAGCCACCGTTTGGAAGGGCAGGCTGTGCCCTTCCAAACAGTGCCTGGATTAACCCTCTTCCCCCCGGCGATCGGGAGGGAGAGAGGTCCAAAGGACCTCCCCCCTCCCTTTCAGGCGCTTCCTCCGCACATGCGGGGGGGCGCCTGAATTAGATGTCATCGCGCCACCGCGATGACATCTAAATGCTCCGCCGGGGTCCCGGAGTGCTGGGCTGACATCCAAGATGTCAGCCCGCACCAGGGGGGCACAGCAATCGACCGGAATCCGGCGGATTGCTGCCTCCTGTGCATGGACGCGCTCAGCGCGTCCATAGCACAGGAGAACCACTTGGCTGGACGCGCTGAGCGCGTCCATAGCAGCCAAGTGGTTAACTGGTGTTTGGAAAAAATTCAAAATAACATCTAAGGCTAGGGTCAGATGAGCGCATTTTGTACGGACTGTGCGTCCGTGCAGTATGGACGTACTTACTGACTGACAACAAGGTAGTGGCCAAACAGTCCGGTTTTTTCACTGACGTATTTTTTGACTGATGTAGCAGGGAAAATAAATTAAAATGAAAAAACATTCTGTCCGTCAAAAATGCTGGACGTATAAGGCTAGGGTCAAACGAAAGCATTTTTACACGCGAACGTAAAAAAGTGCGTCCGAACGGATTGATGTATTTTTTCACGGAATATGCGAAAACGGTCATACGATGCGCATGTTCGTGCGTGATGTTTTACGAATCCAAACCAGGAAACTTTTTGCGTCCGGACATGAGCAGGGTCTGACGTCTCCAAATCACACACAAACACCGCTAGCGGGCGCAGCGCACTCTGTACGTCCGTACTAGAGGTTCTGCGTTCTCGAAAAAATGCGTTCATTTTCCACTTGCGTTGCGCGGCTGGACTTTCGTGCGACCGTACTTCGTATATTGGCCGTCATTGCCCGTCATTTGCTGCTAGTGCGGCCGTGATTAAGTGCGCCAGAACGCACGTTAAAAATGCGCTGGTCTGACCCCAGCCTACATGCAGTCCATCTGACCTCGTTTCATCACTCACATACAAAGCTACACGGACGTTGCGGACCTGGCACACTCCGCAAGTCCGTTCTAGCAGTATTACGTTCTTGCCTAACCTGCGTCCATTTGCTGCGTCCGCCATGCATCCGCACTTCCGTGCGGACATACTTCGTGTGTGGGGCTCCATTGGTCAGAATGCTATGCTGCCACGGAGGTACAAATGTGCGGCAACACGGACTGCTCGTCTGACCCCAGCCTTAAGCAATGTTATTTTTCACCTCGGGATTAAACATTCACAGGGTTATTCAGAGAGCGATGAAAAGCAGGAGAATAACTGGAGAAGTGAACATTCTAGGTCAAGATAGCCAAACCAGAAAAATTCTCCCATTTAACTCACTTTCCAAATTGGCTATTTGGTCTAGATTGTTCTCTTCTCCTGCCAGTTCTCCTGGCTTTCACCTCTCTCTCAGAGTTGTTCAGAGAAAGGTGAAAACCAGGAGAATGGCAGGAAAAGAGAACAATCTGGACCAAATAGCCGATTTGGAAAGTGAGATAAGGCTAGGGTCAGACTAACGCTTTTTTCACAGCGACCGAAAGTGCGTCCGAACGCATTGCCGTATTTTTTCATGGAATGCGCGAAACGGTCATACGATGCGAATTTTTGTGCGTGATTTTTTTACGGATCCAAACCAGGAAACTTTGGGTGTCTGGACGTTATGTTGGCCAGACATGAGCAGGGTCTGACGTCTCCAAATCACGCACACCTGCCGCTAGTGGACGCAGCGTACTCTGTACGTCCGTACTAGCGGTTCTGCGTTCTCGAAAAAATGCGTTCATTTTCCACTTGCTTTGCGCAGTCGGACTTTCGTGTGACCGTACTTCGTATATTGGCTGCTAGTGCGGCCGTGATTAAGTGCGCCTAAACGCATGTTAAAAATTCGCTAGTCTGACCCTAGCCTAAATGGGAGAATTTTTCTGGTTTGGCTATTTTGACCTAGAATTTTCCATTCTCCAGTCATTCTCCTGCTCTTCACCGCTCTCTGAATAACCCTGACAGGGTTATTCAGAGAAAGGTGAAACTCAGGAGAATGACTGAAGAGAAAATTCTAGGTCAAAATAGACGAACCAGAAAAATTCTCCCATTTATCTCACTTTCCAAATCGGCTATTTGGTCTAGAATTCTCCATTCTCCAGTCATTCTCCTGCTTTTCACCACCAAAAAATCAGTAAACTTTTTCTGCGTGTCCGAAAATGTCTCCTCTTTTCATACAGACTGCCGCCCCAAGCAGTTGTTTAAGGATAGATTAAAGGAAAAGCATTTACCGTCATTTGAAATGTCATTTTTTGGTTTTTACATATTTCTATACATCCTAGAAATCCGCCACTTCACGGGCAGGTTATGGGGACCTCCTAGGCACGATATTTGAAGGAATTTTTCATTTTTATTTTTAACCCTTATTTCATGGAAAACTCAACTTCCCTTTAAAAACTTTTTTTTTTTACTTTTTGTCCTTGTTTCCTGTCCCCCAGGGCACTACCCGGACCCCCATACACTTTTTATGGCAAATATCTAGCATATATGCCCTCTTGGAGGGCACTCTAAAAACTGAATTTTCAGCCCCATTGACTTGTATGGAGTTCGAGTTCGGGTTCGGGTTCGGATCCAAACATTTGGAAAGTTCGGGTTCGGCTTCGAACTGAACTCGGGGAGTGTTCGGCTCATCCCTAGTGACAAGACACAGATCACCTCAATTCCCAAATGTTTTGTGGAAATTTGTGAGACCCCCAAAATACTTGCTGGCACCAGTGACAAGACACAGATCACCTCAATTCCCAAATGTTTTGTAGAAATTTGTGAGCCCCCGAAAATACTTGCTGGCAGTGACAAGACACAGATCACCTCAATTCCCAAATGTTTTGTGGAAATTTGCGAGACCCCCAAAATACTTCCTGGCAGTGACAAGACACAGATCACCTCAATTCCCAAATGTTTTGTAGAAATTTGTGAGACCCCCAAAATACTTGCTGGCAGTGACAAGACACAGATCACCTCAATTCCCAAATGTTTTGTGGAAATTTGTAAGACCCCCAAAATACTTGCTGGCACCAGTGACAAGACACAGATCACCTCAATTCCCAAATGTTTTGTAGAAATTTGTGAGACCCCCAAAATACTTGCTTGCAGTGACAAGACACAGATCACCTCAATTCTCAAATGTTTTGTGGAAATTTGTGAGACCCCCAAAATACTTGCTTGCAGTGACAAGACACAGATCACCTCAATTCCCAAATGTTTTGTGGAAATTTGTGAGACCCCCAAAATACTTGCTGGCACCAGTGACAAGACACAGATCACCTCAATTCACAAATGTTTTGTAGAAATTTGTGAGACCCCCAAAATACTTGCTGGCAGTGACAAGACACAGATCACCTCAATTCCCAAATGTTTTGTGGAAATTTGTGAGACCCCCAAAATACTTGCTGGCACCAGTGACAAGACACAGATCACCTCAATTCCCAAATGTTTTGTAGAAACTTGTGAGACCCCCAAAATACTTGCTGGTAGTGACAAGACAAAGATCACCTCAATTCCCAAATGTTTTGTGGAAATTCGTGAGACCCCCAAAATACTTGCTGGCACCAGTGACAAGACACAGATCACCTCAATTCCCAAATGTTTTGTGGAAATTTGTGAGACCCCCAAAATACTTGCTGGCACCAGTGACAAGACACAGATCACCTCAATTCCCAAATGTTTTGTAGAAATTTGTGAGACCCCCAAAATACTTGCTGGCAGTGACAAGACACAGATCACCTCAATTCCCAAATGTTTTGTAGAAATGAGACCCCCCCAGACACCCCCAGTAGTGTGGCAGACCGGCAGTAAGAACACACAACAACAATCTCATATGAAATCTCCTCTCAAATGCGTGGTGAAGCCCTGCGTGGAAACCTTATATAGTGTGCTGCGGGACTTAGCTCTGTGAGCCCATGATTGAGCAAAATTTGCCCAATCAGGAATCTGAGCCGTGATTGGCATACTGTTGAACCTGTCTTGCACCAGACTTGTGGTCAGGTGCAAGACTGTAGCCAATTACGAGCTTCAGGCCAGTGGGAAAATGCATTGTGGTCAATTGTGATGCATTGTGGTCGATCATGCGCCGAACACCCAGAAATGTTCGGAGTTCGCGAGCAGACCGAACAGGCTAAGTTTCGGTCTGAACTCTGAGGCTAGGGACAGATGAGCGCATTTTCTGCGGCCACCGTCAAAATGTACGTCGATGCGTGCGCACGCATTTTTTCACGGAATACGCTTAAGTGGTCAGACGATGCGCAATTCTGGACGTATTTCATGACGATGGGGTAAAAAGAAGTCTAGGGAAATCCGGCTGTTTGAACGTTATGTTGGCCGCACACTAGCAGCGTCTGACATCTCCTAATCACGCACACACGCTGCTATGCGGCCGCAGCGCACTCTGTACGTCAGTACCAGCGGTTTAACGTTCTCGAAAAAATGCGTTCATTTTCCACTTGCGTTGCGCGGCCGGACTTTTGTGCGACCGTACTTCGTATATTGGCTGTCATTGCCCGTCATCTGCTGCTAGTGCGGCCGTGATTATGTGCGCCAGAACGCGCGTTCGCACTGCCTCAGTCTGACCCTAGCCTTAACCGTCCGAACCGAACAGCTCATCCCTACTGGTGATAACTGATTCCACAGAAGCGGAATCAGTTAGCACCAGCTCCATGCTGTGGTTACCTTTTGAGTTAACCACAGCGATGAGTAATTAGCGTTAGGACTTTGAAATCATAACGGTAATTAACTCTTTGCGCTCCCAATGTTAAGCATAGGGAGCACAAAGTACAGTAAGCTCGTGCTGAGAAGTGCAATCTAAAGTGCGCTAAGGTGTTTTATTAATCCACTAGCATTCAGAATGTAATATGGGCGATTCATGCTAGAGCCACTTAAACTAGAGTTAACGCTCACATAGCTGAGCACTAACTTTAGCATTAAGGATGTAATATTACCCTTTTTATTTTCATTTTGAGCATAAAGGTTTGTTTTTTTTAGAACACCTTTTTGTATTTTTTACATTTTTGTTTCCCAATATTTTTAAAAGGTATTTTGTTTTCTTTAATCTCTCTGGCGGTCTAATTTTTTCAAAATTTCGTGTCTAAAAGCGTCTCAAGTTTTTTTTTTAAAGGAAGCGTGTTTTTGTACATAGTTAGCCTGTAATAATTAGGAATCACGCACTGAAATCCGTGCAATCAAGAGTCCTTACTGGTAAAATCCTTTATAAATAAATAAATAAATAAAAAAGTAAATACACTGAGTCCGATAAAGTTTGAAACATGACATAATAATTTATTATCCCAAAAATAATTATCCAAAATAATGCAAATAAATGATATTCAATAAAATACAACAAAAACAATTGAAATCTGTCTGAAAACAAGGGTGAGACGATGTATGGTCTGTTTCTTATCCTGTAGTGCCACCTAGTGGCCGTTCATAAACATTTTCTTTGGATTATACAGTGTATTATAATTTTTTTCTAAGTTTGCTGCTGGTCCCACCCCCCTGCATTGTGTGACTCGCAGGGAGCGTTACCAGGAAGCAACTCGCCACTATCACACTCGGGGGACAGCGAGGGAGCCAGGAGGAGGTGAGTATGCATCCAGCCCGAGTGTGGCTCGGGGTTACAGTTCGCGGTAGTGAAATTTAACCCCAAGTCACACTCGGGAATAACACCACGGAGGTTAATAGACCTTTCTCTTATTTTTTAAAGGACCTTTTTTTATTATTTACAAACATTTAGATGCATTTTTATTGGTTTAAACACCTATTAGGAGAATAGGAGAATTCTGGGTTTTGGTGCAGTTCGGTGGATTTCGCCAAGGCCACTTCGGCGATCTTCGTTGGTTATCGGTACTTTCAGCGCTCTTTGGTGACCTTTTCCAACTTTTTTATGAGGCTGTGGTGACTCCATCTTCAGCGCACTATGGTAACCATCCGGGGAATAGTGAATTCACTGTACTGTCAGCGAAGTGAGATTGCCAATGTTTAAAGCTTAGTGATTAGACCCTTATGTCTTTCATAAAGATCAGGGATAGATATATAGATAGATAGATAGATAGATAGATAGATAGATAGATAGATAGATAGATAGATACTATATCATGCATAGTTTGAGTACCATGTCAACTTTTTATTATTGTAAAAAACATTTCACTCTCAAATTGACTTCCCAAAGATCTACCCATTTCAGCTTTGGCCAATTGGATCATTTTAACATTAAAACCAGAAATGGTCTGGTGTCTTTCTATTGTGCTATAATTTCGCTGGATAGTGCTAAAGGCATACATTTGTATTATTTTTACTCAGATGAAATACCTGAAAACAATTTGGGGTTGTTTATGGGATTGGCACACATCAGGTTTGTCCTCTGCCATATCTCGCTACTGAGAAAGCAGAGTTACTCCTAACTACATCATTAGAACATTCGGCGGCTGCATGATTCACTAGAAAACAAAACCATAATCTACAAGGAAAAAGTGTAAGCATGTAGGGCACA
Organism: Leptobrachium leishanense; assembly: GCA_009667805.1. Lineage (NCBI taxonomy): Eukaryota > Metazoa > Chordata > Amphibia > Anura > Megophryidae > Leptobrachium > Leptobrachium leishanense. The sequence goes on from CM019063.1 coordinate 340,518,446, forward strand.
ATCACTCTCTGGCCATCCTTCAATCCTCTTAGAGGTCTCCTTACCAATCATTGTTAATTACTCCACAAACTGGAGGATTCCACATGCATTGGCAAAATGAGATGCCTTGAAATTTCACTTTGAACAATGCTTGTACAACTAGTGCAGATATTGATTTGTCCTACATATACGCTATGATCCTCTTTCTCGTAGCAGTTAAGCTGGTTGTGACAAATTGTACTTTTTATTTTCATAATTATTTTTATTCAAAATTCATTACTACATGTAAATGTCATGTAACATTCTGATGCAACATCAAAAAAGTAAATTCCAGTTGGCTTATATTTACGGCACGTTAAATTACCTTTCCATGTTTTATCCAAATCTTTGTGGTTCTATATTATACAAGATACTCTTGCATGAGCAGTGGCGATGGCCACTTATGTTGTGGTTGCCAGCCCTATTACCAGTTGCACACTGGCCCTTTCACAGGGGTCAAGTCCTAATAAAAAGAAGTGAGGGAACTCCAAGATTTCTGTCCTCAATTAGCAATTATCATCTCGCACTTAACACTAACACACACTTAATAATGAAATATTTATGTGTGTGTATATATATATATATATAATATGAAAAAAATCATTTAATTTCAGTCTACAGGGAAATATACAATAGATCTCATGAATACAAGCAGCTTTATAGTGTGTGTGTAACAATGGGAGCTCAGTTCCCTCTGTAAAAATAGTGCAGGAACTGCGTTCCCATGTATTCCCCCTGGACTTGAACCCTGCCCTATCCCCTCAAGCAGTGACAAGCACGGTATGCACCTGGTGTTATGGGATTTCTGGATGGGAGTGTGTATAGTGCCATTTGGAAATGTGGTATGTGTAGTTGTCTGTGTAGCAGAAAATTATTTAATTTTAAAGTTGATGTGCAACTAAACATTTGAGGATGAATTGTTGGCTGGAAAGCAGAAATCTATGCATAAAACCAAAATGATACTAGGAGAGGAGTATGTAGTCCACTTACAACTGCTACATTTACTGTAATAGTATCACTGAAAAGAAAATGGTTACCAGTGTTAAATTTAACATGTCCTGGTCAAATTCATCCTTGTGAAATCCCATCAGATGAATTGCACATTGCTCTTAAAGACGTGATTTATGATCCCATAATGAGATACTCCTGTTTGTACTTGCCTGACTTGAGCACTAGCTGCCACAATGCTTCTGTTTGCGGACCTGCTGACCTAGAGGGCTGTCACTCTGAAATAGGCTTGTGCACCGATTTTTTTTTCCGTTCGATGCGATTCGATTTTTCGGATTTTTAAACTTTTCGATTCGGCTCGTTTCGACCGATTTCTGTTTCGATTCGGTTCGGCTTGACTCGTTTTTCGTGTACAATTTTTTTTCGGAATTTCGACCATTTTTGTATTGACTTTTCGTATTTTCGGAAATTTTCGTTTTTCGGAATTGTAAATTGTTTCGGAATATCGACCATTTTTCGTATTTTCGTGTCACTTAGCTCGTTTTTTGTATCGACTTTTCGTATTTTCGGAAATTTTCGTTTTTCGGAATTGTAAATTGTTTCGGAATATCGACCATTTTTCGTATTTTCGTGTCACTTAGCTCGTTTTTTGTATCGACTTTTCGTATTTTCGGAAATTTTTGTTTTTTCGGAACGTCTGTTCTCCTCGTTTCAAAGCAATAAATTTCGATTTGACACATTTCAAGTACATTCGAAAATTCCGAAAATATTTCGTTTCGGCTCGGAAAACTTTTCGGATCTGCCATTTTCGGATCTAAAAATTTTCGGAAAATCGGCCGCATCCGAAAACACGAATCGGGAAATTTCGTGAAAATTCCGAAATTCCGAAACCCGAAACGCACATCCCTACTCTGAAATTGCAAGTCAATGTGACGTCACTGTTGGTACCAATCAGACACATGCAGTATCCTGTAGAATTTCATCCTTTTTGGCTGTCACTCAGTATTTACAAGGTGGCAGTATTTCGAGAGAATAGAGTGACTGTAAAACTTTACAGTGAGAACTTTCCATTTTGATGAAAAGAAAATCCTTATAGTTTGCATTCTGATTGGCTGACTTTGACCTGTATCTTTTTTTCTGTAAGTTACTGTAGGGTTTATTCACTAACCAATTAAAGAATGGTAGTTTCACTTTGCAGAATTACAGTGAACTCTCACATATTTGTAACATTTTTAACAATGTTTCCACTGTGGCTTCTGTCTTTGTGTAGTGCTCAGTGTAGGGTTCAATGGTGTCAACTTTAGTTGCAGCCCTAGGTAGATTGCTTAGGCATACTTTCACAGTTTCGGTGCCATTTCGGGCCAATTCACCAAGCTGTCAATTTAACAAACACAGGTGAATTGACAGCAAGCTATGAAGCAATTTGCCACAACAGGCGGGACCAAAATTGCCCCATAGAAGACTATCGCGACTCCAGTTTTGGCAAAATATGGCGACCATTCGTTAAATAGTGAATTCACCATATTTTCTCTAGAAATGGGCCAAAACATAAAGCACCAAAATTGCACACAATTTCGGTGCTTTGTAAATAGACCCTCTAGTGTTTTCTATTTTTGGCAAAGTACGTCCTATGGAGATTGCCACCTTGATTCCCGAAGAAAATCCATTTTTTCAGATGCTGAAAGAGAATAGTCATAGTTCATACTTATGTAACAAAGTCCTTACCATCTGTGTGTAACAGAATCATTTTATCATTTTTTTTGGACCTTTTGTATATTTACCCACATATTAATGCATTTTTACTGGTTACCTATTACAAGAATTGCAGTATTCAGGTTTTTTTTTTCCAATTCAGTGGTCTGATCGGCGGCCTTCAGCGTTAGGCGGCTTCATGCTCGAAGCACTTTAGGGACCAGAAATGGAATTTCCGAAGTGTGCCAAACGAATAACACCTTAAGTCATAATGATGAGGACTTTAATATTTCTGGAACACACATTTACCATATGGCAGAGCCAGAATGTAAGGTGATAAAACCGTGCAGACAATTTTGCATCAAGTGTACAACCTGTGATACATTAATTTGCAAATGGTCATGAAAACATGAATTTAAAGTTGGGGAAATAGCTCAATGTTTGTGTTATATTTTGAGGTATTTTGTTGTCCTCCATCCAGCAGATCGCAGCATAGTAAATGTGTGCATTTGTTCTTATGTGTAGTTTGTGTCTCTTGTGTGTATGTCTCTATGTTTTAGTTTTATGCTGCAATAAACCAGTGAAGTACTGTTCCACATGCTTGTCTGTATCAGTGAGCAGCTATTCATTCAAATACACTAAACTGGCGACGAAGATGGGATCTCAGTAACAGAACACTGCACAAAAATACAGAAATCAGCCTGAGTGAGGAAGTTGAACTTTATTCAGACATATACATTTATAAATATCTCCAGCATGGCTTCTCTGGGACACATGGAGGCATTTGATCTGATTAATCCATCTTCATGGGACTCATTTGCTGACAGCTTCCAAGAAAAATTCTAACCTAACAAGGTGATTGATCCTGCTCAGAAAAGAGCTGTGTCACTGAGTGTTATTGGATCTAAGACTTTTGATACTGTTCGCTCACAGATTTTTCCTAAAAATACAAAAGACTGCTCTTTTGAAGACATACTGGGCCTGTTAAAAAAATCATTTTGCACCCACTCCATCTGAAACAGCGCGGCGTTTCCATTTTAACCCTTTCGCTGCTGAGGCTTTTCCCGCCCCTGTGCTGAGGTCATTTTTACCGGTTTTGCTCATCATGTTTAAACGTGTTTTGAAGGCTTATTTTAGTATATGGCCCATACATATTATATATCGTTCTTTCCGTCAGACTCGGTAGATTCATAATATGTCATTATTATATGTATACGTTATGTCATGTCTGTATATTATAACAAACAATGCAATAAAATATGTATTTTCAATAATTTACAATGTGTAAAGTGTTTTTTTTCACATTTTAACATGCGAGCAATTGCGGTTATATTTTGTATGGGGTGCGCTTGTTAAAAAAATTAGAGATGGGGTCTCGTTACATTTTTTTTTTCGGGAAAATTATGCGATTTTTAACAAACGCACCCCATACAAAAATCGTTAGTGCAGCATCATTGTTCACATTATAATTGAAATGGGAACAATATTGCTGCATTAACAAAACAAAAAAAAGAAGAAAAAAGTGTTTATTTTTTTTTATAATTTTTGTTTTAATTTTTTTTTTATTTTTCTTTTTCTTTTTTTTTTTTTACAACATTTTTCACATTCGTGTTTGGTATCGTTGGAACGGCCATGCTCTGGCCGATCCAACCATACCAAACATTAACCCCTAACTGCCACGGATCGGGAGATAGGGAGTTCATTGGAACTCCCTATCTCCACAGTTGGTGGCAGTTAGGGGTTAAGTCCAGGACTGGCGTCATCGTGCTACGCACGATGACGCCAGTCCTCAGGGGGAGTTCCCGGAGGCTTGGCCAACATCCAAGATGTCGGCCAGCTCCGGGAAAGGATCGCGAACCGGCGCTTTTCAGCGCCGATTCGCGATCCAGCTCCCCAGGGGTTAATGCCAGGCACCATTTGGAAGGGCAGGCTGTGCCCTTCCAAATGATGCCTGGGTTAACCCCCGCAGAGCCGCCGATCGGGAGGGAGAGAGGTCCGAAGGACCTCCCCCCCTCCCTTTCAGGCGCCTCCTCCGCACATGCGGGGGGGGCGCCTGAATTAGGTGTCATCGCGCTGCCGCGATGACACCTAATTCTGGCGGCTGCGGTCCCGGATGCGCGGCTGACATCGAGGATGTCAGCCCGCACCGGGGGGGCCAGCGATCGGCCGGAACCCAGCCGAACGCTGACCCCAATGGGAGGACGCGCTCAGCGCGTCCTCCGCATACCAGCGGGAATGCTGAGGACGCGCTGAGCGCGTCCTCAGCATCGAAGTGGTTAACAGACGAAATCAGCAACCAGGTGAAAGCATTGCGGCATAATTTTGGTGCCAGTTTTGAATCCTTGCTAAGGGATAGGCTTGTGTGTGGTGTACAAGATGAAGTGCTGCAGAGGAGACTTCTTGCAAAACAGAATTTAACTTTTACTACAGCACAAGAGGAAGCTCTTGCATATGAGGCTGCCTATGTACATTCAAAATCAATACAATCCACCTCCAGCAAAGAAAACTCACTTGAAATACATGCAGTGAAGTCAGATGTTAAATCAAAGGACTTTTCACCACACAATGTTAACACAGCACCATTCAAAGATACTTGTTATAGTTGTGGCGGAGGACACAGGTGGATTACATGCCGGTTTCGCAATGCAGTTTGCCACACGTGTAAACGTATAGGTCACATACAGACAGTTTGCCAGAGAAAAAACCTTGGAAAACAAAACCACTATAACAATGTGAAGACAATACCAGCTGTAGCACACTCTGTTAAGACTCCACTTGCTGTTTTGGATGTTGACATATCTACAGGTGTGTACTCAAATGACTTTGTAAATAAAGTGGAAAACTTGTCATCAGGACTGAAAATTTACACTGAGGTTCTGCTGCAAGATGTTCCTTGCAAAATGGAAGTAGATACAGGATGTGCATATTCCTTGATTTCAGAAGAAACATTTACATGGTTATGGCCTCATAATGGCCCTTCAGTAGTTCCTTGTGATGTTCGGTTGGTCGACTACAACAAACAGGTTGTGGACCTTAAAGGTGCTTGCTTTATACCAGTAAAATATGGTGAATTCAGAGGACACTTACGTGTACAAATTACTAAGGGACAAAGAGTAAGTTTGCTGGGCAGAGAGTGGTTTGAACCCCTAGGAATCTCATTAACTGGAGTTCATAATGTATCTACAGCATCTCTACAGAATGTGATTGAGGACTTTAGCACAATTTTCGAAGAAGAACTTGGCATGTATAAAGTTCCTCCTGTTTCTTTTGCATTGGATTCTAAAGTTCCCCCAATTTGTATGAAACCTCGTAACATTGCATTAGCCCTCGGACCTAAAATCGATGTTGAGATTACACGTCTCGTGGAACAAGGTATACTTGAACCTGTTACTCACCCTAAATGGTGTACCCCAATAGTTCCAGTATTGAAGCCAATTGGTGATGTCCGAATTTGTGCCGACTACTAATGTACAATCAACAAAGCATTGCAAGAGCATCCTTATTAAATTCCAGCTGTCCATCAAATTCTTACTACTTTGGAAAAAGGAAAGGTATTTGCCAAATTGGATATGGCACAAGCGTACCAGCAGTTACCTGTGGATGAGGAAGCTGCTGATGCACAAATGATCATAACACACAAAGGAGCTTTCCGAGCCATACGTTTGCAGTTTGGGGTTTCTATTGCTCACGGCATTTTCCAGAAATTAATGGAGGACCTCTTATCTGGATTTCCAGGTGTGGTACCTTATTTTGATGTTCTTATTGGAGCAGACTGCATACAGTCTTTGTCTTAACAGCTACAACTTGCGTTGAAATGTTTCCTGGATGCTGGTCTAAAACTTAAAAAAGAAAAGTGTGTTTTTGGGGTAAGCAGTGTGGATTTCCTTGGCTACAGAATTGATGCACATGGCATTCATCCAACTGATTCTAAAGTTTAAGCTATCCATAGAGCTCCAGTTCCAACAAGCAAACCAGAACTGCAAGCGTTCCTGGGGTTACTTAATTTTTACCATTCTTTCCTGCCTGACAAAAGCACTGTTGCTGAACCTTTGCATCGTCTTCTGGATAAAGATGCTCCATGGAAGTGGACTGATGTTCATAATACAGCCTTCAATGCTGCAAAACAGCTGTTATCTTCTGAAAGTGTACTTGTACACTATCAGGGTTATCCAAAGAGATCCGAATTACTTGAGAGAGGTAACCGAACGCTAAAAATCAGCGTTCGGTTACCTTTCCTGGCCATTCGGCTATCCAGAGAGCAGGCAATTCGCCAAATCCTGGCGAATTGCCTGCACATACGGTGCCTGTTCGGTGCCTGTTCGAGGGCAGTGAAATACCCATAGAGAAGCAATGCTTCGGCTATTCAGAGAACACAAACCAGCAGTGAAAGGTTTCCCGAAATGCCCTGCCATTCGGTGGTTTAATTCGGCATGTTTATTCAGGCGAATCCCATAGGCTTCAATGTTAAAAATATTCCTGTTTTAATTCAATATCTAATAAACCGTTCATTATAAAATTCTGCAGTAAAGAGTCTCTTTATTTATAGATTTTTTTAGGATATTTTAAGCATTTTTCTGAATTTTTTTTTTTAAAAGTCCGATTTTTTTTTTTAAGTTTTCTTCTTTTTTCTGTAACAGCCCTTTTTATTATCACTCCGTGGACCTCATATGCAAATTTCAGACATTTTCGCTCAGTAGTTTCTTTGCAAACAGCTTTTCACTTTCACGTTCATACAAACTGTTTTGCTAATTTATTCACCTCCCTCTGTCTGCGGTGCCGGCTTTTTCTCGGCATTTTCCGGAGGCTTCGCTGCGTGTGATCGGCTCCTGCTCTGGTTTTTCCGATGTCTTCGACGGGTTAATCCAGATGTTTTTGCAGGTTTTCGGCGTTCATTCGCCAGGTTTTGCGGTGAGTTTTCGTCAGGTTTGCGGCAGCCTTTCCCTGCAATTCGGGGACCCTGTGGTGCTTGCTGAATACACCGCAGGGTCACCGAAATGGGATCGGCAAAACGAACCGAATTGAAGAGAACGAAAAGTCACTGAACGTGCGGTGACTTTTCGAATCTCTTTGAATAACCCTGTATGATTTGGAAAAGCCACTTACCATTACCTGCGATGCTTCTCCATATGGTATTGGGTCTGTATTGAGCCACACTTTGAGAAATGGTGTTGAGGCTCCTATTGCATTTTATTTGCGGACCATGTCTACCACAGAGAGGAATTACGCCCAAATTGACAGGGAAGCTTTAGCTATTGTGTCCGGTGGGAAAAAGTTTCATAACTATTTGGATGGGCGGAGATTTACCATTATCACAGACCATAAGCCTTTACTGGGTCTGTTCACCAGAGATTCTCCAACACCTCAAATTATTTCCCCACGCATGCTCAGATGGTCCCTTATGCTGAACGCCTACGATTGTGAGTTCCAATATCGTCCTGGCAAAGATATCACTCATGCTGATGGGTTAAGCAGGCTACCCTTGCCTTCTCCGGACTTCCTTGTTCCTCTTGTGTCTGAGGTTCTCCTGTTGGAATCTATTCCGAACCCTCCCTTACATGCAGGTGACAATGCTTGTATGACGGCTAAAGACTCTTTGCTGGCCTGTGTGCTCAACTGGGTTTGAAGGGGGTGGCAAAAAATCTAAAGTTGAAGAGAAGTTCATACCATTTGTAGTGCGTCAACTTGAATTATCTGCCTATAAAGGTTGTTTATTATGGGGAAACAGAGTGATAATTCCAAATACAGGACAAGATCAAGTACTGCATGCTCTGCATGAGGGACATCCTGGAATAGTCCATATGAAAGCTTTAGCCAGAAGTTACGTTTGGTGGCCTAAAATGGATGAAGTTATTGAGAAGTGGGTAAAGAACTGTGTACCATGTCAATCCACTCGTCATGCTCCATCTAAAGCCATGGTACATCCGTGGGACGTGACTAGGTCACCTTGGCCACGTTTACATGTAGATTTTGCTGGCCCTTTTCAAGGACAGATATTTTTTTTAGTCGTTGATTCCTTTTCAAAATGGCTCGAAGTTGTTTCAGTTACATCTGCTACCTCAGCCACTGTCATAAGAGTCTTAAGGAGTCTGTTTTGTTACACATGGGCTGCCTGATACAATTGTGTCTGATAATGGAATACAGTTTACCTCATCCAAATTCAAAACCTTTATGGCAAGTAACCTTATTCGACATGTTACGATTGCACCATTTCACCCGTCATCAAATGGTCAAGCTGAGCATATGGTGCAGACCACCAAAGACTCATTAAAGAGAATTATTGAAGGAGATTGGAATCATAGACTTGCTAGTTTCCTTCTGCAACATGTGACACCATGCTCAAGCACTGGCTGTAGCCCAGCAGATCTCCTCACGAACCGTCGTCTAAAAATTTGTTTAGATCGTATACATCCTGATCTGACATCTGAGTTACAAGAGAAGCAAGAATTGCAATTCAATAAGGACTCTAATGCTTCTACTGTGAGAGTGTTTGCATCTGACAGTGCTGTCTATGTCAGAAACTATGCGTCTGGATCTAAATGGATACCTGCAAAAGTGCTTGTGGCACTTGTAGCTTTATCGTACAAAGTACAAATTTCTGATGGAAGAATATTAAGACGGCATATGGATCAGATCCGGGAGCGGAGTGATAAAATTGTGCCTGTTGCCTGTTCCTGTTCTACTGGGTTTTCTTTGATCCCAGATGTTGGTGAACTACTGGATGATACAAGTACAAGTTCTCCAGGAGTTGCTGTTGCAGAGCCAGTTTCTGACGGTCCATCCGAGAGAGCACAGGAAGTAGGAATTGGTCCAACTGATAGTCCAGTCGAAGCAGCTCCAAACACGGGCTTGGGCGCACAAAAAGAAATACTTGCCCTCCCAGTTATCTCAAAGACTTTGAGATCTAGGGGGGGGGAGTGTTATGTATTGAGGTATTATGTTGTCCTCCATCCAGCAGGTGGCAGCATAGTAAATGTGTGCATTTGTTATGTGTAGTTTGTGTCTCTAGTGTGTATGTCTCTGTGATTTAATTTTATGCTGTAATAAACCAGTGAAGTACTCTTCCACGTGCTTCTCTGTATCAGTGAGTCTGTATCAGTATCAGTCAAATACACTAAAGTTTGCATCAATCGGAAGACTACATCTGGTTTTAATATAAATATTTTTGTCTTTAGAACTTAATACACATTTTAAGTCAATTCTAACCAAAATAGCTTGTTAAAAAATAACTTTAATTTGAATTGCCAAGATACAGAACTTTGTGTGGCAAGCAATACAAGCATGTTTAAGAATATTTGGTTTTAGTAGGTTTCCTCAAATTTTTTGCAATGTGTATCATTTGACCCTTTTTTAGAACAAAGACGCTTTACCCTTGCAAACAGGCCAATTTAGCTTTTTTTTAATGCTATGTACAAATTAAACAGTGAATCTCCACTTTCTGACTTGGTGCACATATATATTTACATACATATACACAGTTCCAGAAAAGACTGTTACAGCTCTACGTTCAATAGATATTAAATCATGGGGGGGGGGGATGCTATAATGCAGGAATTGGTTGCCTCAATCAGCAGCTAGAGTCCCAATCCAATACCGCACGATCTGCTGTTGGACTAGCGGCTTGAACTTTAACTGATGCCGGAGCCTTGAATTTTACTGCAGTGCCTACCATGTCTCCTTACTGGGTAGACATTGCGAGTGCACGGAGAGCCGTTGGCTGTTACTGAAAGCCGTGATGTGAAATCTGTAATCAGCTTTTGGCAATCTCCGTATCGCCACCCATAGAGGGTTCCCCTGTGAGTATGGGCAGTGTTACAGAGATCGCTGACACCTGCATGCAGATTTCATACTGAAAAGCTTTCAGTAGCAGCCAGCGGCTGTGCATGCACATGCAGTGTCTTCCCAGCAAGGAGGCAGGGAAGGCACTGAAGTGAATGCATAGGCTGTGGTCCCTGCAAGCATGAATTGACTTGAAAAAGCCCCCCCCCCCCAAAAAAAAATCACATGATCGGGACATCCCTAGCAGGAATACCTTTTCAGGAAAGATATGTATTCTGTTAATGTTAAAATTATGCAAAATATGGTATGCAGGGCCTGACATTTAAATTTCAGTCATCTTGTCCAAAACTTAAAAGTATATATTTTTAAAGGTGCAACAACATTTTTTTTTATGGAAATGGATTTAATAAAATTAACACCTAGGTCTTAGACATGCTGATCTATCAATGGGAATAGGTGGACATCTTTCATGTTAAATATGAATTATGGCAATGAGAACACTTAACTTTTTTTGTCTTTTGTTTTGAGGACACAGTGGTAAAGAAAGATACAAAGCAAATGTTTGGCATGCTAATAGCAGGAAGTAAACCGTTCATCTGATAGATTACCACAGCAATTGCTGCCCAGAGATCCGCTCTGTTCTGAACTGCATTACTCAACAGACAGCTGGCAACAAATGGGAGTTCTGAGAATTCTGCAGCTCAGAAATATTTGTGTCTGTCTTGTCCTCTAGATGTTTAAAGTCTTGTCACTAAAATATTATTCGGAAAACCACCTTTCAGTTTATACATGGAAATACAATTACAAATTCATCTGTAAAGGACTCAATGCATTTCGAATAACCAAGTTGGAATTGAGACTTGGACAACATTTTGGTAATCACAATGAAACATGCCGTCTGCAGGAACAAATGTGCAAAGGATTGGATAGATCAAAACACAGGCCCCAGAATTAATAACCAGGAAGTGATTAATGTTGAAGGACGCAACTTGACTCCCTCATGGCACTGGGGAGAAACGAAAAAACATGGATGTGTTGTAGACCCCTTTGAGACTAAAAAAGCAGGCAAAAATTATCCCCACTACCCCTCATTCAATGTGCGGTAAATAAATACATTGTATTTTCTTGGTCTTTAAACAGCAGTAGCAAGACGAGCAGATTTTAATCTTGGAAAAAAGGTGTCATCTGCGCTCGTTTCTATGTGTTCCATGTACAACAAAACTGAGGTTTTTGTTTGTTTCAATGGCCATTGCAACGTAAGCTCACTCGCCACTTCACGGCACCTCTTTACAGAGTGAGTACCTAACATGTACCAAAAGGCCGCTCTACTGAGCAGCTCCAAGCCCCTCCTGCTGCTTTTCAGCCAAGGAGAGGCAAAGATATGGTGGGTTTTATTTATACACGCACCAAACACTTCCCATTTCGGATTAAAAACAAAAACATGGAAAGAGGAACAGCTGCAGAACGACGGACTGGCGTTACAAGCATGATATACATAAATACAGAAAAAATGGCGTCGCGCCGATACTCACCGGAGCGGCAGCAACTGCCAGGAGTAACAGCCCAGTTAATGTATAAAACATAACAAGGAAAAAAGGTGTCATCTGCGTTCGTTTCTATGTGTTCCATGTACAACAAAACTGAGGTTTTTGTTTGTTTCAATGGCCATTGCAACGTAAGCGGCCTTTTGGTACATGTTAGGTACTCACTCTGTAAAGAGGTGCCGTGAAGTGGCAAGTGAGCTTACGTTGCAATGGCCATTGAAACAAACAAAAACCTCAGTTTTGTTGTACATGGAACACATAGAAACGAGCGCAGATGACACCTTTTTTCCTTGTTATGTTTTATACATTAACTGGGCTGTTACTCCTGGCAGTTGCTGCCGCTCCGGTGAGTATCGGCGCAACGCCATTTTTCCTGTATTTATGTATATCATGCTTGTAATGCCAGTCCGTCGTTCTGCAGCTGTTCCTCTTTCCATGTTTTTGTTTTTAATCCCAAATGGGAAGTGTTTGGTGCGTGTATAAATAAAACCCACCATATTTTTGCCTCTCCTTGGCTGAAAAGCAGCAGGAGGGGCTTGGAGCTGCTCAGTAGAGTGGCCTTTTGGTACATGTTAGGTACTCACTCTGTAAAGAGGTGCCGTGAAGTGGCGAGTGAGCTTACGTTGCAATGGCCATTGAAACAAACAAAAACCTCAGTTTTGTTGTACATGGAACACATAGAAATGAGCGCAGATGACACCTTTTTTCCTTGTTATGTTTTATACATTAACTGGGCTGTTACTCCTGGCAGTTGCTGCCGCTCCGGTGAGTATGGGCGCGACGCCATTTTTTCCAGATTTTAATCTTGGTCTACTCAATCTGAATATCTATATAATTTGTATGCATTTTAGGAAGAGCTCAAGAATGCTTTCCAGGAAGGTTTTATTTAACCAATTCTTTCTCAATCATGGTCAATATTGTATTCCACAATACAGAAGGACTTGTTTGGTTTCAGCTGCCAGTATCAAAAACTTTCTGGAAAAAAAGAAACCTTTTCTAACAATATAAATTATGTTGACTCCAATATCATATGCTACACTTGCAATATATCATATACTTGTATGCGAGGTTCCCTTTGCCCGTGATATGATACGACATTGATCTTAAAGGTCAGTGTGAGCTCATCTTAGACAAATTATGACCAGAACAACTCCAAAAACCTTTGAGACACCTATAATTTGGCTTGATTGGGAAAATCTTGTTGGCCTCTAAGGCTGGGGTCAGACGAGCGCAGTGTTAACGTCTGTGTTGCCCGCACATAAGTACGTCCGTGATCGCATACAATTGTGTCAAATGGAGCCCACACACGAAGTACGTCCGCACAGAAGTGCGGGGGCTGACGGACGCTGCAAACGGACGCAGGTTAGGCAAGAACGTAATACTGTTAGAACGGACGTGCAGAGTGCGCCACGTCCACAACATCCGCATAGCTTTGTATGTGAGTGATGCAACAAGGTCAGACGGACTGCATTTATACGTCCAGCATTTTTGATGGACAGAATGTTTTTTCATTGTAATTTATTTTCCCTGCTACATCAGTCAAAAAATACGTCAGTGAAAAAAACAGACTGTGTGGCCACTACCTTGTCGTCAGTCAGAAAGTACGTCCGTACTGCACGGACACACAGTCCGTACAAAATGCGCTCATCTGACCCTAGCCAAACACTGCAAAGGCCAATATGAAGGCATTTATGGGAGAAATGCTAGAATACCTATTTTTCCATCTTTTTACTGAAATAAGATTGACACAATTGCACTTGTTTTGACTAATACCTTGTCCTTCTATAGAGTTTTATGATATACCTTTTTTTAAAAAAAAGCTTTTTTTTAACCATTTTCTGAGTATACAAATATACAAAAAGCATGCATGGTACCACTTATAAACTGTTAACATTTTTTTTGGTTTCCTTCTAACTCATCTAGGAATTTCCTTACACAAGTCATACCAGAAGGACATGACAAGGGAGCTTGTAGTATTTTCCAGGGAGCTGTAGAGGATTAGAAAGATTATCACTTCATAGGAATCTGAATCTGACAGTTTATTTGGTTATAGGTCATAATTTAGTGACTAGTACTAGTTGGAATTCAGGTGGGATGTTTACTAATCCTGTACTGGTATCTTATAACTCAAATATATTGTAGTTGAGGGTTATACAACAGCAGTGTCTGACTGCTTTTCCGTATGCGGAATTCAATTCTATGTAGTTTAGAGATCTCTGAACATCAGACTTGATATAGATACTTAATAATTTAACAGGAAATATTTACATTGTCTTGTAGAATTTTGTAATCATAATTTTAAAAAAACTGTGTAAACATTTCTGCTGCTCTTTAGTTTCTTTTTGAAAACTGCAAGCGAGCAATAAAGGACATTTTACATACACTAACAAATCCTTTCAGTTTCTCAAGTGCAATTAACAACCCACACAATCAGGGTCGGATTTGCATCTCAAGAGTGTGAGGCACAGGAATGTGGAGCACCCATACCCCCCCTAACAAAAAAAAGTAACATGGCAAAATTACTTTCTAAATTTTCATTTTGGGACAAACTAAAGATTTTTTAATTTTTTTAAAAAAAATCTGAAAATCATTTTCTCTCTGCTCTCAAATCAAAAGAAGGGGCAGAATATGTTGCCTTAGTTGAGTTATTGCAGTGGCATTGTTTGTTTTATATGTAAAAGCATAAATTGCCTCTGCCGTAGAACAGAGGAAAAAATTTATTTTGCTTTTACTTTCTTCAATTTTTTTATTTTTACACATTACATGGTCATGTTTGTATTATTGGAAAAGTCAGAGTCCGGTCTTTACAATGACACCTTACTTAACCTTGTGCGGTGTACAATTCAGAGATGCAGGGTTACAAAGTTCCCCTGTCTCTCCTCACTGCAGTGCTACTGTCTAGGTTGCTGATGAAACAATGCATGGCATCATCAACTCCAAACTTGCTGGCAGTGTTGGAAATGAGAAGGTGAGTTTGCGCAACATCACTGTTTACTTTAGAATAATAGTGCTGCGTTAGAAAAAATAGAATTTTATTTGTTATTTTATTTTTACTTAAATCTAACCTGGTTATGTTTGGTATCACCGGGAAGGCCATAATCTGATCTTTCCAATGATACCTCATATGTTCCTCTAGCCCTTAGGACTCCAGAGATACATTGGTCTAAAGGATTGTAAAATAACATTTTTTTTTTTACAGAGCAAGGTGGCCCCTTTTGGTATGCCTACTCTGCCTAGTTATAAATCTAGCTCCGCACACAATCATAATCTATTCATCTTTTCAAGCTCGTCAAATGAGACCTAGGTAAAGCTGATTTTGGCAATGGAGGCAAATCCATAACTGTAGGGACAAGCTCTTAATGAATGCTAATTAACTTATTCTACTACTAAGCTGGAAATTAATCAGTACTTGTTTATGCCATAGTGTCTGCACAGCTGTAAATATTCCATATAGCCATATAGTCTCTGCACACACTAAAGTAGTACCTGCTGAGATTCTCATCAAAAACGGATGTCTGTAAAGCAGAAAAGATGCTCTTATACATTGCAGTACTGGAGATTGTCTGGGGCATCAATTTTCCTTTCTTCATATGAGGGAGATTTTCTGAGACAGATTTGAAAAGTAGTTACGGGTGGAGATGCAGAACCCACTTAGTAACCCATATTCATAATATGAATATGAATGATTGGATACATCAAAATCCATTTTTATTACCTATGTTATCCTATGAATGCATTTACTGAGTGTATAGTAGATATCCTTCTGGGATGAATTCATAAGTATCTTGCTTGTAGACTTGCAGTACAGAATGAAAATTGATGTTATGTAGAAATATAGTCACTGACACTTAACAGGTTAATATCTAAAAACACCGACAAAACTCTGAATTGTTTACTTTTAATCTGAAAGGAAAATGGTGTGTTCAGATAACGAAAGCATATTCACGCTAGAAGTGTTTCCACATATATATATATATTGTCCATGTTGCAAAACTCTGCTTTAATAAAAGCACTAGATTTTACCCATTTCAATTAAAGCATAGCTTTAATGACGTCTTGATGGAAGAGTCTTCGTTGAACAAAAGGGTGTTGTAGGAAAGTTTTTTAAATTGGGATTAAGAGCTCTCTATCCACTTGTGCAGTATTCACTCGCCTGGTACATTTTCACTTTGTGGTATGCTGTAATAACAGTTGTACTAATTAACACACATGTAGATAGAGGCAAAGTATATTGATGAAATTACAAAAGTGTTTGCGCCAGTGCAGTGCTGAGAGGTATCTACGAACAAACTTGGAAAGAATTAGCTTTCCTTTGACAAAATATCCAACATTTTCTTTATTTTGTAGCTGGTTCCTGGCACGTGGCACCCTCACTGCCAGGCATTTCAGTTTTAAATAATTTAGTCATCATCATTTAGTTGTAGGGATGGAGATGGCCAGTTACAGATTGGGATGATGGAGCTGCAGCTCCAAGCCCATGCAGGCAAACAGAGCCCCTCTCTATGTGGGGGTGTTCATCGCAGGCCACATGTACTGCTGTGCAGTGCCCAGTCACTTTCTCCTCAATGCTAGTGAGGGACTGAAGATTACTTACTGCATAATAAACTAAATGGGAAATATCAAATATGAGCATAATAAATGAAATATGGAGGGGTATACTGAAATCACAAAAAGGCAAGCAGGTGAGGTATGTCTGTCCAGTCGTATATACAGTATATATATATATATCCAGCTGCACATACCTACATCCCCATTTATTTATACCTTTCTACCGGTTAAGTAAAGTGTTTTCATATCACATGATGGCACCAACAAAAAATGGACCCACCAAAATCTTAAGCATGACAAAGGTCTGATCTAAACTGTGTTCGGGAAAGGAGGTCTGGGACCGGGAAAGTCATTGACATGGCTTGATTCACGGTTAATCCAGCCAACAATTAAAATTATACTAGAAAATGAGGATACCAGGCAATCTTTAAGTAATTTACCTTCCTGTCTCCATGGATTCTTGGTTCTCTTCCATTCTGCAAAAAGAGTGTAGTTACAGCTGTAATTCATTTGGATAAAGTCAAGAATAAGAACACGTCATACATAAAACATTGTACTAAACGATATTGTTGACATTATCAATTTGACACAAAGTACACATGTTGAAGATTTGATTTCAATGGCAATACTTAAAAGCAGTGTTTAAAAGGACACTGCCATTTATATAGGCTGTAACTAGATTACTTGTGCATTACAAACAAAACCACTTTATAAAACACACACTGCTGGTTTTTTTCTTCTTTGTTTGAAGTAATTGCATGTAAAAAGGAAAAATAAAGTTAGTTTTATCACCCATTTTGTTGATTTTTCATTGAGGCAACATTTACAAACATCTTTGAAAAGGTTTTTCTTTACTTCTGTGATTTATCTAATCTACAATAGTTAAAGTTAATGAGGTGGTGGGGAGAGAATGTTTAGATAAGGCTGCAAGAGGCTATTGTTCTCTAAACTACTCGAGATGAGAGATGGCAGGTGAATGAGATAAAACAGGTATCTTATAAGACTTCTTATCTACCCCTTGGTGATGTCATTTGTATACATCCCACACAATACAATGAGATTTGAGTCTGTGATCAACCCATAGACTCCATTTTATGGCCATTGCCACATAGTGAGGAGCAAGTGCTGTAAAAATACTGATGGGGGCAGTTTACAACACAAAAGATCACACAATGGTTGGACCAGTGACACATATAGAGTAAAATATTTTCTTAACTAAACAAGCAAGGCGAAAACAAAGCACATGTAAGATATCAGCAACAGGAAATAAAATAAGGACATATCATTTATAGTCCTGAAATAAAATAAGGACTATAGTGTGAATGAGTAGCAAAAATGAATTCATCATGCCCTGTCACTTTCTTGAGTATTGTCAACTGCGGGTAGGGGATCTGGAGTGGTGATCATTTCTAAAAAACTGCATTATGTAAAGCATGTTATATGAGCAATAAGAGATTTTCATTGCTCCTTCCCAGATACAGTTACAACTGTGCAACTTAACTCATTTATCTCCATCAAAAGTAGTCAGAAGGTGATGTTTTCTTGCATTAACTGGAAGTTATTATCTCATGTAACAAAGCTGGCTGCATACAATGCCATCCAATATAAGGAGGCTTACATTCAGGGTGTCATTCAGAGAGCACCAAAATGTCACCTACATTTCAGTGCCCTCTCTTTCTACACACTTCCCCGCACTTTTGGGAATCAAATTTCCCCACCCTGCGGTGAATTCAGCATTCACCGCAGGATCCCCGGAGTGCAGGGAACAGACCCGAAAACCCACCGCAATCTCTGCAAAAAACACGCCAAACACATCGGAAAAAGCTGACGAACACAGCACCGACCCACCTCCGGAAAAAGCAGACAAGCCGACGAAGGTGGGTAAAAAGAAAAAAAACTTTGAAATTGTCAAAATTGAAATGCTGTTTGCAAAAACACTACTCAATGAAAATGCCTGGAATTTACATATAAAGTCCTATGAATGATAATAAAAAGGTCTGTTACTGAAAAAGAAAAACCGCTACTAAAAAAATAATAAAGAGACTTTTTTACTGCAGATTAAAAGAATAAATGGTTTATTTGAAATTGTATAAAAACGGGAATATTTTTAACATTGAATCCTATGGGGTTCACCTGAATAAACCTGCCGAATGAAAGCACCGAACATCAGGGCAGTTGGGCAACTTTTCACTGCTGTTCGGTGTTCTCTGAATAGATTAACGATTGCTTCTCTAGGGGGGATTTCATTGCCTTCGAACAGGCACCGAACTTGCTGGCAGTTCGCCAAAATTTGCCTGCTCTCTGAATAGCCGACTGGCCACCTAAAGGCACTGTACGGGGAACTTCCCTGTTTGGTGACATTTCGGGGCCAGATCGACTCTCTGTGAATAACCCCTTCAGTGTCTCTGGATCGCAGTAACAACTGCCATAGCTGGAGGATTCCCTGACTGTTATTTCCAACTGCCAATGCCAACCAAGCTCCCATCAGCCACTGCAGGAGTGAGAAGATGACAACCACTGTATATTTCACAAATGGCAGAAATTGGAAAGGGTGAATCAGATGAGACAACAAGCCTCGGTTAACAGTGAGTTTCATAGGGTTAAAGCACTATATAAAGTAGAAATGTAGCTATTGTGTAAAAACAAAATTAGTATTGGTGATTATCACCCTTGCCACATTATTTTTAAAGCTGAACTATCACCCTGCTGGTGGGCAACAGTAGATGTTGAATACAAAAATCTATGTAAAAATACTTTAATAAGGTGACCAACAATGTGGGGTATAGCACATCCTTTGATATGTAGTGTTAAAAAAAATGTGCTTCTGAAGCTGTGATGCAAGATTTAGCGTTAAATATACTACATTGCTTTGGAACAAATCTGTCTCCTTAATCTTTTCAGTATGAAAAACCTATATATTCAATTTTGCTCTGTACTACGAAGTAAAATGAAAACCGGTCATAAACACCCATCATTTGCATATTAGATCTTCCCTGTGAGAAACTAAACTTTCAGCAGGGTTATTCAAAGAGATCCGAATTGCTTGAGAAAGGTAACCGAACGCTGAAAATCAGCGTTCGGTTACCTTTCCTGGCCATTCGGCTATCCAGAGAGCAGGCAATTCGCCAAATCCTGGTGAATTGCCTGCACATACGGTGCCTGTTCGGTGTCTGTTTGAGGGCAGTGAAATCCCCATAGAGAAGCACTGCTTCGTCTATTCAGAGAACAAAAACCAGCAGTGAAAGGTTCCCCTATTGCCCTGCCATTCGGTGGTTTCATTGACAGGTTTATTCAGGTGAATCCCATAGGCTTCAATGTTAAAAATATTCCCGTTTTAATTCAATATCTAATAAACCATTCATTATAAAATTCTGCAGCAAAAAGTCTCTTTATTTATAGATTTTTTGGATACTTTAAGGATTTTTCTGATTTTTTTTTTTTTTTTTTAAGTCCGATTTTTTTTTTTTTCAGTTTACTTATTTTTTTTGTAACAGCCCTTTTTATTATCATTCCCTGGACCTCCTGTGAAAATTTCAGACATTTTCGCTCAGTAGTTTCTTTGCAAACAGCGTTTCAATTTCACAGATTCATACAAATGGTTTTGCTAATTTATTCACTGCCTCCTCTACGTCACAGCTGCTTCGGCTCTGTGTGATTCGGCTCCTGTTCGGCTCCTGTTCGGGTTTTTCGAAGATTAATCCAGATGTTTTTGCTTGTTTTCAGCGTGCATTCGGTTAGTTTTCGTCAGGTTTGCGGCAGCTTTTCCCTGCAATTCGGGGACCCTGTGCTGTTTGCTGAATACACCGCAGGGTCACCGAAATGCAATCGGCAAAAGGAACCGAATTGAAGAGAACGAAAAGTCACTGAACGTGCGGTGACTTTTCGAATCTCTTTGGATAACCCTGCAGGTCTCACTTCTGTCACCCTGTGTACTTCCGTAAGCCACAAGAGGTGGCTGTGTTCCTCTCTGTAACAAATAACTTGAACTTTTGCAATCCAACATCCAGGGAGAGGGCAGAAAACGGGGAGAGCTCTGGGATTGTACCAGCTGCACAGGGTAAGAATCAAATTGGAACATTTGCATGAAATCCCTATACTGGACACATATAATATGCTACTGTAACTTCCATATGCAGACATTATAGCCACAAAAAAAATGTATTTATATTCTAATAGTGTATTTTGGGATCTGCATTGCTAATGATCATTATCTCTAGAAATATCCACAAACAGGATATCTGACAAGTCTTGTGAACTCATTTTATCAAAGTTACTGCATTTGACAAAGACCAATTCTGCCTTTATGCTAATAATGCTGACTCAAAGTGAAATTGAGTATAATTGACAGCATGTACCTTATAGAACCTTTCATCCCAACAAAATTTCAGTAAAGGATAAACTAATACATGAACAAAACATGCATCTTTGCTCATTGTATCCTTATTACCTCAGGATAGCGATCTTAAAATTGCTACACAATGCTTCAATGTCATCTATGCATCCCATGTTTCCAATTTTATATTTTACAAAAACTGGTAATGAAAGGATAAAAACAAGCCCACAATATCTAAATACTACATTCTATGTTGCACAAGATATCCTGTAAACTTCTACATTGTAGCTCTAGCCATAAGATTATGGACATTGTATTGAGCTCTACTCTGAATTTCTGAATTTCCTACAAATAACCTTGTGTTGACCACTAGTCAATCTTTACCAATAAAATCATTCCTGCAGCAAACATGGAGAAACTGAAATAAAGAGAAATGTCATCCTCTTCATTGTGAATCTAATAATGACTGAGCACTGAAAATACATAGGTAGAGCCTTAACAGTGGAACAGCCAGAATCTATTCACCCAGTATTAAGGCGTGCTCTGCACACGCCTTGTGCGCACCAGTGTCCCACAGACACCTTGGCCCCTTTCTGAGTATTGTATATTGCTTGGTTTTGTTCATAATAGGGGCTTTTCTTTAAACCTGCTGTTCTTGCTCTAGTTTACTAGAGCATTGGTTGACTTTAACCTCCTAACTCCGGGGCAGCACTGGAAGGAAGATGGGCATGAATGCCACAGGGCAGAATAGCATACCTCTTGGCTGTCGGGCAACTCCCTGGGTCCGCCTCCTTTCCTTGTGGCCAATCGCCGCAATTGACTGCAGACAGGACTGCCTGAATGCGAGCAGAACCTGACTGTAGCCAATTGTGGTGATCGATCGCAGGAAGTTTCCTGGGAGACGTGGGGCATGATATGCCGTCCCTTAGCATTCAAGCCCACCTGCCACTGGGACTACAAAGCTCGCTGGCGATGGCAAGGGGTTAAACCTGATCCAAAACAGACCTTTTATAACAGGTGCAATGTGCTGCCAAGCGCTGAATGTAACAAAGTTAATAAGATGAGCTCAAAATGTAAGGAGTAAAAACATAAACTTGCCTTTCCCTCCTTGCTTTCATTCTCTCTTCGTCATACCTGTAAAAATAGTATAAGAATAGTATCACCAACTCTTGAATATTGCCATTTGACTTTACTAAAATGGAGTCAGTTGGGGTATTATCCAAAATGTTAGTTGGGGACCTAAAAGGAGCAACAGTTCACAAAATCCTGTGCTCATTCATGCTTACAGTACATATACAGTTTCCTACTAGCTACATTTTCTGATGAAATTGGTCCTTCGGCTATCATTCATTGAAGGAGGTGATGTTGGCAATTGGCACATGTTTAATGTTTTCATGGAGGCTCACAACAATTTGGAATTCTAAGCTGCTACTAAGAAATGTTGTATCATGCGCTGTGCGAGCAAAGTTCCTAACGCGTTTCTATGTTGGCTCTTAAAACTTGTTATATGATTGGCACTTCGAGGTATGATGGAGCCTAAAGGGACTGTTCACAAAGCACAGAAATTTACGGAATTTTCTGTGGTTTTCACTTTGGTGCATTTTGGCACACTTCGGCAATTCCATTACCAAAATTTCGATAAATTAACTATTCACCGAATGGTCACCGTAATGCGCCAAAAATGGAGCCTCTGAAGCCTCACTAAAAGGTTGGCAGAAGTCACCGAATGCACCAAATTGGCCTCAACAAATTCCACCGAACTGAATAGAAAATAAATAAAATCTATATTAGTCAACAGGAATTCTGCAATCCAAAAATTTTTATATTTTCTTCCAATCAATGCTCCTGTGTGGCATAAAAAATGGTATAAATACTGATGAGCTAAATTTGTAACCTCATTCAGAGCATTGCTTCCAAGAACAACACAGGCAAACAAACCCCCAAGTGCAAGAGAGCAGCCTAAGGTGGTGAGAAAAAAAATGGAACTAAATGTTCCATCTTATTAGTAAGGTGTAATAAAAAATTGAAAATAAATGCCCCAGGTCTCCCCGGTACTATATCTATCAGATGAGCATCAACGCGACCAGAACCGATGGGCCGCGTCTCCTTTCACCACACGTGTCACGGAATCTTGACACTGGTCCACCAGTGGTATATAGAAAGTGTATGGGGCTCCACAAAATCCCGGCCTGTAGTGTCCAGGGTCATTCAGCCTTGCTTCTGCCTTCAAGACTTCAAGGTGGTTGTTACGACGCGGAGTTTCGTCGTTAAAAATATTCGTATGTGCAGCCACTACTCGGGATCGCTCCCACACTCTCCCATCTCGATAGGGCTAGAAAAGCCTGCTAGCTAAGGGAGATTTCTTTGTAGAGCAAATGGAGCATTAGTAAAAAGTTGCCATCAACTAGGCTCACCACCCAGAAGTCTTTCTCCCTCATTTTTAACAGCTTCACATATGGAAGGCACTATCCAGGTCATTTGACAGTGGTGGATCCCACTGCTGAGGCCACCACAGCAGCAGCATCAGGAGCCCGCACATTCTCCTGCCCTGGATAGCCTCAGTGTCTCATTTGACAGGGATTGCTGAAGACATCTGCCAGCGTGCAATCCCTCAAATTAGTCTCGAGAAAGAGAGCAAGAAAACCTTTGACAACACCTCCAGTACCAAGCTGAGATGTGTCATTCATGAGGGAGATGAATGCTAAACTGGATAACCAACATTTGCCAGAGATTTCTTCATGTAACAGTTATTGGAAACTATTAAAATTATTGGCGCTGGGATGCTGGGTACCTCAGTGGAGTATTTGTTTTCTTCATAGCGTGAAAGGCATGCACACCAGGGCGAAAGTTCTGAAGATGATGACTAACATCCTTCAGGTGAAAGATTGCTCTGTCATGAAAGATTTTACTCATTATATTCCATAACTAGTAGTTAATTAGCTGATGCTTGTTATTAAAAAAATTAAAGTACTTTTTTTTGTACGGCTTCCCTGTTCTTTTTAATTGCTGCAAATATACAGTCCATTCTCCTCAATGGTGAAAACCTTCCTCCCAACATCACAAATGTCTATCTCTTTGGGTGTTAATGTAATACAAAAATATTAAAAAAATAAACATCTTTATTCATATTTAAAAAAGTCTGTTGTGTATTATTTTTATTTACATTTTGGATTGTATACACTGAAGTACATTTAAATGGATTAACCAAACCGGTATCATAAAGCAAAAATAGACACTAGTTTTATATTAATATTACTTAATTGATCTATTAGCTGTACATGGACATGTGAATAGCAACAAATATACATAACAAATAGAACGACATACGAAGCATATTGTACACAGTAATGCCCCGTTCACACTGTGCGATTTGAAAATCGCGTGACTTTCCGTGCGATTTTCATATTCGTGACATGGTGCGATAATGTCGCACGACATGGCTGTTTTGTGCGATTTTTGCAAAGAACCACCAATACAAATCGCAAAATCGCAGATAGCAAATCGCAAAAAAGGGTCATGTACCAGCGACGAGCGACATGCGACGTGCGACGTGCAACGTCGTGCGACATCGCGCGGCAAGATGTGAACAGCTCCATTGAAATGCATCAGAGAAGCTACACAGCGCGACATCGCGCGGATTTTGCTGCGACATTGCGGCAAAATCCGTGCGATAAATCGCACAGTGTGAACGGGGCCTTAATAAATAATTTTAGAATAGTCTGCTCATCAGAACAGTCACAGCAGCTGTTAATTCAAAGAGGTCTACATTGGCATTCAAGGAGGTCTGCGACAGAATTGAGTGGCCACAAACACGCAGTAGCATCTGCAATGGAAGCAAAGAAAAGAACAAGAGGTTAATGTACAAGGGTTTCACAAAAAAATTATTTATAAAAATTAATCTATGAAAGGTAGTAAATAAAAAGGTCTTTTACATTTTCCAAAGACAAATATAAAATGTGTTTCAAAAAAGAAATTTCATACAAAAAGGTCTTTTGAAAAATAAAAATCTGTTGTTTTAATATAAAAAAATATCACAAATGAAAATGTTATTAAGCAAGATAATATTACAAAAGTTATTTTAAAAATTTAAATATGACAATAATAGTATTTTAAAAAATAAATATACCAAAAAAACATTAGAACCCACCTGTTGCAGAACTTGCTTTGACTATCTTCAACAGTGGAGGTGCTCCCCAGCAGGTGGTTACAGGCCCAACAGCTGTCAATCCACCGAGGTGTGCTTCTTCTCCATCATGTAAGATAGTGGCGTCACTAGGGTTGGTGTCACCAGGTGCGGTAATTCATGGTGTCACCTCCCCGCCCCAAATTTTATGGTATCTTTTTTTAACTATTCTTACTCATAAATCAGAACTCCCATAAAACACTGAATGCTCATACAGAGTGCACATTACTGTGTATATAATGCTGTGGAGCTCTGTGATATGCTCATACACGCATTACTGAGTTTTATTGCTGTGGATTCTGTGATACACTCATACACACCGCACATTACTGTGAGGTTTATTGATGTGGAGCTCTGTGATATGCTCACTCACAGGGCACATTACTGTGAGTTTTATTGCTGTGCAACTCTCTTGATACAGTAATGTGCGGTGTGTATGAGTGTATCACAGAACTGCACAGCAACAAAACTCACAGTAATATGTTCTGTGTATGAGCATTCCCGGCATGCAGCATCTGCTTCAGAGTGATAGGAGTCCTATCACTCTCAGACAGCCTTTACACGCTGAGATCAGTGAGCACTCAGCATGTACACTCTGCCTCGAGTGTCTGAGTCCCTTCCGCCCACGCAGTGGCACAGTGGTTGAGGTGTATGAGGGTGACAGTGCCAGCTAGTAGCACGGTGACTGTGCGGTGAGGTAGTAGTGATGTAGAAGAGACATTACCTTTGTGGCATAGTAAAGGCAGTGTCATGCAGCCTGCTCGAGTGCTTGTACACACACAGCAGGCGGCACAAGATGTTCCGATCGGCTCCAGCCTCTGTCAGTCAACGCCGAACGAAGAGTATTGCGGATGACAGATGCATAGTGGCGGCTTTTGTTTCCGCCCACTGGACAGTGCTGGCACAGACCTTGCCTACCCAGAACATACTTGAAAATGAGAGAAATGGTAAAATATTTTGTGTAAAAAAGTTTTTAAAAAAAAAAAGTTTTTTTCCGATGTAACCCTAGGAGCGGTGTCACCCAGTTGCGGGCCGCACCTCCTGCACCCACCTTGTGACACCACTAATGTAAGGAGGTCTGCAATTTCTAACTGTCCAGGAATATGCAAGGGTTTTTGAACGGTGTTAGAAGCATCTACAGATGGAGATAATTAAAGATGGACATGTTAATGTTATGTTAATGTTATGAAAAAATGCATAACAGTCTGCAATCAATAAACGTATATATCATGACCTTACCTGCTCTAAGAATAGTTTGTGAGCTGTTACAAGAGGGATGTGGAGACAATACAGAAATGATACTGGACCAACCATATAACAAAATAACTGCAAGAGGAATAAAAAAGAGAACATGAACAGTGGGATTGATCAACAACATAACATAAATAGAAATATATACTTACACTAATTACATATCTACAAAAGCCAAAGAGGCCCATGTCAGGAGACAAACAGGGAGCAGCCTCGTTTTCAAAATGTGTTCTTTACAAAAAATAAAGAAATAAAGAGCAAAGATACATTAATACCACATAAAGGATACGAAAGCATGAAATATATAATAAAGAATAGCATTACTTACATTGAAGTGGCGAGCGATAAGATGTGCCCTTACCTTGGTGCCCCAGTCACAGGATCTACTTTGTCTGCGTGCGACAGGGTCCAAATCTTCCTCAGGCGCAAAATGCAGATAACAGGTGCATGATGCATTAAAGCTACGTTATGCAATATGCAGCATGCAACAATGATATCGGCAGCCTTCAATGAAGTATACAACAGGTACCCACTGGACCTGTACTCACCAGCATAATAACCTGGACTTTACCCCAAAGGTGCGCTCTATAATTGATCGGGTAGTACAGTTGGTACTGTTGTACTGCACCTCTACGTGAGTTTGTGGAGTCCGGAGCAAAGTCATCAGCGGAGGATGGACAGGTGGAAGAGCTCCAAAAACCTGGCGTTGTGGAAGCAGCCAGGGTTTCCAGCCCGGCCACTCATGATGCGCTGATTGGCATCACGTTGATTTTAAACATTATTATTATTATTGTCATCATTTATATAGCACCAACAGTTTCTGCAGCGCTTTAAATAACCAAAGGGAACGAGATAAACGGACATATGATGGAAACAAGAGGCGTAGAGGGCCCTGCTCATACAGATTTTACAATCTAGAGGGATTGGGGTTGAGCGTGACAAGAGGAATTTTACTAGATAGCAGGATCATTAGTGCCAGTGGTTTGAGAATGGTGGGGCCATAGAAGCAGCTTCAATCAAGTGTGAGTAGATGAGCAGAGGGATGAGTTGCATCAGTGATGTGGTACGCTAATCTAAAAAGATGGGTTTTGAAGGATTTCTTGAAGGCCTGAAGATTAGGGGAGTCATTCCACAGGACCAGAGCTGTCGTTGCGAAGTCTTGGAGGCGAGAGTTGGCCGTTGGCGTGTAAACAGATGACAGGAGGAGATCGTCTGCTGACTGGAGTTGTCTAGATGGGACGTGCTTGTGGAGTAACAAAGACATGTAGGAAGGAGTTTAGTTATTGAGTGATTTGAACATGAGCACCAGTATTATAAACTGTATCCTGGAACGTACAGGAAGCTAATGGAGGGACTGGCATAGTGGGGAGGTGAAAGGTATTATAATATGATAGGTAGTTTATTAATTCTCTGTATACATATATTTCTATAATCCTGAAAGATAAATATATATAGGCCTGACTGTCTTGCAAATATGAAATTTGCCCATTGTATTAATCAAGTATGATGTTGCTGAGTCTGGTCTTTCTCTTGGCTTCCTGAATTTAACACGATGTGGGCAGATTTTCTATTTAGCCCTACTTCCTTTTGAAACCTAGTCAAGACAGAGGGCCAGCCGGAGAGGGAGTGGATGGGATGCAGATGGCTCATTGTTAATACATCCTATGGAACATACTAGGCAAAAGCAGGATATGTTTCTGACGTCTATGTAACGATGTAACTTCCTGGGCAGAAATAGAAATGCCTGCAAGTCTAGGTAACTGCCCAGAGTAGAAAAAAAACATGTTTTTAATCTTGTCAGAGTTTGACAAATGATATGGGCTGTAACGCTTTTTTTAATATAACTGTCTGACGTGCTAAATGTGTATTGGCTTGTAATCAATGAATTTGTGACACTCCCACGCTAACAAAACCGACTGTTTGGCTTGCAAACGGGAGAATTAGAGAAAATCTTTAAGACAGAATTTGTGTCTGGTCTTTATTCTCACTCGAGTTCAGTTTCCTCTATATGATTGCTGGGCTGATGACAAAGCAACACCTCTCCTTCATCACTGGAGCTTGGCCAGTCCTGTGATGCTTTTGCAGAATACATTTCAATTTGGTATCAGAAGTGCGGATCTGAACTAATCAACTTGTCTGGGTGAGTATGGGTTTAAATATTTATTTTATTAATATTTATTGAACCTATTATTCATCGTAGATAACTTGCTTGTTCAAATTTTCGAACTCGCATTATTTGATTTGATAGTGCAAGAGTTTCTTTTGGTATTTGAATGAGATGAATGATTTCAGTGATGGTGAAAAATAGTTTTTTTGCAACTTGGTCAGGTATTGTATAGTAATCCTTTCCTATATCCTGTTGTTTGTTTCCTTGATAAGCAATCGTTTAAGTCCCCGAAGTGCGACTTGCATGAATTTTGTGTTTTAAAGAGTATTATATTGTAAAGATTAATACCTTTAAGTTGTTGATGCCCCTGGGAATTGGGTCCCTATTTACCTGACCACTTGTTATTTCCTATTTGTGCGTGTTTTTTCCTGATAGTGTAGTTAAAAAGATTTTTAAATAGAATGGAGATTGTTGTTTTGTGATCGGCTCAGTGAGAATAAAGGAAACTGTGCATTTTTGCATCCCTTTCCATTTTACCCTTTTAATTGCGCTGGCCCTTTTCCTTCCCTCCTCCACTGCGCCTTTTTTTTGCGATATGGGTGCCAATAAATCCTCCCATATAGATCCAAAAACAACAGGCAAATTAGATAAGGACTTCGATAAGAAGTTAATGCCCCAAAATGGCCTTGCTGAAACACCCGCCGATTTTGTACAACGCGTTGCTGGTGGATATTTCACCATGCCATTTATAGATTGTCTTGCTGGTTGGACTACAGTCATGCATTCTTTTGATCCAAATTCAGGAAGCTTCTCTTCCTATCATATGTCCATGATAACAGGCTTATGCCTTGGCGACCAAAAAGCCTTCCCATATTTCCAACATGACCCAAATTGGGATAGGAAATATATGAAAAAATGTGGAAAACTGTGGATTTACTTGTCCACTTCATATAACCCCATTTCTCAAACTCCTAAAGATGTATCTTGGTCCATAGATAGTCCCCCATCTTACAATTCCTCTCCTCCTGCCCTTTCACAACCTACTCCCAAACCCTCTTCCTTTTATCCCAGTCTTGACCCTAAGACTTTGGCAGCTGTGGTTACAACTATTGAAACTACTACTAATCCCTTGCCTTCCCCCGAAGCCCTAACACAAAATATAGGTGTCTTAGGTGCTATCGTAGGAATACCCCATGAAGCAACAGAGTCTGACACAGAACAAGAAGAAACCCTTGAATCCAGCACATATGATTGGCACAATAAAACCCCTATGTCTAAATTCAGTACATCCTCATTTGTATCCACTTCCAAACCCAACCGTGCAGGATACTCTCAGATGCAATCTTTTATTGGCCAATTTGAACCCCAACTAAAGAGCATACTTACTAGGACCCAAACTGGTAAAACAATCAAACCCCCTGCTAGATATCAGATGCCCTATTTAATTGCAGGAAAAAATGTTGTTAATATGCCCCCTGATATAGGAACCTTAAATTCTATAATTAAGGGTTTTCCTAGTCCCCGGATCTCGCCGACCGCGACAACACAATATCTTAAATGGGCGACACGAGGGATGCAATTAACTCAGGAAGATTACAAGTTGATCATTAACGGTGTCATGGGATATGCTGATGACACTGGTTTTGATTGGACTCTTGTTCTCTCACTTCAACCCCCCCATGCTCCTCTAATGGGTGCCCCTATTACACCCCAAAATTTGCCTTTACAAACATTGGTCCAGATTGATGATATGTGGACAGAAGTTTGTGTTGAATGGACTCGTAATTATGGAGCTCGACCTTCTATGGTTGCAGCCATCGCATGCAAACAAAATACCAAAGAATCTGTCACCGAATTCGTCCACCGGTTCCATAAGAACTGGAAGGAGGATGCCGGCATGACATTAGATGGAGACATGGGTCTCCTCTACACTCAAACTCACATGGGTAATCTCAGAGATGATACCCAGAGAATTGCTAAACAGGTGATTGATAACTGGCCAACTGTTGTTCCTATTGATCTTAATAATAAACTCCTTGTTAAAGATTCTGCTGGTTGCTTTGACCTGCAGCATTCTAAATATATGCTAGCTGTTTTTAACGATCCTTCAGGTCCCAGAGATCCCCCAGGTAATACTGGTCCTCGCCCTAAACAGACTTATTATCGTCCACAACACCCCACACGTACCCCAGGTACTTGTTTCATTTGTGGTGATCCAACTCACTGGCATAATGTATGCCCTCATAATCCCAGGAACATTGGCAATACTGCTGTGAACCCCCAGCCATGTCCTCAGACAAGCAATGCTGTTACCTCTTCCTCAATGCCTGTGATCCACCGCATCATAACATTGACTGGCAAACCCAGTCAAATGCATGATGTGGCCCAGAGGCGTGCTCCATCTCATGTGTTCAGGTTTCAGAAACAGTTGATCATTTGCCCCTAGTGATCCTTAATTTGGAGGATCATGCAACTCATGCAACCATTTCTCTTGGATACTGTTGCTACCAATTCCACGTTGACAATAGAATGGTGCTTGTGGTCAATTAAACCTGCAGAGACGCCATCTTTAGGGATTACTGGAGTACTAACAGAAACTTTTGTCACCCCACCCATTGCTATTTCTTCAATTTCTTCCCCTGCCTCGGTGTTTCATTCTTTTCATGTTCTCCCTACTTGTCCTGTTAATTTGCTAGGCAGAGATTTGCTTTCTTTGCTTGCTGTGTCTATATCCTGCATGCCATCTGGAGCTTTACATGTGGATTCACCATTTTTTCCCTTGAAGCTGCTCCCAGCACTGTCCTACCACCCTCACCCCCTCCCTCCCCCTCCTTTTCTCCACCTTACTCTGCTTTCCTTTCAGCACCTGATCTCGAATTGTGTGTACATCTGGATGTATGGGCAATTGACGAGTATGTGTCACGGTGGCCCCCCTCAGGAGCCAAAGGAGGGACCTTGTTGCGGTGTTTATTGTTAAGCCCTATAGGCTGGTATGCGTTTCTCTGCATAATGCAGAACCCTGAACATGGGATACAGAAATAACCAGACAAGACAAAACTGTATACACACACGAGGAACGCCCTGCTCTGGGGCCCATAATTGCGGCCTCACCGCCTGGCACTATAAGTGCGGTGGGTGATGCAGATAAGCGTACAACATCGCTGGTAATACAGCCTGTAACAGTGTTACGCCCTGGACCACCATTAGGGTGTTTGGCCGTTTGGCGAGGGTATATACGAGAAGTATTAATTGGAACAACTTCCATGGCTTCATCCTCTGACTCCCTGGCCAAGAAGGAGTCAAACTCCATTTGTTCCTCAGGACCAGAAGGGAAAAACTCAGCTGGGTCTGAGATGTCAGTTGCCCCCTCCACAGACCTGGTTACCTCTGGAAGGGCTCTCCTAGGCCTGGACGGTAAAGGGGGTCTGACCTTGGATACATGGCGGGGTCTGACGCCATCTGACCCAGTACAGGGCCTGGCACCATCTCACCCATAGTCAGAATATTCAGCAAGGTCATTAACATCAGTTGCCCTCTCCACAGAAAGTGCTCTCCTAAACCTGGACGGTACAGGGGGTCTGATTACCTTGGACTCATAACATGAACTGGCCTTTGTGACCCAACTGTGGGTCGTGGGCACAGTCGGCACTTTGCCAGTCTTGGCACGCACTGGTGTCTTGCCAGGCTCGGCACGCACTGGCGTCTTGCCAGCCTCGGTGTGCACTGGCGTCTTGCCAGCCTCGGTGTGCACTGGCTTAAGCGGGCACCATGAAATAAAATGCAACGAACCGGCACAATAAAAACAGAGATTGCCAGTTCGTCTTCTGTTCATCTCCTCAGGGGAAAGCGGACCACATACCCTGCTTTCGTGAACAGCTTGACCAGCAGTGAGGGAAAAATACTGTGTCCATTAACCCCTTCCACTGAGATAGAAAATCACCAAACAGGTGCAGCATAGACTCAAACAAAGAGTACATACCAGCAGGCTCGGAGGGATCCAGTATAATGTCATGGTGGCCCCCCTCAAAAGCCAAAGGAGGGACCTTGTTGCAGTGTTTATTGTTAAGCCCTATAGGCCGGTATGCGTTTCTCTGCGTAATGCAGAACCCTGAACACGGGATACAGAAATAACCAGACAAGACAAGACTGTATACACACACGAGGAATGCCCTGCTCTGGGGTAAGGTCCTTTGGATGGCCTTCTAATCTACACAGAGTACAGGGTGGGAAACATACACGAGGACAGGGTTAAACCAGACTAGACAGGAAGGATCTAGCAACAATAGTACTGGAAAGAGATCCTTGAGATGGTCTCTACAAAAACAATAAATTGCTGTACTTGATACACAGACACAGAACACCAGACTAGACAGGAATATAGTCTACAACCTGCAGGGGAGGACTTCACTAGAAACAGATTATGCTGCAACCAGCACAAACCACTGGATGCCTTGCGATTAGGTCTAACACCAGAACCAGAAACAACAGAGTCTGTAGTGTGGTACAAACAAACCAGAACCTGAAGACCACACATACAAAACGCAAAAGGGATATAGCAAGAGAATAGTCAGTGTACTGTGCCAGAAGTCAAAAAACAGGATATCAAAATACACGGTACCAAGGGTTGATCAGAAGAATCGTCAAAACACAGAGCCAGAAGTTTAGAACCAGAATATTCAAATATAACATACATCAATCAGGAACACAGCAGAGAGAACCTTATACTGGATCAAGGAGCTGTAGCACTAAAGGCCATATAAATAGGGCAGTACAGATCATGTGATCACAGGTCTGATCAGACACCAGGGGCGGGGAGCCAAACAGATTAACCCTATACTCAAAAAGGGTTGAGAAAAACTCTCATAACCAGTGGGCATGGCTGGAGGGAACATAACAGTATGATGTGGGTTCTATTTCTTGTACACCTTATTCTGCTAATTTGAAAGCATCTGCTTCTCCTGTCTATCACAACCACAAGCAATATAATCTGTCACCTGCTAAAGTTGAAGGAATATGGGAATTCATTCACCGCTTCCTTGCTACTGGCATACTGCGTCCCATTGTAAGTTCGTACAACACTCCTGTAAAGCCTGTGCCTAAAGGAGATGGATATCGCTTTACTCAGGATTTCAGATCTCTCAATGAAATCATAATTCCTATTTCTCCAATTGTACCTGACCTCCCAACCCTTCTCACCTCCATACCCCGAGACTCTACACATTTTAAAGTCATAGACCTAAAAAATTCCAGTTTTTCTGTCCCAGTACATCCAGATACACAACCCCTTTTGGCCTTTACTTTTAAAGGCTCCCAGTTTTCCTGGTCAGTCCTCCCTCAGGAATTTATTGACAGTCCCACGGTTTTCTCCCGCGCCCTTCGCGAGACTCTGTTGAGTTACAGTCCACCGGAAGGTTCCATCTTACTACAG
The DNA here is from genome assembly GCA_009667805.1 of Leptobrachium leishanense. Classification (NCBI taxonomy): domain Eukaryota; kingdom Metazoa; phylum Chordata; class Amphibia; order Anura; family Megophryidae; genus Leptobrachium; species Leptobrachium leishanense. Next base: position 340,552,274 of record CM019063.1, read on the forward strand.
TATGTGGATGACCTCCTCCTTTGTAGCCCCAGCCAAGCTGCATGTCACACTGACTCTGTTGCTCTCCTCAACCACCTACACTCAGAAGGCCACAAGGTGTCCAGAAAAAAGATGCAATTTTGCTCTACCTCTGTTGAATATTTGGGTTTCGTTCTAACTCAGGGATCTCGCGTCCTCTCACCGTCCCGCATTCAGAGTCTGCTCCAGCTCAAGCGTCCTGCCTCCAAAACAGACATGTTGTCCTTTCTAGGGATGGTGAATTTTTGCCGCCACTGGATACCAGACTGTTCCTATTATGACTCTGTTCTTTGTGCGTCTGCTGATCGCACAGCTGCAGACCAAATTGTTTGGTCTCCGGACATGGTGTCTGCCTTTGATACGTTAAAGGAACTGTTGGCTACTGAACCGGCACTGGGGCTACTGCACTATAAACTGCCTTTCCACCTCTACTGTAGGGAGGATGGGTGCACAATGGCAGCTGTTCTTGCACAGGTCCACGGGGGCGCTGCGTCCAACTGCATTTTTGGCAAAAGTTCTGCCACCTGTTGTTCAGGGAATGCCCAATTGTCTCCGCTCCTTGGCTGCCTGTGCCATGGCTGTGGAAACGGTTCAGTCTTTAACCCTAGGTACTGACACTATTCTCCATACACAACACAATGTCTTGCAAGTACTTCATAATCTCTCTACCCAGCACATTTCTTCCCAAAGTTTGTCTGGTTACGAAACTGTACTAACTTCCACCTCCAATTTGTCTGTCAAATACTCTTCTGTCACTTCTGGTCCCTCTGCTGTCCTTACCGCCCTTCTGCGTCTACGCGAAGGCCATGATGAGCCTCGCGAATTACATGACTGTCTTCCTCTCATTCAACTAACAACCTCTCCTAGATCTGATCTTTCTGACACTCCTCTAGAAGGTCCTGATGTTCGTCATATCTTTGTTGATGGCTCCTGTTCTTGTCCCTCTGATTCCCAGTATCTGACTGGCTATGCTGTGGTTGAATTGCCTGACATTGTGCATGAATCTGCTTCTATTCCTTCAAATTCTGCGCAAGCTGCTGAACTTTTTGCTTTAACCGCTGCATGTAAACTTTTTAAAGATCTCCCTGTCACTATTTATACTGACTCTCGGTATGCATTTGGTGTGGTACATGATTTTGGTGCTCTTTGGCACTGCCATGGTTTTACTACTGCTGATGGTCGTCCTATTTCTCATTCTGATCTGATTTCTGATCTCCTGTCTGCTATTCTATTGCCTTCTCATCTTGCTGTTGTCAAATGCAAAGGTCATGACCCTGTTGACTCTTTTGTTTCTCGTGGCAATCACTTTGCTGACGCTACGTTTAAAGCTGCTGCTCTTTCATCCCCTACCATTAATCTTGTTCCTCACCCTCCAATTGTCACCTGCTACCTTTCTCCCTTTCTGCTACCCCAGAAATGGATGCTTAAAGAACTCCAGGCAGGTGCTACTGAAGCTGACGTTTTTCATTGGGCCTCAGAAGGCCTTGTGAAGTCTCAAGAAATTCCGCCTGATGTTAGAATTTATGAGAAAGGAGGGAGAGTGAGCTTACCAGCTGCAGCAGCCCCCCTTTTTATTTTTTATTTTCATGGTCCTGGTCACAGATCTCCCAAACTCACATACAGTGAAATGGCTAAACATTTTTCTGTTTTTAATCTTAAGGCTATGATTAATTCCCAACTTTCTCGTTGCCTTATATGCGCCAGAAATAATACGCAGGGCCCAAAAATTAAAACTCAACACCTACCACCAGCTAATGGTCCATTCCAGGAACTCCAAATTGATTTCACACACATGCCCACTGCAAAAGGTAACCTGAAATACCTTCTGGTAATAGTTGACAAGTTTTCTAGATGGCCTGAAGCCTTCCCTACTGCAAGAGAAAATGTCAGAACTGTTGCAAAAATTCTTTGTAAAGAATTAATACCCAGATATGGCTGTCCCATATCTATTGATTCAGATAATGGTCCTGCCTTTACCTCCAAGGTCACACAGGAATTGGTAAAATTAATGGCCATTCAATGGAAGTTCAACTACCCTACCATGCGGAAAGGTCCGGAATTGTTGAAAGACAAAATAGAAACATAAAAGACAAGCTTAGAAAAGCTACTGAGGGTACCTTCAAGAACTGTCCGGATTACCTTCCAGCCATTCTTGCAGAAATAAGAATGACCCCCCATTCTGTCACTGGTCTCTCCCCCTTTGAAGTTCTCATGGGAAGACCCTTTCCTACCCCATGGATTCCTAAGCAAGGTCCCCTGGTAATGTTACCAGGTGATCTGGATAAATTTAGGGAACCATATGTTACTCAGTTGCTTAAAACATTGCATAATTTCCATAGTACGGTCTCCTGCTCTTTTCCGCCTCTCTCCACAGAGCCTACTCAAAGTTTCGTTCCAGGAGATTGAGTGCAAGTGAAGGCCCTGCATCATCACAAAACCATTGATCCACTATATGGAGAACCGACTACCGTCCTTGCTGTGACCAGAACGGCCGTGCTGACTGATGAATCACCTTCCTGGATCCATGTATCAAGAATAAAGAAAGCGCCATTCATCCCTGATGACTTCATTCCTGATCCACATGTGACCTCAACCCCTGATGTGGAATCGCTGGCTCCTGCTTCTAGATGACCTCCTCCTGTGGCTTATCCTGCTGAAGAATCTGGAGTGTGGGCCTCAGCATTTGTAAGCCCCTGCTAAACTGTTGGCTTGTTTCCCAGCTGAAGAATCGTTTCCCCCCAATTTATTTTTATGCCTATTAACTTTCCTATTTAACCTGAAGAATAGTACCTTTTTCTCCCTCATTTACACGAACTGTTTATTTTTTGATGAACTCTTCCTTTTTCACAAAGTAATACATACTGTATTAACTCTGATTTTAGACTTGCAGTGTCTATTGCTAGAACTACTACCAGGATGTTTTGCTCTTTTTCCAAGAACTGTTTTATTTTTGTTGGTTCACTTTTAATCATCGTGATCTACCTCATTATACTTACTGGTAGTTCGTGTTACTATCATCAATGTTTTTGGGAAGATATTGTAGGTCCCCACAATATCTCCTTTGCTCGTCCTCCAGTTCTTAATATGCGTTTGAAAAGAGACTTGCATCGACCTAATAACTATGCACATGCTGCTCAGACTATATATGAACTTTCAGGTTTCAACAAGTCCTGCAGGATATGTATGGCCAAACCGTCTAGTTCTAAATATGGCATACCATATGAGGGAGTTGCTTTGAATCTTAGTCTTTTTGATGATGATTTGTTTTCACTGCCTACTTTTTCTAAAACTACTAACAATCCAGGTGTCACTTTTATCTGTGCTCCCCTCCTACAGGAGCATTGTGGGACTGCAGTGATACGAATGAGATTTAACATACTGGTAAAATGCCTTTGCCAGAACCTAACAGAAAAGAACCTTCTTGCCAGGTTATAATGGATCATATGTATGTCCCCAATAATTCTGAGATGAATCTACAAGCCACTTTTCGTGTCTCCTTTCTTTACGGTAATAATTCTTCTTCCTGGTTCAGCACCCCTTGGCATTCTAAGTTAGTGTCCTCCCCCCTTTGTTCTAATCCAGGTATACCAAATAAATGTGTAAGTTTAGGGCAATGGATGGATAAAACCTTCCCTGTAAGTGTTGGCAACGCCAACTACGCTGATTTCATGTTTGGATGTATTAATGCATCCCAAATTAATGCTACCCATGTTTTGTTTAAAAATACTGTGTGGAATGTAGCATCTTTTGGGAAACTTAACCTGCATGATTCCAACAGTCCAAAAGATTGGACCTTGCAAGTGGAATATGGCACATATTCTAGTATGATAATGGTTGCAACATATTATATTAATGCTTATGCTACCTTGCCCCTTAACCCCCCTTTTTATTGGTCATGTGGTAAATGGGCATGTTTGGTAATACCTAGAACCTATGTTGGTGAATGTGTTTTGGGTCTTATTGGTCCATCCCATACTATTCACCCTTATGTTCCGTCTGGTATGCGCATTGACCTACATAACACTGTACATCGCTCTCGTCGTTCCTCCATATCTGTCAAAACCTCTGAGGCAGAGTGATTTGGCGGGATCATACTACCCGCATATGGTGTTGCTCATTTGTATTCTAAAATGAACCTTTTTGTAGACTTAGTTGATGACATGTTTAATCACACTACACATGCTCTAGCAGTTCTTTCTGCTGAGCAACGTCAAATTAGAGATGCAGTAATTAAGAATCGTATGGCCCTTGATTATTTGTTAATGAAGGAGGGTGGTGTATGTGGTCTTCTTAATCAGTCCCATTGTTGTTTTCACATTGATGACATTTCAGGTGAAGTTTCTCAGGATATACATGATATTGAGGAAATTCAAACCCAATTTAGGAAAGTATCAAGTCCCTTAGATGGATTTGATTGGACCTTTGGCCTTAGTTCTATTTTTGGTAGCCTACGTTCAACTATTTTACATGGTTTAATGTATCTGTTATAATTATTCTTGTTATTACCATTTTTTACAAATTGTTGATGCTGTGCCTTGAGAAATGTTGCGTTTCTAAATCACCTATGATGCCAGCCTATCCTGCACTTCCACCCCCACCTACCTTGATTCCTCTCCAATGTTCCCCTCTTATGAGTAATTACTAAGCTCTCTTTCTTTCTACATATTGGAATGATTTATCTGTATAACATGATGACAATGTGACCCCAACTGTAATAGGTTCACTAGTCTAGTTTAGTTAATTTAATTAATGATCACGTAATATGTGATCAAAAGAAGGATTGAAAGGTATTTTAATATGATAGGTAGTTTATTAATTCTCTGTATACATATATTTCTATAATCTTGATAGATAAATATATATAGGCCTGACTGTCTTGCAAATATGAAATTTGCCCATTGTATTAATCAAATATGATGCTTGAAACCTAGTCAAGAGGGCTAGCCGGAGAGGGAGTGGATGGGATGCAGATGGCACATTGTTAATACATCCTATGGAACATACTAGCCAAAAGCAGCAGGATATGTTTGTGACGTCTATGTAACAATGTAACTTCCTGGGCAGAAATAGAAATGCCTGCAAGTCTAGGTAACTATTTTTAGAAGCGAGAGACACACTCCAGAGCGCAAACCTGTACCTAATGAAAGAGTGGGAGGAGAGGTCTTTTCTCTCTAGGTGGCGTATTGCTCAAAGGTTGAGTCTATGTGTACATATATTCACACAAAATTGTATACATTCACACAAAATTGCATAAGCAAAGATGTAAGCATACATATATCATATAAAATATAAAAACAGCATTGCATATATGGTCTGATTGATATAAAAGATCCTTTGTAATGCAGTATTTGTGGTATATCGCCACCTAGTGTCCATATTTCAAAAAGTCTTTCAATTGAAGAAATGTGTAATAAATAAAAGTTCTTTCTGATCTGCGGCACTTCTCTGTCTCTCTTGTACCTCCGAGAGAACAGGAGAGTGTGCTTAGAATTGTGCCAAGCACTGCATATTAATGGTCTGAATGATGGATGCACATTTACGCAGGCTTATTGCTCATGCTGCAAGCGGCTGGTCTGTGAAACCACTCTTCTTTTGGTGCTTACTCCTCTGTTCCTGTGGTGATCGGTCCCAGGGCCCAGCAGATCCAGGAATTCCCTTCTGGGGGTGCTAGGATTCTTTGTATGGTGCCTTGGTCGAAAGCAATACCGGAAGCAGGGATGGCCAATAAAGAAGTGGATTTTATTCACATAAGTATAAAAAAACAATAAAATGGGCTTGGTGGAGATATAAAACAAATTAAAATAAATGGTGTCCTTTAAAACGCGTTTCACCGCTCAGGTGGCGGCTTCATCAGTAATGGATGAGTTGGTGCATATGGACAGGTCTTATAAAAGGGTTTTACTTTCTGTTTTGGCGCTGAAAACTGCCAAGAAACTGAGCTGCACCCAAAAGGTACCCTCACCACCTCACCCAGCGCTCCATATATAGGTATTGTGAAACCTTTTCAAGTCTAAGTAACTGCCCAGAGTAGAAAAAAACATGTTTTTATCTTGTCAGAGTTTGACAAATGATATGGGCTGTAACGCTTTTTTTAATATAACTGTCTGACGTGTTAAATGTGTATTGGCTTGTAATCAATGAATTTGTGACACTTCCACTCTAACAAAACCGACTGTTTTGCTTGCAAACAGGAGAATAGAGAAAATCTTTAAGACAGAATTTGTGTCTGGTCTTTATTCTCACTCGAGTTCAGTTTCCTCTATATGATTGCTGGGCTGATGACAAAGCAACACTTCTCCTTTATCACTGGAGCTTGGCCAGTCCTGTGATGCTTTTGCAGAATACATTTCAGGAGGTACGCGAGGTGCGTCTGGTGAGAAAAATAAGCCCGGCCCCTGCATTCATTACAGATTGCAAAGGGGCAATATGGGAGTTGGAGAGGCCAATAATAAGCAAGTTGCAGTAATCAAGTCGTGAAATGACAAGAGCATGAACCAGCACTTTGCGTTATCTTGTGTGAGAAAGGGGCGGACATGGGCAATGTTTTTGAGTTGAAAGTAACAGGATTTGGTCACTGTCTGGATGTGGGGAGAGAACATTAGGTCAGAATCAATAGTGACACCAAGGCAGCGAGCTTGAGGCGTTGGGCTGATGTGCGTTCCATTTACTCGCAAAGAGATAGGTGGTAAGGGTTCTACTTGGTGGGAGGAATAACAAGAAATTCAGTTTTGGCAAGATTGAGTTTAAGGAAGCAGGAAGTATTCCAATTCAAGACAGCAAAGAGACAGTCAGTGACTCGATCCAGGAGAGCTGGAGAGAGATCAGGGAAGGAGAGGTATATTTGAGTGCCATCAGCGAATTGGTGGTACTGGAATCCAAAAGGAGCTGATCAGTTTGCCTAGAGAGGTAGTGTAGAAAAAAAAGAGGGCCCAATACTGAACCTTGGGGCACCCCAACAGAGACAGGCTGCCGGGAGGAGGTACTTCCCACAAGTGACACACTAAACGATTGTTGGGACAGGTAGGAAGCGAACCATGAAAGAACAGTTGTTTGAAGGCCTAGGAATGTAAACGGTTCCGATTTGTGAATAAATCCTCATTGTATGTGGTCTTTGCAGTGCAACATAGGGGCAGTCAATCACCCCAAGGACCTTTGGAAACCCTGCTACTTGGAAAAATTCAAGTTTTACCTTCTTCCACGAGTCCATCTTGAAAAGGACGGCTGTCTAATCCTGACCACCTCCCCAGCATGTGCCTGGAAGGACTGTTTTGCAACATGGTACAAGACTGCTAACAACTTCACCAGCCCGGGGTAGAATGACTCCTTCCAGTCAGAGGCTCCAGATCCTGACTTATGCGCTGGTATAAAGCCAGGAAGGCCACATAGGACAACTGAAACATCTTGAGGTTTTGGCGGTCATGCAAGTTCTCTAGGATAGTCCTTTGCAGGAATGCATTGGGGACAGCAACCCTAGTGGGATTACTCCACTCTCCCTGTTCCTCTCCTGGCACTGCTTGTCCTTCTCTCCAAGCACAGGCCAAATCAGCCAGACCATCCACAGCTGCACTGCTGATTGTAGCACTGCTGCAATGGCCAGCAATGGTGGAGTATGTGGGAAACATCTTTGACCCTTTAACGCTTTAGGGCATACTATGCCATCCCTGCTGCTAGCGTCTTTGGAGTCAGCTGCGTAGGTGGGCTAGAAGAGCCTGCCCAGTGGTAAGGGCAGGGGTCAAGTTCAGGGGGAACTCGTGGTAATGCAGATCTTGCACTATTTTTGCAGAGGGAGCTGAGGTCCCTTCGTTCCCACACACTATAAAGCTTGTATTCAGGTGTTCAATCAAACCCTGTTAAGTCACAATAAATATAGGATGATTTATCATATATTTCTGCTGAAATTCGCATATATACAAAAATATATCACATCTCAGTGTGTCTTTGTGTTAAGTGCAAGATGATAAGTGCTAATCGGGGAGACAGAAATCTAGGCGAGTTCCCACACTTCTGTTTTTAGAACTTGACCCCTGGTAAGGCGTTAATAAAGCAGACGGGAAAGCTCAATTATTTTAGCCACAGGGAAAAAACAGGAAAAACGAAGTTAGAAATTTTTATTGATCATTTCTTCCGGTCATTTCACATTAAATCCACTTGTTTTAAACCTGTCGAAACACCAAAAATCTGGTAAATTCACTGAAATTTCGGGGCAATTTGGCATTCTGTGAATAAACGAGTCCATAGTTTCCAATGGGAAATTTTGTTGGCGCTGAATCATGGCGATTTGCAAAATATTTTGCTGTCAATTCAACTGTATTTTTCAATTTGACAGCTTTGTAAATAAATGAATTGACCCGAAATTTCACAGATGAATTTGATGGCAATTTCAGAGGTTAGTGAATAACCCCTTAGGTTACTGATGGTTCTTTGTGGCATAGGTATGCAGAGGCTTTGCTCGCTTGAAGAATTGGTCAACCCTTTAGGACACATGCACACGGTTTGAGTTTTCCTTTTCTGGTTCATGATGTATACCAGTGGTTCCCAACCGCGGTCCTCAAGTACCCCTAACAGGTCATATTGTGTTATACAACTTTATATTCGCAGGGTATATATTCAATGTTTGTAAGGTGTTGACCATTGACTTAGTTTTTTAATGAGTGAAATGGTACATGTATTGCTAACTTATTGGAATTGCAAGCGTCTAACTTGTGGTCTGACTGGACATTCATAAACTGTAGTGTGTTTTTTTATTTTAAAGGTCTTTCAGGAAGCCAGTGTAAAATATATTAAAGTTTATAAATAATAAAATCCAGCTTACTGTAAAACACATTCAGGGATATGTACGTTCTCCATTGGAATTATTTTCTCCAGATCTTCCAGGGCGTGCACATATTGAATCTTATTGATAAATTTCACACTACAAAATACAACATTTACAAATTTTAGTATTTAGCATCAACATTCTTGCAATAAACATTACAATATGAAATTATTTCATTCTTGTTAAATTTATTGAGACATGCAAATCACTAGATTTGAAAAATGAAATGGAATCTATAATGTCATATTTCAAAGAAAACGTTTCATGGCAAGGTTCGCTTCTGCTCACAACAGATGCTTAAGACACCATTTGTTAATGGTCTTTCCACTCTTGCTGAAGGCCAATCAGAGCATGTAGATGTACTGGCACTCAAATTATTTTTCAGTCTCCTCCTTATTCCACACAGTAACAATTGTATGGAGTATGCAGCATTGTAGCTGACAAACACTGAATTAAAGTATGACGGTACACATGTGCAAATTGCAGACTTTGTGTAATTTCCTACAAGGTTTGGGTGTTTAACCCTTTTATGCTGCCGGGGGCGTGCTATGACGTCTTGCTGGCAAGTGGACCTGAATGCTTAGGGATGGCATAGCATGCCCTTTGACTTTCCAGCAACTCCCCAGTCCACTCCCCTTCCCTGCGGTCTATTGCCGCAATTGGCTGCAGATGGACTGCTCGCGTTCAGGCAGTCCCACGTACAGCCAATTACAGCAATCAACTGCAGGGAAGGGAGGCAGGTCAGCGGAGTTCCAGGAGAATATAGAATAGTACCCCTCCCCCTTCTGTTCAGGCCTGCATGCTTCCCAGCGCTGCCCTGGTGTTAAGGGGTTAATAAATATCTCCTGGGAAGTGACCTGCCTCACTAAGAAGGTGAAGAAAGCTGTGACCTCAGTAAACTTCACCTCACTATGGCTGGTTATTCACCAAGCACTATAGTTCACAATTTTTACAAACAACCTACAGGTCTATTCACTAAGGCCTGGTTCAAACCTGGGCGTTTTACAGCGCATTCCTACGCGTTGTAAAACGCTCAAACACTGAAATCCCATTATTTGCTATGGGCATAGTTCCCACCTGGGTGTATTACAGCGTGTAGGAACGCGCTGTAAATCGCCCTACGCCCAAAGAAGTACAGGAGCTTCTTTGGGGCATATTACAGCGCGTTTGCGGCCATAGACTTCAACGTGAATGCGCTGAAATGGTCGTTTGCGCGTTTTCGTCATAAAAAATGCACGGAGTTAGTACAGGTACCTGATAAATGGTCTGGAAATTGCCAGAACTGTCCGAATAAACCAGGATGGATGTACGATTATCAAAGATTTAAGATTTTTCCTTAATCTGTAATGGAAAAAAGAATTTAAGTTTATTAAGCAGAGTTGTTATTACATAATTGGATATAATGTTGAGACAGTTAAACATATTTCATAATGTGATATTTGTTAGAGACTGTAAGTGGTCTAACATTTCAAATTACATTAAAATGTTAAAAAATAGTTGATGCTCCTGTATTGCTACATATAGGCATGTAGGATATAAGTTGCTTGAATTTTTCTTCTCAAGTTAAATGTGCATGATTGTTAATTTATATATAAAGAATTTCACATGTCATTTATATGCAAAGATTATTAATTTATTAAAATGACCTTTCGAACATAAGTAATAACCTACTTGGGCTCTAAAAATCCTCACATTTATGGGAGGATAACAAAGGATTAGGCAGTTACGTTTACAAATGCTTCTACACATTAATCATAGGAGTAAAATAATTAAAGTACCTATGCTCTTCTGCAGAGGTAAATTTGTATAGAAAAAAACATTGCAACAGTTGCAGTATCAGGGAGATTACCTTGATTAAGGTGTAATCTGCTCAGATCTGTCACATTACATAAAGGAAAGGACTGGCCTTGGCATATTTAAACAAATGTGAGAATTTGGTAATTTGGAGAATCACACAGCTATGATTGGTGTGAGGTTTAGGGTGCATTTTGCATGATAAACACTTTTGTCAGGTCGAGGTATGCTGAGGCCCCGGGATGGCATGCCTGGGCGTTGCACTTCTTCCACGAGTGGAGGCAGCAGAGGTCGTGCTGGCCGGAACAGCGCGGCTCGGCTGCCTTGACAGTGGGAATGCCGCACCCTGACTTTCCTGAGAGCGGAGTGCCCCTGTGAGAAGGTAGGCCGTAACACGTGCCTGGATTATGCAGAGCATCTAGGCGTAAAAGCATTTTGGCAGGTTTCATATGGCTGTTTTTTGTTGCTTAAAATGTATAGCAATTTAATCAAATAAGGGTTACAATGATGGTTGGGTTTTTCCTTCCCTTGGTTAGCTTAGCACCGTACACTGAATTTAGCAATGTGTAACTAAAACTTCAACTATTCAAGTGTGTCATGAAAACTTCTCTTAACCTTTGATACCATCTTGGGTTACTCACCGTCTATCAATCATTTGATAGCATTTCTTCAGCCACCCTAACCCAGGCATTCGTCTCCGTGGTGTTGCCCCATTCAAATATACAATCATATAATCCTCAGCCACAAGAAGTTCTAGACTGCTGATCACATAACTGTCAAAAAAGTAGATTAAACTGTTTTAAGAATTGTTCATTTATAGTAGTAATCACATATGGTAGGGTTCAACAGAAATTGTCAGGATCGTCAGGTCCAATATTGAAAGTGTTTTCACAGTAAAAATGAGAAGTCAATTAGTAATTTTTACAGGCAGAATCCAAATAAAGTGAACAAACAGCATTACATAATTTAAGATTATTGTATACGGTATGAAATGTTAGAGTAGAAGGGATAAGGGTGAGAAACAGTAGGGTGGACAAAAAAAAATGCACTCAGGGGTGTCATTCCAGGAGCTGCTCACGATATAAGAGGTTTTTAAAGATCTTGAATAAAAATGTAGGGCACTATCAGCTCCTTAACGCTAGCGCTCTCATAAGTGGGCGATAGCGTGCCGCACAGATCACCTCATGATCGCTAATGGGTTAAAAAAATCTGTTAGTGCATCGTTATTTAGCGCTACTTTGCTCATTCTATGCTTAACATGGAAAGAGCAAAGTTTAAGCAAGAAGTAATTAGCGTTAGTCCTAACACTAATTACTCACTGCTGCGGCTAACTGATTCTGCTTCTACAGAATCAGCAACAACTGGAACCCCCTCATCCCTCAAGAATCACATACCTCTCATTCCATGGCGAGAACGAACGGCAGCTCAAGCCGCCGATTCTGGCTGCCGGGAGCAAAGTGAGCCTGGGTTCCCAGTCTCCCTCCGCGATCACTCGGCGGACCTGCAGGATCTCACAAGAAGTGATATCCTGCAGGTCATGTGACCCAGTAGCAGAAGCCTCCATGGAGTCCTATGGCCTTCAGGAGGGGATGCTCGCAACGACGCGTTAGCGATGCTGCGAGCATCCTGGAGGCTAGCAGTCGTTACGGGACTGGCTGCAGGATTCAGTGCCTGACTCATAATCCACTTGTAAAATGGGGAAGTTAAGGGGAAATTTGCGACTGCCAATTTCTTACCTTTAGCATACCCGTTTTAGTTTAGGGCAGGTGATAGTGCCCGTAATGTTTTACTTGTTTAGCATTAGCAGCTACAAAAATAATTACTTAATAAGGCGGAGTGACTGTACCCTAACTTAGTACCTTCATCCGCAGGCTCTCTTCCATGTAACAGTATCCACCATCGCTGGAGCAATCTTTCCTAACAGCTCCCCAAAACTTTAACCGCAGTTGAAAGAATGAGGCACACCATTGAAAGTCACAAAGCAGAATGTTAGTTTATTCACACAGACATACAGATACACAGTCATGAACCAACCCGCTTTGCAAACAACACAGATAAAATAACTGCACAGGACCTTCAAACAATGGACAATGGGATTTCCTGGGAGGAGAAGGGGGAAGGGAGAAAGCAGGTAAAACAAAAGGAATTTCTTATAGGGAGAATGTACACAACAGAGAGAGCAGGTACTAATACAGAGCTAGGATACATAATAGAGGGAATGTACACCATATACACAAGAGAAGACTATACAATAAATAAACTAGGGAATAACACACAGACATCAGTAGTCTTTAGTTAACTTGTGTATTTAAAACAGTGAAAAGACAAATATTTTTAAAAGGTCCACCAATTCCCCAAGAGTGTCTTTCATGGGCCATAGTTGCTGGGCAGGAGGCTAGCCCACACCACCCTCCAGATGCCCCAGTGATGGTAGGTTCCATCATATTCCCCCCCCCCGAAAGGAGACTAACCAGGTCTCAGACCTCCCACTGGTCTGGACCTGTGTTAGTCGGGCATTTAAACTCCGAGCTATAATCCCGCTGGCATGTTAAATTCTGCAGCTGGGAAGTTGCACAGATGTCCCAATCTCCAAGAATGACACCAGACCAGTGGGGAGTTAAGCCGACTGCCCAGTCTCTCTGTGCCATCTCCAGTTGCTGAGGAACCCCAGTCCAGGTATCCTCTCCTCGATACTCCATCTCCAGTTTGGGACGGAGGGCGACCACCTTCTCTCCCTGGATCCCTGGGGCTGTTACCGGTACAGGGCACAGGCCAACGGCACTATGTCCAGTTGCCAGCGCTTCAGCTGGGGACCTAGTAAAGGTTGTAGCAGCTTCCCGTTGGGGACGGAGGATGACTTTTCAAACTCCCTGGACTCCACTCTGCTGCTGGGGATGGAAGACAACTTTCTCTGATCCCTGACTTTGGATCTGCCGTTGGAGAGGGTTGATGGCCACCTCCTCTCCCTGGATAATCGTAGCTGTTACAGGTGCTGGGCAGAGGCCAGCGGCGCTCTGCTCGGTTGCCAGCACTTCTGGTGGGATATAGTCTGTTACACTCTGGGCTTGCTCCTGATCATAATCTAGCTGCTTTCCATCGCCCATCTCACCACAACATTCCGAGACATTCATGCTATCAGCTCGTCTCGCTGCCTGGTGACATATCTTGCCAGAACTGATTCCGGGCGCATGCATTCTCGCTGTGACGCGGCGAGCACCTCTTTCTCCGCTTCAGGCTTCAATATCAGCCGCAGAGCCCTAGCACTGCCGGGACTGCCACTCCGGTTCTTGGACACCCATTGGGGAGCAAGGAGAGTCTTTTCCTGCGCTCCTGATTCAGATATCTGCCGCTGTGGAGAACTGTCTCTTGAATACTCCCGCACCTGCTGGGGAGTAAGCACGGCTTTCTCAACTCCCAGTTTTCTACCCTGCTGCTGGGGAAAATAATTCTACACTTCATTTCCCTGTACTGCATCTGCAGGACTTGTCAGCTTCTCTGTCTGCTTCTCTGTGCAGAGCTTTTTATGGTGAACTGGGCTTACCTGCTGACCGAGGTCTAGCAGTCGCTTGTAAGATTTCTCCAGCTTCCACTCCTTGCTGACTAACGACTCCAAGTCGTCTTGCATCCACCACACGTCGGAGAGGTTTAACGGGTTTTCTCAGTACACTGCTTTCTCGTCCCATTTCCACTCCGTGTCATCTCTGAAATCTGGGTCTCTGGACATTTTCTCGAATAACAGTCCCGGACCGCCGTAGCCAAAGCCTTCTGTCGGTCTGTTATTGTCCATGCTCTCAGTTCTCATCTGGGCTACATACCATCGGAGGGCTTTGTAGCTCTCCAGCTGTGTCTCTACATAGACCAGCCAAGCCAGATCAGTCATCCAATTCTGGTTGCGTTGTCTATTCACAAACGCCTCTCGCACTTCTATCCTCAGGTACCTTTCTTGGGATGAGAAAAAGGAAAACAGTGTGCCACACGGATGTGTATCCCACGGAAGAGGTTTTATTTGGATGTCAGCAGACAAAAAAGCACGATGTTTCGGCCACCACAGGTCTTAATCATGCATATATCCCCAATGCAAAGTTCTAACATATAAATATCCTTTCCACCTCTCAATTAACACCTGAGGGTGGGGAGAATTAAAATGAGGAGTTTAATCCCTTACTACATCTGCCATCTGGCACCCCTTACTTCTACTACACTGCAAAAACATTTCAATACAAATAATTCATACATGATCTTATTATGTTTTATCATTACTCACTAATTCACATTGATCAGATTCCTATAACAAAGAAGGAGAAAAGCAGTAAGTACTCAAATTGACATAAAAAAACATTTCTAAATTAAATTCTCTATTAAGGCCCCTTGGCCACAATGTGTCCAATTTATGAATCCAAGACTTTTCTTTCTTTTTCCAGATTTTCCTACAATCCCCTCCCCTTCTCAGTGGTGGTACCCAATCCACCACCTGGAAGCGCAGTTGAGACACTGTATGATTTGCTAGAGAAAAATGTTCAGGAACTGGCAAATAGGGATGAGCCGAACACTCGAGTTCGGTTCGAGCCCGAACCCGAACTTCCCATTTGTTCGGGACCGAACCCGAACCCCCATGCAAGCTGAAAATTCGTTTTTTTGGAGTGCCCCTCCAAGAGGGCATATATGCTACATATTTGCCATAAAAGGTGTATGGGGGTCTGGGTAGTGCCCTGGGGGACAGGAAACAAGGACAAAAAGTTTAAAAAAAAAACGTTTTTAAAGGGACAGAGAGTTTTCCATGAAATAAGGGTTAAAAATAAAAATGAAAAATTCCTTCAAATATCGTGCCTAGGAGGTCCCCATAACCTGCCCGTGAAGTGGCGGATTTCTAGGATGTATAGAAATATGTAAAAACCAAAGAATGACATTTCAAATGACGGTAAATGCTTTTCCTTTAATCTATCCATAAACAACTGCTTGGGGCGGCAGTCTGTATGAAAAGAGGAGACATTTTCGGACACGCAGAAAAAGTTTACTGATTTTTTGGCGGTGAAAAGCAGGAGAATGGAAACTTCTAGACCAAAAAGCCGATTTGGAAAGTGAGATAAATGGGAGATTTTTTCTGGTTCGGCTATTTTGACCTAGAATTTTCCATTCTCCAGTCATTCTCCTGAGTTTCACCTTTCTCTGAATAACCCTGTCAGGGTTATTCAGAGAGCGGTGAAGAGCAGGAGAATGACTGGAGAATGGAAAATTCTAGGTCAAAATAGCCAAACCAGAAAAATTCTCCCATTTAGGCTAGGGTCAGACTAGCGAATTTTTAACGTGCGTTTAGGCGCACTTAATCACGGCCACACTAGCAGCAAATGACGGGCAATGACGGCCAATATACGAAGTACGGTCGCACGAAAGTCCGGCTGCGCAACGCAAGTGGAAAATGAATGCATTTTTTCGAGAACGCAGAACCGCTAGTACGGACGTACAGAGTGCGCTGTGTCCACTAGCGGCGTGTGTGCATGATTTGGAGACGTCAGACCCTGCTCATGTCCGGCCAACATAACGTCCAGACACCCAAAGTTTCCCGGTTTGGATCCGTAAAAAATAACGCACAAAAATGCGCATCGTATGACCGTTTTCGCGCAATCCGTGAAAAAATACGGCAATGCGTTCAGACGCAGTTTTTGACGGTCGCTGCGAAAAATGCGTTAGTCTGACCCTAGCCTTATCTCACTTTCCAAATCGGCTATTTGGTCCAGATTGTTCTCTTTTCCTGCCATTCTCCTGGTTTTCACCTTTCTCTGAACAACCCTGAGAGAGAGGTGAAAGCCAGGAGAACTGGCAAGAGAAGAGAACAATCTAGACCAAATAGTCAATTTGGAAAGTGAGATAAATGGGAGAATTTTTCTGGTTTGGCTATTTTGACCTCGAATTTTCACTTCTCCAGTAATTCTCCTGCTTTTCACCGCTCTCTGAATAACCCTGTGAATGTTTAATCCCGAGGTGAAAAATAACATTGCTTTAGATTTTTTTCAAACACCAGTTAAATGCAGCATATTAGGATGTTTTAGGGAAATTAATTCTCAAATCTCAATCAGAAGCAGACACCACCCCACCCTCAGTATATTGTACAATGTATCAAATTGATTACCAGACTAAAAACACCTGGTGTTATGCCCGTTTGTGAACAGAGGTCATTTAGAGTTGATAATCTTTCCACGTACACATTAGTTTTTAATTCAATATCTAATAAACCGTTGATTATAATATTCTGCAGTAAAGAGTCTCTTTATTTCTAGATTTTTTAGTATTTTTTTAAGCATTTTCTATACTTTTTTCAAAATTTCGTTTTTTTTTCGAACCCGAAACGAACACGCCCAAAAAGTTCGAAATTCGCGAACTTTCGGACTGCCAAAGTTCGGGTCGAACTCCGAACCGTCCGAACCCGAACAGCTCATCCCTACTGGCAAATCAATTTTGCCAGTTCTAATCGTGGACTTATGTTGGATAATTCTATCCTTTACCTTTTTAGTGGTCTCACCCACATATAGGAGGCCACAAGGGCATTTCAAGGAATAAACAACATATGAGGATTTAAATATAAAGAATTCATGTATAGGGATTTTTTGACTACTATGTGGGTGAGAAACACTATCACTCTGTATGACCACACTACAGCAACTACACTGAAGGCAAGGAAATGTACCACATGTTTTTTTACCCAGGAACCTCTGATGTCCTCTTGCCAATGGGCCTATATCTGCCTTAACCAGCAAATCTTTAAGATTCCTATTTCTCCTATAGGAGCATAATGGTGGAGACCGAAATTCCTTAACCTCTGGAAAACCTTTTGTCAAGAGATTCCAGTGTTTTCCGAGAATGGGACTAATCTTATTACTTACTCGATTGTACTGGCATACAAATGGGACACGGGGGGAAGGAATCCAATTCCTTTGTCTACTAATAAGTTCATTACGATCTAAAGTTTGTGCTCTGTTAGATTCCCTCTCCAACAGTGGTAGAGGATAGCCTCTATTAATGAACTTCTGTTGCATTTCTTTTAATCTTCCTCCAACGATTACTGGGTCTGAAACATTCCTTATTACCAGGGCTGGACTGGGACAAAAAATCAGCCCTGGTCTTCAACCAGACCAGGCCACTTTAAATAAGCAAACACGCCCATATAATAAATTATCCCCCCCAGAGCAGGCCCATATCATTAATTCCCCCGTCTGCCCGGGGGGGGGGGATGATAATAATACGGGCATGCTCTGGGGGCGGGATTGTAAAATATAAGGTGTTGTCCTGGGGGTGGGAAATTAATTATATGTGCCTGCCTGCCCTGGGAGGGGGAATAATAAATTATATGGACCTACCCTGGGAGGGATAATTAATTGTATGGGCCTGCCTGCCCTGGGGGGAGGATAATTATTTATATGGGCCTGTCCTGGGGGGGGGGGAGATAATTAATTATATGGACCTGCTCTGGGGGGGTAATTAATTATATGGACCTGCTCTTGGGGTTAATTAATTATATGGACCTGCTCTGAGGGGGTAAATTAATTATATGGACCTGCTCTGGGGGGGTTAATTAATTATATGGGCCTGCTCTGGGGGGTTAATTAATTATATGGTCCTGTTTTGGGGGTTAATTATATGGGCCTGCTCTGGGGGGTTAATTAATTATATGGACCTGCTCTGGGGGGTGAATTAATGATTTGGGCCTGCCCTGGGGGGGTGAATTAATAATTTGGGCCTGCCCTGAGGGGTGAATTAATAATTTTGGCATGCCCTGGGGGGGGGGGGTCGACAAATCAGTTATATTTGCCACACATATAATAGTCCGAATCCGGAGCTGCTGATGAAGAAACTGGCGGCGGCCCACTGAGCCATTGGCCCACCAGGAACCTCCCGGTTGTCCCAATGGCCAGTACATGCCTGCTTATTACTCTAGTAAATTGACTCCTAGGTAATGAATCTACTGTACCCCTAGGATGGAAACAGGGCTGGAGGCTAGCCCACAGCCCCCTCCAGATGCCCCAGTGACGGTAGGTTCCGTCACACTTAATAAACAGAAACTACTTTCAATAAAGACGCAAGGGGTCCTATTCCATAGTTGTCTGTAAAAGGCAGAAGCTAATGGGAAAAATTTGCATGAGCCGTTAAACATTAACATCTCCCCGTTACCTTATTCCAAAGCTGGTGCAGGTGTTGGCTTCTCGAGACGTTAACTTTTTCGTCTCCAGGCGCTAACAGGGGACGCACATGCAGCTTTTGCCTTTTTTCCAACAAATATTGGATATTTCCAATATCCACGTCCAAACGGTAGACTTTCTGCCTCAAAATCCTGTCCCAGGCTGCCCTCTACCATCTAGGCAATATAAATAGCGGTTGCGCACGCAACTCCCTGACTGTGATCGCATTTCAGATTAGGGTTGTGCATGACTTTTTTTTCGGGTGTTTTTTTTCATTTTGGATAACTTCGGACAGTTTTTCTTTCGTTTCAGATCATTTCGATTTGGTGATTCGGATCGATTTGGCGATTCGGATCAATTTGGCAATTCGGATAATTTTGGTGATCCGAATCATTTTGGCGATCTAGATCATTTAGACGATTCGGATCAGTTGGTTTTTCGCTTTTTTATGAGTTATTTCATTTTTTATTGCTTATTTAAGAATGGGAAGTAGATTACTACCAATAGAATGAAAGTTTCTTTCCTTAATTATTCTTTTAGGATTTTTTAGGCATTTTTTGGGTGAAATTTTAGGTTTTTCTAACTTTTTTAAAGACACAAGGCTTTTTAACCCATAGGTTTCAATGCAGCATATGACTCCACACACTGCCGGGCAGCGCTTCTCTGCAGTATGATTCAGTATATGAATCCACACACTGCCGGGCAGCGCCTCTCTGCAGTATAATTCAGTATATGAATCCGCACACTGCGGGGCTGCGCCTCTCTGCAGTATAATTCAGCATATGAATTCGCACACTGCTGGGCAGCGTCTCTCTGCAGTATTATTAATGCAGCATATGAATCCGCATACTGCCGGGCAGCGCCTCCCTACAGAATAATTCAGCATATGAGTCCGCACACTGCCGGGCAGTGCCTCTCTGCAGTATAATTAATGCAGCATATGACTCTGCACACTGCTGGGAAGCGCCTCTCTGCAGAATAATTCAGCATATGAATCCACACACTGCCGGGCAGCGCCTCTCTGCAGTATAATTCAGCATATGAATCCGCACACTGCCGGGCAGCGCCTCTCTGCAGTATAATTAATGCAGCATATGAATCTGCACACTACCGGGCAGCGTCTCTCTGTAGTATAATTAATGCAGCATATGAATCCGCACACTGCTGGGAAGCGCCTCTCTGCAGAATAATTCAGCATATGAATCCGCACACTGCTGGGAAGCGCCTCCCTGCAGAATAATTCAGCATATGAATCCGCACACTGCCGGGCAGCGCCTCTCTGCAGTATAATTCAGCATATGAATCCGCACACTGCCGGGCAGCGCCTCTCTGCAGTATAATTAATGCAGCATATGAATCTGCACACTACCGGGCAGCGTCTCTCTGTAGTATAATTAATGCAGCATATGAATCCGCACACTGCCGGGCAGCGCCTCTTTGCAGTATAATTAATGCAGCATATGAATCCGCACACTGCTGGGAACTTCCAGCATGAGATACAATGGAACGAAATGTGGGGGAAGCTGGGGGCTGAATCCTGGTGGGGGGCACATGGGGGGGCAAGGAATAACCTAGGGGGGAATTGCCCCCTGGCCCCGCTAGAGACGCCTATGCTTTACGTTAGTGTATGTGATCCTTATTTTAGTTTACACCGGATCCAGAATACATTCAAGTATTTGTTGTACATTGTGCTTAATACCCTGTCCTGTTTTCACAGTTACGCCATCACCACCTCAACACGTGTCTCCAGTGTGCCCCCAGGAAGGTGACTGCAGTTACGACAGCGCTCAATCATTCCTCGACCTCATGAGATACGATGAATATGTGCCATTAACAGGTTCTGTTGCCTGGCCAGTGCCTGATGTATCTCCATCACAATCTCTACACCTTCTCCTGTCCTTGGCTGCATCAAGCAACTCACGGGTGTCCAGTTACTGCCCCTCCAATTGCTTTAAGTTCAAGTGCTTCAGCTCCCATACGATGTCCCGTCATACGGCGGGGTGCTACAAAGAGGCTTCCAGTGCATCACCACACAGCTGCAGCTACAAAGAGAGGGAGCTGACTGGCGTGTTGTTTAACTCACTTCCATAATGGAGATATTGGTGGAGAATCAATGGGCAAGCCCACCTATTCCAAGGCTGCCTACGCTTTCACCATCACTCGACGTTGCCATACAAATCACAGTGCCCAGAAACATGGGACGCTCTACATCTCTATCTGCCACTCCAGTCATGTCTGGCCAGCCATTTACCTCTGTAGGTTTGCCCTCTGCTCCACAATCTGTTTCTGAACCCACCTCCTCAGATGCCTCCACACCCTCCTCCAGCTCCTGTACCCGTCCTGGACCCAAGAGGTGTAGGAACAGGTGATTGTTTTGTTTATATTAGGGATGGGCCGAACACCCCTGTGTTCGGTTCGCATTCGAACTCGAACAATTTAAAAAGTTCAAATTCGAACGCAAACACGATTCGAACTCAATGCGAAAGTCAATGGGACTCGAACGTTCGATTTTTAGAGTGCCCTCCAAGAGGGCATATATGCAAGATATTGGCCATAAAAGGTGTATGGGTGTCCGGGTAGTGCCCTGGGGGACAGGAAACAAGGAAAAAAAAGTTTAAAAAAAAACGTTTTTAAAGGAACAGCGACTTTTCCATGACATAAAGGTTAAGATTAAGAATAAAAACGAAAAATTCCTTCAAATATCGTGCCTAGGAGGTCCCCATAACCTGCCAGTGAAGTGGCGGATTTGTAGGATGTATAGAAACATTTAAAAAGAAAAAAAAGACATTTCAAATGACGGTAAATGGATTTCCTTTAATCTATTCATAAACAACTGCTTTGGGCGGCAGCCTGTATGAAAAGAGGAGACGTTTTAAGACACGCAGAACAAGTTTAGTGATTTTTGGGCTAAATTATGGTGAAACTTATGCAGGCTTTGGATGAAAGTAACAACAGGTGCATTAAAATTGGACCTTTGGTCCCAGCTAGTGCCTTCACACTGTAACCCCTCTGAGGTATTGTGGAAGACTGCAGTGGTGGTGGAACCTGCGGTCAAATATTAAAATGATATGAATCTGGTACAAGCGTCAGTGCACCCAAATTTTGGGCCTTTGGTGCCAGCTAGTGCCTTCACACCGTAACCCCTCTGAGGTATTGTGGAAGAGTGCAGGGGTGGACCCTGCGGTCAAATATTAAAATGATATGAATCTGGTACACGCATCAGTGCACCCAAATATTGGGCCTTTGGTGCCAGCTAGTGCCTTCACAACGTAACCCCTCTGAGATATTGTGGAAGAGTGCAGTGGTGGAGGTTTTGGGAATGCAGAAGAGATCCCCGATCTATTCAGTTACATCAGCATCAGGGGAGTGATAGTTGCTGATCCAGGACTGATTCATTTTTATAAATGTCAGCCGGTCTACAGAGTCGGTGGACAGACGCACTCTTTTGTCTGTGACAAAACCTCCAGCACTGAACGTCCTTTCAGAAAGCACGCTGGATGAAGGGCAACCTAGTAGCTGCATAGCATATTGGTTAAGTTCTGACCAGTGATCCAATCTCAACACCCAGTAAGCCAGTGGATTATCTGCTGTAAAGGTATCCAGGTCTGCCCTTGCCCCTAGGTAGTCCTGCACCATATGGTGAAGACGCTGGCAATGGGTGCCTACATTTGACGTCCCTGGGCATCGTGGACTAAAAAAATTGCAAAAGGCATCAGTCAAGCGGCCCCCTTCACCGCTCTTCCTCTGATAAACCGCAGCCTCAGAAGCACCTGTGTCATCACTTGGTAACCTACCAGTGCCTGGAAAGGTGTTACACAAGTGTCGCTTTAGAGCGTCCTAAAGTTGTTTCATCCTGACCTCCCTCTGTGAGGGCAGGATGAGCTCTGCAACCTTACCCTTGTATCGTGGATCAAGAAGGCTTGCCAACCAGTAATGATCCATCTCCTTGATAGCACGAATCCTGGGGTCCTTTAGCAGGCTTTGCAGGATAAGGGAGCCCATGCAGCGCAGGTTGGAGGTGGCATTAGCTTCCGAGTGTTACTGGTCGCTGAGGAATCAGGATGACTGTATCGTGCACTACCTCCTCTCAGCCACATACTAGTCCTTGGGTTTCTGGGGACACAAAACCCTCCCTTGAGGAATCTCCACCTTCAATGCCCCCACAACTTAAATATTCCTCCTCCTCCTCATCCTCCTCTTGTCTGATCTGAGGACCCGCAGGAATGCTGTCTGCGTAAAGACTGGGGCCTTGAGAGCTAGTGAAGTCCTCCTCTTCCTCCCGCTGCTCTGCCTCTAGTGTCACATCTATAATTCCCCACAGAGGGCGCTCCAGCAGGAACACTAAAGGAATTGTGTCACTGATGCATGCACTGTCCCTGCTCACCATCCTTGTTGCCTCCTCAAAAGGTGACAATACAGTGCATGCATCCTTGATCATCAGCCACTGCGGGGGGGGGAACCAAGTTGACCTGAACCTGTCCTTGTGCCATACTCACACAGGTACTCATTGATGGCCCTCTGCTGCTTGCGTCAACTTACCCAGGCGTAGGGCGGAGATAAGGTTGCTGCCATTATCATAGACGACCATTCCCAGCAAAAGCTGGCGTGGTGTTAACCATCTCTGCGCCTGCCCCTGCAGAGCTGACAGAATTTCTGGCCCGGTGTGGCTCCTGTCCCCTAAACAAACCAGCTCAAGTACAGTATGGCATCTTTTTGCTTGAGCCATTGCGTAGCCCCTGCCACGCGTCGGTTTAACTGCCACTTTGCCAGAGACAGAGAAGGAGGAGGAGGAGGAAGAGGAATAGGTGGTGGAGCAGACAGACCTCATATAAGCAGCTTTCTGGAGGTGTGGTGGATGAGCAAGCTCCAGCACAGAGCCCTGTCCTGGATCCCTCCCAGCTGCAAGCAGAGTTACCCAGTGTGCCGTGAAGGAAATGTAACGGCCATGTCCATGCTTGCTGGACCACGTGTCTAAAGTAATGTGCACCTTGCTGCTGACTGCCTTTCCCAATGACTCCATAACATTGTCTTCCACGTGCTGCCACTGTGGTACAGCACATTCGGCAAATTCACGGAAGGAGGCAGAGTCCACCAGCTGGAAAGGCAGCAGCTGTAATGCGAGTAATTTTGTCAAGCTGGCATTTAGACACTGTGCAAGGGGATGGTTGGGACTATATTTTTTCTTACGCTGCAGCAGCTGGGGCAACGAAATCTGACATTCTGAGGAAGGACCTGGTACACCCATTACTGTAGCATCATCCCTGTCAGTGGAGGATGTAGGCAATGACATGGCAGGACATATAGTGGGGTAGAGACAGATGAGGAGGAGGACCTATGCAAAGTGTTGTGCCAACGGGATGCGTGGCAGGTGGTCATATGTCGCATCAAACACGTGGTACCCAAGCATCTGATGTTTTTCCCACGCTTGATCCTCTTCAGACAAAGCTTACAAATAGCAAGCTGCAGTCTGCTGCACATGTCGTGAAGAACTCCCAGACAGCAGAGTTCCTGGACGTGTGCTGCAAGACAACAGCGCTCTGCATCTGAGCAGCTCTGACATCTGATGCCTTGGACTGGCTACGGTTGCTCATAGAGGACGTTGTGCCTCGTTTTTGTTGTGCCTCCTCCTCCTACTTGACTCCTCTGTTCGATCAGGCACCCAGGTGAAGTCAGTGACCTCATCATCGTCATCACCCCCTATCTCCTCTTCACTGGAGCCAACCTGGCAGTATGCTGCAGCTGCTGGGGGAACATGAGTGCCAGTTCTTTGTGTGTCACTGGCACCCCCTCCCTCTAGGCTGATTTTACTCCCCTCCTCAACCTCAGAGTTTGAATCAGAACACTGGAGTTGCTGTGCATTCTCAAGTAGCATGTCACTGTCATTGTAGTCAAACAATTTAGCTGACTCCTCCGTGTATGATGGTGAGGCTACAGCAGGAGTATGGAGGCTGAATTAGATGTTTTGGCAGCTGAGGTGGACTGTAAACCACTACAAGCCTGGCTGGCAGAGGACTCGGAGGATGAGGATGGCCTGGTTAGCCAATCCACCAAATCCTCTGTATGTTGCTGCTGCATAAGACGGCCAGCACCAGTTAGAAAGGACAAGTCTGCAGAGGATGCACCATGTCCACGACAACCAGGGGCACAGCCTTCCGACACAGAGGCTGCTTGCTCTCTTATCTGTGTCTGGGAACGTCTACCTGTCCTTTTTGGTCTTTCTGACATGGTGAGTGATATATAGATTAAAGATATACAGAACTCTGATTCAACTCTGGTATAAAGATTGGAGATATGCAGACCTCTGATTCAACTCTGGTATATAGATTGAAGATATGCAGAACTCTGATTCAACTCTAGTATAAAGATTGGAGATATGCAGAACTCTGATTCAACTCTGGTATATAGATTGGAGATTTGCAGAACTCTGATTCAACTCTGGTATATAGATTGGAGATTTGCAGAACTCTGATTCAACTCTGGTGTAAAGATTGGAGATATGCAGAACTCTGATTCAACTCTGGTATATAGATTGGAGATTTGCAGAACTCTGATTCAACTCTGGTATAAACATTGGAGATATGCAGACCTCTGATTCAACTCTGGTATATAGATTGGAGATATGCAGAACTCTGATTCAACTGTGTTATCTAGATTAAAGATATTCAGAACTCTGCTATAAATCAGCGATTTCACTGATATTTTCCATGCAAGGCTGCCAATGTCCTCTAATCTCTCTCTGATTCACTTCCTCTCATGCAGGCTGCAACACCCTGATAGCTGGCAAGACACATATTCAAATTTCCAGAACTCTGCTATAAGTCAGTGAAACACCCTGATAGCTGGCAAGACACAGATTCAAATTTCCAGATCTCTGCTATAAGTCAGTGATACACCCTGATAGCTGGCAAGACACAGATTCAAATTTCCAGAATTCTGATATAACTCAGTGATACACCCTGGTAGCTGGCAAGACACAGATGCAAGTCTGAATAGATAAAGATGAACTCTGATTGAACTGTGGTATTCTGTGGTATCTAGAATTAGATTAAAGATATACAGATTTTCCAGAACTCTGCTATAACAGTGATGCACCCTGATAGCTGGCAACAAGACCCAGATTCAACTCTGAATAGATAAATATTTAACTGATTCAACTGTGGTATGATATTTCACAGCCAGGCTGCCAGTTTCCATGCTATTTGCCACTGTCAGCTTGTCCCTGCAAATGCAACAATCTCCTCTCCTCTCTGATTCACTCCTGCAACACACACGCTAGGGCTGCGGGGAAGCCTTATATAGTGTGCTGCGGGACTTAGCTCTGTGAGCCCATGATTGGGCAAAGTTTGCCCAATCAGGACTCTGAGCCCTGATTGGCATAGTCTTGCACCGGTCTTGCACCTGACCTGTGGTCAGGTGCAAGGCTGTAGCCAATTACAAGCTTCAGGCCAGTGGAAAAGTGCATTGTGGTCCATTGTTGTGCATTGTGGGCGAACACGTGGAAATGTTAGTCGTTCAGCAAACGGTCGAACGGCCAATGTTCGATGCGAACTCACGTTCGCATCGAACCGGCAGCCCATCCCTAGTGTATATACTCCCTATTTTATATACTCCCGGTTATTTAAGTATGGTTTTATACATACACATTTCATATGGCCCATAATGCCATATATATGTATTCAGAAACGCATTTAATAAATATATGTTAAATAGATTTTTTTTTTTATCTGTTCCAATGCCTTTTTGTAAAAAAAAATTATCAATTTTTTGGGATGGTCCTCTTCAGGTTTGCTTTAACCATTTTTAAAGATGGTACAACTGTATCCCTATTCATCATTCTTAATAATTCTGTCAGACATTATCCAACATAAAACGAAAACGATTATACAATTGGATTGTATTACCAATCTCATACTAAAGGATTTGAATTCAAAATCATATATGATATGATTATGACATAACATGCACACTATGCCTCAGTCATTACACACATACACTATGCCTCAGTCTTTATACACACACAATGCCTCAGTCATTACACACACACACACACACACACACACACTATACTTCAGTCATTACACACACTATGCTTCAGTCATTACACACACACACACTATGCCTCAGTCATTACACACACTGTGACTCAGTCATTACACACACTATACCTCAGTCATTACACACACAATGCCTCAGTCATTACATGCACACTATGCCTCAGTCATCACACACACTGTCTCCGTCATTACACGTACACTATATCTCCGTCATTACGCACACTATGCCTCAGTCATTACGCACACTATTTCTCCGTCATTACGCACACTATGCCTCAATCATTACGCACAATATGTCTCCGTCATTACGCACACTATGTCTCCGTCATTACGCACACTATGCCTCAGTCATTACACACACTATGTCTCCGTCATTACGCACACTATGCCTCAGTCATTTCGCACACTATGCCTCAGTCATTTCGCACACTATGCCTCAGTCATTACGCACACTATCAAGGTTATTCAAAGAGATTCGAAAAGTCACCGCACGTTCGGTGACTTTACGTTCTCTTCAATTCGGTTCCTTTTGCCGATTCCATTTCGGTGACCCTGCGGTGTATTCAGCAAACACCACAGGGTCCCCGAATTGCAGGGAAAAGCTGCCGCAAACCTGACGAAAACTAACCGCGAAACCCACCGAATGCACGCAGAAAAGCCACAAAAACATCTGGATTAACCTGCCGAAAACCAAGTCCGAGCAGGAGCCTAACACAGCCGAAGCAGCCGAAGCAGCTGAGACCGCAGACGAGGGAGGTGAATAAATTAGCAAAATAGTTTGTGTGAATCTGTGAAAATTAAACGCTGTTTGCAAAGAAACTACTGAGCGAAAATGTCTGAAATTTACATATGAGGTCCAGGGAATGATAATAAAGAGGGCTGTTACAGAAAAAAGAAGTAAACTTAAAAAAAAAAAAAAGAATCGGACTTTTAAAAAAAAAAAAATTCTGAAAAATGCTTAAAATATCCTAAAAAATCTATAAATAAAGAGACTCTTTACTGCAGAATTTTATAATGAACAGTTTATTAGATATTGAATTAAAACCGTAATATTTTTAACATTGAAGTCTATGGGATTCTCCTGAATAAAATTGCCGAATTAAACCACCAAATGGCAGGGCATTAGGGGAACCTTTCACTGCTGGTTTGTGTTCTCTGAATAGCCGAAGCAGTGCTTCTCTATGGGGTTTTCACTGCCCTCGAACAGGCACCGAATGTGCAGGCAATTCACCAGGATTTGGCGAATTGCCTGCTCTCTGGATAGCTGAATGGCCAGGAAAGGTAACCGAACGCTGATTTTCAGCGTTCGGTTATCTTTCTCAAGCAATTCGGAGCTCTTTGAATAACCCTGTATGCCTCAGTCAGTACACACACGCACGCACACTATGCCTCAGCTATTACTCACACGCACACACACACACTGGAGAAGGGTGAGACTGGGAACAAATTTCAAGTCTCCCTCTCCGATTCCTCCGCAGCGCTGCACTATATCATGGCCGGGATGTGCAGATCTCCATGGAGTCCAATGGTCTCTATGAGCTGATAAAGCAGTGGCGAGCTGCACCGCTGATGGTTTCTGGCAGCCTTGCACTTCATCTGGGGCTTGGTGTTAGTAATGCATCTACCCTGGAATGTACTCGGTGAAATGGAGAAGGGCAGGAAAATCTGCAAACGCACATTATCCTGCTTACCGTCTCCATTTTACTGACAAGTGGAGTGTATTATGTGTAACGCAGACATATCAGTGAATCGCAGACTCTCTGTATTGTGTCCTCTGTATTATGTGTAACGCAGCAGTTATCTGTAAATCTGGAGGAGTCCAAACGCTTTCTAAGTTTGTTGGCTGAGCTGCACTAAGTGGATTATGGCCACTGTAGCATAGTGGCAGCCAACTTTAACTTTAAACCCAGAAAGTGCCTGGCTGCTTCCCATGTGCCGCACGGGCCATTCTGTGCTAATGCTGAGCTGCAGAATGGGTGATGACTCCTGCAGTATAGCCGACTGGCTTGCCCAGTTTACCTGCGCGTTGCTCTGTACCGCTGAGATGCACTACCTGGAGTTTCTTAGCAAATTAAATAATTAACACAAGAATGTACATGTTGGTCTGTTGTATGTATGTTACCGGTGCTTTATGTGGGTGTGACTTGTGTATGATAGGGGCACAAGGGGCCCCGAGCTCTCCTTTTGCCTGTGGGCCCCATTAGTTGTCAGTCCGCCCCTGATCGTTATACATATCTATTGTGTCTACGCGCATTGAAATGCATATTATTATAACCGACCGTTTTCCAGCACTTACAACGACAGGTGTGGGTTTTACCTTTATCATTTTATTACTTTAAAGAAAATATTTACTTTTCATACATGTCATGTTACTTGCTTCATGTTCAAGAATCTTAAATGATAAACATTATTCCTTGAAGTGATCATATTCTGTGTCCCCTTCTGCAAAAAAAAGGGCATTCAGTGATATGGATGCCATATCTATTGTCCATATATACCGTCACAAGTAACGTGGGCACAATTCACTATGTAATGTGAATCCAATATGTATTTTTATTTATGTGAATCATATATCATTGCATGTAAATAGTTTTATATGTCACATTGACATGTGTAACGCAATACATTTTCTACCTAATACATTATCATCATTGAATTAGTGAAATATTGATATAACTCTTCAATAAAATTACGTTGTATCAATAACATGTCTCTTTATTGTGTCCTTGTCACATCATTAGGTACAGTTTGCCAGTGCCAAACATTGTGATGGTGATCCTGAATGTGACATTTATAGTTAACATAATGCAGTATTGTACATACAGAGTAGTAGGTAGATGTGTTGGACTGTACCGGTAGCTGTCGTTCACGGTCAACATCTACAGTGGTAAATGCACATATTATTAGTAATACATCCATAAATACACTTCAAACTCAATCACGATAAAGGATTTATATATTGCGAGGAAATAATGGGAGAACTTATGTCAATGTGAAAATATAAATAATCTATAGAAATAAACATGGTAAGGGACTTGGCTGATTATTTATTGTTATGACGATGTCTAATGCCAGTTATACGTGACACATGTTCAAAGCATTATTCTCTCATGTCATACATTTCAAGATAGTAAGTTCCCACGGAGACAGGGCCCTCATTTCCTCCTGTGTTGGTTTGTCAAATGTTGTTCAGTCTCAATCTATTGTAGCACTATCTATTTTGTACCCTTTGTTCAGTGCAGCGGAATATGTTGCCACTATATAAATAATGATAATAATACATATTTTTGTATCAGCAGGGGGATACTCTGCAAACAGCTTACACACATTTGATCAATATATCCAGTTCCAATTTGATGGTGGTCTGGGGTCCTTGAGTTGACAATTCTCCAATTTGTAATGTACGTTAAGGGGGCTACGCAATCCTGTTTAAAGGCCAAATGCTATTTTTGTGCCACATTTGTGCTGTGCAAGCATCCTTTCTGAAGGCTGCTTTCAGGTGCAGCAGAAACGTAGGTCTAGCATTCATATAATTGAATAATGACTTTTTAACTATTTCTCTATATAATATGCACATACACAGACAATATCAAAAGGAGATATATATGCATGAGCATCATACCTGCAAAATTCTGCTGTATGACCCTATCCAGGACCTCTGTGCCAATATTCTCACATTCATCTAGGTACATTATGGGTATGTGCCGGCAGGCTACAGAACCATCCTCTTCCTCATCCAGCAGATTGCCATCTTTTATAGCTATGTTGTGTAACATAGCACAAGCAATGATCATGAGGACTATTTTGTCCGGCAGGTATTTCAGTAATTCCCCCAACTTGTCAAGGTGGCTAAAGCGCATTTTAAGGATCCCAAATGTTCTCTCTTTGACGTTCCTTGTGGTGTGCATTATTGCAGGCCTCCAGAGCAGCTCCAACTATTCTCTGACAAGGCGTCATGAGCCATGGCCTTGGTGGGTATCCTGAATCACCTAATATGTGAACAATTAAATATATTAATAGGTTTTTAATTTCATAGTACTTTACAGTATGATGTAGTAGTGATGCAAATAAACCTTATACTCACCCATTAGCCAGTCATCCGGGAATTTTCTGTCCTTAAAATCACGTATCACCAAGGAAATAGTCAGGGTATATGAATCATGGGCATCCCATGAGGCAAAATACATTTATGATTTGCATGTTTGCAACACACACCATGTGCACACTTAATAAATGGAAGTACTTGTGATTGATATAAAGCGCAGCATCCTTAAACGATGCATGGATCACATTGAGGGTACACTTGATTATCCCCAAAACATTGGGAAACCCTCCGTTATCATAAAACCCCTGTTTTACATTTCGCCTTCCCTCAGGGGTGGTAGGGTAACCAAAATATAGTTAGCATTTGCCCGCATAGCCAACACCGGCTAGCTCGGACAGGGGAAGATAGAACGTTCCAGTGGCCAGGAATCACAGGCAGCATAGCATCTTGGTCATCCTTGGTATTGATATCCATGACCCAGGTGTGGACGTCATTCCGAAGCTCTTGATAGAGATTGCATATCTGGGCAGGGTTGCGCCCGTAATGCAGACAGCACTCTGCAGCAGTCACAAATCCAAAGTTAGTTGTGTTCTTTGCACATGAGGTGCCTGGGGAATCCCCAGCGTCTTACGCAATTCCACTTGGCGTTTTAGACGATTTTGCCGAATCATAGCGGTCTATCAATAGGAATGCACATGCTATTCTGTGAACATGGATGGCAACATCTATTGAAATACTTAGTACCTGTGTTCTGCTACATTTCTTCAGTAGGGCCAGAATACAGCACTTCGCCGGTTATCTGAGTTTAGGAATCAACACCAGTTTTCAGGAGACGTTAAAATTTATAAATTCACGTCCAGACGTTAACTTGCACCTGTACCATGGAATAGCTCATGTCTCTAGATGCTAATAAATGATTGCACTCCCCATGTTAAGTATAGGAGGTTCCAAGTACAGTAAGATTGCGCGAGGTACAAATTGATTTCACAGATGTTTAAGGGCACTATTGAAATAGTGATGCCAGTTGTTAAACCCACTTTTCCATGCGTACACGTCTACTGCTCAAGATGTTACCATAACAACAACTATGGAATATGGTCTAAGATGTTTGTGTCATAGTGATGGCATACTAGCAGTACAATTGGTCCTTAGGAGCTAAAGTGGTCTAGTTATAAAGAAATGTATTCCAATAATCTACAGTAAACACTCTCTGTTTCTGTCTAAATGGAACCCAACCCAATTGTATCAACAGTAAAAGTTGTTTTGACTTTGGAAAACCTCAGCATATAACTTGCATCTCTATACAATGAAGACAACTTGAGTTATTGACAAGGGTTGTTACATGCAAACCTACCCAACACAATGTGTTCTGACATGCAGGTATGTAAATCATTTTCACTTACAGAAAGAGATTCTCCATGATATAATTGTAATCAGGACAGTTGCTGTCTGGCAGGCAACATGCTGCAAATACAATAATGGCATTCAGACCTTCACCATAGTATCCTGCATAAAACATTGAAGGTTATGGCAATTAATAGCAATGCACTTTCACAAACTGTCTGATATATTATTTTGTTTATTGATCAAAGCTTTATGAACTTTTTACATTTACAACCCTTAATTTTTTTTTACAGGGTTATTCAAAGAGATCCAAATTGTGGCCAAAATGTAACCAAACAGTGAAATTCAGCGTACGGTTACCTTTCCTGGCCATTCGGCTATTCAGAGAGCAGGCAGTTCGCCAAATGTTGGAGAATTGCCTGCACATACGGTGCCTGTTCGTTGTCTGTTCGAGGGCAGTGAAATCCCCATAGAGAAGCAATGCTTTGTCTATTCAGAGAACAAAAACCAGCTGAGAAAAGTTGCCGAATTGTCCTGCTGTTCAGTGGTTTCATTCGACAGGTTTATTCAGGAGAATCCCATAGGCTTCAATGTTAAAAATATTCCCATTTTAATTCAATATCTAAACCGTTGATTATAACACTCTGCAGTAAAAAGTGTCTTTATTTATCGATTTTTTTAGGATCTTTTAGGCATTTTTCAGAATTGTTTTGCGAAAATAATTTTTCCGTTATTTTTTTTAAATCGTTTTTTCTTTTTTCTGTAACAGACCTTTTTATTATCATTCATTGGATTTTATATGTAAATTCCAGACATTTTCGTTCTGTAGTTTCTTTGCAAACAGCGTTTCACTTTTCAAACATTCATGCGTACTGTTTTTTTTTAACTCCATTCATCTGTGGTGTCGGGTTTTTACGGTGGCTCCTCTGCGCTATGATCGGCGGCTGCTCAGATTTCTCCGGCGTGTTCGGCAGGGTTAATCCAGATGTTTTTGCGGGTTTCGGTGTTCGTTTGCTGTGTTTTGCGGTGAGTGTTTGGCGGGTTTGTGGCAGCTTTTCCCTGCACTACAATGGCCCTGTGGTGCTTGCTGAATACACCACAGGGTCGTCGAAATGGGATCGCCAAATCTCACCGAATTGAAGGGAACGAAAAGTCACCGAACGTGTGGTGACTTTTCGATTCTCTTTGAATAACCCTGTTAATCTTCAAAACCTTAAGGCTGGGGTCAGACTAACGCATTTTTCGCGTCTTCCGTCAAAAAGTGCGTCCGGACGCATGGACGCACTTTTTGACGGCAGACGCGAAAGTGGTCACACGGTGCGCAATTACGACCGTGATTTTTGACGGAGCTATAAAACACAAATGGACGTGATGTTGGCTGGACATGTGCAGCGTCTGACGTCTCCTAATCACGCACACACGCTGCTATGCCGACGCAGCGCACTCTGTGCGTCAGTACTAGCGGTTTGACGTTATTGAAAAAATACGTTCGTTTGCCGCTTGTGTTGCGCGGCCGAACTTTTGTGCGGCCGTACTTTGTATGTTGGTCATCATTGGACGTCATTTGCTGCTACCATGGCCAAAATAAAGTGCGGCTAAACGCACGTTCACACTGTGTTCGTCTGACCCCAGTCTTAGTGAAGAGCAGATCCTCCACAAGGAGATCATTCTTTTGTAATGGTATATTTCTACTTAATTGTATATGTGGTCAATACTTTAAATCAGCAGCAGGGAAAAACTGATATATTTACGATGATTACAAGCAAGTGCTTGTTTTTTTTACATGCATCATTTAGCACTCAACTATTCTCAACTATTCACCTCCATGTGTCACCACCTTCATGTAGGGTTTTATCATCTGCAGATCAATACGATGTTCTTGTTCTCCTATTATAACAGTCCTCCATAAGCGTCCATTGGTGGGTCCACCTTCTTGAGCTGCTCCATCGCCAAACAAGTCAGCACTGTCTCCTGGCATATTCTTGGCAGTGGCTACTGGTGTATCATCTAGGAAATTCCAATGACAGTGTTAATTTAGTAAAATAGTTGAGATTAGAAGATCAAACATATATCATTTTCTATATTTCCTCCTTTCGCCATGGAGGTAATAACTATTAAATTCTTTAAGGGGATATATGAAGGCACCTTCTTGTTTGCTTGTAAACTAGTGATCAGCAACTTTGGCTGTAAACAAGATTTGGAATTACATCTACCTACACTTGGGAGATATGAGTCTGATGACAAACATTGTTCCCCAAGACTTTCCTGTGTCCAAGTCACCATGTGCCCCTTCTAGTTGATAGAATATGTTATTTTACAACTGTGGCAGACTTAATTGGTTTTATTCTTGGATGTGTATGTTGAGGTAGTTGTTTGCTGAGTGATCATTTAACTTTCTCTGTATTGGCCTGTTGTGTCTCTAACCACATTTGCCTGACATAAAGCCTATTTCAGACAACCCAGTGACAACCCAGAGTGTTGTTACAGAATGTGTTCTATTGTTTGGCTTTCCTTTTGGGTTTGGAGTTCATTGCAACCACATGGTCACCACAAGTGGAAAGCTGGCGGATGCTGCTACACTAAACAGTGTCACAAAAACTTTGCCTTTCCCGATCTCCCGATCCCTCCTGGTGAATGAACATTCCATTAATCAACTGAAAGTATCTAGTCTCTCCAGGTACTAGGATGGCTCCTAGTACTGACACCTACGCTCCTCAGATCAACACAACAATCCGCGGGTGCACAGTCCGCTGCATTGCCTATGTATACTGTTAATAAATGATACAATTTCCTCACAAACTGTCATTTATGTTCTACTGTATGATGCGTCCTTCTGTCTGTATGGTTTTGTACACAGAGGTAACACCAACTACTGACCTCTTGCCTAACCCTATATTTGTACCTTGCTTGTACAGCACGCTGTATCAGTTTGATCCATGATTATTGACCCAGCTATGTCTTTTGACTACTCTGGTCTCTGCGATCCTTGACCTCGGCTTGTATACTCAATTGTGCCCCTCTATTGTCCTATTGACCTTTACTTTTTTTCTTGTTTTGGTGATTGTCTGTCCCTTGATCTTGGCCTGTTTATAAACTTTTACCAACCACTCTAAGGACAGGCGTTGGGTAGTTTAGTTGTGGTTTATATTCTGCATATTGGTCAACTTTCTATTCCATAACAATGGAATAGAAGCCCATTCTTTTCAAGAACTGCTACTGCACTTGGGTAAAAGGGCGTCAGGTTCAATCACTGTGCACCCACAGAGTCTTGTGTCAGTCCCGCGAAGTGCCATCTCTATCTGCAGAAAGTTTGGTCTAAACGTATTGTAAGCATTTCAGTATGTCTGGTTAATGTGTTTCAATAGATGTTCCACTTTTATTTTACCCCACTACTCTTCTATCATGTCTGGAGAATATTGGTATAAACATACTTTTTTATTATATCCAGTCCTTAGCCACAGCTTAACAGTTATAACAAAAGATCAAACAGGACTACATTTCTCCACTCTGCTCCCAGTTACCAGCACCAAGCATACTTATAAACAGGACTACATTTCTCCACTCTGCTCCCAGTTACCAGCACTAAGCATACCAAGCAAGTGGTAGTGTCCCTTTAAGTATACTGTTGACAGAGTAAGACTTCAATTTACTAGTGTCTTTGTGTTTTCTTATTTTGGAGATTAGAGACTGTTAACATTATAGAAGTAGAGGCAGATGAGGGATTTTCCCTATAGGGATCATTTATTTTAAGTTTTTTTTTCTTTTCAGATTATCCTATTGCCTGCATGACACTGCTGTTACTATTTTACTATTGTGGCCTCTCTAGTTGTACAGTTATTTCTCATGGCTATTAGGCAGTATCTTTGCTTTCAAGGGCCAGGAATCTGTATTGCAGCATTAGGTAACCTCAGTACATAGAAAAGAAAAAAAAGGTCCATATGATATTCCTGAAGGTTTTTATGGCTGTGGAATATGTTTGGCATGTAGAAATGCAGGGCAAAAGAAGAGATATATCAATAAAAGTGAAGCTCAAATCACATATAGGATTAAGCAGGTGTTGTCATGCCTGTCCCATAATGTGATATATATGTTACGGGTAAAGCCCGAAGTGCGGTTAATCCTAGGATTACCTGGGTAATCGAATGAAAAATAAAAAAGAAATCCCCACCAAACCGGTGGAGACAACAATCACCCCACCCCAAAAGCAACAATTAACTCTGGGCTGGGCACCCCTAAGTAGGACTAAACCTGGTATACAATGAAAAACAACGAGAGATAGACTCTCAAAACTAATAGGAGTGCTGAATAAAACGTAACTTTTATTAGTTGCAACTAATAAAAGTTACATTTTATTCAGCACTCCTATTAGTTTTGAGAGTCTATCTCTCGTTACCTGGGTAACCCTAGCATTACCCAGGCGTCATTAGCAAAAGTCCGAAGTGAAATTAAATTTCGGACTTTACCGGGTAATCTGCAAAGTATCCAGAGGTCTCTGGGCAGTCGGGTTTTCTGCTCTGTTTTAACCGGGTAATTCGCACATTACCCTAGTGTTGGTGGATAAAGTGTGATTTGCAACGAAACATCGGACTTTAATCCAGGTAATCTGCAAAGTATCCAAATGCCTCTGGGTACTCCGCTTTTCTGGGGTTTTCAGCAGGTTACAGTTGACTGAATTCCGAGGATTACCCGGATAAACCTGCAAACTGTTATCTGACTGATAACAAAATTGTGTTTTTTGTTATTTTTAATGAAATTGTATCCAGTCACAAACCACACTAAATAACTGTCATGTAACGCTGTGCGTTAATGGTCTGGAAATGTATTTAAGAAGATAAAGATATTATATAAAGAGTAACCTGATGTTATTATGTTTTATAAATGATATATAAGCACACATGACACATAATAAAGATCATGTAACTCTTTCACATTCATATAAGAAACATATCCTGTCACTCTGTGTATTCATTATATCTGCAATACATTTTAATGTTTGTCTTTTGCCACTCTCATTGATAATATACATAGATATTGGCAAAATTCACTTTTACCCAAGCGGGGTTGGATGCTCTGCAGATTACCGAGGTGAAGCTGTGGATAGTCCTCAGATTATCCGGGTGAAGCTTCAGACTTGCACATTATCTGGGTAAAGTGCAAATTTTTCAGCTCTTCCAGACTGTTACCCAAGGGCAGTTGGTTAGTCCTAAAATTACCTGGGTAAAGTCCAAAATTTTCATTTTTTTGCAACTTTACCCTGCGGTTTTGGGTAATGTCAGGATTACCTGGGTAATCCTAGGATTTACTGCACTTTGGGCTTTACACGTAACATATACATTAATCTGCCCGTGTGGGCTGAGATATATTGGCAGAACATCAGACCCTTACATGTAAGTGTGATGGAACATATTAGGAATATAAAGAAGGGTTTCTTGGATCACACTGTTTCGGCGCATTTCAGTACTAAACACAATTGCTCCCCGGAGGGACTTTCATTCATTGCCCAAAAAAGGTTAAAGAAGGACTAGCGAGGGGGGGATTTTATTAAGCGACTTAATCAGGAAGAAATGAGGATGATTTTAAATTTTAATACTTTGATACCTAGAGGTTTAAATAAACATTTTGAAATATGCCATTTCCTTTAATGTATGTATAATATCATTAGGTGGGATTGGAATTGATAGATATTGTTCTGAGACTTTTTACTGACCTATATACTGTAGGGTGGGAGTGTTAGGTGAGGGGGGAATACTGAAGATTAATATGAATATTTGATATTATTGTATAAATCCATTGGGGATTGTCTATTGCCGTTGTCTCCCCGATATGTGAGGAACCGATGGAGAGTAGATAGGATTAATCCACAGTGGAACGCAAACGAAGATGAGACCCAGAAATAGGAAAAGGGATGTATCCACAGTGGAACGCAAACAGAGATCCGGAAATCAAAGTATCCACCGCACAAGACATGCGAGTTACGTTAGGCTAGGGTCAGACGAAAGCATTTTTCCACGTGAAAAAGTGCGTCCGAACGCATTGACGTATTTTTTCACGGAATGCGCAAAAACGGTCAGACGACGCGCATTTTCGGGCGTGATTTTGTACGGATCGTCAATAAAACTCTTTTTGCGTCTGGACGTTATGTAGGCTGGACATTAGCAGTGTCTGACATCTCCTAATCATGCAAACATGCCGCTATGCCGCAGCTGCGCACTCAGTACGTCAGTACTAGCGGTTCAGCGTTCTCAGAAAAATGAGTTCAAATTCCACTTGCGTTGCACGGCCGGACTTTTGTGCGGCCGTACATCGTATATTGGCCGTCATTGCCTGGCATCTGCTGCTAGTGCGGCCGTAATTATGTGCGCCAGAACGCACGTTAAAAGTGCGCTGGTCTGACCCCAGCCTAAGAGCATCACGTAAGGTGACGACGGGGGTCGGGCCTAGTGTATGGCCGTTCATGATTAGAGGAGATGTTTTCCTAATAATGATTTGGTCCCGGTGGACCGTTTTAAAATCGGCACAGGATTTGTGTTTTGTATTAATGCCACTGATGAAGCCTTAACTGGCGAAACGCGTCTGGCCTAATTTTATCTGTTGTATTTTATGTAAAGGATGATTTTTGCACAATAAATAACCATTTTTTTTATCAAACCGGACATATCTACTTCTATCTGGCTGAGGATACTGAGACGGCTACAGTCAGAACTGGTGGAAGGCTCTGTGACGGTTGTGTCAACGACAACAATCCGTGAGCAAGTATATGGGCGTCTCATTATAGACCCAGAAAAGGGTGAGTAAGATTGACTCCGAAATACCATTGAAAGAAATTACTGGTACTGTGCCATGGGATGTGTGTCTCTCTGCTTTCTTTGAGGTTCCGTACACTGAGAAGTGTGGTTTGTGGATACGAAAAACTTCCTTCCTTTATTGATCATCTGATCGCCTGCATATTGGTAGGACATTATCACCCATCATCCACAGTCACCCACATCTCATCTGATCGCCTGCATACTTTTGCTGGTAGGACATTATCACCCATCATCCACAGTCACCCACATCTCATCTGATCATCTGATCGCCTGCATATTGGTAGGACATTATCACCCATCATCCACAGTCACCCACATCTCATCTGATCATCTGATCGCCTGCATATTGGTATTTTCTATTTTTTATTTATATTTATTTTTGTTTTTCTCCACCATTTGCTTTGCTAATTAGCATGTGAATCTCCTACCCTATTGACACAGCCCATTCAGCTTCAGCTGTTGACCTTCCAGGTGTTTACATTTTAACTGCCTGAATGCAATCAGCCCGCCCTATATCACTACTATAGCAGGCTCTTTGAGCCAGGCTCTGAGTGTCATTTGCAAGTGGCATTTTTAAGTGGACATCCAGAGTTGTTTCCTGGAGTTGCGGGACTGGAGGAAGGAACTGCAAGGCCCACTTTTACTCTGGGTAAACGCTCGTCTATATCATGCTTTCTCTCACGCTTCTACTCTTTACTTCTACTTTTCTCCTTAAATGGAACTCCTGCCCCTCTACCACCGACCCCTACACTATCTGCATCTCTCCCTCCCTCCTCTCGTCCCACATGATGGCCTCGCATGAGCTCCTTTGTTTCCTCAGAACATGGTCTCCCTCTAACTCTCGCGCTGCCAATCACTCCCACTCCCACAAATCCCATTCCCACCTTCTCTTTCTCACCCTCCTGCTGCTACTCTCTTCAGGTGACATATCCCCTAACCCTGGCCCCACAACACATCCAATACTTCCCTCTCATCCTATCTCCATCGCACATAAATCACCTCCCTGCAAGCCCAGCAACCTCATCCCCATAATCCCTCAGCGCCTGTCCTCTTTCTCCTGCGCCCTCTGGAACGCTCGCTCTGTGTGCAACAAACTCACAGCAATCCATGACCTCTTCCTTTCAAACTCCTTCAACCTCCTAGCTTTAACTGAAACCTGGATAACTCCCTCTGACACGGCCTCCGTTGCTGCTCTCTCACATGGCGGTCTACACTTCAGTCATACCCCCAGACCGGGTGAGAGAAATGGTGGCGGGGTCGGAATCCTGCTCTCTCCCACCTGCACCTACCAGCATCTCCCTCCACCCCCATCCCTCTCCTTCTCCTCCTTCGAGACACACTGCATCCGCCTGTTCTCTCCTCTGGCCCTCAGGGTGGCAGTCATCTACCGCCCACCGGGACCAACCTCCCAGTTCTTTGACCACTTTGCTACCTGGCTCTCTCACTTTCTGTCTTCTAATCTTCCATGCCTAGTTCTCGGGGACTTCAACATTCCCATTGACGATCCTTCCGCCCCTGCTGCCTCCAAACTTCTTTCACTCACGTCCTCCCTTGGACTCACACAATCTCCCTCCTCCCTACCCACCGCGATGGTCACGCTATTGACCTTGTCTTTTCCAACCTCTGCTCCATTTCTGAGTTCAACTGTCGCCCTTTCCCCATCTCTGACCACCACCTTCTCTCTTTCAACCTATCTGGACTTCCTAAACACCCTGCTCCCCCACCCCGCACACACACTCGCAGGAATCTACAGGCTGTGGACCCCCATCAATTCTCCAACCTACTTCACCACCTCCCTCATACCTCATCCTTCACCTGCCCTGATGCTGCCACTAATCACTACAACACTACGCTTATCTCTGCTCTAGACACTCTTGCTCCTCTTCGACTCTGTAAGGCCCCACGCCGCCAGCTTCAGCCCTGGCACACCCTCCAGACTCGCTACCTGCAAAGATGCTCCCGCACCGCAGAGCGTGCCTGGAGGAAATCCCGCTCTGAAGCTGATTTTGTTCACTTCAAGTTTATTCTCCGGTCATACACCTCTGCCCTCCACTTGGCCAAACAATCCTTCTTCTCATCTCTTATATCTACGCTGTCCTCCAACCCTAAACGGCTCTGGTCCACCTTCAACACCCTCCTCTACCCACCTGCACCTCCCCCCTCAGCTGCCTTCAGCGCTCAAGAGCTGGCAGACTACTTCCTCAGTAAAACTTTAACTATCAGAAGCAACATCCCAACACAAGATAGTTATCTGCCACCTCCACTCCCACAGGTCCCATCTGCCACCCTCTGCCGCATCCTCCCAACCACTGAGGAGGAAGTCAATTCCTTATTGTCCTCCTCACATCTCACCACGTGCCCGCTCGACCCCATTCCCTCACATCTAATTCCTCCCCTCTCCTCCTCCCTCACCCCTGCTCTCACACACATCTTCAACCTATCTCTCTCCACTGGCTCCTTTCCATCCGCCTTCAAACACGCGCTAGTTACCCCTTTACTAAAGAAACCATCCCTAGATCCCAACTCTCCATCCAACTACCGTCCTGTATCCCTGCTTCCCTTTACCTCTAAGCTCTTAGAAAAACTAGTCTTCAACCGCCTCTCCATCTTCCTGTCCTCCAATTCCCTACTTGACCCCCTGCAATCTGGCTTCCGTCCCCTACACTCAACTGAAACTGCCCTCACCAAAGTCACCAACGACCTCCTAACTGCTAAAAAACACGGCCACTATTCTATTCTCATCCTGCTTGACCTCTCGGCTGCTTTTGACACTGTTGACCACCCCCTCCTTCTACAGACCCTCAACTCTCTGGGTCTCGGTGACACTGCACTTGCTTGGATTGACTCCTATTTATCCAACAGGTCCTTCTGTGTGTCCTTTGCTGGTAACTCCTCCTCCTCATTGCCTCTATCTGTTGGTGTACCTCAAGGCTCTGTCCTTGGTCCTCTGCTCTTTTCCATCTACACCTCCTCCCTGGGCAAAATCATCAACAGCTTTGGCTTTAATTATCACCTCTACGCTGATGACACTCAGATCTACCTCTCTACCCCTGATCTCTCTCCCCCTGTCCTTTCCAAAGTCAGTGACTGTTTATCTGGCATCTCCTCCTGGATGGCCTCCCACCACCTAAAGATCAACATGTCAAAGACTGAGCTCCTACTTATTCCTCCCTCTAATGCCGCCCCACCTCCTGACTTTTCGATCACGGTGGAGGGTATCACCATCTCCCCATCAAACCAAGTTCGCTGTCTTGGAGTTACACTTGACTCTGCTCTTTCCTTCATCCCCCACATCAAGTCTCTTTCCTCCTCCTGCCGATACCAACTGCGTAATATTTACAGAATTCGGCCATTTCTTACCGCTGTCGCCACAAAACAACTCATACACGCCCTGGTAATCTCCCGACTCGACTATTGCAATAATCTCTTATCTGGCCTCCCTCTGTCCCACCTCTCCCCCTACAATCCATCCTGAACGCCTCCGCCAGGCTAATTCACCTCACCCGCCGCTCTGTCTCTGCCGCTCCCCTCTGCGAGTCCCTTCACTGGCTCCCCATCCACTGCAGAATTAAGTTCAAAATCCTTATCCTTACCTACAAAAGCCTCACTAACTCAGCTCCCCACTACCTGTCCTCACTAATCACCAAATACACCCCAGCCCGCTCCCTAAGGTCAAACAGTGACCTGCGCCTAGCTTCTCCCCGCATCACCTCTTCCCATGATAGACTGCAGGATTTCTCACGCGCAGCCCCCACTCTCTGGAACGCTCTCCCTCGTACTGTCAGACTTTCCCCTAA
This sequence comes from Leptobrachium leishanense, assembly GCA_009667805.1. NCBI lineage: Eukaryota > Metazoa > Chordata > Amphibia > Anura > Megophryidae > Leptobrachium > Leptobrachium leishanense. The sequence continues at coordinate 340,595,118 of CM019063.1, forward strand.
CTTCTCTTCCTTCAAACGCTCCCTGAAAACATTCCTATTTAGGGAGGCCTACCACCCAACTCACTGACGCAACCATCAATCACTCTCACCTTACAGTCCTCTCCTCCTGTTTCCAACCCCAACCCTCCCAGATTGTGAGTTCCTACGGGAATAGGGCCCTCATCTCCTCCTGTACTGTTTGTCAAATGTTGTTCAATGTATTGTAACCCTGTCTATACTGTGCTTATTGTACAGCGCTGCGGAATATGCTGGCGCTTTATAAATAAAGAATAATAATAATAATAATTGTGAATGTACAAGAGACTGGAAGTTCTGTTTTGTATTATAAAGAAGCACTGTACAAACTGGGATTGAAATCGGAATCCTCCCATAAGAGGTGGACTTTAATGAACAGTGATAACCAGACTGCCTATAAAAACACAAGATAAGTACACAAAGTGTGTGACACTGGAAGCTACCTACTAGGGATGAGCTGTTCGGGTTCGGACGGTTCGGGATTCGACCCGAACTTAGCCTGTTCGGGCAGATCGCGAACTCCGAACATTTCCGGGTGTTCGCTGCATGTTCGACCACAATGGACCACAATGCATTTTCCCACTGCCTGAAGCTCGTAATTGGCTACAGCCTTGCACCTGACCACAGGTCTGGTGCAAGACTGGTTGAACACTATGCCAATCACCGCTCAGAGTCCTGATTGGGCAAATTTTGCCCAATCATGGGCTCACAGAGCTAAGTCCCGCAGCACACTATATAAGGTTTCAACGCGCCGATTCTGCCCGCATTTCAGAGGAGATTTCAAAGCAGATAGTTGTGTGTGTTGTTACTGCTGGTCTGCCATGCTACTGGGGGGGTCTCATTTCGACCAAATAGCAGGGAATTTAGGTGATGTGTGTCTTGTTACTGTGCCAGCAAGTTTTTTGGGGTTTACAACTTTATTTAAAACATTTGTGTATTGAGGTGATTTTCTGGGTCTTGTCACACTGTGCCAGCAAGTCTTTTTGGGTCTCATTTATACCAAATATCAGGGAATTTAGGTGATGTGTGTCTTGTCACTGTGCCAGCAAGTTTTTTGGGGGTTTACAATTTTATTTAAAACATTTGTGAATTGAGGTGATTTTCTGGGTCTTGTCACACTGTGCCAGCAAGTCTTTTTGGGTCTCATTTATACCAAACATCATTGAATTTAGGTGATGTGTGTCTTGTCACTGTGCCAGCAAGTTTTTTGGGGGTTTACAATTTTATTTAAAACATTTGTGAATTGAGGTGATTTTCTGGGTCTTGTCACTGTGCCAGCAAATCGTTTTGGGGCTCACTAATTTCTTTAAAACACTTGTGAATTAAGGTGATCTTCTGTGTCTCGTCACACAGCCAGCAATTTTTTTTGGGGCTCACTAATTTCTTTAAAACACTTGGGAATTAAGGTGATCTTCTGTGTCTCGTCACACAGCCAGCAATTTTTTTTGGGGCTCACTAATTTCTTTAAAACACTTGGGAATTAAGGTGATCCGTGGCTCGTCATACATACAGTACCACGCTGTATTTTGGGGCTCACTAATTTCTTTAAAACACTTGTGAATTAAGGTGATCTGTGTCTCATCATACAAAAAGTACCACGCTGTATTTTGGGGCTCACTAATTTCTTTAAACACTTGGGAATTAAGGTGATCTGTGTCTCGTCATACATATACCATGCTGTATTTTGGGGCTCACTAATTTCTTTAAAACACTTGGAAATTAAGGTGATCTGTGTCTCGTCACACAAAAAGTACCACGCTGTATTTTGGGGCTCACTAATTTCTTTAAAACACTTGGGAATTAAGGTGATCTTCTGTGTCTCGTCACACAGCCAGCAATTTTTTTTGGGGCTCACTAATTTCTTTAAAACACTTGGGAATTAAGGTGATCTGTGTCTCGTCATACAAAAAGAACCACGCTGTATTTTGGGGCTCACTAATTTCTTTAAAACACTTGGGAATTAAGGTGATCTTCTGTGTCTCGTCACACAGCCGGCAATTTTTTTTGGGGCTCACTAATTTCTTTAAAACACTTGGGAATTAAGGTGATCTGTGTCTCGTCATACAAACAGTACCACGCTGTATTTTGGGGCTCACTAATTTCTTTAAAACACTTGTGAATTAAGGTGATCTTCTGTGTCTCGTCACACAGCCAGCAATTGTTTTTGGGGCTCACTAATTTTTTTAAAACACTTGGGAATCAAGGTGATCCATGGCTCGTCATACATACAGTACCACGCTGTATTTTGGGGCCCACTAATTTCTTTAAAACACTTGGGAATTAAGGTGATCTTCTGTGTCTCGTCACACAGCCAGCAATTTTTTTTGGGGCTCACTAATTTCTTTAAAACACTTGGGAATTAAGGTGATCCGTGGCTCGTCATACATACAGTACCACGCTGTATTTTGGGGCTCACTAATGTCTTTAAAACACTTGGGAATTAAGGTGATTTGTGTCTCGTCATACAAAAAGTACCACGCTGTATTTTGGGGCTCACTAATTTATTTAAAACTTTTGTGAATTAAGGTGATCTGTCTCTTGTCACTGGCTGCCAGCTATCAGTGTGTCTCACTGAGTTATACCAGAGTTATTTAAATCTTTATACCAGAGTTGAATCAGAGTTCTGTATATATTAATCTATATATCACTCACCATGTCTGAAAGAACAAAAAGGACAGGCAGACGCTCCCAGCCACAGATAAGAGGGCAAGCAGCCCCTGTGTCGGGAGGCTGTGTCTCTGGTCGTGGTGGACGTGGTGCATCCTCTGCAGGGGCACGTTTGTCCTTTCTAACTGGTGCTGGCCATCTTAAGCAGCAGCAACATACAGAGGACTTGGTGGATTGGCTAACCAGGCCATCCTCATCCTCCGAGTCCTCTGCCAGCCAGGCTTCTAGTGCTTTACAGTCCACCTCAGCTGCCAAAGCATCTAATGCAGCCTCCATGTCCACAGCTACTCCTGCCGTAGCCTCGCTATCACACACGGAGGAGTCAGCTGAATTGTTTGACTACAATGAGAGTGACATGCTGCTTGAGGATGCGCAGCAAGTACAGTGCTCTGATTCAATCTCTGAGGTTGAGCAAGGGAGTATAATCAACCTAGAGGAAGGAGGTGCCAGTGATGACACACAAATAACTGGCACTCATGTTGCCCCAGGAGCTGCAGCATGAGCATACTGCCAAGTTGGCTCCAGTGACGAGGAGATAGGGGGTGAAGATGACATTAATGATGATGAGGTCACTGACTCCACTTGGGTGCCAGATCGAACTGAGGAATCAAGTGAGGGGGAGGGGGAGGAGGAGGAGGAGGCACAGCAAACACGAGGCACAACATCCTCTGTGACCAACCGTAGCACTAGCCAGTCCAAGGCATCACATGTCAGAGCTGCTCCGGTGCAGAGCGCTGTTGTCTCAAAGAACACATGCAGGAAATCTGCTGTCTGGGAGTTCTTTAAGAACTGTGCATCAGACCCCAGCGTTGCTATTTGTAATCTATGTCAGAGAAGGCTGAAGCGTGGGATAAACACTGGACACTTGGGTACCACGTGCTTGAGGCGACATATGAACAAGTGCCACACATCCCGTTGGGGCGAAACTTTGCGTAGGTCCTCCTCCTCCTCATCTGTCTCTACCCACACTGTATGTCCTGCCATGCAATTGCCTACAACCTCCACCGACAGGGATGATGCTACAGTAATGGATGTACCAGCAGGTCCATCCTCACAATGTGACATCATCCCAGTAGCTGAAGATTTACGCAGTCAGATTAAGTTGCCGCAGCTGCTGCAGCGAAAGAAAAAATATAGTCCTAACCATCCCCAAGCACAGCGTCTAAATGCCAGCTTAGCAAAATTACTCGCATTGCAGCTGCTGCCTTTCCAGCTGGTGGACTCTGCTCCCTTCCGTGAATTTGCTGAATGTGCTGTAACACAGTGGCAGGTTCCAAAACGCCATTACTTTTCACGCAAGGCCATTCCAGCACTATACCAACACGTGGAAGACAATGTTATCCAGTCATTGGGAAAGGCAGTCAGCAGCAAGGTGCATGTAACTTTAGACGCGTGGTCCAGCAAGCATGGACAGGGTCGTTACATTTCCTTCACGGCACACTGGGTAACTCTGATTGCAGCTGGGAGGGATCCAAGACGGGGCTCTGTGCTGGAGCTTGTTCATCCACCACGCCTCCAGAAAGCTGCTTGTATGAGGTCTGTCTGCTCCACCACCACCACCTCTTCCTCCTCCTCCTCCTCCTCTGTCTCTGGCAAAGTGGCAGTTAAACCAACGCCTGACAGGGTCTACGCAATGGCTCAAGCAAAAAGATGCCATACTGTGCTTGAGCTGGTTTGTTTAGGGGACAGGAGCCACACCGGGTCAGAAATTTTGTCAGCTCTGCAGGGGCAGGTGCAGAGATGGTTAACACCATGCCAGCTTGAGCTGGGAATGATAGTCTGTGATAATGGCAGCAACCTTTTCTCCGCCCTACGCAAGGGTAAATTGACGCATGTACCATGCCTAGCACATGTCCTAAATCTGGTGATACAGCGTTTCCTAACCAAGTACCCAGGACTGCCAGAGCTTCTCATCCAGGCCAGAAAAGTCTGCAGCCACTTCAGACGGTCATTCCCAGCAAGCGTTCGCCTGGCAGAAATTCAAAGAGAATTCCACCTTCCCACAAACCGTCTGATCTGTGACATGCCCACCAGGTGGAATTCAACATTAGCAATGCTGCAGCGTCTGCACAATCAGCAGAGGGCCATCAACGAGTACCTGTGTGAGTATGGCACAAGGACAGGTTGAGGTCAACTTGGTTTTTTCCCCCCCCGCAGTGGCTGATGATCAAGGATGCATGCACTGTACTGTCACCATTTGAGGAGGCAACGAGGATGGTGAGCAGGGACAGTGCATGCATCAGTGACACAATTCCTTTAGTGTTCCTGCTGGAGCACACTCTGCAGGGAATTATAGATGTGGCTCTAGAGGCAGAGCAGCGGGAGGAAGAGGAGGCCTTCCCTAGCTCTCAAGGCCCCAGTCTTTCCGCAGACAGCATTCCAGCGGGTTCTACTCAGATCAGACAGGAGGAGGATGAGGAGGAGGAGGACTATTTAAGTAGTGGGGGCATTGAAGGTGGGGATTCCTCAAGGCAGGGTTTTGTGTGCCCAGAAACAGAAGGGCTTGTGCGTGGCTGGGAGGAGGAAGTGCACAATACGGTCATCCTCATTGACCAGGAAGACTCGGCAGCTAATCCTCCAACCTACGCTGCATGGGCTCCCTAATGATGTAAAGCCTGCTAAAGGACCCCAGGATTCGTGCTATCAAGGAGAGGGATCATTACTGGTTGGCAACCCTTCTTGATCCACGATACAAGGGTAAAGTTGCAGAGCTCATCCTGCCCGCACAGAGGGAGCACAGGATGACAAAACTTGAGGATGCTCTAAAGCGAAACTTGTGTAACACCTTTCCAGGCACTGTTAGATTACCAAGTGCTACTGCTGACACACGTGCTTCTGAGGCTGCAGGTGAGCAGAGGAATAGCGGTGAAGGCCAGGGCAGCTTGACTGATGCATTTTTAATTTTTTTTAGTCCTCGACGCCCAGGGACGTCAAATGTAGGCACCCATTGCCAGCGTCTTCACCATATGGTGCAGGACTACCTAGGGGCAAGGGCAGACCTGGATACCTTTCCAGCAGATGATCCACTGGCTTACTGGGTGTTGAGATTGGATCACTGGCCAGAACTTAGCCAACATGTTATGCAGCTACTAGGTTGCCCTTCATCTAGCGTGCTTTCCGAAAGGACATTCAGTGCCGCTGGAGGTTTTGTCACAGACAAAAGAGTGCGTCTGTCCACCGACTCTGTAGACCGGCTGACATTTATAAAAATGAATCAGTCCTGGATCAGCAGCTATCAATCCCCTGATGCCGAAGTAACGGAATAGATCGGGTATGTCTTCTGCATGCACAAAACCTCCAGCACTGAACTCTTCCACAATACCACAAAAGGGTTACGGTGTGAATGCACTTGCTGCCATGAAAGGCACAATATTTGGCTGCACTGACGCCTGTGCCAGATTTATATCATTTTAATTTTTTGAACAGCTAGGTCCAACCCTGCACTCTTCCACAATACCACAGAGGGGTTACTGTATGATGATACTTGATGGCCAAAGGCACAATATCTGGGTGCACTGACGCCCATTATCAGATTCATATCTTTTTAATATAGGACCGCATGGTCCACCCCTGCACTCTTCCACAATACTACAGAGGGGTTACTGTTAGGGATGTGCGTTTCGGGATTTCTGAATTTTCACGAAATTTCCCGATTCGTGTTTTCGGATTCGGCCGTTTTTCCGAATCGGATCGGACCCGAAAACCGACAGATCCGAAAAGTTTTCCGAGCTGAAACAAAATATTTTCGGAATTTTCGAATGGACTTGAAATGTGTCAAATCGAAATTTATATTCGCTCTATTCATGATTTCGGTTCCATTCGTGATTTCGGTTCCATTTCGGTAATTCTGGACATCGTATATTTAACTATTATCGGTTATATCGCTGATTCTGTAAATTTTGTATTTGTAAATGCGTATTTTTGATCAACTATTTTTCCGTTTTAAAACCTTTTGCTCTGGTTTTTATTTTTAAAGTCAGACCATTTGGGTCAGTTTAGCGTTTTTTAAATCGTTTTGTTCATTTTTTTTGTTCCTTGGCTTTCATAACATTTTAATATGATTAAATAAAGTTGTGAAATGTATATTCATAAGAAAAAAGATCTTTATTTAATAAAAAAAAACACGATACAATCGCCAGAATTATCGTATCGACAGAATGAATTATCGGATCCGAAAAACAAACCAAAAATTTATTATAAAAAAATATCTAAAGTATAAAAAAAGTAAACCATAGTAGTTTACGTCAAAACGAATAGAGTTAGACACTTTGAAACGAGGAGAACAGACATTCCGAAAAAAACTAAAATTTCTGAAATCACGAAAAGTCGATACAAAAAACGAGCAAAGTGACCCAAAAAACACGAAAAATGGTCGATATTCAGAAAAAAAATGTACACGAAAAACGAGCCGAAATTAACCGAATCGAAACTGAAATCAGTCGAAACGAGCTGAATCGAAAATTTTAAACATCCGAACCAAAAAAAAAAAACGGTGCACAAGTCTAGTTACTGTATGATGATACTTGCTGGCCTGGCATTAAAGGCACAATATCTGGGTGCACTGACGCCCATTACCAGATTCATATCTTTTTAATATAGGACCGCATGGTCCACCCCTGCACTCTTCCACAATACTACAGAGGGGTTACTGTATGGTGATACTTGCTGGCCTGGCATTAAAGGCACAATATCTGGGTGCACTGACGCCCATTACCAGATTCATATCTTTTTAATATAGGACAGCATGGTCCACCCCTGCACTCTTCCACAATACTACAGAGGGGTTACTGTATGATGATACTTGATGGCCTGGCACCAAAGGCACAATATCTGGGTGCACTGACGCCATTACCAGATTCATATCTTTTTAATATAGGACCGCATGGTCCACCCCTGCACTCTTCCACAATACTACAGAGGGGTTACTGTATGGTGATACTTGCTGGCCTGGCATTAAAGGCACAATATCTGGGTGCACTGACGCCCATTACCAGATTCATATCTTTTTAATATAGGACAGCATGGTCCACCCCTGCACTCTTCCACAATACTACAGAGGGGTTACTGTATGATGATACTTGATGGCCTGGCACCAAAGGCACAATATCTGGGTGCACTGACGCCCATTACCAGATTCATATCTTTTTAATATAGGACCGCATGGTCCACCCCTGCACTCTTCCACAATACCACAGAGGGGTTACTGTATGATAGTACTTGCATGCCTGGCACTAAAGGCACAACATCTGGGTGCACTGCCATTGACGCATGTATCAGATTCATATCCTCAGAGGGGTTACGGTGTGACGGCACTGTTGCCGACGCTAAAAGCCCAATTTTAAAGCACCTATTGTTACTTTCATCCAACAAGTTTCACAATAATTTAGCCAAAAAAACCACTAAACTTTTTCTGCGTGTCCTAAAATGTCTTTTCATGCAGGCTGCCGCCCAAAGCAGTTGTTTATGGATAGATTAAAGGAAAAGCATTTACCGTCATATGAAACTAGATATGTGCATTCGTTTTAGTACTAAAATGATTTAGTCCGAATTTTGGGATAATTTCGTTTTCGTATGACTCAGGAGATACGAAACTGCTCAGTCCAAAAAAGGAAAGAAACAAAAGCAAAATGCATTACATTTTAGTTTCAGTCCTTTTTGTAATGTTACAAATTTCAAAAGAAATTTGCGCCGCTAAAACTTGAGGCCCGGACTGACCCGCCGGGCCCTCGGGCGCCGCCCAAGGGCCCGCAGGTTGAGGGGACCCAGATGCCGGGCAGCAGGAGTGCCTGCCCGGTCCTGAACAGTGAGTCCGTCCGTGTTGAAGGGGAGGCGGCTGCGTGCAGGCGCAGCCGGTCACGTGGTCCGGCTAATCAGGTGGTACTGAGTCTCTGTACCACCTGACTGGCCGGACCGCGTGACCTGCGCACGCACGCAGCCGCATCCCCTTCAACACGGACGGACTCACACGCTGTTCAGGACCGGGCAGGCACTCCCGCTGCCCGGCATCTGGGCCCCCTCAACCCCTGCTGGATCCGGAGCTGGGGCAAGTATCCATGTGAGAGCTGGCTGCCGCTGGGGCAATATCCAGGTGAGAGCTGGGGCAAATCCATGAGCTGGGGCAATATCCATGTGAGAGCTGGGGCAAATCCATGAGCTGGGGCAATATCCATGTGTGAGCTGGGGCAAATCCATGTGAGAGATGGGGGTATATCCATGAGCTGGGGGAAAATCCATGAGCTGGGGGCATACCCATGAGCTGGGGGCATATCCATGAGCTGGGGGCAATATCCATGAGCTGGGGCAATATCCATGAGCTGGGGCAATATCCATGAGCTGGGGCAAATCCATGAGCTGGGGCAAATCCATGAGCTGGGGCAATATCAATGAGCTGGGGCAAATCCATGAGTTGGGGCAATATCCATGAGCTGGGGCAAATCCATGTGTGAGCTGGGGCAAATCAATGAGCTGGGGCAAATCCATGAGCTGGGGCAATATCCATGTCTGAGCTGGGGCAATATCCATGTGTGAGCTGGGGCAATATCCATGGGAGAGCTGGGGCAATATCCATGTGTGAGCTGGGGCAATATCCATGTGTGAGCTGGGACAATATCCATGTGTGAGCGGGGGCAATATCCATGTGAGAGCTGGCTGGGGCAATATTCATGTGAGAGCTGGCTGGGGCAATATTCATGTGAGAGCTGGCTGGGGCAATATCGATAATGTGTCCACAGGTTGGGGGGGCGCACAATTCTTGGCTGACCCCGGGTGCTGACAACCCACGCTACGCCACTGATAATAGGGGCTTAGGTCTGATACATTTTATATTATCCAGGAGCACTATCCCCCTTTCCTCATCTATAATACACATTTTATATAAAGTCCCTCTCCTCTCCCAGTGTTGCTTATAAAGGTTTTTTTTTTTACGTCTGATACATTTAGTATCCAGCTCTCACAGTTACTGTCATTATGAGTCTTCAGTGTGATTTATTTGAATGTGTTCCCTGGATTTAAAGTGCTTTATTTTATATTAAAAAAAATTGCACAAGTCATCTCTTCTCTGAGCTTTCAGACCAATTTAAGTTAATATTTTCCCTCTCCCCTGCTTTTATAATTCTGTCTGTCTCCCCCACAGTTTAAGTAAAAGTTCCCTCGCCTGTGCTGTATAAGCATTGCATTCTGAAGTTCTGCACCCTCCACATGCCAATGCAGTAGGATGTTCTATACAGAGAGGGGCATTAATTAATGCAAGAGGATGTTCTATAAATTATACAGAGAGGGGTATTAATGCAGGAGGATGTTATATATATTACACAGAGAGGGGTATAAATTAAGGAGGATGTTCTATACAGAGAGGGACATTAATTAATTCAGGAGGATGTTCTATACATTATACAGATAGGGGTAATAATTAATGCAGGAGGATGTTATATACATTATACAGAGAGGGGTATTAATGCCAGGTGGATGTTATACACATTATAAAGAGGGGTATTAATTAATGCAGGAGGATGTTCTATACATTATACAGAGCGGAACATTTTTTTAGCCCTTTAAATCCAGTGTCTGTGAGCGCGGAGATCAGCTGCTTGTCACATTATCTCTCAGTACAATGTATCAGGCTCAGCTGTTACATAACCTGACTGCTGCTCATCACAGTGCTCAGAGTTTCAGTAAAACTAGTAAATAATATAGTTATAACCTCTTATATATAAAAATATTATTTACTAGTTTTACTGAAACTCTGAGCGCTGTGATGAGCAGCAGTCAGTTACTGTAACAGCTTTGCCTGACACATTGTGCTGAGAGTGAGAGATACTGTAACAAGCAGCCGATCTGAGCCCTCTGAGGAGACACTGCAATAGTAATTGTATCCGCTGGTTTTCGGATGAATAAAATTAGTTTTCAAACTAAAGAACTGAAAACGAATTTCTTTAGCAACTAAATAAATTGCATTTTAGGACTAATCCATTAGTTTAAAAGGAAATTTTGTGCTGTGCACATGTCTATATGAAACGTCATTTTTTGGTTTTTAAGTGTTTCTATACATCCTAGAAATCCGCCACTTCACGGGCAGGTTATGGGGACCTCCTAGGCACAATATTTGAAGGAATTTTTCGTTTTTATTTTTAACCCTTATTTCATGGAAAACTCACTGTCCCTTTAAAAAAGTTTTTTTTAAAACTTTTTGTCCTTGTTTCCTGTCCCCCAGGGCACTACCCGGACCCCCATACACCTTTTATGGCAAATATGTAGCATATATGCCCTCTTGGAGGGCACTCTAAAAAACCAAATTTTCAGCCCCATTGACTTGCATGGGGGTTCGGGTTCGGTCCCGAACAAATGGGAAGTTCGGGTTCGGGCCCAAACCGAACTCGGGGGGTGTTCGGCTCATCCCTACTACCTACGAATTTTCTTTTTCCAATTTTTAGTAACCTCAGTACATGCATACTCTATATTTGTAACTTTTTAGACATTAATCCCAATAAAATATACCCTCCCACCTACTTTTGTAGATGGTGTTGCTGACTCGATGTGAACAGTTTTAAACTATTCAGTTCGATATGCTGGTTAGTACAATTCAATGGTTCTAAAGAGCAATATGTTTAGAAAATGGACATAACTACTCTCCGTGATCTTTTTGTAAGTGATCCCATAATATCCCCATCTCACAAAACCAACCCCAGTGTGTCTATCTCTTATGCACAGTTCCTTGGGATTGGGGCTGGGGGGTTTAGGAAATGTTTGTCAAAATCCTAGCACCATTTTTAAAAACCAGTTATTTAAATACTAGGTGTTAAGACTGCCCAGAGGGCAGTCTATTGTTGTAGAGGATCTGGCTGATCAGTGCTCCCAATGATGTGGCTGCTCAATGCTCCCCAGGATCTGGCTGCTCAGTGCACCCAGGATGAGGCTGCTCTGCGCACCCAGGATCTGGCTGCTCGGCGCACCCAGGATCTGGATGCTCGGCGTACCCAGGATCTGGCTGCTCGGCGCACCCAGGATCTGGCTGCTCAGCGCACCCAGGATCTGGCTGCTCGGCATCCCAGGATCTGGCTGCTCAGCACTCCCCATGATTTGGCTGCTCAGCACTCCCCAGGATCTGCCTGCTTGGTGCACCCAGGATGGCTGCTTGGTGAACTCAGGACCTGGCTGTTACATCCTCAGCCCCTGCTGTGCTTCCAGGGGGGTCTGGGCAAGGTTCAGTGGCAAGAGCTGGTCGAATGCCAGCACCATGTAATGGCCGAGCGGCGACCGAGGGGGTGGGGCCTGGCATGGTCACGAGGAGCCACCGGGTTTAAAACAGGGCGCGAGGAGTTGCCTCGTTGCCCTGACGTGGAGTTCTGTTCCTGCATCGCTTCCTATCATTCATTGTTGCCTATCTGTTGCCGACCCAGCTGTCTACGATTCCTGCTCCTGATTTTGACCCGGCTTGTCTCTGACCAATCTATGTTCTATGCTATAGCGGTGACTAGTGTTGTGCACTGTAGATTTAACCCCATGCACGCTTTTTGGGGTTTTACTCGTTTCGTGGGGAGATTCCCCTCTCGCCCTGGTTTTCGTACTGCAGCCTTATCGGGGGTCTGAGTTACAATCTGATATGCTTGTGCCATCTGCGAATACGAAGGACTGTTGGTTATCAGCTTGCTCGTTTTGCCAAAAGTACCCAGGCTAGTACCATCCCTAAACCTGTGTGTGTATCTACAGGCCCTGGTAATCACAAGTTACAAAGTACCCGATCAAGGTGGTCTGAAAACGTAAAATCTGTCAGTGTGTTGACTGCCCTGCAGTCTGATCAATTCATTGCCTGTCCTGCCGAATGTCTCAGTACTAACATTTCTGTCTTGCAATCTGATGTCTTGTTGTGTGCTCTAAGTTGTCCGTTGGTCTCAAAACCTTTGGAGCTTAGTAGCAGTTTTCTTGTCTTGTCATACTCCTTGACTTTGGAATATAAGTTTGAAAGTACTGTCTATTTCGCTAACATCAAACTGATAAATCTGTCCAAAAGGATCTCAACCTCGCTACTCTTGTGTGAGCGCCACTGCGCCCATTACACTGGCTGCTCGGTGCCCCCCAGGACCTGGCTTCTTGATGCTCTCCAGGATCTGTACTACTCCTGTGCGTGTCCTCTCCAGTCGCATGGGGGTGCGAGCAGCCTCATGGAGCCCGTAGTAAGGGGCCAGGGCTGGGCATTCCCTGCACATTCTCAGCTTCTTACACTCACCATCTCCTGCAGCAACACAGGGGGATGGGCGCACTCTGATGACATCACAGCTAATGTGATAGGCTGCAGGACTCAGGTGGTGCTGGGGGAGGGGAATGGCAGACACTGAGTGGAGGTGGCTGATGGCCGAGAGAGAGAGAGGTACTTTGTGCATGCCCCTCGAACGGATAGGCTTTTTCCCCTCTCGCGTATGCCAGCGTTTTTTTTTACGTTGCCCATCACGCATGCGCAATTCGCAGGTAAGCTTGCGCATGCGCATTGCGTCCGACAACAGTGTTGGACAAAACCATTTTGTTATATAGGATATTTAAACTACCTCTGTTTACAATTTGCAATGCGCGGTAGCAGTAACAGACCAAATGGAAAGCAGAAAGCTTCAGCGTTTCTCCATTTACTAGATCTATGCATAAACTGACAACACCAGCAAGTTAATTTTTGTAGACAGATAGCAGTGCAATCAGGGGCGGATCCAGATACAGGTTTCGGGGGGCACTCTATCAGTTTTGGTTAAGAGCTGGTGTTGGGTTCGCAGTGACAGGCAGAGATGCGCCTCATCGCAAGCTGTGTTCGTTACACTCACTCTCCCCAGAACATTGCACAGGGTCTGTCCTCATGTGGCTCATGAGCCCTGCAAACCCTTTCCCCACGAGGGGCCCAGGGTACCCCCCCAACTCACATGTAGGGCCCTATTACAATCTTCGCGTTAAAACGCTCACGCAACGCGTGAATTTGTGCGCCAAGCGTTAACGCTTGTAAATCAACGCTGGAATCAGGGCCGTCTTTAAGGAGGGGCAAAAGGGGCAGTTGCTCCAGGCCCAGTGATAGTTGAGGGGCCAAAGCAGGCTGCTTCGTATGTGGGCTGCTGGGGCCGTTTTACAGTGGAGGCTCTGTGTTTTTTGTAGGCCCCAGGCTTCTGTGGAAGCACTGCAGCCTACCTAGGCCCGATGGGCCCCCTCTGATAATGTCAGAGAGGGTGCGCCACAGGGGGCGGGGCCAAATCGGAGGAAGCCAGTTGAGGTTTCCTGACTGCATAGGCCTGGACACTCCCTAATCAAACGACCTCACATGGAGGCTGCAGCTCCTTGTGCTGACTCCACCCCCTCCTTCCACAGACAGAGCCATGAGCCTCCACGTGCTGCTGGAGAACAAGAAGGTATTTGAGGGGGGGCCTGGTATTTGGGGGGGCCTAGGAGAAACACAGTACAGGTCCTGCTAAAAAACTGGCTGCACTTCGCAATCTCCCTCCAGCTCTCAGCTCAGAGGCATCCTCTCCTTAATGCAGCAAGAGCTGTGCAGAGGCTGACTGTCACAATCTGTGTGTAGCAATGTTTGTGTGCACAGCCTAATACAGGGAGAAATTAAACCTCTGAGCTTGCAATCTGACTCTGGGGGCTGCAGAGGTTTGGGAGAAGGAGCTGCCCATGGTTTCAAGCAGGCAGCACTTATCTGTCAGTGATCTGAGGCGCGTTCAATTCCTCAGCTGCTGCTGAATTGTTCCATTGCAGCAGATCAGTTTGCTGCAGCCGTCTCACTGAACGCTTTGGCTGTGAATATGGAAGCGAAAGGGCAGAGGATTGCTTGATGAAAGGTGCTGTGTCTGCAAAATCCACTTTTGTCCGTTTTATTACCACTTTAGTGTTAATGTTTACCATGTTCCAATAAATATTTGCTGTTTTGCTCCACCAAACCTCAAACAGAACATTTCCTTATTGGATTATTTGCTCCGTGGAGGTGGCCATCTTTTGTACGACACACTCAGCTAACCCCGCAGCAATTCTCGACTTGGCTGCAAGTGCTAAGTTAGCAGTGCTGAACGCTGAGCTGCAGAACAGGCTCAGGCTGCATTCCGGGAGCAGCATGCATGTGGGGAGTGAGCTTAAACTTCTTTGGGTAAGGGAAGTTAACCCTCTCCACTCACTACCCCAGATACTGCACTTTCATTTTATAGCTTACTACTGTCGTATAAATAAATGCATTAGAAAGAGGTAGTCTCAATTGACTAGGATTGACTACCTAAAGCCGAGCTTCTAAAATAGAGTCCGGAACCACAAGGGGAATAACCCAAACTTTTAGACAAAGGACCTCTACAACATCGAGGTTGCTGGCCAGGACCAATTACATTTAAAACCAAATCTTTGTAAAGCATGTCCGTTTGTAGAAAATTCAGATTCCTTTAAAAGTACGATCACGGAGAAATGTTTCCCATAAAAGAAACAATTACCGTATTTTTCGCTCCATAAGACGCACTTTTCGCCCCCCAAAAAGTGGGGGGAAAAGTGGGTGCGTCTTATGGAGCGAATGCCCCATGATATGCCTCAGCTCACCTGTCGCCGCCGCATTAGGCTCCCTCTGAGTGTGCGTCCGGCGGCAGGAAGCTTGGGCACTCGCCTGGGGGAGCCACGTGACCGCGATCCATGAGCGAGCTGGGGCACATCCATGAGCGAGCTGGGGCACATCCATGAGCGAGCTGGGGCAAATCCATGTGCTGGGGCAATATCCATGAGCTGGGGCAATATCCATGAGCTGGGGCATTATCCATGAGCTGGGGGACAGTATCCATGAGCTGGGGCATATCCATGTGCTGGGGCATATCCATAAGCTGGGGGGCATATCCATGAGCTGGGGGACAGTATCCATGTGCTGGGGCATATCCATAAACTGGGGGGCATATCCATAAGCTGGGGGGCATATCCATGAGCTGGGGGACCGTATCCATGTGCTGGGGCATATCCATGAGCTGGGGGACAGTATCCATGAGCTGGGGCAGTATATCCATTATTACACTATTTGATTTCAGAATATTTATTTTCCTGTTTTCCTCCTCTAAAAACTAGGTCTTATGGTCAGGTGCGTCTTATGGAGCGAAAAATACGGTACCTGTAAAACTATGAAGGTCATATATTTGATTACCTGTATTTGTAAGAAACAATATGTAGGTAAAACATACCAGTAGTTTAAGAAGAGGATTCTACAACATATATAATATAACAGAAACTCCTATATCTCGACATGTATGGGCTTATCATAATGGCGATCCGAAATGTCTAAGTTTTCAAGCAATTGAGGCTATTACAATAGGACCAAGAAGAGGTGATTTTGATATAATACTTAGAAGAAAAGAATCTAGATGGATTTATGTACTCAAGACACAGTTTCCTAGTGGCCTCAATGAAGAATTTAACTACACTCCGTTTTTCAAAATAAAAAGTACAAAAACTTTTATGAATAATTTGAAATTAAGATTATGAATATAATTATTTATTAATTTAAATGATGAAAAAGCTAAAGAAAGAACGAAATACGCCCAATTCATAACAGAGAAAGAAGGGAGCATGTTTTGAAAAGTTAAGGATTTTTAACGATTAAAGCACGTATATATAAAGAAGTTTGAAAAGCTATGGTCTTGCGAAAGTAAACGAAATAAACATGTATGTTCTTTATGTAAAGAACAAGTGAGTAAGAATTAAAAAATAAAAATCTTTTAACATGCCCCGATAAGTTACGGTTATGTATAAATAAAAAACAAGAAATCTTATTGGCGTAAAATAACACGTGTTAAAGGTAACCAATGATCCTCCAATGAATTTTCTGGGTTTAGAAAATAACCGGATTGGAGAATATTATCACATGACAAACATAAGAAAGTCAATGGAGGTCTTTAAAAGCAACCCCGATAGACCAGTTTAATCAGCATTCCTGAGGAGCACGTATGTGAAACTCGCGTCGGATGCTAAATGAATGATCAAAATCTTAATACAAGATACCAATGAATGATTGAATACTTTATTGCAAAGAATTGTAAATGATATTATGATTGAATGATTTCTCGGATACAATAAGAATTTTTGGTGGGTTATTGATACCTGAATCAATAGTATCTTTATCGAGACTTGATAACAAATGAAGAGTTCATGAATAATCAGAACCGCCAGTCTTTCCTCCTTCTGTGGTTAATGAGGGCAGAAATTAAGGATTCAAACAATAGAGATTAACATTGTATGATCTTAGTTAAACAGTGTGCCTTAAGATATAGCATAACTAAATGCTTTAACAACGTTATAAGTAAAACGTATTGGATGTATATGATCGGGGATCAGAATCAATGATCACAGCGTTAAATCTGAATATATTACTGTTGAAGTAATGAAATATTAAGAAATAACCGCTTCCACACACAATTAAATCGAAGTAATACATGATATCGGTACTTGGTTGAGCAAATCTTGGTAAAGATTGGTATTATCAGATAATTTACGGAATGTTGTGATCCAAAGTGCATTACGATTTTGATCTAAGCGCATGCAAAGTATGGAAGGAAGATGAAATTAAGCAGAAAATAATGGTTTAAGAATGGCGATCGAACTGATGATCATCGAAAAAAATGTGGTTAGATTGTAAACTTTAAGATCACAGCATTGCTTATTGAGCTGAATTATTATCTTCAAACAGTATTTATCTATATAATTTTTGAATGCCAAGTCTTGTGATTGATTAAGAATTTTGCTGTATGAAGATTTATAAAGACTGATCAGGTTAATTAAGGCGAGTGAGACTCTGTTTAATTGATTAAGTAACTAAACCTATATAGGATAACCATTATGCCAAAAGGCAGAGGTGGTGGAGAACGGTTCTAATCAGAAATATATCATAGACTGTGTATAGCCTTATATGATCCCAGTGGCTTATCTCATCGAAATCCTGTGCATACAAAGTAATTAAACCACACCAGAAAGAGATTAACAATAGTATCCTAAAAAAGGTACCCTGTATTTAGTTATGCTGATTTGAATTTGAATGCTCTATATATAAAGGAGTTATCTAGATAGATTAACTACAGGGTTAATAATATCATTTTGAAATATAATCACTTTCAGAGGTAATTCACAATATAATAAAGGAGTGATTATAATCATTATTGTTTTTGGTTTTAACAAGTCTTTTTTGTCCTTTTGTTGTATACCTTCTGAAGGCTTTATGTTATATGTTATATGTTCAATATTAAAGATTTGGTTTTAAATGTAATTGGTCCTGGCCAGCAACCTCGATGTTGGAGAGGTCCTTTGTCTATAAATAAATGCAGGTTCTTACCTAAGCTCTCACAGTTTGCATGGAATGGGTAAACATGGATTCACATGCATTTTTTTTTCAACATTTTATAATTATTTAAATATAAATATATTATCATAATTTTAAAAACGTTTAATAATCATTTTAAAATAATTAAAATAAAATTTTAAGAATGAAAATATATTTTAACAATATAATGAAGACTAAAAAGCAGTGAACCTCCAAAAGGTCTAGAAATTTGAAATGATAATCTATAGTTAATGGCACCACGATATGTGTAATCCAAGGAATACAGACTAAATTTGAGAACTATTTGATCTCTAGAATATGCCATTCATACCTATATTATGACAAAAGTATATAAAATTGCATAATCATTATTAAATGTAGAATGAAAAGGACACCAGGCATAAGGACCAGTGTGGTGTCATTTGTATTCTACAATTTAATAAAGATTAAACTGTTTTACAGATACTTCTGTTTAATGAGATCTATTAATTCTCAAAGTTAGTAATGATATAATTATTAGAATATATAATATTTTCAGTTTTATTGCTGTGGAGCTCTGTTACGCTCATACACACTGCACATTACTGTGAGTTTTATTACTGTGGAGCTCTGTGATATGCTCAGAGCACACATTACTGTGAGTTTTATTGCTGTGGAGCTCTGTGATGCGCTCATACAAAGCACACATTACTGTGCGTTTTATTGCTGTGGAGCTCTGTGATACGCTCAGAGCACACATTACTGTGAGTTTTATTGCTGTGGAGCTCTGTGATGCGCTCATACAAAGCACACATTACTGTGCGTTTTATTGCTGTGGAGCTCTGTGATACGCTCAGAGCACACATTACTGTGAGTTTTATTGCTGTGGAGCTCTGTGATACGCTCATACACACTGCACATTATTGTGAGTTTTATTGTTGTGGAGCTCTTTGATGTTATGCTCACACACTGCACATTACTGTCATTGTTTGAAAGTCTGTACAGAGAATTCCACAGCTTTATTGCACTTACTGTAAAAATAAAAAGCTATGCGTTATTCTGAATTTCCTTTTTGTCCAGTCTATACATTATGGGCCATATTACATACTTGGTGCTAACTTAACCAGAGCTGTTGTAAACTTACCAGAGCCATTATAGCCTATGGCCCCTATTACACGCTTTGCGCAGCGCATTTGCGTGCGCGCAAATGCGCTTTTGCGCGGAACGTCTTATTACGACGTTCGCGCAAACGTTGCGCGGTATCGTCTACCGCGATTGATCCTGCGCGAACCCAGCGCGAGCGCAAGTGCTTTCGCGCATCTCATACTTACCATTGTCAGTGCAAATGCGTTGGAGCGGATGGTATTACGATCTTCACACAACGTCGTACGAACGACGTTTGCGCGAAGTATCGTAACGTCTTTGAAAACCTGGTGTTAACTTACTAATCTGAACGTTCTGGCCGAAACGAAATGAACCTGCACAAAAAAAAAATACAGCACAGTACAGTTACACATTCTACACATACCCAAACAATAAAATTAATAAATTGTTTAATTTTTTATTTTTGTTGCAGCACATATACGCAGATTGACTTTGACAGGCGCAACAACCGAAACCTAGCAAATGGTGGTTCTTAATTCTGATTGTCTGAATCCCGTGAAAAAACAGTCTGCCCACCGATTCCTGCATGCAACGGTCATTTGCGCCCGGCTTTGCGCGTCAGATTTGCGGTCGCAAAAAGTTGAAGGCTGAAAAACTGCGCTCGGATCGTAATACCGCGTTAATTTGCATGCGCTAACATTTTTTTTGCGGAAAAAAATTTGCGCGAGCGCATTTGCGTGGAGCTTGTAATAGGGGTCTATGGAGGTTTTACGTTTATAGCTGCTCTGGTTAAGTTAGCACCAACTATGTAATATGGCCCTATGTGTTTATGTATATAGTATGGGCCCTATTACATTCTCTGCACAATTGCGATCGCGCAGCGCAAATTTTTTTGCGCACGAAAAAACCGTCATCGTGCAAAAATTAACGTGGTATTACAATCAGAGCGCATTTTTTCTTCCTTCAAGATTTTTCATGTGCAAATCCGACGCGCAAAGCCGTTCGCAAATGAACGTTACGTGCAGGAATCGGTGGGCAGACTGTTTTGTCACGGGATTTGTCACGGGATTTGTCACGGGAATCAGCCAACATCAATCACCCATTTCCAATAAAATATTTACAAACTAAAAAAAATAAAAATAAAAATTACCAACCACCAGCCAAAAAAAGAAAAAATTTACATTGACACAATTTATAAATTTTAATGTTTGGGTATGTGTAGAATGTGTAACTGTAATGTGCAGTATTTTTTT
The DNA here is from genome assembly GCA_009667805.1 of Leptobrachium leishanense. Taxonomy (NCBI): domain Eukaryota; kingdom Metazoa; phylum Chordata; class Amphibia; order Anura; family Megophryidae; genus Leptobrachium; species Leptobrachium leishanense. Next base: position 340,615,434 of record CM019063.1, read on the forward strand.
TTGTGCTGGTGTATTTCGTTTAGCCCTGAACGATCACATTTACAGTTACTACCTGCTTTTCAAAGACGTTACGAAAATGTGCGCAAACTTTTGTTGTGCGAAGATTGTAATACCATCCGCATACCAGCGCACTAACGCATTGGCGCTTGCAATGTTAAGTATGGGATGCGCGCACGAACTTGCGCTCGCTCTGGGTTCGCGCAGGGTCACTCGCGTTGGACGTTAACGCGCATCGTTTGCACGAACGTCGTAATACGACGTTCTGCGCAAATGGTTTTGTCCTCGTGCAAATGCGCATTTGCATGCGCGCAAAACCGATGCGCGAGGAATGTAATAGAGCCCTATGTGTGTAAATATATATGTCTTATAATATATAAGTCCATGATGTATTTGTGTATTTTTTTATTTTTTTTTGGATGTTGGGGGTGGAGAGAGAAATCATGCGGGCTATCGGGGGGGGGGGGCGGGGCAAGAAAATGTTTGCCCAGGGTCCAATAAATATTAAAGATGGGCCTGGCTGGAATTACAATCCTCGCGCATTTTTTCATCCGTCGAGCATTAACGCGCGTAAAACGGATGCGCACAAATGCACTCGCAGCAGCGGTGCGCGCAGAAATCAGTGCGGACTGTTTTTTTCACGCGATTGAGCCAATCAGAATTAAGAACCACAATTATCTCACGTTAAATTTTTGCGCCTGCCAAAGTCAATCTGAGTATAAATGCTGCAGCAATAATAAATGCACACACAACTTCTCCATTTTATTGGTTTGGTATGAGTAGAATGTGTAACTATATTTTGCTGCATTTTTTTTGGGCTGGTGTATTTGGGTTCGGCCAGGTTGTTCAGATTTGCCATTAGCACCAGCTTTTAGGAGTTGCTAAAATTCTGTGCGCATAGGCTATGCATTAAATCCTGCGCATAGATTGTAATACCATCCGCGTACCAGCGCACATTCGCGTCTGCGCTCACAATGTTAAGTATAGGACGCGTGCAGTACAGTACGCTTGCGCAGATTCACCCGCAGTAGACGAATATGATTGTTTGTTGCTCTGACATTGTAATACGATGTTCAGCGCAAAGGGTTTTACCCCTCGCCTTAATGCGTTTTTTTTTCACCGGCGCAAATGTTTTTGCGCGAAGATTGTAATAGGGCCCGTAAAATATTGCCCCTAGCTCACACATGGATATATTTGCCCCGAGTCCACATGCATATATTGCCCAGGCTCACATGGATATATTTGCCCCCAGCTCACATGGATATATATTTGCCCCAGCTCACATGGATATATTGCCCCCAGCTCATACGGATATATATTTGCCACAGCTCACATAGATATATATTTTCCCCCAGCTCACACATGGATATATATTTGCCCCCAGCTCACATGGATATATTTGCCCCCAGCGCACATGGATATATTTGCCCCCAGCTGTCACCTCCTCTACCAGGCTCCGAGTACCCGCCGGCCGGTTTTAGCCCTACGAGCGGCCGCCAACATGCAGCTTGGCCGCTTGCCTGGGAACCACCTGACCAGCACAGCCGCGTTCTCGCAAGATCCCGGAGTTCACGAGAACTGCGCTGGTCAGATGGTTCCCAGGCGAGTGGCCAAGCTGCATCCCGTTGGCGCTCGTAGGGAGAAAACCAGCTGGCGGCGGCTGGTCGGTATCTGGGGGGGGCAATTGCCCCCTTGCCCCCTCCGGATCAGCCCCTGAGTGCAATCACAAAACACAGCTTTTATTTCAAAACACATTGCCAGCCCTTTTTAGCTTTTTTTTCTTACAATATTTTCTATGAAAAATGTCAAAAGGTGATTGAGATTCTGTATTTCACAAATGTCGTGTGTCTATTTAACCTACAGTACATTAAGCGTGTTTTCTGAACCCATAGATTTTAATCTAAGGCTGGGGTCAGGCGAACGCAGTGCGAACGTGCGTTTAGCTGCACTTTATTACAGCCGTGGTAGCAGCAAATGACATCCATTGCAGGCCCACATACGAAGTACGGCCGCACGAAAGTTTAGCCGTGCAACGCAAGAGGCAAACAAACGCATTTTTGCAAGAATGTCGATCTGCTAGTACTGACGTACAGCGTGCGCTGCGTCCGCATAGCAGCGTGTGTGCGTGATTAGGAGACGTCAGACGCTGCTCATGTCCGGCCAACATAACGTCCAGACACCCAAAGTTTCCTGGTTTGGATACGTAAAATCACGACCAAAATTGTGCATCGTATGACCGCTATCGCGTCTTCTGTGAAAAAATGCATTCGGACGCATAGACACACTTTTTGACGGTAGACGTGAAAAATGCATTAGTCTGACCCTAGCCTTAAGAGGTTATTTTCTAAACTTTGAATTGGCCCCGAATTGCACCGAAAGGTGAATTTCACTGGTGTGTGCAATTTCGGGTAATTCTTCTATTCACTAAGCTGTCAATTCGCAAAATTCGGGAGAATTGACAGCGAAATACGACGATACGATACCGAAATAGTCAAATAGAAGACTTTTATTCACAGAAAGCTGAATTGCACCAAATTTCAGGCGCAATGCCCTGATTTTTGGTGTTTCAATTCGACGGCTTTAAAGAGGCGAATAACATAGGTTTCAATGTAAAAATGTAAAATCTTGTAAAATACTTTTTTAAAAGATTTTTTTTTTTAAAAAAAGAACACGTTTTATTTTTTTTAAATTTTTTAACAGGCCTTTTTATAATTTTTAAATTACTTTTTTATTATTTGGATACATTTTTACTGATTGCAACTCCTATTAGGAGAATAGAAGAATTTTTTTTTTCTTCAGTTTGGTGGAATTCACGATGCCAACTCGGCGCAATTCAGTGGTTTTCGTTGACATCCGATAACGGCTTCGGCAACTCCACATTCAGAAAAATAGATTGTCCATTTGCTATATAGTGCCGTATATTTAGCGAAATGGAATCGCCAAAGTGAGCTGAAATGGGCCGAAACGCAAATCAATTGCATGCAATTTCGGAGCTTTGTGAATACACCCTTAAGCGTTTGATGGCTAATATACAACGCATGTTTATCTAAAGTCAACAGTGCCCTCTGGCTGTTAAAACCAAAATTATACTTGATCTCATGTAGAGGAAGGGAGTATATTTAAAAGGAAACAAAATAGCAAAACAAGAGGACATAGTCTTAGATTAGAGGGGCAAAGGTTTAAAAGTAACATCAGGAACCATTATTTTACTGAGAGGGTGGTGGATACATGGAACAGTCTTCCAGTAGAAGTGGTAGAGGCCAAAACCGTAATTGAATTTAAGCAAGCATGGGATAGGCATAAGGCTATCCTAAACAAAAGATAAATCCAGGTAAAGTATCCATGTAATTGGGCAGACTAGATGGGCCGAAAGGTTCTTATCTGCCGACATTTTTCTATGTTTCTAATTACAAATTGCCTTAAATGATCGAATATACTTTTGCAAACTTGTGCATTACATAAAGGACAAGTAGCATCAGATATCAGAACCACATAATATGAATTTTATACCAAGTCTGTTCTATCAACTTGACTAGTGTGGCCTTAGACTTGAAATTAAGTGAATTAACTCTTTATATACAATCCCACCCTTCTCAATAATAATCTACCAACCACATTGAGCTTCCAAATAGTTTCAATCATGGGTATATCATGGGTTATTGGGTATAATTATTTTTCTAGATGAGGATTATGGCTGGAATTTCAAGGTTACACATGCCAAGGAACATATTTAATCTGTTTCTGATAGGAATATGGGTATAATTAGTTTAATACATGGGAATTATAGGCGGAACATCTTGGCAAAACAAGCCAAGGAACATACGCATTTCAGCCTGCAAATGTATTTTCTTTCAGATGATTGCATGTCACACAAACCCGTCTAAATAGAACTTAATATAATTTGAATAGTTCATATCAAAGATTCAATTACAGGACTTCTGAGTGCTATACACAGTAGCTCGCAGGATAGTAACCTAACTGCACTAATGCTATAGTCAGATACTTTAAAGACGCAGAATAAATAGATTCTGTGCAAGTGATCTGCATAGAAATCATAGCTGGATACCAACAATATTGTGGTAAAAGATATACTGTAGATCCCAACTGTCAAGCACAATTTTCCAAAAGGCTAAAATGGATTCACATAGAAACTCATTCACAATCAAGTTGTATGTATAAGAGTTTGTGATAAAAAAAATATTTTAGAACCAGCACAACCACCTGTTAATTTCAATGTGGCCATTTAATTATTTGGGCTGAAGCAGTTAATCTATTGAGAATAGGTGTCAACAGCACGCACTTGGTCTTTGTACAGCACGCACCGATTAGAGTTGGACCGAGTTAATATTTAACATTAGACTCTACTTCAGAGCCGATTGGAGAAAACATACCATAAGCACATATTGGAACACACATTTTTGCTGTCCTTGATCATGACAATCTAAAATTACTTCCTGGTAAAACATATTTTCTTCAATTAATACTATATATAAAACATTTTCATGACCTATATTCCTAAGAAGCGTTACATGACATGACACACCAGAAGTACACTGAAACACACGGAGGGGGCGTGGCTGGATGTGCCAGGGAGCAGACGTGTTTGGAGGGAGCTCTGCCAGATTCGCCTGTTAGTGAGGGATTTTCGCTGGAGCCACTCATCCAGTTACCCACTATTGGGGTCCCTGAGCAGCTGGCCATAACGAGGATTGCTCCGGGGCCCGTTTTTGTCCCCCCCTCCGGAGCACAGCTGAGATTTAGCCCATCGGGTCTGTAGGACCTGGACGCTTGTTCCTCCTACTGCTTCCCCTGTGGAGACACCAACCCGGGAGTTTGGCGGCTGTGGATTGAGGGGATGGAGGGCCCCCATCTTCCGGCTGCATCTGCGGAGCCCCCGGAGACAAAGTTGTAGGAGCAGGTGAATGGACGTAGTCTGGAGCGGATCCCCCCTGTCAGTGACTTGGAGGCTGCGTTTGCGGCCCTCAAGGTCTGTTTGGCGCAGCTGCCGGGGAAGGAGGGGAGGACGAGAGCCTGCTTTGTCAGGGCTTATGGAGGCGACTGATGGCCGTGTGGAGGTCTGGCCAGGTGACCGCGGACTTGAGGATGAAGGCTGTTTTACCAGATGATCGTGGAGAAGGGGCTGGAGGCATGAGTGGAGTTGGTGGTGAGCCGGGACCTGCTGCGCCGGAGGTCGTGGTGGCGACATTGGAACTGCCTGCTGCTGAACACTGGGAGAGCACCGCAGAGGATGGCGGGCTGCTCCCTGAAGCTCCTGAGGATACCAGAGGAGAGGCAGAGGACCCGGTACGGATCGCCGTCACTCCGACTGGGCTGGGGCCACAATGGATCCCCGGGGGGCTGTCGGCTGGCGGGCTGAAGAGCCGCATGACGTGGCCCTCGCTGTGGCGGTGATGGCGTGGAGGATGCCGATTTACCGCGCCACCAGTGAGATGGTTCGGTACCAGGGGGCCGAATATGCAGCATTCCCGCTGGACACTGGCTGAGGCGGTCGGTGGAGTCACCGTTTATGCCATTTTTGTTGCTGACCTGTGCCTTCTTGCAGCGATGACCCCCCTCCTGCGCAGATTTTTCCTACCCCTCTCCCCCGGCTGTGTTTCTTATTTTGGTTCCCCCCCCCGACTTTTACTTTTTACTTCTCCTGCTCCAGCATAATCAGTTAGCACCAGCTTAAACTCCCCCCCCCATTAAATCAGATATTCACCTCTCAGCCTGCGGTGAGAACGGTGGCCCCATGGGGAACAGTTTAGATGGAAAACAGGAAGGGGAGGTATAATGACATAACCAACACAGCACAAAGGGGAATGAAAATCCCTTAAAGAGATAGAGACATCTGATTAGTTTACAACAGACAGGATTAGCACATTATCAACATCAATTTAACACCATATCAATCTAAAGAACAAACAACTAAATAGACAGCAAGAACAATAGTTCTAAAAGGATTACTAAAACAAACCAGATTTTTAATGAACCATTTTTTTTTTCAATATAATTTTTTTTATTATTTTGCATTTAACAGGTTCAAACAAGGGGGAAAGTGGGATACAAAAAAGATAAAGGAGGGGAAATAGGGGAACATTGCAACCATTCATATAACAGTGATGATTCGAGAAAGACATGTTCAGTGTTCACTTTACCAGCTTAACAGTATATATGTCCCAAACAGACCAATGGTCTTTCCTCGTTTGCGAGATCTCTAGCCATCCCATCCAGAAGTCTCAATACATTCAATCGGTTGGTAATATCTTTTAGTGTGGGGAGATTGGAAGACTTCCATCTAGCTGCGACTAAGGTCGTCGCCACAGACAGTACGTAAGCCAAGGACTGTTTTTGCTAGCTGGAGAGGGTGACACGAGAGGATGGACGTCGGGAGAGGGTGACACACAATATTGTTCAAAAGGAGTCAATAATATGGTCTGATCGGGAAACTCCAGCATGTGGTGCATTGAGAGGCAGGACCTAATTTGTAGGAAAGAATAACTAAGGGAGGGGCCAAAAGAGAATTTCTGACTCAGGGTGGGGAACAACATGAGACCCTGAGAATCATATAAATGACACAAATGTGTAATACCTTTCAGAAACCACGGGCAATGATTAAAATTATCCAATATCAATCGGGGAAGCATCAGAAGGGGGCCAATACGCGGTCGCCGAAATTTAGGCGTCCAAGCCAGAGTAGCATAATCATAAGGGAGGGATTGGGGAGAGATCAGCAATGACCACTGAGGCGAGTTGGTTCGGTAAACCAAGTGGCCAAGGTTCAGTAACACCGCCGCTCTATAATAAAGCAGAATGTTCGGGAGGCCAAGACCTCCAAGTGAAACTGGATAATGCAGAATATTTCCCATGCCACACAAAATGGCATAAAGAGGAAAGCAGGGATTTAAAAAGCATTAAAGGGGCCAGTAAAGGATGGGCTCTGAAAACATACAGCAGTTTCGGTAGCAACATCATTTTAATAGCATGTATCCTGCCCACCCAGGAGAGCTCAACCTTAGACCATCTATGGCATAACATTTTAGTCAAGGAGATGAGGGGTTTATAATTCAAATCAAATAGGGTGGTCATGGAAAAGGATAGTTTAATTCCCAGATAAGTCAAGAAACTCGTTCTCCAGTCAAAGGGATAGAGTCTTTTTAATAAGGCTACCTCCGGGCCAGGAATAGCATATGGGAGGGCTTGCGTTTTAGTTATATTGAGCTTATGGTAGGGTAACCTTCCATATTTGTCTAGAATCGTCTGTAAGGCGGTAAGGGACGTTATGGGATTTGTCATCGTAACGAGGATGTCGTCTGCAAACAAACTAAGCTTACAGGAAGACGGACCTACAGGGATTCTCTCCACCTCATCAGCTTGCCGGATCACCTGTGCCAGGGGTTCAAGAGCTAAAGCATAAAGTAGTGGGGAAAGTGGACATCCCTGTCTAGTCCCATTAGTAATATACATTGGTTTGGAGAGAAAACCTGCATTAAGTACAGACGCAGACGGAGTCGAGTTTGCATATAGAGCCATAACAGCAGTAATTAACGCACAGGGAAAATTTAGTTTTAAAGTGCATGTTCTAAAAAAAAACAATGTACGCGGTTGAATGCCTTTTTGGCATCGAGAGATAAAAGTAGAGTTGGAGTTGCTGTACGAGCCACCATATCCATTAAAGTGGTAACTTTGATGGTATTATCAGGGCCCGTCTGTGTTTAATGAAACCCTCCTGATTGTCCGCAATTAGCAAGGTCAACAAGTAACTAACCTAGTAGCCAAAATCTTAGCATATAACTTAGTATCCGTATTAAGTAATGAAATGGGCCTATATTTAGAGCATGTCGGGGACGGCGGAGAGGTTTTAGGGAGGGTAATGATAGTAGCAGACAGCCAATCAGGGGATGCTCGGCCAGACTGAAAAATATGTTGAAACGCAGATAAGGGGTATGGAGACAACTGGGCTCAAATGACCGATAGTAAAGCGCCGTGAACCCATCAGGGCCAGGGGCCTTACAAGGTTTGAGGGAAGCAATAGAAGAGGTGAGTTCTATTTGGGATATCGGGGGCATCAGAGTAATATGTTGATCGTCTGACAGAGCTGGGAGGTGCAGGCACTGTAAAAAAGGGACAATATCAGCTATTAAAGAATAGTTTCATCATCTTGTAAATTATATAATTCGGAGTAATATTCCGCAAAACAATCAGCGATCTGTTACAGATGGAAACAGGCATCCCCATTCTTGGCGGTCAGTTTTTCTATTTTAGATTTAGTAGCATGTTGGTGAAGTTTGTTAGCCATTAATCTACTGGCTTTATTGCCATGGAGGTAATGCCGCGCCTGTAGGCGGCGGGCTGCCCACAAGTAGTCCTTCTTGTCTAAGTCAGTCAGTTGAGTTTGAAGGTCGTGAAGAAGGGCCTGTGAAGTCACATCATTATGTCTTTTATGTTGGATCGCAGCGTCGTGGATTTGGCGTAGAAGATCTAGTCTATGGGAAGTAGCCAGCTTTTTAAAGTGAGAGCCCCATTTAAGAAGCACACCTCGGATCACAGGCTTATGAGCCTGCCAGAGAGTGGTTAAAGTCGCCACATATCACAAGTCTGCCTGTACAAACCCGCATTAATTTTAGGAGAGCATTCTTAAAGAAAGGCAATTGGTCTACATTGGGGCAGAAAAAATTTGCAATCGTATATGTAACCCGATCAATATCACATACCAAAAACAAAAAACGGCCATGTGGGTCAATCACTGATCTGTGTAAAGTAAACGAGACATCACGATGAATCAATACAGAGACACCTCTCACTTTAACCGGGGCAGTGGCATGAAAGTGGTGTGGGTAAGCGGGAAGGTATAGCTTGGGATGGACAGAATGCTTGAAATGGGTTTCCTGTAAACACACTACAGCTGGGGGATTATGGCGCAGGTCTGCATATAGGGAGTGCCGCTTGTAGGGAATATTTAACCCTTTAACATTTAAAGAAACAATTTTCAAACCCATCTCAAGTGGACTGACAAATACTTAACAGACGAAAGAAAAACCCAAAAATACAGTTCGACAGTAGCCCTGTGATGGAGAAGCAAATATGTCCCAATCAGTCTCATGACATTGTACTAGAATGGAGCAATGGGGGAGGAAAAAAACAAAAAAATGAGGGGAAAAAAGTGAAGGGGAAAAAAAGGGAAACAAAAAAAGAAAAAATATAGAGTCAGTGCAACAAGCAACTGCTCCCTGTACAAAAATGACTCCGTGGCCACAGGTACACATCGGGCCTACCTGTCACAATCAGTCACAAGGAGGGCACCTTGCATTAACCAAGGTGAGGCACTGGTACAAAGGAAAGCCCCAATATGCAGATGATACAGAGTAGACAGCCTAGGCCAGAGACCCTGCACGGTAAACAGCAGCCCTATTCTGAAAGGGATCCAGAACCGGGAGAATAGTCAGCCAGGCACAAGGGTCAGAACCAGGTAATCAGTCAGACATATAATATAACCAGACAAAGGAGAAACACTAGAACTAATTACACAGGAATGACTGGACATGAACTAGAACCTGAACTAACTAAAGATACAGCAGACAGATACGGTAAACAAGAAAACACAAACTAAACAGAATAACAGCAGGGAGCTCTCAGGAACAAACAGCAGGAACCAGGAACTGAAGTGAACCAAAATGCAAGAGCAATGGGATAAGGGCCATATAGGGAGGTGATCAGCCCACATCACCAGCAGGAGAGCTAACAAGGAAGCCAATTAACCCCATAGCTGCCATTCAGGGAAAGCACATAAGAAACAAATGGGAACCACAGACATAAAGAATACAGAGGGCAGGGGGACAGGCCTGGAACGGGGAAACGTGACAGTAGGCCCCTCTCAAAGAGTGTCCACTGGGCACCCACAAAACCCAGAAACACACACTCAGTAATCTGAGTCCTCAGAATCTTTTTCAAAATTTCTCCAGACATTAGGGTGTCGCTGAAGCACTGCCAAGTGCGCCTCACGGACCAATAACCCAGAAGGCATACTCACGTATCCTTTAGGAACATTTCTCCATTTGGGACACATTTTACCCATCAGACTACCTGATTTCTGAGATTACTCAAGGCAAGCAAGGAGTATGGCCTTATTGGACTCAGAGTGGAGCGTGTCATCCTCAGACCCTGGGTGAAGAGTGGCATCCTCGGACCCAACTAGACTCTAGCTGGTCACCCTTTTTTATCTCCTCCTTGAGCGAGACTTGGTCAGGGGTGACCGTATCACAGGACATAGCACTAGTGGAACCACTGTGAGACATGGGCACAGTGGTTATGCAACATGGCTCTGGCACCGTTGACACACAGCTTGACTCGGGCACTGCTTTCTTGAAGCTTAACATGGGTTTAACTGGCAACACATCAACATTGGGCATGAGGGCCTCATTGCCCAAACTAGACATAAAGGGCTTATCGCCCAAACCAGACATGAAGGGCTCCTTGCCCAAACCAGAGATGAAGGTATCGTTGCCCAATCTAGACGTGAAGGGCTCGGCTGCCTTGCAACTCAGCACCTCGCCAGGACCGAGCATCGCTAGCACCGCGCCAGGATCGGGTATCGTTCGCAAATCGCCCGGATCAGGCATTGCTGGCACCGCGCCAGGATCGTGCATCCCTGGCACCGCGCAAGGATCAGGTATCGTTGGCAATGTGCCAGGATCAGGCATCGCTGGGAACTCGCCAGGATCGCTTATCGCTGGCAACTTGCCAGGATCAGGCATCACTGGCACCGCTGACACACAGCTTGACTCGGATATTGCTGACACACAGCTTGACTCGGACACTGCTGGCACAGCGCCAGCATCGGGCATGGGTGGCACATTGCCAGCATCGGGCATGGGTGGCACATCGCCAGCATCGGGCATGAGTAGCACATAGCCAGCATCGAGCGTGGGTGGCACAGCCAGCATCGAGAGTGGGTGGCACATAGCCAGCAACAGATGTGACAGCTTCACTGTGGGACGAAGGCACCATGGTTTTGCACTGGACATAAACATTGCCACTGGATTCGATGATTGCGGCCTCACCGCCAGATTCCATGATTGCGGCCTCGCCACTAGGCTCCATGATTGCGGCCTCGCCGCTTGACACTAGGAGTGCAGTGGGTGATGCAGATAGGCGAATAGCACAGGAGGTAATACAACCTGCAACTATATGACGCCGTGGACCACCATTCGGGTGTCTGGCCATTTGAAGAGGCCACATACAGCAAGCCATCATGGGAGTGATCTCCATTGCTTCATCCTCCTCTGATCCCATGGCCAAGTAGGAGTCATACTCCATGCACTCCTCAGGCTCATGGACAGGAGACCTGACAAATTCAGGAGTGTCAGTTGCCCCCTCCACAGGCCTGGTTACCCTAGAAAGGGTTCTCCTAGACCTGGATGGTACAGAGGGTCTGACATTGTCTGACTTGTAACAGGGCCTGGTGCCATCTGACCCAAAACGGGGCCTGGCACCATCTGACCCACAAGCAGGAAGCTTGGCTGGGTCTGGAGCATCATTTGCCCCCTCCACAGACTTGGTTACCCTAGGAAGGGTTCTCCTAGACCTGGACGGTACAGGGGTCTGACAACAGTAGATTTGTAATAGGGTCTGGCACCATCTGACCCATAACGGGGTCTGGCACTAGTGACCTTACTGCGGGATGTAGGCACAGTGGGCACCTTGCCAGTCTCAGAGCGCACTGGCTTTAGCGGGCACTCGGATATGAAATGTGATGAACTGGCACAATAAAAACAGAGTTTGCCAGTTCGCCTTCTATTCCTTTCCTCAGGAGAAAGTGGACCACGAACCCTGCTTTCTAGAACAACTTGATCACCAGAAGTGAGAGCAAAAACTGTGTCCATTAACCCTTTCCACTTAGACATCAGTTCACCAAACAGGTGCAGCATGGACTCTAACACTCTACGTATCTCTGCGGGCTTTATGGTAGGCTCTTGCATTATGTCACAATCAGTCACAAGGAGGGCACCTTGCATTAGCCAAGGTGAGGCACTGGTACAAAGGAAAGCCCCAATATGCAGATGATACAGAGTAGACAGCCTAGGCCAGAGACCCTGCATGGTAAACAGCAGCCCTATTCTGAAAGACTGGTCTTTAGAATAGCCGGATCTGCTCTAAAGGAAAAAATATATAACAACGCCGTGCAGAGTCTAAGGACCTACAGATGAGACAGGACTATCACTATATAAACGGTACAGACAAGAAATATCCACATAGAGAAGTCAAGAAAAAGACAGAAGTCATAAACCAGAACGTATACCTTATACAGATGCCATGGGTCCAGAACCAGGAGAATAGTCAGCCAGGTAAAAGGGTCAGAACCAGGTAATCAGTCAGACATATAACATAACCAGACAAAGGAGAAACCCTAGAACTAATTACACAGGAATGACTGGACATGAACTAGAACCTGAACTAACTAAAGATACAGCAGACGGATAAAGTAAACAAGAAAACACAAACTAAACAGAATAACAGCAGGGAGCTCAGCAGGAAGCAAGAACTGAAGTGAACCAAAATGCAAGAGCAATGGGATAAGGGCCCATTGCAATATATAGGGGGGTGATCAGCCCACTTCACCAGCAGGAGAGCTAACAAGTGTAACGACTGGGGGGGACCTGACTAGACATGGACAGGAGAGTGTGAGCTATTTTGCAGTGAGTAGACATGAACAGACATGAACTTAAAGAGTAAATAAAAGGAATTTATTTGCAACACTAAGAAACAAAGAGGAACTAATATTAACAGACAGGAGATCCAGAACTAAATACACATGAAACTAGAAACCAGGGAACTTAGCAAAACATAGGGCAGAAAGGGAAACAGACCTGAACTAAATATACAATGAATGCCAGACTATACCAGACAAATGATACAAAAGCGAAGAAAACAAAAAGCAGGATCAAGATCAGAATGAGGCTAAAACTCAAAGAGAAAAACAAAACAGACTAGACTAGACCAGAACATGAATAAACTAGAAGCTTGAATCAGAAACAGTACTTATCACAATAAGCTCCAGAAACAAATGAGGCAGCGTCCTTCATTAGGCGCTGCCTGCTTATAAGCACATGCGTTCATTGAACAAATAGAGTCCAGGTGTTGTTCCATGGCTTCAATCAAAAAGAAACAGAATGATCAGACTAGATGCAGAAATCAAAGAAGCCTGAGGTGGCGGCAGATGCACTGAATGTCCAGATTCTTCACTGGCAAAGTCCACCTCTGCCAGAGGGGGCGCAGGACGTCACAACAAGGAAGCAACTTAACCCCTGACCTGCCATCCAGGGAAAGCACATACAGAAATAAATGGGAAGCACAGACATAAAGAATACAGGGAGACAGGGCTGGAATGGGGAAACATGACACTACCCCAAGAACCATGGGGGGAGTTGGGGGGTGCTGCCAGAGGAGGATGGTAAGCATCTGTAACAGCGTCAAACCGTCAGACCGGCCAGATGAAGCTAATAAAATACAAAAGGCAAGTCCAGACATCCGAGGACCAACCAGAGTCCTGAAAGCAAAGAAGATAGACATGGAAATCAAACGCAACCACTTCTCACTTCTCAGGACGCATGCGGTACCATTCCGGTGAAACCTTAGACGGCGAGGGAGGAGCCCAGTGTGGAGAGGTCATTTCACCCATCAGATCCCACACCTGAAGAGTGGAAACACCCTCCTGCAGCATATGAAACACGGATAAGGTTCCAGGGTAGGTAACCAATAGCTTCAAAGGGAAACCCCATCTATATGGGATATGATGGTCGCGAAGCACCTTGGTAACTGATAGGAATTCTCTGCGCCATTGCATCCAGGGCCGGCCCGACCATGGAGCAGTGTGGAGCACTTGCTCCAGGTGGCAGAAATTTGACCGTGGCAAATTCGCGACGCTGACGCCGCGGCCGCTGCAGTGCAATATGGCCCTCATCGTCACGAGTGCCACCACTGACCGCACCCACCCTGACCCACATGCATGCGTCCAGTCCACACGGCCAGCGTGGGATAAAGACGCCGCAGCGTGTGGGTGGATGGGCAAAGGGATCCTCATGCACACCGGGCACTTGTCTTCGTCTCGGTCCTCCAGTTCCCGCCGGGCCCTGCTGCTGGGTATGTCAGATTCTGGGCTCTGCTGGGTATGTCAAATTCTGGGCACTGCTGGGTATGTCAAATTCTGGGCTGTGCTGGGTATGTCAAATTCTGGGCTCTGCTGGGTATGTCAGATTCTGGGCTCTGCTGGGTATGTCAAATTCTGGGCTCTGCTGGGTATGTCAGATTCTGGGCTCTGCTGGCTATGTCACATTCTGAGCTCTGCTGGGTATGTCAGATTCTGGGCTCTGCTGGGTATGTCAAATTCTGGGCTCTGCTGGGTATTTCAGATTCTGGGCTCTACTGGGTATGTCAAATTCTAGGCTCTGCTGGGTATGTGAGATTCTGGGCTCTGCTGGGTACGTGAGATTCTGGGCTCTGTTGGGTATGTCAAATTCTGGGCTCTGCTGGGTATGTGAGATTCTGGGCTCTGCTGGGTATGTGAGATTCTGGCTCTGCTGGGTATGTCAGATTCTGGGCTCTGCTGGGTATGTCAAATTCTGGGCTCTGCTGGGTATTTCAGATTCTGGGCTCTACTGGGTATGTCAAATTCTAGGCTCTGCTGGGTATGTGAGATTCTGGGCTCTGCTGGGTACGTGAGATTCTGGGCTCTGTTGGGTATGTCAAATTCTGGGCTCTGCTGGGTATGTGAGATTCTGGGCTCTGCTGGGTATGTGAGATTCTGGGCTCTGCTGGGTATGTCAAATTCTGGGCTCTGCTGGGTATGTCAAATTCTGGGCCCTGCTGAGTATGTCAAATTCAGTGTGGCGCACTGTGATACGCTCATACACACATACAAAAACTTTTGGGTGGCAACATTTCAACCTTCGCTCCAGGCAGCACAATGTCTTGGGCCGGCCTTGGTTGCATCGTAGTCGCAGAAAGATCCGGAAAAAAGGAAATCCCTGCATAAGTGTCGGGAAGAACCGGAGCCTTTCGCATAGCCGCCATCAATGCATCTTTAATGTGGTAAAAACTAATAAGCGTCAAAACATCTCTGGGGATCGCAGCGTCCAGGTTGCATGGTTTTGGAACACGGTGTGCCCTATCCAGCAGTAAAGCCGAGTTATCTGTGTCAGGCAGTAGGATATGAAACTGTCATGCAAGTGTAGCGCTGTGTTAAATCTTGCTGCCGGTAGTACCTATTTTTGGCCACAAGATGGAGACAATCGCGATTAGAGACACGAGACATTGGGACTACATTTCCCGGCGTGCTTTGCAAAAGGACAGGAAGTGGGTGGGACAGGAGGCTTACTTCCCGAACCTCGTGAAGAACGCGCCAGAGCGCGCGAGGGAACGAGAGAGAGCAGACGCAGTGCAAGACATCGCAGGAGGGCCTAGGCCAGAGCAAGAGAGAGACCTGTCAGTTCCTTATCGGGTCATTCGGCCTAAAGAGAAGGAGACCTCCGAGTTCCTGAGATTGCTGCAGATTAAAGAAGCCAAAGACCTGGAGTGAGGAGTTGCCGCGAGCTGATCGGATACGGAGAGCAGGCGGTGAGCGGGACAAGTCGCGGACAAGCAACAGAGAGTCAGACAACGGATCCGGCCGCTAGTATCCCCAGTCAAAATCGAGCGGAGAGACGTCCTGGGTCAGCTGAGCCTACAGCAACCGGTGGATGGGTGAGAGGCCTCCAAGGCCGTATGTAATTAAGGAACACACTGCTGTTTTCTCTTTAAAGTCCACAGGGCCCCAACTTGACTAGTCGAAGACATTCTTTAAGTAAATTCACTGGCCAGTTGAACAGTACCCGGGTACCACACACACATACACACCTTTTACATTCCGGGACTTAAACCTGTGCAGGACTCATTTTGTTACGAATCGGAACGGGAGTTAAAGTTACGTTCTGAATACATATTTTTCTCTTTTTCCGCTGCGCGTTTATCGTAATACGAAGAGATTGTATTTTGGGGTTCGCTACGTGTCTCTGTTTTTCCGAACTATTGGCAATTGCATATATTTTTCTGTTCGGTTGCGAATATTTTATTCTTCCGAAATACGAAGCCTCGTGTTTCGTTTCTTTTCCGCTACGCGTTTTACCGCAATACGAAAGTACTGTAATAATATCTGTGAATACCGTGTCTCAACATCTGCTTATTATTTTAGTAAACTATTTAAATGATAAAAACTCACAGCGGTGTTGGAGTATATTTATTCCCTAGTGCGGGGAGACTGACCCGTGGTTCATTTTCAGCGGCTCCTCCGGGAGTGAGCGCTACACGTGGGGGCTCGTTTCCGGGATCCAGTCTCTGGAAAAACCGCATCTAAAGGGTTAAATATGGATCCAGACACTGTTGCCGAGTGGTGTGAGGAGCACAGTGGTCAGTTAGAATGTTGTATAGTCATGGATACTCCCGCAGACACTTGGGCGAAGATCAGATTCGCCAGGCTGTGGCCGTGCTGACACCAGACCATCGGGGGTTAATACTGGACATTGTAAAGAACACAGATACCTCTCACACGTATGTTCTTCTTGAATGGAGAAAGGGTGTTCCACCATGTTTTCAGGGCGCGAGCGTGAAACTGGCCGATGAGGTGGAAGTCCAACTAATTCAGCCAAGTGCGCCACGTGGCGAATCCGCAAGTGTTCCCGCGCCTAGTCCGTTGGCCATGATCGGGCCTGAATTTATCGTGGCTATTGGAGATCTACTGGCTAAATGTCAGAAAACAAGCCCTCCTCACACTAACTTCGGTTATCGACGGTTAAGAAATTTTACAGGAAACGTGCCAACTCCGGCGGGAGAAGAAACCTTTGAAGAATGGGTGGAACAGGCGATGCAGGCTCTGGATGAGTGGGATGTCCCTGAGGCCCAGAGAAAAGCAAAGGATCACCGAGAGTTTAAAGGGACCTGCGTCAGAAGCGGTGAGAAACCTGAAACTGAGCAGAAAAGATTGTACTGCTTTAGATTACCTAAACGTTCTTGAGGAAGTTTTTGGGCGAACCGAAAAGGCGGCCGAACTGGTATATCAGTACGAACACACCTATCAGAGAAGAGGTGAAAGGATGACCGAGTACATGAGGCGCCTAGATAAGATTCTACACCAGATACTCCTGAAGAAAGGGGCCGAACCGGCCGAAGTAGATAAGATCCGAATAAAACAGATCCTGAGGGGCTCTCAACCTTTAGATCCAGTAATGATGCAGCTGAGAAGCAGAGCAGGTAACCAAGAGTTAAAGTACCTGGAACTGATCCGAGTTGTACGAGAGGAAGAGGCTTTACTGGAAGAGAAATCCTTCAGGCGGGGGAAAGGGTTTATGCACAACCTGTGAGACATAACGACGGTCTGCGGCCTGAAAGCGACTCCCTAGATACTTGTGGA
Organism: Leptobrachium leishanense; assembly: GCA_009667805.1. Lineage (NCBI taxonomy): Eukaryota > Metazoa > Chordata > Amphibia > Anura > Megophryidae > Leptobrachium > Leptobrachium leishanense. The sequence goes on from CM019063.1 coordinate 340,632,871, forward strand.
TCTGACGAGGACGAACAAGAGCACCTAGTCGTTTTTAAATCTACAGAGAGGGCTGCCAAAGAATCGAACCTCCCTGAACGTGGTGAATTGTCCAAAACCGTCAAGAAAGTACAGGAAGCTCAAGTTGAATTGCAACAAGCGCACGCGGAACTGTGCCGAGTGTTGATGAAGGTGACCGAAATGCAGGCAGAAATGCAGAAATTCCTCACAGGTATGCAGACGACAGGAGTTGCTGTGGCATCTAGTCCAAGTCCTTTAACAAAATCTCAACAAGCAACTACGTCTCCGCTCTCTAAGAAGAGATGTTTCGGTTGTGGAGAAATGGGCCATTTCCGCGCACAGTGCAAAGGCCGGAAGCCTGAGAAGGATAGAGTCGAGGGACTGTTGGAAGCCTTAGAAGGACTGTTATCTACCTCACCGGCGGGAAACGCCAGAGGGCACAAGTGAAGGAGCAACTTAGGTGCCCGAAGGTTGAACCCCGCTCCAAAAACCAAGCCAAGACTAAAAGGACGAGAGGGCCTAAAACCGAGCCAAATGCTGAACCTGCCAGAACCGAAAGAGTCACTCCCTTAGCATCCGGGTCTACGTCATGGGGAAGCAATGCACACCCAAAGCCTACACGGGCCAAGAAAAAGGCCAGGGTACAGCAAACCGGGTCTAAGCGTCCGGATACCGCCACCAAGTTTCCTGACCAACTGATAGGTCCTTCTCCTATTGTGCCAATCCAAGTGGAAGGAGTTTACACTAAAGCCCTGTTAGATTCAGGGGCTCAAGTGACATTGATCTACAAAGACTTCTACGAGAAACACTTAAAGCACATTCCTCTGCAAGAATTGAAGGATTTGGAAATATGGGGTATCGGCACTGAGAAGCTCCCTTATGACGGGTACCTGCAAGTGGAGTTGGAGATCGGATCTGAAGTCATCGGGCAGTCTGGGGGTTGCGATGCATTGCGCCATTGTGTGTCCTCGACCCTCAGGTGCGAACAGAAGCTCCCTGATAGTGGGGACGAATACTGACCTAGTGCGGCGTCTCTTGACACCTGTTGTATTGGAAGAAGGTTCGACTCAAGGAGTACACCCAATGTTACGTCCGGTCTATCAGAGGATGGTCGAAGAACGAAAGGCACCTGCCGAGGTGGGAAGACTGTGGAGACTGGGTGGAACAGAGAAGGTTCTGCAAGCAGGAGAAGTAGCGAGTTTCCGGGCTTCAGTCAAGTTGAACGGATCGCAACCAGGTCCCTATGTGGTGCTGGGAACCGATTTTAATCATGGGAGTGAAACCGGAGTCGAAGTAATTCCTGAAATAATTTCCACAAAAGCTCTGAAGAGAACACGAGGAAGAGTCTCGGTCAGCGTATGCAATGTGACGGATTCTCCAGTAGTCCTTAGAGCACGAATGCCTATCGGGCAAGTAGAGTCTGCTACTCCCCTCTCTACCGATTCAGGAGGGGGAGTGGATAAAGAGATTCCAGATGAAAGATTCTACCCCAAGGACGCTCCCATTTCACCTGAGTGGAAGAAACGTCTTCAGTCTCAAGTTCTAAAGTGGAAAGAATTGTTCTCGAAAGATGAGTTCGATGTGGGCCTAGCTAAGAGTACTGAGCACCGCATTCGGTTACAAGAAGACAAGCCGTTTCGGGAAAGATCAAGGCGAGTTCCGCTAGGAGACTTAGATGATCTGCGAGAGCAGCTGAACGAATTGCAAAGAACCAAGGTGATTCAAGAGTCCAGGAGTCCATACGCATCTCCCATAGTGTTGGTCCGGAAGAAAAATGGTTCTGTCCGCTTATGCATAGACTACCGCACATTGAACCGGAGAACCATCCCCGATCAATATGCCACTCCTCGGATAGAAGATGCCCTACAGTGTTTGTCTAGAGCAAAGTGGTTTAGTGTACTAGACCTGTGAAGCGGGTATCACCAGATACCAATGCATCCTGAAGACAAGGAGAAAACTGCGTTCATCTGTCCACTGGGGTTCTTTGAATTCAACAGAATGCCTCAAGGCCTTACGGGGGCTCCAGCCACGTTCCAACGGTTGATGGAGAAGACAGTCGGGGATATGAATCTAATCGAAGTATTAGTGTACCTGGATGACATAATTGTGTTTGGGAAGACTCTGGAAGAACATGAGCAACGTTTGGAGAAGGTCTTGAAGAGGCTCCATGAAGAGGGGCTGAAGCTGTCTCTGGAGAAATGCCAATTCTGTCTACCGTCTGTTACGTATCTAGGACATGTGGTCTCAGCAGAAGGTGTTTCGACAGACCCTCGGAAGTTGGAGGCTGTAGCTTCTTGGCCTAGACCCCGAAACGTCACTGAACTTAGATCTTTCTTGGGATTCTGTTCATACTATCGAAGGTTTGTGGGAGGATTTGCGAAAATAGCTCAACCACTGAACAAACTCCTGCAGAAGGAAACTACAGAAGAAGGCTGCAAGGTCTCTGACCAAAACCCGTCGGCTCCAGGGCCAAGGAAAGCTCGAGAGTCTATACAAGGTGAATGGACCAGTCAATGTGAAGGAGCTTTCGTGAAGTTGAAAGAGAGTCTAACCCGAGCTTCTGTTTTGGCCTATGCGGACCCTCACAAGCCGTATGAGTTACATGTGGATGCCAGCCGAGAAGGTCTGGGAGGAGTCCTGTATCAGGAGTATGGTGGATTGTTGAGGCCTGTGGCGTACGTGAGCCGGAGCCTTACGCCTTCAGAGAAGAATTACCCTACCCACAAGTTGGAGTTCCTAGCCTTAAAGTGGGCAGTGGTAGACAAGTTAAAAGACTATCTGTATGGAGCCGAGTTTGTGATCAAAACGGATAATAATCCTCTTACCTACATCCTTACTACCGCAAAACTGGACGCAACGGGACATCGGTGGTTGGCCGCTCTGTCAGGGTTTCGGTTCAGCTTGAAGTACCGCCCTGGGGTGAATAATCGAGATGCTGATGCGTTATCGAGAAGACCCTACACTACAGAATGGACTCAGTTGACTCCAGACGGGGTGCAAGCTTTGTGTCAAGGAACAGAGCGCCGGGTCAAAGGAGGGATTGAAGCGGAGGCCATAGGAGTCATGGCTGCGGCTGTTCCTGAGTTTTACTGTAACCCTACGCAGTTAAGGGATGAAAGTTTACCTACCTTTTCGAGACAGGACCTGAAAGCGGACCAGGCCAGAGACCCTTTAATTGCCTTGACCATAAAGGCCCTGACTGCAAACCAGCGTGAGATTTTGCTAACCAACTCCCCGAGTGGAGCCAGATTGGTCTACAAAGAGTGGGAGCGGTTGAAGATGTTGGATGGGGTGGTCTACCGAAGGGGCCCCTCAGCTAACGCTGAAGAGATTCAACAGTTATTCCTCCCCACTAAACATAGGGAGAGCGTGCTGCGATCACTACATGATGAGCATGGACATTTGGGTGCTGAGAGAACTTTTAAATTGGTACGAGATAGGTTCTATTGGCCTTGCATGAGAGCTGAAGTGGAGAGTTATTGTCATTCCTGTCTGAGGTGTATTCAGAGAAAGACTCTACCGACCCGAACTGCTCCAATGAGCCACCTGCAGAGCCAGGGACCCATGGATTTGGTGTGCATTGACTTCTTGTGCTTAGAGCCGGATGCTAGTGGACAAGGGAACATCCTAATAGTGACCGATCATTTCACTCGTTACGCCCAAGCTTTTTCCACAAAGGATCAACGCGCTCCGACCGTGGCCAAGGTGTTGATGGAAAAGTTTTTTGTTCATTACGGACTGCCAAGGAGGATACACTCGGATCAGGGTAGAGACTTTGAAAGCAGACTGGTGGGGCAATTGCTAGAGCTGTTGGGAATACAAAAGACACGAACTACACCATATCACCCTCAAGGTGATGCTCAGCCTGAAAGGTTTAATCGCACTCTACTAAACATGCTGGGGACCTTGTCGAATGTAGAGAAGCAGAGTTGGAGTCGTCACATAGCTACTCTGGTGCACGCGTATAACAGTACGGAGAGCGATGCAACTGGATACTCACCGTACCGTCTTATGTTCGGAAGGGAGGCTCGACTGCCGGTTGACTTGGCATTTGGGTTATCTTTAGACCAGACATCAGTAGCTTCCCATAGAAACTACGTGGATAGGCTTCGAAAGAATCTGGCTTCTGCATTTGAACAGGCCCGTTTGACCTCAGAAAACAGAGAGCAAAGAAACAAAAGGAACTATGACTTGAAAGTTCGAATACAAGATCTACAACCCAGTGATAGGGTTCTATTGAAGAACTTGGGTGCTGCTGCGAGACACAAGTTGGCGGATAGGTGGAGTTCCCAGGTTTACATTGTCTGCAAACAACTGCCGGGTCTGCCCGTGTATCAGATTCGCCCGGATGGAAAGGCTGGGCCTCTCAAGAACTGGCACCGGAATCATTTGTTACCTTGAGAGAGGCTGTGAGGATGCCAGTGGGGGACGAACTGCCTCTGCAAATTCGCCTGCTCCACGTTTGCCTCCTGTTACTCGGTCTCAGCAGACCCGGGCTGTCGAAGAGAGCGAAAGAGACAGTGAAGAAGAGAGTTATTGTCTGGACTGGATGCGCTCACCAGAGCCTGAGGAGATTGTAGTTGTTCCTGAGCGGTGGGAGAGTAATTTGAGACCTGAAGCTCCTGAATTTCTGCTAGAAGTCCCTGAGGTTGTTGGGATCCCGGTAGCTCCAGAAGTTGAAGCTTATTCAGGCGATTATAGTTCTATGCCTTCACTGGAGGGATTATACTCTGAAGAAACGTCTGCTCCAGTGATAGAGAGAAGGACTGAGCCAGCACCTATAGTACTTCCACCTGAAGAGGAACTGATTGAGCCAGAACCAAAACGCTCTGTTCGACCGCCCCAACGTCTCACCTACGACTCACCAGGACATAGCACTGAAGAGGCCATCACCACCGTGCAGAGGTTGCCCGAAGTGTCTGCTATGCTAGCTGAGATATCCCAAAATATGAATCAACTTGAGGAAGTGTTCCTAACCCACTATATGTATGCTGCTGAACCTGTACATGTTATGTAAACTTATTCGAATATTGTGGAAATGTAATGTAACTGTTGTACCTCCTTGGAGAGACCCAAGAGTTCTAGGAGGGGGAGAGTGTAGCGCTGTGTTAAATCTTGCTGCCGGTAGTACCTATTTTTGGCCACAAGATGGAGACAATCGCGATTAGAGACACGAGACATTGGGACTACATTTCCCGGCGTGCTTTGCAAAAGGACAGGAAGGTGTGGGACACAGGAGGCTTACTTCCCGAACCTCGTGGAGAACGCGCCAGAGCGCGCGAGGGAACGAGAGAGAGCAGACGCAGTGCAAGACATCGCAGGAGGGCCTAGGCCAGAGCAAGAGAGAGACCTGTCAGTTCCTTATCGGGTCATTCGGCCTAAAGAGAAGGAGACCTCCGAGTTCCTGAGATTGCTGCAGATTAAAGAAGCCAAAGACCTGGAGTGAGGAGTTGCCGCGAGCTGATCGGATACGGAGAGCAGGCGGTGAGCGGGACAAGTCGCGGACAAGCAACAGAGAGTCAGACAACGGATCCGGCCGCTAGTATCCCCAGCCAAAATCGAGCGGAGAGACGTCCTGGGTCAGCGGAGCCTACAGCAACCGGTGGATGGGTGAGAGGCCTCCAAGGCCGTATGTAATTAAGGAACACACTGCTGTTTTCTCTTTAAAGTCCACAGGGCCCCAACTTGACTAGTCGAAGACATTCTTTAAGTAAATTCACTGGCCAGTTGAACAGTACCCGGGTACCACACACACATACACACCTTTTACATTCCGGGACTTAAACCTGTGCAGGACTCATTTTGTTACGAATCGGAACGGGAGTTAAAGTTACGTTCTGAATACATATTTTTCTCTTTTTCCGCTGCGCGTTTATCGTAATACGAAGAGATTGTATTTTGGGGTTCGCTACGTGTCTCTGTTTTTCCGAACTATTGGGCAATTGCATATATTTTTCTGTTCGGTTGCGAATATTTTATTCTTCCGAAATACGAAGCCTCGTGTTTCGTTTCTTTTCCGCTACGCGTTTTACCGCAATATGAAAGTACTGTAATAATATCTGTGAATACCGTGTCTCAACATCTGCTTATTATTTTAGTAAACTATTTAAATGATAAAAACTCACAGCGGTGTTGGAGTATATTTATTCCCTAGTGCGGGGAGACTGACCCGTGGTTCATTTTCAGCGGCTCCTCCGGGAGTGAGCGCTACACAAGTAAGCAGACAGGCCTTCGGATTTAACCGATTCAGGAACGCCACAAATTTGAATATTATTCCTGCGGGAGCGATCTTCCCAGTTCGTGACTTTAAGCAGAAGAGCATCGTGGGACATTTTTAAATCTTTATAGGCATCCACTAGTTCGTTATGTGCGAAGCATAAATTGACAGACTTATGTTCCAAAAGATCAGTACGTTCACCTATGTTCTGGATTTCATGGTGCAGGGAAGCTGTAATCTTGCGAAAATCTTCTTGAATCGTGGCGCGGAGATCATGCAACATGGCCTGAATTTGCTTACTTGTAGTTGGTGCCGAAGGTGGAAGATGTAAATGCCGGGGATCAGTGTCTACTACCTCCTCCGTAGGATTAGGTGAGCGCGGACAGGCCCGTCTTTAATATTGATTGGACCCTGGGCAAACATTTTCTTGGGCCCCCCCGAAAGCCCGCTCACTGCATAATTTTGCTCTCTGCCCCAACATCCCAAAAAAATAAAAAAATAATAATGTAAACATAAAGAACTGGCAAACAAACAAGTACTTAGATTGATATGAAATAGTATTACATTTATACACTGTACATTACTGAGGAGCTCTGTGATACACTCATACACATTGCTGTATCACAGAGCTCTACAGTAATGTGCAGTGTATAAATGTAATATTATTTCAGAGCTTCACAGCAATAAAACCCACAGTAATGTGCAGTGTGTATGAGTGCTTCACAGAGCTCCGCGGAAATAAAACTCACAGTACTGTGCGGTGTGTACAAACATTAATTAACAGTTGTTTTAACATTGTGGGGGCCATCAAGGTCTAGATAATTAATAATTAGTCATGCAGGTTGCATGGCCCTGTGTATTGCTAGTGAGAACTTGTATCTTACATACATGGCTCCTGCACAGGTGACATGGAGATATGATGAGAGAGTAGAGCATGGTCTGCCCTATTCCATAGAGAATATCAGCTGTGGTGTTCAGGTGAGTAAGCGTTACACACTTTCAGAGTGTAGTGGTGAGACGGAAGTAGGCTCAGACACCATAGTTGAGGAACCACCATCCCCTATGCCTAAGGTATGCAGGACTGCAACCAAGAACAAAAAGGAAAAGGTGGGACATGATAGAAGGCAATTGTTGCTGGGTGATTCTATCATAAGAGGTGTTGAGCTGGAGAGTAGTGGTTTGGTGAGATGTCTTCCTGGGGCTACTGCTCGTAGAGACAAGAGACGTATTCTCAATATTGTCAGCAAGGGGAAGTGGACGTTCTAGTCCATCTAGGGACAAATGACTTGGCTAGCAATGCGGTTTCTGAGTTTAAGGAAGATTTTTGTGTTGTTGGAGGTGAAATACAGCAGACTGCGTCCACTGTGTCATTCTCTGAAGTTTTGCCTGTGCATAACATTCAGGATAGGCAGATGCGCAATAGGGAATTTAATTTGTGGCTTCGGGAATGGTGTCGGGAGCAAGGATTTGGCTTTGTGTCCCATGATAGCTCTAATTGGAGCAGAAAGGAACTGTATAAAAAAGATGGTTTGCATCTTACTCATAGGGGAACATACAGTATGTTCTCAGTGCGAAGTTCAAAGGTTTCACAAAGAAATATTTAAACTAGGAGGGGGGACAAAAGGGTAAAAAACAATCTGCCTGATTGTCCCCCAAAATTAAATCGGAGGGTGCAAGCAACATGCGGGGAAAAAAATTACAAGCTCAGAGTCGTGTCTATAAATGCTCGCAGTTTAGTCAATAAAATCAATGAACTGGAGGCAATGATGGCAGCTGAAAAAGTAGATTTAGTGGTGGTTACTGAGACATGGTTCAGTGAGAAAAATAACTGGGACATAACAATACCGGGGTACTTTTTATATAGAAAAGACAGAGAAGGTAGGAAAGGAGGAGGAGTGGCCCTGTATGTGAAAAACAAAATAAAAACGAACCAAATAAAAGTGAGCAAGGTGAACATAGAGTCAGTTTGGGTTACGCTAACATTTGGCAATCATACAGTAGCTCGTGTAGGTGTGATCTATAGACCCCCTGGACAAGTAGAAGAGCTAGATAATCTGCTGTTTGAGGAAATAGACAAAATGGCAATGAAGGGGGAAATTATTATCATGGGGGACTTTAATCTTCCTGATGTGAACTGGAAAACCAAAACAGCTGGGTGCACCAGGAGTACAAATATTCTAAACTCCCTACTGGGATTATCTCTAACACAAGTAGTTGAGGAGCCGACCCGTAAAGAGGCCATATTGGATTTAATACTCACAAATGGAGGTTTGGTATCGGACGTTGTTGTAGGTGAAAATTTGGGATCTAGTGATCACCAGTCAGTATGGTTTAATATAAGAACAGGGATGGAGCCGCACCACACAAAAACAAAAGTTTTAGACTTTAAAAAAACAGATTTTTCTAAAATGAGATTTTGTGTGAAGGAGTCATTATCAGACTGGAGGAGTTTAAAGGGAGTCCAGGAGAAATGGGATTATTTAAAGGAAGCATTATTGAAGGCCACAGGCAATTGCATTCGGCTTGTTAGCAAAAACAAAAAATAGTGAAGAACAAAAAGATAGCATTCAATAATTATAAAAAAACTCAGAGTGAAGAAGATAGGCAAACCTATAAGATTAGGCAGAAAGAGGCAAAGCAATTTATAAGAGCTTCCAAAGCACAGGCAGAAGAGAAAATAGCTCAGTCAGTAAAAAAGGGGGACAAAACATTTTTTAGATACCTAAACGAGAAAAGAAAAGTAAAAACAAGGATTAGTTAGATTAAAAACAAAGGACGGAGTATGTAGAAGAGGATAAAAGTCTCGCTGACTGCCTCAATGAATATTTTTGTTCAGTCTTTGCAGAAGAAAAGGAAGGAAAGGGACCTCAGTTAGGAGGAAAAACACTAACGAGACATTTACATATCAGTTTACAGAGGAGGAGGCTCTACAGCAGCTGTCTAAAGTAAAGACAAATAAGTCAATGGGGCCTGATGGGATCCACCCTAAATTATTAAAAGAGCTCAGTGATGTAATAGCAAAACCGTTAACAGATTTATTTAACCAATCCTTGCTAATGGAGTCGTCCCAGAAGACTGGAAATTAGCAAATGTTGTGCCCATTTACAAGAAGGGTAGTAGGGAGGAATCGGGGAACTATAGGCCAGTTAGTCTTACGTCAGTAGTGGGGAAATTAATGGAAATCATGTTAAAGAAAAGGACTGTTGAACATCTAAAAACACATAGATTACAGGATCAGAAACAACATGGGTTTACCTCAGGGAGATCATGCCAAACTAATCTTATTGATTTTTTTGATTGGGTAACAAAAATTAGACACAGGTGGTCCAGTAGACATTGCTTATTTAGATTTCAGTAAGGCTTTTGATACTGTTCCGCATAGAAGGCTTATCAATAAATTGCAATCTTTGAGCTTGGATTCCAATATTGTTGAATGGATTAGGCAGTGGCTGAGTGACAGGCAACAGAGGGTTGTGGTAAATGGAGTTTATTCGGCGCAAGGTCTTGTTACCAGTGGGGTACCTCAGGGGTCAGTACTTGGACCCATTCTCTTTAATATTTTTATTAGTGATATTGCAGAAGGTATTAATGGAAAAGTATGTCTTTTGCTGGTGACACAAAGATTTGCAACAGGGTTGACGTTCCTGGAGGGATCAGCCAAATGACAAATGATTTAGGTAAACTAAAAAAATGGTCGGAGCTGTGGCAATTTAGTTTTAATGTGGATAAGTGCAAGATAATGCACCTGGGACGTAAAAACCCAAGGGCTGAATATAGAATATTTGATACAGTCCTAACCTCAACATCTGAGGAAAGGGATTTAGGGGTTATTATTTCAGAGGATCTGAGGGTAAGTAGTCAATGTAATAGAGCAGCAGGAAATGCTAGCAGAATGCTTGGTTGTGTAGGGAGTAGACTTGTGCACCGATTTTTTTTTCGGTTCGGTTCGTTCGTATTTTGTAAATTTTCGTTTTGTCTCATTTCGGCCAATTTCCGTTTCGGTTCGTTTCGTTTCGTTTTTCGTATCGACTTTTTTCATAATTTCGGAAATTTTCGTGTTTTTCGGAACGTCTGTTCTCCTCGTTTCAAAGTGTCTATTCGTTTTGACGTAAAGTAATGTTTTTTCGGCTCCGATATTTCTGTCGATACGATAATTCTGTCGATACGATAATTCTGCCATTGAGATTACTTATGTTTTACAAGAAGGATACATTGAGATTTCTCATGTTTTACAAGAAGGATACATTGAGATTTCTCTGGTTTCACAAGAAGGATACATTGAGATTTCTCTGGTTTTCCAGGAAGGATACATTGAGATTTCTCATGTTTTACAAGAAGGATACATTGAGATTTCTCTTGTTTTCCAGGAAGGAAACATTGAGATTTCTCATGTTTTACAAGAAGGATACATTGAGATGGGAATGATACAAAATTACAGAATCAGTGATCTAACCAAAAAATATGTTGTCCGAAATTACATGATGGCCTCGCATGAGCTCCTTTGTTTCCTCAGAACATGGTCTCCCTCCAACTCTCATGCTGCCAATCACTCCCACTCTCACAAATCCCATTCCCACCTTCTCTTTCTCACCCTCCTGCTGTTACTCTATGCAGGTGACATATCCCCTAACCCTGGCCCCACAACACATCCAATACTTCCCTCTCATCCTATCTCCATCGCACATAAATCACCTCCCTGCAAGCCCAGCAACCTCATTCCCATAAACCCTCAGCGCCTGTCCTCTTTCTCCTGCGCCCTCTGGAACGCTCGGCTGTGTGCAACAAACTCACAGCAATCCATGACCTCCTTCCTTTCAAACTCCTTCAACCTCCTAGCTTTAACTGAAACCTGGCTAACTCCCTCTGACACGGCCTCCGTTTGCTCTCTCACATGGTGGTCTACACCTGAGCCATACCCCCAGACCGGGTGAGAGAAAATGGCGTGTCGGAATCCTGCTCTCTCCCACCTGCACCTACCAGCATCTCTCCACCCCCATCCCCCACCCCATCCCTCTCCTTCTCCTCCTTTGAAACATACTGCATCCGCCTGTTCTCTCCTCTGGCTCTCAGGGTGGCAGTCATCTACCGCCCACCGGGACCAACCTCCCAGTTCTTTGACCACTTTGCCACCTGGCTTTCTCACTTCCTGTCTTCTAGTCTTCCATGCCTCGTTCTCGGGGACTTCAACATTCCATTGATGATCCTTTCTGCCCCTGCTGCCTCCAAACTTCTTTCACTCACGTCCTCCCTTGGACTCACGCAATCCTCTCTCCTCCCTACCCACCGCGATGGTCACGCTATTGACCTTGTCTTTTCCAACCTCTGCTCCATTTCTGAGTTCACCTGTCGCCCTTTCCCCATCTCTGACCACCACCTTCTCTCTTCAACCTATCTGGACTTCCTAAACACCCTGCTCCCCCACCCCGTACACACACTCGCAGAAATCGACATGCAGTGGATCCCCATCAATTCTCCAATCTACTTCACCACCTCCCTCACACCTCATCCTTCACCTGCCCTGATGCTGCCACTAATCACTACACACTACTCTTATCTCTGCTCTAGACACTCTTGCTCCTCTTCGACTCTGTAAAGCCCCACGCCGCCAGCTTCAGCCCTGGCACACCCTCCAGACTCGCTACCTGCAAAGATGCTCCCGCACTGCAGAGCGTGCCTGGAGGAAATCCCGCTCTGAAGCTGATTTTGTTCACTTCAAGTTTATTCTCCGGTCATACACCACTGCCCTCCACTTGGCCAAACAATCCTTCTTCTCATCTTTATATCTACGCTGTCCTCTAACCCTAAACGGCTCTGGTCCACCTTCAACACCCTCCTCCACCCACCCGCACCTCCCCCTCAGCTGCCTTCAACGCTCAAGACCTGGCAGATTTCTTCCTTAGTAAAACTCTAACTATCAGAAGCGACATCCCAACACAAGATAGTTATCTGCCACCTCCACTCCCAGAGGTCCCCTGCCACCCTCTGCCGCTTCCTCCCAGCCACTGAGGAGGAAGTCAATTCTTATTGTCCTCCTCACATCTCACCATGTGCCCGCTCGACCCCATTCCCTCACATCTAATTCCTCCCCTCCTCCTCTCCCTCACCCTGCTCTCACAACATCTTCAACCTATCTCTCTCCCGGCTCCTTCCCATCCGCCTTCAAACATGCGCTAGTTACCCCTTTACTAAAGAAACCATCCCTCGATCCCAACTCTCCATCCAACTACCGTCCTGTATCCCTGCTTCCCTTCACATCAAAGCTTTTAAAAACTAGTCTTCAACCGCCTCTCCCTCTTCCTGTCATCCAATTCCCTACTTGACCCCCTGCAATCTGGCTTCCGTCCCCTACACTCAACTGAAACTGCCCTCACCAAAGTCACCAACGACCTCCTAACTGCTAGAAAACACGGCCACTATTCTATTCTCATCCTGCTTGACCTCTCGGCTGCTTTTGACACTGTTGACCACCCCCTCCTTCTGCAGACCCTCAGCTCTCTTGGTCTCTGTGACACTGCACTCGCTTGGGTTGACTCCTATTTATCCAACAGGTCCTTCTCTGTGTCCTTTGCTGGTAACTCTTCCTCTTCATTGCCTTTATCTGTTGGTGTACCTCAAGGCTCTGTCCTTGGTCCTCTGCTCTTTTCCATCTACACCTCCTCCCTGGGCAAAATCATCAACAGCTTTGGCTTTAATTACCACCTCTATGCTGATGACACTCAGATCTACCTCTCTACCCCTGATCTCTCTCCCCCTGTCCTTTCAAAAGTCAGTGACTATTTATGGCATCTCCTCCTGGATGGCCTCGCACCACCTAAAGATCAACATGTCCAAGACTGAGCTCCTACTTATTCCTCCCTCTAATGCCTCCCCACCTCCTGACTTCTCTATCACGGTGGAGGGTATCACCATCTCCCCATCAAACCAAGTTCGCTGTCTTGGCGTTACACTTGACTCTGCTCTTTCCTTCATCCCCCACATCAAGTCTCTTTCCTCCTCCTGCCGCTACCAATTGCGTAATATTTCAGAATTCGGCCATTTCTTACTGCTGCCACCACAAAACAACTCATACACGCCCTGGTAATCTCCCGACTTGACTATTGCAATAATCTCTTATCTGGCCTCCCTCTGTCCCGCCTCTCCCCCCTACAATCCATCCTGAACGCCTCTGCCAGGCTAATTCACCTCACCCGCCGCTCTGTCTCTGCCGCTCCCCTTTGCGAGTCCCTTCACTGGCTCCCCATCCACTGCAGATTTAAGTTCAAAATCCTTATCCTTACCTACAAAACCCTCACTAACTCAGCTCCCCACTACCTGTCCTCACTAATCACCAAATACACCCCAGCCCGCTCCCTAAGGTCAAACAGCGACCTGCGCCTAGCTTCTCCCCGCATCACCTCTTCCCATGATAGACTGCAGGACTTCACATGCGCAGCCCCCATTCTCTGGAACGCTATCCCTCGTACGGTCAGACTTTCCCCTAATTTCTCTTCCTTCAAACGCTCCCTTAAAACATTCCTATTTAGGGAAGCCTACCACCCAACTCACTGACGCAACCATCAATCACTCTCACCTTGCAGTCCTCTCCTCCTGTTTCCAACCCCAACCCCTCTAGATTGTGATTTCCTATGGGAATAGGGCCTCTTCCCCTCTTGTACTGTTTGTCAAATGTTGTTCAATGTATTGTAACCCGTCTATACTGTGCCTATTGTACAGCGCTGCGGAATATGCTGGCGCTTTATAAATAAAGAATAATAATAATAATAATAATACTGAAATGGAACCGAAATCAGGAATGGAGCCGAAATTACGAATGGAACGAAAATGATTTTCGATTTTACACATTTCTAGTCCATTCGAAAATTCCGAACAAATTTTCGTTTCGTTTCGTAAGTTTTTCGTTTTCGGAAAATTCGGACCTGAAAATTTTCGTAAAATCGTCCGAATCCGAATGCACGAATCGGGAAATTTCGTGAAAATTCCGAAATTCGAAAACCCGAAACGCACATCCCTAGTAGGGAGAGGTATTAGCAGTAGGAAAAGGGAAGTGCTCATGCCACTGTACAGAGCACTGGTGAGACCTCACTTGGAGTACTGTGTGCAGTACTAGAGACCGTATCTCCAGAAGGATATAGACATCTTAGAGAGAGTTCAGAGAAGGGCTACTAAAATGGTGTACGGCTTGAAGGAGAAAAGTTACCAGGAAAGGCTTAATGATCTTAACATGTACAGCTTGGAAAAAAGACGAGACAGAGGAGATATGATAGAAACATTTAAATACGTAAAGGGAATCCACAAGGTAGAGGAAGGGAGTATATTTAAACAGAAACAAAGTAGCAAAACAAGAGGACATAGTCTTAGATTAGAGGGGCAAAGGTTTAAAAGTAACATCAGGAAGCATTATTTTACTGAGAGGGTGGTGGATACATGGAACAGCCTTCCAGTTGAAGTGGTAGAGGCCAAAACAGTAATTGAATTTAAGCAAGCATGGGATAGGCATAAGGCTATCCTAAACAAAAGATAAATACAGGTAAAGTATCCATGTAATTGGGCAGACTAGATGGGCCGAAAGGTTCTTATCTGCCGACATTTTTCTATGTTTCTATGTTTCTAACATCAGGATAAGTGACTTTGGCACATGCCCCCCATATTACATCACTAACGCTAAACCCATTACAGCATCAGTGATTGTGTTAGCTTGCACGAGCTTACTGTACTTTGCGCTCCCTATACTTTGTAGTCCTAATGCTAATAACCGCACTGATGTGACAACGAAGAACTTAACCACAGGCTAGAAGCTGGTGCTAACTGATACCACTTCTGCAGAATCAGTTATCACCCCCCAAACCCCCCCAAAAAATCAGATACTCACGTCTCAACCCGCGGCGAGAACGGTGTGCCGATCTGCCACTTCTGGCCGCCAGGAGCAGTGTGAGACTGGGAACAAAAAGTCCCCAGTCTCCCTCTTTGAATCAATTTGCGGACCTGCAAGATCTCACGAGAGGCGAGAATCTGCAGGTCACGCGGTGGGCAGCCCAAGCCTCCATGGAGTCCTATGGACTGCAGGAGGTGGTACTCACAGTGGCGCTTAGCGCTGCATTAATATGGAGCTAAAACAGGGTTACTAGAGGGGAAACCTGCAGGCGCACATTATCCACCTTAATGTCCCCGTTTTAGCACAGGGCAAGGAAAAGTGCCCACAAGCTCTTATGGTGAAAGAACAGCAAGGGGAAAAAAGAGGAACCAAAATAATATCCTGCTATAGAACATGGAGGAGACATTCCATAATGATACAATAATAGTTACAGCTCTCATTACTGACCAGTCCCTGAGTTACGCCAAACTCCCACATATACAGGGTTATTCAGAGAGCCAAACTGTTTTCCACATCACATACCCAGCACAGCAGAGTGTTTCACATCACATACTCAGCACAGCAGAGTGTTTCACATCACATACCCAGCACAGCAGAGTGTTTCACATCACATACCCAGCACAGCAGAGTGTTTCACATCACATACCCAGCACAGCAGAGTGTTTCACATCACATATCCAGCACAGCAGAGTGTTTAACATCATATACCCCGCACAGCATGTGTTTCACATCACATACCCAGCACAGCAGAGTGTTTCCCATCACATACCCTGCACAGCATGTGTTTCACATCACATACCCAGCACAGCATGTGTTTCACATCACATACCCAGCACAGCAGAGTGTTTCACATCACATACCCAGCACAGCAGGTGTTTCACATCACATACCCCGCACAGCAGAGTGTTTCACATCACATACCCAGCACAGCAGAGTGTTTCACATCACATACCCCACACAGCAGAGTGTTTCACATCACATACCCAGCACAGCAGAGTGTTTCACATCACATACCCAGCCCAGCAGGTGTTTCACATCACATACCCAGCACAACAGTATTTCACATCACATACCGAGCTGGGAGGGACCGGCGAGAGAAGGGGAACTGCATATTGAAGAGGAGGGGAGGAGCCAACCGCATCGCGAGGCCTCACTTCCTCTCTGCGGTCACATGTCCTTACACAGGGGAGACAACACGCAGGGCCATGATTTTTGCCGGCTGGGAGCAGCTGCCTTGGGCCCCCTATCAATGACTCGGCCCGGGGCAGCTGCCCCTTTTGCCCCGCGCTAAAGACAGCCCTGAGTGCGGAAACCGAGGGTCCAGGGTGCCGCCATCTTGCGGCCTATCCCGCAGCTTTCCGGATCGCCCCGGATCTGCCGGTTTTGGGACCTTGGTGGGTGACATCGGGAGCCTGGAGGTTTGCAGAGTTTAATGAGGTAGGTGCAGGAAAAATCCACTGCCGTTCTGAGCCACAGTGGCCAAAAATGCTGACAGTCCCTCTAAACACAGCCGTTCACGATGGCCGCCAGACACGCCCCCCCAATAAACCAGTTTTAACCCCTTCACTGCTGTGGCATTTCACCGCTGTGCGCGGAGCTCATTTTTACCGCTTTCGCTCATCATGTTTAAATGCGATTTGAAGTCACATTTTATTAAATAACCCAGACATATTATATATCGTTCTTTCCAGCATACTCGGCAGATTCATAAAATATAATTTTTCTATGTATATGTCATGTCCTGCCTGTATATTATAACAAAAAATACAATAAAATTTGAGTTTTAAATCATCTGCAGCGTGTAAAGTGTTTTTTTCTCTCACATTTCATCACATGAGCGTTTGCGGCAAGCAGATGACGTCTGGGGCACATCCTCCGCATATAGCGGGAGTCAATGTCGTCTGCAGCGAAGGGGTTAAGATACTAATACATTTAACAGCATTAACCCTTATGTGCCCACTTATGCCCACTGTCTTTTAGAGTTGGCTTTGCTACATTGGTCTACGGTCCCTTGGCAGGAGGCCAGCATCCACACTTCTCCAACAGGCAACGAGGCCGTGTATAGTGTGGGCAAGGGTGCCAAAGAGGGTGAGGGCACAAAGATGGAGGGAGCTTTGGTTACAACATAGACTTCACTTTTATCTCTGCAACAATAACTCCATAACAAGTACCTCAATAAAAATCTGTCATACAGCATGCCTGATACTTTTAGGCCTTTGACAACTAGCTATAGGTGACATCACAGTTGATGAACTGCAGTTCAGTTCATGCTTATTTAGTCTAGGTCTAGGACAAATCTTACTAACCTGTAATAGAATTTAGCTTGCTCATCAATGCTCCCAAATTATTAAGTCATTCTTATTGATCTAGCATAAACATTGGTACCGAGTGCTGTATTGTAGTGTTTAAGAGCAATATTATCAAACAGATGCACTATTAAAGCCTAATTAATTTTTGGGTAGGCTGTGGCATTTAGTCTATTTCATTATATTAGTACAAGGTTTTTGATACAGAAATGATAAAATATAATCGGCTCTATTCGAGGTTTGTGTTAACTTAACCAGAGGTGTTGTAAACTTACAAGAGCCACTAAAGTCTATGGAGTCAAGTTTTTAATGGCTCTGGTTAAGTTTACACCAGCTTTGGAAAAGGGCCTATTGAGTTTTGTAGCAATAAATCCATTCTACAGTCATATTTTCTCATTTGTGCCCAGAAGCACTATGAATGCATAATATCCTAGTACTGTAGACCTATGCCATAAAGTCAAGGTTTTGTACTTACAAAATGAATATTGAAGAAACAGTGTAGAAATGAAAAGGTACTGGAAGAGGTACCAAGGCAGTACAGAAATAAAACTTAACTTTACTATGTAACTTAAAAAAGACATGTACTATGTAATGAGGAAACAGGTTCCATCCTTGGATATCAAGGGGGTGGGGGGAACATGAAGGGGGCCCTGTTTGGCTACTGCTGTCTTCTGGAATCCTGATATAGCTGGTTAATAGGAATTTGGTATATTACTATCTGCTTGCAGGCCAATTCATTTCACACTGTGGGTTGAAATCACATGAAGTCTAGCCACTTGAAGGATCTTTCCTACTGGGGATGTCCTATCCCTAGGATTTCTATATCGGCTTTCTCAAGATGATTTGACCCCCGAACCCTGAAACATGCAGGGCAGTGATATTCCCAACTGGAGTTCCACAGCCTCTGCATTGACTCTCTTCGTCCTCGCATGCTCGTGAGGCAGGGAAGTTTCTGTAAGCATCTCAGCTTGACTCCAGGTGCCTCTGCAGTCACTCGCAGTGCTCCATGACACAAAAACAGGCAGGGAAAGATAAAACAAGTGAATGCCGAGGCCCAGAGATACCCTTTTATGAGGGAGTCACTGGTCTGGTCACAGGTAGTGCAGTATCGATTGGTACTCTGTATTCCCCAAATTCCCATATATACTGCATGGCTCATCAAACCCATAAATTGCAATCAGGACATCCCTATTTCTTACAGTATGGGTTTTTAGCCTATAACTTCCTACATTCATGTTTAATGTTTTAATAAAGTTGCTTTGACCTGTCCAGTTGTCGCCTGTCTGGGTCAATAAGTAGACGTCAGAATATATGATCTTCAGATATTAGAAGATATGTGTACATTATTGATAAATCCAAGGATATGTGGTTACCCAGGTAAAAATTAGTAGATGGCAACATTAGGGAAAGGTACCGTTTTTACTTTGTCATTTAATTAAAATGGGTGTGGCATAAGGGGAAAATGCATAACTAAAGAGCATTTATAAAACAATAGTTCATCTGTTTACATAAGAGAATATTCTGTGCAATGTTTCTTTATTATTAAGGTCTGACAATCAACAATTGAGACTTTATTATGTAACTTTCTTACCTTCCCATTCTAACTCGTTTCCATTGCCCACAAATTCCAAAGAATCTGTTTCATCTGGAGTCTCAATGTCATCTACATTTATGTCCAGGTCATCTGGTGTATCCAGAAAATCATCAGAAAGTACAGAACCCTCACTCTGGTCAAGGGAAATGTTTATCTCTGGAGCCACAAGGGTCTTTCGTTTGTGATGCGATCCATTAATATTTAGCGTGCTTGGGGGAGCTGTAGGAAATATTTAAACATGAGACTCATAGTGTCACTGATATTAGCAAAAGTATGAATGTTACTTACATGAGGTGATGTCATCTTCTGTTGGACTGCCAAAGGTATCCATACCTGTGTCTTCAGGAAGAGGTCTGTTGCAGCAGTGTCATATGTAGCCATAAAGAAACAAATATAGGATAACATATTACTTGTCAATACTGAAAGGTGTGTTCTTTTTGGAACCAAACAGTTCTTAAAACATTGTGATGAAAAAATGCACATTTGTGAGACCTATATATCAGCACGTCAGCTAACTACAATTGATAAATAAAATAAGTAGAGAGACTGATTATGGGTGGTGAAGGGCCATGCTTCCAATGGTGTAATACATTTGGATGAATCCTACTTGTTTGTACTCATTGATATTTCCTCCTTTAATACTCATCTAATATCTTTAATTCTCTCATACTGTGTTATCAATCGTTATTTTTCTCAGCCTAATTTTTTTTTTAATTGTTCAGGTTTACGTAGTTTTGATTCCTGGACTCAAAATTTGTATTATCTTAAAAAAAATTCACCCCGTCCCCAAACATCACAAACCTGGCTATACTGGTAAGCTTGATTTAGACTTAGTGTAGTAGTTAATAAAAAGCAGAAATACAAATGTGTAAACACAATTTTCAGTTAATACAATGAAAAGTAGTAGAAAATCTCCTTTGCATACCAGACCATGGTAGTGTTCTCCCATGAAGTAAAATTCAGAGACAATGCTTCTGCTACCCAGTATTACTATAAAGAAAGAAAGGAGCAGCCCCCTCCCTCACTGTAACATAAAGGTCAACAAAGGTTTTCCTGCGGCAAGGAGAGCTCTGAGATGACTATTGTACAGATTTAGGTTGATTGCTTAACCCCTTCACTGCTGAGCCATTTTGGGTCTAATTTTTCTTCTTTACTTTAAACATGGTCATGTTTGGTATCATTGGAAAGGCCATGCTCTCTATCTGCACTGCCAACAGTGGGGAGATATCGTGGTTCAAAAGAACCCCCTATCTCTCCTTAGGAGTCAATGAGGACTTTCCCCACACGTCCTCAGCAGTGAAAGGGTTAAAATCCAGTACAGGCATTATGTTAAATAGATCTTTATATTCTGTTGGTATTTTATGGCAGCTGCATTGCTAAACTCATTATGATCGATACAAATCCACATAAACAGGAAATCTGGCTGGTTTTATTTATCTCTATCACATTGTATTTGTCCAGTCCATTTTGCTTGTATGCTAATAATGCAGACCCAATTTGAATTTGTGTAATGGTTATGACTGGGAGACTGTTTGTTCAGTAGAGATGTGCATTTAGTTTCGTACCGAATCAAAATTCAGACGAAATTTACCTGATTCGTGCTTTGGAAGCACTTCCGAAATAGGAATCGGCTCCATCTGAATTTTCGGATTGGTGGATTGGTCCGGAAATATGAATCTCGGTAACAACGATAAAAATGAAACGACAATGATCAGAAATGAAAAAAAAAATTAAAGTTTGGAGGCAGGGTGGCTATGCTCCTATGAAATCCCATCGAACCAAAAATTGTAAAAGGATTGGGTGTGGGTTGCACACAGGCAGCTCCAGACACCAACTTGGCCCCAAAAGTGGAAACTGTTTCTCCAGAACATTTTCAAATGGGTATTTGGATAGAGACAGTATAGTATTAGTAGATGTCATAGTTACATAGGCTTAAAAAAGACATGCATCCATCAGGTTCAGCCTTTAGCCTTCCACATTCATATTCCTCAAAGGGAAGGGGTTAGTAAGGACCATGCAATGTGTACGAGTATGGTTACTTCTCCCACCATGCAAATCAGCCTTAAGCAAAAACGACTGCCAGGGAGATGGGTAACAGTAGAAACTTGACCATCTGAAAGCTCTAATAACGCGCTTGTCTGTCCTGTAAAAGTCAGATAACTTTGTTAATATTGATAGTAACAGGGACGTGGTTGATGTAGTGCCTCTACTGTGCACTGCAGCCCCAGGTCTAGTCACCACCACTGAGAGTATAACTAAACAGGCAGACCTGGGGCAAGCAGTGATCCATCCAGTAACTGCGCACCTTTTCAATTCTCTTTGCAACTAATACAAAGGAACATGCCAGGGAGAACAGTTTGTACACCATCCCAGCAGGGAACACAAAAGGAAAACCTCCAAAGACTTCCCTGTTGAATGATCGTGTTATAATCACAGATTCAGAAGAGTAGGGAAAAACATCCCCTACACTGTAGATGGGATGAAAGAATACCCGTCAGGCCACTGCAGGCCTGGTACCTTACAGACCGCATGTCTGTCTCCCAAGAGGCCCAATGACGCTGGCTAGAAATCCCCCCAGAGTCGCACGTTCCCCCTCAACTTCCTCTTCACCTCTGGTGGTCACCTCTGCCACAAGGATTCCCTGACACCAATCGCAAGCAACCCCGGCGTCCCACGTGTCTCCTTCGACATGGCGTCTTCGAGCAAGACGCCAGAGCGTCTGACATTAGGAGGGGCTAGCAGTCTCTGGTCTCCCCAAGCAACCTGACAGCATTTGCACCTGATT
Organism: Leptobrachium leishanense; assembly: GCA_009667805.1. Taxonomy (NCBI): domain Eukaryota; kingdom Metazoa; phylum Chordata; class Amphibia; order Anura; family Megophryidae; genus Leptobrachium; species Leptobrachium leishanense. Next base: position 340,654,645 of record CM019063.1, read on the forward strand.
GGTGGATTTTCCACAGGGGCCCTATTTAAATCCCAGCCTTCCCTGGGTTCATTGCTCGGTTGTTATGTTTCTACCTAGCACTTCTCTACCTGTTCTCCTGTCTTATATTGTGATTCCCTTTGTACTAGACCTCCTGCTTTGGATATTGACCCTGTATGCCAGCCGCCTACACTGACCTCATGCTTCGGATATTGACCCTGTATGCCAGCAACCTGCCCTGACCTCCTGTAATGAAAATTAAACCTGTATGCCATCAGTCCAGACCCCCTGAGTCAGATTTTGATTCTGTGTGCTCACTACCAGCCTAGACTTCTTCCACATTTCCTGATTCCACAGACAACACCGCTAGTCTTTATGCCGACACCTTTCACTCTTTTACAGTACTCTTTTTCTTCAAGATCTCCCCAACTGGCTTATTCCACATCCTGAACTCCGTAAGCCTGAACCTGACAATAACAATATAAAGTATGTTATGACTGACCCGTCAGAATTTGATTTAAACAAGATCAGGTCCTACCCAGAAACCTATCCTAGCAATCATGGGCATACTGTATATCAGAGTCCAGCAATGACTTGTCTAAAACACAACGGCACTAGAGACACAGGAAGGATGAAAGTTTATTCTGCTGGGTCTTGCAAATGCCCATGTGTAAGACAATGATTTACTAATGGAAAGTAAGCAGGACGGAGTTTGTCCAGATTCTGAAATCTTACTTTTGGCAGCAAAGACTCATGACAAAATAAGTCACGATGAGGATAAAACAAATCAGAATTGTGAAAAAAGAGCAAGCAATGGGAAACATAGCCTGTTTACCTGCACAGATGAGATGTTATTAAATATACCACAAAAAGATGGTAATAAACAAATAACTGGGCACGACCAGAATGATTCTTTTGCAATAGATGTCAGTTGCTACACTGCAGAGATGACTGCTGCTACTGAAGATCTGAAAGTGACAACATTTGACAAAGCAAGCCGGAAGCCCTTAAAAATGAACAGTATTGGTAGTTACCCTGAGTCACAAAATAAACAGTCTATGGGTTGATTGGATAGTGCTAAGAGATTTCAAATGAGCAAATTTATGTACTGTCTCATAGGAACATTATGGGGGTGAGATGGGAATTGGACACATCTTTTTATGAAACATTTCCCCAAAAAGGAATAATTACCGAATTCCCTGAATGTGGTGTGTTTGTGCCTTACAGGATGTTATGGTCAACCATATAAGTCAGATGTGATTGCTGACATGGGTATAAACCAAACCTAGGGCCCTATTACATTCTTCACGCAAAAATGCACGCGCAACGTGTGAATTTTTGCGTGAAGCGTTAAACATAACGAACGTAAATCAACGCTGGTATTACAATCCTTGCGCATTTCTTCATCCGTCAAAAAATAACGTGCGTAAAACGGACACGCAAAAACGCACACGCAGCAACGTTACGCGCAGAAATCAGTGTGCGGACTGTTTTTTTCACGCGATTCAGCCAATCAGAATTAAGAACCACAATTGTCTCACATTAAGTTTTTGCGCCTGTCAAAGTGAATCTGCGCATATATGCTATATATATATATATATCAATAAAAAAAACACACACAACTTCTCAAATTTATTGGTTTGGTATGAGTAGAATGTGTAACTATACTTTGCCGCGTATTTTTTTTTGGGCTGGTGTATTTGGTTTCGACCAGGTTGATAGGAATTGCCATTAACATCAGCTTTTAGGAGTTGCTAAAATTATGCGCGCAAAGGCTGTGCGTTACAAACTGCGCATAGATTGTAATACCATCCACGTACCAGCGAACAAACGCATTTGCGCTCATAATGTTAAGTATAGGACGCACGAAGTACAGTAAGCTCGCGAAGCGTTCGCGCAGGTTCACCCGCGGTAGACGTATACGCACGTTTGTTGCGCTGACATTGTAATACGATGTTCTGCGCAAAGGGTTTTTCCCCCCGCGTTAATGCGTTTTTGCGCAGGCGCAAACGTATGCGCGAAGATTGTAATAGGGCCCCTAATGTTTACTGATGTGTCCTAATTTAGAAGGTTATTTTTGTCAATATTCATTATTAATCAGGCTGTGTTACCGTACAGTGGTTGTATCTGATACAGGCATCAGCATTGTAAGCATTGTGTGTAGGGTGCAACTGACTAAGAGAAGATGCTAAACATATTTACCGCTGCCCTTTAGGGAGGAGAGAATGTGAAAGTACAGTGCTTTTCTTATTCCAGCTGCTGAAATAGCTCGTCAGTGATACTGTAGATGTCCATCCAGAGACTTGTGATGCCCTTGAAGGCTTTAAGTATCTTAAAAGGAAGGGAACTGTTGATAGAGGAGGTATTGCACAATTGACATTTTGGGTGAGAAATAAAGGGACAAGAATCTAAAAAATGGTGGGAATGTCCTCTAATTCAACCCTATTGGACCAGGATTTATAACATCCTTGTTAAATTTGTGGAGCCTCCTCCAGCTTTCACGCCGGCAGCACTGTTACTGCACCACAATGAGTACCCTATCGCCTTTTATAAACGTTCACTCGCTCTCCGCATATTAAACACTGCTAAGGCCCTGATACCCCTTTACTGGAAGCAATGTGTATGCCCTCCTATGTCCCTTTGGCTTACTCGTATGAAGGAGCTTCACTATGTCGAACACCTGATGTTCAGCGCATCGGACCGCCTAACACAATACACCGCAATCTGGTCTCTGTGGGATCTGCAATCCTCTTCCCGTCGCTTCCGAGCCCTGTGGCAAGACCCTGTGTAAGTAGTCAGCTGCAACCTAGGCCTCCTCACTCACTCCTACACTGGTCCCCTCAAGAGAATAATCTGGCTCCTTATACCTGTTCCCCCTCCTTATTTCATTCCTCTTTCCTTAACATATTGTTGAAATTCTTTTTATGACTATTTCTTATATGTCATTTATAAATGTCACTGATGCCCATGCTTGGGAACCTGCAAGTTCCAATTTATTTTATTTTCTTTTATGCCAAATATCTAAATAAAAATATATTTACCAAAAAAAAAAAAAAGAATCTAAAATATGATATGGGTATTTTGTAGTATATAGAAGTGGATTGCAGTGGATAAGAATTTCTGTGGTGTTATTCTTCATAGAGGATGTTCATTGGTGATCAAATATCCATTCAATGTCGTGGTCACCAATAGCTGTCTAAGTAAGCCATCTATACTCCCCCCCCCCACTTCCCCAGAAGATCACATTACATTCAAAAGATACCAGGTGGATGGCAACAGAACTGTAGACCAACTTTCTAATTTAACCAAAACGTCCAGAATTTGGAGGTCTCTCTCATGATTTTACTCTTGACTTGAGCACTGGACCATGCAAGCAATGTGCTGCATCTACCTGGATAAAATATGACTGTGGAACACTTATTCAACTCAGGTGATTGAAATGATTATTTGTCTTTCTTATCGGTCTCCCTTTTTATGAAAAATATGTTATCTCAATTATTGTGTTGTTCGTATGCTCACTTGATGTTTAAATCCTACTCTATCAGCTGGTATACACCTGTATACCTTTTTTAAAGTAAATTTTTTCTACATTGACTATTAAGCTGCTAATTTCATTGATTACCCTTAAGAAAATTGAAGATGTAGAACAGTCTACTTAACGCATTCTATGCTAAAAAAAGTTGGACACATCTATACCTCTCTTCATTGTAGATGAGAATTGTTAATTACACTTGTCACTGCTTTGATACATTGTATCCTTTACCTCTGCATGTAAATATGAGTTTTAGATTGGAATTCTGGGTAGAGATCCAGCAGGCATGGGTCTGTAAAATTCTATGTAGATTGGAAAGATGGAAGGGTATGTATTCTAAAGGAAATGTCATCCTCTCCATCGCATTAACTAGAAACCACCTTTAGAAAGGTGACACTGACAATCCAGTCTAAAAAGATGTCACTTGTCCATATTAAAAATAAGATTGCAAAAGAATGGCAAACAAACCCACAGGAGCAGTCAATGTATTGCAGCTCATCTTCATAATCCAAGTTACTGTAATTTTATAATGGTATTTTATTGTCTACCAGGGTTATTCAAAGAGAATTGAAAAGTCACGCACGTTCGGTGACTTTTCATTCTCTTCAATTCGGTGTCATTTGGCGATCCCATTTCAGCGACCCTGCGGTGTATTCAGCAAGCACCACAGGGCCGCCGTAATGCAGGGAAAAGTTGCCGCAAACCTGCCAAAAACTCACCACGAAACGAGGGCGAACGCACACCGAAACCCGCAAAAACATCTGGATTAACCCGCCGAAGTCGCCGGAGAAACCCGAGCAGGAGCCGATCACAGCGCAGAGCAGCCGCCGGAAAAAGCCGGCACCACAGACGAAGGAGGTGAAGAAAAAAAAAACAGTACGCTTGAATGTTTGAAAAGTGAAACGCTGTTTGCAAACAAACTACTGAGCGAAAATGTCTGAAATTTACATATGAGGTCCAATGAATGATAATAAAAAGGGCAGTTACAGAAAAAAGAAAAAACGATTTCAAATAAAATAAACGGAAAAAAAAATGTTTGCAAAAAAAGAGACTTTTTACTGTAGAATATTATAATGAACAGTTTATTAGATATTGAATTAAAACGGGAATATTTTTAACATTGAAGCCTATGGTATTCGCCTGAATAAACCTGTCGAATTAAACCACCGAATGGCAGGGCAATTCGGCAACTTTTCTCTGCTGATTTTTGTTCTCTGAATAGACGAAGCACTGCTTCTCTATGGGGATTCACTGCCCTCGAACAGGCAACGAACAGGCACCGTATGTGCAGGCAATTCGCCAGGATTTGGCGAATGTGCAGGCAATTCGCCAGGATTTGGCGAATTGCCTGCTCTCTGAATAGCCGAATGGCCAGGAAAGATGTTCGGTTACCTTTTGCCAGCAATTCGGAGCTCTTTAAATAGTATGATTTATTGATGGTTAAATGAAGTCTTAACAAAGAAAGGTGGAAAGTACCCTCTAACTAGGAAGATTTAAGTGCATGCACTTATTGGTATGTACTGGTATTTTCATTAAGATGTAGTTAGTTTGGAAAGGTATGCGAGCACCCATACAGTACAACAATGGGAGATGTCACTCTGGGAATTAAAACTTTCTTGGCTGTTTTAAAACCAAGCCATCATTTTTTTGATATTGTATAAACTTGAACAAATTATCTGAACTATCACTCCCTTAGGAGCCATGCCCATAAGGGAGATAGTGGAGCCAGGAAAAGCTCCTATGAATGGGCATTCACACAAAATGAAGCGGTTTTATTTTGATCCAATCAAAGTTACACTATGAAATGAACGTTTTTCTTCGAGGTCGTTTATATGAAGAATATACATTGATATTTCAGATAATTGGTGTAAATTCTATTGCTGTACACTGAAGCGTAACACTGCTGCGCTGTTCCATTCATTCTATGTGCCGTTCATTCTATATACCTTGGAGAATGATGGCTACAGTCTATGACTAAACACGTTGGAAAGGGTGTAAAATGACTCCACGCTAAAGGGGTTGAAGAATCCTTGAAGAACTGCCACAAGAGCCAGATATACCAAATTGGCTAGTGAATTATAACACCTGATAATGATAGTATTATTTAGGCAGCCAGGAAGGATCAATCATTTATTTGAGAATATCTGATCACATTTTTAGATTTTAGAACCCTCTTCTTAAACTCTTTTCAAGTGAAAGTATATTTACAGGGTTATCCAAAGAGATCCGAATTGCTGGAGAAAGGTAACCGAACGCTGAAAATCAGCATTCGGTTACCTTTCTTGGCCATTCGGCTATCCAGAGAGCAGGCAATTCACCAAATCCTGGCGAATTGCCTGCACATACGGTGCCTGTTCGGTGCCTGTTCGAGGGCAGTGAAATCCCCATAGAGAAGCAATGCTTCGGCTATTCAGAGAACACAAACCAGCAGTGAAAGGTTCCCCTAATGCCCTGCCATTTGGTGGTATAATTCGGCAAATTAATTCAGGAGAATCCCATAGACTTCAATGTTAAAAATATTCCCGTTTTAATTCAATATCTAATAAACCATTCATTATAAAATTCTGCAGCAAAAAGTCTCTTTATTTGTAGATTTTTTAGGATACTTTAAGCATTTTTCCTTTTTTTTTTTTTTTTTTCAGTTTACTTATTTTTTTTGTAACAGCCCTCTTTATTATCATTCCCTGGACCTCCTGTGAAAATTTCAGACATTTTCGCTCAGTAGTTTCTTTGCAAACAGCGTTTCATTTTCCCAGATTCATACAAATGGTTTTGCTAATTTATTCACTGCCTCCTCTACGTCACAGCTGCTTCAGCTCTGTGTGATTCGGCTCCTGTTCGGCTTCTTCGAAGGTTAATCCAGATGTTTTTGCTTGTTTTCAGCGTGCATTCGGTGAGTGTTCGTCAGGTTTTCGGTAGCTTTTCCCTGCAATTCGGGGACCCTGTGGTGCTTGCTGAATACACCGCAGGGTCACCGAAATGGGATCGGCAAAAGGAACCGAATTGAAGAGAACGAAAAGTCACCGAACGTGCGGTGACTTTTCGAATCTCTTTGGATAACCCTGTTAAAGTTTTCATTAAAGTCCAAAGTTATTCATAATGAAACGGGGATTCGTTTTTTGCTCAGTATACAGTTTTAGTATAAAACAGAGGGTTTACTATTCACGCAATATTTTTGCTTTAGGATTTTGTAATATTTTCAGGGTTATTCAGAGAGCGTGAAAAGCAGGAGAATGACTGGAGAAAGAAAAATTCTAGGTCAAAATAGCCAAACCAGAAAAATTCTCCCTTTCATCTCACTTTCCAAATCGGCTATTTTGACCTAGAATTTTTCATTCTCCAGTCATTCTCCTGCTTTTCACTGCTCTCTGAATAACCCTGTTTGTGTTTTCACAATATCACACTCCCAGATGTTTCAATTAGATTATGTTGGTAAGATTCATTGGATTTGCAGTTCTCCATGGATTTTGTGCTTGCAGAGAAGACCTCTGCCTTTCAAATGTGGTGCATACAGCACTCTGACAGGGGAAGACGGAGGGTTTTGTGTGTTAGTAACATAGATAAAGGGTAACTTGGTATTTTAATAAAAATCCCAAGAACCACAATTCTTGCCAGTGGTTTAATGTAAATCTACTTGGTAGTGAATGAGTTAATCGCATTGCCTAGGAAATATACATATAAAGAATCTTATAAGTGATATGTTTCAAGAAAGAGAATGTGCACAAGGAGTGAAGTCTGAGGAGGGTGAGGTAAATAGTAGGTATAAATAGATAATTGGGCAATATATACAATTGTGAATAAATAATCTGTATCTGTTTTAATGTAGCAATATCAGTAGTGGCGTTTTTTTCTGTGAAAAAAAAAACCTCTCTATCAACCACTGCCAAATTTGGACATTTTTGTTTTCTTCATACTGGTAATATTGGTACTTTTATGAGCAATGCTTATGATCAAATTGTTGATATTGGCCCTAATAATTGGCCGTTGTGACAATATGTCAATCCCTAGTAAACAGTAAAAATTAAAGCCATAGTAGTTTTCTGATAATTGTTATCATGAATACAGTCATAAGGTACCTATGTAGAAAACATGACTTCAATTTTTACTGAATGGTGATGTAAATAAATCCATCATGGAGCTGACAGTGTTTACATTTAATACATTTGTATTGTATTTGTAGTCATTTCAATTAAGACACATTTTTATGGCTTTTTTTTTTGAGAAAGTATTTTACCAGGAAGGATACATTGAGATTTCTCTCGTTTTCAAGTATGTCCTGGGTGGCGAGTATGTACCATTATGGGTCTTGCCCAAGGACACTTACCAGAGAGGTGCTCGTTGGGATCAAACCCATGACAACACAGGCTCTCTCCACGTAGAGCAGTGATGTTACCTCTACTCCACCCAGCCGGTAGTTGCTTTTGCATTAAACAGTTTAATGGTTATTGATAACCATACAGTTTTAATGCATTGTTCACAAAGCTTTATGTGAAAATCTACTAATTCTGCACCAACAAATGCAAGTATTTCACAAAAAATAAAATCCAAACAGAACAAACTGTTCACAGTGCATTTTCTCCTGTTCTTTAGAGTTTAGCAAGATACAGGCGCTGCCGCTGCAAAACCATCAAATTTCGAATGTGTTTGGAACATCTGTAAACACTGGCACTTCGCGAATAGCGCCTTTAGTGCTACGTATCACTGCATAGAATGCTCTTCTTGGCTTAACCTACATAAGTATCCATTTCCCGTCTCAGCAGGTGGGAGATCACAGCTGCACATTTCTCCATTCAGAAATAAATGAACAGGGATGGTCTCAGAGCCTCTCTTTAAGTAGACACAGGGTTACTTTGTAGCGAGAGCAGTGCGTTCTGAATACAGCTGACCATCTAAAGAAATCTTTTTCCAACACATGCTTCTTTTTTACACAGTATTATTCAAAGTCCATATATTTGACACAATGGGTCTCTTAGAAGAATCATTAAATATTCAAAATAACTTGTCAAACAGCATAAATTTCTATGAAATCCGAATTGTATAAACATACAGCAGTCTACAGTGTATGTGTTGTGAAAACATTAGAGTGCTAAAAGGCTGGGAGAGGAAGGATGAGATGGATAAATGGCTGAAAGAAAAACTTGCAGGGCAAGACTGTAGAGTAATGGGATGGATTGAAAGCTTAGCTGGAAAATAAAGAACAAGGAATGGCGCTGAGGTCAAAGTGGGTGCAAATAAAAGATGTGTGAACGTAGATAGAATATAACAACATATGCAAATAGTGTGCACAGGCATAATTGCTACCTCCTATGATTTTTATCAGACATGCATATATTCCATACAGAATCTTGCAGCATATTTAAACTGATGTCTAAGTCTCTCTAGACAATCTATTCACAAATTACCAAAATTGCGTGCAATTTTGGTGGTTTGCTTTTTGCTTCATTCAGTGATTTTAATTTTGTCAAAAAAATGGTGAATTCACTACTTAGCGAAAGTTCACTGTACTTCGCCAAAAATGGAGTTGCAAAAGAATTATCGGACATCGGCCAAAAACACTGAATTGCACTGAAATTGCCTTAACGAATGACGCTGAACTGAAGAAAAAAAACTCCTAATATGTTTTTAATAAATTTTATTGATTTAAACTCCTGTCTCAATAATAGGAAAGGTTGTTTAAAAAAATTAAAATGTCTGTTAAAAATAAAATAAAGTTTTTTAAAAAATTGAGAAAAATCTTAAAATACAAAAAGCGACTTCCGGGAGGCGGGCCGAATGAATGGCCGCTTTTAGCTCGAGCTCTGCCTAGCACCCTTCCTACCCTGCTGGGTTCAGGATTTCGAAGGTCTTCACGGGCATAGTATCAGGGCAGAAGCTCTCCCTATTGACAGCTGCTCACTCCATCCTGTTTTCGGCTGGTCCCGGAGACGCAGCACTCCCTTCCCCGGAGTCACCAGGCCGATTCCCGGCCGCCATTTTAGGCCTACAGGAACCTCAGCCCTCACCTGTCTCCTGCTGCTCCGCTGGACGGGTCCGGACGCGCTGTACCGAAAATTACTGGCGTCGGAGGTGAGCGTCCCTACTATCGACCACCCAGGTGGTGTCCGAAGCGGACATTGACGGTCGCCATTTTGTGAAAGCCGCGTGGCGGCGCTCCGTTTTGCCCGCGAGTGACCCCAGACAGTAACGGCCGTAGCGGTGTGTGGACGCCCCGGCCTCCTCCCAACTACCCGGAGATGCCCTACCTCACGGCGCCACCGAATTCCTAGCGCTGGTCCCGAGGCTGAGTCAACCCTCTCGCTGATACCATCCCACGAGGGTTAGCAACGGCAGTCTCCTTCACTGCTACCGCGGGAACAACGCCCCAACACGCACTGGATATCTTCAGTTGCAGAGGGGCCACAACCTCTGGACTAATTTTTGTGTCCCAGGACTTGCCTGGGGCGACCCCCCCCCCGGGGTGACCCCCCCCCCCGATTTAATCGATCTGAGCACGCACCAACTGCTACTGGTCCTCAGCTTTTGAACTGTTTTCTTTTTTTTTAGGACCCAGATATTGCCTGAGGCGACCCCCCCCCTTTTTTCTGCACACTAATCCCTACAAATTTACACCTGCACACCGGACTTTTGGGAAACAGGGAAAGATAGAAAAAAAAAAAAAGAGAAAAAATATACAAAAACAAACAAGAAAAAAGAGAGGAAACACAGAAAAAAAAAAAAATACAAAACTACAATAAAAAAAATTTCAGTCCCCTTTAATTAGGGGGCGCCCCCTTTTTCATATTGTTTCACACTTAATTGTGGTCTCAAGACCCTTGGTCTACTTCGTTTTCCTCACCTAAAACTTAACTACTCCTCCTCTGGTTAAGGGACGTCCGTGCCCCAATTTTTCCTTCCCTACTTTGGCACAGCTTATCCTACCATTGCTCCAACTTTCACAAACACAACCGAAGATCAGCCTTAGATTCTTTACCTCTTATCCATGATGGAGAAATTTGTATCTTCCAGCAAAACAAATAAAAAAAACACAGATAAACTATCGTCGAAAGCGACCTCAAAGCTATCTCAACGGTTGACTCTACCATCCTCTCCGACCACTACTCTCTTTGACCCCCAACTGGATCTATCGAGACGGCTCAGTCAGCCTCTCCTCCCTATGGCGACAGTCGACAAGACTCCCGAGTCTGTATGGAGGACATCTCGGCGGTGTTGTCCCCTTTGCTTGATGAAAAGCTCGGACGACTCTCCTCGACCATTGAATCCGTTTTGTCGCAGTTAACATCGCAAGCACAGCGGCTTACAGAAGTCGAGGAACGGGTCTCGACCCTTGAGGACGACGTTAATCCACTGAAGGCACAGATGGAAGCACAACAGTCGGTCATTCAAACGCTGACAGAAAAGTTGGACGACTTTGAGAATCGAAGCCGTCGCAATAATCTATGAGTGGTTGGCCTCCCAGAGACGGTAAAAGGTCGAGCCCTGCAAGAATGGGCTTCCAACTGGCTACCTACCCGATTGGGCTTCGATGCCCCCGACCTACCCTTGGCTGTGGAGCGAGTGCACAGAGTGGGCCCCGATCTGAATCCGCAATCAGGACGACCTTGCGTTGTCATCATGAGACTTCTCAACTTTGTCGACAAGTCTAAGCTTCTACAGGCCTTTCACAAGGCCAGCACTTTGGATTACAATGGAACCCCTCTGAGACTGTTTCAAGACTTTTCAGCTTCTGTGTCTCTGAAACGAAGGGCATTCTCGCCCCTGTGCTCGGAATTGGTGGCAAAGGACATTCGTTTTTCACCGCTATATCCGGCTCGCCTACGAGTGACTTTTAATGGAATGACCCATTATTTCGATTCCCCGGCTGAGGTAAGCATGGCGCTCCTTCCAGGTCAACCCCACAGAAGGTCTGATTCGCCCCTTCCTCCACGTACGCCATCTACGAGAATGCGCACAGGAAGGCCTTGACATGGTCTTAGTTGGACATTCCTCCTACCTACTTTTCTTCGCACTATGGCGCGATTCTGGTTTGTTATGTTACAATTAATGTTCTCTGTTAATTTAAGGTCAAGTCTTTTAAGGCTAGATGACTGGTGGTTCTTAGCCACATCTGATCCTTGGGTCCTGTTGATCCTTTTGTCTAGGTTTCTGTTACAGTTTGGGTTTAAACCTAGACCCTCTTTACGAGTTCTGGTTCCATTTAAAAGAAATAGTAAAAATGTATTGACGCTCAAAAATAAGGTTTTAAGTCTCCCACACACTCCCCTCGCTGGGCTCCGGGGCTGTAGCTGGGACGACCCTGGTCCCCCCATTAGAAATGGCTATGCCATATCCTTCATGATGGGCACTCTATGGTGCCCCGTCATCCCGAGATCCTCCCATGACATCTCTTGAGCCACCTACCCTTAAATCCTCCCTCAGACTTCTCTCTTGGAACATGGAGGGTTTGAACTCTCCCATTAAAAGAAAAAAGATACTTGCGCACTTAGTCACGTTGAAACCCGATGTGGTCTTCTTGCAGGAGACCCACTGGTCTTCCCCTGACAACCATCTCTGAGCCCCCTGGATTGGGTACCAAACGTCTGCACCTTATATAAACAAAAAAAGGGGTACTGCTATCCTCTTAAATAAATCCCTTCCGTTTACAGTCCTCGATGAAGCTAATGACATTCATGGTCGCTTTTCCATAGTATTGATGTCGGTTCTAGGAGAGACCTATTTGTTAGTGAACATCTACGCCCCTCACCCTCCTCACTTACAATTTTTTTCCGATCTATATGCAACTCTCCTTCAATATACTTTTACACATTGCATAATAGGCGGAGATTTTAATGCGGTCTTGGACTCTGTCTTGGACCGATCTCATGTGGGCTCCCGTCCAGCGCCCTCACGGGCCTCTGCTGGCCCCACCTTCTTAAAAGATCACTTAACTTTATTCGACGCCTGGTGTTATGTCAATCCTGAAGGAAGGGACTACTCATTTTACTCACAACCCCATGATTCCTTTTCCCGTATTGACATGTTCCTACTATCCTCGACCTTCTATCACTCCATAATTGACGCAGCGATAGGAATGATACATATTTCTGACCATGCACCTGTCACGGTAGATTTTCAGTTAAAAACTCCCCTCCCTCGCTCCCGAAATTAGAGCTTTCCCGCTACTCTCCTTCACTCTAACGATTTCAAAGCACACATAGAACTTAGCTGGAACAACTACCTGGACGATAACTTGGAACACGTGGATGATGTTAATTTGTTTTGGGAGGCGGCTAAACCGGTCATGAGGGGTTGCATAATTGAATATATGTCCCGTAAGCGTAAAGAGGTTAACAAACGACTACTGGAGGCACACTCCTCCCTAGTTAATTCTTATAGAACTCATGCCGCACATCCTACCCCTACCACATCGGAACAGTATAAGGCGGATAAACAAAACTATGCTAGGTTGACCGAGGAAAAGGCCCAATATTCCTGGCTACACCAGAAGAACCGTTTCTTCCGCTGGGGTAACAAACCGGGGAAACTCCTGGCTAATTTACTGAAATTGCAGCACCCGCCGACCCCGGCTATAACTAGGATTAAGACCCCCTCTGGTGAAGTGTTAACCGACGCATCGGACATTAATAGGTTTTTCCGTGACTACTTTGAGACATTCTACAAGGCTGAACTTGATGAGTGGAAAGTCCAGGCCAAATTTTTTATAGCGGCGGGGATGCCAGAACTAGACCCCGAGGCAAGAGAAACACTAAATGCCCCAATTAGCTCAAACGACATATCGGCAGCCATTTCTCGCCTTCGCTCCCACAAAACCCCCGGCCCAGATGGCTTCTCGGCAGAATATTATAAAATGCTAGAGGGCCACCTTGTCCCACACCTCACGACCCTGTTCAACAATATACTACAGGGAAAGGCCCCGCCACCCTCCTTTAATGCGTCCCGGATGATAATGATTCCCAAACCAGACAAAGACCCTTTACTGATAACGTCCTATCGCCCAATTTCCCTGTTAAATACCGACTTGAAATTATTATCGGCCATAATGGCTCGGCGTCTGCAGACCCCGCTAACGCAGTTTATCTCTCCCGCTCAAACAGGGTTTTTGACAGGCCGTCACTCTACGCAAAATGTCAGAAAAGCCCTGGCTGCAATCTGGTCATCAAATAGCCGCACTCCATCTTCGGATTTACTCCTTAGCTGCGATGCCGATAAGGCCTTTGACCGCATATCGTGGTCCTATCTACGACGATTCTTAAAATATCATTCCTTTGGAGTCTCAATACTCAATTTATTTAATGCCCTATATGATACTCCTTCCGCTACCATCATGACTAATGGCCTTAATTCCACCCTTTTCATGCTGGAATGGGGCACACGTCAGGGCTGCCCACTCTCCCCACTATTATTTAATTTAGCATTAGAACCACTCCTAAGAATTTTCCAAACATGCCCAGATTTTAGTGGCATACAAATAGGCTCGCAGGAGGTTCGAATAGTCGCTTTTGCAGATGATTTGCTCCTCTTTCTGTCCCGCACTGATACGGTGCTCCCATCCCTTTTGACATATTTAGAAGAATTTCACTTAGCTTCGGGATTTAAGATTAACTATGATAAAACATTAGCGATACCGTTGGGTACGGACTACGAGGGTTTGCTTGGGCAGCGCAATCCCTTTCGTTGGTGCCGAACGGGGACTTTTAAATATTTAGGTGTGCTTATACCGACAAATATCGCAAGATTATATGAGGTTAATATCCCCCCCCCTCCTGTCCCAACTTAAACACCTGTTAACCTCCTGGGCAAAACTACCGCTATCTTACTTGGGGAGGTGCAGTCTTATAAAAATGGTCGCATTCCCTCGTCTACTATACCCGATACAAATGCTCCCAGTACTTCTCAAACGCAAAGACATAGCACACATCCATGCTCTGTTTACCAGATTCATCTGGAATGGGGGAAGACCATGCATAGCACTACGTAAACTTCAGCTTCCCTATAATATGGGGGGATTGAATTTATCGGACATGTATTCTTATAATGTCGCAGCCCTGTACCGAGTCGTGGCGGACTGGATAGCCGACACATCCAGGTACATGGATTGCACCTTGGATCGAGCCATGTCCTTCCCACTATCCCCACTGGCTTTCCTTCATTCCCCCCTGCCAAAGATCCCCTGACCCAAAGATCTAATCACAGCAAAACAGAAGTGTGCTCTTTCCCAAGGCTATAAGCAAATAAGCAAATGGTAGTGTACAACCTTATAGATCTCTAAATCGTCTCCTCCAAGCGACGTGTAGTAAACAAAATAGAAAAAAAGGGGTAGAGATCTTTTCTTGGTTATCAATGATAAACTCCACAGGAACAAAATACTTTTCTATCAACAGAACCAAATGAATGTGTCTTTAAATAAGAAGGCCGCTCACTCCCAGGACCCTCAGCCTGGATCTCCTCTCTGGATTCACCAGCTGGATCTGCCGCCTCACAGGGCTCAGGACACAAAGGACAAAGGGGATGGAAACAAGGTAAAAGCAACAAAACAAGGAGGTCTGGCTGCAGACTGAAGGTCACTCTGGACAGGAAACATGTGACCTTTACCTTGTTTCCATCCCCTTTGTCCTTTGTGTCCTGAGCCCTGTGAGGCGGCAGATCCAGCTGGTGAATCCAGAGAGGAGATCCAGGCTGAGGGTCCTGGGAGTGAGCGGCCTTCTTATTTAAAGACACATTCATTTGGTTCTGTTGATAGAAAAGTATTTTGTTCCCGTGGAGTTTATCATTGATAACCAAGAAAAGATCTCTACCCCTTTTTTTCTATTTTTTTTCCAAAGATCTAATCCCCTGCTTTTCACAGGACGAGAGGCGTGGTATCGAACTAGAAAACAGCGGGTCTTATCCTGGACATCCTCGGTTTTCCAACCATTGTTACGCAACCCTGCTTTCCAATCTGGCTCTGCAGCCTCTGCATTTCGGGTCTTGGCAACTAAAGGCTTAACTCAAATAGGTTACCTGTTATCAGGATCAACTCACTCCCTCATCTCCTATAGAGATCTATGTGTACTAACAGCCCCTGCTCCCCTCCACTCGGTATATTATATGCAACTATCGGCATTTGTATCAACACAGTTAAATACCTTAAAACCGCAGGACTTCTCCAATCCCCTTGATACTCAGGCGTCTCTGGGACCGTCCACAGCATCATTTCGCGCACTGCTTTGACCTCAGTTTGACTGGTCTGTAGCGACCACAGGCTTAGCGGCCTGGTGTGTTCAGCTTCCCAAACAATCGCCCTTTACCTTAATTACGGCCACTAATACTTTGCGGAAACAGATCCCCTCGGCTCAATATGACAAAATGTTTTTGAAATTACTACATGGCGCTTATATAGCCCCGGATAGATTGGCCTGCATGACATCCCTTAGTTCTGGTCAATGCCTTAAATGCACACAGGCCAACGTGGATCTTTTTCACTGCTTGTGGTCCTGCCCATTAGTGTCAAACTTTTGGAAGTCCATACGGAGATTTGGCGTTCAGATCCTAAATATAACGGTACCCACCACCCCAGACTGGGCTCTGTTTAATCTCTTCTCTGATAGCAAAAGATATGGGTTGGACAGAAATCAGAGGGCCCTATTTGGGAGTGCTATCCGCAGTAGTTAAAAAGGCCATTTTGGGGAATTGGATCGCCGCCTCCCCCCCCCACATTCTCGATGTTTTATTCCCGCTTTTACGCTCTCTTTCAATATGACTGGGTGGAGACTGCTATGCATAAAGACGATAAAGTACAACAATTTTTTGAAAAATGGGAACACTTTATGTCATATTTACCAGAAGACGTCATTGTAAAACTGAAAAGAGATTTTGAATTTACTACTTGGTACCTGTCTAGATCCCTATCATCCCCTCCCCTAAGATCTAACGCTCAGGCACTCTTAGAACTTTCAGAATTCTCTGACGTATTGCCGTTAGTTTAATAGGTTCATGATACGAGATTCTCCTTGTTAGCTATGGGATGGGAGGGATGACTTCCTAAATGGGAATGTGAATATGTATATTGTACTTGAACTGAGTTTGTCAATTTCAAAAAATAAAGTTTTTAAAAAAATACAAAAAGCTCTTTTAAAAATTAAATAAGAAAGTTTTTGTAAAAAACTAAAAGAATAAATGGCCTTTTTAAAAAAATTATAAGTTGTTACATTTCTTACATTGAAACCTATGGGATTCGCCTGCTTAGGCTAGGGTCAGACGAACGCATTTTCGCGTTGTCTGTGAAAAAGTGCGTTCGAACGAATGGACGCATTTTTTCACGGAGTACGCGATAGCGGTCATACGATGCGCATTTGCATCCGTGATTTTGTACGGATCATCAATAAAACACTTTGTGCATCTGGACGTTATGTTGGCCGGACATTAGCAGTGTCTGACATCTCCAATTCACGCACACACGCCGCTAGCGGGCGCAGCGCACTCTGTACGACCGTACTAGTGGTTTCACGTTCTCGAAAAAATGCGTTCGTTTTCCACTTGCGTTGCGCAGCCGGACTTTTGTGCGACCGTACTTCGTATATTGGCCGTCATTGCCTGGCACTTGCTGCTACTACGGCCGTGATTAAGTGCGCCTGCACGCTCGTTCGCACTGCGCTCGTCTGACCCTAGCCTTAAACCTGTCAAATTGAAACACAGAAATCAGGGCATTTCAATGCAATTTCAGTCCAATCCAGCGTCCTATGAATAGAAGAAACAATACAGGGTTATTCAAAGAGAATCGAAAAGTCATCACACGTTCGGTGACTTTTCATTCTCTTCAATTCAGTGCGATTCGGCGATCCTATTTCGTCGACCCTGCGGTGTATTCAGGAAGCACCACAGGGCTGTCGTAGTTCAGGGAAAAGCCGCCACAAACCCGACGAACACTCACCGCAAAACCCGGTGAACGCTCACCGAAACCCGCAAAATCATCTGGATTAACCCCGCCGAACACACCGGAGAAACCCGACTAGCCGCCAATCACAGCGCAGAGCAGCCGCCAGAAAAACCGGATACGCAGACGAAGGAGGTAAAAAAAAAAACCAGTACGCTTGAAAGTTGGAAAATTGAAACGCTGTTTGAAAAAACATCTACTCAGCGAAAATGCCTGGAATTTACATATAAGGTCCAATGAATGATAATAAAAAGGGCTGTTACAGAAAAAAGAAAAAACGATAAAATAAAATGCAGAAAAATGCCTAAAAGATCCTAAAAAATCTACAAATAAGGAGACTTTATACCACAGAATATTATAATCAACAGTTTATTAGATATTGAATTAAAATGGGAATATTTTTAACATTGAAGCCTATGGGATTCGTCTGAATAAATCTGCCGAATGAAAACACCGGACAGCAGGGCAATTCAGCAACTTTTCACTGCTGGTTTTAGTTCTCTGAATAGACGAAGCATTGCATCTCTATGGGGATTTTACTGCCCTTCGAACAGGCAATGAACAGGCACCGTATGTGCAGGCAATTCGCCAACATTTGGCGAACTGCCTGCTCCCTGGATAGCCGAATGGCCAGGAAAGGTAACCGTACGCTGAATTTTTCTGTTCGGTTACCTTTCGGCCACAAATCGGATCTCTTTGAATAACCCTGAATAGTCTATGGAACAATTTTGGTGCGGCAAATTGCACTGTATTTCATTGTCAATTCACCTCTATTTGGCGAACCGACAGCTTTGTGAATAGACCCTTAAGTGTTGCCATGTAGGGCAGTGTTTCTCAACCCCGTCCTCAAGTACACCTAGCAGGCCAGATGTTAAGGATCACCTTGGGGAAATGCAGACTGAATCTTTCATTCACTGAGCAGCAAATCATATCACCTGTCCTGTGCTTCAGATATCTGGCAAACCTGTTTGGGGTACTTGAGGACAGGGTTAAGGACCACTGATGTGGGAAACGCAAGCAATTTTTGAGGCATTTCCATTGAAAAAATGAACTTGGGAAATCTGTAGTGATTATCACAGTTTCTAAGCATTTCCACCACATTAAGGCTAGGTTCAGACAAACGCATTTTCCGCATCGTCCGTAAAAAAGTGCGTCCGAACGCACAGATGTACTTTTTCACAGGATACGCAATAGCGGTCATACGATGCGCCATTATGACCGTGAGTTTTTATAGATCCAAACCAGGAAACTTTGGGTGTCTGGACGTTATGTTGGCCGGACATGAGCAGCGTCTGACGTCTCCTAATCACACACACACGCTGCTATGCGGACGCAGCGCACTCTGTACGTCAGTACTAGCGGTTCGACGTTCTTGCAAAAATGCATTCATTTGCCGCTTGCGTTGTGCAACCGAACTTTCGTGCGGCCGTACTCCTTGTGTGGGCCTGCGTTGGACGTCATTTGCAGCTACCACGGCCGTAATAAAGTGCGGTTAAACGCACGTTCGCACTGCGTTCGTCTGACCCCAGCCTAAACCTCGAGCAAGTGGTTTCTGAGTTTACTGCAGCCTGGGGGTCATTTATTATGCATTCTGTTTACATCCATTTGCTTTGCCCTGAGATACCTACCAAGTCACGATTATCCCCTAATATAATTCCTTTTCTATTTAAACCAGCTACTTCATTTATTCCTTGTCTTTTTTCATGGGTTCTGCTTCCATAAAGTGTCGCTTTACTGATTTATTCTGTTTTTAATCTTTGAGAATTGTTTTTGTCTTACCTGGTTTGTATGAGTACCTGTTTTGGATACAAACCCTGGACTTTCTGAGAACCCACTTTCATCTAGGCTAGTCCTATCACTCCTACGCATGCATATTCTGCTGTCCCAGGTTGTGAGCAGCCTCTGCATTTGGTCCTAATGTGACTTGCCTTTTCACCTTGTCTAATTGTCCATCTTTCACGCCAACAGTTTAAGCCCAGTCACTTCAAGGACTGGTATGATATAACTCCATTTTTTCTTTTACTTCTTGCCAATCCCTGCATAAAGGGATCATACGATATGTGACAGTTGTACAGTATAATTCTTTGAAAACCCCAGCATAAATGGAGATTGAAGAAAACCAGAACATACCGGGGAAAGTCCTCATCCTGCCATTCCTCTTTCACATCCACATTCTCCATGCGCAGGGTGGCTTCTGTAGTTCCCATTTTAAAACTTGTTACCTGTAAATTTAAAGAATGGAAAATAATAACACCCTTGAGGGGTACATTTAATGCAAATATCTTAATACTATACAGGGATTTAGTCAGTTCTGCCTGTATGGAATAACAGGAGTGATAGAATTGGATAGTTTAGTGTTAGGGTTAGAATGATGAATAATATTGTAAGAATATCATATTGGCAGCATATTTTGACAAAAGCATAGTGTAGGTTATGGCATGTCATTTGAAGAACAATGGCATTTAAGGACACTTTTCCTCATAACTTGAACACTCTATTGAAAAGTAGAGTGCCCTTTTTTTACCCCTAAATAATTGGGCAGAAGCTGCTGACAGCCTCTACCCAATTACTGTTTAATTTTTATTTATTAATATTATTTTTGGCTCAATTTACTCACCTTTTTGTCCCTTGCCACTCGCAGATCCTCCTCTTCAGCTCAGGGACTCTCGAACACAGAAGTCCCTGAAACTTTTCTGAGCTCCTAAGCTAATGGAAGACCTCAACAGGACTTGTGAAATGATGTTCGCAAGTCCATACCCCATGCACAGAACGATGGATCGCAGCCGTGTGCATGCGTAGATCCGATCCATCGCGGCTTCACTGAGACTGCTCGCTAACGTGATTGGTCTCAGAGATAGTGATGTTGGCATACTTTCTACATGCTGATGTCAATAGTAACTGGCAGCCAGGAAATTCAAACTCCCTGGCTGCTGGTGACGCTGCGTGAGGTGGAGGAAACTCTTCCTCTTCACCCAGCGTTTTAACCAGACGGGGGGGGGAGAAGGGGCGAGACTATACTCATCTTGGCCACTTTAAAAATATAAAGTGGTCAGGATGAGTATAATTTTTCCTTAAAAAAAAAAGGAAAAGGCAAGCTTTTTAAATGTAGACATGGATGATGAATTGGCATATGCAGCACCACGTGCACACCCATCAGATCTTGCCAAGAAACGCATACATGCATAACTTGTGACTTATGGCTTGTGTTCCATATAAACTAAATATGGGAGAGAATTAAAGGTCAAAAAATGAAATGGAAGAAATACATTACTAGCTCATTTGCATAGTTATGCACTCTACTACAGACTGCTCATTTGTTAATAATTAATTAATTAAAATGGAATCAAATGTTTGTAAAATCTTTTGGGCTATATTACAAAGTTGGTGCTAACTTAACCAGAGCTGTTGTAAACTTACCAGAGCCATTATAGCCTATGGGGTTGTTGGGCACTATTACAATCTTAACGCTAGCGTTAGTGCTAAGATATGTAAGTGTTAACGCTAGGTTATGTGACTTTAATGCATGCCCCCCCCCACATTACAACCATAGCACTAAGGGATAAAAAAATCTGTTTACCGCATCAGTGATTGTGCTTGCTTGCACAAGCTTACTGTACTTTGCGCTCCCTGTGTTAGGTATAGGGAGCGCAAAGTACAGTAATTAGCATTAATTAGCATTAGGACTTTGTAATCTATACACACCGATGTCCTAACAAAAACGTTAACCACAGCTAGATGCTGGTGCTAACTAATTGCACTTCTGCAGAATCAGTTAGCACCAGCTAACCTCCCAAAAAAAATCAGATACTCACCTCTCATCCCACGGCGCAAACAGTGGCCCGATCCGCCGCTTCTGGGCACTGGGAGCAGAGTGAGACTGGGGACAAATAGTCCCCAATCTCCCTCCCTGACCGTGCAAAATCTCGCAAGAGTGAGATTACGGCCCGGCAGCACAACTCTCCGTGGAGCCCTATGAACTCCAAGAGGTGATGCTCGCGGAAGCGCTGCCACAAGTATCAGGGAGGGTTAGCGCTGTGTTATGGGGCAGGCTGAGCTGATCTGAGTGCGGCTCTCCCACTCTCTCTCTCCCTCCCACAGAGCTGGGAGGAAGTTCCCATGTAACATGTCATTTCATCCCAGCTCTCTGTGGCACTGGCAACTGTGCAAAAGGGAAGAGAGGGAAGCTTGGGGAATGGAGTGAAGGGCTGTGAGGGGTGAAGGGAACCTGAATTTGGGGAGGATGAATGGACATGAATTGGGTGGGTGAAATGGACATGAATAGGGGGTGACATGGACATGAAATAAAGGGAGTGAAGTGATGTGAGTTAGGTGAAATTGACATGAAATTATGTGAAGGTATGAATTGGGCTGTAAATAATAAGTATACCTTTTTTATTTGGAAAGTGAGGCGCTAAAAACCTATCTGTGGTCTGAAGACATTTATCGTATTCTAATTCTGGCCCCTACCTAATGCCAAGTTGTACAGGTCTGACTTAGAACAAAAAAGTTAAAATCATCAGCTTTTTAACCTGAAAATACACAGAGATTCAGCTGTGAGACATCAGTCCAGAGCCTGAATGCAAGGAAAACACTGTGCTGAATCAAACTATACACCAGGGATCTCAAACTCTCGCCCCCCAGATGTTTCTGAACTACAAATGCTATGATTCTCTAGCCACTTTTTGCATTCAAAGAATTCAGGGAATTGTAGGCAATATAGATCAGGGGGGCCAGAGTTTGAGATCCCTGCTCTAAAAGGTCAAAAGGAGCCAGAACAGGACCTGTTGTAACGTGCTCCTATTGTAATCAATAGGCTGAGAAGCAACTGCACAATTTTTTTAATACTTTAATTTTGATAATTTGTTTGTCCAGCAGCACTGGGCTCTTCTTCTACTCCAGGGTTTCCAAACATGAAAGTCCCAGCGGGTTCTTATGCAAATTGCATAGCTTGCTTAATTTTCACACAAATGGTATGTAATCGGTTGCTGTCTCTCTCCAAACGTTTGCTCCTGTGCATGTTAGCGGAGACAGGATGATGTAAACACGTAGAGCATGCTGTCATCATTGATCATAATTGATAATGAAAATAGTTGACTGTTATTTCATTATTGATTCGCAATATAATAAATTGGTTGTTTCAGCCCTAAAGAAATCACAGGCCAATGCTTTTATATAGGACCAGGTAGTAAAAGGTGGCTGATGATAAATGTGATGTAAATTAGGAAAATGCATATTATGACACATTTAATGGCTTTAGGCAAAGTTTTTTTATTTATTTAATTTTTAAAAAGACTTTATATCAAGAACTTCATGGTAGAAAGGCTGAATGCAAAATAAGCAGAAAATGTCCCATGGCAAAAGTGCATAAATAATGGAAGGGAAGAGAACAAAACTAAACATGCATGAAGCTTTCATTTTATAGAACTGGTTTCTTTCCTGTTATATTACATTGTACACTTAAATATGCATATGTTTAGCAGTATATGGTAAAAAAAAAAATACAAATGCCAACCAAATTTAGAAGAACTAGAACAAGAGATGACATTACTACTGCAAGTGATCTTACACGTCCATTACCTGTTCATAAAACCATAGCTTTCTGGGCCTGGATGGAGGAAATGCTGCTTCACTATGTCCCCTTAGCTTGCCACTTCCTGCGTGAAGGCAGTGATACCAGGAGAGGAGGCTCAGCTCTACTCTGGCAGATGTGAGGGTATGGGGCTGACTAACCTGGAAGGGAGGAGGATGAATGTGAGGGCTACTGGGAAAGGGAGGATGAACGTGAGGGCTACTGGGAGAGGGAGGATGAACGTGAGGGCTACTGGGAGAGGGAGGATGAATGTGAGGGCTACTGGGAGAGGGAGGATGAATGTGAGGGCTACTGGGAGAGGGAGGATGAATGTGAGGGCTACTGGGAGAGGGAGGATGAATGTGAGGCTACTGGGAGAGGGAGGATGAATGTGAGGGCTACTGGGAGAGGGAGGATGAATGTGAGGCTACTGGGAGAGGGAGGATGAATGTGAGGGCTACTGGGAGAGGGAGGATGAATGTGAGGGCTACTGGGAGAGGGAAGATAAATGCGAGGGCTACTGGGAGAGGGAGGATGAACGTGAGGGCTACTGGGAGAGGGAGGATGAATGCGAGGGCTACTGGGAGAGGGAGGATGAACGTGAGGGCTACTGGGAGAGGGAGGATGAATGTGAGGGCTACTGGGAGAGGGAGGATGAATGTGAGGCTACTGGGAGAGGGAGGATGAATGTGAGGGCTACTGGGAGAGGGAGGATGAATGTGAGGGCTACTGGGAGAGGGAGGATGAATGTGAGGGCTACTGGGAGAGGGAAGATAAATGCGAGGGCTACTGGGAGAGGGAGGATGAATGTGGTCCCTTAATTTGGTAAAGGGGAAATAGGGCAACTCACTCCAGAGTCTCTGGTTTGGGGACAGCTGTTTTGCAATTTTATATAAGTGGTTGCAAACATACAGGCTTATTCAGAGAAAGGTGAAAACCAGGAGAACTGGCAGGAGAAGAGAACAATCTAAACCAAATAGCCGATTTGGAAAGTGAGATAAATGGGAGAATTTTTCTGGTTTGGCTATTTTGACCTAGAATTTTCACTTATCCAGTCATTCTCCTGAGGTTCACCTTTCTTTGAATAGACCTCTTAGTCATTTCATTGTCATGACAAAATGATCTGAGGTTCAAGTACAGAGTTACATCACTACTCACAATCTGTTACATGCCACTCAATTTTCATCCATACCTACAGCTCGTGTGTACGTACGCCAAAGTGTATGAAATATGTCAAATATTTAACGTGAGCCTTATTGAATCGAGCCAGAAACCATCAAGATTTCTTATGACTGGTGTGCATGGATACATACATATATATAATCACTGACAATACCAGCACAGAAATCATGATGTAGCCAAAGACTACGCAAGATCCACCCTGGCCTAGAAAGGCATTCTAAAGCATACATTCGCATTAGACTTCCGATGTGTCAGAAAAATGAAGCCAGATGTTCTCTTGCTAATCCATAAAGGGCTCAGTCACCACCTACCCCCCCCTTATAGTGCATCATGGGAGCAGAGGGGGGGGGTCTGTGGTGTGTTTATGTGTAATTATACAATGAAAGCCACAAATGTGTTAAGAATTTTCTCTTTGATTTTACAGTACTCACTTTAGCTTCTTAGACCTCTTTCTATGTAACCCTTGCATATGTTACAGTTAAATAGGATGCATCTAGGTATATACAGTGAGATTAGACTTTTATTCTTATATATAATGATGAATGCACCTACCTGCTCAGTTTGCAGATTAACAGTCCGAAAGGTAAATCCTCATGAAAATGTTTAAGCTGGGAAGTCTGGCACCTCTGCCCTGTTCTGCCAGGTGTGCATCTCCATCAACCTTGCATTGAATCCATGCAAATCCTATGACTCCTATGCACCAAAATACCACATCCCTAGGATCTACAGGGTAGCATCACTCTGGCTTCTAGCACTGTCCAAAGCACTGTTATCAGATAAGTGCTACGATGTTACCAGCTAATGCCTCATCTATTGTGTATGTGCAATGGAGGAGACAGAAAGAGAGGCAGGGTTAGCTTCTATCAGGCCTCATCCTTCCCTATTCAGTGTTATGTGTTTGCTGATTGGTCGAGACCTGGCAGCATCCTGGTACTCTGGACAGCTCCTAGCAGAGAGCTTTTAAATAGCACATTGATATATTAACCCAGTGTCTGCAGGTGGTTATTGTACAACAATCCTTGTATTCTTTGATATTTTCAGACTTGCACAGAGGTTTTTGAACAGGAAATTGCTATATTATATTCAGTAACTACAGATACTCCTGCTGTCCTATAAATAAAAGTTATATTGTCTGACTAAAAAAATAATGGTCAAAGTTTAATTATTTCAGATCCCAACCGATCACCTCGATTTCTGAAGCACCTCTCAGATTCTGATATAGATTGAGCCACGCACACGCGCCCCATAGGTAAGAATGTAGAACTAGAAATCAAGAATGAACTTTAACAGTTTATTTAATGAACAGTGAATTAATATTTAAGTAAAACAAGACTCATGTCTTGTTTGAAACTTTGACCCTCTGTTATATAACGTTTAGTATTCAATTACAGTTGCGAGTATTTAGAAAGCGGCAACAAGTTCCGTAGCGCTAGATATTAAGGCCACTGGGTTACCTTTTTATATATCTTCAAAAATGTAGAATTTACTGTTGTCTTGTTCCGACCAAAGAACAAAGTCACTTTGCTCTAGGTTAAGGAATCATCTTTTTTTTCTCATAAAATTTTTGTTCAACATAATAGGAGATATTGAAAAACGGGACGTATTTGGTAAGCAAATAAAACCAGGAAAATATGTAATGAGAAAACCCAATAAGAGGATGTTTTACAAACATAACCTCCAAAAGACACTGTCACACATCCTAATCTGATCCTACTTGGACGTGTAGACCATAAGGGAGCAGGGAAGAGAAAAGTAAAAAAAAAAAAAAAAAACTCACCACAAGCAACGAAAAAAAAAAAAACCACCCTGCCCTGCAAAGAATACCTTATGAAACTCACGGTAGAGAGGAAGACGCGGCACTACCTCAGAACCCCTAACCCAGTGGCGACTCTAGGAACAATCAGGGTTATTCAAAGAGAATCGAAAAGTCACCGCATGTTCGGTGACTTTTCGTTCTCTTCAATTCAGTGCGATTCGGCGATCCCATTTCGGTGACCCTGCGGTGTATTCAGGAAGCACCACAGGGCTGCCGTAATGCAGGGAAAAGTCGCCGCAAACCCGCCGAAAACTCACCGCAAAACCCAGGCGAATGCACACCGAAACCCCCAAAAACATCTGGATTAACCCCGCCGAAAACGTCAGAGAAACCAGAGCAGGAGCCGATCAGAGCGCAGAGCAGCTGCCGGAAAAACCCGACACCAAAAAATCTGAAAAATTTGTTTTTGCAAAAAAATACTGAAAAATGCTTAAAAGATCCTAAAAAAATCTATAAATAAAGAGACTTTGTACTGCAGAATATTATAATAAATGGTTCATTAGATATTGAATTAAAACGGGGATATTTTTAACATTGAAGTCTATGGGATTCTCCTGAATAAACCTGTCGAATGAAGCAACCGAATGGCAGGGCATTTCAGCAACTTTTCACTGCTGGGTTCTGTTCTCTGAATAGACGAAGCATTGCTTCTCTATGGGGATTTCACTGCCCTCGAACAGGCACCGAACAGGCACCGTATGTGCAGGCAATTCACCAACATTTGGCGAATTGCCTGCTCTCTGGATAGCCGAATGGCCAAGAAAGGTAACCGAACGCTGATTTTCAGCATTCGGTTACCTTTCGGCAGCCGTTCGGAGCTCTTTGAATAACCCTGTATGTATAGGGGGCATATAAGATACCACAAAACTGGGGGGGCAGTAATAATTTTTGCCACTCTATCATATCATTGAAAATACCTAAATAAGTATATATAAATAAGATTCCATAATCCCAGAGTAATGTGATGTAATGATACCTTTATGTTGTACTAACCTGATACAGAAATTCTATATTTTATTTGCTGCAATTTAGCATTTTTTGCCAACGTCCGATAACTGCTTCAGCGACTCCAATGTTCGCAAATTACGGTGACAATTGGCTAAATAGGGAATTCACCATATTTTCGGCGAAAGTGATTTCCCAAAATGTGCCAAAAAGCAAAGGCCTACATATGAATAGACCCTTTATTTTCTAACTTCCATAATAACCCCTAAAATGCCATAAAACCAGGGAAATACAATAAAAATAATAAACAGTGTGGCATGTAGCCTACCCATTAACCCCTAAAATGCCTTAATCAAGAGAAAACATTAAATGAATAGACTGTGGGGCGTGTAGCCTATCCATTATCTCCTAAAATGCCAGTTATCAAGTGAAAATGTGAAATATATACACTGTGAGGTATGTAGCCTACACATTAACTCCTAAAATTTCATTAACCACTTCGCTGCGGAGGACGCGCTCAGCGCGTCCTGCCGCAGGAAGGGTTGGCTGCGGAAGATGCGCTGAGCGCGTCCTCTCAAAGCAGCCAGTGATCGGCCGGATTCCGGCCAATCGCTGTGCCCCCCGGTGCGGGCTGACATCTTGGATGTCAACCCGTCACTCCGGGACCACCGCAGGCACAATAGATGTCATCGCGGCGGCGCGATGACATCTATTTCAGGCGCCACCCTGCGTGTGCGGCGGAGGCGCCTGAGAGGGAGGGGGGAGGTCCTTCGGACCTCTCTCCCTCCCGATCGCCGGGGTCCTGAACTTAATGCCAGGCACCGTTTGGAAGGGCATAGCCTGCCCTTCCAAACGGTACCTGGCATTAACCCCATGGGGGCTGGATCACGAATCGGTGCCAAAAAGCGCCGGTTCGTGATCCTTTTCCAGAGCTGGCCGACATCTTGGATGTCGGCCATGCCTCCGGGAACTCCCCCTGAGGACTGGCGTCATTGTGCATAGCATGATGACGCCAGTCCTGGAGTTAACCCCTAGCTGCCACCAATTGTGGAGATAGGGGGTTCCAATGAACCCCCTATTTCCTGATCCATGACAGCTAGGGGTTAATGTTCAATATCGTTGGATTGGCCAGAGCATGGCCTTTCCAACGATATCAAACATGACCATGTAAAAAGTTTTTTTTTAAAAATAAAAATTAAAAATAAAAAAATAAATAAAAAAATAAAAAAAAAAAAAATAAAAAAAAAAGTTTTTTATTTTTTATTTGTTTTGTTAATGCAGCAATATTGTTCCCATTTAATTTATAATCTGAACAATGATGCTGCACTATCGATTTTTGTATGGGGTGGGTTTGTTAAAAATAGCAAAATTTTCCCCCAAAAAAATGTAACGAGACCCCATTTCTAATTTTTTTAACAAGCGCACCCCATAGAAAATATAACCGCAAACGATCGCATGTTAAAATGTGAAAAAAAACACTTTACACGCTGTAAAGTTTTGAAAATTCTAATTTTATTGCATATTTTGTTATAATATACAGACAGAACATAACGTATACATATAATAATGACATATTATGAATCTGCCGAATCTGCCAGAAAGAACGAAATATTATATGTCTGGGTCATATAATAAAATAAGGGTTCAAAACGCGGTTAAACATGATGAGCGAAACCGGTAAAAATGACCTCAGCACACAGGCGGGAAATGCCTCAGCAGCGAAAGGGTTAATAAAGGAAAAAAATAAAATGTATACTGTGAGGAATGAAGCCTGTCTATTAAACTTTAATATACAACTAAACCAAGGCAAAAACGAAATGAATAAATAGTCTGACATTAACACTGTCACTGCTGAGCCATTTCCACCATGTGAAAAACAATTGTTACATCTTTATTTTATTATTTATGATTTTGTCTTTACACTGAATATAGTCCTGTTGGGTATCATTGGAAAGGCTAGACTCTGCCCTTTCCAATGACATCTCATCCGGCCATTTGAAACGCACGGGCCATAGAAACAACGGTCCGACTACGTGGGGGAAGCGGGATGCTGAATCCTGGTGGGGGGCAAGGAATAACCTAGAGGGGCAATTGCCCCCCGGCCCCCCTAGAGACGCATTTTATTATTATTATTATTATTCTTTATTTATAAAGCGCCAGCATATTCCGCAGCGCTGTACAATAGGCACAGTATAGACAGGGTTACAATACATTGAACAACATTTGACAAACAGTACAGGAGGAGATGAGGGCCCTATTCCCGTAGGAACTCACAATCTAGGAGGGTTGGGGTTGGAAACAGGAGGAGAGGACTGTAAGGTGAGAGTGATTGATGGTTGCGTCAGTGAGTTGGGTGGTAGGCTTCCCTAAATAGGAACGTTTTAAGGGAGTGTTTGAAGGAAGAGAAGTTGGGGGAAAGTCTGACAGTACGAGGGAGAGCGTTCCAGAGAGTGGGCGCTGCGCGTGAGAAATCCTGCAGTCTATCATGGGAAGAGGTGATGCGGGGAGAAGCTAGGCGCAGGTCACTGTTTGACCTTAGGGAGCAGGCTGGGGTGTATTTGGTGATTAGTGAGGACAGGTAGTGGGGAGCTGAGTTAGTGAGGGTTTTGTAGGTAAGGATAAGGATTTTGAACTTAATTCTGCAGTGAATGGGGAGCCAGTGAAGGGACTCGCAGAGGGGAGCGGCCGAAACAGAGCAGCGGGTGAGGTGAATTATCCTGGCGGAGGTGTTCAGGATGGATTGTAGGGGGGAGAGGCGTGACAGAGGGAGGCCAGATAAGAGATTATTGCAATAGTCGAGTCGGGAGATTACCAGGGCGTGTATGAGTTGTTTTGTGGTGACAGCGGTAAGAAATGGCCGAATTCTGGAAATATTACGCAGTTGGTACCGGCAGGAGGAGGAAAGAGACTTGATGTGGGGGATGAAGGAAAGAGCAGAGTCAAGTGTAACTCCAAGACAGCAAACTTGGTTTGATGGGGAGATGGTGATACCCTCCACCGTGATAGAGAAGTCAGGAGGTGGGGAGGCATTGGAGGGAGGAATAAGTAGGAGCTCAGTCTTTGACATGTTGATCTTTAGGTGGTGGGAGGCCATCCAGGAGGAGATGCCAGATAAACAGTCACTGACTTTTGAAAGGACAGGGGGAGAGAGATCAGGGGTAGAGAGGTAGATCTGAGTGTCATCAGCATAGAGGTGGTAATTAAAGCCAAAGCTGTTGATGATTTTGCCCAGGGAGGAGGTGTAGATGGAAAATAGCAGAGGACCAAGGACAGAGCCTTGAGGTACACCAACAGATAGAGGCAATGAAGAGGAGGAGTTACCAGCAAAGGACACACAGAAGGACCTGTTGGATAAATAGGAGTCAACCCAAGCAAGTGCAGTGTCACCGAGACCCAGAGAGTTGAGGGTCTGTAGAAGGAGGGGGTGGTCAACAGTGTCAAAAGCAGCCGAGAGGTCAAGCAGGATGAGAATAGAATAGTGGCCGTGTTTTTTAGCAGTTAGGAGGTCGTTGGTGACTTTGGTGAGGGCAGTTTCAGTTAAGTGTAGGGGACGGAAGCCAGATTGCAGGGGGTAAAGTAGGGAATTGGAGGACAGGAAGAGGGAGAGGCGGTTGAAGACTAGTTTTTCTAAGCGCTCAGAGGTAAAGGGAAGCAGGGATACAGGGCGGTAGTTGGATGGGCATTTGCCCTAACCCCTAAGGATCCTATGACAAAGTCTGACATTTTACATTATAGAAACAAAATATTACCAAATTATTGCTGATAAGAAAAAAGGATGTTGTTAGAGACCAAACATAACCTGGTAATCTTCATAGGTAAAGTTAGTAATATGATTTCCCTTTGTATATTGCCCAAGACAAATTGAATGAGGGGAGATGGGGTTAAAGCCTTTAAGAGAAGAGACAGGGAAAAAATAGCCAAAATATGTGTTTAACCCTTTTGCAGCCCAAACAAAAGGTTCCATATGGAAGGTGATTGGTAGCATACATTGTATTGAAAAGTGTTGCTAAATTCATAAAAGTCCCCTTTTAGTGATAACACGGTATGTAACCCAGAACTTAGAATGCTGAGGTTAAAAATGTGACCCCATCAGTGTTCATATGGCACACAATAAGGTTTTATGTTCAAAAACGATTGTTTTTATGTACAGTCAGGTCCAGAAATATGCACATCAACACAATTCTAACATCTTTGGCTCTTTACACCACCACAATGGAGTCGGAATGAAACAAACACAATGTGCTTTGAATGCAGACTGTCAGCTTTAATTTGAGGGTATGTACATCCATCTCAGGTGAACGGTGTAGGACTTACAGCAGTTTGCAGATGTGCCTCCCACTTGTTAAGGGACCAAAGGTAATGGGACAATTGGCTTCTCGGCTGTTCCATGGCCAGGTGTGTGATATTCCCTCATTACCCCAATTACAATGTGCAGATAAAAAGCCCAGAGTTAATTTCAAGTGTGCTATTTGCATTTGGAATCTGTTGCTGTCAACTCTCAAGATGAGATTCAAAGAGCTGTCACTATCAGTGAAGCAAGCCATCATTAGGCTGAAGAAACAAAACAAACCCATCAGAGAGATAGCGAGAACATTAGGTGTGGTCAGAACAACTGTTTGGAACATTCTCAAAAAGAGGGAACGCACCGGTGAGCTCAGCAACACCAAAAGACCCGGGAGACCACAGAAAACAACTGTGGTGGATGACCGAAGAATTCTTTCACTGGTGAAAAAAACAACCTTCACAACAGTTGGCCAGATCAAGAACACGCTCCAGGAGGTAGGTGTATGTGTGTCAAAGTCAACAATCAAGAGAAGATTTCTCCAGAGTGAATACAGAGGGTTCACCACAAGATGTAAACCATTGGTGAGCCTCAAAAACAGGAAGGCCAGATTAGAGTTTGCCAAACAACACCTAACAAAGCCTTCACAGTTCTGGAACAAGATCCTATGGACAGATGAGACCAAGATCAACTTGTACCAGAGTGATGGGAAGAGAAGAGTAGAGTATAGAGAAGGAAAGGAACTGCTCATGATCCTAAGCATACCACCTCATCAGTGAAGCATGGTGGTGGTAGTGTCATGGCGTGGGCATGTATGGCTGCCAATGGAACTGGTTCTCTTGTATTTATTGATGATGTGACTGCTGACAAAAGTAGCAGGATGAATGCTGAAGTGTTTCGGGCAATATTATCTGCTCACATTCAGCCAAATGCTGCAGAACTCATTGGACGGCGCTTCACAGTGCCGATGGACAATGACCCAAAGCATAGTGCAAAAGCAACCAAAGAGTTTTTGAAGGGACAGAAGTGGAATGTTATGCAATGGCCAAGTCAATCACCTGACCTGAATCCCATTGAGCATGCATTTCCCAAAAATGGGAAAATGCCCCAAGAACAAGCAGGAACTGAAGACAGTTGCAGTAGAGGCCTGGCAGAGCATCACCAGGGACGAAACCCAGCGTCTGGTGATGTCTATGCGTTCCAGACTTCAGGCTGTGATTGACTGCAAAGGATTAAGGATAAGTATTAAGAAGGGAAAGTTTGATTTATGATTATTATTCTGTCCCATTACCTTTGGTCCCTTAACAAGTGGGAGGCACATCTGCAAACTGCTGTAAGTCCTACACCGTTCACCTGAGTTGGATGTACAGTTGTGTTCAAAATTATTCAACTGAAATTGAGTGTTTTGGCCAGTTTGACATTGATTTTGATCATTCAGTCATCTTGCTTACAATTAAATCAAAGAGGCACGTGTAGTTGTAGGTCAGACAAATATAACATAATATTTATAATGAAATAACCACAAATGTCTTTTCTGTGCTCACATCATTATCAGTTTTATTCAACCCCCAAGTGACATTCAATCTTAGTACTTAGTACAACATCCTTTTACAGTTATAACAGCTTTTAAACGTGAAGCATAGCTTGACACAAGTGTCTTGCAGCGATCTACGGGTATCTTCGCCCATTCGTCATGGGCAAAAGCCTCCAGTTCAGTCACAATCTTAGGTTGCGCACTGCAACTGCTTTCTTTAAGTCCAACCAGAGGTTCTCAATCGGATTTAAGTCAGGTGACTGCGATGGCCACTCCAAAATGTTCCAGCCTTTAATCTGCAACCATGCTCTAGTGGACTTGGAGGTATGCTTGGGATCATTGTCCTGTTGAAAGGTCCAACGTCTCCCAAGCCTCAGGTTTGTGACGGACTGCATCACATTGTCATCCAATATCTCCTGGTACTGAAGAGAATTCATGGTACCTTGCACACGCTGAAGCTTCCCTGTACCTGCAGAAGCAAAACAGCCCCAAAGCATGATGACCCTCCGCCATGCTTCACAGTAGGCAAGGTGTTCTTTTCTTCATAGGCCTTGTTCTTCCTCCTCCAAACATAGCGTTGATCCATGGGCCCAAACAGTTCTAATTTTGTTTCATCAGTCCACAGAACACTATCCCAAAACCTCTGTGGTTTGTCCACATGACTTTTGGCATACTGCAGTCGACTCTTCTTATTCTTTGGAGACAGCAAGGGGGTGCGCCTGGGAGTTCTGGCATGGAGGCCTTCATTACGCAGTGTGCGCCGTATTGTCTGAGCTGAAACTTCAGTACCCACATCTGAGAAATCTTTTCTCAGTTCCTCAGCAGTCACACGGGGACTTTTCTCCACTCTACGCTTCAGGTAGCGCACAGCAGTCGAAGTCAGCATCTTCTTTCTGCCACGACCAGGTAGCGTTTTCAACAGTCCCCTTTGCCTTGAATTTGCGAATGATGCTTCCTATGGTCTCTCTTGGTATGTTTAACATCTTTGCAATCTTCTTATAGCCATTGCCCTTCCTGTGAAGAGTAATCACCTCTTCTCTTGTCTTCCTGGACCATTCTCTTGACTTCACCATGTTTGTAACCACACCAGTAAATGTGTAGAAGGAGCTGAGTATCACAGACATTTTAAAGCTGCCTAATTGGTGCTTATTATGCTTTATTGCTGCTCCGTGACATCCACAGGTGTTTTCAATACCTGATTGAAAACACTTGAATGAACCTCTGTTCTTCAGAGTGGTAGTCTTTAAGGGGTTGAATAATTGTGTCTAAGGAAGAATTCACAAAAGAAACATTTACTACTGTATTACAAAACCAATTGATGTCATTTTAGTTGCATATGGTTCTTTAAAAAGTCCTTGTAGGACAGGGGTCTCAAACTCAAATTACCTGAGGGCCACTGGACAAGTTTTTATATCCCTTGGGGGCCGTATGCAAAATTTCAAATATCAAAAACAACATTAAACTAAATACACTAGCATATATATTTACTGCTTACTGCCAGATGCCTGGCAGTGCTTGCTTTGCAATAGATGAGCCAAGTCTGCTTTAATAGAGTTAGCAGCTGAGACCCTAACGACAGCCTGGAGATGGGCATCAGTTAACCTAGACCTGGTTCTAGATTTGTTAAAGTTCATAGTTGAGAATAATTTTTCACACAGGTATGTACTTCCAAATAAGCACATGACACGTTTGAACAGTTTGGACAGCTCTGGAAAGGTAACTTGTAATTCTCTCAAAAACTGAGCTATCATTTCTGGGCTTCCCTGTGCATCTCTGAACTTGGCTTTGAGGTCAGTGCTGCATTGCAGATCTATAAGTTCCATTTGAAGCACATTTGGAGCACTGTTCACATCAAACGAAAATGGGTCTGCAAACAACTGGAAAGTAGCATTGTGGATAGTAAAGACAGCAAATCGCTGATCGAATTCCTGTTGAAGGTTCTCCATGGCAGCGACATATTTATCAACACCAAGCATAGAAAGTTCTCCACTCTTTTCTTCAAATATAGATTTGAATGTTGGAAAATGGCTGAGATTTTTTTGGGTGAACTGTGTTTTCCATAATTGAAGCTTCAAGGAGAATGCTTTCACACTGTCAAAAGCCACAGTGACAAATTGGTTTGGACCCTGCAGCTTCAGATTCAGTTTGTTCAGCTCATGTGTCAAATCAACCAAAAATGCTAAGTCCATGACCCACTTGGGATCATCAAGCTCAGGAACATCCAGTCTTCCATCCA
This sequence comes from Leptobrachium leishanense, assembly GCA_009667805.1. Lineage (NCBI taxonomy): Eukaryota > Metazoa > Chordata > Amphibia > Anura > Megophryidae > Leptobrachium > Leptobrachium leishanense. The sequence continues at coordinate 340,689,629 of CM019063.1, forward strand.
TCAGAAATGTCTTGATTTCCTCCCTCAGTTCAAAAAACCTCTTCAAGACATTGCCTCTGCTCAACCAGCGCACCTCTGTAAAATACAGGACATCACCATAAGCTGCTCCAATTTCCTGCAAAAAAGTACGAAATTGGCGGTGCTGTAAGCCCCTTGTTCTGATGTGATTAATACATTTCACGACAACTGGCATAATATTTTCGACTTTCAAGCATTTGCTGCAAAGTGCCTGTTGATGAATAATGCAGTGCAAAGCTATAGCAGGATCTGCATTCTCTTCTTCCAGTTTTCTTTGTACCAGCGCCACTAGGCCATTTCTTTTCCCAGTCATTGATGGGGCACCATCTGTGGTTATTCCAACCAATTTATTCCAAGGCAAGGAAGCACCATTGATTACATCACAGAGATTTTGAAAGATGTTGCTGCCAGTAGTCTGTCCATGCATTGCAATTAAACTGAGCAACTCTTCAGTCACTTCAAACTGGTCATTAATCCCTCTGAGAAATACTGCAAGCTGAGCCGTGTCATTTATGTCAGTGCTCTCGTCAAGAGCCAGCGAATAGAAGGAGAACTTTGTAGCTTTACTGCACAATTGATCATAGATGTTATCGGACAACTCACTGATCCTCTCCGCCACTGTGTTTGCTGATAGGCTGATGTTTCTGAACAGACTTGCCTTCTCAGGACAAAGGATATCGGCAACTTTTACCATGCAGTCTTTAAGAAACTGCCCTTCAGTAAATGGCTTTCCTGCTTTTGCAACTTGCTCACAGACCACATAGCTTGCCTCAACTGCTGCATCACATTCCTTTTTTGCACGCTTAAACTGATTTTGCTGCATGGACAGGCCTTTCTGAAGCTGGACAATTTGCCTCTCCCTTTCTTCTCTGTTATACTTTGCACACTGATCAGCATGTTTAGTATTATAATGCCGCTTAAGGTTGTAATCTTTAAGAACCGCAACCTTTTCATTGCAGATAAGGCAAGTAGCCATCTTATTATGCTCCACAAAAAAATAATCACTTGTCCATCGCTCTTGAAATTTTCTCTGCTCAGCATCAACTTTTCTTTTAGATTTAATGGACATTATGGCTTATTACGTCAGAGAATGCAATCTACTTCCAAATGTAATTTGGTGTTTTTTCTACCTCCTCTCCTGACAGCTTTGTGTGATACAGGCTAAGGCTATGAATAAAAAGAGAAAAATATATATGTTTATGAAACCTATACCATGGTTGTGTAACATATCTGTGCATGTAGTAAGTAATGACTGTGTCAGATGTGCAGGCCCAGACTAGCCATCGGGCATACCGGAAGTTTGCCCAGTATGTCGCTAGCCTCCCTGGCTGGTCAACATAACCAGCCACCCAGCGAGGCATCCTAGGCTGACTGAAGATGGCGGCCAGCCATGCAGCACGCCCTAAGATGTAATCAAAGGGAGCCGGCCAGCCGTCGGCCCTCGTGACTAGGTCACAGGGCACGATGCGTGACGTCTGCACCAGGGCATAGGGTGGCAGACGTCACGCGGCGCAGCCTGTGACCTAAGCAGAGTCAGCCGCCATCTTCAAATCTGTAGGGCCACAGCTCCACAGTAATGTGCAGTGTTTGAGGGTGTTACAGAGCTCCACAGTAATGTGCAGTGTTTGAGGGTGTTACAGAGCTCCACAGTAATGTGCAGTGTTGTATGGGTGTCAGAGCTCCACAGTAATGTGCAGTGTTGTATGGGTGTCACAGAGCTCCACAGTAATGTGCTGTGTGTATGAGGGCATCACAGAGCTCCACAGTAACGTGTGGTGTGTGTATGAGGGCAACACAGAGTAATATTTTCATTTTTACTTTTATTAAACTGTTTATCTCTCTGAACATATTTTTGTATTTTTCTGCCTACCGAAATTTTTGATTCCCATTTTTTATATTTTTTAAAGGCGTTTTTATTTTACTCTGTAGCAGACCTTTTTTTTTAATAGGACCCATTTTTTATATTTCCACGCATTTTTCGTGCATTTTTACGGTTTTATGGTTTTAAACACCTTTTGAAGAATAACAGAGTTTGTTTTTTTAACCAGTTCAGCAGTTAGCTCGGAGGCGTTCAGCAGCTCGTCTGAGGTTTTTGGCGTTGTGCGGCAGGTGATCGGCGGTCTGCGGCAGCTCAGCGCACTTTGGGAAAATTTTATTCAATTTTCCCGAAGCACACAGAACAAGAGCGCTCCAAAATGTTGGACATTTCAGTGCTCTCTGAATAAGCCCTTTTGTGATACTGGTCCTCAGTGCTGTGAGCTGTTTTAATTCTATTTATGACACATCTTCCATACTGGCCTTATAATTAAGACCAGTATGGGAGAGGTGCTATAAATAGAATTAAACAGCTCACAGCACTGTCTGATGGGCTGTGAGTTGTATATTTATTGCACATTTTTTTAAATTATTTAATATTTTATTATTTATAAAGTAATAAATAAAAAACAGTTTTCCCCCTAACACTATACTGAGAGTTAAAACAATTTTATCCCTGGTGAACCAGTGGAGAAAGGATTTATTACCTGTAGGGTCAGAGATAAACCTTCTCCGTTGGAATGTTAGACCCAGTCAACACATTTACAGCCGATGAGCCGCTCACGTGACATACTCGGCCAGCCGCGCTTATTGATTTATGTCAGAGCATGATCTCTGACTCACACTGAGCGCCGGCACCACATGAGATTGATGCAGCTGCGTGGTACAGGCTTTCTTCCGGCGGGCCACTTGTAACTGGTCCGCGGGCCACAAATGGCCCGCGGGCCGGTAGTTTGAGACCCTTGCTGCAGAGGATGGGTGATGCAACAGGACAATGACCCAAAGCATACAAGTAATTCAACAAAAGAATGGCTTCAACAAAACAAAATACGCCTTCTGGAGTGGCCCAGTCAGAGTCCTGACCTCAACCCGATTGAAATGCTGTGGCATGACCTTAAGAGAGAGATTCACACCAGACATCCCAAGAATATTGCTACACTAAAACAGTTTTGTGAAGAGGAGTGGTCCAAAATTACTCCAGATCGTTGTGCAGGTCTGATCTGCAACTACAGTAAACGTTTGGTTGAGGTTATTGCTGCCAAAGGAGGGTCAACCAGTTATTAAGTCCAAAGGTTCACATACTTTTTCCACCCTGCACTGTGAATGTTTACATGTTCTGTTCAATAAAAACATGAAAACATATAATGTTTGTGTTGTATTATTTTAAGCAGACTGTGTTTTTCAAATTGTTGTGACTTAGATGAAGATCAGAGCACTTTTTTGACCAATTCATGCAAAACTCCACGTAATCCCAAAGGGTTCACATACTTTTTCTTGCCACTGTATATAGCTCCATGTGAAACAAAACAGCCACTGATGTGTAAGCTCACTTGCCCCGTCAAGGCACTTGGTGCCTTGACGGGGCAAGTGAGCTTACACATCAGTGGCTGTTTTGTTCAATAAAAACATGAAAACATATAATGTTTGTGTTGTATTATTTTAAGCAGACTGTGTTTTTCAAATTGTTGTGACTTAGATGAAGATCAGAGCACTTTTTTGACCAATTCATGCAAAACTCCACGTAATCCCAAAGGGTTCACATACTTTTTCTTGCCACTGTATATAGCTCCATGTGAAACAAAACAGCCACTGATGTGTAAGCTCACTTGCCCCGTCAAGGCACCAAGTGCCTTGACGGGGCAGGTGGGCTTACACTTCAATGGCCTCTGATTGTGTTTTGTTTCACATGGAGCTATACCGTGTTTCCCCGAAAATAAGACCTACCCCGAAAATAGGACCTAGTGTATTTTTTGTTAACTACTAAAATATAAGACCTACCCTGAAAATAAGACCAAGTTGAGACCAACTTGAGGAGCCGGAGGGAAGAACTAGCGATGCCGACTCCCGAAAGAAACTGATTATGGCTCGAACATTACGGTCCTGGGCCTTTCACCATCATCGGCTTGAGTTCTTCAGTCCAGAGCCTGAATGCAGGGGAAGCACTGTGCTGAATCAAACTCTACACCAGGGATCTCACTCTGGCCCCCCAGATGTTTCTGAACTACAAATGCCATGATTCTCTAGCCACTTTTTGCATTCAAAGAATTCTGGGAATTGTAGGCAATAAAGATCAGGGGGGCCAGAGTTTGAGATCCCTGCTCTACACGGTCAAAAGGAGACAGAACAGGACCTGCTGTAACATGCTCCTATTATTAAGTATTGTGCTGCAGTAATCACAGACAGCAAGGATACAACCATTTTATTGAATCAACTGACAAATAACTGCCACTGAAACAGGGCTTTACACAACTTTATATATACGTACAATACATAACACCAAAATAACTGCCACTGAAGCAGGGCTTAACACAACTTTATATATACACAATACATAACACCCCTCCCCCCTATGAGAGATCTTATCCTCAGTCTGTTCAACACTCATAGTCTTCAAGATAGGCTGGGGGCCCACGGACTCTGGTGGACCTCCACAATGGTACTGGAGAGTCTTGCCGAAATGGAGCACCATCCATCTCCAACTGGACAGTGTCCCGAAGATCACCCGTGAGTGGCGACAGTTCTACGGCCCCTAGTACCTCTGCCTCTTCGGAAGTGGACACGGGTGGTGTAAGCAAACCTGTAGGAACACAGTTCTCCAGTGGGCCTGAGAACACCCTGGGATTCCCATCCGGCACTGGTCCGGTCAGCCGGCGCCGCAGCTGATCAATGTGGCATCTGATTGTACAATCATTTCCCAGAGTAACCTCGTATGACAACGGGCCCATTACCTTAGTTACCCTGGCTGCCACCCAAGGTGCCCCACTCCCATAGTTCCTGGCCCATACCAATTCACCTGGCTGTAAGTTCCTGGGGGGTTTGGGCTGAGCCGTCTCTGCCGCTACTGGACGTGACAACTGGTCGCCCGTGGTTTGCTGGACTCCGGGTGGATGCCCCTCCTTCCGTGCCCTATGGCATAATATTTGCGCCTTACCTCAGGGTGAGGTATAGTATTTTTTCTAAAAAGAAGAAAGATATATATATATATATATATATCTCATACAGCGTAGGCGCCTATTTATAAACCAGATTAATATAGTGTTATGAAGTAGTTAAATTATAACTAATAAGTAGTGAGATGCTGCCCAAAGGGGTAAGAGCAATATACAGAAAAAACAACCAAAATCTGCATTAACCAAAACTGAAATTATAGATAGAACCTTTGTAGCGCATCAAAAATAGATTTAAAGGTAGACTTCAACAAAGAGGTATATCAAACATAAAGTGCTTCAGTCTTAAAGTGCTTCAATCGTAAGGTGACAAATATTCAATCAATGTACACATATAAAAGTGCAATGTGCCGTAGAACACAGTAAAGTGCAACAATATATAAAATTCCAGCAGTGCGATGGGTATAAGAGAGTTTATAAAGTGCAACAGTGTCCGACTGTGCAAAATGTGCAAATTCAATGATATCCAGTACAACAGTATGAATACCAGTGGGAAAATTCCTTAAAATTTACTTCTCTTTATGTTCAAGCGATGCACAAATATAGTCCTCCTTTCTTGGTCTGTGTATCTCTTGCCGTCTCTCAATAGTGGAGAGGATAGCCAGAAAGGAGAAAAAAGTGAGAGAAAGGGAAAAAAAAATAAAAAAATTTGGAGGGGAGAGAAAAAATGAAGAAATAATCGTGCAGAAAATCCCAATTAAATATGGCAAATAAATCACTCGTAGGAATATGGAAACTCACATTTATAAGAGCCCAAGAAATCCCTGGCTCTAGGTTTAGGAGCCTCCAGCCATATAGAGGGTGGCGTATCCCTTCTTAAATCTTCAACTCTGGTTGCGATGGCTACAATAAGATAATAGACAGCGCTCCCATAGTATATTACCGTATTATGATAAAAAAGAGGTGATAATGTATTGAACTCACCAGATATGGAGCCTCTTCCACACAGGCTCACTCAATACAGCGTCAGGTACACTATGGTGGATACCCAGAACCTCTTCTCAACCGTCTGAGGGCCAGATATCAGGAGCTTCCAAGCGGTGGCAAGTATATATCCAACGAGAGTAGTCAATAGAATATAAACCATATAAAATTTATTAAAAAAATTTATTGCATATTAAAAAATGGACAGATGCGTTACCGAGACGCGTTTCGGCATTAACAGCCTTCCTCAGTCGGTATATTTAGCTGCACTATTGTCCAAAAAAATCTCCAAAACAATGTCAGTCTCATGACATAGGTTTAACCCGCTTCTCGTAAAGTCGAGACTTCTCCACAGTTGTATTGGAGGGATGTGCTGAATGAGAATTGCTTTTCCACAATTGAAGGGTAGAGATGTTACCACTCCACAGCCGACACTGGGCTACATTACAATCCCCATGTTAAAATGGGGGCGGTAGGGAGAAAAAACTGCGCCCGCAGTTTTCTCCTTACCGCCCCCGTTTTAACGGGGGAATACAATGCAGGCGCTTAAAATGCTGCCTGCATTGGTAGCGCGCGCTACGCCCCATCATCCACTCGATGGAGTCCATAGGACTTCATTGAGCCAGACGCCAGCGGTCACATGACCTGCTGGAACTCGCCACGCGAGATCCGGCCAGTCGGCGTAGTGATACGCAGGGGGAGACTGAGGAACTTTTACCCCCATTCTCTCCCTGCTCCTGCCGGATGGTGGAGGTGGACAGAGCCGCGGTCCTCACTGCGGGACAAGAGGTGAGTATACGATTAGATTTTTTATTTTTTTGGATGGTGTTAACGGATTCCGCTTCTGCAGAATCCGTTAACACTAGGAATGCACCGATACCGATACTAGTACATACACAGAAGAGTGTGTGTTTGACAAATTTGAGAAATAGGGGGCGCTGCACCAATCGTTTCTTCTTTTTATGCCAGCATACCTTGTTGCATGTTATTCTTTTATATGTCACATTGACATGTGTAACATAATCCTTTTCTACCTTCAACGTTGACATCCTTGAAGTAATACCTCTACCTCTTTAATAAAATTGGGCTGTGTGAATAACATGTTTTTAATGTGTCGCTGTCACATATAGGTACAGTTTGGCAGAGCCAGACTTCATGATGGGTAGTATTTCATAGCTAGGGCAATGCGCATGTGTACTCACGGGGTAATGGGGAGATGCAGCTCAATGGAGGGGTCCAGCAGTTCATTCTCCATCAGGATCTACAGGGTTAAATACAAATTAGTCACACATCCATAACTGCACATTCAAATTAATCACAATAAAGACCTGCTTTTATTTGAGGCAATAATGGAAGAACCTATGTGGCATGCATGGCTAAATGATCCCTTGGACTTGTCTCATCATTGATTATCCTGATGGGAGTGTCTAATGTTGCAGTTATAAGGGAAATACACTGCTCAGCATAAATGAGTACACCCCTTTTGAAAAGTAAGTGTAGCGCTCACTCCTGGAGGAGCCGCTGAATTTAACCTCGGGTTAGTCTCACCGCACTAGGGAATAAATATACACCAGCACTGTTGTGGATTTTATAGATTATATACTTTACTGATCCCAATAAAGTGGCATATATAATGTGAACACGGTATATGAGCGACAGGATTTTCGTAATGCGGGAAAAACACGCGGCGGCAAAAGGAAAGTTTAATTCCCTTCGTTTCTGGAGTGTAAGTCCTGTAAAAGTAGTGTCCCAAAAAGGTGTGTGTTGTTATCTCAGGTACCCTGGTACTATATTCAACTGGCCAGTGAATGGATTTAGCAAATCTTCGACTAGTCACGTTGGGGCCCTGTAGATTTGAACAATACTGCAGCGTGCTTTGTTTAAACTTTGACTGTGGCCTGGAAGGCCTCTCACCCATCCGCTAGACAATCTGTTCCGCTGTCCAATCAAGGATCTCTCTCCGCTTGGTTATATTGGAACTCTGTGCCACCGGATCCGCTTCTCCTGCTTGTCCGATTTTGGTAACGAGAACTACGACCTACCGCCTGCACTCCCAGTGGATCATCGCAGTCTCCTTACTCGGGGTCCAAACTGGAACGTTGTGTCTGCGCAAAACCTCTCAGCGATGTGTGGATAGATCTCCGCCAGCACTGTCTCTGATTCTCAGCACCCGCAAGGCAGCTCCTGCTCTCTGGCCTGGTCTTAATCTCTGGCAGTCTCACATGCGTCTTCCACCTTTCGTCGCTCGGCTCACACTGGCTCTCCTTCGCACCAGGCTGCGGATGTCCTTTGCTCTCTCCCACCCACTTCCTGTCCCCGCCGCAAAGCATGATGGAAAACATAGTCCCATTGTGTCCAGTATACTCTACATTGCGCTTATCTCCCTCTGGTGGCCAAACCCGAGCAATACATCAACAGAGTTTTTAAACAGCGCTACACTCTCCCCCTCCTAGAACTCTTGGGTCTCTCCAAGGAGGTGTAACATTTACATAACATTCCAACATTACATTAGGCAATATATACAGGCTCAGCAGCAAACATACAATGGGTCAGATATACGTCTTCAAGTTGACTCATGCTCCTGACTACCTCGGCTAACATAGCAGACACTTCGGGCAACCTTCGCACTGTGGTGACAGCCTCTTCAGTGCTATGTCCTGGTGAGTCGTAGGTAAGTCTCTGAGGGGGTCAGATAGAATGTTTTGACTCTGGCTCAATCATCTCCTCTTCAGGTGGAAGTACTACAGGTACTGGTTCAGTTCTTTCGTCCGGAACTGGAACAGAAATTTCTTCGGAATATGATCCTTCCAGTGAAGGCATAGAACTATAGTCTATAGACACATTTTCAGGAACTGCAGGAATTTCCAAAGTTTCGGGAACTTCAAATTGAAATTCAGGAGCCTCAGGCCTCAGGTTACTTTCCCACCTTTCGGAAACTGGAATGACCTCTTCAGGCTCAGGCGAGCGCACCCATTCCAGACAAAAACTTCCTTCCTCACTATCCCCTTCACTCTCTTCAACAACCCGTGTCTGCTGAGACAAGTAACGGGAGTCAAACGTGGAGCAGGCGGGTTCGGCAGAGGAAGTTCGTCTCCAACTGGTATCCTCACAGCTTACCTCAAAGGCAACAGATGATTTCGGTGCCAGTTTTTAAGAGGCCCGGCCTTTCCATCCGGTTGGATTTGGTAAACTGGCAGACCCGGCAGTTGCTTGCAGACAATGTAGACTTGAGAACTCCATCTATCCGCCAATTTATGCCTTGCAGAAACACCCAAATTCTTCAACAAAACCCTATCACTGGGTTGTAGATCTTGTATCCGAACTCTCAAGTCGTAGTTTCGGTTATTCCTATGTTCCCTGTTTCCTGAGGTCAAACGGGCCTGTTCAAACGCAGAGGCCAAATTCTTCCGAAGTCTATCCACGTAATTTCTATGAGAGGCCACAGACGTCTGATCCAGAGATAGCCCAAACGCCAAATCAACCGGCAATCGAGCTTCTCTTCCGAACATAAGACGGTACAGTGAGTATCCAGCAACCTCATTCCCATAGTTGAGCAACCTCATTCCCATAATCCCTCAGCGCCTTTCCTCTTTCTCCTGCGCCCTCTGGAACGCTCGCTCTGTGTGCAACAAACTCACAGCCGTCCATGACCTCTTCCTTTCAAACTCCTTCAACCTCCTAGCTTTAACTGAAACCTGGCTAACTCCCTCTGACACGGCCTCCGTTGCTGCTCTCTCACATGGCGGTCTACACTTGAGCCATACCCCCAGACCGGGTGAGAGAAATGGTGGCAGGGTCGGACTCCTGCGCTCTCCCACCTGCACCTACCAGCATCTCCCTCCACCCCCATCCCTCTCCTTCTCCTCCTTCGAGACACACTGCATCCGCCTGTTCTCTCCTCTGGCTCTCAGGGTGGCAGTCATCTACCGCCCACCGGGACCAACCTCCCAGTTCTTTGACCACTTTGCTACCTGGCTTTCTCACTTCCTGTCTTCTAATCTTCAATGCCTAATTCTCGGGGACTTCAACATTCCCATTGACGATCCTTCCGCTCCTGCTGCCTCCAAACTTCTTTCACTCACGTCCTCCCTTGGACTCACACAATCCTCCCTCCTCCCTACCCACCGCAATGGTCACGTGATTGACCTGGTCTTTTCCAACCTCTGCTCCATTTCTGAGTTCAAATGTCGCCCTTTCCCCATCTCTGACCACCACCTTCTCTCTTTCAACCTATCTGGACTTCCTAAACACCCTGCTCCCCCACCCCGCACACACACTCGCAGAAATCTACATGCTGTGGACCCCCATCAATTCTCCATCCTACTTCACCACCTCCCTCATACCTCATCCTTCACCTGCCCTGATGCTGCCACTAATCACTACAACACTACGCTTATCTCTGCTCTAGACACTCTTGCTCCTCTTCGACTCTGTAAGGCCCCAAGCCACCAGCTTCAGCCCTGGCACACCCTTCAGACTCGCTACCTGCAAAGATGCTCCCGCACCGCAGAGCGTGCCTGGAGGAAATCCCGCTCTGAAGCTGATTTTGTTCACTTCAAGTTTATTCTCCGGTCATACACCTCTGCCCTCCACTTGGCCAAACAATCCTTCTTCTCATCTCTTATTTCTACGCTGTCCTCCAACCCTAAACGGCTCTGGTCCACCTTCAACACCCTCCTCTACCCACCTGCACCTCCCCCCTCAGCTGCCTTCAGCGCTCAAGACCTGGCAGACTACTTCCTCAGTAAAACTCTAACTATCAGAAGCAACATCCCAACACAAGATAGTTATCTGCCACCTCCACTCCCACAGGTCCCCTCTGCCACCCTCTGTCGCTTCCTCCCAGCCACTGAGGAGGAAGTCAATTCCTTATTGTCCTCCTCACATCTCACCATGTGCCCGCTCGTCCCCATTCCCTCACATCTAATTCCTCCCCTCTCCTCCTCCCTCACCCCTGCTCTCACACACATCTTCAACCTATCTCTCTCCACTGGCTCCTTTCCATCCGCCTTCAAACACGCGCTAGTTACCCCTTTACTAAAGAAACCATCCCTAGACCCCAACTTTCCATCCAACTACCGCCCTGTATCCCTGCTTCCCTTCACATCAAAGCTCTTAGAAAAACTAGTCTTCAACCGCCTCTCCCTCTTCCTGTCCTCTAATTCCCTACTTTACCCCCTGCAATCTGGCTTCCGTCCCCTACACTCAACTGAAACTGCCCTCCCCAAAGTCACCAACGACCTCCTAACTGCTAAAAAACACGGCCACTATTCTATTCTCATCCTGCTTGACCTCTCGGCTGCTTTTGACACTGTTGACCACCCCCTCCTTCTACAGACCCTCAACTCTCTGGGTCTCGGTGACACTGCACTTGCTTGGGTTGACTCCTATTTATCCAACAGGTCCTTCTGTGTGTCCTTTGCTGGTAACTCCTCCTCTTCATTGCCTCTATCTGTTGGTGTACCTCAAGGCTCTGTCCTTGGTCCTCTGCTCTTTTCCATCTACACCTCCTCCCTGGGCAAAATCATCAACAGCTTTGGCTTTAATTACCACCTCTACGCTGATGACACTCAGATCTACCTCTCTACCCCTGATCTCTCTCCCCCTGTCCTTTCAAAAGTCAGTGACTGTTTATCTGGCATCTCCTCCTGGATGGCCTCCCACCACCTAAAGATCAACATGTCAAAGACTGAGCTCCTACTTATTCCTCCCTCCAATGCCTCCCCACCTCCTGACTTCTCTATCACGGTGGAGGGTATCACCATCTCCCCATCAAACCAAGTTCGCTGTCTTGGAGTTACACTTGACTCTGCTCTTTCCTTCATCCCCCACATCCAGTCTCTTTCCTCCTCCTGCCGATACCAACTGCGTAATATTTCCAGAATTCGGCCATTTCTTACCGCTGTCACCACAAAACAACTCATACACGCCCTGGTAATCTCCCGACTCGACTATTGCAATAATCTCTTATCTGGCCTCCCTCTGTCCCGCCTCTCCCCCCTACAATCCATCCTGAACGCCTCCGCCAGGCTAATTCACCTCACCCGCCGCTCTGTCTCTGCCGCTCCGCTCTGCAAGTCCCTTCACTGGCTCCCCATCCACTGCAGAATTAAGTTCAAAATCCTTATCCTTACCTACAAAACCCTCACTAACTCAGCTCCCCACTACCTGTCCTCACTAATCACCAGATACACCCCAGCCCGCTCCCTAAGGTCAAACAGTGACCTGCGCCTAGCTTCTCCCCTCATCACCTCTTCCCATGATAGACTGCAGGATTTCTCACGCGCAGCCCCCACTCTCTGGAACGCTCTCCCTCGTACTGTCAGACTTTCCCCTAACTTCTCTTCCTTCAAATGCTCCCTTAAAACATTCCTATTTAGGGAAGCCTGCCACCCAACTCACTGATGCAACCATCAATCACTCTCACCTTACAGTCCTCTCCTCCTGTTTCCAACCCCAACCCTCCTAGATTGTGAGTTCCTACGGGAATAGGGCCCGCATCTCCTCCTGTACTGTTTGTCAAATGTTGTTCAATGTATTGTAACCCTGTCTATACTGTGCTTATTGTACAGCGCTGCGGAATATGCTGGCGCTTTATAAATAAAGAATAATAATAATAATAATAAAATATCCAGTAGCATCACTCTCCGTACTGTTGTACGCATGCACCAGCGTAGCTATGTGACGACTCCAGCTCTGCTTTTCTCTGTTCGACAATGTCCCCAATATATTTAGCAGCGTGCGATTAAACCTTTCTGGTTGAGCATCACCTTGAGGGTGATATGGTGTAGTTTGGGTCTTCTGAATTCCTAGCAGTTCCAGCAATTGCCCAACAAGCCTGCTCTCAAAATCTCTGCCCTGATCCGAGTGTATTCTCCTTGGTAGGCCATAGTGAACAAAAAACTTTTCCATCAAAACCTTTGCCACCGTAGGAGCACGTTGGTCTTTCGTAGAAAAAGCTTGGGCATAACGCGTGAAATGATCAGTCACTACTAGAATATTTCCCTGCCCACTAGCGTCCGGCTCTAAGCACAGGAAATCAATGCACACCAAATCCATGGGTCCTTGACTTTGGAGCTTTGGAGCAGTTCGGGTTGGTAGGGTTTTCCTCTGGATACACCTCAAACACGAATGACAGTAACTTTCAACTTCAGATCTCATACAGGGCCAATAAAATCTGTCTCGCACTAGCTTAAAAGTTCTCTCTGCACCCAAATGCCCATGTTCATCGTGTAATGACCGCAGCACACCCTCTCTGTGTTTGGTGGGAAGGAACAACTGTTGGGTCTCTTCAGCATTGTTTGAGGGACCCCTTCAGTAGACCACCCCATCCAACATCTTCAACCGTTCCCACTCTTTGTATACCAATCGGGCTCTTTCTGGGGAATTTGTCAGTAGAATTTCCTGCTGGTTCGCGTTTAGGGCCTTCACGGTTAACGCAATCAAAGGGTCTCTAGCCTGATCGGCTCTTAGGTCCTGTTTCGAGAAAGTAGGCAGACTTTCATCCCTCAGCTGTGTAGGATTACAGTAGAACTCTGGAACAGCCACAGCCATAACTCCTATAGCTTCTGCTTCAACCCCTCCCTTGACCCGGCGCTCCGCTCCTTGACATAAGGCTTGCACCCCATCTGGAGTTAACTGAGTCCATTCCGTAGTGTAGGGCCTTCTTGACAAAGCATCCGCATCTCGATTATTCACTCCAGGGCGATACTTCAGGCTGAACCGAAACCCTGACAGAGCGGCCAACCACCGATGTCCCATTGCATCCAGCTTCGCAGTAGTAAGGACGTACGTAAAAGGATTGTTGTCAGTCTTTATCACAAATTCGGCTCCATACAGATAATCTTTCAGCTTGTCTACTACCACCCACTTCAAGGCTAGGAACTCTAATTTGTGGGTAGAATAGTTCTTTTCTAAAGGCGTAAGGCTTCGGCTTACATATGCTACAGGCCTCAACAATCCACCATATTCTTGGTATAGGACTCCCCCTAGACCTTCTTTGCTGGCATCCACATGCAATTCGTACGGCTTATGAGGATCAGCGTAAGCCAGGACAGGAGCTCGAGTTAGACTCTCTTTCAGTTTCATGAAAGCACTTTCGCATTGAATAGTCCATTCTTCTTGGATGGATTCTTAAGCCTTCCTTGGCCCCGGAGCCGACGAACTTCGATCAGAGGCCTTCGGGCCTTCTCCTGCGTCTTCCTTCTGTAGGAGCTTGTTCAGGGGTTGAGCTATCTTGGCAAATCCTCCTACGAATCTTCAGTAATATGAGCAGAACCCCAGGAAAGGTCTAAGTTCAGTAACGTTTCGGGGTCTAGGCCAGGAAGCTATGGCTTCCAACTTTCGCGGATATGTCGAAACGCCTTCCGCTGAAACAACATGTCCCAGATACGTAACGGAAGGTAAACAAAATTGACACTTCTCCAGAGACAGTTTCAACCCCTCTTCATGGAGTCGCTTCAAGACCTTCTCTAACCGTTGCTCTTGTTTGTCATGCCTGCTGGTGCTCCTGCAGTGCGGCCTTCCCAACAGAGAGGGCGCCTGTCTCTGAATCAGGCCACTTTGAATGCCGCACCTGGTCAGGGATCTAGGCCTTTAAATATCAGTCACTGACTGTGCTCTGAGCCCTGACGTGGTTATTTCTAGCCCTCAGCGTGTGTGTATAGCTTCTGCATATTGGTTTTCTTGTTTGACTTCTGGCTTGTATATTGACTGTGTTTTCTGTGATTATCCCTTGGCTTATGTTTATCTCGTGTACCGACCTCTGGCTTGTTATTACTACGATATCTCTCCTGTCCCTGATCTGTACTTCTATGTATGTTAGATTAGTACCTGGCCATTCTAAGGACCAGCTTCTCCGTTTAGGGTTTTTTCTTGCCTTTCTGGGTTTTGTCTGCATGCTGGGTGACTCTATATCCTTACATTACATCAGGGCCATGGACCCTGCAGACATTGCCCAGCAGTTTGCTGCTTGCTGTTCCCATATAAGGGAGGCTGATGACAAGATGTATCATTTTGCAATGTTGCTGGAAACGTTCTTGGAGAATACAGATTGCATGCAGTCTCCCTCACCTGCTCCTATTACCCATTCTGACACTTCTATGGTTAAATCCACTGTTCCAGTGCATATGTTGCCCTCTGTTACTTTCAGTGGTGAGGCTGCTGCATGCAGAGGATTTCTGAATCAAATTGATGTATGTTTTGAATTAAATCCTCATGTATAACTGACAGAGCTAAAGTGTGTTTTCTTTTTAACCATCTCAGAGACAAGGCCTTAGACTGGGCTACTGCATTATGGGAGTCTAAAAATCCCATAATAAATAACTACGAGGAATTTGTTACCACCTTAAAAAGTGTGTTTTACCCTTCCAGAAAAACTAATTCTGCTATTAAACGGTTAATGAGGTTAAGTCAGGGAGACAGAACTGTGTTGGAATATGCTGTTTATTTTCAGACACTTGCGCCGAGGTTAATTGGGATAATGAAACTCTGGTGTCCTGTTTTCTGGAGGGTTTGTCTGACTCGTTAACCCTTGCTATTACAGCAAGAGATCTTCCTGGGAATCTGAATGATCTAATTCCTTTCTGTATGGAGAAGGAAGACCAAACCAGGGACATGTGTAAAACAAAAGCGCAACGTAATAGGTTAATACCCTGTGTGTCTCCAGAGTTTAACCCTGCTGCATCTGACAACCCTGTACCTCAACCAATGCAGTCAGGACAGATTAAACCGTCAGAGGAGAGGGGACTGGTATCAGAGGTTATGACATTGTCTCCTTCTGTCTATAAAAAGCGTTGTTATGATTTTATAGTATAGTTTTATACTATTATGATTGAGGTGGGTTCCTCCATTATTCAGGTATATGCACTTCTTGATTCAGGGGCAGAGGACAATTTTATGGACACCACTTTTGCATTAGAGAAAGGGATTCCCTGTGTGGGAAAAAAAACCACCTATAGCTATTCGTGTTATAGATGGCAGACCCCTTTCCAACCCATATATTTCTAAGGAGACCAGTCCTATTTCCATGTCTGTAGGAGTTCTCCATAAAGAGACTGTGGTATGCAAACTCCTATCATCTCCTTCATGTCCTGTTGTTTTGGGGTATCCTTGGTTACAAAAACACAATCCAGTCATAGACTGGAGAAGAAACACTGTTCTGTCATGGAGCAAGTCTTGTTTTGATTCATGCATGATTCCTGTCAAGTCTGTGCACACCATAAATGTACCCACTGCTGCTCCTTTATCTGTATTGGTTCCTATACAGTATGAGGAGGTCAGGGAAGTTTTCAACAAAGGAGGGGCTGAGACTTTACCTGAGCACAGACCCTATGATTGTGCTATTAATCTTCTTCCTGGCACTTTTCCTCCCAAGGGACGAGTGTATCCTCTGTCTCAACATGAGAATCTCATATTGGAGGAGTACATAAAGGATTCCCTTGCTAAGGGCTTCATACGGAAATCCACATCTCCTGCTGGTGCTGGGTTCTTTTTTGTCTCTAAGAAAGAAGGTGACTTAAGACCTTGCATAGACTATAGGGGATTAAATAAAATAACTGTGAAAAATGCCTATCCCATTCCATTGATTGCGGAACTCTTTGACAGGTTAAAAGGTTCCCAGATCTTTTCTAAGCTTGACTTAGGAAGCGCGTATAACTTAGTGCGCATTAAAGATGGTGATGAATGGAAAACCGCTTTCAATACCAGATCTGGTCACTACGAGTACCTTGTAATGCCCTTTGGGTGCTCCTGCAGTGCGGCCTTCCCAACAGAGAGGGCGCCAGTCTCTGAATCAGGCCACTTTGAATGCCGCACCTGGTCAGGGATCTAGGCCTTTAAATATCAGTCACTGACTGTGCTCTGAGCCCTGACGTGGTTATTTCTAGCCCTCAGCGTGTGTGTATAGCTTCTGCATATTGGTTTTCTGGTTTGACTTCTGGCTTGTATATTGATTGTGTTTTCTGTGATTATCCCTTGGCTTATGTTTATCTCGTGTACCGACCTCTGGCTTGTTATTACTACGATATCTCTCCTGTCCCTGATCTGTACTTCTATGTATTTTAGATTAGTACCTGGCCATTCTAAGGACCAGCTTCTCAGTTTAGGGTTTTTTCTTGCCTTTCTGGGTTTTGTCTGCGTGCTGGGTGACTCTATATCCTTACAATGTTCTTCCAAAGTCTTCCCGAACACAATAATATCATCCAGATACACTAATACTTCGATCAGGTTCATGTCCCCGACTGTCTTCTCCATGCATTGGTAGCTGATGATACCCACTTCGCAGGTCTAGTACACTAAACCATTTTGCTCCAGACAAACACTGTAAGGCATCTTCTATCCGAGGAGTGGCATATTGATCCGGAATGGTTCTCTGTTTTAGCGTGCGATAGTCTATACAAAGACGAATAGAACCATTCTTCTTCCGAACCATCACTATTGGAGAGGCATACGGACTCCTGGACTCTTGACTCACCTTAGTCCTTTGTAGTTCATTCAGCTGTTCTCGTAGATCATCCAAGTCTCCCAGCGGAACTCGTCTTGACCTTTCTCGAAACGGCTTATCTTCCTGTAGTCGAATGCGATGCTCAGTACTCTTAGCTAGGCCCACGTCGAACTCATCCTTCGAGAACAAGTCCCTCCATTTTAGGATCTGGGACTGAAGATGTTTCATCCATTCAGGTGAGATGGGAGCGTCCTTAGGATAGAACCTTTCAGCTGGAATCTCTTTGTTCACTCCCCCTCCTAAATCGGTAGGAGAGAGAGGCGTAGCGGACGCTACTTGCCCGATAGGCATTCGTGCTTTCAGTATCACTGGAGAATCAGACACATTACATACACTGAGACTCTTCCTCGTGTCCGTTTCAAAGCTCTTGTGGAGATTATTTCAGGGATTACTTCTACTCCGGCTTCACTCCCATGATTGAAATCAGTTTCCAGTACCACATAGGGACCTGGCTGTGATCCGTTCAACTTGACTGAAGCCCGGAAACTCGCCACTTTTCCTGATTGCAGAACCTTCTCTGTTCCTCCCAATCTCCACAGGCACCCCACTTCGGCAGGTGCCTTCTGTTCTTCGACCTTTCGCTGATAGACCGGACATAACATCAGGTGTACTCCCCTGGTAGAACCTTCTTCCATTACTATAGGAGTCAGGAGACGTCGCACTAGATCAGTATTCATCCCCACTATCATAGAACTTCGGTTGGCCCCTGAAGGCCGAGGACACACAATGGCCAATGCATCACAACCTCGAGACTGTCCGATGACTTCGGATCCGATTTCTAGCTTCACCTGTAGATATCCGTCATAGGGAAGTTTCTCAGTTCCAATACCCTAGATCTCAAGGTCCTTTAATTTCTGCAGAGGTATGTGCCTCAAGTGCTTCTCGTAGAAGTCTCGATAGATCAACGTCACTTGAGCCCCTGAGTCTAACAGAGCTTTAGTGTAGACTCCCTCTACTTGGATTGGAACGATGGGAGAAGGACCTATCAGCTGGTCAGGAAACTTTGACGTAGCAGCAGGGAGTTTAGACCCGGTTCGCTGTACCCTGGCCTTCTTCTTGGCCCGTGTAGGTTTTGGGTGTGCATTGCTTCCCCATGACATAGGACCGGACACTAAGGGAGTAACTCTTTCAGTCCTGGCAGGCTCAGCAGTTGGCAAGACTTTGGACCTTCTCTGCCGTTCAGTTATGGTTTTAATTTTGGAGCGGTTTTCAACCACTGGGCACCTAGTTTGCTCCTTCACTTGGGCCCCCTGGTGTTTCCCGCCTGTGAGGTAGATAGCAGCCCTTCCAAGGCTTTTAGGAACTCTTCTACACTATTTCCTTCAGGCCTTTGGCTTTTGCATTGCGCTCGGAAATTACCTATTTCCCCACAGTTGAAACATCTCTTCTTTGAAGACGGAGACGCACTTGTTCGTGGTGACTCGGTTGAAGGACCCTGGCCAGACGCCATAGCAACTCCTGTTGTCCGCATATCAGTGAGGAACTTCTGCATATCGGTCTGTGTCTCTGCCACCTTCAAAAGTACTCGGCACAGATCAGTGTGTGCTTGTTTCAGCTCAGCTTGAGCTTCTTGTACCTTCTTAACGATTTTGTGTAACTCACTATATGCAGGGAGGGTTGGTTCTTTGGCAGTACTCTCTGTGGATATAGGAACTAACAGATGCTCTTGTCCGTCAACTTCAGATCCATAGGCGTCCAACGAATCCTCTTCAGTTTGCAGATATTCATTATGCCTTACTGGTTGTGCGTAAGCTCTTTCTCCTCTCCTTAAAGACTTTTCTTCTAGCAGCGCCTCTTCCTCTCTAACAGCTCGAATCAGTTCCAGGTATTTCAACTCTCGGTTACCTTCTCTGGTTCTCAGCTGTAGCATCCCAGGATCTAGAGGTTGAGCGCCCCTCAATATCTGCTGCATTCGGATTTTATCTATTGTGCCTGGTTCGGCCCCTTTCTTAAGGAGTATCTGGTGCAGAATCTTATCTAGGCGCCTCATATATTCAGTCATTTTCTCACCTTTTCGCTGGTAGGTATGTTCATACTGGTACATGAGCTCAGCAGCCTTTTCTGTTCGCCCAAAGACTTCCTGTAATACTTTCAGGTAATCTAAAGCAGTGCAGTCTTGCTTACTGAATTTCAGGTTTCTGACAGCCTCTGACGCAGGTCCCTTTAAGCTCTCAGTGATTCTTTGCTTCTTCTGCGCTTCAGGAACGTCCCACTCATCCAGAGCCTGCATCGCCTATTCTACCCATTCTTCAAAGGTTTCTTCTCCCGCCGGAGTAGGTACGTTTCCTGTAAAATTCCTCAACCGTCGATAACCAAAGTTAGTGTGAGGAGGGCTTGTTCTTTGACATTTAGCCAGCAAATCTCCAATAGCCACTATGAATTCAGGCCCGATCATGGCCAGCGGACTGGGCGCGGGAACACTCGCGGGATCGCCACGTGGCGCACTTGGCTGAATCAGTTGAACTTCCACCTCATCGGTCAGCTTCACGCTCGCACCCTGAAAACACACTGGAACACCCTTTCTCCACTCAAAAAGAACATACGTGTGAGAAGTATCCGGGTTCGCTTTAATGTCCAGGATTAACCCCCGATGATCTGGTGTCAGCGTGGCCACGGCCCGGGGAATCTGATCTTCGGCCCAAGTGTCTGCAGGAATATCCATGACTATGCTTAACTCTATCTGACTACTTTGCTCCTCACACCATTTGGCAGCAGTGTCTGGATCCATAATTAACCCTTTAAATGCGGTTTTATTTAGAGACTGTAATCCCAGAACGAGCCCCCACGTGTAGCGCTCACTCCCGGAGGAGCCGCTGAATTTAACCTCGGGTTAGTCTCACCGCACTAGGGAATAAATATACACCAGCACTGTTGTGGATTTTATAGATTATATACTTTACTGATCCCAATAAAGTGGCATATATAATGTGAACACGGTATATGAGCGACAGGATTTTCATAATGCGGGAAAAACACGCAGCGGCAAAAGGAAAGTTTAACCCCTTCATTTCTGGAGTTTAAGTCCCGTAAAAGTAGTGTCCCAAAAAGGTGTGTGTGTGTGTGTTATCTCAGATACCCGGGTACTATATTCAACTGGCCAGTGAATGGATTTAGCAAATCTTCGACTAGTCACGTTGGGGCCCTGTAGATTTAAACAATACTGCAGCGTGCTTTGTTTAAACTTTGACTGTGGCCTGGAAGGCCTCTCACCCATCCGCTAGACAATCTGTTCCGCTGTCTGATCAAGGATCTCTCTCCGCTTGGTTATACTAGAACTCTGTGCCACCGGATCCGCTTATCCTGCTTGTCCGATTTCGGTAACAAGAACTACGGCCTACCGCCTGCACTCCCAGTGGATCATCGCGGTCTCCTTACTCGGGGTCCAAACTGGAACATTGTGTCTGCGCAAAACCTCTCAGCGATGTGTGGATAGATCTCTGCCAGCACTGTCTCTGATTCTCAGCACCCGCAAGGCAGCTCCTGCTCTCCGGCCTGGTCTTAATCTCTGGCAGTCTCACGTGCGTCTTCCACCTTTCGTCGCTCGGCTCACACTGGCTCTCCTTCGCAGGAGGCTGCGGATGTCCTTTGCTCTCTCCCACCCACTTCCTGTCCCCGCCGCAAAGCATGATGGAAAACGTAGTCCTATTGTGTCCAGTATACTCTACATTGCGCTTGTCTCCCTCTGGTGGCCAAACCCGAGCAATACATCAACAGAGTTTTTAAACAGCGCTACATAAGATTTTAAATAATATCTCAATGAATACAAGAACAATTTCCAAAATTCAAACAAAACAGAGTTTTATAGAATACTTGTTTAACTAATTACATGACCGTAACGTTAACAATATAACTTAGATTACAAAATCCTCAGTTTTACTCAAATTAGTTGATGTAAAAATGAATACACCCCACAACAAAAACTACTATATCTAGTATTTTGTACGACCTCCATGGTGAAGTGGGCGACATATTGCATCATCTATCTTTTTCCATCTTCGAGTACGACCTCTTTTACAGTCTGGATGCTGGATGGAGAGTGATGCTCAACAGGTCTCCTCAGAATAGGTGATTGATTGGGTTCAGATCAGGAGACACAAGGGGATTCTCATCTTCCTCCAATTCCTCAGATGGATTCTGCTGCCTCGCTTTGGATTACGTGAGCAGAGCTGCAAATGCCTTCCTTTTAAGTTTACTGATACTTTCTCTGGTATTTGCTGCAACATCCTTAGCTGACTTGATTGGCCATTCATTCTCAGGCAGGATCAGGAACTTTAGTCCACTTTGCCAATCTGAATGTTCAAGCTCTTGAGGGCTAGCTCCCCTCTGCTTGGCTGGAGTCACTAGGCCCCCTGGATCATACACTCCTGACACCTGGCTTAACAGCTCCCTTCTTGTCAGCGGATCTGGTGTTTGAGCTCTAACTTGCTCTTGTGAGAGATTCTGACCAAGTCTCATTTTCTTTCTTCTCTTTGAGAAATTGATTGAAGTTATCACATAAAGCATATCTTCTTCCACAATATAGCCCAGACTCAGTGCTTTGTTTTCATCGTCACACATTTGGTTTGGTAAAATCATTTCTTCTACTTTGGTTTCGGAAGGCTTTTCTTTGACTTACTCCTCCCATTTTGACCTGAGAAGACCCAAGGTTTAAGAAGAAATCCTCCTTCTTTTAAGATTGCCTCTACATTTGCCACAATAGATCTTAGCTGGTGAAAGTCGTTGTGAGATGTGAGAATGTCGTCAACATAACTGTCTTGGTGTAGCACTTGTCTTTCTTCCTCAAGATGAGCAAAATATGGCAAGTTTGCAGTTTTGCGCATTGCCAACTGCACAATGCAGCCTGCTGGTTTGTCTCCAATGTTTACTCTTGTGATTGCGTATTCGCTCAGTTCTTCATTTTCTGAATTTCTCCAAAGAAATCTGTGCAGGTGCATTTCTTTGTCCTCTAGCCAGACCGAATTGTACATTTTCTTAATGTCTCCTATTGCAGCGTGCACCCCGCTTCTTAAGCTTAGCAAAACAGCACGTATCTCATTTAGGAAATCTGGGCCTTTAACTAGCAAATCGTTCATGCTAACGCCTCTGAATCTTTGACTGCAGTTCCAAACGAGTCTCACTGGGGTTGTGACAGAGTGCGGGTTTGGAGCAATAAGATGACTGACGTACCACACAGCTTCACTCCATTCGGCGATCATTCTTTCTGTTAACTTAACTGCAGCTCCTCTAATAAGCATATCTTGAACTTGAGCTCTGTAGGCAGTTTTCCATTCGGGCTCTTTAGCTAGCTGCTTTTCCATCCTCGGGAACGTAGCTTCAACTGCACTCTTGTTGCTCAGGAAGGATGCTGGGTCTCCTAACCAGGAATATTTAGCGTGCCAATGCGGTTCTTTACTGTGGCTGTCTTCTTTGACATAAGTGAGGCCCTCTCTTACTAGTTCAAGTTCTCTCTCTTCACCCAGGGTCATTTCTTTTCCACCCGGTTGGCAATTCCCACAGCGGCAACCACCACACTTAGGTTCACACGCAGCACCAATGGAATCCCACTTCCACCATTCTAGAAAGTCTTGGCTGCTAGTTGAGGTACTCGCTTCATAACTTTGGATAAAGGTTCTTCTATTGGAAGGTGCCCTTTCACTTCTTTATATTTTACAGCCGCCGTTCTCATTGACGTTGCAAAGTGCGTTTTGGACTTGTGGATTGACATATCTGCTTCTTCAAAGAGCTCAGGATGAGCTCCGCCGACCGTCTTTCCTAGTGGCCCGTCCCACAGCACAAGGTCGCCGACTACTTGGACTCTTTGTGGCGCCAATTGACCCTCTCGATGGCTTATAAGCAGTTCAACTACTTTAGGCCTTGTGAGTTTGATGAGCGGAACATCTGGAAATATTTTTTTCAGCCGCTCAGGTGGCACTGCTTTGTGAATGTCGGCGATACTTTCAAGTCCATAGCAGACCAATTGGTGTGGCCTGAGAGTGCCTTGATCGGTCTTTACTCTAATTTTTAGAAGATATCGCATTGTCTTCACTCGGACATTCATTCCTCCAACTCCATGGATGACTAGAGTAATTTTCTCACCTCTTAAGTTCAGACGATGTGCAGCATTGTGGGTTATGTAATTTGTGTCAGATGCTAAATCTATTAATGTCCCGATTGTCTGTCCAGCATTGGCAGTTACATTGACATTGAGGAGCATCATTATTACGGGCAGTTCTAGCAACCCACCTTCTGCTGGTAAATTTGACTGTTCTTTTGTTGCATTGAACACTCTTGCTGTAGTGTTCGAAAACACACCTTGGCATTGCTGTGCTAGATCTGGCGAGAGTTTACTAAGGAAATCTTCTTGAACTTTCGTGTAATCTTTCTTGCCACTGTTTCCTTCAGAATGAAACTTGTTCTCTTTCCGAACAGTGTTGCTTTCTCTTCTCTCAACATTTGTGCATAAATAGAAGTGATGTTCAGGAACACTTTCCTTTCCACAGTCTTTGTTTTTGCATAGATGGTTCTCTTTACAGACTGTGCGGTCATTGTGGACTTCGAGGCACCTTTTACAAGCTCCCAGTTTCTTCACCGCAGCCATCCTGTCAGTTACTTTCTGTGACAGGAACTGTTTGCAGAAGTAGAGCTTTCTCTTGTGCTTAACATCACCACAGACTACACACCCATTTTGGTCATTGTTTGACCTTGTGGACTTTGTTCTTGCCCATCTTGGTTCAGATTTTGATTCTCTTCTGTTTGGTTCTTCATCTCTTAGTTGCTCGAGCTGCTCGTAAATGCTCTCTTGCTTTTTGAGGAATACCAGAAGTTTGTCAAACCGGTTGTCTGGTGTGACAGCATTCTGTTGGTCAGAGACTTGGACAAGCCATTCTTTCATAAGTGACTCGGGAAGTTTTCCTTCTATGGACTTTGTTACTAAGGGATTTTTGATAGCGCCAATGTTTCCAAGATCACTCAAATCTCCAAGTGCCTTCTCCTCCACTTGAATCAAATCAACTATTCTCCTTGGCTGGTGATTCCGGATAGCAGTGATTGCTTGCAGATCTTCCACTATTTCAATCGCTATAGTTAGCACGTTTCCGTAACGGTTCTCTAAAACGCAGAAAATGTCATCTGCAGCATTGTAAGTGGTGAGGCGGAGATCTTTCACAATTCTTTCTTCGAGACTGTCTAATAATTGGAACTTTTTTACTTCTTTTGAACCGGTCGGCTCCCCTTGCTTCTGAAGCGCTTCCCAGTCTCTCTTCCATCTGTAGAAGTCACGTTTATTGCCGGTGAACTTTGGGAGAGATGTAGGTTTTAACCTAATGGTTGCCACGGGGTTTCTGGAGGTTATTGGTGGGGGCGCTGTTCTCACTGCGTCCTCCTCTCTCCTCGCCCGAATGAAGTCAGCCTTTCTTGAAACCAATCTGATAATATTGAGATCGAGGTTTGACAGACCTTGACGAAAGCTATTCTGATCACTTGGTGGAATGCACCGTTGCCACTGGCTATAGAGATCTTTCGCAGTCTTTGCTAACGTCTGAAGGTGCTTGACCATGAAGTCGTATGCTTCGTGACTGCCATCTAGAACTATTGCTGCAACACGTTCACTCTCAGCTTCTGCAATTTGCAATGCTGTGGACAGTTCTTTACCTCCATCTTTGGCCCAGAAAGAATCCTGAAGAAGGCTTTTGGTTTCTTTTAGCTTTGCTTCACACTCACTTGCAGCTCTTTCAAGGCTGGCTTTTTTCTGTTCTGTTAGCGCAGCTATTTTGCCTTCACTCAGCTCTGCTTCTAACTCAGCGATGATGCCTGCCTCAAAATCGTCATTTATTTCCATAACTCTCTCTGCTTGTCTTGTGAGCTTATGCAAGCTGTCTTGAAGATCCTCCGCCGTCATATCATTATAGATTCTGGATATGGTGTTGACTAGACGAGTGAATCCTATTTTCTCCACTGTCCTTTCCACCTTCAACTGTTGGAGTGATTTCCCGGTCGCCTGCTTGGCCATCTTAATGTTTTTTTTTTTAAAAAAATATATATTTTTTTAACGTTGTGAATGAATGCACGACTTTTTGATCAGTATCACTTTGTCTGTTCGCATCACAGTTTCCAGTATTTACTGGTTTCCCGGTTTTTACTGCGTTCTGGTTTTCACAGTTATCCGTTTTTTTACTGTGTTCCCGATTTTTTCACTGCGTTCCGGTTTTCGCAGTTTACCGATTTTCCCTGTTTTTTACTGAGTAACCGGTTTTCCACTGTTTCCTGGTTTTCACCAGTTTATCTCTGGGTTAGCGGTTTTTAACTGTCAAGCTTTCTGTTTTTTTTGCACAATTTTCCCGCTTGAAAGGAAATTCAAACATCGACACTGGAAATAATAACTGGATTCCAGTCTTCATTCACTTGTATTTAAGTTTAATTTCAGTAAGTTGTGGGGTAAATTAATTTGCTGTTGATTGATTAGGTGAATAGATGAATAGTTGAGTAGATGAATAGTTGAATAGTGATGAATAGATAGCTGAATTAAAGTGATGAGTAGGGATGAGCCGAACACCCCCATGTTCGGTTCGCATTCGAACTCGAACAATTTCGAAAGTTCGAGTTCGAACTCGAACACGAACCGAACTCAATGCAAGTCAATGGGAGTCAAAAGTTTGGTTTTTAGAGTGCCCTCCAAGAGGGCATATATGCAAGATATTATCCATAAAAGGTGTATGGGGGTCCAGGTAGTGCCCTGGGGGACAGGAAACAAGGACAAAAAGTAAAAAAAAGTTTTTAAAGGGACAGTGAGTTTTCCATGAAATAAGGGTTAAAAATAAAAGCGTAAAATTCCTTCAAATATCGTGCCTAAGAGGTCCCCATAACCTGCCCGTGAAGTGGCGGATTTGTAGGATGTAGACATTGAAAAATAAAAAAATGACATTTCATATGATGGTAAATGGTTTTCCTTTAATCTATTCATAAACAACTGCTTGGGGCGGCAGTCTGTATTAAAAGAGGAGGCCTTTTAGGACGCGCAGAATAAGTTTAGTGATTTTTTTTGGCTAAATTATGGTGAAACAGGCTTTGGATGAAAGTAACAATAGGTGCTTTACAATTGGGCCTTTAGTGTCGGCAACAGTGTCGTCACACAGTAACCCCTCTGTGGTATTGTGGAAGAGTGCAGGGTTGGACACTGCGGTCAAATATTGAAATGATATAAATCTGGTAATATAGGCGTCAGTGGCAGTGCACCCAAATAATGTGCCTTTCATGGCAGCAAGTGCCTTCACACTGTAAACCTTTTGTGGTATTGTGGAAGAGTGCAGGGTTGGACCCTGCGGTTCAAAAAATTAAAATGATATAAATCTGGTAATGGCGTCAGTGCACCCAAATAATGTGCCTTTCATGGCATCAAGTGCCTTCACACCGTAACCCTTTTGTGGTATTGTGGAAGAGTGCAGGTTTGGACCCTGCGGTTCAAAAAATTAAAATGATATAAATCTGGTAAAGGCGTCAGTGCACCCAAATATTGTGCCTTTGGGAATTGTTCTAATCCGTGTGTTCTCACTGACACCAAGTATTTTGGGGGGTCAGTAATTTCTACAAAATATTTGGGAATTGTTATAATCCGTGTGTTCTCACTGCCACCCAGTATTTTGGGGGGGTCAGTAATTTCTACAAAATATTTGGGAGGGGCTACGCAATGGCTCAAGCAAAAAGATGCCATACTGTGCTTGAGCTGGTTTGTTTAGGGGACAGGAGCCACACCGGGCCAGAAATTCTGTCAGCTCTGCAGGGGCAGGTGCAGAGATGGTTAACACCACGTCAGCTTCAGCTGGGAATGGTCGTCTGTGATAATGGCAGCAACCTTCTCTCCGCCCTACGCCTGGGTAAGTTGACGCATGTACCATGCCTAGCACACGTCCTAAATCTGGTGCTACAGCGTTTCCTAACCAGGTACCCAGGGCTGGCAGAGCTTCTCAGCCAGGCCAGAAAAGTCTGCAGCCACTTCAGATGGTCATTCCCAGAAAGTGTTCGCCTGGCAGAAATTCAAAGAGAATTCCATCTTCCCACAAACCGTCTGATCTGTGACATGCCCAGTGCCCACCAGGTGGAACTCGACATTAGCAATGCTGCAGTGTCTGCACAAGCAGCAGAGGGCCATCAACGAGTACCTGTGTGAGTATGGCACAAGTACAGGTTCAGGTCAACTTGGTTTCCCCCCCTGCAGTAGCTGATGATCAAGGATGCATGCACTGTACTGTCACCATTTGAGGAGGCAACGAGGATGGTGAGCAGGGACAGTGCATGCATCAGTGACACAATTCCTTTAGTGTTCCTGCTGGAGCACACTCTGCGGGGAATTATAGATGTGGCTCTAGAGGCAGAGCAGCGGGAGGAAGAGGAGGCCTTCCCTAGCTCTCAAGGCCCCAGTCTTTCTGCAGACAGCATTCCAGAGGGTCCTCCTCAGATCAGACAGGAAGTGGAGGAGGAGGAATATTTAAGTAGTGGGGCATTGAAGGTGGGGATTCCTCAAGGGAGGGTTTTGTGTGCCCAGAAACCCAAGGACTAGTACGTGGCTGGGAGGAGGAAGTGCACGATGGGGTCATCCTCCTCATTGGCCAGGAAGACTCGGAAGCTAATGCCACCTCCAACCTATGTTGCATGTGCTCCCTTATCCTCAAAGCCTCGTAAAGGACCCCAGGATTCGTGCTATCAAGGAGAGGGATCATTACTGGTTGGCAAGCCTTCTTGATCCACGATACAAGGGTAAAGTTGCAGAGCTCATCCTGCCCGCACAGAGGGAGGACAGGATGAAAAAACTTGGATGCTCTAAAGCGACACTTGTGTAACACCTTTCCAGGCACTGGTAGGTTACCAAGTGATAACACAGGTGCTTCTGAGGCTGCGGATGATCAGAGGAATAGAGATGAAAGCCAGGGCCGCTTGACTGATGCCTTTTTAATTTTTTTTAGTCCACGACGCCCAGGGACCTCAAATGTAGGCACCCATTGCCAGCGTCTTCACCGTATGGTGCAGGACTACCTAGGGGCAAGGGCAGACCTGGATACCTTTCCAGCAGATGATCCACTGGCTTACTGGGTGTTGAGATTGGATCACTGGCCAGAACTTAGTCAATATGCTATGCAGCTACTAGGTTGCCCTTCATCCAGCGTGCTTTCTGAAATGACGTTCAGTGCTGCTGGACGTTTTGTCACAGACAAAAGAGTGCGTCTGTCCACCGACTCTGTAGACCAGCTGACATTTATAAAAATGAATCAGTCCTTGATCAGCAGCTATCACTCCCCTGATGCTGATGTAACTGAATAGATCGGGGATCTCTTTTGCATTCCCAAAACCTCCACCACTGCACTCTTCCACTATAACTCAGAGGGGTTACGTTGTGAAGGCACTAGCTGGCACCAGAGGCCCAATATTTGGGTGCACTGCCACTGACGCGTGTACCAGATGCATATCATTTTAATATTTGACCGCAGGGTCCACCCCTGCACTCTTCCACAATACCTCAGAGGGGTTACGGTGTGAAGGCACTAGTTGGCACCAAAGGCCCAATATTTGGGTGCACTGACGCGTGTACCAGATTCATATCATTGTAATATTTGACGGCAGTGTCCACCCCTGCACTCTTCCACAATACCTCAGAGGGGTTACGGTGTGAAGGCACTAGCTGGCACCAAAGGCCCAATTTTAATGCACCTGTTGTTACTTTCATCCAAAGGCTGCATACGTTTCACCATAATTTAGCCAAAAAATCACTAAGCTTGTTCTGCGTTACTAAAACGTCTCCTCTTTTCATACAGGCTGCCGCCCCAAGCAATTGTTTATGAATAGATTAAAGGAAAACCATTTACCGTCATTTGAAATGTCATTTTTTTCTTTTTAAATGTTTCTGTACATCCTACAAAATCCGCCACTTCACGGGCAGGTTATGGGGACCTCCTAGGCACGATATTTGAAGGAATGTTTCATTTTTATTCTTAACCTTTATGTCATGGAAAAATAACTGTTCCTTTATAAAGTTTTTGGTAAACTTTTTTTCCTTGTTTCCTGTCCCCCAGGGCACTACCCAGACCCCTATACACCTTTTGTGGCCAATATCTTGCATATATGCCCTCTTGGAGGGCACTCTAAAATTCGAATGTTTGAGTCCCATTGACTTGCATTGAGTTTGAATCGTGCTCGCGTTTGAATTCAAACTTTTTCAAATGTTCGTGTTCGAATGCGTGTTTGGCCCATCACTAGTGTTAACTTACGTGGGCGGTCTGGACTGCTCCGTGAGATGGTTGCAGTTCCATATTTGTTAAATTTTTGTATCACTTTTGCTACAGTATTCTGACTGATAGGTAAAGCTTTGCTGAACTTCCTGTAGCCTTCAACTTTCTTGTGAAAATAAATTATATTCTTTCTCAGGTCTTGTGCTATTTTCTCTTACATGATGTGCCATTGCTGACAGCATGAAATGGGAAGGGATTTTCTTTGTTAAGTAACTTCCTTTTATAATCAACTCTCTGCTGGACACCTGTTTAATGAATAATTATTCTCACCTGTAGTTGAATTCATGTTAATTAGGATTTTGTTGTCTAAAATTTAGCTTTGCGTCTACAACTTTCATTTGGGTGTATTCATTTTTGCAACATGGTCTTGAATGAATTTGTTAGGAAAAATACTTTTTTTGTGTGTGCAAATTAACAAATCTTGGTTGCATTTGTGGGAGTATTTTGTAGTATAGTTTCTCATAGAAAATATTGAATATGAAAGGAAAGTAAAGGTTTTCTGACATTTATGCTGAGCAGTGTATATTGAAAGCATTTATTACATCTATGTCATACATATAAATTGCTCAGCAGGGGATACTCAAACAGTTTACAGACCCATTAGATCAATATGTGCATTTCAATCTTGATTGGGGTGCTTTGTATGGGGCATTTCTCGAGCAACACGGTTTAAATTCTGAATGCAATTTCGGTGTGACATTTGTGCTGTGCAAGCATCCTTCATGAAGGCTGCTTCCATGTACAGCATAAACATAGCTTTATCCATCAGAGATCTTTTCCCTGTTGTGCCAAGGTACAGTTCTCTATGTAGCCAATTGTGCCTGATGGGCCATGTTGCCCCTGGACATATATATACATGTAAATTGCTGCCCTGCAACATGTCTGTCTAATCCATGTGCTGCAGTTACAAAAACAAGAGGACATGTCACGTGTGATTCCTTTCCTGCAGCATATGGTTTGTACATGATGCAGGGTAGCATTTTACATGCAGCGGCCTTCAGATTGACCAATAAGTGTCCAGGAACGCATGGCGTATCTGAGAAGCCGAGATGTGATATGAATTGACACAGACAATAGCAAAGGACGTATGTGCTTGTGCACCATACTTGAGAAATATTTCTGGACAATTAGATGCCTGACATCTGTGCCCACATTCTCTGCATAATCAGTTGGCACTAGTCAGTGGCCAAAACAAGGTCAGGCACCAAATATAATAGAGTCCCATCATCTAGAGCAGTGATCCTCACTGTTTTTTCTTTGGGAGCCACAGCGGCTAGAGAGATTACTCAAGAAGAGAGCTGTACTCCCAAAATACTTGTGGCCTTTCAGTTTGAATCCCCCACCACCCCTGAATATTGCATATTTAAGCCTATAATACAGACAACTGTACTACTTCTATACAGTGGCATCACTAGGGTTGGTGTCAACCGGTGCAGTAACTCATGGTGTCACCCCCCCCCCCGAGTTTTACGGTTTATTTTTATTTTTTTAACTGCTCTTACTCATAAAGCAGTACTCCCATATAATACTGAATGCGCATAACACACGGCGCACATTACTGTGAAGTTTATTGCTTTACAGCTCTCTCATATACTCACACACAAATTTTGGTGAACTGCCAGCAAGTACGGTGCCTGTTCAACTGCAGTGAAAGTCCCCATAGAGAAGTAATGGTAAATCTGTTCAGAGACAACGAACAGCAGAGAAATGTCCTGATGTTCAGTGGTTTCATTAGACAGGTTTATTCAGGCGAACACCATCGGGGCTATTCAGAGAGAGGTGAAAACCTCGAATTGCCAGGAGAATGAACAATCTAGACCAAATGCTTAAAAGATCCTAAAAAATCTAAAAATAAAGGGACTCTTTACTACAGAATATAGTAATAAATGATTTATTAGATATTGAATTAAAACGGGAATATTTTTAACATTGAAGTCTATGGGGCAAAACATTTCCCAAACCCTGTGGCTCAGAATTATTTTTTTCAAAAAATGCTTAAAATGTCCTAAAAAATCTAGAAATAAAGAGACTTTTTACTACAGAATATAATAATAAACGGTTTATTAGATATTGAGTTAAAACGGGAATATTTTTAACATTGAAGTCGAAACGGAAATCGTCCGAAACAATCCGAAATGAAAATTGTCGAATTGCGAACGAAACGAGCCGAAACAAAAAAAATTGGTGCACATCCTTAGTCTCTTAATTTGTTGATTTTTTTTTCTTAGTATCTATTAGGCATTTTTTAAAAAAAAAAAAAATCTTTCTAATAGCGTTTTTTTCTGTAACAGCCCTTTTTATTATCATTCATAGGATCTTATATGTTAATTCCAGACATTTTCATTCAGTAGTTTTTGAAAACAGCGGGGGACGGGTTCGTGGTGGCATTCGGTGGCTGATTCCCTGCACTTCAGGGACCCTGCAGTGAATTCACCAGGGAAATTTGATTCCCCGAACTGCGGGGAACAACAGAACACTGAAATGTCTGCATCATTTCGATGCTCTGTGAATATCCCCTTTAGTGGTGGTTTTTTTGCTTCCCCCTGGAAAGTGCCAGCCTAGGCCTTGCCTACCCAGGACATACTTGAAAATGAGAGAATTCTCAATGTATCCTTCCTGGTAAAATAGTTTTACCAGGCTACTGTACTTTGCGCTCCCTATACTTAACATGGGGAGCGCAAAGTGTTAATCAGCATTAGCATTACAAAGTCCTAACGTTGGTTAACGTCCAGCTGTGTTTAGCGAAAAGTTAACCAAAGCCAAGACTTGGCGATAACTAGGGATGCA
Organism: Leptobrachium leishanense; assembly: GCA_009667805.1. NCBI lineage: Eukaryota > Metazoa > Chordata > Amphibia > Anura > Megophryidae > Leptobrachium > Leptobrachium leishanense. Next base: position 340,722,097 of record CM019063.1, read on the forward strand.
CCGATACCACTTTTTTAAGACCGAGTACGAGTACCGATACTTTTTTCAAGTACTCACCGATACCGAGCACCGATACTTTTATTCTATGTCATGTGAACGCTTTTCAATATGAACAGACCTCATATAAAAATGCCCCCAGCTCACATGTATATATCCCCCCGAGATATATATATATATACAGAATGCCCCCAGCTCACATGTAGCTTGCCCCCAGCTCACATGGATATGTAGCTTTCCCCCAGCTCACATGGATATATAGCTTGCCCCCAGGTCATATGGATATATAGCTTGCCCCCAGCTCACATGGAGATTGCCCCCAGCTCACATGGAGATTGCCCCAGCTGTCATGGATTTTGCCCCCAGCTCACATGGATATGCCCCAGCTCTCATGGATATGCCCCCAGCTCACATGGATATGCCCCCAGCTCACATGGATATTGCCCCAGCTCACATGGATATTGCCCCAGCTCACATGGATATGCCCCCAGCTCTCATAGATATGCCCCCAGCTCTCATAGATATGCCCCCAGCTCACATGAATATGCCCCTTGCTCACATGGATATGCCTCCAGCTCACATGGATATGCCCCCAGCTCACATAGATATGCCCCCAGCTCACATGGATATTGCCCCAGCTCACATGGATATATCCCCAGCTCTCATGGATATGCCTCCAGCTCACATGGATATGCCCCAGCTCACATGGATATGCCCCAGCTCACATGGATATGCCCAGCACTCATGGATATGCCCCAGTTCAAACGTGGGAAAGCTGGCCGCGTGCATGAAAAGCACGGGGCCAGCGTTCCCCTCCAGTGGCAGCGATACTCACCTGTCTGAAGGTCCGGTCGCGCTGCTGTGATGCTATCATGTGGCCACCGGGCGCATCCGTGATGCTGCCTCCAGCCGAGAGACAGCGCCACAGATGCGCCCGGCGGCCACGTGAACGCATCACAGCAGCTCGACCGGACCTTCAGACGGGTGAGTATCACTGCTGCCAGAAGGGAACGCTGGCCCCGTGCTTTTCATGCACGTGGCCAGCTTCCCCAGCCCCGCGGATACCGGCAAGCTGGCCCAGCGCTGGCTTCCGGTATCGGGGGGGGGGTGTATCGGGCCATTTGCACGAGTACCAAGTACAGACAGCACATGAATTTACAATCTAAGAGTCTAACAAAGCAAACAACACGATTGTGGTGTGACAGTCCAGATAAAAAGGTTGACCTTAGATCTCCCAGATTGCTCTCCGCAGGCGTCCTGACACAGCAATCAATATAATAAAAATTGGAAATTTAGGGAATAATAATACAGAAATCCTTCATCCTGCATTATATCAGCAATAGAATGTGAGTTGCCCCCTTAAAATCTCACTCACAGGATTCATGTACTTTTCAGCATATAAAATCAAATCGCAATCTGACTCGTTTTGTGTATAAAATACACTTCCTCAGGGATGAATACATTTAAAATAAATAAAATATACCATATAAAAGTCCATCCTCCTGAATACTGCTTGCCGTCTTTATAACTTCTTCAAGTGCCGCAGGATCCCTCACTTCCACTCTCTTCCACCGGCGTGGGCTTCACCCTGAAATGCATTCACATGCCGCTGGAAGTGATGTATCGTATCTTCTCCATTCGGCCCTGGGCTGGCAATACTGAAGCAGAAACACCCGAAAGTCTAACTGTATTCCTCTGGGTGCTGGCAGTTTTCTTGTTATTTGAACTCTTTTCAAACAGCCACTACATTCAGCTTCAAATGATCAATGTGAAGTAGTGGGGTGCATGGGGGCTATGGGCAAGATGGAGCAAGAAATGTAGTTAATGTGAACATTTGATGGGTGGGGTAGTGGGCATGGAGGAGGCGGGGAATATTCAGGCAGTAAGAGCTGAAGAAACACACCAAGCTGAGGGGCGTCGCTGGAGAAGATGAAATGGCAGAGTTTAAAGCAAGAAAATAAAAAAATTACACATTTTTAAAACTTTTATTGGATTTATTCTAGTTTGTCTATAGGTATAAAAGTGTTTAAATGTCAATTACATTTTTTTTTCTAGACATGGATATCCCTTTAACTATGCAGATTTATCTCACCTGCAGTCCCTGAGTGGCCGGCTATTAAGGGCGAGCTGTCCGTACCCGATTTGTCCCCCTCCGGACCTGAGACATACGTTTGCCGGCCTTTTTCTCTGCGAGAAGTAGCTGCCGGAGGCCATCTTGAGGCCTGACTCTGAGCTGCTGTTGTCTCCTCGCTGTGTTCCTTGGAGAGTTTGAATTTCGACTGGATCCCTCTCCCCTCGGCTCTGTGATACCTGTCTTCTGTGGGCACCATCCAAGTCTGGACTGGGAACCCTCCATGTTTCCTGATGGGAGAGTCTCCCTGGTGGCCATCTTAGGGCCTTGCTCTGCTCTGTTCCGCACTCCTGCTACTCCCGATTTCTACCTCTTACCTGGTTGGAGTGGGTTGGAAAAGAGGGAGGGCCCCCGTCTCTCGGCTGTTACGGCTGACCTGATGGAGGGGGCGGCTGGAGTGCGCGAGGGGTGGCGGTCAGATGTCCCGTTGCTTCCACTTGTATTCGGCCTGCAGGCTGCGCTTTCAGGCCTAGAAGACCTGCCGCTGAAGATGGAAGATGGCGTGCATTCGCTGACACACAGTGAAATGCATAACTTCATGGAGGTCCTACGGCGCTGGAGGGGAGTGAGAGCACCCGGCGAAGGTTGGTCTGTTGGTGGCACGGCTGTCCCCGCTGTATGGTCCTGAGGTGCCTCTCAGCCTCAAACTGAGTTGGCTGGAGCGCTGGGGAGGCCTGGGAATCATGGCTGGTGCGTGGAAGTGGAGGAGTGCCCCCTTATGTCGACCAGGAGGTGTAACATCCTTGGCCCCTGTAATGTATTGTGTTTTGCCTATGTTTCTTTTTGAGCCATCCTGACCACCGTAGTTAGTCTTCCTGATCCCTCCCCCCCCTCCATTTTGTGTTCAGTTATAGATTAAACATCTACAGGAGCACAGCTCTGTTTTGAAGCTCTGTGTCTGTCACATTACTTTACATGGTGTCAGAAGTCTGTCTGGAACAGATCTCACGCTTACTATGGCATTATCGCAGTTTGAACACCCCAAGATTGACTGGGAAGCTCCAGACTTGTACCAAGAGTTTGAAAGATTTCGCAGCCACGTCTCCTTTGTGTTTGATGGACCGCTCTCAGAACAAACACTGAAGCAGCGCACAGGTTGGTTGGGAACGTGGATTGGCGAGCAGGGCAGAGAGATATATAAAACGCTACCCTGGGGAGAAGGGAGAAGGATGATCCATCTAAAGTACTGGATAAATTTGCCAGCTATATAAGGCCAAGAAAGAATAAGAGAATTGCCAGACACCGCTTTAAGCAGAGAAAACAAGGAGTCACTGAGGGATTTGACCACTTTGTGAAGGATTTAAGACTCCTGCTAATGGATTGCGAGTATGCTGATCCAGATGATATGTTAATCGATACAATAATCGCTGGAATCAAAGAAAAGCGCGTCCAGGAGAGACTCTTAGACAAAGGGGAAGATCTAAGACTACCAAAAGCAATTGAAATTGCCCAACAGTTTGAACTGTCACAGAAGCAAATTACAATAATCAGAGAAGAAGAATCTCAAGTGCAAGCAATAAAGGTGAATACACAATTCCAAACTGCAAATAAAAAAGCCTATCTACAATATCAGCCAAAATCTGTGCAGAAAGACATGAATACTTACCGGACATACAACTGTTTAAATTGTGGAAAAGATCCCCAGCATAAGTGGACCCAGGGCAGATGTCCAGCGAAAGGTTCTGTCTGCTCGTACTGCCACAAACCAAACCACTGGGTGGCAGTGTGTCGCAAAAGGTCAGTAAACACAGTTAGTGTGCAGCAGCAATCAGAAACTGAGGATGAGGAGGTACTGGGCATAAATCTCACACGAACGGATGAGCACTATGATGACAAATGGACTGCGGACATTGAAATCCTGTCTCGGCAAGTGCCATTCAGAATTGATACTGGTGCAAAGTGCAACACATTGACTTTAAGTAATTATCAGACACTCCCGCATGTAGGTGAGCTTAAACGCTCTAATCGAGTGCTAAAGTCCTACTCTAACCACAGGCTGAAGCCCATAGCTGCGGTGGACCTTCTAATCAAATTCAAGAATACAGAGATACCAGCAGAATTTGAGATTGTGGACATTTTGCAAGAAAATGTGCTTAGTGGCGCAACAGCAGAAGCCTTAGGTTTAGTGATGCGGCTCCATGCGCTGCAGCCTACTATGAAAAGCAACACACGACACTCTATCCAAGTGGCAACAACAGGACCTCTGCCAGTTGGGCTAGATGATTACCCAGAACTGACTCGCACTACTGGAACCTTGCCGGGCAAGTACACAATCAAAATTGATCCTGAAGCACAAGGTGTGGTTCATCCTGTCTGCCGTCAACCAGCTGCACTGAGAAATAAGATACTAGAGAAACTACAGGAGATGGTTAAAGATAGCTACATCACCAAAGTTAACCAACCAACCGAGTGGGTGAGTTCTATGGTGGCAGCTGTGCGTAATGGCAAAATAAGAATCTGTATTGACCCGAGCGACTTAAATAAAGTCATTAAGAGGGAACATTACCCAATGCGCACCATTGAGGAGGTAGTCTCTGCAATACCTGGTGCTAAAGTTTTCTCTGTTTTGGATGCAAAATCTGGGTTCCTACAAATAGAATTGGATGAAGCGTCATCATTCCTGACAACCTTCAACACGCCCATTGGCAGATTTAGGTGGCTTAGGCTTCCTTTTGGTCTAAAATGTGCACCTGAAATATTCCAGCGTATTATGGACGAAATGCTTGAGGGTATTAGCGGCGCAATCAGTGTGATGGATGACATTCTCATTGCGGCCCCTTCAGTACCGGAACATGATGAGATTCTCCGTAAGGTAATTCAGAGAGCCACAAGCTACAACCTGAGTCTCAACTTTGATAAATGCCACGTCAAGCAATATTCTGTGCCCTATGTAGGACACCTGATAACAGCAGATGGCCTGAAGGCAGACCCTGCAAAAATAGAGGCTGTGAAATCCATGCCAACACCAAGAGACAAGGATGGTGTCCGTCGCTTCTTAGGGTTTGTCACCTACCTCTCGAAATTCCTGCCCAATCTCAGCGAAGTTGATACACCTCTGAGACAACTTCTTAAAACTGATGTGGAATTTGCCTGGCAGCCAGCTCAACAACAAGCCTTTGACACACTCAAAGACATGTGCTCTGAGTCTCCTGTGCTACAATTTTTTGATCCATCCAAGTCTGTCGAAATTTTCTGTGCAGCAGCAACGGCCTCGGTGCAGTATTGTTGCAGGACAGCCACCCCATTGCCTTTTCGTCCAGGTCACTAACAGACACTGAAACTCGTTATGCGCAAATCGAGAAGGAGATGCTGTCAATTGTTCATGCATGTGTCAAGTTTCATAATTACATATTTGGAAACCACGTTACCGTCTACAATGACCATAAGCCTCTGGAGGATATTTTTAGGAAGCCATTGCTCTCTACCCCCATGCGCATTCAGAGGATGCGCCTTCGCTTGCAGTGGTATGATCTCACCGTTAAGTACAGACGGGGCAAAGATATGGAACTGCCGGATACGCTGTCGAGAGCCCAGTTACCTGTGAACAAGCCTGAGATGGAAGGCTTAGAGTGCGTCTCCATGCTTCATTTTGTTTCAGTCAGTGAGCAGAAATACTCAGAGCTGCAGAACTGCACAAGAGAAGAGCTCAGCTGTCTTCAAAGGATAATCCGGCAAGGCTGGCCAGACCACAGGCATGATCTCCCTAATGAACTACAACCATACTGGGACTCGCGAAGCCAGCTTGTTGTCTCCGATGGCGTTGTGTACAAAGGCCTGCGTATAGTGGTTCCCCCTTCTATGCAAGCTCACATGTTGAAGCTCATACATCAGTCCCACTTGGGAATAGTGAAGAGCAAGCAGAGAGCCCGTGAGGTCCTATACTGGCCAGGTATGAGCTCTGTAATTGAACAAATGGTAAAGAACTGTGGCAAGTGTGCAGACTTCCAGAATAAACTGCCAAGACAACCCCTACGTCCAACAGAAACCCCCAGTTTTCCCTTTGAAGAAGTAGCCTCGGACCTGGAGTCTTCCTGATCCCTCCCCCCCCCTCCATTTTGTGTTCAGTTATAGATTAAACATCTACAGGAGCACAGCTCTGTTTTGAAGCTCTGTGTCTGTCACATTACTTTACAGCCCCCGCAGCACTTCCTGGGGGGTCAGGGTGCCCGGTGGTATCGCTGGCTAGCCTGTTGCCATTAGTAAGAGCTGGCAAAACAGCATCTGAGGGGGCGGGGCTTGGCAATATTGCAAGGAGCCATCAGCCTTTAAAAGAGGGGGAGTGGAGCTGCTCCTTGGACTGTCGTGGAGTAAATTGGAGTGGAGTCTAGTTCCTGCATCGCCTGCTTTCTTGCTAATCTCATTCTGTCTGATCTGTTGCTGACCTGTTTTTGTTCGAGGACCCTGATTACATTTTGACTCGGCTATCCCTAGTGACCACTCTCTTGCTTGTCCCATGTGTACTTTTGCCTGAGTATTTCTTGTTCATGTTTATGTTTTGCCTTATGGTTCATGTCTGTTGTTCGTTTAACTGGTTGTGAGTCCTAATCACAAGGCATCCAGTTCTGTGTGCTTCTAGTGTCAAGTTTCAAGTCATGTCCTGTTTTGTTGCTGTATATATTGTCTGTAAAGTATCTGGGTTTCCCAGTTTCATGTTTGAAGTCCTGTCCTGCTTCTTACATAATATATTGACTGTCTAGTTGTCTGTCTAGAATCTGTGTATACCTAGCCACTACACAGAATCCAGTCATTGACTGAAGGCCTGCCCTACAGGCTACTGAACACAGTGACTTCCCCACTCTGTATAATTGAATACATACAGAATCCAGTCATTGACTGACGGTCTGCCCTACAGGCTACTGAACACAGTGAGTTCCCACTCTGCATGGTTGAAAATAAATAATAAAGTCTTACCTCTGTTTTGTGTGCTTCAAGTATCACGACTATCTTGCCCATGCTATTCTAGTATCACGTTTATGTTTATGTTCAAGTATCACGTCTGTAGATCTGTTTTCATAGCAGTATTTTGGTCCAGAAACGAATTGAGCTTAGTTGCTATTTCAGGTCTGTCCAGTTACTCCCTAGCTTGGGAGATCATATTACAGCCATTCTTGTTCTGTGTCTAGAAATCTGTCCAAAAGAATCCTAAAGACGTTGTTCGAGGTGAGTGCCTTAGCGCACTGTTACAGGAGGACAATGCAGTCTGGGCCTCTCGCCCCGCCTCCTTCTCTGCTGCTGCCTGCGGCTCCCTTCAGGAAGATCAGCGACATGAACTGCTGTGTGGCTAGGGATTTCCAGGAGCTGCATGCCTTGTTCCTCGATGATGGGCCTACATGGGCTGTGTGCTCTGGCCTCTCTGGCGGTACCCTGCCTGCTCTACGAAGCTTCCCATTCCGGGATGCTGACTGATGGGACGCCTCTGTTTTCTTTTTGTCCCTAGTTATGCGTCTGATTTAATGAGACTCCCCTGATTTTTCTATGATAACTGTTCCCCGACTGGGGATGTTTTTTGCGGTGTCTTTCTATTATTTTTCTGAGAGTTTTCCACCTCTTTTAGCAACAACTTCGTGAGGACGTTTTTGCTACCCTATATATTTTCTTTTTTTGTTTTCTTTCCGACATTCTCTGAGGACACTTTTCTCTTTTTCTTTTGATTTCTGCCATGCTAAGATGAGTTTTGTTTTTATTTTCCTAAGTTGTCTAATAGATAACAGGCTTTGGTCCTGCTTGGCCATTTTTGCTTAAGTTTGTCTTATTTGTCAATGCAAAATTCAAAAAAATAGAATAAAGAAAGAACAACCCCTTAGAAATTGGGAAATTGTGCTTTTCAGAGTGCGTTTACTGTACTTTGCGCTCCCTATACTTGACATAGGGCGTGCAAAAGAGTTAGAGTTAGGATTACAAAGTCCAAACACTAATTATGTCCCACTGTGTTTAACTGACAAGTTAACCACAGCTAGAAGCTTGTGCTAACTTAATCCACTTCTGCGGAATCAGTTATCGCCAGCTACAAATCCCCCCCCAAAAAAAATCACATACTCACCTCTCATCCTGGGGTGAGAACGGCGGTCCGATCCGCCTCTTCTGGATGCCAGAAGCAGAGAGAGACTGGGGTAAAAAGTCCCCAGTCTCACTCCGCGAATCACTCTGCCTACCTGCAGGATCTCGTGAGAGGCGAGATCCTGCAGGTCATTTGACTGGCAGTCAAATCCTCAATGAATAATTTCAGGTTGTCCTTTGTAACACAGTTTAATCCCCAATTGCTCATCATGTTTAAACGTGTTTTGAAGGCTTATTTTAGTATATGACCCAGACATATTATATATTGTTCTTTCCGTCAGACTCGGCAGATTCATAATATGTCATTATTATATGTATACGTCATGACCTGTCTGTATATTATAACAAAAAATGAAATAAAATATCATTTTTCAATAATTTACAATGTGTAAAGTGTTTTTTTTTTCACATTTTAACATGCGAGCAATTGTGGTTATATTTTGTATGGGGTGCGCTTGTTAAAAAAATTAGAGATGGGGTCTCATTACATTTTTTTGGGGGAAAATTACACGATTTTTAACAAACGCACCGCATACAAAAATCGTTAGTGCAGCATCATTGTTCACATTATAATTGAAATGGGAACAATATTGCTGCATTAACAAACCAAAAAAAGAAAAAAAACTTGTTTATTTTTTTTTTATAATTTATTTTTAAATATTTTTTTATTTTTATTTTTATTTTTTTTACAAACTTTTTCACTTTCGTGTTTGGTATCGTTGGAACGGCCATGCTCTGGCCGATCCAACAATACCAAACTTTAACCCCTAGCTGCCACGGATCGGGAGATAGGGAGTTCATTGGAACTCCCTATCTCCACCATTGGTGGCAGCTAGGGGTTAACTCCAGGACTGGCATCATCGTGCTATGCACGATGACGCCAGTCCTCAGGGGAGTTCCCGGAGGCTTGGCCGACATCCAAGATGTCGGCCAGCTCCGGGAAAGGATCATGAACCGGCGCTTTTCAGCGCCGATTCGTGATCCGCTCCCCAGGGGTTAATGCCAGGTACCATTTGGAAGGGCAGGCTGTGCCCTTCCAAATGGTGCCTGGGTTAACCCCCACAACGCCGCCGATCGGGAGGGAGAGAGGTCCGAAGGACCTCCCCCCCTCCCTTTCAGGAGCCTCCTCCGCACATGCGGGGGGCGCCTGAATTAGGTGTCATCGCGCCCCCGCGATGACACCTAATTAGCCCGGCGGCGGTTCCGGATGCTGGGCTGACATCGAGGATGTCAGCCCGCAAGGGGGGGCCAGCGATCGGCCGGAACCTGGCCGAACGCTGACCCCAAAGGCTGGACGCGCTCAGCGCGTCCACCGCATGGAACGTGACATGCGGTTGGACGCGCTGAGCGCGTCCACCGCAGCGAAGTGGTTAACAGTGTAACGCTATGATTTTCTCATATCTATGTTCCCTGGAGATTTCATACCATTTTTTACTATAAATTCTCAATGAAGTCTTATGGACTCCATGGAGGGGTTGCTCGCGGCGGCACTTAGCGCTGCCTCGAGCATCCTGAGGATTAGCGCTGCATTACGGGGCAGGCTGTTGAATTAGCACCTACCCTGTAATATTGAGCTAAAACAAGGACGCTAAGGAGAAATCAGCAGGCGCAGGTATTACTCCTTACTGTCCCAATTTTAGTGTGCAGTTTGTAATACTGCCCTTTGAGTAATAATTTGAACAACACGACAGTGTAGGCAGCAAAGTTATACAATTACAAGAATTCCCTTTCAAATTACATTTTGAGTGGCAGTATGTTTGCACTTGATTACAATAATTTCAAGTGAAGTAACTGTCATACTGTCAAAAGGGAAAGACAAGCCAAATCACAGGGCTGGGAAGTTAAAGAATTTGAGTGCCTTGAAACCTTGGTACAGCTCCTGAGTGAAAGTGAAGGGCCAAGAATAGGCCTCCCATTAACAGCATGTAAATTGAAAACGAGTTTTACACCCTCAATTAAAGAATATGAGAATCTGGAACTTTTTAGAAAATTGGTCTGTCAAGACATAGAGAGACTTGAATTTGAGTCTAACAGAGACCAGGATAATTTATCAGTTGGAGAAAGAAAAGCTCTAAATGATTTGATAGGGATGGAAGATCTGGTTATTAAACCCTCAGATAAAGGTGGGAATGTTGTGATTATGACACGAGACCAATATGAAAATATGGTCTTTGATCTATTGAATGATAGCAACATCTATATTAGGTTATCACAGGATCCCACTAATAAATTTATAGATCATCTAATAGTTATCCTTAACCGGGGTTATCTGGAAGGAGTCATTACAGAAGAGGAATACAAATTCCTAAAGACGACTAAACCAATGATCTCAACCTTCTACGCACTTCCAAAGGTGCATAAAAGTCTTACATCCCCACCTGGTCGACAAATCGTCTCTGGTATTGGGAACTTGACACAAAATTGTAGTAAATATTTGGACCAGATTTTGCAAGGTCCGGTCAAGAAACAACCATCGTATCTTCGCGACACAAAACAACTGTTGCAATTGATGAATGACTTTGTCTTCCCTTCACAAGCATGGCTGTGCAGCTTTGATGTGGAACCATTGTATAGTTCCATCCCCCATATACAAGGCTGTAAACATGTAGATATGGCTTTAAGGGATTCTGGGGAACTAATGGCGAAACAGTGTCCTTCATTTTGGATATACTAACATTCATCCTCAAACACAATTATTTTACCTTTGATCAGAAGTTCTACCATCAGATACAGGGGAATGGGATGGGCACTATTTGTGCCCCAGCGTACGCTAATATCTACCTGGGCATCTGGGAAAAACAAGTGGCATCTTTCTAATATGGGGAGGAATTCAGGAAGAGTTCCTAGAATTGGCTGGCTATTTAAATCGGAATGAGTTCAACTTGAGGTTTACTCATGAGATCCATAGTAGCCAATTGAATTTCCTAGATGTAACAATCAATAACAATCAAGGACAAGCTGACACTACCCTATATAGGAAAAAAACAGCAACAAATAACCTACTCAATTGGACAAGCTTTCATCCCATACCCCTCAAAAGGGGTATACCATATGGGCAATATCTCAGATTGAAGCGAATCTGCTCATCTGATGAAGAGTATGAAAATAAAGCTAAGATATTAAGGGCTAATTTCAAGGAGAAAGGTTATCCTAATAGGGTTATTAAAAAAGCGTATCAAAAAGCTGCATTAAGCACCAGAGAAGTATTATTACAAGATATGTCAAGGGGTAATCCCTCAATGATACGATGTATAGGCAACTTTGATGTTGGAAATCAAATGGTGAAAAATATTATGGAGAGGTATTGGCCCCTCCTGACCCTCGATCCACACCTCAAAGAATCAGTAGGAGCCCAAGCGGCGATGACATATAGACGCTGCAGAAACCTAAAAGATGTTTTAGTATCAAGCCATTATAAACGCATGTCTAGAACACAAGGCTGGCTCACGAATAACCTCAAGGGTACATATACCTGTGAAAGATGCAAGAGCTGTGCACATATCTTGAGAGAATCGAAAACTATCCAAGATACTAGAAATGCAACTACGTATACCATTCGCTCCTTCTTTAATTGTAACACAGCTGGTTTAGAACATTTGCTCATTTGCAGCTGTGGGAAAAAATATGTTGGTAAAACCTTTCGTCCCTTTAAATTGAGAATTAGGGAGCATATCAGATCAATCAATGGTCCATTAGATACACCAGTAGCCAGACATGTAAGACTCTGTCAGAAAGGGGAAACCAGACATATTAGGTTCTGTGGCGTTGAACTGGTTAAGCATCATCAGAGGAAAGGTGACTATGATCTAATGTTGAGACGCAGGGAATGCTTCTGGATTTACACCTTGCATACTCTGGCTCCAGAAGGGCTTAATGAGGGTTTTATCTACACTCCCTTTATCTGAATCCAATACACCAAGTGGATAATCCCCATAGACATCCATTAAAATGGCATACTATCTATGTTAACATTATTCACTTTTTAGTTCATCAATGCTCTTTTTATTTATTTATAGAACATCAAACAATACCCTTATATCCATATACAAATACATTGGTTTTTGGAGTCGTTTTTCACATAATCGGTCTATCTATAAACTGTATGGTGGTTTATGAGTTTGGATTTATATTCATGTCCCCGATAAATGAAGCGTGCTGCTGTTTTTTGCATCTAGACTGGTGCTGAATAAGTAGTAAATGCTTGTCAGTTACTGTAACGAGAATCGGCAATAGAGGAGTGTATGTTTACCCACATGATACGGGGAGTCGTAAATCGATTGGTCTGGAGGAGTCACGTGGTCTATGCCGGCTCTGGATGCAGAAGCGCTCGCACGCAGAGGACAATCAGACCCTAGCCGCCACAGGTGGGCGACCCTAAGATTTTGGATATAAATTTGGGTGCAGTACACAGTTCTAATCACGCTCTGGACGAAGCCACTCCTTGTTAGTGGCGAAACGCGCGTCAGCGTTTGCCATTGATGCTGATACTTTGTTTTTAACAGTTTTTTAGTCACTCCTATACTGCCTTTTCTGGTGATATGATTTATCCATTGAATTATTAGCCATTGGTGCTAGTCTGCTGTAATTGCTTGACCTACCATTCTCTGTTACCCATGGTGCATCAGAGATATATCATTACTGCTATTGGAAATCTGATCAAATAATCTCTGAGCTCTTGGGGCGATATTGCAGCAACTATAATATTTGTTGACCAACTATTTGTGTGGTCTTGATGTTACTATTGGAGGCATGCTTTGTGCTGATATTGGCGAAACAATCAATTAAATAACTTCTTAGCCATTGGGGCTACCGTGCACCAGTCATAAGACCAACTATTTGTGTTGAATAACTATTTATTTTTACGTTACTGCTGGCGATATGCTTTGTGCTACTATTAACTTAATAATCTACTATTAACATCTTAGCCATTGGGGCTATCGTGCATTAATTATAAGATCAATCATTTGTGTTGACTAACATTTTTATGGTCAGCACAGAGCATTTATTAGACCCAGGGTCAAACTTAAGGGTATAATCCAATACTGCATTTAACTTGGATTCTCCTAAGATACTAGTCAGTGACTTATAAGTCTACAAATGTGGATATCTCTATACAGATGCTATTGCAAATTCTATCCAATCATGGTATATTGTACTGCTTAATGGGATAAAAGATATTAAGGGGAACTCAGTGGGATATAAATCCTTGCCTTCCTCTCACTCTTATTGAAGAGTTTTGCAATTTACCAACTTATATCTGTTGCATTATTCCCATTATGAGGATCTAAGTTTATTATTAATATGTTTTTGCAGAAGGATGTGATTTACTAATTAGATACACCTTGGTGTCATTTATATGCATCCAGCCAAACCCCAATTGGTGGGTTAATTATTGTTGCCAAATCGAGTTAGCCATACAATTATTTATTTTTGATTAAGCAATTATAGACTTTATTGAGCCCAATCATCACCAATTGGTTTGTTTATTATATGAGGGACTTGTGTTATTTTGCGAATATCCATATCATTTAGGATGCAATTGTTGAACAATTAACAGGGATTATATATTCCCTGCATCCCTACTTATTTTCCACTTATGTGGGTCAAACCAACAGTATATCGAGTGCATCATCTTGCATGGAATTGTGTGTCGTTATTCATGATTTTAGAATTATTCAAATAAAGTTATTAATGTTTAGTATATGTCTGTTATTTAAAACCAGCACAAGTGGTACAAACCAGCTGATATAGCTGTGATGTATTTACCACAATCTACTCAAAAAGGGGAAGAAACCACTGTGGTACTCTGCAGAAGTGGCCAAAATAGTGAAGAACAAGAAGATAGCATTCAATAATTATAAAAAAACTCAGCGTGAAGAAGATAGGCAAACCTATAAGATTAGGCAGAAAGAAGCAAAGCAATTTATAAGAGCTTCCAAAGCACACGCAGAAGAGAAAATAGCTCAGTCAGTAAAAAAGGGGGACAAAACATTTTTTAGATACATAAACGAGAAAAGAAAAGTAAAAACAAGGATTAGTTAGATTAAAAACAAAGGAAGGAAGGTATGTAGAAGAGGATAAAAGTCTCGCTGACTGCCTCAATAAATATTTTTGTTCAGTCTTTGCAGAAGAAAAGGAAGGAAAGGGACCTCAGTTAGGAGAGAACACTAAAGAGACATTTACATATGAGTTTACAGAGGAGGAGGTTCTAAAGCAGCTGTCTAAAGTAAAGACAAATAAGTCAATGGGGCCTGATGGGATCCACCCTAAATTATTAAAAGAGCTCAGTGATGTAATAGCAAAACCGTTAACAGATTTATTTAACCAATCCTTGTTAACAGGAGTCGTCCCAGAAGACTGGAAATTAGCAAATGTTGTGCCTATTTACAAGAAGGGTAGTAGGGAGGAATCGGGGAACTATAGGCCAGTTAGTCTTACGTCAGTAGTAGGGAAATTAATGGAAACCATGTTAAAGGAAAGGATTGTTGAACATCTAAAAACACATAGATTACAGGATCAGAAACAACATGGGTTTACCTCAGGGAGATCATGCCAAACTAATCTTATTGATTTTTTTGATTGGGTAACAAAAATATAGACACAGGTGGTGCAGTAGACATTGCTTATTTAGATTTCAGTAAGGCTTTTGATACTGTTCCGCATAGAAGGCTTATCAATAAATTGCAATCTTTGAGCTTGGATTCCAATATTGTTGAATGGATTAGGCAGTGGCTGAGTGACAGACAACAGAGGGTTGTGGTAAATGGAGTTTATTCGGCGCAAGGTCTTGTTACCAGTGGGGTACCTCAGGGGTCAGTACTTGGACCCATTCTCTTTAATATTTTTATTAGTGATATTGCAGAAGGTATTAATGGAAAAGTATGTCTTTTTGCTGATGACACAAAGATTTGCAACAGGGTTGACGTTCCTGGAGGGATCAGCCAAATGACAAATGATTTAGGTAAGCTAAAAAAATGGTCGGAGTTGTGGCAATTGAGTTTTAATGTGGATAAGTGCAAGATAATGCACCTGGGACGTAAAAACCCAGGGCTGAATATAGAATATTTGATACAGTCCTAACCTCAACATCTGAGGAAAGGGATTTAGGGTTATTATTTCAGAGGATCTAAGGGTAAGTAGTCAATGTAATAGAGCAGCAGGAAATGCTAGCAGAATGCTTGGTTGTGTAGGGAGAGGTATTAGCAGTAGGAAAAGGGAAGTGCTCATGCCACTGTACAGAGCACTGGTGAGACCTCACTTGGAGTACTGTGTGCAGTACTGGAGACCGTATCTCCAGAAGGATATAGACATCTTGGAGAGAGTTCAGAGAAGGGCTACTAAAATGGTGTACGGCTTGAAGGAGAAAAGTTACCAAGAAAGGCTTAATGATCTTAACATGTACAGCTTGGAAAAAAGACGAGACAGAGGAGATATGATAGAAACATTTAAATACGTAAAGGGAATCCACAAGGTAGAGGAAGGGAGTATATTTAAAAGGAAACAAAATAGCAAAACAAGAGGACATAGTCTTAGATTAGAGGGGCAAAGGTTTAAAAGTAACATCAGGAAGCATTATTTTACTGAGCGGGTGGTGGATACATGGAACAGTCTTCCAGTAGAAGTGGTAGAGGCCAAAACAGTAATTGAATTTAAGCAAGCATGGGATAGGCATAAGGCTATCCTAAACAAAAGATAAATCCAGGTAAAGTATCCATGTAATTGGGCAGACTAGATGGGCCGAAAGGTTCTTATCTGCCGACATTTTTCTATGTTTCTATGTTTCTATGTTTCTACTCTGTTTTTTCTGTTTTAACTACAATATAGGTTTAATCCTAAATGTGCTGGTCTTGACTCCATTGTCCTTGTGACAAAAGCTCTTTATACAAGGTCTTGGGATAATATTTTCAAAGCTGTCAACTCTGTCTACAGTCAAATTATACTGCCTGACTCTGCTGTGATTAGTCTGTTTGCTTTAACACAAACCAATCAAATCATCATTTTATAATATAATACAAAATAATTTTTAAACAATAAGGCCGGGGTCAGACGAGTGCACTAGGTGCGCCCATAATGAGGTGCCTCCCGGCGTTGTGACGCTTCGGCGGGGACGGTCACACGCTGTAGTGCGCGCACAAATTGCACTTGCTACAAGCGGACGTGCACAAAGCCTCCCCATCAAAACACTAGATGCACGTTGGACGGGCTGCAAAGCGTGATCCTCCATAGGGGGATTGAGCCTTGCAGCACTGAACGCACTAACTGCTCAAAGCGAGGAGGTCAGACGGGCGTCAGAGTGGAAGGAACGTCCACTCTTACAGACATTCCTTCTGCTCTCAAAGACGCTCGTCTGACACCGGTCTCGGGCCTAAGTAACCTCTGAATCCAATCCAAGTATGTTCAATACTAAACATACCTATTAAGTTAAAGGCAATTTTATATATTTCACCTAAATAATGTTTTGCTTGTTTTTGTCTATTTAAACCGTAGTCTGGTAATATTTTCCTGGTGATCCTAATGAGCTATTTGCACAATGAGATATGTGACACAGGATATTAAGTAAAGGGTGAGCAGGGGTCAGGAATTCCCTGGTCCCCATGGAATAAGATACAGTTGTCTCCACCTCACTAATACATAATTCTTTAAGCTCTTTAAGGCTATCTACAGGACAGATTCACCTTGCAAACCCTACAGAGAAGGAAAACAGGAAGGGAACTTTTGAATGATAGGGTTAGTTTATCTGTCATTGCAGTAAGAGAACATGCAAAATTTTCTGTCACACACAAAAGAAGTGTTTATTCCTTGAAGATGTACTAACAGTTTGTATAAATTGACAACATTATTGCTTAAGTATTGTGCAAAGTAGACTGTGATACATCCAATCATGGCATTCATGCTAAAGTACATGATGGGATCTTCCATGAAGAATTTGGGCAATAACCTTGGTGGAGAAAAAGAAGTTAAGGAAGATGCTGATGGGAAAGAGACCGCACAATCCAAGGGCATGACAAGGGAAGAGTTTGAAGAGTATCAAAGACAGCTGGTGGAGGAAAAGTGAGTACTGATTATTGTGAGCGTACATATACTGTGCATACAAAACCTGGATTTATAGATGTGTGTGCATGGATTGAAATGACTTGATGATTTGAGAAAAGTGGTAAAAATGATAAAAAGAAGTACTATTTACACACACGTTATAATGCATAAAAAAAGAGCAAAAGTTTCCTAAAAGTTCCATCCTCGGCAGACTTATGTAAATCCATTAATTTGTAATCGGACTATGTAATTTACTAATAACGTTACATTACACTACCGTATGCAGACCCAAGAGTGCATTATGTGCACATGTAATATTTATGTTAAGTGGAGGCATATTAAGTTGTGGAAAGCCTGCAAACATGTACAGTTGTGTTCAAAATTATTCAACCCCCAATGCTGTAAAGGGTTTTAGGGAATTTAGGGTACATTTGTAATTGTATTCAGAATGAAATCCTACAAGGACTTTTTAAAGAACCATATGCAACTAAAATGACATCAATTGGTTTTGTAATACAGTAGTAAATGTTTCTTTTGTGAATTATTCATTGACACAATTATTCAAACCCTTAAAGACTACCACTCTGAAGAACAGAGGTTCATTCAAGTGTTTTCAATCAGGTATTGAAAACACCTGTGGATGTCACGGAGCAGCAATAAAGCATAATAAGCACCAATTAGGCAGCTTTAAAATGACTGTGATACTCAGCTCCTTCTAGACATTTACTGGTGTGGTTACAAACATGGTGAAGTCAAGAGAATGGTCCAGGAAGACAAGAGAAGAGGTGATTACTCTTCACAGGCAGGGCAATGGCTATAAGAAGATTGCAAAGATGTTAAACATACCAAGAGAGACCATAGGAAGCATCATTCGCAAATTCAAGGCAAAGGGCACTGTTGAAACGCTACCTGGTCGTGGCAGAAAGAAGATGCTGACTTCGACTGCTGTGCGCTACCTGAAGCATAGAGTGGAGAAAAGTCCCCGTGTGACTGCTGAGGAACTGAGAAAAGATTTGTCAGATGTGGGTACTGAAGTTTCAGCTCAGACAATACGGCGCACACTGCGTAATGAAGGCCTCCATGCCAGAACTCCCAGGCGCACCCCCTTGCTGTCTCCAAAGAATAAGAAGAGTCGACTGTAGTATGCCAAAAGTCATGTGGACAAACCACAGAAGGTTTGGGATAGTGTTCTGTGGACTGATGAAACAAAATTAGAACTGTTTGGGCCCATGGATCAACGCTATGTTTGGAGGAGGAAGAACAAGGCCTTTGAAGAAAAGAACACCTTGCCTACTGTGAAGCATGGCGGGGGGTCAATCATGCTTTGGGGCTGTTTTGCTTCTGCAGGTACAGGGAAGCTTCAGCGTGTGCAAGGTACCATGAATTCTCTTCAGTACCAGGAGATATTGGATGACAATGTGATGCAGTCCGTCACAAACCTGAGGCTTGGGAGACGTTGGACCTTTCAACAGGACAATGATCCCAAGCATACCTCCAAGTCCACTAGAGCATGGTTGTAGATTAAAGGCTGGAACATTTTGGAGTGGCCATCGCAGTCACCTGACTTAAATCCGATTGAGAACCTCTGGTGGGACTTAAAGAAAGCAGTTGCAGTGCGCAAGTCTAAGAATGTGACTGAACTGGAGGCTTTTGCCCATGACGAATGGGCGAAGATACCCGTAGATCGCTGCAAGACACTTGTGTCAAGCTATGCTTCACGTTTAAAAGCTGTTATAACTGTAAAAGGATGTTGTACTAAGTACTAAGATTGAATGTCACTTGGGGGTTGAATAAAACTGATAATGATGTGAGCACAGAAAAGACATTTGTGGTTATTTCATTATAAATGTTATGTTATATTTGTCTGACCTACACGTGCCTCTTTGATTTAATTGTAAGCAAGATGACTGAATGATCAAAATCAATGTCAAACTGGCCAAAACACTCAATTTCAGTGGGGGTTGAATAATTTTGAACACAACTGTACTTCTATTAAACTACAAATTATGCACACATATTGCTGTTCACCTGTCACAGTCGATGAAGGCCTTGATATCCATTATATGTTTTGAGATTGTGTCTGAAGATGACTTATGTCAATCTGGGCATGAAATGTCCGGCACACATTGGGCAAACATGTGTACCTGTTGTTTCACTTGAAGCCTTGGACGTGCGGAATGCATGTTTGATTTCTGCTTCAAAAGCACATATATACAGTATATTTAAATTCACAGTTTGGATCCAATTTTTCTCCTGAAATAAAAAATGTTGTGTTTCTCAGGATTGAGCGAGATCATGCCTTTGCACATAAGAAAGCAGAGAGGGCAACCGTCAGGATGCATATGAGAGATAAGTACAGACTCCCTCAGGTAAGAATTTAGTGGATGGGTTTGGGGTGCACTTTTGTTTTTAAATGATAATTATATTTTAAATAAACATGTGTATGTGTCTCTTTAAGTCAGGGGTCGGCAACCCGTGACTCCGGAGCCACATGCAGCTCTTTCATCGTCCTGCTGCGGCTCCCGGGCCGGCGCTCCCGCTAGGGAGCAGCCAGCCCCAACCCAGGTTCCTCCAGACTCCACCGGTTACTGTCAGCTCTGATCCCATCATCACGCTGCGCCTGCTCCTTGCTCTGGGCGCAGCGTGATGGAAGACAACGGCTCAGGGTGGCTGTCCAATAGAGAGTGAGGGGAGTGGTGATAACCCCACGTCTCCCCCCCCTCAGTATGATGGACAGTCACCACAAGCCAGAACATGTGAAGAAGAGGATGATGGAAATTAGGTATTTGGGGACCTGGGGAGTATTCATTTCTATATGTGGGACCTGGGGATTATACATTCCCTATATGTGGGACCTAGGGATTGTTCATTTCTATATGTGGGACCTGGGGATTATTCAATTCTATATGTGGGACCTGCGGATTATTAATTTCTATATGTGGGACCTGGGGATTATACATTTCTATATGTGGGACCTGCGGATTATTCATTTCTATATGTGGGACCTGGGGATTATTCATTTATATATGTGGGGACCTGGGGATTATTATATATGTGGGACCTGGGGATTACTATATATGTGAGACCTGGGGATTACTATATATGTGAGACCTGGGGATTATTCATTTATATATGTGGAGACCTGGGGATTATTCATTTCTATATGTGAAACCTGGGGAGTATTGATTTATATATGTGGGACCTGGGGATTATTTATTTGTATATGTGGGATCTGGGGATTATTATATATGTGGGGACCTGGGGATTATTCATTTATATATGTGGGGACCTGGGGATTATACATTGTTATATGTGGGATTTTGGGATTATTCGTTTTATATGTGGGACCTGGGGAGTGTTAAATTCTATATGTGGGACCTGGGGATTATACATTTCTATATGTGGGACCTGCGGATTATTCATTTATATATGTGGGACCTGGGGATTATTCATTTATATATGTGAGACCTGGGGATTATTCATTTCTATATGTGGGGACCTGGGGACTATTATATAATAATCCCCAGGTCCCACATATATATGTGAGACCTAGGGATTATTCATTTCTATATGTGAAACCTGGGGAGTATTGATTTATATATGTGGGACCGAGGGTTATTATATATGTGGGGACCTGGGTATTATATATTTTTATATGTGGGACCTGGGGATTATTCATTTATATATGTGGGGACCTGGGGATTATTCATTTATATATGTGGGGACCTGGGGATTATTATATATGTAGGGACCAGGGGATTATTATATATGTGGGGCCTGGGGGGGTTATTAATTATATATGTGGGGAAAAGAAATATAATAATTATAAATAAATGGCATCAATCATGGCATGGCTGCATTAAGCTCTCAAGCAGGGTCCTCTCTCCTACTGTTCTGTGTATGTGTATGTATATTTGTTATTCTGTCTCTCCCAGTGTATAGCGCTACAGAACTTGTTGGCGCTTTATAAATGGTTGTATCTGTAATTAATTAAAATTTATTTATTTATATTAATGACATGGCGATCGCCTGCCTTATGTGGGTTTAAAATGATTGATTTTTTTTATACTATTAAAAGTTTAAGTTTAGAGTGCCCCTACACACCCCAGGGCAAATTGTTTTGTTTGTTACTTTCTTTCATTTGCACAAAATACATATATTAATTTAACTAATTTACTTGAAGTATAAATGTATACAGACAGCCTGCTTACATTTATTAATTTAAATTAATTAATTAAAGTAAATTAATATGTGCATTTTGTGCATGTAAAAAAGTAAGAAATACAACAATAATATAAATAATAATTCAGCTCACAGAACTGGCTCAAATGTATAATATTATGATTGGAATAACATAAAAGTAAAAAACGATATATGAAGTGTTATCTTCATTTTAGTTGTCAAAAGGGGTTTGTGGTTCCCAGTGTTTTCTCTTTGCGTGTTTAAGATTGCAGACTCCTGCTCTAGGTAAACATCACACATACCACTCACCTTGTCCAGCATTTTACATACTGGGGTCAACTAGAGCAGGAACATGTGGCAATGTAGTTCCTCCACTATTTCCACTATTTTCTCAGAGGGTCCAGAGTCCCTTTGGCTCACAGGGAGAAACTTTTATTAGTTTCAGGTCATATGATTCCTCATTAAGTCACCCAAAATATATGATATTAATTATAATTATCATAAGAATTCCCTAAAACCCAGCCTATCTTTTATGTTTAAACAACGATATCAAATTTGTATGTTTTGTAGGGGGTTAAGTGTGACATGTCAATGGTTAATTTAAGAGCAGGAATCAAAGACTGGGGGGGTATTCAGAGAGAGGCGAAAACCAGGAGAATTGGCAGGAGAAGGTACAATCTAGACCAAATAGCCGATTTGGAAAGTGAGCTAAATGGGAGAATTTCTCTGGTTTGGCTATTTTGACCTAGAGTTTTCACTTCTCCAGTCATTCTCCTGGTTTTCACCTCTCTCTGAATAACCCTCAGGGTTATTCAAAGAGCTCAGCGTTGCTGGCGAAAGGTAACCGAACGCTGAAATTCAGTGTTCGGTTACCTTTCCTGGCCATTCCACTATCCAGAGAGCAGGCAGTTTGCCAAATGTTGGCGAATTGCTTGCACATACGGTGCCTGTTCGAGGGCAGTGAATTCCCCATAGAGAAGCAATGCTTTGTCTATTCAGAGAACAAAAACCAGCAGTGAAAAGTTGCCGAAATGACCTGCCATTCGGTGGTTTCATTCGACAGGTTTATTCAGGCGAATCCCATAGGCTTCAATGTTAAAAATATTCCTGTTTTAATCCAATATCTAATAAACTGTTGATTATAATATTCTGCAGTAAAGAGTTTATTTTTAGATTTTCTTTTAGGATCTTTTAGGCATTTTTCGGGATTTTTTGCAAAAAAATTTTTCCTTTTTTTTTAAAACGTTTTTTCTTTTTTCTGTAACAACCCTTTTTATTATCATTCATTGGATTTTATATGTAAATTTCAGACATTTTCGTTCTGTAGTTTCTTTTCAAACAGCGTTTCACTTTTCAAACATTCAGGCTGGGGTCAGACCAGCGCACTTTTAACGTGCGTTCTGGCGCACATAATTACAGCCGCACTAGCAGCAGATGACGGGCAATGACGGCCAATATACGATGTACGGCCGCACAAAAGTCCGGCCGTGCAACGCAAGTGGAATTTGAACGCATTTTTCTGAGAACGCTGAACCGCTAGTACTGACGTACTGAGTGCGCAGCTGCGGCATAGCGGCGTGTTTGCGTGATTAGGAGATGTCAGACGCTGCTAATGTCCAGCCTACATAACGTCCAGACGCAAAAAGAGTTTTATTGACGATCCGTACAAAATCACGCCCGAAAATGCGCGTCGTCTGACCGTTTTTGCGCATTCCGTGAAAAAATACGTCAATGTGTTCGGACGCACTTTTTCACATTCGCAGGAAAAAATGCTTTTGTCTGACCCTAGCCTCAAGCGTACTGTTTTTTTTTCACTCCATTCGTCTACGGTGTCGGGTTTTTCTGGCGGCTGCTCTGCGCTGTGATCGGCTCCAGCTCGAGTTTCTCCGGCGTGTTCGGCGAGGTTAATCCAGGTGTTTTTGCCAGTTTCGGTGTGCATTTGCCTGGGTTTTGCGGTGAGTGTTCAGCAGATTTGCAGCGGCTTTTCCCTGCACTACAATGGCCCTGTGGTGCTTGCTGAATACACCGCAGGGTCGCCAAAATGGGATTGCCAAATCGCACCGAATTGAAGAGAACGAAAAGTCACCGAGCGTGAGGTGACTTTTTCGATTCTCTTTGAATAACCCTGTATGTATATCCCAGATTACATAGGACCCAAACAAACTTGCACGACATAGTTGTTACAAATACACATTATCATTTAATTCAGCCACACACTTACAATAATCTACACCCTCCAAGCCCCACACCTAGAAGCCACACATGGCCAGCAAGATGCACTCAGACAACTCAAAAAAAACAATGATCAGCTCAAGAGGAAACACATGGGAACTTGGTTCCTCTTGCAAAAGGAGTGGTGGAACAAAGTTCCCATTTGGCCTACACACTGGAAAACAAGTATTTTTTTATATAACTGTTAATCATGTTTCCTTGTAACAATCTCCACAATCAAACAAAGTACATGAATGATTTAATAATTCTTATCATAATGAGTCCCTAAAATCCAACCTTACAGTTAATTTTCTTTTAGAATTTGACTTCTGCAGAAAACATATTTTTACTGACCTCATGAGGGAAGCCCAGTGGCACGGCACCTAGAACATCACTGGATCCAGCCTCATAGTCCCAACATAAGCTGTTTTTGCACAGTAGAAAGGGGATAAAGTTAATTAATACAGATGCTTAGAGGATTAGTAACCTGAATGACAGTACAGACAGAGTATCCCTCATATGCATTTCCACAATGTTCCAAAATCTTTGAGCACCAACATGACATCACACTTCGAAAAACTGATGCCTGAACTTATGTGAATGAAGAAATAATTATTTATTAATAATATTGTAAATTTCTTGCAGGCTATGTGTATAAGGTGTTTATGAAACATAAATTAATTTATTCTTAAGACTTGTATCCTGTTCCAAAATATAACTATTATATGCAAATATTCCAATATTCCAAACAAAATTGTAATACCTCTGTACCAAACATTTTGGATTAGAAATACTCAACTTGTATAGGTTTTCAGGTCCTTTGTGCAATATGAATCCCCGTTCTTTCAACCAACTCCATTGGTAACGTCTTCCAAGCACACCCTATTGTCGAGATATATATATATTCAATTAAGAAAATTATACGAGATATGAATATCAATCGTTTATATTTCCTAGAAATTCTCCTAAATTCTTTTAATTGTATGTGTTATCAGTAAGTAAGTATTCAAAAATAGTTAATAAACATTTCTGCTTAACGAAAACAATTAACATGTATTTCCCAGCAAACCAATGTTTAACAAGCTAGATCTTGTAGAGATATATGTATCTCTCTATGCTACATGGATCAACAAAAGATGAGCTATCACTTATTCTATTTCTAGAATGATAAGTAATAAAAACTTATTTAGTGAATCCTCCCCTAATATCAAGAATTAAGCTTCTAATCTTCTGATTTTTATATTGTAGTTATATAATTCCTTGCTTATTAATTTCAATCACAGTAACTTCCAAATTCAATATATATATATATCTTTATATCACTTTGCAACAATTGGTGTAGGATAAAATCCTTATATCCGATTCTTCTTCATATCTCTATCTGCAGATTTAGAAATATTTTGAAGACTCTGGATCTAACAGTAATCTGAGATATCTCAGTCTATCTGTTGCAAGAAATACTCCAGATATATATAATTACATTAATTCCTTAATTTGCTTTCATACATTACCTGTCCAAGATCTGGTCTGTAGTTACAGCAGTAATATTCTTTGAATATCATGTATTGTTTTGGAATATGTGAAAATTATCAATGTCAGATAATCAATGCATGTGAGTTAGAGATGTGGTCCTAATTAAGTGATATGTAATATCCTGAATGCATTGTGTGTCTTGTCCTGGGATGATCTGCCTGACTGCAACGAACAGTATATCCAGTTATAGTCAATTTGACATCACTGAAAATCTACCCCTTAATTTAAATATTACTTTCTCTATATTAATTCTTAAATATAATATTTACTATGCCTCAAGAGGGCAGTGTTGCTCTTCAATTTAATTTCACAATTTAATTTTAATTCCCTTATCTCAGGTCAAAAATCAATCTGTCTTAACAAAGACCCTATATTCAATCCTAGACTTTGGGTCTCTCCTGTCATTTTTGATTTAATATCTCTACTCCTCTCAAGGTTTTTACTGAGTACTCTTTATCAGCTAAATTCCTTTAAAATTAGATCAACAATTCTATTCTTCAGAGTTATACCCTACAAATATTTGGAGCATCTATTTCCTACTGTAAATATAATAGAATATATATTGATTATAAGAATATATTTCGTGAAAATAATTATACACTTGCAAAGAGATTTTAAATATGTTCCTATACTCAAAAAGAAAAATATCTTTAATTCAAGGACTTGTTAAAACAAACCAATAAATTTAAATATGACATGTCTGGCACTTAGCTCAGCATTATATCAAATAAAGACATTTTATCATCTATAGCATTTATAAAAACACCCATAACGCTTAAGGTTCACCTAGCCATGAACTATTAAAATAAATCTCTGTCCATTTCTAAAACTAGACGATAATTGAAAAAGAAAAGACTTTACATTAAAACAAGATGGCTACAGGCATCCATTTTAATTTTCCATTATAATATACCCGACACTATTCCCACCATCTTCCTTCAGCTCACTCAAGATTTGCCCACTTTCAACTTCGACAACTCACTCTCAGTGTCTCCCTCCAACCTACCTTAGAATAGTCTGAGATATTTAGTCATTCCACCGATTTACCTTAATATCAGCATCTTCAGCCAGTCTGTCCCATGATCAGGTTCTCATACCTGCCCTAGGTTCACTATTTTCACCCAGGAAACCTCAGTGTAGCCTTTCTACCAAGCCATTCCCAATGTCGTCATCTCTTTCCAGGAAACCTGTCTGATGCCATTATCTTCAGAACCCACAATGTCATTATATCCCCCATCCTAACTCTGTGTCACAATGGTTTCCAGCACACTGGATTTTGAGCATCCTACTGTGGTCTTCTTCATAAATTACATTCTCTTACAACTTGACCCAGTATTTGCATCTTCCTCTACTGTACCCTGAGGTAACAACCTCTCACTAGCCCATCCAACCCCCTTCCCTCTTACCCAATCCATCACTATGCTTCCCATTCCAAACCACTCCAATTTCACAAAGGTTTCCAAGCAGAATCCAAATTTACTCTAATCAGGGGTATATTTAGGCTGGGTGCTGATTTAGGCAATCCAAATTCTGCTGCACCTCCCTTCCCAACCAACAAATAAATATGGACAGTAACATAAACATTAAGAGAAATTTTCACTGCATATTTGTTTACGTCAGCAATGATGTAATTTAAAAGAACACCAAATATCTCATATAAACTAAGTAATTTCGAATAGTATTTACTGGCAATTGAACCACTTTTCAGCCAAGTTCAACATCCGCACATCTCAAATATAAAAGAAAACAAATGTTGCCCTTGTCCAATCTGCTGCCCTAAGCCCATTGCTACTTGGCTTGTGCATGAATATACCAAGATTTTACCTTGTCCAGGTAGTCTAGGGACTAGCTTGTGTCACCAGTGATTAAAAAGCTCAAATACCTTAATGTCCCATGCCTTGGCCTATGAGGTTCAGAATATGATCACATTTAGCATGTTTACAAAAGAAAAGTGCATTAGCTTTGCCACCAGGAAAGCTATATTTTAGACATCTCCATCACAAAGTTCATTTCTCTACTTGGACACAATGAATGCATTACATGACCTTTTGTCACAAATATTATTGATCCCTACACATAGACACAATCTACCGACACTGACAGTCTTTAGATTAGCTGGATTGTGAGATACAGGACAGACAGACAGAACAATGGAAATCAGAGTAAACGAAGTTAGCAAACCAGAATAAGTACTCATACAAAGCCAGGAGGATCAGAGCCGGAATACACAGACAGACCGAGCCAGGAATCAGAGCTAGAACGGTAGTCATACAAAGCCAAAGGTAAATGCCAGAACAGGTGGTCACACAGAGCCAGAGGTTAATGCTAGAACGGGTAGTCACACAGAGCCAAAGGATAATGGCAGAACAGGTAGTCACACAGAGCCAGGGATCAGTATACAGGAGTCTCACAAATCAGAAATAACAAGGAACGCACACAGGACAGTAAACCGCAACAGGGCAATGAGCTAAATTCACTTCCCGGCTTTTGAATCTGGCAGTGCCGCGTCATCACAACGTGCCGCGCCTGTGTCACTGACGTACGGCAGGTCGGCAGCGATTTCTGGCTATTTCACTCGGCGGCTGGCCACCAAGTAGCTAGGATGCTGCCGGGTATCTGGGGGAGCGGAGAACAGGGAACGTGACACCTTTCATCATTCATTCCCCAAAGAATTTCTAGAAAATTCATCTCAGCTCCCAAATCCCAATCCCCATTGCATTTACTAAGAGTGGAAAACATTAATTGCTCAGCTCCCAACCAAAAACTTCTATACTATGAAAAGAGGATGTCTATGTGATGACCACTGTGGTCTAGATAAACAAGTAAGCGGAAGAGTTAAACCTCAATATTGACAATGGGGGGAGGGAAAAATCAGAAAACATAGAAATATTGTAAAAAAAATGACAAAAAAAAATAAAAGCGAGGAGGAAAAAAGTGACTAATAAAAACCATATCAAACTGAAGATGACTAGACCAGAAACGAAAAGGTCCATATAGGAAGAGAGGTGAATAATATATGTTACTTTGTAATTGGAAATGTTGTTATAAAAGCTGAAGGTTTAGAATTTCAGGAAAACTGATGTTGCTTTTCGTAGGGGTTTTCAGCTTGCCTACCACCAGAAAAATAAAATGGTCTTATTATGTTTATTTTATGTTGCTGATATCTTACATCTTTTCAATTGTATGTCTAGTTAAGAAAATATTTTACTCTATCAGGGTTATGAAAAGAGAGGTGAAAAGCAGGAGAATGACTGGAAAAGTGAAAATTCTAGGTCAAAATAGCCAAACAAGAAAAATTCTCTCATTCATCTCACTTTCCAAATCGGCTATTTTGACCTTGAATTTTCCATTCTCCAGTCATTCTCCTGCTTTTCACCTCTCTCTGAATAACCCTGTATGTGTCACTCTGCGCATCCATTGTGTGATCTTTTGTGCAGTAAATTGTTACAGTATCTTTACTTCACTTGATCCTCACTTTGTGGTTTTGGCCATATAATGGAGTCTATGACTCAAATCATTGTATTGTGTGGGATGTATTCAAAGGACATCACCAGAGGGTAAATCAGAAATCTTTTAAGCTCCCTGTCATATCTGATTCAGCTGTCAGCTATTATCTCAGGTAGCCTAGAGCAGTGGTTCTCAAGTCAACCCTGTCCTCAAGTACTGCTAACAGGCTAGATTTTAAAGATCACCTTGGGGAAATGCAGAGTCAATACTGCAATCATTGAGCAGCAAATCATATCACCTGTGCTTTGCTTCAGAAATCTGGCAAACCTGCTCTGTTAGGGATACTTGAGGGCAGGCTTGAAAAACATTGGCCTAGAGAACAATACCCTTATCTAATCATTTCCTGCTTCACCTCCTTAATTGGTAGAAATTTTAGATTAAATAAACAAGAGCCACAAAGCAAAGCTGTTGGTAAATATTGCATTATGGGAAGAATTCAAGAACTGGAACTCAGATTAAATACCTAATTTTACTTTTCCTTCTAATGCAATTACTTCAAATAAAAAAAAAGAGCAGCATGTGTTTTAGAAAATGATTTTGTTTGTAATGCGCAGGTAATCTAGTTACAGTTTATGTAAGTGGTAATGTCCCTTTAATTTTAACTCTGTTTTGCTGCTTCCAGAGTGAAAAGGATGATGCTCAACTGCAAATGGTAGGAGGTGATGTGGAGCTACCTGAAGATTTGGCTAAGATGGTACAGGAGGATGAAGAAGAAGAAGAAGAGCAAGACTCTTTCCTATCCATGATTCCAGAACTTGATATTGATGCTCTGAAAACTCGGGCCCAAGGGACAATAACAGAGGTCAAGAGGGTGGCAGAAGAAAAATGTAGTGTTATGTGACAACCTACTACAATTTGGATTAATGAGAACCATAAATATGGAGTGATCAATTCATCCTAGAGAGAAGTGACATTGATTCTTAGTAGGGTAGATGAATTCTATCTGGATATATATAAATAATATGCTTTATTTGGAGGAAGGTGGTATTCACCAAGCTCTAGAACAGAGAAATTGAAAATAGACCGCAATAGTATATACAAAGATAAATGGAAGTCCTAAGTGGTCAATGTAAGATGGAACAAATATTGTTTTCCTTCAGTCACTTGAGCTTTTCGACTATTTCAGCCTAAAGTCTTTCATTAAAATGCATTGAAAATTTCTGAACAGAAATAAAATCCCAATGACACCAGGAAAGTTAGCCAGTTCTGATCATATCCATAGCTGAAATACAAACAAAAATGTGATGGCCATTCCCAAGAATCTCACATTTGAATGCTCCAGAAGCACATTCCATCACTCCTCCCAAGCTCACATTTAAAGATTCCACCATTGATCCCCAAGTCAACATCACTTTTTACTTTTAGTCCCACGATCCGATCCACAATTTTCAAATTTCCGTCAAATGATACCAAATGCCATATCCTTTTACAAAATAAAGTATTGTATCTGTGTACTGTATGAGTGTGCACTTGTGAATGTGGCAATTTCTACAGAGCATATGGATAGCTGTATATCTTTTTATATATTTCTGTGTATAAATGTATGGATATATGTCCATTGTGCACATTGTGCGTGTGGAAGCAGATGTTAATTTGCTTCTTGTAAAGTTGTAAGTATATGTAAGAATAATGGAAAATACTGTCTTGTCCATTCCCTCTGCAATTCTGCTACTTTCTTACTACATAAGGTTTGTTCTCCCATCTCTCTCCACATTTCTTTTATTTCTTATTTCTTATCTCCACTATTTTGCCTAGGACCTCAAGACTATTTACATATCTACACCCTCAGTTGTCTCCCCTCGACAACTACTCACTGACATTTTTATATTTCTCGTAAACACGATGCCAGTCTCTGTCCAGGATTCTAAAGTGTTAACACAAAATGGGAAGTGCAAGGCTACACCCAAATCTACCCTGCCACCAGAAAGACCTAGGACTTCAGCTCCATAAGCCCACTTATTCTATAGCATTCAGATTTATAAAAATATTTTTGTTCACTTATACTGCTATTGTATCACACCACTGAACCATGTGCACATCTACAGGCCAAACACAAGGTGCCAGTAAAGTTGTCTATGAATGAGAGATGCAATGATTAATAAGAAGGAAACCACTCCACGCCTATGTCAAGATATATATATATATATACATAAAAACTTAATATGGATGTGGGAAGCAATAACAGACAATAAGAGATAGTGACCCCTTTTTTGAAAGTTGTCTAATGGGTCTTATGACAATACTACAAAGTCATACACTGAGATTTCTTCTTCAGATTAAAAGGTTGTTTATAGTAGAATCAATAAATATATGGAATGCCTAAAGATGGTGTTCTAACTCATTTGATATACAGCTTTAAAAAAGCTTGAATGCCTTTGTGGAAAAGCACACAATAAAGGAATACAGTAGATAAAATGTGTGATAACATTTTGTTGGTGCATGAAGAAAATCGATTGTCATTGTGGTATCAAGATGATGTTACCCTTTTTGCAGGACATATAGAAAGTGCTGCAATTTGTTTTACAGTTCTGTTAGTCTACCAGTGATAACAAAAATAATAAAAAGATGAACCGGATGGACTTAAATGGCCATATTCAAGCCAGCAATTATGACTGAGTGAGCCATTGAGTATAGCTGTCAATTATAATAGCCACACTCATTTATGAAACCAACACTGCTATTCCAGGGGGCCCGCAAACTTCCCTTATAACCTGGTAGTTGCGTTGGAGAATAACAAATGATCCTGAGTTTGATCAATATTTATATTCCCAACCAGAAATAAAGAATAAGAATCAACTACCCCCCCCCCCAAAAAAAAAACAACAAACACTGGCTGGTTTTAAATAGAGATTTTAAAAAAGCCTAAATATTCCCCTCTAATCCCATTGTGCAGTCCCAATCTACAGTCTCTTCTTTGCACTAGCAGAAAGGAACAGGAAACAAAATAGTTCCCCATGTTCTACTGCTGGCCCCGTGGTAGTCTCCATGGTAGCTTTTAGTAGCTAGAGGGTCATGTGAGGTGTCATTGGAAAGGCCAGAGCATGGCCTTTTCAATGATACCAAACAAGACCAGGTTTCCTGTAACAATAAAAGCAATTAAATAAAAAAATATATATATTTTTTCCCCAATGCAGCACTATTGTTCACTTGAACAATGATGCTGCACTGTGAAGTTCTGTGATACACTCATACACATTGTACATTACTGTAAGTTTTATTGCTGTGGTTTCTGAGGTACACTCATACACAGTGCACATTCCTGTGAGTTTTATTGCTGTGGAGCTCTGATACTCTCATACACACAGCACATTACTGTGAGTTTTATTACTGTGGAGGGAGCTCTGTGATACGTTCATACACACTGCACATTACTGTGAGTTCTATAGCTGTGGACCTCTGTGAAGAGCATGGGTTTGTATTGTGCAGGGCCAGCCCAAGCCACTGTGCTCCCTGGAGGATGGATGAAATGCTGCCCCCCCCCAAAAAAAAAAAAAAAAAACAGGAGAACTGGCAGGAGAAGATAACAATTTAGACTAAATAGCCGATTTGGAAAGTGAGATAAGTGGGAGAATTTTTCCAATTTGGCTATTTTGACCTAGAGTTTTCACTTCTCAAGAATATCCCTGAGAGTAGAGAGAGTGGTCGTAAATGGTACATTTTCAATAAGGACATCAGTGTAAGTGGTGTCCCTCAGGGGTCTGTTATAGCAGTGGTCCCCAACCCAGGCCCTCAGGGCCCACTAACAGGCCAGATTTTGCAGATCACCTTGGGGAAATGCAGACTGAATCCTGCAATCACTGAGCAGCAAATCATAACACCTGTGCTGTGCTTCAGATATCTGGCAAACCTGGCCTGTTAGTGGGCCCTGAGGGCCTGGGTTGGGGACCACTGTGTTATAGAGCCACTTCTATTCAATCTATTTATAAATGATCTTGGGATGGGCGTCCAGTCATGTGTCAGTGTTTGCAGATGACATAAAACCAGGAAAGAGATACAATGTGAGCAGGATATTACTTTGCTGCAGAGGGATTTAGATAGATTGGTGGACCGGACACTTAAATGGCAGTTGAAATTTAATGTAGACAAATGCAAGGTTCTGCACTATAGAGTGAAGAATAGGGATGAGCTGTTCGGTTCGATCGGTTCGGAGTTCGCATCGAACATAGCCTGTTCGCATGTTCGCGAACTACGAACATTTCCGGGTGTTCGCCACGTGTTCGCCCACAATGCACCACAACGGACCACAATAAACTTTTCCACTGGCCTGAAGCTCGTAATTGGCTACAGCCTTGCACCTGACCACAGGTCTGGTGCAAGACAGGTTCAACACTCACGGCCAATCACGGCTCAGAGTCCTGATTGGGCAAATTTTGCCCAATCATGGACTCACAGAGCTAAGTCCCGCAGCACACTATATAAGGTTTCCACGCAGCGCTTCTGCACGCATTTGAGAGGAGATTTCATAGGAGATTGTTGTTGTGTGTTCTTACTGCCGGTCTGCCACGCTACTGGGGGGGTCTCATTTCTACCAAATATCTGGGAATTGAGGTGATCTGTGTCTTGTCACTGCCAGCAAGTATTTTGGGGGTCACTAATTTCTACAAAATATCTGGGAATTGAGGTGATCTGTGTCTTGTCACACAGCCAGTGCAACGCAGTATTTTGGGGCTCACTAATTTCTACCAAATATCCCTGAATTGTGGTGATCTGTGTCTTGTCACTGCCAGCAAGTATTTTGGGGGTCATTAATTTCTACAAAATATCTGGGAATTGAGGTGATCTGTGTCTTCTCACACAGCCAGTGCAACGCAGTATTTTGGGGGTCACTAATTTCTACAAAATATTTCTGGGAATTGAGGTGATCTGTGTCTTGTGACTCACTGCCAGTACCACGCAGTATTTTGGGGGTCACTAATTTCTACCAAATATCTGGGAATTGAGGTGATCTGTGTCTTCTCACACAGCCTGTGCAACGCAGTATTTTGGGGGTCACTAATTTCTACCAAATATCTTGGAATTGAGGTGATCTGTCTTGTCACTGCCAGCAAGTATTTTGGGGGTCACTAATTTCTACAAAATATTTCTGGGAATTGAGGTGATCTGTGTCTTGTCACACAGCCAGTGCCACGCAGTATTTTGGGCGTCAGTAATTTCTACCAAATATTTGGGAATTGAGGTGATCTGTGTCTTGTCACTGCCAGCAAGTATTTTGGGGGTCACAAATTTCTACAAAATATTTGGGAATTGAGGTGATCTGTGTCTTGTCACACAGCCAGTGCCACGCAGTATTTTGGGCGTCAGTAATTTCTACAAAATATTTGGGAATTGTTATAATCCGTGGGTTCTCACTGGCTGCCACCCATCAGGGGGTCTCACTGATTTATAGGAGGTTTCTGCGATTTGTAATCTGTGTCTTCTCACTGCCACCCATCAGGGGGTCCCACATACTTCTAGCAGATTTATGTGAATTGTAATTTGTGTCTTCTCACTGCCACTCATCAGGGGGTCATACTGATTTATAGGAGGTTTCTGACACTTGTAATCTGTGTCTTCTCACTGCCACCCATCAGGGTGTCACACTGATTTATAGGAGGTTTCTGCAATTTGTAATCGGTGTCTTCTCACTGCCACACATCAGGGGGTCACACTGATTTATAGGAGGTTTCTGCGACTTGTAATCTGTGTCTTCTCACTGCCACCCATCAGGGGGTCACACTGATTTATATTAGGTTTCTGACACTTGTAATCTGTGTCTTCTCACTGCCACCCATCAGGGGGACACACTGATTTATAGGAGGTTTCTGCGACTTGTAATCTGTGTCTTCTCACTGCCACCCATCAGGGGGTCACACTGATTTATAGGAGGTTTCTGCGATTTGTAATCTGTGTCTTCTCACTGCCACCCATCAGGGGGTCACACTGATTTATAGGAGGTTTCTGTGATTTGTAATCTGTGTCTTCTCACTGCCACTGTCACGTCTCGGCCTTGCCCCTGGTGGTGAAGGGTCTTCATGTTTGTTTTTCCCCTATGGTGTGTCTGGCTGTGCTGTTTGGGGCTGATCTGGGGTTCTGTTGTGATCTCCTGGTCTGGGGTCACATGGCCCAATCACACAGTCCCACTCCCTATATATTCCCAGCAGCACAGAGCCTCATTGACTGTTTGTGGAGTTGATGGTGGTTCTGTCTGGTTCGTGTTTCCTGAGTTGCTGCAAAGCATTCCTGTTCAAGTGTTTTCTGGTTCTGACCTCGGCTTTATTCTTGACTATCCCTTCTACTCACCCCTGGTACCGTATATTTCTGATCTGTTGCCAACCTCTGCCTGATTGACGATTCTTGTATGTTTCATGTTTTATGTACCTTGTCTGTCTTAGTTTACTATATATTCAGAGGCCGCTTATAAGGACCTCTTTTAGTATAGTCTGTCTGTTTTGTTTACTGTCCTGCAGCCTGCTCACTTCACGGATTGTCAAGTGTATCTTTGTGTTTCTCTGACTGCCCTGCAGCCTGCTCAATTCACGGATTGGCAGGCGTATCATTGTGTTTCTGAGTGTGTCCTAAGTTGTCTGTCGGTCTTGAAGCCTTCGGAGCTTAGTGTCAATTCTGTTCTGTTTTTTGGTGCTCCTTGGTTTTGGAGAAATCCGTCTGTCCTTGTGTCCAGTCAGTTGCTCACCTGCCTTAAGGGCTTCATCTCATGTTCCAAGCCACCACGATGGCCCAAGCAGGGGCTAACCATTACAGCCACCCATTAGAGGGTCCCACATACTTCTAGCAGATTTATGCGAATTGTAATTTGTGTCTTCTCACTGCCACCCATCAGGGGGTTTCACTGATTTATAGGAGGTTTCTGGGAATTGTAATCTGTGTCTTGTCACTGGCTGCCAGCTATCAGGGTGTCTCACTGAGTTATACCAGAGTTATGTAAATCTTTAATCTTTATACCAGAGTTGAATCGGAGTTCTGTATATATTTATTCTATATATCACTCACCATGTCTGAAAGAATAAAAAGGACAGGCAGATGCTACCAGACACAGATAAGAGGGCAAGCAGCCCCTGTGTCGGGAGGCTGTGCCTCTGGTCGTGGTGGACGTGGTGCATCCTCTGCAGGGGCACGCTTTTCCTTTCAACTGGTGCTGGCCGTCTTCTTAAGCAGCAGCAACATACAGAGGATTTGGTGGATTGGCTAACCAGGCCATCCTCATCCTCCGAGTCCTCTGCCAGCCAGGCTTGTAATGCTTTACAGTCCACCTCAGCTGCCAAAGCATTTAATGCAGCCTCCATGTCCACAGCTACTCCTGCCGTAGCCTCGCTATCACACACGGAGGAGTCAGCTTACTTGTTTGACTACAATGACAGTGACATGCTGCTTGAGTATGCGCATCAAGTACAGTGCTCTGATTCAATCTCTGAGGTTGAGGAAGGGAGTATAATAAACCTAGAGGAAGGGGGTGCCAGTGAAGACACACAAATAACTGGTACTCATGTTGCCCCAGCAGCTGCAGCATACTGCCAAGTTGGCTACAGTGACGAGGAGATAGGGGGTGATGATGACAATGATGATGAGGTCACTGACTCCACCTGGGTGCCAGATCGAACAGAGGAATCAAGTGAGGAGGAGGGGGAGGAAGAGGCACAGCAAACACGAGGCACAACATCCTCTATGACCAACCGTAGCACTAGCCAGTCCAAGGCAACAGATGTCAGAGCTGCTCCGGTGCAGAGCGCTGTTGTCTCAAAGCACACATCCAGGAACTCTGCTGTCTGGGAGTTCTTTAAGAAATGTGCAGCAGACCCCACCGTTGCTATTTGTAATCTATGTCAGATGAGGCTCAAGCGTGGGAAAGACACCGGACGCTTGGGTACCACATGCTTGAGGTGACATATGACCTCCTGCCACACATCCCCTTGGCGCAAAACTTTGCGTAGGTACTCCTCCTCCTCATCTGTCTCTACCCCCAATTTATGTCCTTCCATGTCATTGCCTGCTACAACCTCCACTGACAGGGATGATGCTACAGTAATGGATGTACCAGGTCCTTCCTCACAATGTGACAACATCCCATCAACTGAAGATTTATGCAGTCAGATTACGTTGTCGCAGCTGCTGCAGCGTAAGAAAAAATATAGTCCTAACCATCCCCAAGCACAGCGTCTAAATGCCAGCTTAGCAAAATTACTCGCATTGCAGCTGCTGCCTTTCCAGCTGGTGGACTCTGCTCCCTTCTGTGAAATTGCTGAATGTGCTGTACCACAGTGGCAGGTTCCAAAACGCCATTACTTTTCACGCAAGGCCATTCCAGCACTATACCAGCACGTGGAAGACAATGTTATCGAGTCATTGGGAAAGGCAGTTAGCAGCAAGGTGCATGTGACTTTAGACACGTGGTCCAGCAAGCATGGACAGGGTTGTTACATTTCCTTCATGGCACACTGGGTAACTCTGATTGCAGCTGGGAGGGATCCAAGACGGGGCTCTGTGCTGGAGCTTGTTCATCCACCACGCCTCCAGAAAGCTGCTTGTATGAGGTCTGTCTGCTCCACCACCACCTCTCCCTCTTCCTCCTCCTCCTCCTCCTTCTCTGTCTCTGGCGAAGTGGCAGTTAAACCAACGCCCGACAGGGTCTACGCAATGGCTCAAGCAAAAAGAAGCCATACTGTGCTTGAGCTGGTTTGTTTAGGGGACAGAAGCCACACCGGGCCAGAAATTCTGTCAGCTCTGCAGAGCCAGGTGCAGAGATGGTTAACACCAGGCCAGCTTCAGCTGGGAATGATCATCTGTGATAATGGCAGCAACCTTCTCTCCGCCCTATGCCAGGGTAAATTGACGCATGTACCATGCCTAGCACACGTCCTAAATCTAGTGGTACAGCGTTTCCTAACCAAGTACCCAGGGCTGGCAGAGCTTCTCAGCCAGGCCAGAAAAGTCTGCAGCCACTTCAGACGGTCATTCCCAGCAAGTGTTCGCCTGGCAGAAATTCAAAGAGAATTCTACCTTCCCACAAACCGTCTGATCTGTGACATGCCCACCAGGTGGAACTCGACATTAGCAATGCTGCAGCATCTGCACAAGCAGCAGAGGGCCATCAACGAGTACCTGTGTGAGTATGGCACAAGGACAGGTTCAGGTCAACTTGATTTTTTTCCCCCCGCAGTGGCTGATGATCAACCCACCCACCCAGAGCTGGTCCCTAATTTCAGGCATCCTTTGCAGCTGTCTCCACTTCTCTCCCTAATTACCCTTACTAAGCCCAAAAAATCTGGTCCATTTCATGCAATCCTTCTGACCACCAGTTTCACCTTCCCTCTGCTCCCATTTGTTTCTGTTACCCTAGTCCCTTAGAGTGTAAGCTCATGGGATGTCTGCCTGAGCGTTTTGTTTAAAGTGATATATAACCTGGACAGTTATCCGATGACCAGGGTTTTATTTCCTCTTGTATCATGTAAGTCTGCTGTTTGTGCATCCCCATTGTCAAGCGCTATGGAATATGTTGGCGCTGTATAAGTACTTGTAACTGTAACTTTGTATTTCTGTAACAATTCAATGTTCTTGAACCCAGGACATACTTGAAAACGAGAGAAATCTCAATGTATCCTTCCTGGTAAAATCCTTTATAAATAAAATAAATAAAATTAAATGCACTGTACTGTCACCATTTGAGGAAGCAACGAGGATGGTGAGCAGGGACAGTGCATGCATCAGTGACACAATTCCTTTAGTGTTCCTGCTGGAGCACACTCTGCGGGGAATTATAGATGTGGCTCTAGAGGCAGAGCAGCGGGAGGAAGAGGAGGCCTTCCCTAGCCCTCAAGGCTCCTGTCTTTCCGCAGACAGCATTCCAGCGGGTCCTACTCAGATCAGACAGGAGGAGGATGAGGAGGAGGAATATTTAAGTAGTGGGGGCATTGAAGTTGGGGATTCCTAAAGGGAGGGTTTTGTGTGCCCAGAAACACATGGGCTAGTGCGTGGCGGGGAGGAGGAAATGCACGATGGGGTCATCCTCATTGACCAGGAAGACTCGGAAGCTAATGCCACCTCCAACCTACGCTCCATGGGCTCCCTTATAATGCAAAACCTGCTAAAGGACCCCAGGATTCGTGCTATCAAGAAGAGGGATCATTACTGGTTGGCAACCCTTCTTGATCCACGAACCAATGGGTAAAGTTGCAGAGCTCATCCTGCCCGCACAGAGGGAGCACAAGATGAAAACACTTGAGGACGCTCTAAAGCGACACTTGTGTAACACCTTTCCAGGCACTGGTAGGTTACCAAGTGATGACACACATGCTTCTGAGGCTGCGGATGATCAGAGGAATAGTGGTGAAGGCCAGGGCCGCTTGACTGATGCATTTTTTAAAAATTTTAGTCCACGACGCCCAGGGACGTCAAATGTAGGCACCCATTGCCAGCGTCTTCACCATATGGTGCAGGACTACCTAGGGGCAAGAGCAGACCTGGATACGTTTCCATCAGATGATCCACTGGCTTACTGGGTGTTGAGATTGGATCACTGGCCAGAATTTAGCCAATATGCTAAGCAGCTACTAGGTTGCCCTTCATCTAGCGTGCTTTCTGAAAGGACGTTCAGTGCCGCTGGAGGTTTTGTCACAGACAAAAGAGTGCGTCTGTCCACCGACTCTGTAGACTGGCTGACATTTTATAAAAAGGAATCAGTCCTGGATCAGCAGTTATCAATCCCCTGATGCTGACGTAACGGAATAGATCGGGGATGTCTTCTGCATTCACAAAACCTCCAGCACTGAACTCTTCCACAATACCACAAAAGGGTTACGTGTGAATGCACATGCTGCCATAAAAGGCACAATATTTGACTGCACTGACGCCTGTGCACTGACGCCTTTACCAGATTCATATCTTTTTAATGTAGGACCGCAAGGTCCACCCCTGCATTCTTCCACAATACTACAGAGGGGTTACTGTATGATGGTACTTGCTGGTCTGGCACCAAAGGCACAACATTTGGGTGCACTGCCACTGACGCCTGTATCAGATTCATATCCTCAGAGGGGTTACTGTGTGACGGCACTGTTGCCGACGCTAAAGGCCCAATTTTAAAGCACCTATTGTTACTTTCACCAAAGCCTTAATAAGTTTCACCACAATTTAGCCAAAAAATCAGTAAACTTTTTCTGCGTGTCCGAAAATGTCTCCTCTTTTCATGCATACAGACTGCCGCCCCATCAGTTGTTTATGGATAGATTAAAGGAAAACCATTTACAGTCATTTGAAATGTCATTTTTTGATTTTTACATATTTCTATACATCCTAGAAATCCGCAACTTCACGGGCAGGTTATTGGGACCTCCTAGGCACGATATTTGAAGGAATTTTCTTTCTTATTTTTAACCCTTATTTCATGGAAAACTCACTGTCCCTTTAAAAACGTATTTTTTTTTAACTTTTTGTCCTTGTTTCCTGTCGCCCAGGGCACTTCCCGGACCCCCATACACCTTTTATGGCAAATATCTAGCTTTTATGCCCTCTTGGAGGGCACTCTAAAAATCTAATTTTGAGTCCCATTGTCTTGCATTGAGTTCGAGTTCGAATCCGAACATTTGAAAAGTTCGAGTTCAAATGCGAACCAAACTCGGGGGTGTTCGGCTCATCCCTAGTGAAGAACACACAAGCAACTTATACCCTGAAGCTACCAGGGCTTACATCGTACTGACATAGTTACATAGGCTGAAAAAAGACATGCGTCCATCGGGTTCAGCCTCTCACATCACCCACTGCTGTTGATCCAAAAGAAGGCGGAAAACCCCAGTCTGAAATACTCGCCATATGCAACAAACTGGGGGAAAATTCCTTCTTGACCCCAGAATGGCAGTCATATTTCTCCTTGGATCAAGAAGCTTACCCAAATATTAACCCTTTCACTGCGTAGGACGCGCTGAGCGCGTCCATGAAATTTCCGCTGCAGTGCGGAGGACGCGCTCAGCGCGTCCTGTTTTACCGGTGGCGAAGCGGCAATGTGGCTCCGATCCCAGGCGGCAAACAGTGTGGGCCGACATCCCGGATGTCGGCCCTCACTGTGGGATCATGGGAGTCGCGGTGATGTCATCACGCCAGCGCGTGATAATGTCACATTAGGTGGCCGCATGAAAAGCCCTTAGGAGGAGAGGGGGGGTCGTTATGACCTCTCTATCTCCTCATCGGTAAGGGCTGCAGGAACAAATGAGGCACCGCTGGAAAGCTCTGTGTCTGAGCTTTCCAACGATGTGATTCATTACCCTGTAAATGTTAAAGTGTAGTAAAAAAAATCACAAAATCACACAAACACCACACACAGGGTCTCTAAGGGCAGTAAAAAAAATCATAACTGCCCAGAGACCTCCAAACCCCACATTTAATAAAAAAACAATTCCCTCTTTATTATTTTATTTCATATTTTCTTGTTACAGCTATGTGATCACTGTAGTAACAATGATCACATAGCTGTCACAATTGTCACTGCCACCTCCAACATGGCCGCTGTGGATACAAATATAACCCTAAAATGACCCCGTAACCTAGCGATTGGCCCTCCAGCCAATCACGGGGGATGAATTTTTCAAATCTTGATAATTTTATATTTGTATCCTCAGTCTGCATGTGGATTGCGAGGTGTTACAGTGTCGCAGAGGTTGTCTCCATTAAATAGGTGATGAATTGCGAATATACACACACACACATATATACGCACGCACACATATATATACGTATATACGCGCGCACACGCGCACACACACACACACACACACACGCGCGCACGCTTATATATATATATAGAATATATATTATATACACGCACACGTGCATATATATATATACGCACATTATATATAGTGTAGCGCTGTGCTAAAAATCTTGCTGTGGCAGTACCTATTTTTGGCCACAAGATGGAGACTATCGCGATCAGAGATACTGGACATTGGGACTACAATGCCCGGCATGCTTTGCAAAGAAGACAGGAAGTGGGTGGGGACTGGACCCTTACATCCTCTGCCTCGTGGAGAAGGTTCCAGAGCGCGCCAGGGAAGGGAAGAGAGGAGACGCATTGTGTGAGATCACGAGAGGGCCTATGCCAGAGACCCAGAGAGAGCCAAGTAAAGACCAAGAGAGACCTGTTATTGCAGAGAGGATCACCCCAGCTGAGGAGAAGAAGACCCGCCGGAATCCAGGCATTGCTGCAGACCGGAGGAATCGAACGGAGAGCAGGCGGTGAGCTGGATAAGCTGTATGGAGTCAGACAACGGATCGGGCCGCTAGTATCCCCAGTCAAAATCGGGTGGAGAGACGTCCTGGGTCAGCGGAGCCTAAAGCAGTCATCGGATGGGTGAGAGGCCTCCAAGGCTGTTGTATGATTAAAGGACGCTCTGCTGTTTCTCTTTAAAGTTTACAGGGCCCCAACTGACTAGTCGAAGATCTTCCCTTAATAAATTCACTGGCCAGTTGAACAGTACCCAGGTACCACACACACACACACACGGATACGCTTCTCACATTCTGGAACTTAACTTGTACAGGACTCATTTCCTTTTACGAATCGGAACGGGGGTTAAGGACAAAGATACGTTCCGAATACATTTTTCTCTTTTCCGCTGCGCGTTTGCCGTAATACGAAAGGGATTGTATGTTTGGGGTTTCGCTACGTGTCCCTTTTTTTCTGAACTATCGGGAAATTGCATTCTTTTATGTTCGGTCGCGAATATTTTATTTTCCGAAATACGAAGCCTCGTGTTTCGTTTCTTTTCCGCTGCGCGTTCTACCGGAATACGAAAATATTGTAATAACTCTTGTGAATACCGTGTTTCAACATCTGCTCAAGATTTTAGTAAACTATTTAAATGATAAAAACTCACAACTGTGTTGGAGTATATTTATTCCCTAGTGCGGGGAGACTGACCCGTGGTTCATTTTCAGCGGCTCCTCCGGGAGTGAGCGCTACATGTGGGGGCTCGTTTCCGGGATCCAGTCTCTGGAAAAACCGCATCTAAAGGGTTAAATATGGATCCAGACACTGTTGCCGAGTGGTGTGGGGAGCACAGTAGCCAGTCGGAATGTTGTATAGTCATGGATATTCCAGCAGACACTTGGGCTGAAGATCAGATTCGCCAGGCCGTGGCCACGCTAGCACCAGATCATCGGGGGTTAATTCTGGACATTAAAAAAAAACCAGATACCTCTCACATGTATGTTCTTCTCGAATGGAGAAAGGGTGTTCCGCCATGTTTTCAGGGCACGAGCGTGAAACTGGCTGAAGAGGTGGAAGTCCAACTAATTAAGCCAAGTACGCCACGTGGTGAATCCGCAAGTGTCCCTGCGTCTAGTCCGTTGGCCATGATAGGGCCTGAATTTATCGTGGCTATTGGAGATCTGCTGGCTAAATGTCAGAAAACAAGCCCTCCTCACACTAACTTCGGTTATCGACGGTTAAGAAATTTTACAGGAAACGTACCAACTCCGGCGGGAGGAGAAACCTTTGAAGAATGGGTGGAACAGGCGATGCAGGCTCTGGATGAGTGGGATGTCCCTGAGGCCCAGAAAAAGCAAAGGATTACCGAGAGCTTAAAGGGACCTGCGTCAGAAGCGGTGAGAAACCTGAAACTGAGCAGAAAAGATTGTACTGCTTTAGATTACTTAAACGTTCTTGAAGAAGTTTTTGGACGAACTGAAAAGGCGGCCGAACTGGTATATCAGTACGAACACACCTATCAGAAAAGAGGTGAGAGAATGACCGAGTACATGAGGCGCCTGGATAAGATTCTACACCAGATACTCCTGAAGAAAGGGGCCGAACCGGCCGAAGTAGATAAGATCCGAATAAAACAGATCCTGAGGGGCTCTCAACCTCTAGATCCAGTGATGATGCAGCTGAGAAGCAGAGCAGGTAGTCAAGAGTTAAAGTACCTGGAACTGATTCGAGTTGTGCGAGAGGAAGAGGCTTTACTAGAAGAGAAATCTTTCAGGCGGGGGGAAAGGGCGTATGCACAACCTGTGAGACATAGCGGCGGCCTGCAGCCTGAAAGCGACTCTCTAGATACGTATGGGTCGGATGAGGACGAACAAGAACACCTAGTTGGTTTTAAATCTACAGAGAGGGCTGCTAAAGAATCAAACCTCCCTGAACGGGGTGAATTGTCCAAAACCGTCAAGGAAGTTCAGGAAGCTCAAGTTGAATTGCAACAAGCGCACGCGGAACTGTGTCGGGTATTGATGAAGGTGACAGAAATGCAGGCAGAAATGCAGAAATTCCTCACAGGGATGCAGACGACGGAAGTTGCTGTGGCGTCTGGTCCAAATCTTTTAACTAAATCTCAACAAGCAACTACGTCTCAGCTCTCTAAGAAGAGATGTGCAAAGGCCGGAAGCCTGAGAAGGATAGAGTCAAGGGACTGTTGGAAGCCCTGGAAGGACTGTTATCTACCTCACCGGTGGGAAACGCCAGAGGGCACCAGTAAAGGAGCAACCTGAGTGCCCGAGGGTTGAGCCCCGCTCCAGAAACCAAGTAAAGATTAAGAGGGCGAGGAGGCCCAAAGCCGAGCCAACTGTAGAGCCTGCCAGGACTGAGAGAGTCACTCCCTTAGCATCCGGGTCTACGTCATGGGGAAGCAATGCACACCCAAAACCTGCACGGGCCAAGAAAAAGGCCAGGGTACAGCAAACTGGGTCTAAGCATCTGGATACCGCCACCAAATTTCCTGACCAACTGATAGGTCCTTCTCCTATCGTGCCAATCCAAGTGGAAGGAGTCTACACCAAAGCCCTGTTAGATTCAGGGGCTCAAGTGACATTGATTTACAGAGACTTCTACGAGAAACACTTAAAGCACATCTCTTTGCAAGAATTGAAGGATTTGGAAATATGGGGTATCGGCACTGAGAAACTTCCTTATGACGGGTACCTGCAAGTAAAGTTGGAGATCGGATCTGAAGTCATCGGGCAGTCTGGGGGTTGTGATGCATTGGCCATTGTGTGTCCTCGACCCTCGGGTGCGAACAGAAGCTCCCTGATAGTGGGGACGAATACTGACCTAGTGCGGCGTCTCCTGACACCTATCGT
The DNA here is from genome assembly GCA_009667805.1 of Leptobrachium leishanense. Taxonomy (NCBI): domain Eukaryota; kingdom Metazoa; phylum Chordata; class Amphibia; order Anura; family Megophryidae; genus Leptobrachium; species Leptobrachium leishanense. The sequence goes on from CM019063.1 coordinate 340,766,807, forward strand.
GTTGGAAGAAGGTTCAACTCAAGGAGTACACCCAATGTTACGTCCGGTCTATCAGAGGATGGTCGAAGAACGAAAGGCACCTGCCGAAGTGGGAAGACTGTGGAGACTGGGTGGAACGGAGAAGGTTCTGCAAGCAGGAGAAGTAGCGAGCTTCCGGGCTTCAGTCAAGTTGAACGGATCGCACCCCGGTCCCTATGTGGTGCTGGGAACCGATTTTGATCATGGGAGTGAAACCGGAGTCAAAGTAATTCCTGAAATAATCTCCACCAAGGCTCTGAAGAGAACACGAGGAAGAGTCTCGGTCAGTGTATGCAATGTGACGGATTCTCCAGTGGTTCTTAAAGCACGAATGCCTATCGGGCAAGTAGAGTCTGCTACACCCCTCTCTACCGACTCAGGAGGGGGAGAAGGTAAAGAGATTCCAGATGAAAGATTCTACCCCAAGGACGCTCCCATTTCACCTGAGTGGAAGAAACGTCTTCAGTCTCAAGTCTTAAAGTGGAAGGAATTGTTCTCGAAAGACGAGTTCGATGTGGGCCTAGCTAAGAGTACTGAACACCGTATTCGATTACAAGAAGACAAGCCGTTTCGTGAAAGATCAAGGCGAGTTCCGCTAGGAGACTTAGATGATCTGCGAGAGCAGCTGAACGAATTACAAAGAACCAAGGTGATTCAAGAGTCCAGGAGTCCATATGCATCTCCCATAGTGTTGGTCCGGAAGAAAAATGGTTCTGTCCGCTTATGCATAGACTACCGCACATTGAACCGGAGAACCATCCCTGATCAATATGCCACTCCTCGGATTGAAGATGCCCTACAGTGTTTGTCTGGAGCAAAGTGGTTTAGTGTACTAGACCTGCGAAGTGGGTATCACCAGATACCAATGCATCCTGAAGACAAGGAGAAAACTGCGTTCATCTGCCAACTGGGGTTCTTTGAATTCAACAGAATGCCTCAAGGCCTTACGGGGGCTCCAGCTACGTTCCAACGGTTGATGGAGAAGACAGTCGGGGATATGAATCTAATCGAAGTATTAGTGTACCTGGATGACATAATTGTGTTTGGGAAGACTCTGGAAGAACATGAGCAACGTCTGGAGAAGGTCTTGAAGAGGCTCCATGAAGAGGGGCTGAAACTGTCTCTGGAGAAGTGCCAATTCTGTCTGCCGTCTGTTACGTATCTAGGACATGTGGTTTCAGCAGAAGGTGTTTCAACAGACCCTCGGAAGTTGGAGGCCGTAGCTTCTTGGCCTAGACCCCGAAACGTCACTGAGCTTAGATCTTTCTTGGGATTCTGTTCCTACTATAGAAGATTTGTGGGAGGATTCGCGAAAATAGCTCAACCATTGAACAAACTCCTGCAGAAAGAAACCACAGAAGAAGGCTGCAAGGTCTCTGACAAAAACCCGTCAGCTCCAAGGCCAAGGAAAGCTCGAGAGTCTATACAAGGTGAATGGACCAGTCAATGTGAAGGAGCTTTCGTAAAGTTGAAAGAGAATCTAACCCGAGCTCCTGTTTTGGCCTATGCGGACCCTCACAAGCCGTATGAACTACATGTGGATGCCAGCCGAGAAGGTCTGGGAGGAGTCTTATATCAGGAGTATGATGGATTGCTGAGGCCTGTGGCGTATGTGAGCCGGAGCCTTGCTCCTTCAGAGAAGAACTATCCTACTCACAAGCTGGAGTTCCTAGCCTTGAAGTGGGCAGTGGTGGACAAGTTGAAAGACTATCTGTATGGAGCTGAGTTCGTGATTAAGACGGATAATAATCCTCTCACCTATATCCTTACTACTGCAAAACTGGACGCAACGGGACATCGGTGGTTGGCCGCTCTGTCAGGGTTTCGGTTCAGCCAGAAGTATCGCCCTGGGGTGAATAATCGAGATGCTGATGCGTTATCGAGAAGACCCTATATTACAGAATGGACTCAGTTGACTTCAGACGGGGTGCAAGCTTTGTGTCAAGGAACAGAGCGCCGGGTCAAAGGAGGGATTGAAGCAGAGGCCATAGGAGTTATGGCTGCGGCTGTTCCTGAGTTCTACTGTAACCCTACGCAGTTAAGGGATGAAAGTTTACCTACTTTTTCGAGACAGGACCTGAAAGCGGATCAGGCCAGAGACCCTCTAATTGCCTTGACCCTAAAGGCCCTGACTGCAAACCAGCGAGAGATTTTGTTAACCAACTCCCGAGTGGAGCCAGGTTGGTCTACAAAGAATGGGAGCGGTTAAAGATGCTGGATGGGGTGGTCTACCGAAGGGGCCCCTCCAACAACGTGGAAGAGATTCAACAGTTATTCCTCCCTACAAAACATAGGGAGAGTGTGCTGCGATCACTACATGATGAGCATGGACATTTGGGTGCAGAGAGAACTTTTAAGCTGGTGCGAGATAGGTTTTATTGGCCTTGCATGAGGGCTGAAGTGGAAAGTTATTGTCATTCCTGTCTGAGGTGTATTCAGAGAAAGACTCTACCGACCCGAACTGCTCCAATGAGCCCTCTGCAGAGTCAGGGACCCATGGATTTGGTGTGCATTGACTTCTTGTGCTTAGAGCCGGATGCTAGTGGGCAAGGGAATATTCTAATAGTGACTGATCATTTCACTCGTTACGCCCAAGCATTTTCCACGAAAGATCAACGCGCTCCAACAGTAGCCAAAGTGTTGATGGAAAAATTCTTTGTTCATTACGGACTGCCAAGAAGGATACACTCTGATCAGGGTAGAGACTTTGAAAGCAGATTGGTGGGGCAATTGTTGGAGTTGTTGGGAATCCAGAAGACCCGAACTACACCATATCACCCTCAAGGTGATGCTCAGCCTGAAAGGTTTAATCGCACACTGCTAAACATGTTGGGGACCTTGTCGAATGTGTAGAAGCAGAGTTGGAGTCGACACATAGCTACTCTGGTGCATGCATATAACAGTACGGAGAGTGATGCAACTGGATACTCGCCGTACCGTCTTATGTTTGGAAGAGAGGCTCGACTGCCGGTTGATTTGGCATTTGGGTTGTCTCTAGACCAGACGTCAGTAGCTTCTCATAGAAACTACGTGGATAGACTTCGAAAGAATTTGGCTTCTGCATTTGAACAGGCCCGGTTGACCTCGGGAAACAGGGAGCAAAGAAACAAAAGAAACTATGACCTGAAAGTTCGAATACAAGATCTACAACCCGGTGATAGGGTTCTATTGAAGAACTTGGGTGCTGATGCGAGACACAAGTTGGCGGATAGGTGGAGTTCCCAGGTTTACATTGTCTGCAAACAACTGCCGGGTCTGCCGGTGTATCAGATTCGCCCGGATGGAAAGGCTGGGCCTCTCAAGAACTGGCACCGGAATCATTTGTTACCCTTGAGAGAGGCTGTGAGAATGCCAGTTGGGGACGAACCGCCTCTGCCAAATCCGCCTGTTCCATGTTTGCCTCCTGTTACTTGGTCTCAACAGACCCGGGCTGTCGAAGAGAGCGAAAGGGACAGTGAAGAAGAAAGTTTCTGTCTGGACTGGATACGTTCACCGGAGCCTGAAGAGATTACCTCAGTTCCTGAACGATGGGAGAGTAATTTGAGGCCTGAAGCTCCTGAATTCTTGTTGGAAGTCCCTGAGACTGTTGATATCCCTGAGCCTCTTGAATTTCAGTTGGAAGTCCCTGAGGATGTGGGGATCTCGGTAGTTCCGGAAGCTTACTCAGGTGATTATAGTTCTATGCCTTCGCTGGAAGGATCATACTCTGAAGAAACGTCTGCTCCAGTAATAGAGAGAAGGACTGAGCCAACGTCTATAGTACTTCCACCTGAAGAGGAACTGATTGAGCCAGAACCAAAACGCTCTGTTTGACCGCCCCAACGACTCACCTACGACTCACCAGGACATAGCACTGAAGAGGCCATCACCACGGTGCGGAGGTTGCCCGAAGTGTCTGCTATGCTAGCTGAGGTGGCCCAAAATATGAGTCAACTTGAGGAAGTGTTCTTAACCCACTGTATGTATGCTGCTGAACCTGTACATGTTATGTAAATTGTATTCAAATATTGTGGAACGTAATGTAACTGTTGTACCTCCTTGGAGAGACCCAAGAGTTCTAGGAGGGGGAGAGTGTAGCGCTGTGCTAAAAATCTTGCTGTGGCAGTACCTATTTTTGGCCACAAGATGGAGACTATCGCGATCAGAGATACTGGACATTGGGACTACAATGCCCGGCATGCTTTGCAAAGAAGACAGGAAGTGGGTGGGGACTGGACCCTTACATCCTCTGCCTCGTGGAGAAGGTTCCAGAGCGCGCCAGGGAAGGGAAGAGAGGAGACGCATTGTGTGAGATCACGAGAGGGCCTATGCCAGAGACCCAGAGAGAGCCAAGTAAAGACCAAGAGAGACCTGTTATTGCAGAGAGGATCACCCCAGCTGAGGAGAAGAAGACCCGCCGGAATCCAGGCATTGCTCCAGACCGGAGGAATCGAACGGAGAGCAGGCGGTGAGCTGGATAAGCTGTATGGAGTCAGACAACGGATCGGGCCGCTAGTATCCCCAGTCAAAATCGGGTGGAGAGACGTCCTGGGTCAGCGGAGCCTAAAGCAGTCATCGGATGGGTGAGAGGCCTCCAAGGCTGTTGTATGATTAAAGGACGCTCTGCTGTTTCTCTTTAAAGTTTACAGGGCCCCAACTGACTAGTCGAAGATCTTCCCTTAATAAATTCACTGGCCAGTTGAACAGTACCCGGGTACCACACACACACACACGGATACGCTTCTCACATTCTGGAACTTAACTTGTACAGGACTCATTTCCTTTTACGAATCGGAACAGGGGTTAAGGACAAAGATACGTTCCGAATACATTTTTCTCTTTTCCGCTGCGCGTTTGCCGTAATACGAAAGGGATTGTATGTTTGGGGTTTCGCTACGTGTCCCTTTTTTTCTGAACTATCGGGAAATTGCATTCTTTTATGTTCGGTCGCGAATATTTTATTTTCCGAAATACGAAGCCTCGTGTTTCGTTTCTTTTCCGCTCCGCGTTTTACCGGAATACGAAAATATTGTAATAACTCTTGTGAATACCGTGTTTCAACATCTGCTCAAGATTTTAGTAAACTATTTAAATGATAAAAACTCACAACTGTGTTGGAGTATATTTATTCCCTAGTGCGGGGAGACTGACCCGTGGTTCATTTTCAGCGGCTCCTCCGGGAGTGAGCGCTACAATAGTATCATATATATACAGTTGTGTTCAAAATTATTCAACCCCCAATGCTGTAAAGGGTTTTAGGTAATTTAGTGTACATTTGTAATTGTATTCAGAATGAAATCCTACAAGGACTTTTTAAAGAACCATATGCAACTAAAATGACATCAATTGGTTTTGTAATACAGTAGGAAATGTTTCTTTTGTGAATTCTTCATTGACACAATTATTCAACCCCTTAACGACTACCACTCTGAAGAACAGAGGTTCATTCAAGTGTTTTCAATCAGGTATTGAAAACACCTGTGGATGTCACAGAGCAGCAATAAAGCATAATAAGCACCAATTAGGCAGCTTTAAAATGACAAACAACAGGGGTGTTTGTGAGGGTCCTGAGAACGAGCAACAGCACAATGGCCTGCTCTACGGTGGGTGCCCGCTCAGGTCTCACAAACAAGGTTTTAGCTTGCTTGTGCCATTACAGGGATGAATTTTCCATATGCAAATCAGCCTGCTCTCATCCAGAAAGAGTGGCCAGTGCTGACTGCCAAGGACGTCATCCCTGCACGAGAGGTGCAGCAACCCCCGACGATCGTTTCGGCCTTCTTGGGCCTCATCAGGAGGGTATAGCTGACACCCCTCTACGCACATCAAGCAAGGGGTCCACGTCTGGATGACCCTTTACAATTATAGTGAGAAACAACAGGGGTGTTTGTGAGGGTCCTGAGAACGAGCAACAGCACAATGGCCTGCTCTACGGTGGGTGCCCGCTCAGTTCTCACAAACAAGGTCCTGTTTTACCGGTGGCGAAGCGGCAGTGTGGCTCCGATCCCAGGCGGCAAACAGTGTGGGCCGACATCCCGGATGTCGGCCCTCACTGTGGGATTATGGGAGTCGCGGTGATGTCATCACGCCAGCGCGTGATGACGTCACATTAGGTGGCCGCATGGAAAGCCCTTAGGAGGAGAGGGGGGGTCGTTATGACCTCTCTATCTCCTCATCGGTAAGGGCTGCAGGAACAAATGAGGCACCGCTGGAAAGCTCTGTGTCTGAGCTTTCCAACGATGTGATTCATTACCCTGTAAATGTTAAAGTGTAGTAAAAAAAATCACAAAATCACACAAACACCACACACAGGGTCTCTAAGGGCAGTAAAAAAAATCATAACTGCCCAGAGACCCCCAAACCCCACATTTAATAAAAAAACAATTCCCTCTTTATTATTTTATTTCATATTTTCTTGTTACAGCTATGTGATCACTGTAGTAACAATGATCACATAGCTGTCACAATTGTCACTGCCACCTCCAACATGGCCGCTGTGGATACAAATATAACCCTAAAATGACCCCGTAACCTAGCGATTGGCTAGCGATTGGCCCTCCAGCCAATCACGGGGGATGAATTTTTCAAATCTTGATCATTTTATATTTGTATCCTCAGTCTGCATGTGGATTGCGAGGTGTTACAGTGTCGCAGAGGTTGTCTCCATAAAATAGGTGATAAATTGCGAATACACACACACACATATATATATATATACACACACACACATATATACGCACGCACACATATATATACGCGCGCACACGCGCACACACACACACGTGCGCACGCTTATATATATATATAGAATATATATTATATACACGCACACGTGCATATATATATATACGCACATTATATATAGTATCATATATATACAGTTGTGTTCAAAATTATTCAACCCCCAATGCTGTAAAGGGTTTTAGGTAATTTAGTGTACATTTGTAATTGTATTCAGAATGAAATCCTACAAGGACTTTTTAAAGAACCAAATGCAACTAAAATGACATCAATTGGTTTTGTAATACAGTAGGAAATGTTTCTTTTGTGAATTCTTCATTGACACAATTATTCAACCCCTTAACGACTACCACTCTGAAGAACAGAGGTTCATTCAAGTGTTTTCAATCAGGTATTGAAAACACCTGTGGATGTCACGGAGCAGCAATAAAGCATAATAAGCACCAATTAGGCAGCTTTAAAATGACTGTGAAACTCAGCTCCTTCTAGACATTTACTGGTGTGGTTACAAACATGGTGAAGTCAAGAGAATGGTCCAGGAAGACAAGAGAAGAGGTGATTACTCTTCACAGGAAGGGCAATGGCTATAAGAAGATTGCAAAGATGTTAAACATACCAAGAGAGACCATAGGAAGCATCATTTGCAAATTCAAGGCAAAGGGCACTGTTGAAACGCTACCTGGTTGTGGCAGAAAGAAGATGCTGACTTCGACTGCTGTGCGCTACCTGAAGCGTAGAGTGGAGAAAAGTCCCCGTGTGACTGCTGAGGAACTGAGAAAAGATTTCTCAGATGTGGGTACTGAAGTTTCAGCTCAGACAATATGGCGCACACTGCGTAATGAAGGCCTCCATGCCAGAACTCCCAGGCGCACCCCCTTGCTGTCTCCAAAGAATAAGAAGAGTCGACTGCAGTATGCCAAAAGTCATGTGGACAAACCACAGAAGTTTTGGGATAGTGTTCTGTGGACTGATGAAACAAAATTAGAACTGTTTGGGCCCATGGATCAACGCTATGTTTGGAGGAGGAAGAACAAGGCCTATGAAGAAAAGAACACCTTGCCTACTGTGAAGCATGGCGGGGGGTCAATCATGCTTTGGGGCTGTTTTGCTTCTGCAGGTACAGGGAAGCTTCAGCGTGTGCAAGGTACCATGAATTCTCTTCAGTACCAGGAGATATTGGATGACAATGTGATGCAGTCCGTCACAAACCTGAGGCTTGGGAGACATTGGACCTTTCAACAGGACAATGATCCCAAGCATACCTCCAAGTCCACTAGAGCATGGTTACAGATTAAAGGCTGGAACATTTTGGAGTGGCCATCGCAGTCACCAAACTTAAATCCGATTGAGAACCTCTGGTGGGACTTAAAGAAAGCAGTTGCAGTGCGCAAGCCTAAGAATGTGACTGAACTGGAGGCTTTTGCCCATGACGAATGGGCGAAGATACCCGTAGATCGCTGCAAGACACTTGTGTCAAGCTATGCTTCACGTTTAAAAGCTGTTATAACTGTAAAAGGATGTTGTACTAAGTACTAAGATTGAATGTCACTTGGGGGTTGAATAAAACTGATAATGATGTGAGCACAGAAAAGACATTTGTGGTTATTTCATTATAAATGTTATGTTATATTTGTCTGACCTACACGTGCCTCTTTGATTTAATTGTAAGCAAGATGACTGAATGATCAAAATCAATGTCAAACTGGCCAAAACACTCAATTTCAGTGGGGGTTGAATAATTTTGAACACAACTGTATATATATATATATATATATATATATATCAAACGGCGTAATTTTCTTTTGAAAATACATTTTCAGAAAGCAAATTATGGCTAAAAGATTTCTAAGCACTTAGGAAGCAGCTGACATCCTCATGATGTCAGACTCTGATCCCAGCACTGATGAATCTTTTGAAGATTCAGGCAGTGACTTTGTCCCTGCAGCATCGTTACATAGTGACAGTTCCAGTGACGAAGAACAACGGGATGAGCCACGGCGTGGCCGCACAGAGTTACCAGGGTGCTCCCGTGGTAGTGCAGGGACCGCACAGTCTGCAGTTGCACTGCCTGATCCTGCACCAGCCCAGCTGCCCATTGCCGGGGTATCTGCAACGCAGACTGTAGCGATGCCTGAACCAGGATATGACTGGATCTCCCCTAATATGGTCCAGCCAGAATTGCCACAATTTTCTGGCAATCCTGGCATCCTGGTGGACACCACTAATTTTGAACCCATCAACTTTTTTCAGCTATTTATAGATGATGGGTTCTTGGAATTTATTGTTCAGCAGAGCAATCTGTATGCTGAACAATATTTTCAAGGTCTAGGGACAGAATTGAGGCCACGTGCCAGGGCTCGCCAATGGACCCCAACCAGTTTGCCAGAGATGAGGAAGTTCTGGGGCCTCACTCTGCAGATGGGGATTGTGCAAAAACCCAGCATAGCCTCATACTGGTCAAAAAAGAGTACCCAAACCACCCCTATCTTCCCTGCTACTATGAGCAGGGACAGATATTTATTGCTCCTGCGGTATTTGCATTATAATGATAATGCAAATGCTTTGCCCCGTGACCACGCAGATCACGACCGACTGTACAAGTTGCGGCCACTTCTTGACCATCTGATGGCAAGATTTGAAGAGTTATACACTCCAGGCCAAAACTTGTCAGTTGACGAGTCCTTGCTGCTTTACAAGGGACGTCTTGCTTTCAAGCAGTATATCCCTTCAAAGCGAGCTCGCTATGGGATAAAACTTTATAAGCTGTGCAACAGCTCCAGTGGATACACGTATCGATTTCGTGTATACACTGGCAAGGACTCGCAGCTGGCCCCCCCTGACTGCCCCCCCCGCCCTCTCCACCACTGAAAAAATATTGTGGGACCTCTCTTATCCACTATTCGGTAAAGGTTACTGTATTTATACAGATAACTTTTACACGGGTGTGCCGCTGTACAAATTTTTGTACAGCAATGGTACTGGAGCCTATGGCACGATCCGTTCGAATAGGAAAGGCTTTCCAACAAAACAGTTTGGAAGCAAAAGAGAGGAGAAACATCTGCCTTGCGCTGCGGTGAACTGTTGGCTGTGAAATACACAGACAAAAAGGATGTGCATCTGCTTACAACGATACATAATGAAAGCACATCTGCAGTTCACGTCAGATGGAGAGATTCCCCTATCATGAAACCCCTATGTGTACAGGATTATAATCGATACATGGGGGGAGTGGACAAGTCTGACCAGATGCTTGCACCATATCTCGCTTCTCGCAAGGCATATGTATGGTACAAAAAGCTGGCAGTCCATCTGATACAGATGTCAATGCTTAACGCATTCATCTTGTATCAGGCCACTCATGCCCAACAGATAACATTCCTAAAATTTCAGGAATCTGTTATCAAGTCCCTTCTCTGTCCAGAAGAGAATGCTCCCATTGTTGGAGAGGTGGAGGATGTAATTAGGTTGCGTGACCGCCACTTTCCTGGCTACATTCCAGCAACTGAAAAAAGAGTGACCCCATGTAAAAGGTGTCGGGTTTGCGAGCGCCAAGGGCGGCGTAAGGAAAGCCGCCTTCACTGCCCTGACTGCCCCTCCAAACCAGGTCTTTGTGTACCTGATTGCTTTAAGATTTATCATACAGTGACACATTATTAGTGGCATACCGGGACCGAATTGTTTCTCGGCTGAGAATAAACAGATTTCAGGTTGAGGTATGCCACTGATTTTGTGCTTCTTGATAAATCTGGCAATAGCACCGTTAACTTCTTTACAGATCTTGATGACATTCTGATGGACACAGTGCAGTGTAATCTGGACAGAGCTTGCCCGGATCATGCTGGCATTTATTCCTGGATAGTGCTATTCCTCTAAATTTTCCCAAATACAAAACAAAACCAGCACCAAGAGTTAAAAACTACCCACCCCGGTTCACTACCCACTCCAGTTCACTACCCACTCCAGTTCACTACCCACCCCAGTTATTATGTAATTCACACCACATAGAATAAAATAGGTTGCCCCATCCCCAACAATCTGATGTCCTCCGTACGTCAGATGTAGAAAGAAGCCTCTGAAGACAGATTTAACTGCGGTGTTAATGATGTGTCTTCAACTTCTTTGTCTCTTCCCTTTTCTTTGCCCCTTCCCTTCACCCACTTCCCTTACCTATCTTCTATCATGAATGGTGTGTGATTCAGTGAGTGAAACAGATGTGAATGGGGGGTGTTTCTATTCCACCCCCTCTAATCCTCATTGTGTTTCCCTTTTGCCCTTTTATATCTTTCTCTTCTCCCTTTCCGTGTTTCTGCACTTTTCCCTTCTTTGCCCCCTTAACGTCACCCACTCCACTTTTACTAGCTTCTTGCATGAAAGGTGTGTGATTCGGTGAGTGAAACAGATGTGAAAGATGTGTGAATGGTCAGTAACCTGGTTGGGGCCTTGACGTGGCGTTACTGCTCACATGGATGCCCCATGTGCCAATCCAACTGATTGAGTGAATGGAAAATGTGTGGCAGGCATGTTGTGTGTTTGTGCAGCATTTTGAGTCACTATACAGTTGTTGATAGACTATATAATTGTTGTTGAGCACAAATTCATGGGTAAAATTTTGTGAGTGGCGGTTACAAGATGCACACAGCAGCTGGGTAGAGGCTGCGCTCGCAGCCTCTACCCGGCTGCCGCGCGCATCCAACCCCCGAGCGGCGAAGGGAAAGGTCCCTCCGCCGCTCGGGGCTTGGATGCGCGCGGCAGCCGGGTAGAGGCTGCGCTCGCAGCCTCTACCCGGCTGCCGAGCGCATCCGAGCGGCGCCGGGGAAGTGAAAGTTTCCCCACTTCCGCTCTTTGAAGGACCCAAGCCCCGGTCACGTGACCGCGGCTTGGGTCCTTCAAAGACCGGAAGTGGGGACACTTTCACTTCCCCGGCGCCGCTCGGAAAGGTAAGTATGGCGCCGAGCTCATGGGGCGGCTGTCCGAATGCCGATAGAGCATTCGAACAGCCACCCCATGTCTGGTCTGGGGTCTGAGCTGGGGCATATCCATGAGTGCTGGGGGGCCAATATCCATGAGCTGGGGGGCAATATCCATGAGCGCTGGGGGGCCAATATCCATGAGCTGGGGGGCCAATATCCATGAGCTGGGGGGCAATATCCATGAGCTGGGGGGCAGTATCCATGAGAGCTTGGGGGGGCAATATCCACGAGCTGGGGGGCAGTATCCACGAGCTGGGGGACAGTATCCACATGCTGGGGCATAGTATCCACGTGCTGGGGCATATATCCACGTGCTGGTGCAATATCCATGAGCTGGGGCAATATCCACGAGCTGGGGCAGTATCCACGAGCTGGGGCAATATATCCACGAGCTGGGGCAATATCCACGAGCTGGGGCAATATCCACGAGCTGGGGCAGTATCCACGTGCTGGGGCATATATCCACGTGCTGGGGCATATATCCACGTGCTGGGGCATATATCCACGTGCTGGAGCAGTATCCAGGAGCTGGGGGGCAATATCCAGGAGCTGGGACAGTATCCACGTGCTGGGGCATATATCCACGTGCTGGGGCAGTATCCACGAGCTGGGGCAGTATCCACGAGCTGGGGCAATATCCACGAGCTGGGGCAGTATATCCACGTGCTGGGGCAATATCCACGAGCTGGGGCAGTATCCACGAGCTGGGGCAGTATCCACGAGCTGGGGCAATATATCCACGAGCTGGGGCAGTATATCCACGAGCTGGGGCAGTATCCACGAGCTGGGGCAGTATATCCACGAGCTGGGGCAGTATCCATGAGCTGGGGCATATATCCATGAGCTGGGGCAGTATATCCACAATAGACTGCCCTCTGGGCAGGCTTTCCACCTTGTTTATGATAAAATAATAAGTAACCCCACGTTTGATTCATATGGAAGTCTACTTTGTCAGGATATATACTTTTTTTAGCATATTTTAGATCCCTGTTGAGCTAGAGCCATTTAATTGCAGGTATGCCTCCTTTCAAAAACCGGCATAAAAAGCTTCTCTAAATTTATTTTGCGCACAGTGCAAATTAGCGCCTCTAACGCTGCCTAAACTCGATCTATGCAATCAAATTGGATCTATTATTTTATAGGAGGGATATATTTATATAGTTAAGCAAAAAAAATGATCTTACTCCAAAAATTAATATGAAATTATGCAATATAAATCTTGACCTATTATGTTTTTTTTTTTTACATTAAATATGATGCTTTTTGAATAAAGTTATGAACAACAAAATAAATTTAAAAATGTGTCATAAATGTCTCTTTTTTGTGGAATTTTGTCTAGTTTTAGAAAATATATAGCTTTTCCATTTCAATTGGTTTAGATATATTAATTTTATGCATTACATACAATGAGTCATGACATAAGAAAAAAGCAGATTTTTTAGATTTTTAGAAAATTGCATATTTTTCCACAAAAAAGCATGAAATATTCTTCATTACACCATTTTTAAAAATGTACTTAATGTATCAATATATAACCACAAACGTTCTGGTCATAAAGTGTAGATAGAAAAAAATATGCAATGTTGTTTATCTGAATTTTAACAAAATTTAAATTTGTTTTACACGTTTTTAGTTTTTTTTAAAAGACTTCTTTACTTATACATATAATAATGATATATTTTGAATCTATGGAGTCTGCTGAAAAAAAGGACATATAATTTGTCTGGGTCATATAATAAAACTTGACTTCAAATCGCATTTAAACATGATGAGCACAAAGCGGTAAAAATGAGCTCAGCACACAGCGGTGAAACGGCTCCGCCCGTGAAAGGGTTAAATATTATAACCCTTAATATTCTGTGCCTTAACGGGCAGAAAATTCCCCAGCTTTATTGTTCTCACCGTAAAATAATCCTTCCTATGCTTTAGGCTGAATTTTCTTTCTTCCAGTCTAAATGGGTGACCTCGTGTCCTTTGTATAGTCCCGTTAATGTATAGGTTTCCAGACAATGGTTTATAATGGCCCCATATATATTTATATAAGGTTATCATATCCCCTCTAAGGCACCGTTTCTCTAAACTAAACAGGTTTAAGCTTATTAGTCTTTTCTCATAACTTAAACCTTCCATTCCCCTTATTAATTTGGTCGCCCGTCTCTGCACTTCTTCTAGCACTATAATATCCTTAAGACAGGTGCCCAAAATTGCATATTCAAGGTACGGTCTTACCATTGATTTATACAGAGGCAAAATTAAGTTTTCATCCCGAGAGTGAACTCCCGTTTTAATGCATGCCAATACTTTGCTGGCCTTGGCGGCTGCTGTTTGACATTGCACATTGTTACTTAGTTTGAAGTTCTATAATTATTTCCAAATCCTTCTCCTGCTTGGATTTCCCAAACTCCGTACCATTTAGGGTATAAGTTGCTTGTGTGTTCCTCACTCCAAAGTGCATAACTTTGCATTTATCTACATTAAATTTCATCTTCCATTTAAGTGCCCAGTCCCCCAATCTATCTAAATCCCTCTGCAGCGAAGTAGCATCTGCTCACATTGTATTACTTTTCCTAGTTTTGTGTCATCTCTGCAAACACTGATACATGACTTTCAATGCCTATCTCAAGGTCATTTATAAATAAATTAAATAGAATTGGTCCTATAACAGACCCCTGAGGGACACCACTTACCACTGATGTCCATCTTGAAAATGTACTTATTATGTATTTATGACCACTCTCTGTACCCTATCTTTTAGCCGGTTTCCTATCCAAGAACAAGTATTTTCATCTAGACCAATTTTTCTTAACTTAAATAGTAACCTTTTGTGTGGAACTGTGTCAACGGCTTTGGCAAAATCCAAGTAAATCACATCCACTGCGACCCCCTGATCTATACTTCTACTTACTTCCTCATAGAACGTAATTAGGTTAGTCTGACATGATCTGTGCTTCATAAAACCATGCTGATTTTTGCCAATTACATTATACCTCCCAATAAATTCCTGAATATTATCTCTTAGTAACCCCTCAAATACTTTCCCAGCCACAGATTTTAAGATCACAGGTCTATAATTCTCAGGCACAAATTTTAAACCTTTCTTAAGTATATGGACCATGTCAGCTTTTTTCCAATCCTCTGGTACGATTCCTGAAAGAAAAGAATCTTGAAAGATTAAGAACAGAGGTTTACATATTTCAACACATAGCTCCCTCAGTACTCGTGGGTGAATTCCATCCGACCTTGGGGCTTTATTCATATTCACTTTGTTTTACTGCTACAAAACCTTGTCCTGAGTCAACCAGTCACTTTGTATTAGTTTGTTTTTATTAATGAATTGCATGTCTCCTGTTATAGGTTTCTTTTTGATAAATACTGAAGAAAAATAATCATTCAAAATTTCTGCCTTATCTTGATCTTCAGTTAACAATACCCCTGACTCAGATTTTAGTGAACCTACACTAGGGCTAGTAAGGTAGAGCTCGACAAACTCCAGGAGCCAGGTCGCAATGGCGACTATAAATAGCGTCCAGGCGCCTGGGCTTTTGTCAGTCCGTTCACTTTAGGCAGCAGGCATGAAAAATTGGCCGGGCAGCAGATTTATTGGATCATTTAAAGACAAAAAACTTTAGGGCTGCCGCAGGTAAACTGCTGCGGGTAAAGTTTTTTTCTCTTCCCATACCGACACCTCTGTGTATTCTCCGCCCCCAGTAGAAAGGCTGCTGAGGATTCTCCAGCATTAGTCAATCCATGTTGGGGACGGGGCTCTGCCTTGTTTGCTCATCGTGGAAACATGAGCTGGATAGGCTGCCTTCACAGCCAATCATCTGGCTGTAGTGATGGCAGGAAGTCCCTCCCCCGCAGCCGCATGTCTGTTACTCCGCAGGAAGAGGTGAGACCAGAGCCTGGAACTGTGTGTCTGGCAGAGTGAGTGAGTGTGTGGCTCACAGAGTGAGTGAGTGAGTGTGTGGCTGGCTGGCAGAGTGTAACGGGTGTAGTATGCTCACCAAGGAGTAGCGAGGTTGAGATCTTTAAGGACTGAGATATCTGCTTGACGTTTACACACTGCTTGGTATACACAAACTTATACACTCGAGTCAGGGAGGATGAGCGAACAACTGAGTTGCTACTAAGCACTAAAGGTCTCAAGACCGATAGACAACTTAGAGCACGTTCAGAAACACAAAGATACGTCAGACAGTAGGTGAATTGTACGGACTGCAGGGCAGTCAGGAAATGTGCAGATTCAAAGTTTTCTGATAATCTGGAGCAGGTCAACGGTACCTTATGATGTTCAGAGGTAACAGATACACATAGGGGTCTATCGCTGGTACAGCATCGAGTATATTTGGCGGTCTGAGCACACTGAACATAGGCGGAATATAAACAGTATCTTTCGATCGCAGTTTTCACATAAGTGTGTGGCAAAGAAACATGAGCCCTGGGTTGGGTATAGTAACCTAATGCGGCCACAGATGATACCCCAAAACAAGAAGGGACAAAACCCCTGTAACGTGTAAACACCCCAGCGGCAAACATGGGGTAAAGAGCAAAGCACAACACAAGTGATCGCAATCGAGCAGCAATTAGAATGGTCAAAAACAAGCCGGGTCAAAAATCAGGAGCAGGGATCGTATCCAGAAATGGGCTGGCACCAAAATAAACAAACAGAATCAGCTAGCGATGCGGGAACAGAACTCCATTACAGGGCGACGAGGCAACTCCTCGCGCCCTGTTTTTAAACCCGGCGGCTCCTCGTGACCACGCCAGGCCCTGCCCCCTCAGATGCCGCTCGGCCATTCCCTGGTGCTGTCAGTCAGCCAGCTCTTGGCACAGGACCTTGCCCAGACCCCCCAAGCAGCACAGCAGGGGCTGAGGATATGACACAGAGTGAGTGAGTGTGTGGCTGGATGGCAGAGTGAGTGAATGTGTGTCCTGGCAGAGTGAGTGTGTGGCTGGCTGGCAGAGTGAGTGAGTGTGTGGCTGACTGGCAGAGTGAGTGAGTGGCTGGCTGGCAGAGTGAGTGAGTGGCTGGCTGGCAGAGTGAGCGAGTGTGTGGCTGGCTGGCAGAGTGAGTGTGTGGCTGGCTGGCAGAGTGTGTGTGTGGCTGGCAGAGTGAGTGTATGTGTGGCAGAGTGAGTGAGTGAGTGTGTGGCTGGCTGGCAGAGTGTGTGTGTGTGGCTGGCAGAGTGAGTGTATGTGTGGCAGAGTGAGTGAGTGTGTGGCTGGCTGGCAGAGTGAGTGTGTGGCTGGCAGAGTGACTGAGTGAGTGTGTGTGGCTGGCAAAGTGTGTGTGTGTGTGCCTGGCAGAGTGAGTGTGTGGCTGGCAGAGTGAGTGAGTGTGTGGCTGGCAGAGTGAGTGAGTGTATGGCTGGCAGCGAGTGTGTGGCTGGCTGGCAGAGTGAGTGTGGCTGGCAGAGTGAGTTTGTGGCTGGCATAGTGTGTGTGTGGCTGGCAGAGCGAGTGAGTGACTGAGTGTGTGGCTGGCAGAGTGAGTGAGTGTATGGCTGGCTGGCAGAGTGAGTGAGTGTGTGGCTGGCTGGCAGAGTGAGTGAGTGTATGGCTGGCAGAGTGAGTGAGTGTGTGGCTGGCAGAGTGAGTGAGTGTGTGGCTGGCAGAGTGAGTGAATGTATGGCTGGCAGAGTGAGTGAGTGTGTGGCTGGCAGAGTGAGTGAGTGTGTGGCTGGCTGGCAGAGTGAGTATGTGGCTGGCAGAGTGAGTGTATGGCTGGCAGAGTGTGTGAGTGTGTGTGGCTGGCAGAGTGAGTGAGTGTGTATGGCTGGCAAAGTGAGTGTGTGTGGCTGGCAGAGTGAGTAAGTGTGTACGCTTAAGGCTGGTGTCAGACGAGCGCACTATATGTGCCTGTACTGACGTGCCCTCAGGCTTCTGTCGAAGCACTAGGACGCGCGTTTGACGGGGCTGCAAAGCGCATTTCTCCATAGGAGAATCAAGCCTTGCAGCGCTGAGCATACTAACTGTACTCAGCGAGGTGGCCAGACGGGCATCAGAGTTGAAGGAACGTCCACTCACACGGACATTCCTTCCGCTCTTAAAAACGCTTGTCTGATCCCGGCCTAAGTGGTCGGTGCTCTCCTCCTCTCTGCTAGTCCCAGCAAGTGGTTCTAGGGACAAGCAGGGAGGTGAGCAGAATTTAGCTCACACATCATGTCATACATTACAACAGACACACACAGTAATTTTTTTAGCCCCAGCAACTTCAAGAGTTAAATCTTCAGTTTTAAAGGGACATACATCCCTTAAATTACCTAGAGAGAAAGCTGTCTCATTAGTAGCATTATACCTGAATGAGACAGCGGTCTGATTTTTAAATAAATAGAAGCCATAAATTAGGTATAATTGCCACCTTATGTGACCGGCAGGCCAACTATAAGTAATTAATAGCTATTATTTTATTCTCCATTTTATACTCTGAACAGAAACCTCTATGTTTCCCTGTAACACATGCCGGCTGATCCAGAGGATAAAATGACTTGTGTATTAAAATAGATATACGTAGGTTATTTAATAGTGCACATAGGAGTATATCTAACGAGGCAGATACTGTGTGATTAATTTTTCATTCAGATTTCAATCATATACAGCGTGTGAAATTATTTTTTCCCATTTTATCATCCAAACCTTTGTGGTTATATACTCTATAGGGAATTCTTGTAAAAAAAAAAAAAAAGTGAAATGGGAACCCGTTACTGCATTTTTCTGAGAAAATATACAATTTTAACCAAAAAATTAAAAAAATGAAATATTTCCCTTTTGTTTTGGAGGATGGTGTTTTATGAATATTATGACTGTCAGGGTAATTCAAAGAGATTCGAAAAGTCACCGCACGTTCGGTGACTTTTCGTTCTCTTCAATTCAGTTCCTTTTGCCGATCCATTTCGGTGACCCTGCGGTGTATTCAACAAGCTCCACAGGGTCCCCGAATTGCAGGGAAAAGCTACCGCAAACCCGACGAAAACGAACTGCAAAGCCCAGCGAATGCACGCTGAAAACCCACAAAAACATCTGGATTAACCTGTCGAAGACGCCGAGCAGGAGCCGCCAGAAAAAAAGCCGAGACCGCAGAAGAGGCAGTGAATAAATTAGAAAAACAGTTTGCATTAATGTTTGAAAAGCTGTTTGCAAAGAAACTACTGAGTGAAAATGTCTGAAATTTGCATATGAGGTCCAGGGAATGATAATAAAAAGGGCTGTTACAGAAAAAATAAGTAAACTTAAAAAAAAAAAAAATCGGACTTTTAAAAAAAAAATCAGAAAAATGATTAAAATATCCTAAAAAATCTACAAATAAAGAGACTCTTTACTGCATAATTTTATAATGAACAGTTTATTAGATATTGAATTAAAACGGGAATATATTTAACATTGAAGCCTACGGGATTCTCCTGAATAAACTTGCCGAATTAAACCACCGAATGGCAGGGCATTAGGGGAACCTTTCACTGCTGGTTTGTGTTCTCTGAATAGCCGAAGCAGTGCTTTTTCATGGGGTTTTCACTGCCCTCGAACAGGCACCGTATGTTCAGGCAATTCGCCAGGATTTGGCGAATTACCTGCTCTCTGGATAGCCGAATGGCCAAGAAAGGTAAGCGAACGCTGATTTTCAGCGTTCGGTTACCTTTCTTAAGCAATTCGGATCTCTTTGAATAACCCTGATAGTTATTTTTCCTCTGGGCCTATTCTGGGGAATGGGTCTGGAGCTGCTGCTCCATCAGCCCCTATGTTAATCCGGCCCTGCCCGCACAGTACAGTACGCTCGCGCAGCGTACACGCAGGTTTACCCGCGGTAGACTTTAACGCGCATTTTTTGCGCAGACATTGTAATACGACGTTCAGCACAAAGGGTTTTTCACCTCGCATTAATGCGTTTTTGCGCACGCGTTAACGTTTGTGCGAAAAATGTAATAGAGCCCTAAATTGGCTAAGCGCCTCGGTTATTTTCGCAGCTCTCGGGTTTTCTCTTGCCATTTTTTCTCTTCTGGAAAAGGTTTCCTGCAGTGTTAGCTGCCGAGTGCTAGTACCAGCATTGCTATTGCTAGCAACAAATTCGCCATATTCAGCTTTGTGCTTAATTTTCAAATGCTTGATCAGATTACTGGTATTAAAATGATTATCTTTGTTCCACCTCTGGATATTTTTGCAGGGCAAAGTTTGCAGTCTGCCATGCGTACATTGCTGTCATTAATTTTAAAATAATACCACACCACTGACATTCTGCTGATGTCTCTGAAAGGCTCCAATATATAAAATACACCACACCTTGGTTAAATTTTTTTTTAAAAAATAGAAAATTATGATTATTAGAACTAGCGGAAAGTACTATCAACATTTTATTTCACCACTTGGCTGGGGTGTTAAACCCCCTTCCTGTCCTGGACATTTTTCAGTATTCAGCGCTGCTGTACTTTGACTGACATTTATTCCGTCACACAACGCTGTACTGAAATGATTTTTATACAATTTCTTGGGGACAGATAGAGCTTTCTTTCGGTGGTATCTCATCACCACTGGGTATTTTATTTTTTTACTGTATAATGAAAAAAATACTGAATACTGTTTTCCCTATGTTATGTAATGAAACATTACTTATCCAATTTTTCGGTAAAATATAAAAGACGGGGTGACATTGGGTAAACAACAGACATCAAACATGTCAAGCTTTAAGAATGTGCGTGCCTGCGAAATTGCAAAAAAAGACCATAGCCAAAATTGTCCATAGGCGAAGCTTTAAAAGCCTTTATGCTCATCAGTTTATTGTTAACACAGTGATTGATGGCCCAAGAATTATTGCTCATGCTCTGCCGTTCACAGCTTTATGTAACATGTATGGCACAATACACCTCAAAATGCTGATGTCATTAAATGACATTTTTAGTAAAATCTCAACATGCTATTTAAAAAAAGGCCACAAGATGGCGTATGGATAGGAAGCAGATGGAATTGTGTGGAAAACCATAATTTAGTTTAAAGGGGAATTATGAGGCGAGTGATTTTCACTGCTTGGGAGGGGGACTTTTCACACACTGCCCATCCTACCTACACTGATTGGGCGTGAGGAGGTTAGCTTTGGGGGTTTGACAGGGTAATGAAAACACAAAAAAACTGTTGGCTCTTCTAGAACACCAACACATTTATAATCTCCCGTGTCTGTGGCTTTCGCTAGATGCATAAAAAGCGTTTGACAGGGTCCATTGGGGTTTTATGCGTAAGGTTCTCAGTAAGTTCGGATTTAAAAATATGTTCATTCGATCTTTTATGATCCTATATGCCTCACCCTCTGCAAAGGTGCTTACTAATGGTTTTCTTTCTAATGCTTTTGGCATCACCGATGAGACGTGCCAGGGTTGCCCCTTATCCCCCCTCCTCTATGCGTTGGTATTGGAACCCAAGTCCAAGCTGTTAGACAGGACAACCAAAGAGGAGGGATGCAGGTAGGCCCCGCTATGTTTAAGCTTAATTTATTTGCGAATGACATTTTGATAATGCTCACTGACTCAACCTCTTCCTTGCCCTCCCTTCAGTCAGCTGTTCATGACTAGGGATGAGCTGAACACTCCCCGAGTTCTGGTCGAGCCCGAACCCGAACTTCCCATTTGTTCGGGACCGAACCCGAACCCGAACCCCCATGCAAGTCAATTGGGCTGAAAATTCGGTTTTTAGAGTGCCCTCTCAAGAGGGCAATTATGCTGATATTTTGACATAAAAGGTGTATGGGGGCGGATAGTGCCCTGGGGGACAGGAACAAGGACAAAAAGTTAAAAAAAAACGTTTTTAAAGGGACAGTGAGTTTTTCATGAAATAAGGGTTAAAAATAAAAACGAAGGGGGCGTGGTTTGGACGTCAACTAAGATGGCCGCTTAGCGTCTGAGCTCCGCTGCACCCGCGCTGTAACCCGCAAATATCTTCACCCCCCGGGATTTTAATACTCACCACAGGACGCTGGAAGGGATCCACACCATGCCTGGACCCTCTAAATCGGCGAAAAACAGAGATGCGGCCGTCGCGCCGTTGTTTACCCCGCGCCGGACCACAGCTTCCCAAGATGGCGGCCGCCCGAAATCGCGGCCTACCTCCGCCGGCGGATCAGGAGATGAGGATGGAGGTGAATCGGATGCAGGGGTGAGCCGGGCAGATGCGGTTACTATTATGAGTCAAATGGCAGAAATGAGAGCCTTTTTGGCGGGGGAGATGGACCGTAATACAAAGGCCTTACAGGCTGACATCCTGGCCTTGGGACAACGCACCTCAGATTTGGAGGGTCGTACTGATGAACTTTCGGGGGCCTATAATTCCCTTATTGACCACTCTAACGCTATGTCCCATAAGGTGGATTACTTAGAGACTCAATTGGAAGATTTGACCAACAGGTCCAGAAGGAATAACTTAAGGATCCGGGGTTTGCCTGAGCGGGCAGAGGATGACCCCTTGGGAGACTTTATAGTCGCCATGCTCAGACCGTTAGCTCCAGAGCTCCCAGACCACGCTTGGGAACTCGACCGTGCCCACAGAGCTCTTCGCGCCCGCAGCGCTACCGCGACGAACGCCCTCGAGACATTATTGTCCGCTTTTTACACTTCTCCACAAAAGAACTTATCCTCAAAAAAAACCGTACTAAACCGATATTATACGACGGATCTCCCCTACAGCTTTTTCAGGACATTTCTCCAGACACGCTGCGTCGACGCCGCTCATGGAAGCCTGTAGCGGATCTACTTCGTTCGCACAATGTCGCGTTTGCATGGGGCATCCTTTTAAGATCCTGGCATTCCGCAACAAAAGAACGTATGTCCTGCTTCCACATTCGGATCCCTTGAAGTTCTTTCGGGCCTTGGATATCCAACCCCCAGAGGACTTCGCATCTCTGGAGGGTCCTACGCCACCGCTCCCGCGCCTCTCCAGGGAATGGAGTACAGTAAACCATCCTCACCGTTGAACAAAGATTCCCGATTCTACATGGTTCGTTTACTACCACCAAGACGTAGGCTCCTTGGGTTTTTCTCTTTGCGACCTCTTCGGTAGTTTGTTACTGGACTACCTCTGGTTCTTCTTATCCTCCGAAGTTTTTGGTTCCACGAAAGCTACTCCGGCTGGAACGTTTCTCTCCTTGTCTCACGCTACTGAAACACAGTGACCATCTCTATTTCTACAGTCCATCGATCAGGTCTTCCCGGGGGCCAAAATGTTTTTCTTGTGGGTGGGGGCTCTTGACTAGGCCATCTTTGATCTCCATGGCCTGGAGGGTTCGTTCCCTTTTTCCCCCACAGGTCCCGGCAGTGGGTAAGTCCGGGCTTTTTGGACTCTGTTTTTTCCTTTTTTTACTTTCCGTTGGTTATGTACATTTTGTTTTTATTGTCTTTTTTCCTTTTTTCACCTTACCCTTCCATCAAAGTATTCGTTTTGTGTTGCTGGGTGGGGGTGGGGGGGCATTGGAGGATCATCGCTCGAGAGATTGTATTGCTGGAGGGGTCGGTGATTGGGTATCGGGCCCGCTGCTCATGGTACGAGGTGATCTGTTGCGCTTCTCATGGCACTGAAACTGACCTCTCTTAATGTTAAGGGCCTCAATTCCCCTACGAAGCGTAGATTACTCTTCCGCACTCTGAAATCTGACAAAATTGATATCGCCTTTCTTCAGGAAACTCACCTGACTAAATCTGTTAAAATTAAGTTAACTGATCACGTCTATACACGGGCGTATGTATCTGGTGCCTTGAGTAAGCGCAACGGAGTTGCCATATTGATTCGGAAAACATGTCCATTTCAACTTATATCGCAAAAGATTGATACCGAGGGTCGTTATGTATTGCTTACGGGTACTCTATACTCTATGACCTACCATTTTTTGAATATCTATGCTCCTACTACCCCTTCAGTTGACTTCTGGGATTCCATATGTAAATTGGTCTCGGCCCTTCCTCAAGGGGCGGTGATATTAGGAGGTGATATGAATGCTGTAGCGTGCCCAGCAGTGGATCGAGGCGGTCGCCAAGCTTCCACAGTTACACCAACCTTGGGTAGACAAGATAAATTATTTGCCCGCTTCTTACGCCAAGTAGGGCTTATTGACGTATGGCGGGTGTTATATCCGAGTGTAAAAGATTATTCCTTCTATTCTGCTCCCCATGGGACTTACTCGCGCATAGATATGTTTTTGGTTAATGGTTTAGCTATGTCCAATGTAATCCGAGCGGAGATTAACTCCATCTCGTGGTCTGACCACGCCGACATAGCACTTTACCTCCATACCCCGAAGCTGGCGGCCTCTTGGTCTTGGAGGTTGAACTCGTCTCTCCTACGAGATCCAGAAGTAGTGAGTCAACTACGTACTTTATCGATACAATATTTCCAAGACAACCCGCCAGGTGAGACGTCTCTGTCCACGATATGGGCTGCTCATAAAGCGGTTATGAGGGGTCACCTCATTAAGATTGCCACTCATAGAAAACGCACCAAATTACTTTCTCTTGTAACTTTACAACAGTCTCTCCGCCGCCTGGAGATGAGCCATAAGTCCTCCCCCTCCCCTGAACTCCTCTCTGAACTATTACGCACTCGCTCTTCTCTGAAAAGGTTGCTACTTGATGATGTAGCCAAACAATTACTTTGGTCCCGCCGAATGTTTTTTGAGAAGGCCAATAAACTAGATACTCTACTGGCCCGCTCTCTCAAGCCCCGGAGTAAATTCTCCTCCATCTCTGCAGTTAAAACAGCAGATGAGGTATTGGTCAATTCCCCACAGGAGATCTGCGCAGCTTTCACAGCATATTATTCAGACCTATACAACCACTCTCCCCACCATAACCTTGCTGACAAATCCCATTTAGACGCCATCTCCTCCTTTTTAGATTCCCTTTCTTTGCCACAATTAGAAGACTCACATATAACGAACCTAAGTGCTACTATCTTAGAAGAAGAGGTTAATTGCGCCATTTCTGCCCTGGGAGGTACGAAGGCCCCGGGCCCGGATGGGTTTTCAGGGGGTTACTATAAAGCATTACGTCCGGAGCTCGTCCCTTTTTTGACATCGGTTTTTAACGACTGCGCGGAGGGAGGGTCTCTTCACCCTGATTTGCTTGTGGCTAACATTGCCCTTATACCTAAAGAGGGTAGGGACCCAGCGGCGGTTGAGAGTTACCGCCCTATCTCCCTTATCAATTTTGATGCCAAGATTTTTGCTAAGGTCCTAGCGAACCGCCTTAGCCCGCTCCTCCACGATCTGGTTCACCCGGACCAGGTCGGTTTTGTCCCTAATCGTCAACTCTTCGACAACACCAGACGTAATGCTGACCTGATCTGGTGGCTATCCTCTCGGGCAACGCCTTCTCTGATCCTGTCGTTAGACGCGGAGAAGGCTTTTGATAGGGTGGAGTGGCCGTTCCTCTTCGCTACCCTCTCTCGTCTGGGCCTGCCGGATTTTTATGTTAATATGGTGAGGGCTCTTTACTCGGGAATGTCCGCGCAGGTTCGTGTCCCGGGCAGTAGCCCCATTCGATTCCCCATCTGTAATGGCACTCGCCAGGGCTGCCCCCTTTCCCCTCTTCTTTTTCTTCTCTCTCTTGAGCCCCTATTGGCTGCGATACGAGATCATCCTGAGATCAGGGGGGTTCAGGTCGGAGGAGAATCTTTCACTGTCTCTGCTTACGCCGACGACATCCTTCTCACTTTAACGGATCCCATCTCCTCTCTCTCCCATCTCAGACCGGTACTATCCGACTTTGGTGAAATCGCAGGGTTTCGCATAAACTACACTAAATCCTGTGCGATGCCCCTCTACATGTCACACACAGATGCCGCCTCGATTGAATCAGGGTTTGGGTTCCGTCTTGCTCCCTCTGAATTGTCATACTTGGGTATTCTACTGACGGCAAATCCAACAGCCCTTTATAGCAAAAACTTCACGGCCATGGTTCGTCAGATCAAGTGTGATCTGGAGCATTGGTGTGATAAGCCCATATCGTGGATAGGACGCATTCATAGTGTTAAGATGAACATACTCCCACGTATTCTATTTCTGTTCCAGACTCTACCCTTACTACTGACTCGGCGGGACCTAGCCGGGCTACAACAGGCGATTGACTCCTTTATTTGGCAAAATAAGAGACATAGGGTTGCGCGCCGCATTCTGTATCGCCCTAAGACTCGTGGAGGGCTGGGGCTCCCTAACCTATACCTTTATTATTGCGCAGCTCAGTTGACTCAGGTGGTGGCCTGGCACTCCTCCGCTTCTACTAGAAGGTGGGTTGCATTAGAAAATGCTTTTATGTTTCCTGACCGCCCTGACCTTTACATATGGCTTCCCAGAGCCTCTAGACCCATTTTACGCACGACATGCCCTTCGATTTTGACATCTCTTCGGCTATTTGACCTAGCTAGGACGAAATTTGAGCTGATGGGGGCTCCCTCTCCCCTCACCCCCTTACTGCGTAACAGAGACTTTCCCCCGGGCCTGAGGGCCTCAGATTTTAGGGGTCTGGCGGGAGTGGGGCTTCTGAGGTACCGTGATCTTTACCGTAATGGACGTCTTATTACTTTTTCAGAGCTCCAGGAGCGTGGTGATCTATCTCCCTCCTCTTTTTTCCGATTTTTACAGATTCGACATTTTGCCACGACCCAGATGTTAGAGAAGGTTTCAATGACCCCTCTCTCCACTTTAGAACACGTTTTCATTACTGATGGCCCCTGAAAGGGCTTATATCCGGCTATATCTACTCCTTAGCTCCAGTCCGGGTCAATGGGGCCCCCTCACATACTGTGATAAGTGGGAGGTCGATTTGTGCGATCCTTTGCCGGGTGATGAGTGGGAGGATATATGGGAACAAACATCCAGGTCCTCCATATGTGTCACACATCAGGAACAATCTTACAAAACACTACTCCGTTGGTACGTTACCCCGGTCTCCCTTTATCGCATGGGTGTCACATCCAGTGACTTCTGTTGGCGGGATTGTGGGGAAAAGGGCACTTATATTCACATGTGGTGGGATTGCCCGGTAGTACGCCGCTTTTGGTCTCTAGTTCACACTGAATTCCAGAAAATATTCCACCGACAACTGCCTATGGACCCCTGGGCTTTCCTCCTCTCTCGTCCCTTGTCAGTCCTATCTCGTCCCGAGCAACTCTTATTTAATAGACTGGCCCTTGCTGTTCGACGGGCCTTGGCGGCGTCGTGGCGCCAGAGTATTCTCCCTTCCTGGTCTGTGGTGACGGCGAAGATTGTCGACGCCTGTCTTATGGACGAGTTAACGGCTAAGGTCAGGGACACCATGAGTTCCTTTTCTAAGACATGGTCCCTCTGGGAGGAGTATTCCTCAGCCCCTAATGGTAACTAAAATTTTCAAATAATTAAATCTGATATTGATCTCACTTATGCTCCAGCAGTTTCACCCAGCCCCTACAGGTGCCGATGCCCCGGAAGTCCCGCCCGGCGACACATCCACTACAAATGCCTGGAAGGTTCCCCCCTTTTTCCTTTTCCTTGTGGTGTTACTTTGTGTTTTTAATTTGTTTTTTGCTTTTTATGTGTGTTTTTTTCCCACGGCGTGGGGTTTTCCCCATACTCCGTGAGTTTCTTATTTTCTGTATTAAGAAAAATTAGCGTTATTGTACCCACCTATTGATATGTACATATTATTGCTGTATTTCATATGCCTTTGGATACATGACGCTTTAAATAAAGAATTTCAAAAAAAAAAAACGAAAAATTCCTTCAAATATCGTGCCTAGGAGGTCCCAATAACCCTGCCCTGAATGCGGATTCTAGGATGTATAGAAACACTTAAAAACAAAAAAATGACGTTTCAAATGATGGTAAACAGTTTTCCTTTAATCTATCCATAAACAACTGCTTGGGGCGGCAGTCTGTATGAAAAGAGGAGACATTTTCGGACACGCAGAAAAAGTTTACTGATTTTTTGGCGGTGAAAAGCAGGAGAATGGAAAATTCTAGACCAAATAGCCGATTTGGAAAGTGAGATAAATCTATAATTTTCTCTTCAGTCATTCTCCTGAGTTTCACCTTTCTCTGAATAACCCTGACAGGGTTATTCAGAGAGCGGTGAAGAGCAGGAGAATGACTGGAGAATGGAAAATTCTAGGTCAAAATAGCCAAACCAGAAAAATTCTCCCATTTAGGCTAGGGTCAGACTAGCGAATTTTAAAACGTGCGTTTAGGCGCACTTAATCATGGCCGCACTAGCAGCAAATGACGGCCAATATACGAAGTACGGTCGCACGAAAGTCCGGCTGCGCAACGCAAGTGGAAAATGAACGCATTTTTTCGAGAAAGCAGAACCGCTAGTACGGACGTACAGAGTGCGCTGCGTCCACTAGCGGCGTGTGTGCGTGATTTGGACCCTGCTCATGTCCAGCCAACATAACGTCCAGACACCCAAAGTTTCCTGGTTTGGATTCGTAAAAAATCAAGCACAAAAATGCGCATCGTATGACCGTTTTCGCGCATTCCGTGAAAAAATACGGCAATGCGTTTGGACACACTTTTTGACGGTCGCTGTGAAAAATGCGTTAGTCTGACCCCAGCCTTATCTCACTTTCCAAATCGGCTATTTGGTCCAGATTGTTCTCTTTTCCTGCCATTCTCCTGGTGTTCACCTTTCTCTGAACAACCCTGAGAGAGAGGTGAAAGCCAGGAGAACTGGCAGGAGAAGAGAACAATCTAGACCAAATAGCCGATTTGGAAAGTGAGATAAATGGGAGAATTTTTCTGGTTTGGCTATTTTGACCTAGAATTTTCCATTCTCCTGTTATTCTCCTGCTTTTCACCGCTCTCTGAATAACCCTGTGAATGTTTAATCCCGAGGTGAAAAATAACATTGCTTTAGATGATAAAAGCGGGCAATGAGGAAATTTTGTATTTTTTCACACAGCAGTTAAATACAGCATATTAGGAAGTTTTAGGAGGGAAATTACTCACTCAGAACAGAAGCAGACACCCCACACCTTCATTCTACATAAAATGTATCAAATTGATTAGACCAGACTAAAACATCTGTTGTTGTTATGCCGTTTGAAAATAAAAAAAGGTCATTTAGAGGTGAGAATCTTTGCACCTAGACATTAGTTTTTAATTCAATATCTAATAAACCATTGCTTATAATATTCTGCAATAAAGAGTCTCTTATTTCTAGGTTTTTTAGTATTTTTTAAGTATTTTTTATACTTTTTTCAAAACTTCTTTTTTTTTCTGAACTCGAACCGAACACACCCAAAAAGTTCAAACTTCGTGAACTTTCGAACTGCCAAAGTTCAGGCCGAACTCCGAACCATCCAAACCCGAACAGCTCATCCCTACTCGGGAGACATATGAGATCCACTGTTCCAGGTGAGTAATATCGAACTCGTCGAGTCTTCCCAGATTGGCCATTTTGAGAAGGCCCCTGTGGTACTGGTTAATGCCTGTACTACTGCGGTTGGAGCTGGGCTCCTCAGGTCCGTCTGTGCCTCCAGTGTGTCTTACTTGCAGGCAGGGTGGAGAGTGTGGTCTCACCAGAGCTCTCTACTCGATATGACATCCAATGATTTCAGTCTCTAGGTTAGCAGCAGCTCTCTCCTCTGCAGGATCCCATCCGTCGTCGCCACTATTAAGTATTGTGCTGCAGTAATCACAGACAGCAAGGATACAACCATTTTATTGAATCAACTGACAAATAACTGCCACTGAAACAGGGCTTAACACAACTTTATATAAACTCAATACATAACATGGCTAAACCACTTTGGACGTACACTACAGTGGCAAGAAAAAGTATGTGAACCCTTTGGGATCACGTGGAGTTTTGCATGAATTGGTCGTAAAATGTGCGCTGATCTTCATCTAAGTCACAACAATTTGAAAAACACAGTCTGCTTAAAATAATACAACACAAACATTATATGTTTTCATGTGTTTATTGAACATAACATGTAAACATTCACAGTGCAGGGTGGAAAAAGTATGTGAACCTTTGGACTTAATAACTGGTTGACCCTCCTTTGGCAGCAATAACCTCAACCAAACGTTTCCTGTAGTTGCAGATCAACCTGCACAACGATCTGGACGGAGTAATTTTGGACCACTTCTCTTCACAAAACTGTTTCAGTGTAGCAATATTCTTGGGATGTCTGGTGTGAATCGCTCTCTTAAGGTCATGCCACAGCATTTCAATCGGGTTGAGGTCAGGACTCTGACTGGGCCATTCCAGAAGGCGTATTTTGTTTTGTTGAAGCCATTCTTTTGTTGAATTACTTGTATGCTTTGGGTCATTGTCCTGTTGCATCACTCATCCTCTGCGGAGCTTCAGTTGGCGTACAGATGGTCTTACGTTTTCCTGCAAAATGTCTTGATAAACTCTGGAATTCATTTTTCCATCAATGACAACAATCCGTCCAGGCCCTGAGGCAGCAAAGCAGCCCCAAACCATGATGCTCCCTCCGCCATGTTTTTTTCTCCACACATAGTGTTGTGTGTTTTTTCCAAACAACTCAATTTTGGTTTCATCTGTCCACAGAATATTTTGCCAGTAGTGCTGTGGAACATCCAGGTGCTCTTTTGCAAACTTCAAATGTGCTGCAATATTCTTTTTGGACAGCAATGGCTTCCTCCGTGGTGTCCTCCCATGTACTCCATTCTTGTTTAATGTTTTCCTTATTGTAGATGTGTCAACAAAAATGTTAGCATGTGCCAGGGATTTCTGTAAGTCTTTAGCTGACACTCTAGGATTCTTCTTTACCTCATTAAGCATTCTGCGCTGTGCTCTTGCAGTCATCTTTACAGGACGACCATGCCTAGGGAGAGTAGCAACAGTGCTGAACTTTCTCCATTTGTAGACAGTCTGTCTTACCGTGGACACATGAACATCAAGGCTTTTGGAGATACTTTTGTAACTCTTTCCAGCTTCATGCAAGTCAACAATTCTTGATCATAGGTCTTCTGAGAGCTCTTTTCTGCAAGGCATGGTTCACATCAGGCAGTGCTTCTTGAAACCAGTAAACCCAAAACTGGTGTGTGTTTTTAAAGGGCAGGACAGCTTTCAGCAACACATCCAATAATATCACTCTGATTGGACTCAAGGTTGGCTCACTCCTGGCTCCAATTAGCTCTTGGAGAAGTCATTAGGCTAGGGGTTCACATACTTTTCCACCCTGCACTGTGAATGTTTACATGTTATGTTCAATAAACACATGAAAACATATAATGTTTGTGTTGTATTATTTTAAGCAGACTGTGTTTTTCAAATTGTTGTTTAGATGAAGATGAAGATCAGAGCACATTTTATGACCAATTCATGCAAAACTCCACGTGATCCCAAAGGGTTCACATACTTTTTCTTGCCACTGTATATTGCCAAAAGTATTTGCTCACCCATCCATATGTGAGTCAAGGCAGGTGAGCGAATACTTTTGGCAATATAGTGTATATCCAGTCCGCTGTGCTGCTTCACAATTCCTTTCAGAGTCAGATTTTTACACCCCACTAAACATAGGCTGCCCCTCCTGTCTGCTCTAGGTATTATCCATTGGTATCTGATGATGAGGGATCGACATGCCATCGCCCCTCACCTCTTTCCAACCCTTGTCCTTGGCTACACCTCCGATTGCCCTGAGCTATGCAATACCCTATTTCAATCCTAGGCCATGGATTCATTGCGGAATCTCACATGTTTTTCAACTTTTCCATGCCTCAGCCCTGCTCTCTTTTCCTCACCTGCAGGAAAAATATGGGATCCCTTCCTCCGCTTTCCTATCCTTTTTACTTCTGTGGTCCTATGCCAGGAGCACGGGGCTGTCAAGGTTTTATGTAGAGGGTGCTTCCCCATTCTCGACCTTTGAGAATTTTACCATATACCCCGCCCGACATACTAAGCTTCTTTCCTTATGCTACAAATTAATGCTAACTAATACTAACTCCCCTCAGTGAAAATTCCAAAGGGTATGGGAAGATGAGCTTAGCTTGACTTTGATGCTTTGACGTGACAGCATATTCTCCACCTAGACAAGGGAGCGAAACGTTCGCTCGAAAAAAGTTTTTTCGAAACGCAACGTAAAGTGTTATATAGGTAGTACTTGGTCCCAACGAGAGAATGACACTTTAACCCTAAAGCCACTGATATGTGTTGGCGATGCCTAACGCACCGGGAAACAGTGTTACATGTGTGGTGGTCTTGCCTGAAACTTCAGCACTTCTGGCTCCGGGTGGCATCATTTATAGATGATGTTTTAGGATTGGCGGTCCCCTTCTTTCCAGAGGCCTACCTATTACTCCTTGGGCATATACAGCAGCTTTCATGACAAAGGAAGCTTTTTTGCATTATTGTTTCATGTAGCTTTCTTCTTATTGCCAGGCTCCCGAAGAAAAATATGCCCCCACCCTTCCCAACCTTAAAAAAATGGTCGCAGACCTGGCTGTTTCTGAACAACGTATGCATACGTTTTACCTGGCCCCACCAAAAATGGATCCCTGGTTTCTTTGGGAGGCCCATATGATACATACCTAGTGTACTCTTGCTGCATCTTCCGTTCTAATTTTGTGTATAGTACTGCCTGTGATGAATCTGTTATTATGCACCTGTTATTACACCACATTCCTCGAACATACTTCTAAGCTGTGATGCAGATAAGACCTTTGATAGAATTTCATGGGACTATTTCATCCAATTTATTAAATTACATTTTTTTGCAGGGAGTTCCTGGTACTGTTTCGGGTTCTGTATACCCACCCATCGTCAGTGGTCACGGTGAACGCATTAAATTCTGCTCCCTTCATACTGGAACGCGGCACTTGGCAAGGCTGCCCATTGTCTCCCCTTTTGTTTAATCTAGCCCTTGAACTTCTTATCATAGAATCCAGTGGAGCCATAGCTGGTATATATCTAAATCCAACTGTCACTCTAAAAGTGGTACGTTTCCATTATACCTATTATGACTTATTGCTTAGTAAATGCTATTGCCTCTAGTTTTTTTAACTTTTTTTAAAGACTTTATTTAAAGAAGTCAGGGCAGTTCAAAGAAACAATAAACAGAGGATGTTCAGTATGATGGCACACCACCGACCCATTTTTTGTTACATCATTGTAAAACCCTCTAAGAACCATAAAGGCACAGGGCAGTGAAGGGGAAAGAGAGGGTAAGAACAAAGAGACACAGGGAACGGGAGACAAAAAAACACAAGCACATAACAGACAAAACACCAAAAACAAAGGCACTATGGCAAGCCAGGCAGCCGGCCGCAAATGGAAGACAAGCCCAGACCCGGGGGGAAGAACGCCAGCGATGACAACCCCCTGAAACCACCAGAGGGACAGTACAAGGACACTCACCGAGCAGGCAGTCGCGCATACCCCAAAAGAGTCCCACACCTTGTGATAGGCAGGCATCACGTGATGAAGCATGGCAGATAGTTCGTCCATTAATTGGATGTGGTCCATGATCCACAGTAGACGTCGTTGTGATGGTAAGAAGGTGGACCGCCACACCTCGGCTACTGCCTTCCTCGCTGCCAACAGGATTTTAGAGAGGAGACGGTTGTGGTAAGGAGTGAACTCCGGGACCGGTTTAGCGAATAAATATGGCCAGGGGTCCCTGGGAATCCCAGGGCCGAGGACCTTCTCCAGCAGGGCCTGTACAGAGTCCCAGTACTAGGAAATTTTGGGGCAGTCCCACCACATATGAGCTTGTGTGCCCCTAACGCCGTACCCCCTCCAGCAGTCATCCGGGATAGCTGAGTAAGCCGTGTGGAGAAGCACAGGGGTAGTGTACCACTGCATCATGGTCTTAATCGCCTGTTCTTGCAAAGTGACGCATATGGATACCTTCCGTGCCGCCTCCCAAATATCCAGCCATTCATCACCGTACAGAGAAGAACCACAGTCCCGTTCCCAGGCAGCAGTGTATTTGATGGCGGGCAGTGAGGGTGTGCTCGCAAGGTGAGCATAGAGTCACGATATGAGGCCCCGAGGCAAGTCTCTATTCAAGCACAACCGCTCAAAGAATGCGCGAGGAGGCGGCCGTCTGATTCACGGGCGTGGAGGCAAAGTGGCATAACTGTAAATAAGAAAACAGTCGTGAGGCCCCAACTGGAGGCGAGCAGAAAACGTAGCAAAAGAATGAGGACCAAACCGGTCATACAAATCACGAATCCTGAGAATGCCCCCCTCGGTATACTGGGAGACCACAGTGGGCAGCATCTCTGGTGGGAATTGTAGCATGGAAGCATGGAAGACGGCCAGTTGTGTAGCTTCTTTAACAAGGCAAGTGAGTCCCAGAGAGCAAACAAGTGCCGGCGTGGGGTGCACTCAGTAGAGAGGGGAGGGCGGAGAGATTTTTGGAGCCAGAACTAGGATCGGGGACTATCGGGCAGCATGCAAGCGGATTCAAAGTCCACCCACCGATGGGTGGAAGGTGGGAAGTGTAGCGCCACCACTTGCAAAAGTTGGGCCATCTGAAAATACCACTGTAGATTAGGGAGACCAAGGCCCCCAAGTTCCCTCAGGTGATAGAGAGTGGAGCGGACCATCGTCCGCCTCCCACCGTGCCAGACAAACGTATCAATATTAGACTGCAAAAATTTCAGGTCACTCGGGTCGACGGGAGTGGGAAGTGCTTGGAACAAGTAGAGAAAAAGTGGTAAGAGATTCATTTTCATGCAGGGGACTCATCTGAGCCAAGAAATACACTCCTGGTCCCTCACTTCCAACTCCCACCGAAGTTGTGTATGCAGAGGAGGAAAATTAACCGAATACAGAGCACCATACGTGCGGTGCAAATGAACACCCAGATATTGCAACAAGGTAGATGCGATCCGGAACCTAAATCTCAGAGATAGCTTTGTGAGTCTGGTCAGGGAGAGCTGGAAGGGCAGTAAAACAGACTTGTCCAAATTAACCTTATACTCTGAAACAATTGAAAATTGGGACAATAGAAGTTGTACCACTGTCAAGAAGGTCTCAGTGGAGGTCAGGATGAGTAACATATCATCCTCGTACGCAGACAACTTGAAGGAATCATCATTGACAGTGATACCCTTGATGTTGGAGGAGGAACGTATGGTCAGTAGTAGGGGCTCGAGAGTGAGGGGAAAGAGCAGGGGGGAGAGAGGACAGCCCTGACGGGTGCCATTGGTGATAGGGAAGGGGTCAGCCCAAGTGCCAGGAATCGAAACATCAACCCTGGGGTGTCGGTACAGGGCACACACTGCCATGCAGAAAGCGGGGGGAAAGGACATCCGTTCCAAAAGGGTGAAAAGAAAAGGTCAATCTATGTGGTCAAACGCCTTCTCTGCGTCCAACGATAGGAGCAGAGAAGGACGGCCGGACCTCTCTATGTACCATAAGGCCCCAGCTGCCCGACGGGCATTCTCGTATGCCTGCCTCCAAGGATAAACCCCGCCTGATCTGGATGGATCAGAGAGGGTAGTAGTGGGTTAAGGCGAGTGGCCAGGAGCTTAGCGTAGATTTTAACATCCAGATTCAGTAAGGATATGGGACGGAACCCATTAGGAGTGGAGAGGTCCTTACAAGACTTGGGCAAGACCACCAATGAAGCCAGTAAGGAGTCACTCTGGAAAGGAATGCCCTCTTTGACAAAATTAAACAAGGTGACTAAGTGGGGGCCCAGAACTGGAAAAAAGATCTTATAATCAGGGCTATTTTTCAGGGGGTACTCGGGGGTAATCAGTACCGGCACCTCACCACTCAGTACCGGCACCTCACCACCAGCCAGAACTAACAGGTGAGAGCATGATGCTCCTCCCTCCTCCTGCAGTGGCAGGCAGAGAATCGGAAGCGCTCGGCAGCTCATGTTGCTCCTGAACACTTCCGATTGTCAGGAGTGTATGTAGGGACTGATAACCCCCCTCCCCAGTAAGTGACAAGGGAGGGCTGCTCTCCCCTCTCTGCAGCCGCTGAAACTTTGAACAGCATGGGGAGGGGGGTGCAGCATGTTTACACACATCTGCCAGAGCTGCAGATTGTCAGGCAAGCGTGTGATCAGAGGAACTGGCAATGTAAGGCAGTAGTGAGTTTTATTGCTGTGGAGCTCATACACACTGCGCATTACTGTCAGTGTCATTGCTGTGGAGCGCATACACACTGCGCATAACTGTGAGTTTTATTTCTGTGGAGCTCATACACACTGCGCATTACTGTGAGTGTCATTGCTGTGGAGCTCATACACACTGCGCATAACTGTGAGTTTTATTGCTGTGGAGTTCATACATACTCAGCAAAACTGAGTTTCATTGCTGTGGTGCTCACAAATACTAGGGGATTATCCACTCAGTGCCATCGTTGCAAAAAACCCCAAAAAACAGCTAACTGCCCTGCAATACAGATTTTTCTTGCAACAGAGGCACTTAGTGGATAACCCCCATAGGGTTACAACAATAGTTGTAGTTCATTTATAGGAACACAGTATTAAAAATATGGTTCCATTTTATAGTGTCTTCCTTTAAGTGAGCTACAACTATTGTTTATGAGGACATGAAAATAGTCATAATAATCACTTTTTCCCCAGGCATGAGAGTACCCCTACCTATTTTTCTAGAAAAAAAGCACTGCTTATAATATTGCACCGTGAATCGGTGTAATACTCTGAGAAGGCACGCTTAATATCTTGTGGAGAACTGATGAGTGTACCCGAGGGGTCCTTAAGGGAGGTAATACGCGTAGCAGGAGGACGTGGATGAATCTGTCCATCTTATACGCGGATTCCTAAAACCTGTGCTTCGACCAGGTCATGTGTATAATCAATAATCAAGCAATAGTTCTGGATACTGCTCACCACTTGTTTTGTGCCAGGATCGATCACTCCCAAATCCAGTAACATCCAGCGATAAATAAATAAATCTGTCACTCTTCAGTATTCAACAAGGGAATTCTAGCTGAGCTAGGAAGGTTGGGGCTTCCGGCAACGAGGCACAGATGTTGGTGCCGCCATTGCAGAAGGCCAGACTCTTCAGGGGGAATTCCCAAGGGAACTGGACACCGTAGCCCCTCAGATGGTCTGCGAGGGGTTTCCAGGGACGACAGCGTGCCAGGGTACTGGGTGCCAGGTCCTGGAAGACTTGGAGCTCCGTGCTCTGGTACATGAGGAGGATGACCCGCAAAGCCCCGCAGCATGGCTCACTTACTAGGGAAGTAATGGAGCCTAAAAATCATGTCCAGTGGGAGAGCCGGTTTGAGCGGTCCACCATGGAGTTGTGACTGCAATAGAGGGACACCATGGGATCCTCCAACACGGAGGTACGGGCGCCAACGGCATGCACCTCTGACTGGATGGCGCGTGCCATTTTGTCCAGTTCTCCCACCAGAAATTGTTGGACCTCGACCAGTTGGCCGAGGATCTGTTGCACATCCTCCTTGGTAGAGGTTTCCCGGGGCCCGCCTGGGCTGGAGAACACGGATGAGACCGTTGGAGAGACCCGGCCACCATCTTGACGGCCAGGCCCGGAGGAAAGCTGCCGGAAGATTGGGGCCACCGAGGAGCCCAGCGTGCCCCTTCTCTTCTGGGTCTTGGAGGGAGACATCGGGAGTCGGTCC
Organism: Leptobrachium leishanense; assembly: GCA_009667805.1. NCBI lineage: Eukaryota > Metazoa > Chordata > Amphibia > Anura > Megophryidae > Leptobrachium > Leptobrachium leishanense. The sequence goes on from CM019063.1 coordinate 340,804,059, forward strand.
GCAGCAATGGAGGCCAGCATGAGCAAGGTCAGCTCCTGATTTTTGCGGGTTCTGTGCACATCAGGATGGAGAGACCACATCACACGTCTGCTCCCATGCCGTGCCAAGTCACGCCTCCTTTCAAATGTGGTGCTAAGCCACGCCCATGCTCCCATGCCGTGCCAAGCCATGCTCCCAGTTTTTTTTACTTTAATCTCCAAAATCTACAACCGCCAAAAAAAGACCCTGGCTAAATAGTTTTGAATTTTTGCCCTGAAATTAGAAATTCTTAACCCCTTCATTGCTGAGCCATTTCATCTCTATATGCTGAGCTTATTTTGACTGTTTTATGCTCATCAATATGCTCATAAATAATAAACAGTATGACATGTAGCCTACCAACTAACCCCTAAAATGCCATTAATCAAGGGAAAACAATACATCAACAGACTGAGGCATGTAGCCTACCCATTAAGCCCTAAAATGCCATTAATCAAGGGAATACATGAAATGAACACACTGTGGGGCATGTAGCCTATCCATTAACTCCTTAAGTGCCAGTTATCAAGAGTAAACGTGAAATATATACACTGTGAGGCATGTAGCCTACCCATTAACTCCTAAAATACCAGTAATAAAGGAAAAGATTAAATGTATACTCTGAGGGATGAAGCATGCCCATTAACCCTTAATATACAACTAAACCAAGGCAAAAACGAAAGTAATACATAATGTGATATATAAGAGGTTATTCAGAGAGCAACGAAATGTCGCCGTCATTTCGGTGCTCTCTCATTCCCCGCAGTTCCCTGCACTTCAGGAATCAAAGTTCCCCACCCTGCGGTGAATTCAGCATTCACCACAGACAGAGCCGGACTTTGAGGCGTGCGACCTGTGTGATCGCACTGGGCGCCATGGCAACTGGGCGCACCCGGCAGCTAGCTGGAGAGGATCCAGTTACAGGTGTATCCAGCTCCTCCCCTATTCCCCCATCATCTTCCTGTTCCCGTGCATCGCACACTGTGTGCACAGGGATGGAAGGGTGGTGGACTGCTGAGGAGGAGTTAGAGCTAGACAGCACCCAGGGACATGAAAAGAACAGTTCCCCCCGCTCCTCTTCTGACCCCAGAGTCAAGGAGTGCAGATCAGCAGCCATGGAAACGGCACAGCTGTTGAGTCTGCCTGGATCTCCCCTGCATCCTGGCTTTGCCTTCTCCCTTCCAGCAGCAGCCTCGGGTCCTAACAGGGAGGTAAAGTGGCACCCGGTGACTAAATTATGTTGCAGGGGGGGTTAATGACTAGTTAAGTTTTTCTGTTAGTCCTCCTTATTTGATTTATTTAGTCCTAGTTATATAAATAACTGTTTAGTGTGTCCAAGCTATCAGGGTTATTCAGAGAGCACAGAAATGTCACTGACATTTCAGTGCTCTCTAGTTCACCTCACTTCGATGAGTTAAATTTGCGGACCCTGCGGTGAATTCAGCATTCACCGCAGGGTCCCCAAAGTGTGGTGAATTGACACGACGAATGCTGTGGACCCGATGAATGCCGTAAACCCACAGAGCAAATAGCCAAACGCACCTGCTGTGCGCAGCCACTAAAGAGACTGCTGAACGCACCCACAAGCTGCCAAAGAGACTGTAGAAAGCAGCCAATGACCTACCGAACGTAGCCACAAAAAGCTGACCAGCTGCTAAACAGGTAAAAAGAAAAACGCAACTTTTAAATGGTGTTTGCAAAAGACTACTGAATGAAAATGCCTGGAAATAATATATAAAGTCCTATGATTAAAAACGTCTGTTACAGAAAAAAAAATGCCTTTTAAAAAAATTTGCTGCAAAGGTGACTTAATAAATAGAGACTTTTTGCTGCAAATTTAAAGATTAAACAGTTTAATAGATATTAAATAAAAACGGGAATATTTTTAACATTTAAACCTATGGGATTTGCCTGATTAAACCTGTCGAATGAAACCACTGAACATCAGGGCATTTCACTGACATTTTTCTGCTGTTCGGTGTCTCTGAATAAATTCAGCCAGCCTATCAGCCAGCCTTGCTGCCCCTGCACTGTGTGGACGTGTGTGGATCGTCCTGGGGATTCCCTCCTCATTGCGGAGGTTGCTCCACGCACGTCCTGCTGTGTCCCTGCTCGATGCCGATCTGGCTCCGTGTAGGGACTTCATAGTAGGGGTAATTCACAAACCCCCAAATTTCACAGAATAATGAATCTCACCATTTGGGGTGTAGATATGGTATGGGGTGTGGCTACTGTGGGGCGCTGTGAAGATTTCTCACACAGGGCGCCCAGCAGTGCCAGACTGGCCTACCGAGAGGCATCCCGGTAGGCTGCTTAAACTTTGGGGCCAGTTTTATTTTTTCCATTGTTTTTAATTTTTTTATTGCGACTGACAACCGGCGGCCGCGGGTTGGTAGCGGGCTGGGGCCGGCTACACACTGCCTTGCCGACTTGTTAATGATCAGCGAGTCAGTGGAGTCAGCAAGGCAGTGTGTAGCCGGCCCCAGCCCGCTACCAACCTGCGGCCGCTGGTTGTCAGTCGCAATAAAAAAAAATTAAAAAAATCAGCCGCCCCCTGCCGTGTGATTGAGGAGGGCTGACAGCTGACAGCCATAGGACTCCATTGAGTTCCCCCCTTCTGGTCACATGACCAGCCGGATCTCGCCTTGCGAAATCCGGCCGGTCGGCATAGTGATACGCAGGGAGAGACTGGGGGGAATTTTTCCCTCAGTCTTTCCCTGCTCCTGCCGGATGGAGGAAGCGGTGGAGCCACGGTCCTCACCACGGGACAGGAGGTGAGTAATGGATTTGTTTTTTTATTGTTTTAGCCTGGTGTTAACGGATTCCGCTTCTGCAGAATCCGTTAACACCAAGTCCTGGCTCTGGTTAACTTTTTGCTGACCAGAGCCAGGCATTAATCAACGCTGGTACTTTGTAATCCAGCGCTGATTATAGGGAGCGCAAAGCACAGTAACCTCGTGCAGAGAAGCGCAAGGTCCCAAACGCAAACGTTTTTTTTAAACCCGTTTGCATTTGGATTGTAATATGCGGTAAATACCACAGAAAACTTTAATGGTCACACAAGTGAGCGTTAACGTTTGCGTGAAGATTGTATTAGGGCCCTAGGTTTGTAGAGCCTCAAGGGAAATGTAGTTTCAAAACATCTGGAGGGCCGTAATTGCCCACCCCTGGTCTATGGTGTTGTTAAGTTTACAACAGCCCTGGTTAAGTTAGCGCCAACTTTGGAATATTGCCCTTGGAACCTAGCTGATAACGAACCATATTACAAAGTTAACGGTAACGTTAGTGCTCATCTGTGAGAGTGTTAACGTTAGCTTAGGGGGCCCTAGTGCGGGCCAACCATATTACATCCCGAACGCTAAAGAGTTAAAAAAAATTAGCGATTCCGAGCTTCGCTTTTCAACGGGAGCTTACTGTACTTTGCGCTCCCTATGCTTAACTTGGGGAGCGCAAAGTGTTTATTAGCGCTAGGTTTACAAAGTCCTAACGCTAATTATGTCCCGCTTCGGTTAACTGAAAAGTTAACCACAGCTAGAAGCTGGTGCTAACTGATTCCGCTTCTGTAGAATCAATCAGCACCAGTTGAAAAAAACAAAAAAATCAGATACTCACCTCTCATCCCGCAACGACGAGAACTGTGGCTCGATCCGCTTCTTTTGGCTGCCGAGAGCAGAGGGAAACTGGGGGAAAAAAGTCCCCCAGTCTCCCTCCTCAATCACTACGTCGACCTGCAGGATCTCGCAAGAGGCAAAATCCTGCAGGTCATGTGACCGGCACGAGAAGCCTCAATGGAATTGTATGGAGGGGATGCTCGCGGCGGTGCTTATGCCTCAAGCATCCTGAGGCTTAGTGCTGCATTATGGGGCAGGCTCCTGGATTGGCGCGTGCCTCATAATATACCGCTAAAATGGGGACGCTAAGGCTAGGGTCAGACGAACGCATTTTCGCTTTGTCTGTGAAAAAGTGCGTTCGAACGAATGGACGCATTTTTTCACGAAGTACGCGATAGCGGTCATACGTTGCGCATTTGCGTTCGTGATTTTTTGTACGGATCATCAATAAAACACTTTTTGCATCTGGACGTTATGTTGGCAGGACATTAGCAGTGTCTGACATCTCAAAATCACGCACACACGCTGGTATGCGGCCGCAGCGCACTCTGTACGACCGTACTAGCGGTTTGACGTTCTCGACAAAATGCGTTCGTTTGCCACTTGCGTTGCGCGGCCGGACTTTCGTGCGACCGTACTTTGTATATTGGCCGTCATTGCCCGTCATTTGCTGCTAGTGCGGCCGTAATTAAGTGCGCCAGAAAGCACGTTTAAAGTGCGCTAGTCTGACCCTAGCCTAAGAAGAAACCTGCAGACGCAGGGTTTCCGCCTTAGTTTCCCCGTTTTAGCATGGACATTGTAATATAGCCCAATTTGTTTAGTGCTAAAATGTGACTTGCATTCACAATCATTATTGGTTTACACAGTTGTATTTTTGGAATCAGAAGCGCCTGTATTTCATTCACGCTTATAACAAACACTGGTTGCATGAACCTACTATTTGACGAATCTCTCACCCCCGCCCATGTGTAGAAGCTGACACAGCATCTTGAAGTCTGAGCTGCTTTGTTCCTAATAGGATTGGGGGTTAAATCTGTCATTAAACTGCAACCAGCCGCAGAGCTGCCTCTTAACCAATTAACCACCAATTAGCGGAATGGAGACATTATGCATTAATATTTTAACATGATGAATCCGATCAAAGCTTTACGGACCCCCCCAGAGACATATTAACTCTTAGGCATTTGCAACTAGTGGAACAGAATGAAACTGTAAATCTGTTTTTTGTGAAGGGGTTAATCTATAATACTATGTCACTGATTTAACAGATTTAAGGAGAAAAGCTGTCACTTTAACGGATAAGGAAGAGACCTAGAACCCTCAAACAATACATTGACTTGTACTATTTTAGGCTCTGTACAGTGGAAACATCCAGAATCAAAGGGATACCTTGAGTAGCTGAGTAGAATTATAATATAATTAAAGGTATCGCTTACTATTTTCTTTCCTTCAGCTAACACAGTGCGGCCCATTACGTCTACTGACCTGTTACACAAAGTCTGTGTGATTTCAGAACTTACATCTCATAGTTACCTCATAAAAATTTGACTTTTTTTTTAAGAAAAGATTTTACCAGGAAGGATACATTGAGATTTCTCTCGTTTTCAAGTATGTCCTGGGTGGCGAGTATGCACCGTTAGGTGTCTTGCCCAAGGACACTTACAGGAGAGGTGCTCTTGCCGGGATCGAACCTGTGTCTCCACAGTCTCTCTCCACTTAAAAGGAGTATATACTAATCAGATAACTGAAATGTGATCCTTTCACACCATTGGCATTATCATCATCAATAGGGATGTGCTGCCGGTTCGATGCGAACATTGGCCGTTAGACCGTTTGCCGAACGGCGAACATTTCCGTGTGTTCACTGCGTGTTCGCCCACATTGCACCACAATGCACTTTTCCACTGGCCTGAAGCTTGTAATTGGCTACAGCCTTGCACCTGACCACAGGTCAGGTGCAAGACAGATGCAAGACTATGCCAATCAGGGCTCAGAGTCCTGATTGGGTAAATTTTGCCCAATCATAGGCTCACAGAGCTAAGTCCCGCAACACACTATATAAGGCTTCCCCGCAGCCCTAGCGTGTGTGTTGCAGGAGTGGATCAGAGAAGAGAGGAGATTGTTGCATTTGCAGGGACAAGCTGACAGTGGCAAATAGCAGGGAACTGGCACCCTAGCCGTGAAATATCATACCACAATTGAATCAGAGTTCATTTGCATCTTTAATCTTTATCTTTATCTATTCAGAGTTGAATCTGTGTCTTGCCAGCTATCAGGGTGTATCACTGAGTTATATCAGAGTTCTGGAAATGTGAATATGTGTCTTGCCAGCTATCAGGGTGTATCACTGACTTATAGCAGAGTTCTGGAAATTTGAATCTGGGTCTTGCCAGCTATCAGGATGTTGCAGGAGAGGAAGTCAATCAGAGAGAGAGTAGAGGACATTGGCAGGCTTGCAGGGAAAATCAGTGAAATCGTTGATTTATAGCAGAGTTCTGAATATCTTTAATCTAGATGACACAGTTGAATCAGAGTTCTGCATATCTCCAATATATATACCAGAGTTGAATCAGTTCTGCATATCTCCAATCTTTATACCAGAGTTGAATCAGAGTTCTGCAAATCTCCAATCTTTATACCAGAGTTGAATCAGAGTTCTGTATATCTTTAATCTATATATCACTCACCATGTCGGAAAGACCAAAAAGGACAGGCAGACACTCCCAGACACAGATAAAAGGGCAAGCAGCCTCTGTGTCAGAAGGCTGTGCCCCTGGTCGTCGTGGACGTGGTGCATCCTCTGCAGGGGCACACTTGTCCTTTCTAACTGGTGCTGGCCGTCTTATGCAGCAGCAACATACAGAGGATTTGGTGGATTGGCTAACCAGGCCATCCTCATCCTCCAAGTCCTCTGCCAGCCAGGCTTGTAGTGGTTTACAGTCCAACTCAGCTGCCAAAACATCTAATTCAGCCTCCATGTCCACAACTACTCCTGCCGTAGCCTCACCATCATACACGGAGGAGTCAGCTGAATTGTTTGACTACAATGACAGTGACATGCTGCTTGAGGATGCGCAGCAACTACAGTGCTCTGATTCAAACTCTGAGGTTGAGGAAGGGAGTAAAATCAGCCTAGAGGGAGGGGGTGCCAGTGACACACAAAGAACTGGCACTCATGCTCCCCCAGCAGCTGCAGCATACTGCCAGGTTGGCTCCAGTGAGGAGGAGATAGGGGGTGATGACGATGATGAGGTCACTGACTCCACCTGGGTGACTGATCGAACAGAGGAGTCAAGTGAGGAGCAGCAGGCACAACAAAAAGGAGGCAGAACGTCCTCTTTGAGCAACCGTAGCCAGTCCAGGGCATCAGATGTCAGAGCTGCTCAGGTGCAGAGTGCTGTTGTCTCGCAGCACACGTCCAGGAACTCTGCTGTCTGGGAGTTCTTCACGACATGTGCAGCAGACTGCACCGTTGCTATTTGTAAGCTATTTCTGAAGAGGATCAAGCGTGGGAGAAACATCAGACGCTTGGGTACCACGTGCTTGATGCGACATATGACCACCTGCCACGCATCCTGTGGCACAACACTTTGCATAGGTCCTCCTCCTCATCTGTCTCTACCCCCACTATATGTCCTGCCATGTCATTGCCTACAACCTCCACTGACAGGGATGATGCTACAGTAATGGGTGTACCATGTCCTTCCTCAGAATGTGACAGCATCCCATCAGCTGCAGATTTACGCAGTCAGATTTCGTTGCCCCAGCTGCTGCAGCGTAAGAAAAAATATAGTCCCAACCATCCCCTTGCACAGCGTCTAAATAACAGCTTGGCAAAATTACTCGCATTACAGCTACTTCCTTTCCAACTGGTGGACTCTGCCTCCTTCTGTGAATTTGCCGAATGTGCAGGTTCCAAAACACCAGTTCTTTTCACGGAAGGCCATTCCAGCACTATACCAGCACGTGGAAGACAATGTTATGGAGTCATTGGGAAAGTCAGTCAGCAGCAAGGTGCACATTATTTTAGACACGTGGTCCAGCAAGCATGGACAGGGCCGTTACATTTCCTTCACAGAACATTGGGTAACTCTGCTTGCAGCTGGGAGGGATCCAGGACGGGGCTCTGTGCTGGAGCTTGCTCATCCACCACGCCTCCAGAAAGCTGCTTGTATGAGGTCTGTCTGCTCCACCAACTCTTCCTCCACCTCCTCCTCCTCCTTCTCTGTCTCTGGCGAAGTGGCAGTTAAACCAGCGCGTGACAGGGGCTACGCAATGGCTCAAGCAAAAATATGCCATACTGTGCTTGAGCTGGTTTGTTTAGGGGACAGGAGCCACTCCGGGCCAGAAATTCTGTCAACTCTGCAGGGGCAGGGGCAGAGATGGTTAACACCACGCCAGCTTGAGCTGGGAATGGTCGTCTGTGATAATGGCAGCAACCTTCTCTCCGCCCTAAGCCTGGGTAAGTTGACGCATGTACCATGCCTAGCACACGTCCTAAATCTGGTGGTACAGCATGTCCTAACCAGGTACCCAGGGCTGGCAGAGCTTCTCAGTCAGACCAGAAAAGTCTGCAGCCACTTCAGACGGTCATTCCCAGCAAGTGTTCGCCTGGCAGAAATTCAAAGAGAATTTCACCTTCCCACAACCATCTGATCTGTGACATGCTCACCAGGTGGAACTCAACATTGTCAATGCTGCAGCGTCTGCACAAGCAGCAGAGGGCCATCAATGAGTACCTGTGTGAGTATGGCACAAGGACAGGTTCAGGTCAAACTGGTTTCCCCCCCGCATTGGCTGATGATCAAGGATGCATGCACTGTACTGTCACCATTTGAGGAGGCAATGAGGATGGTGAGCAGGGACAGTGCATGCATCAGGGACACAATTCCTTTAGTGTTCCTGCTGGAGCACACTCTGCGGGGAATTATAGATGTGGCACTAGAGGCAGAGCAGCGGGAGGAAGAGGAGGACTTCGCTAGCTCTCAAGGCCCCAGTCTTTACACAGACAGCATTCCTGCGGGTCCTCAGATCAGACAGGAGGAGGATGAGGAGGAGGAGGATGAATATTTAAGTTGTGGGGGCATTGAAGGTGGGGATTCCTCAAGGGAGGGTTTTGTGTCCCCAGAAACCCAAGGACTAGTACGTGGCTGGGAGGAGGTAGTGCACGATACGGTCATCCTCAGCGACCAGAAACACTCGGAAGCTAATGCCACCTCCAACCTATGCTGCATGGGCTCCCTTATCCTGAAAAGCCTGCTAAAGGACCCCAGGATTCGTACTATCAAGGAGAGAGATCATTACTGGTTGGCAACCCTTCTTGATCCACGATACAAGGGTAAGGTTGCAGAGCTCATCCTGCCCTCACAGAGGGAGGACAGGATGAAATAACTTGAGGATGCTCTAAAGCGGCACTTGTGTAACACCTTTCCAGGCACTGGTAGGTTACCAAGTGATGACACAGGTGTTTCTGAGGCTGCGGTTTATCAGAGGATGAGCGGTGAAGGGGGCCGCTTGACTGATGCCTTTTGCAAATTTTTTTAGTCCACGACGCCCAGGGACGTCAAATGTAGGCACCCATTGCCAGCGTCTTCACCATATGGTGCAGGACTACCTAGGAGCAAGGGCAGACCTGGATACCTTTACAGCAGATGATCCACTGGCTTACTGGGTGTTGAGACTGGATCACTGGCCAGAACTTAGCCAATATGCTATGCAGCTACTAGGTTGCCCTTCATCCAGCGTGCTTTCTGAAGGGACGTTCAGTGCTGCTGGAGGTTGTCACAGACAAAAGAGTGCATCTGTCCACCGACTCTGTAGACCAGCTGACATTTATAAAAATTAATCAGTCCTGGATCAGCAGCTATCACTCCCCTGATGCTGATGTAACTGAATAGATCAGGGATCTCTTCTGCATTCCCAAAACCTTCACCACTGTACTCTTCTACAATACCTCAGAGGGATTACGTTGTGAAGGCACTAGCTGGCACCAAAGGCCCAATACTTGGGTGCACTGCCACTGAGGCGTGTACCAGATTCATATCATTTTAATATTTGACCGCAGGGTCCACCCCTGCACTCTTCCACAATACCTCAGAGGGGTTACGGTGTGAAGGCACTAGCTGGCACCAAAGGTTCAATTTTAATGCACCTGTTGTAACTTTCATCCAAAGCCTGAATAAGTTTCGCCATAATTTAGCCAAAAAATCACTAAACTTGTTCTGCGTATCCTAAAACGTCTCCTCTTTTTATACAGGCTGCCGCCCCAAGCAGTTGTTTATGAATAGATTAAAGGAAAACCATTTAACGTCATTTGAAATGTCTTTTTTCTCTTTTTAAATGTTTCTATACATCCTACAAATCCGCCACTTCACGGGCAGGTTATGGGGACCTCCTAGGCACTATATTTGAAGGAATGTTTCATTTTTATTCTTAACCTTTATGTCATGGAAAAATCACTGTTCCTTTAGAAACGTTTTTTTGAAACTTTTTGTCCTTGTTTCCTGTCCCCCAGCGCACTACCCGGACCCCCATACACCTTTTATGGCCAATATCTTGCATATATGCCCTCTTGGAGGGCACTCTAAAAATCGAACGGTCGAGTCCCTTTGACTTGCATTGAGTTTGAATCGTGTTCGACTTTTTAAATTGTTCGAGTTCGAATGCGAACCGAACACGGGGGTGTTCGGTCCATCCCTAATCATCAATATTCAACTGAATAACAGATTCATTCAAATTAAAATTCATTGCTGTCTCAGTCAGTCTTTAACTTCAACTTTTTTTATTTTATTTTAAAATTTGAAATGAATTTATTTTTCAAGTACAGCAAAAACAGATAAACACGATAAATAAATAAATTGCAAAAATTTATACATAAAACATAACAGGAAAGGAGATCAAAACATTATGTCAACTACACAACTAAGCAATCGATGAGTGCAATCAGGAAATATGTGTCAGTGGTAATGTTAACGCAGCAAACCTCCTTAGAAATGTTTCCCCAGGATTCAGAACCTATCACTCCCTAGTCCTGCAGTCAGTGGCTAGGAAATAAAATATGTGTCTCAAATAAACCAAAAATCTTTAGAGGATAGAGAGGACCCCACTACTCTATGGGTCATGTAGTCTGTGACAGAACAGCCGTCACCTTCAATTTATTAGCCCATAAACCGTTAAAAGTTCGTTGATTCAATGTTAAAATTTGTTTATACAAATATGTCTTTAGGATCCCTGTGTGTACTGTGTTTCCCCTCGCAATTCCTCGCACCAAACACACCTGTAATCCCTCACCATTTAATAATACCTAAATTTCCCAGTTTTCGTTCACCCAAGTGTAGAATTCGTTAGTACAATTTGTGCCTGTATGACCCTGATGTTTATTAAGTTCTTTGCCAACCCTGCCTTGCCCAGCCATCGTAGTTTATCTGCCCAGCGCAACCCTGCTACAGCTGCCGCCGGCCGAGACCACGCACAGCCGACATTCCTTACACCCTGCACCGCCCAGCCCAGCCCCTGTACATGCCACCAGAGTGCTTTTTGGTCAGAAGGGCCCTGAGAACATGGTGCCACTGTGGGGTGAGTTATAAAGGGCAGCGCCACCAAGATCACCCACCAAACAGCCGCTAAACTCAGGTCGGGTATCCCAGCCGCAGAGGAGATCCGGCGCTGAAATCAGAGCTCGCACTCCAGGGGGTGGAATTTCCCAGGCAAGGAACAGCCCAGGGTGGGCCAGACAGTGTGGCACCAAGAGCTGGGCCCATGTTACGCATACAAAAAGGGCTCGGGCTAGAGGCAGTGGCAAACTGGTGCCGGGGTGTCTGGGGCGGGCATGGGAGATAAGAATGGGACTGTACCATATAAATGTACCGTGTCTGTGCTGTTCTGAATAAACCAACCTGCTTAACCTGTACTGCGTCTCGACGAGTATTTGGGAAGAGGGACTATCTGCTTGGTATTTCCTACGGCTGGCTCGCTAGCTTCCAGCCAGGGACCTGACGCCGACTTTGCTACGGCTGCTCACTGCAGAGCAACCCCAGCACCTACAGCGGATCTACTCCCTCCGAGTAGCGGCGTCCGTCACATAGTCTAACAGGTGAAATACAGCTAGGCAGTCTGTTATGGCAGAGATAGGTGAAACATAAGTGGCCTTCCATTGCACTGCCGGCAGGAGTGAGGGTACCTACAGAATGTGCGCTAACATCTCTTTTTCAAATAAGGAGAATGATTAGTGTGAAGAAGTAATATCTCAGGGAGCCTGTCTACACAGTGGCGTCGCTACGTGGGGGCAGGAGGTGCGGCCCGCACCAGGTGACACCTGCCCTTAGGGTGACCAGGGCCGTCTTTAATATTGACTGGACCCTGGGCAACCATTTTCTTGGGCGCCCCCCCATAGGAATTTTACTCTCCATCCCAACGTTAAAAAAAAAAAAACACACAGATTAAATTAAATGAGACAAGCCTATTTTTTTTTATTTTTACAATTACACATCCTTTATATACAAACACATCCTAACTACACGTACTGTAAGAAAAACACAATATCTCTGTGTGTACACATCATGCACTATATATATATGTACTATTGTATATACATCCTTTGTGAACGTACACATCCTATGTACACATTCTATATACTGTACATGTACACGTAATATATACATCATATACACACTTGCATCATATACACATTTCCACATTATATATACACTTACGCATAATATACACATCATATATACACTTGATACTTACATCACATACATTTCCACACCATATATACACACATAATATATATGATGTGTGTGATGTGTAGATTATCTATACATCAGACACACACCTATACATAATCTACACACACACACATATATACATAATCTACACATCACACACACATACATAATCTACACATCACACACACATATATACATAATCTACACATCACACACACATATATACATAATCTACACATCACACACACATACATAATCTACACCTCACACACACACATATATACATAATCTACACATCACACACACATATTTACATAATCTACACATCACACACACACATACATAATCTACACATCACACACATATTCTACACAACACACACACATATATATATATATACATAATGTACCCAACACACACACCATCAATATACAAATTAACATGTGACATAGACAAGCTGGAGGGGTGGGGGAGCAGGGGGTCTTGTAAGCAGAGCCCTGCTTCTTACTTCATGCTGCTGTAGTCTCTCAGACAGCCTGGCCTGGCGGGGCAGAGCACTGACTACTTCCTGAATCCAGGATCTTCTTGCGGGGGGAACTGCATGTTGAAGAGAAGGGGGAGGAGCCAAACACCGCTCCCAAGATGCATCCCTCTCTCGTGCGGCCTCAGCTCCTCGCTATGGTCTCTTGTCACCATCACCACGGAGGGGAGGCAGCCTGTGACACCACGATTTTTGTGGGCTCAAGAGCAGCTGCTTTGGGCCCCATAACACTGACTGGGCCCAGGGCAGCTGCCCCTTTTGCCCTGCGCTAAAGACGGCCCTGAGGGTGACACCGTCACCCTAAGGGCGGGTGTCTCACCTAGGCTTGTGCACCGATTTTTTTTCGGTTCGATTCGGTTTGATTTTTCGGATTTTTAAACTTTTCGATTCGGCTCGTTTCGACCGATTTCGGTTTCGATTCGATTCGGTTCGACCTGTTTTTCAGGTACATTTTTTTTTCGGAACTTCGACCATTTTTCGTATTTTCGTGTCACTGTGCTCGGTTTTTGTATCGACTTTTCGTTTTTTCGAAAATTTTTCGTTTTTTACAAAATTTTCGTTTTTACAAAATTTTCGTTTTTACAAAATTTTCGTTTTTCTGAAAATTTTCGTTTTTCGAAATTGCACATTTTTCGGCATATCGACCATTTTTCGTATTTTTCGTGTCATTTTGCCCGTTTTTTGTATCGACTTTTCGTTTTTTCGAAAAACTTTCGTTTTTCAGAAAATGTTCGTTTTTACAAAATTTTCGTTTTTCCGAAAATTTTCGTTTTTCCGAAAATTTTCGTTTTTCGGAACATCTGTTCTCCTCGTTTGCCACATTTCAAGCCCATTCGAAAAATCCGAAAATATTTCGTTTCGGCTCGGAAAACATTTCGTATCTGAACTTTTCGGATCTAAAATTTTTCGGAAATTCGGCCGCATCCGAAAACACGAATCGGGAAATTTCGTGAAAATTCCGAAATTCCGAAACCCGAAACGCACATCCCTAGTCTCACCCTGCGCTGCGTGTTTGCTCCCTGCGAGCGTCCAAAGCTATGCAGCTTCGGTGCTCGCTTGGGGGAAACACGTCACCAGCCAATCGTGGCTGGTCACGTGGCTCCCCCAGGCGAGCGCACAAGCTGCATGCTGCCAGACGCTCAGAGGGAGCGAACAAGCGGCCAGGAGGTGAGCGGGGGGCATATCCATGTGCTGGGCCATTATCCATGAGGTGGGGCATATCCATGAGCTGCTGGGGCAAATCCATGAGCTGAGGCACTATATCCATGAACTGGGGCACTATATTCATGAGCTGGGGCACTAAATCCATGAGCTGCTGGGGCAAATCCATGAGCTGGAGCATATCCATGAGCTGGGGCAAATCCATGAGCTGGGGCAAATCCATGAGCTGGAGCATATCCATGAGCTGGAGCATATCCATGAGCTGGGGCAAATCCATGAGCTTCTGGGGCAAATCCATGAGCTTCTGAGGCAAATCCATGAGCTGGGGCATGTCCATGAGCTAGGGCATATCCATGAGCTGGGGCAAATCCATGAGCTTCTGGGGCAAATCCATGAGCTGGGGCATGTCCATGAGCTGGGGCATATCCATGAGCTGCTGGGGCACTATATCAATGAGCTGGGGCATATCCATGAGCTGCTGGGGCAAATCCATGAGCTGGGGCATATCCATGAGCTGGGGCAGTATCCATGAGCTGCTGGGGCAGTATCCATGAGCTTCTGGGGCAGTATCCATGAGCTGTGGGGCAAATCCATGAGCTGGGGCATATCCATGAGCTGGTGCATTATCCATGAGCTGGGGCCATTATCCATGAGCTGGGGCATATCCATGAGCTGGGACATTATCCATGAGCTGGGGGCAATATCCATGAGTTGGGGGGCAATATCCATGAGCTGGGGCATATCCATGAGCTGCTGGGGCATATCCATGAGCTGCTGGGGCAAATCCATGAGCTGGGGCATATCCATGAGCTGGGGCAAATCCATGAGCTGCTGGGGCAAATCCATGAGCTGGGGCAGTATCCATGAGCTGGGGCATATCCATGAGCTGGGGCAGTATATCCATGAGCTGGGGCAGTATTCATGTGCTGGGGCAGTATCCATAAGTTGGGGCATATCCATGAGCTGGGGCAGTATATCCATGTGCTGGGGCAGTATATCCATGAGCTGGGGCAGTATATCCATGAGCTGCTGGGGCAGTATCCATGTGCTGGGCAATATCTATCAGCTGGGGCATTATCCATGAGCTGGGGCATTATCCATGAGCTGGGGCATATCCATGAGCTGGGGCATATCAATGAGAGGAGCTGGGGCAAAATCCATGAGAGGAGCTGGGGCAGTATATCCGTGAGAGGAGCTGGGGCATTATCCATGAGAGCAGCTGGGGCAGTATATCCATGAGAGGAGCTGGGGCAGAATATCCATGAGAGGAGCTGGGGCAGTATATCAATGAGAGGAGCTGGGGCAATATCCATGAGAGGAGCTGGGGCAATATATCCATGAGAGAAGCTGGGGCAATATCCATGAGAGGAGCTGGGGCAAAATCCTTGAGAGGAGCTGGGGCAATATCCATGAGAGGAGCTGGGGCAAAATCCATGAGAGGAGCTGGGGCAAAATCCTTGAGAGGAGCTGGGGCAATAACCATGAGAGCTGCTGGGCCAATATCCATGAGAGGAGCTGGGGCAATATCCATGAGAGCTGCTGGGGCATATCCATGTGTGCTGGGGGCAGTATCCATGTGTGCTTGGGGCAGTATCCATGTGTGCTTGGGGCAGTATCCATGTGTTTTGGGGGCATATCCATGAGAGCTGGGGCAATATCCATGTGTGAGCTGAGGCGCAATATATATCCATATGTCAGCTGAGGCACAATATATCCATATGTGACCCATCTCCCTACTAAACTGTGACCTGAAGCTCTTCGCACAAATTCTGGCGGACAGACTGAAGCCCTTCCTCCCAGCTCTTGTCCACGCGGACCAAGTGGGGTTTGTTCCTGGCCGAGAAGCCCGGGACAACACCATGAGGACCCTGCAGCTTATGCACCATGCCCGTCGCTCCTCTCAGGCACTGGCGCTCCTGTCCACAGACGCGGAGAAGGCCTTTGACCGGGTGGACTGGGATTTTATTTCCCTCTCCTTGACACATATCGGCCTAGGCCCTCATCTTCGTGCCTGGATAGGAGCCCTGTATGGGGATACAACCGCACGCATATGTGTCAACGGGGTGTTCACGGCCCCATTTACCATCCGCAACGGCACACAGCAGGGATGTCCTCTCTCGCCGCTACTGTTTGTGGTGACTTTAGAGCCATTCCTGGAGGCTATAAGATCCGATCCCAAAATAACAGGGGTCATGGTAGGATCTCAACAACACAAAGTGGCGGCGTACGCAGACGACCTCCTGTTTTTTATAACTAGGCCGGAGATTTCCCTATTGGGAGTAATGACAGCTTTCGAGGAATACGGCAGACTCTCTAACCTGAAGATTAATTTCTTGAAATCACATATCCTTAATGTCACAGTACCAGAATCTAGAGCCCAGGCAATGAGACCACACTTTGCCTTTAAATGGATGACTGATAAAATCAAATACTTGGGCATATGGCTCCCATCACAACATTCCCGTCTTTACCAGGATAACTTTCCACCACTCCTCGGATCCTTGCAACGCGACCTAGCCAACTGGAATCACCCGCATATCTCCTGGCTCGGTCGCATTGCAGTGGTCAAAATGAATGTTCAACCCAGACTCCTATACTTCATGCAAACGATACTTATCGATCTTCCCAAGGCGTTTTTCACTTCCCTTCGATCTATGGTAGCCACCTACATCTGGAGAGGTAAACACCCTAGATTGAGCTATCAAGTCCTTACCAGATCCAGGGCAATGGGAGGATTAGCCTTACCCAATTTTAGCCTCTATCACCAGGCTTGCCACCTCCAACGGGTGGTGGAATGGTCGAGAGAGGGGTCGGTTAAACTATGGAGGGCAGTGGAACAGGAGCTGGTGGGAAGATCGCTGACTGTCCTTCCCTGGCTCACATTGAAGGAGGGTTGGAGACTGGCCAGTTCGTCGCCATACCTGCAGGCGACTTTTGGGATATGGCGCCGGTCTGCCACTAAATTTGGCCTCACATCTTTCCCTTCCCCTATGACACCGGTGGTACACAATGAGGAATACCTTCCCGGACTAGATCCCCACTCGGTAAGAAGACTGGTCCTGGCTCCCACACCGCGCATATTAAACTTCTTCCACGACTCGACCTGCCGGCCTCTGACGGACTTAGTCCCATCTCGTTTCTCTACACGTTCCACTATGCGCAGCTCCGACACTATCTTGACAGCTTACCTCAGAAACATCAACTGGGGCGCCCACTACGGCCTTTTGAGAAATTATGCTGTACCAACGGACCTCTCTCACATGGTCTATCCCTGCTTTATTCTCTACTTAGGGAGGCGGCCTCAGATGTGCCGCCGCCGTATATGGGAAAGTGGGAAAACATGCTAGATGTGGTTCTTTCCGATGCACATTAGTCCAAGATTTGCGAACTGACACATCACTGTTCGGTCTCCTCCAAAGCACAGGAAACTGCATATAAAGTCCTCAGCCTATGGTACCGCACCCCAGATAAGATTAATCGCTATGACCCCCAGGTACCAGCACAATGCTGGAGATGTAATCTGGCACTGGGAGACATGCTACACATTTGGTGGGAGTGCCCGAAACTACAACTTTTCTGGTCCAGGATTTATGACATACTTAAGGTGTTCACGGATCCTCCCCCAGAGTTCACACCGGCCGCGTTCCTCTTACACCACAATACTTACTCTATCACTGCATACAAACGCACTATGGCCATTCGCATCCTGAACACCGCCAAGGCCCTGGTGCCACTTTACTGGCTACAACTCACCCCACCACCCCTCTCCCTATGGTTTACTCGCATGGAAGAATTACACTCAGTGGAACAGCTGGTTTTCAGTGCTTCAGATAGATTACCCCAATACACAGCGATATGGTCCAACTGGATACTCCAATCCTCGTCCCACGCTTTCCAAGCGTTACTTACCATCCCCGCATGATCACATACACACTCAGCAATGGAACTCAGACATTTTAGTAACACATGTAAGATCGAATCAAAGTGCTTATCCTCAATCCCTCAGTTCCCTACCTATTCCTCTCCATGATTTTGTCTATTTAACTGTGTTTATACTGCAACATTATAAGGGTCCTGCACGTCCCTCTGTTAATTTTCAAACTGCATTAATGAACCTGCGAGTTCTATGTTGCTCGTCTTTGTTTTGGAAAACCAATAAACAGTTATTTACAAAAAAAATAATATATCCATATGTGAGCTGAGGCGCAATATATCCATATGTGAGCTGGGGCAATATATATCCATGGGTGAGCTGCTGGGGGCAATATATAATTGTGAACTGTGGCAATATATCCATATGTGAGCTGGGGGCAATATATATCCATGGGTGAGCTGCTGGGGGCAATATATAATTGTGAACTGGGGCAATATATCCATATGTGAGCTGGGGGCAATATATATCAATGGGTGAGCTGCTGGGGGCAATATATATCCATGCGTGCTTTCACTGCCTTCGAACAGGCATCGTACTTGCTGGCAGTTGGCAAAAAGTTGTGTGAGCATATGAGAGAGCTCCACAGCAATAAACCTCACAGTAATGTGTGCTGTGTGTATGAGCATTCAGTGTTATATGGGAGTACTGATTTAGGAGTAAGAGTAGTTAAAAAAAAAATCCGGAAAACTGGGGGGGGTGACACCATAAGTTACGGCACCGGGTGACACCAACCCTAGTGACGCCACTGTGTCTACAGTGCTGTCCAACTCAACTCAGCCACCTCCGCCACCGCAATACCAGCTAAGGGCACTCCCACCATATATGAAAGTACGAGATTCGAGTCCCCAAATCTCCAACAGGCAGAGGAGGTTGTGGATTAACCCTTTCACTGGTGCGCCATTTCACCCGTGTGCTGAGCACGTTTTGACGTGTTTGGGGTCATTATGTTTAAACGAGATTTGAAATCATGTTTTATTGTAGGACCCAGACAAATTATGTATCCTTATTTTCAGCAGACTTTGAGGATTCAATATTTATCATTATTATATGTATACGTCATGTCCTGTCAGAATGCTATAACAAAACATTTACAATATAATGTAAATTTCCATTCAGATTTCAATCATTTACAACGTGTAAAACTATTTTTTTCATATTTTATCATCCAAACCTTTGTGGTTATATATTCTATGTGGCACTCTTGATAACGGAAATTAGAAATGGGAACCTGTTTCCGCATTTTTCGGAGAAAATATACAATTTTAACTAAACGTAAAAAAAACTATTGTTGTATTGCTTGTATTTTTTTTTTTTTTTTATTATTCAAAATTTTTATTTTGAAAGAAAGTCAGCGGTACAATCAGCTAGGTGAAAGAAATGAAAGCAATACCATAGAATCAACATACAAGTATTCAGCAAGCAGTAAAACAATATTCAAATAGGAAAGTGGGGGGGGGGAGACATACCAAAAAGTGCTCCAGGGGAGGAGGGAAAAAAAAAAAAAAAAAAAAGGGGAGGGAGGTGGCAAAGGCCATAAATGTGACTTTCCTGGCTCTCTCCTAAAGTAGGAGGCCATGGAAATGTGCAGGTCACAAGGCCGGGAAACTCTGGGGCCAGGTATGGTGGGCAGAGCCATGGTGGCCACCACAATGGCACACCCAGAGTTGACCCAAGCGCCAAAAGAAAAAGTAATAAAATAGAAAAAAAAAAAAAAAAGGGGGGGGGAAGGGGCGTTTGCAGCACTAGGTGGCGTGTGAAAAGAAGGGGAAAGGGGGGGAAAAACGGGGGGGATGGAGTGGTCAAGGGGACATACATATGGGAATATTACGCAGCAGGCCTGGGAGCGTGTTGAAAACAATAACATGTCTGATGGCATCAGTAGTAGTCCAAAAAGAACTCCAAAAGGTATAGGTCCTCTTAAAACAAGCGTCCTCAGAAAATATAAGTCATCGGGGGGGTATCAAAGCCGAGATCAAAAATGAGGGAGAGTTGCAGTCCAGGACATGAGGCGAGGTACCTCAGCCCGTGTCTATAAACGGAAGTGGGGCCATAGCAGGCAGCATCCCGCAAGGTAATCCAGGTGTTACGACTCTACCCGACTCAAGTTCTGCAGCCAGCAGAGGGGTAAGGGACACTGTGTCCACCCATAAGGCAAAGTGTACATCGCGCCTCAGCATCTTCTCTCTTAGCATGCTGCGGCATCCGACTGTCATCAGTCCGTCGCCATCGAATACACCATCCAGGCCCTGCCAGGCCCCAATCGCTCCTCGACCTCCACTGCCAGGATTCCGGAGCAGGACCACATGGTATGGCACTGCGCACCTCCGCGCTGTCCCAACCAGCATTCGGGGGAAAAGTCCCCGCAGGGCCCGGGTCGAACCTCGAACTCCGCCGCCAGATCTCCTTCGGAAAACTGTTCGGTATAGCCGCTTGCGCTTCCGCGTCTTCCTGGCCGCCAGCCGGATGAAACCGTGCATCTCCGCACGTCGAGGGGGCACCAATGCCACTGCCATCCGGGGTGCAGCGAGCGCAGTCCCACTTCCAGTGCAGTAAGTCGGATTCGCTCTGGGGGCACGGATCCTCCGAACCGAGGCCACATGCTGGCTGCCGTCCTCGCCGCCTCTCTCCTCAGCTGCAGTATCAACAGGACATATTGCTGTAAGGCACGAGGACATGTCCGCCTCTACCTCAGTCGTCAGGTGTGTCCTCGGTGTTCGGAAGCCCCGTAGCACGGCCTGCAGTCTGCGCCAGACCCCTCTAGTGAGCTGGGCATCCGGATCCTCCCCATCTAGGATAAGCAAGCAGGCATCCAGGCCGCACATAGCGGCCCCCGCATCACTGGTGAGGGGAGGGGGTTTAGCACATCTTCGACCCACGTGTCCGTCTGCCACCCCCACAGACCCGTAATCCAAGGCGGCCAGGAGATGGGGGCCCTCCATCTCCATATTCTGCTGCACTGACCTGGGTCCGGGGAATGCAGCCAGCACCGCGTGGTCACTAGGCTCTTCACATGGGTTAGGCCTCAAGATGGCTGCCGTCTTCTCGGGATAGCCACCCAGCTACAGCGACCAGGGTTGTCTCTCGTCCGGAGGGGGGGACTAAACGGCCTCCGGACAATTCAGAACCGGTGGCCAGCAACTCAGACCCAGGTTCAGCAAAAAATAGGCACATAAAAGTTAGCTAAAGGTCTCTTAAAAGGAGCAGACGCGAGGAGCTCCAGCAAAACACGTCCACTCCTGTGAACAGCCGGCCACGCCCCCGTATTGCTTGTATTTTGCCACATTGTGTTTTATGAATTATATAATTCTGTATAAAAACACTGAACTTGCTCATGGCATGGTAAATGAGAAGGTGAGTAATGGCAGTGGTATTGCTTATTTTATACATGACAAATTGACAAAGCCATTGCTTTGGAACCAAAAATAAATAAAAAATATAAAAAAAATACATTTTATGTTTGTTTGAGATTTTTTTTTTCTTTACACTTTACATGGTCATGTCTGATATTATTAGAAAGGCCAGACTCTGGCCTATCCACTGACACCTAAAATGACTTTGTGGGGTGTATAGAATGGAAATAAAGGGTTCCAAAGAATCTCCCAGCATGATGACGTCAGTTTCAGGCGCCTGCCCCCAGCAGAGCCGGGAGAGTGCCTGAAGTAGAGGGTGGGTCCTTCGGACCTCTCTATCTCCCCATCAGTATGGGGTAAGAAGACAAGAGAGGCATTGCTGGAAAGATCATAGTCTAACCTTTCCAGTGATGCCCCTTTTAAACCTATATGTGATGGTACCATTATTCTGTGCAGGATCATGGCCTTCTTTCATCTCCTGGGCCTTCCCTCCTTCACGGACGTTGTCACGCATGGGCGCAAAGACATCAGAAAGAGAATCCCCACTAGCCCGGCAGGGGATTCCCTATTTTATAGATATGGAGGTCACATGGACCCCATACCCCCGTATTTTCAAATCTGTGAACAGCAGAGGTCCATGTTTGGTATCAATGAAAAGGCCAGAGCATGGTCTGTCGAACGATACCAAACACGACCAGGTTATGTGTAAAAATAAAAATGAATAAAACTTAAACTCTTTTTTTTAAATAATGTAGCAATTTTTGTTCATGTCACTCCCGGAGGAGCCACTGAAAATGAACCACGGGTCAGTCTCCCCGCACTAGGGAATAAATACACTCCAGCACCGTTGTGGATTTTATAAATTATATAGTTTACTAAAGTAAAAGGCATATAATGAGACACGGTGTTCGTAGATATATTTACAGTATTTCGTATCGCGGTAAACGCGCAGCGGAAAAAGAAATACGAGGCTTCGTATTTCGGGAAAATGCGCAGCCGAACAGAAAAATACAATGCTTCGTAATTTCGAGAAACGCGTAGCGGAAAGAGAATACAATATTTCGTAATTCGTGAAACGCGCAGCGGAAAAACAAAATAATATTCGAATCTTTACCCCTTTTTGGGATATTAGGGAGTGAGTCCCGCACAGGTTAAGTCCCGGACTGTAAGTGTATGTGTGTGTTATGGTACCCGGGTACTATTCAACTGGCCAGTGAATCTCTTAAACGATGTCTTCGACTAGTCAAATTTGGGCCCTGTGGGTTTTAGAAATAAACAGCAACGTGCTTTCTTGACTTTATAAACCGGCCTTGGAGGCCTCTCACCCATCCGCTCGATCACCAAGGTTCATCTGACCCAGGACGTCCCTCCGCTCGGTGCCTTGCTGGGATACTGGCTACTGGATCCGTTGTCTGGCTCTCTTTGCTCCGACAGTGGCTGGTCCAGTTACCGCCTGCTCTCCCATCCAATGGACCTGCGGTACTCCTCACTCGGGGGTCCTCCGCTTCCTTGACAGCAGCTTGGGTAATGCCTGTGGATCACTGGGTCTCCTTCTTGGAAGGCTGGATAACCCCACTTGGAATCCCGATAGGCCGCACCTGCGCTCCGGCCTAGTCACGGTTCCGCTCTGCAGCACTGTGTCCTCTCTCTTTCACTCCCTGGCGCGCTCTGACAGCTATCTCCACGAGGCTCAGGATGTACAGTGTCTGTGTCCCACCCACTTCCTGTGTCTGTTCGCAAAGCATGCCGGGAAACGTAGTCCCAATGTCCAGTGTCTCTTATTGCGCTTGTCTCCCTCCGGTGGCCAAAAATAGGTACTGCCACAGTAAGGATTTAAACACAGCGCTACACTCTCCCCCTCCTAGAACTCTTGGGTCTCTCCAAGGAGGTACAACAGTTACATTTACATTTCAACACATTTTAGATAACATATACAGGTTCGGCAGCAAACATACAGTGGGTTAGATACACTTCTTCAAGTTGACTCATGCTTTGGGCTACCTCAGCTAACATAGTAGACACTTCGGGCAACCTTTGCACTGTGGTGATGGCCTCTTCAGTGCTATGTCCTGGTGAGTCGTAGGTGAGTCGCTGGGGCGGTCGAACAGAGCGTTTTGGTTCTGGCTCAATCAGTTCCTCTTCAGGTGGAAGTACTATAGGTGCTGGCTCAGTCCTTCTTTCTGCCACTGGATCAGACATCTCTTCAGAGTATGATCCCTCCAGTGAAGGCATAGAACTGTAGTCATAAGATTCAGCTTCAGGAGCTACAGGGACTCCAACAGTATCAGGAACTTCTAACTGAAATTCAAGAGCTTCAGGGATTTCCATAGTCTCAGGGACTTCTAACTGAAATTCAGGAGCTTCAGGTCTCAAATTACTTTCCCACCGTTCAGGAGCTGAGATAGCCTCTTCAGGCTCCGGTGAGCGCATCCAGTCCAGACAAAAACTCTCTTCTTCACTGTCCCTTTCGCTCTCTTCGACAACCCGGGTCTGCTGAGACCGAGTAACAGGAGGCAAACGTGGAGCAGGCGGATTTGGCAGAGAAAGTTCGTCCCCAACTGGTATCCTCACAGCCTCCCTCAAAGGTAACAAATGATTCCGGTGCCAGTTCTTAAGAGGCCCAGCCTTTCCATCCGGCCAGATTTGATACACCGGCAGACCCGGCAGTTGCTTGCAGACAATGTAGACTTGAGAACTCCATCTATCCGCCAACTTGTGCCTCGCAGCAGCACCCAAGTTCTTCAACAAAACCCTATCACCGGGTTGTATATCTTGTATCCGAACTTTCAAGTTATAATTCTTTTTGTTCCTTTGCTCCCTGTTTCCTGAGGTCAAACGGGCCTGTTCAAACGCAGAAGCCAGGTTCTTCCGAAGTCTGTCCACGTAGTTTCTATGGGAAGCTACCGACGTCTGGTCTAGAGATAACCCAAACGCCAAATCAACCGGCAGTCGGGCTTCTCTTCCGAACATAAGGCGGTACGGTGAGTATCCAGTCGCATCACTCTCCGTACTGTTATATGCATGCACCAGAGTAGCTATATGACGACTCCAACTCTGCTTCTCTATGTTTGACAAAGTCCCCAGCATATTCAGCAGCGTGCGATTAAACCTTTCAGGCTGAGCATCACCTTGAGGGTGATATGGTGTAGTTCGAGTCTTTTGGATTCCCAACAGTTCCAACAATTGCCCAACAAGTCGGCTTTCAAAGTCTCTACCCTGATCAGAGTGTATTCTCCTTGGCAGGCCGTAGTGAACAAAGAACTTTCCATCAGAACCTTGGCTACTGTTGGAGCGCGTTGATCTTTCGTAGAAAAAGCTTGGGCGTAACGAGTGAAATGATCAGTCACTATTAGAATATTCCCTTGCCCACTAGCATCCGGCTCTAAGCACAGGAAGTCAATGCACACCAACTCCATGGGTCCCTGACTCTGCAGATGGCTGATTGTAGCGGTTCGGGTCGGTAGAGTCTTCCTCTGAATACACCTCAGACAGGAATGGCAGTAACTTTCCACTTCAGCTCTCATGCAAGGTCAATAGAATTTGACTGTCTCGCACCAGCTTAAAAGTTCTTTCAGCACCCAAATGTCCATGCTCATCATGTAGCGATCGCAGCACACTCTCTCTATGCTTAGTGGGAAGGAATAACTGTTGAGTCTCTTCAGCATTGGTTGAGGGGCCCCTTCGGTAGACCACCCCATCCAACATCTTCAACCGTTCCCACTCTTTGTAGACCAATCTGGCTCCATCCGGGGAATTGGTCAGCAGAATTTCCCGCTGGTTCGCAGTTAGGGCCTTTATGGTCAATGCAATTAAAGGGTCTCTGGCCTGATCCGCTTTCAGGTCCTGTTTTGAAAAAGTAGGTAGACTCTCATCCCTCAATTGCGTAGGGTTGCAGTAGAACTCAGGAACAGCCGCAGCCATGACTCCTATGGCCTCCGCTTCAATCCCTCCCTTGACCCGGCGCTCTGCTCCTTGACACAAAGCTTGCACCCCGTCTGGAGTTAACTGAGTCCATTCTGCAGTGTAGGGTCTTCTCAATAAAGCATCAGCATCTCGATTATTCACCCCAGGGCGATACTTCAGGCTGAACCGAAACCCTGACAGAGCGGCCAACCACCGATGTCCCGTTGCGTCCAGTTTCGCAGTAGTAAGGACGTAGATAAGAGGATTGTTATCCGTCTTTATCACAAACTCGGCTCCATACAGATAGTCCTTTAACTTGTCCACCACTGCCCACTTTAAGGCTAGGAACTCCAACTTGTGGGTAGGATAGTTCTTCTCTGAAGGCGTAAGGCTCCGACTCACGTATGCTACAGGCCTCAGCAATCCACCATACTCCTGATACAGGACTCCTCCTAGACCTTCTCTGCTGGCATCCACATGTAGCTCGTACGGCTTGTGAGGGTCCGCGTAGGCCAAGACAGGAGCCCGAGTGAGACTCTCTTTCAGCTTCAAGAAAGCACCTTCACATTGACTAGTCCATTCGCCCTGTATGGACTCTCGAGCTTTCCGTGGTCCTGGAGCTGACGGGTTTCGGTCAGAGGCCTTGCAGCCTTCTTCGGTGTTTTCCTTCTGTAGGAGTTTGTTCAGTGGTTGAACTATTTTTGTGAATCCTCCTACAAATCTTCGATAATATGAACAGAACCCCAAGAAAGATCTAAGTTCAGTGACGTTTCTGGGTCTAGGCCAAGAAGCTACGGCCTCCAACTTCCGAGGATCTGTCGAAACACCTTCTGCTGAGACCACATGTCCCAGATACGTAACAGACGGTAGACAGAATTGGCATTTCTCCAGAGACAGTTTCAATCCCTCTTCATGGAGCCTCTTCAAGACCTTCTCCAAACGTTGCTCATGCTCTTCCAGAGTCTTCCCAAACACAATTATGTCATCCAGGTACACTAATACTTCGATCAGATTCATGTCCCCGACTGTCTTCTCCATCAACCGTTGGAACGTGGCCGGAGCCCCCGTAAGGCCTTGAGGCATTCTGTTGAATTCAAAGAACCCCAGTGGACAGATGAACGCAGTTTTCTCTTTGTCTTCGGGATGCATTGGTATCTGGTGATACCCGCTTCGCAGGTCTAGTACACTAAACCATTTTGCTCCAGACAAACACTGTAAGGCATCTTCTATCCGAGGAGTAGCATATTGGTCTGGGATGGTTCTCCGGTTCAACGTGCGGTAGTCTATGCATAGGCGGACAGAACCATTCTTCTTCCGAACCATCACTATTGGAGATGCGTATGGACTCCTGGACTCTTGAATCACCTTGGTTCTTTGCAATTCATTCAGCTGTTCTCGCAGATCATCCAAGTCTCCCAGCGGAACTCGCCTTGACCTTTCACGAAACGGCTTGTCTTCTTGTAATCGAATGCGGTGCTCAGTACTTTTAGCTAGGCCTACATCGAACTCATCTTTCGAGAACAATTCTCTCCACTTTAGAACTTGAGACTGAAGACGTTTCTTCCACTCGGATGAAATGGGAGCATCCTTGGGGTAGAATCTTTCATCTGGAATCTCTTTATCCACTCCCCCTCCTAAATCGGTGGAGAGGGGCGTAGCGGACTCTACTTGCCCGATAGGCATTCGCGCTTTAAGGACTACTGGAGAATCAGACACATTGCACACGCTGACTGAGACTCTTCCTCGTGTTCTTTTCAGAGCTTTAGTGGAGATTATTTCAGGGATTACTTAGACTCCGGCTTCACTCCCATGATTAAAATCGGTTTCCAGCACCACATAGGGACCTGGTTGCGACCCGTTCAATTTGACTGAAGCCCGTAAACTCGCTACTTCTCCTGCTTGCAGAACCTTCTCTGTTCCTTCTAATCTCCATAGGCGCCCCACTTCGGCAGGTGCCTTCTGTTCTTCGACCATCCTCTGATAGACTGGACGTAACATTGGGTGTACTCCTTGAGTAGAACCTTCTTCCAATACGATAGGTGTCAGGAGACGCCGCACCAAATCAGTATTCGTCCCCACTATCATGGAACTTCTGTTTGCACCTGAGGGTTGAGGACACACAATGGCCAATGCATCACAACCTCCGGACTGTCCGATGACTTCGGATCCGATCTCCAATTTCACCTGTAGATACCCTTCATAAGGGAGTTTCTCAGTTCCGATACCCCAGATTTCCAGGTCCTTCAATTTCTGTAGAGGAATGTGCTTCAAATGTTTCTCATAGAAGTCTCGGTAGATCAATGTCACTTGAGCCCCTGAATCCAACAGGGCTTTAGTGTAGACTCCCTCCACTTGGATTGGCACAATAGGAGAAGGACCTATCAGTTGGTCAGGAAACTTGGTGGCGGTATCAGGACACTTAGACCCAGTTTGCTGTACCCTGGCCTTTTTCTTGGCCCGTGTAGGTTTTGGGTGTGCATTGCTTCCCCATGACGTAGGTCCGGATGCTAAGGGAGTGACTCTTTCAGCCCTGGCAGGCTCAGCAGTTGGCCGGACTTTGGGCCCTCTCGCCCTCTTAGTCCTGGCTTGATTTTTGGAGCGGGGTTCAACCTTCGGGCACCTAGGTTGCTCCTTCACTTGTGCCCTCTGGCGTTTCCCGCCGGTGAGGTAGATAACAGTCCTTCCAAGGCTTTTAACAACTCCTCAACTCTATTCCTCTCAGGCTTTCGGTCTTTGCATTGTGCACGGAAGTGGCCCATTTCTCCACAACCGAAACATCTCTTCTTAGAAAGTGGAGACGCAGTCGCCTGTTGTGATTCAGTTAAAGGACCTTGGCTAGACGCCACAGCAACTCCGGTTGTCTGCATGCCTGTAAGGAACTTCTGCATCTCTGCCTGCATCTCTGTCACCTTCATCAACACTTGGCACAGTTCCGCGTGCGCCTGTTGCAATTCAGCTTGAGCTTCCTGTACTTGCTTAACAGTTTTGTACAACTCACCACGTTCAGAGAGGTGTAATTCTTTGGCAGCCCTCTCTGTGGATTTAAAAGCGATCAGGTGCTCTTGCTCGTCCACGTCGGATCCGTAAGTATCCAGCGAGTCGCTTTCAGGCTGCAGACCGTCATTATGCCTTACAGGTTGTGCGTAAGCTTTTTCCCCTCGCCTGAAGGATTTTTCCTCCAGCAAAGCCTCCTCCTCTCTGACAGATCGGATCAGTTCCAGGTACTTCAGTTCTTGACACCTGCTCTGCTTCTCAGCTGTAGCATCACTGGATCTAGAGGTTGAGAGCCCCTCAGGATCTGTTTTATTCGGATCTTATCCACTTCGGCCAGCTCGGCCCCTTTCTTGAGGAGTATCTGGTGCAGAATCTTATCTAGGCGCCTCATGTATTCGGTCATTCTCTCACCTTTCCGCTGATAGGTGTGTTCATACTGATATACAAGCTCTGCGGCCTTTTCTGTTCGCCCAAAAACTTCCTCCAAAACGTTGAAATAATCTAAAGCAGTACAGTCTTTTCTACTCAGTTTTAGGTTTCTCACCGCTTCTGACGCAGGTCCCTTTAAACTCTCGGTGATCCTTTGCTTTTTCTGAGCTTCAGGGACGTCCCACTCATCCAGAGCCTGCATTGCCTGTTCCACCCATTCCTCAAAGGTTTCTTCTCCCGCCGGAGTTGGTACGTTTCCTGTAAAATTTCTCAACCGTCGATAACCGAAGTTAGTGTGCGGAGGGCTTGTTCTCTGACACTTAGCCAGCAAATCTCCAATAGCCACTATGAATTCAGGCCCGATCATGGCCAACGGACTGGGCGCGGGAACACTTGCGGATTCGCCACGTGGCGCACTTGGCTGAATCAGTTGTACTTCCACCTCATCGGTCAGCTTCATGCACGCGCCCTGAAAACACACTGGAACACCCTTTCTCCATTCAAAAAGAACATACGTGTGAGAGGTATCTGTGTTCTTTTTAATGTCCAGGATTAACCCACGATGATCTGGTGTCAGCGCGGCCACGGCCTGGCGAATCTGATCTTCGGCCCAAGTGTCTGCGGGAATATCCATGATTATACAACATTCTAGCTGACTACTGTGCTCCTCACACCATTCGGCAACAGTGTCTGGATCCATATTTAACCCTTTAGATGCGGTTTTTCCAGAGACTGGATCCCAGAAACGAGCCCCCACGTGTAGCGCTCACTCCCGGAGGAGCCACTGAAAATGAACCACGGGTCAGTCTCCCCGCACTAGGGAATAAATACATTCCAGCACCGTTGTGGATTTTATAAATTATATAGTTTACTAAAGTAAAAGGCATATAATGAGACACGGTGTTCGTAGATATATTTACAGTATTTCGTATCGCGGTAAACGCGCAGCGGAAAAAGAAATACGAGGCTTCGTATTTCGGGAAAATGCGCAGCCGAACAGAAAAATACAATGCTTCGTAATTTCGAGAAACGCGTAGCGGAAAGAGAATACAATATTTCGTAATTCGTGAAACGCGCAGCGGAAAAAACAAAATAATATTCAAATCTTTACCCCTTTTTGGGATATTAGGGAGTGAGTCCTGCACAGGTTAAGTCCCGGACTGTAAGTGTATGTGTGTGTTATGGTACCCGGGTACTATTCAACTGGCCAGTGAATCTCTTAAACGATGTCTTCGACTAGTCAAGTTGGGGCCCTGTGGGTTTTAGAAATAAACAGCAGCGTGCTTTCTTGACTTTATAAACCGGCCTTGGAGGCCTCTCACCCATCTGCTCGATCACCAAGGTTCCTCTGACCCAGGACGTCCCTCCGCTCGGTGCCTTGCTGGGATACTGGCTACTGGATCCGTTGTCTGGCTCTCTTTGCTCCGACAGTGGCTGGTCCAGTTACCGCCTGCTCTCTCATCCAATGGACCTGCGGTACTCCTCACTCGGGGGTCCTCCGCTTCCTTGACAGCAGCTTGGGTAATGCCTGTGGATCACTGGGTCTCCTTCTTGGAAGGCTGGATAACCCCACTTGGAATCCCGATAGGCCGCACTTGCGCTCCGGCCTAGTCACGGTTCCGCTCTGCAGCACTGTGTCCTCTCTCTTTCACTCCCTGGCGCGCTCTGCCAGCTATCTCCACGAGGCTCAGAATGTACAGCGTCTGTGTCCCACCCACTTCCTGTGTCTGTTCGCAAAGCATGCCGGGAAACGTAGTCCCAATGTCCAGTGTCTCTTATCGCGCTTGTCTCCCTCCGGTGGCCAAAAATAGGTACTGCCACAGTAAGGATTTAAACACAGCGCTACACTCACTTTTCAATAATAATGTAAAAAAATGATGCTGAACTAACTCACCTTCTCATTTCCGATGATGAAAAATGTCGCGTTTTTTTTTCCGTTTTAGTAAAATTTGCGTATTTTCTCAGAAAAATGCAGTAACACGTTCCCATTTCTAATTTATTATAACAAGAGTACCCAATAGAATATATAACCATAAAGGCTCTGATGATAAAATGTGGGGGGGGGGAATTTACACGTTAGTAATTGATTGAAATCTGAATGGAAATTCGAATGGAGATTCACTTTTTCTTTTTACATTTTATGTTATAGGATTCTGTCAGGACATGATTTATACATATAATGATGATCTATTTTGAATCTGCTGAGTCTGACGTAAAAAAGGATATATAATTTGTCTGGGTCGTGTAATAAAACATGACTTCAAATTGCGTTTAAACATTATGGGCCACATTACATTCCTGACGTTAAAACGGGGGCTGTAGGGAGAAAAAACTGCGCCCGCTGTTTTCTCCCTACTGCCCCCGTTTTAACGTGGGATTACAATGCAGGCGCTTAAAAAGCTGCCTGCAGTGTTACCGCGTTCAAAGCCCCTGGATGCTCGCGGCGGCGCTCAGCCACTTGATGGAGTCCATAGGACTCCATTGAGTTCCCCCCTGCTGGTCACATGACCAGCTGGATCTCGCCTCGCGAGATCCGGCCGGTCGGCGTAGTGATACGCAGGGGGAGACTGAGGAACTTTTCCCCCCAGTCTCTCCCTGCTCCCGCCGGACAGAGGAGGCGGACAGAGCCGTGGTCCTCGCCGCGGGATAGGAGGTGAGCATACGATTTGTTTTATTCTTTTTGGCAGTTGTTAACGGATTCTGCAGAAGCGGCATCCGTTAACACCAAGTCCTGGTTGTGGTTAACTTTCTGTTAACTGCGGCCAGACGTTAATAAGCGCTAGTAGACTGTAATACTAATGCTGATTAACACTTTGCACTCCCTATACTTAACATGGGGAGCGCAAAGTACAGTAACCTCGCGCTGAAAAGCGCAAGGTACCAAACGCAAACGGGTTACTTAACCCGTTAGCGTTTGGATTGTAATATGCGGTAGCCACCACGGCTACCGTTAGCAACAAGATTGTAATGTGGCCCGATAAGCACAAAACGGTTAAAAAGAGCTCAGCACACAGAGGTGAAATGGCTCAGCAGTGAAGTGGTTAATAAGGATATCGGCCTATATTGGGAGCATAATGGGGTTGGGACGGTCATCTTAGGAAGAGTCACTATATGAGCCGAAAGCCATTCTCTAGACGGGTGGTCGTATCAAAGATGGATTTAAAGGAGGGAAACAGATGAGGGTTAAGAATGTCCGTGAAACATTTGTAATATTTAGCTGTGAACCCATCTGGGCCAGGGGTTATGTCATTAGGCAATGATTTCAGGGCAGACGTAATTTCTAATAGCGTGATAGGTTGCAACAAAGCTGTGAGTGAGTTCTTTGACAACATAGGGAGGCAGAGGTCCTGCAAAAATGGAACAAAGTCAGGTAAAGAGGGTTGGTGTATGCCCATATCTACCTGGACGTTGTAACCCTGTCTATACTGTGCTTATTGTACAGCGCTGCGGAATATGCTGGCGCTTTATAAATAAAGAATAATAATAATAATAATAATACAAGGGAGAGTAGTAACCCACAAAGCACTCTGCTTTTTGCATAGGTTGAAAATTAGGTGCTCCATTGTTATCGCATACCTTTGCTATACGTGAATTGCCGACCCTTGCGTTAACTTATTGGACAACATTTTACTTGCTTTATTGCTATAGACATAACTGTCACGCTCGCACCACCAGGCTCGCGCCAAGGTGGGGCCCAGGTACAGGTGGAAAGCCCCTATAAGCAGAGATACTACTGCAGACAATAGTAAAGGTGACAAGTAACCACACAGGATTAACCAGAGACCTCTGCACAGCAATACCCAAAGAATCCCTGCACTGATAGGCCAGTCTTTAAAGTAGCCGGATCTGCACTAGAGGAAAAGTTTAACATGAAGCCGTGCAGAGTCTTATTAGTATACAGATACTGGGAATCACAATAAACAGTACAGACTAAGAACATGCATAAGCATTGTCATGAGGAAAACCAGAGATCAGAAAACCAGAGCGAGTACCTTATCCAGATGCCGGGGTTCAGAACCAGGAGGGTTGTCAGCCAAACCAATAGTCGGTGCACGGGTAATCAGAATAAACAATAAACAGAAAACCAAAAGACAGCAAAAGCTAGAAATAAACCAGGAACAACAGTGGCAGGAGAACAGACAGACAGACAGACAGGGAAACAGGAACAAAAGTATATAACCAAATATATACAAACTGAAACAGGATACAACAGCAACCACAGAATGAATCAGGAAAGTGAAAATCATGGAGCAATAGACTATGGGCGCATTGCTCTTAAATAGGGAGGAGATCAACACAAGGACAGACAGGTGAGCAGGGAGCAGAAACCATTAACCCCTTTAGCTGCAAACCAGGAAAGAAAACATAACAACACAAGGCCTAAACAGGTATGACAAATACAGAGGACAGGGGCAAGGGCTGGGAACGTGGAACGTGACAATAACATTTCGCTTTAAGTCTACGTGTCGCTCATACAGCGGTTGGTTAACTAGCTGTGCAAATCTGTCACCTGGGTGAGGGAGGTTGAAGACCGGAGCTGTTCATGAAACATGATATCGGCTTAGTCAATTTGTCATAGTAATGACAACCTCATACACATTGTGTGTATCTGGTAGGAAATTATCATTTTATTTTTGGGATATATATCTATGTTTTTCCATATAAAGGTTTTTATTGAGGTTGACGCATATACAAAATAGGGATGTGCGTTTCGGGTTTCGGAATTTCGGAATTTTCACGAAATTTCCCAATTCGTGTCTTCGGATTCGGCCGAATTTCCGAATCGGATCGACCCGAAAACCGACAGATCCGAAAAGTTTTCCGAGCCGAAACGAAAAATTTTCTGATTTTTCGAATGGACTTCAAATGTGTCAAATCGAAATTTATTTTTGCTCTATTCATGATTTCGGTTCCATTCGTGATTTCGGTTCCATTTCGGTAATTCTGGACATCGTATATTTAACTATTATCAGTTATATCGCTGATTCTGTAAATTTTGTATTTGTAAATGCGTATCACTTGTTTCAGTTTAGCGTTTTTTAAATCGTTGTTTCATTTTTTTTGTTCCTTGGCTTTCATACCATTTTAATATTATTAAATAAAGTTGTGAAATGTATATTCATAAGAAAAAAAGGATCTTTATTTAATAAAAAAAAAACACGATAGAATCGCCAGAATTATCGTATCGACAGAATGAATTATCGGATCCGAAAAACAAACCAAAAATTTATTATAAAAAAATATATAAAGTATAAAAAAAGTAAATCATAGTAGTTTACGTCAAAACGAATAGAGTTAGACACTTTGAAACGAGGAGAACAGACGTTCCGAAAAAAATGAAAATTTCCGAAATCACGAAAAGTTGATACAAAAAACGAGCAAAGTGACCCGAAAACACAAAAAAAGGTCGATATTCCGAAAAAAAAATGTACACGAAAAACGAACCGAACCGAACCGAATCGAAACAGAAATCGGTCGAAACGAGCCGAATCGAAAATTATAAACATCCGAAGAAATCGAACCGAATCGAACCAAAAAAAAAATCGGTGCACAAACCTAATACAAAATGCCAGACAGCAGGCATGAGATTGTAAAAATCTGAAAGGGTTACGCAGGACCCGACAGGTCATGTCAGGCAACAAAGTTACAGAGTATCAGTAACAAAAGCATGCAAACCAAATATTGTTTTCTAAAATCACATAAGCAAACTACATTCTACAAACACAAAAACAAAAAGAGAAACGGGGTGCTCAAACAAGGTACACGTAACATAAAAAGTTATATCAGATTCCCAGAGGAGACAAAAGTCAGTCATCCCTCCCACACGTCCTGGAAGGAGGTCAAGGAGTTTTCGGCCCTGTGAAATATTTCCTCATAATGATTAGGGATGAGCTGATCGGTTTATCTTTAGAATTTACTAAAGTACCTTATTTTTATATCCTTCCTAAGGTCCATAAAAACCCCCTCAAACCCCCAGGAAGACCGATAGTGGCGGGGATAGATTCGATCAGTAGCCGTCTATCTGAATATGTTGACGTACTCCTCCAGCCATTGGTTTGCAAGATTCCATCCTATTTAAAAGATACAATTAGTATGTTACAAACATTAAAAGAGGTAATCTGGCAAAAGGGAGACCTTTTGGTCACTTGTGATGTTAACTCACTATATAGTAGTATACCGCACGACCTTGGCCTAATCAAATTAGAAGAGGAGATCTCTAAAACCGATTTGATTGGTTCTGAACGTATGGCGTTCATTCTTGAAAGTGTGAGATTTATATTAAACAACAATTACTTCAAGTTTGAAGAGGATTTTTTCATCCAACGAAGAGGTACGGCTATGGGCACTAAATTTGCGCCCAGCTACGCCAACCTTTACATGTCAGCTTGGGAGAGCAAGTTCGTGTACGGGTCGCGTGGCTGGGCGCAAGGAAGTGTCCATTTTTTTAGACGCTATATTGACGACATCTTTTTCATTTGGAGGGGAGGAGTGGAGTCACTACTACTCTTTCTCGAGAGTTTGGATAGTCCAGAATGGGGAATTAAACTAGATAGCGTTTGGAGCGAGAACCAAGTCAATTTTTTAGATTTACTTATATATGTAGAGGAGGAACATATTAAATCCAAAACCTTTTTTAAGGAAGTCGATACTAATACATTTATAGATCGCACTAGTTGTCACTATCCGCCCTGGCTCAAAGGCGTCCCTAAAGGGCAATTCACGAGACTCAGGAGGAATTGTTCCGATTATGACACTTATAAAGAACAGGCCTTGTCCCTCAAGCAGGATTTTGTAGACAAAGGGTACGATAATGCGGAGTTGGACAACATAATTCTCGAATTGTCTCAGACAGATAGGGACAATTATCTTAACTATAAACCTAGGAGTAAGGGAACCAATGAGGTTCTTTTCATTTGTGATTACAGTAGCAAAGCAGATAAGATAAAGAGAATCTTAAAAAAACACTGGTCAGTACTCAAAAACGATGTAGACCTTAGGGAAGTTATAGGGCCCACCCCTCGAATAGTTTTTAGGGGGGCCAATAACATCAAATCCAACTTGGTGCGTAGTAAACCCAAGAGAAAAGAGGGCAACAACACCAATCATTTCGGGTTAAAAGAGGGCTTCTATCAATGTGGAATGTGTCTGGCCTGTAGATCTACCTCTAATAAGAGAAGTTATATGGGTTCTTACACCAACCGTAAATATCATAAGCAGGTCCAGATTAAGGGGATTCTGAATTGTTGTTCCAAAAATGTAATTTACATGCTAGAGTGTCCCTGTGGATTAGGCTATATAGGGCGTACTAAAAGAGCTCTCAATGTGAGGATAGCAGAACATGCTAGGAATATTAGAAACAGTTGAGAAGCACTCAGTTTCTTTACACTGCAAAATACACCATAACAGCTCTCCCGTTGGGATTAAATTTTGGGCATTAGAACAGATAAAAAAAGTAGAGACGGAAGAAAATCTACCCAACAAATTAGGAAGGGCTGAAATGAGACATATCTTTGAGCATGGTACTATGGTCCCCAATGGACTTAATGATGATTTTGAAGTTATACACTTTCTTTAGAAATATTGGGGGCACTTCACATTCCACATTTGGGAAATATAATAATTGTGTCACATACTGTATAGTACGGACTCCACCATCTATTTAAGATGATGGTACCAATTTTCACTTATATATGAATTGCTTTATACCATCAATTACATATATTTTCCATCCTAATGCGTTGGGTTCTCCATGTGAGGCCACAACAACCTCCACCTACTTACACACTAATAGCTTTTACTGATGATTAGCATCACGATTTGATGAATATCACCCGTTTTTCCATAATGTCTAGATTTGCATTCATTTAGATACAAGCTGTACAGATGACAACACATTTTTTCATAATTAACCGTATAATAGATTCTTTCACATTTCCATTAGCACACTGTAGCAAAGTAACACACTCACATTCCATATCATGGCTCATTCTTCTATTTCCTGGAGGGCAATATATATATTTCACTTTTTTACCCACTGTATACAACGTCAGTACCATTCTAATAGGCCCCATACTAGATCTTGGGTGCCATAGATACCGTATCTGAGCCACTAGCCCCTTTTTTTGTGAGGTCTCACAGATTTTCACACATTCAGAAGCGTTAGCTTCCCTAATACTACTCATATGACTTGTATTAATATTTTCACATTTCTCAATCTAGCTGTACATATTACAGTACACTTCCCCATAGGGATCCACACAATAGTGAGTATTTTCCTATTAGTCCACAGTCTATGTAATACACATTTAATTGTGTTTCCTCCTCCATTGCCATTAGAATAGTCCTATATGGCGATTTTGATAGTACAATTCACTTACACGTACTCCTTATAAATGTTTTATTTAGCAGCACAACACCAAGCAGTTCACTGTACATTATAGGAGGGATACTTTCACCTCCGTTGATTGTTTTTGGTATTCCTAAAATGTGGAGTGTGAGGAATCTCATATCGCTCTAGAGAGCTGTTCACACATTTCACCGATGTGCCCACTGTTACTTATGATAGTACCTTTATCTACATATGGATGGCCCTTTATAAGGTGATTGGAGCTATAGATAACCAGTCCTTAATACATCTGAGCCACTAGCCTCCCTTTTCTATCTGCTAGAGTTTGAGGAGAGGATCCGCACCATCGCACGCCGATCGAAAGTGGAAATCGAACAACACGCATGCGCAAAATGGCGGACATCCATCCTGAAACGCAAATATCGCTAATGCGCACGCGCAAGATGGCGGACCCGCGGAGGAACTCACATCTTGTTAGTTCCAGGCGTGGAGTATACGCCCACCAACTAATTACACCTGGGGACAATTAGAACTGTAACCTATATATTGTGATCCACATATCCACCTGTAAACCGACTGAGGAAGCCACAGGGTGTGGCGAAACGCGTCTGGGTATACTGGCTGAGCCAGATATTGTATTTTATTTATTTTATACTGTTTTTATGTTATATTAAATTTTCATTGCATCAGTCCCTGGTGTTTTTTGCTGGTTAAAGAGGTTTTCATGGACTTTCCCTCGAATAAGTCCACAAGCTGTTGATCCCAGAGCTTGGCTTTAAGCTCCAACCCACGTGAGTGTAATTCCTTTATCAGTACTTCACTGTGTGTGCAACAGATCTACGCAAAGAGTTTTCTCTTCTCTCCCACATGCTTCTTTACATACCATCATCGGAAGCGAACCATCACTACTGAAGGTGGCAGGTCACCTCCTCCAGAAGAAAACTTATGACCATATGCGATGACCCGCTCAGAGCCAGTGTTGGGGCTCTTCTCTTGTGAGTGGGAATAACTTAGCATTCATAGCACATGTTGGTATATTTCGTCTGCACTATTGTATTTCCTTTGTTTTTTATAAACGCATGAGGACGGGATAATACAAGAGAACCATCATAAGATCCTACAGCGACATCCATCGCGCCGCCAGTTACGTATTCGTTGTTCATTGTTCACTGGTTTGGGGGAAACCACTGAGTGCTGGTTGGCTTAGGAGATTTGGTGGCGGTACAGGCAGGGGCGCCTACCATTTTGTTTGTGTTTTATCGTTGGGATAGTAAATTCCCCCACTGGTAATTGGCAGCCCTAGCATGTCTCTCTTAGAATACAGAAACCGTATTGGAAGTAATGTAGAATCTATGTTGGGAGGCACTTTTGTGTCTTCCCAACTGAAAGAGTTCAATAATGAGGATAATAAAAAACCGCTGTTAGACTTGGAAAAAAATTTGATCAAAGAAATGAAAATTAAATTGGAAATAGCTACCCTTGAGAAATACAAAAAAGACAGAATTACTCCTAGGGGTTTGAGGTTCCAGAAAACACCCTCTTCTGATAAAGATGATGCTGAATTCATCTCAGGATGGAATACACTATTAGAGGGTTTTGCCGTCACGATGATGGATTATGTCATTCAGAAGAGAAAAGATAAGCTTCCTAACATCAATATTCTTGTTGAAGACCTGTCCAAACAAATTGAACATGAATATTCCAGTAGGGATTTAGTAGACATACATAAAAATTTGGGGGATAAACTGGAAAGAATTGAAAAGGAAGTCTTGGTGATCAAAAAACGTAAATATGAGAGGGATGTGGAGGATTATAGGAGAGGGAATGTGCACAAAAAATATGAAGACACTAGAATAGATAATAGACACCTAAACCACAGGGTGGAATCTACCAATACCGATGGATGGACAGAAGTCAAACATAGACGGTATGAGGGGAGACCAAACCCCCACCGTAAGAACTGGAGAAATGAATATAATTACAAAAATACCTATCAGGATAATGACAGTAGATACAGAGCCCCGCACCAGAGGGATGCCCATCATTCTTTTCCTGATAGACAACGGTATAGAGATCGTGGGTATTACAATCAACAAGATAGACGGCAGTGGGATAGACCATATCATTACGGGCGAGACATGGAAAGACATTTTCATGAAAGGAATCATACGGACACTGCAACACACAATTTCACTCCTATTGCACCCCCCAAGAAAAGGGAGAGAGAACCAATTGAGAGTATTGTTCCTCTCAGGAACAGATATGAACCACTAGAAGAGCAGAAAGAGGAGGAGGTTTTTTGGAGGGACCCCCTGAACAAGAACAGCGGGCAGGGACCTCACAGAGACCTCGATACCAGATTAGAAAGGGGGGGAGGGCAAAAGAGACCTTGGGAAAGGTCAGAAGAGGGTCGAGAGCAGGAAAACTCGTACGTGAGAGAAAAAAGAGAAAGGAAACGATCCCCATGAAAGGTATTTTTAATTTGAGTGACAAAGTTCTCACTAGATCAGAGATAAGTGTCCTGAATAAGGGTCTCAAATTTGCCCCCTCCAATCGGCTCGATAAGTTTGGGGTTTTTATCGATTTACAAAGATTCAAACGTAAATTGAGTTTGAAGAAATATTTCCTTAAGCAACCAGTGGAAAGGGAGGCTGTGCAGACCTGTACTTCTAATATGCACACTACCCTTAAAAACAAGTCTAAATTTTATCCGAGACATATGGTCTCGGATGAAATTAAGATGTTTGAAGGTTTAGTCATGAAAGATATAGAGAAACTATCCACTAAATTAGACAAACAAAATCTCACTAAAGAAGAACGCACGGCCTTAAAGGATCTCCAGAATGATCCCAACATCATCATTAAACCCGCCGACAAGGGCGGCGGGATAGTGATTTGGTCGAAGGAATCATATAGAGGGGAGGCTCTTCACATTTTGGAGGATAATTCCACCTACACCAAACTGACAAAAGATCCAGTCAGCGAGATAAGACACAGATTGGTACCCTTCTTACAAGAAGGCTTAGATAAAAATATTCTCAATAAATCTGAATTTGATTATTTATCTTTAGAATTTACCAAAGTACCTTATTTTTATATCCTTCCTAAGGTCCACAAAAACCCCCTCAAACCCCCAGGAAGACCTATAGTGGCGGGGATAGATTCGATCAGTAGCCGTTTATCTGAATATGTTGATGTACTCCTCCAGCCATTGGTTTGCAAGATTCCATCTTATTTAAAAGACACAATTAGTATGTTACAAACATTAAAAGAGGTAATTTGGCAAAAGGGAGACCTTTTAGTCACTTGTGATGTCAACTCATTATATAGTAGTATACCGCATGACCTTGGCCTAATTAAATTAGAAGAGGAGATCTCTAAAACCGATTTGATTGGTTCTGAACATATGGCGTTCATTCTCGAAAGTGTGAGATTTATATTAAACAATAATTACTTCAAGTTTGAAGAGGATTTTTACATCCAACGAAGAGGTACGGCTATGGGCACTAAATTTGCGCCCAGCTACGCCAACCTTTACATGTCAGCTTGGGAGAGCAAGTTCGTGTACGGGTCGCGTGGCTGGGCGCAAGGAAGTGTCCATTTTTTTAGACGCTATATTGACGACATCTTTTTTATTTGGAGGGGAGGAGTGGGGTCACTATTACTCTTTCTTGAGAGTTTAGACAGTCCAGAATGGGGTATTAAACTAGACAGCATTTGGAGCGAAAACAAAGTCAACTTCTTGGATTTACTCATATATGTAGAGGAGGAATGTATTAAATCCAAGACTTTTTTTAAGGAAGTTGATACTAATACATTTATAGATTGCACTAGCTGTCACTATCCCCCCTGGCTCAAAGGTGTCCCTAAAGGGCAATTCACGAGACTCAGGAGGAATTGTTCCGATCATGACACTTATAAAGAACAGGCCCTGTCCCTTAAGCAGGATTTTGTAGACAAAGGGTACGATAATGCGGAGTTGGACAACACAATTCTTGAATTGTCTCAGACAGATAGGGACAATTATCTTAACTACAAACCTAAGAGCAAGGGAACTAATGAGGTTCTTTTTATTTGTGATTACAACAGCAAAGCAGATAAGATAAAGAGGATTTTAAGAAAACATTGGTCAGTACTCAAAAATGATGTGGACCTTGGGGGAGTTATAGGGCCCACCCCTCGAATAGTTTTTAGGGGGGCCAATAATATTAAATCTAACTTGGTGCGTAGTAAACCCAAGAGAAAAGAGGGTAACAACACCAATCATTTCGGGTTAAAAGAGGGCTTCTATCAATGTGGGATGTGTCTGGCCTGTAGATCCACCTCCAATAAGAAAAGTTATATAGGCTCATATACCAATCGCAAATATCATAAACAGGTTCAGATTAAAGGGATTCTGAATTGCTGTTCCAAAAATGTAATTTACATGCTAGAGTGTCCCTGTGGATTAGGTTATATAGGGCGTACTAAAAGAGCTCTCAATGTGAGGATAGCAGAACATGCTAGGAATATTAGAAACAGTTATGAGAAGCACTCAGTTTCTTTACACTGCAAAATACACCATAACAGCTCTCCCGTTGGGATTAAATTTTGGGCATTAGAACAGATAAAAAAAGTAGAGACGGAAGAAAATCTACCCAACAAATTAGGAAGGGCTGAAATGAGACATATCTTTGAGCATGGTACTATGGTCCCCAATGGACTTAATGATGATTTTGAAGTTATACACTTTCTTTAGAAATATTGGGGGCACTTCACATTCCACATTTGGGAAATATAATAATTGTGTCACATACTGTATAGTACGGACTCCACCATCTATTTAAGATGATGGTACCAATTTTCACTTATATATGAATTGCTTTATACCATCAATTACATATATTTTCCATCCTAATGCGTTGGGTTCTCCATGTGAGGCCACAACAACCTCCACCTACTTACACACTAATAGCTTTTACTGATGACTAGCATCACTATTCGATTAATATCACACGTTTTTCCACATTATCCAGATTTACATCCTTTTAGATACAAGCTGTACAGATGACAACACACCTTCTCATAGGGAATCGCATAATAGATCCATTCACAATTCCATTAGCACACTGTTGCAACGTAACACACACACATTCCAATCATGGCTTATCCTTCTATTTCCTGGAGGGCAATATATATATTTCACTTTTTTACCCACTGTATACAACGTCAGTACCATTATTATAGGCCCCATACTAGATCTTGGGTGCCATAGATACCGTATCTGAGCCACTAGCCCCTTTTTTTGTGAGGTCTCACAGATTTTCACACATTCAGAAGCGTTAGCTTCCCTAATACTACTCATATGACTTGTATTAATATTTTCACATTTCTCAATCTAGCTGTACATATTACAGTACACTTCCCCATAGGGATCCACACAATAGTGAGTATTTTCCTATTAGTCCACAGTCTATGTAATACACATTTAATTGTGTTTCCTCCTCCATTGCCATTAGAATAGTCCTATATGGCGATTTTGATAGTACAATTCACTTACACGTACTCCTTATAAATGTTTTATTTAGCAGCACAACACCAAGCAGTTCACTGTACATTATAGGAGGGATACTTCACCTCCGTTGATTGTTTTTGGTATTCCTAAAATGTGGAGTGTGAGGAATCTCATATCGCTCTAGAGAGCTGTTCACACATTTCACCGATGTGCCCACTGTTACTTATGATAGTACCTTTATCTACATATGGATGGCCCTTTATAAGGTGATTGGAGCTATAGATAACCAGTCCTTAATACATCTGAGCCACTAGCCTCCCTTTTCTATCTGCTAGAGTTTGAGGAGAGGATCCGCACCATCGCACGCCGATCGAAAGTGGAAATCGAACAACACGCATGCGCAAAATGGCGGACATCCATCCTGAAACGCAAATATCGCTAATGCGCATGCGCAAGATGGCGGACCCGCGGAGGAACTCACATCTTGTTAGTTCCAGGCGTGGAGTATACGCCCACCAACTAATTACACCTGGGGACAATTAGAACTGTAACCTATATATTGTGATCCACATATCCACCTGTAAACCGA
Organism: Leptobrachium leishanense; assembly: GCA_009667805.1. Classification (NCBI taxonomy): domain Eukaryota; kingdom Metazoa; phylum Chordata; class Amphibia; order Anura; family Megophryidae; genus Leptobrachium; species Leptobrachium leishanense. The sequence continues at coordinate 340,847,156 of CM019063.1, forward strand.
CTGAGGAAGCCACAGGGTGTGGCGAAACGCGTCTGGGTATACTGGCTGAGCCAGATATTGTATTTTATTTATTTTATACTGTTTTTATGTTATATTAAATTTTCATTGCATCAGTCCCTGGTGTTTTTTGCTGGTTAAAGAGGTTTTCATGGACTTTCCCTCGAATAAGTCCACAAGCTGTTGATCCCAGAGCTTGGCTTTAAGCTCCAACCCACGTGAGTGTAATTCCTTTATCAGTACTTCACTGTGTGTGCAACAGATCTACGCAAAGAGTTTTCTCTTCTCTCCCACATGCTTCTTTACATACCATCATCGGAAGCGAACCATCACTACTGAAGGTGGCAGGTCACCTCCTCCAGAAGAAAACTTATGACCATATGCGATGACCCGCTCAGAGCCAGTGTTGGGGCTCTTCTCTTGTGAGTGGGAATAACTTAGCATTCATAGCACATGTTGGTATATTTCGTCTGCACTATTGTATTTCCTTTGTTTTTTATAAACGCATGAGGACGGGATAATACAAGAGAACCATCATAAGATCCTACAGCGACATCCATCGCGCCGCCAGTTACGTATTCGAAATACACAAAAGGAACTGACATAAACTGGAACATAAATAACAGAGGCAAAAACTAAACAAGGATGAACAAACGGAGGATAACAGGAACACAGCAAGGAGCTCTCAGGACACAAGTCGCAAGGAGACCAGGCAAAGTAAAATGACCCAGCAATGTACTATAGGTACATTGCTCTAATATAGTCAGGGGAATCAAGGCAAGGGTAAACAGGTGAGCAGCACACAGAGAACCAATTAACCCCTGGGAGGCCACCCAGGAATTGGCAGCAACAGCAACACAAGGGAAAAAATACAATATACAAATACAGAGGGCAGGAAGACAGGTATGCCAGCATGGAACGTGACAGGTACGCTTATCCTTTCTAACTGGTGCTGGCCGTCTTAAGCAGCAGCAACATACAGAGGATTTGGTGGATTGGCTAACCAGGCCATCCTCATCCTCCCAGTCCTCTGCCAGCCAGGCTTGTAGTGCTTTACAGTGCACCTCAGCTGCCAAAGCATCTAATACAGCCTCCATGTCCACAGCTACTCCTGCCGTAGCCTCACTATCACACACGGAGGAGTCAGCTGAATTGTTTGACTACAATGACAGTGACATGCTGCTTGAGGATGCGCAGCAGCTACAGTGCTCTGATTCAATCTCTGAGGTTGAGGAAGGGAGTATAATCAACCTAGAGGAAGGGGGTGCCAGTGACACACAAATAACTGGCACTCATGTTGCCCCAGCAGCTGCAGCATACTGCCAAGTTGGCTCCAGTGACGAGGAGATAGGGGGTGATGACAATGATAATGAGGTCACTGACTCCTGGGTGCCTGATCGAACAGAGGAGTCAAGTGAGGAGGAGGAGGCACAACAAACACGAGGCACAACATCCTCTATGACCAACCATAGCACTAGCCAGTCCAAGGCATCAGATGTCAGAGCTGCTCAGGTGCAGAGAGCTGTTGTCTCAAAGCACACATCCAGGAACTCTGCTGTCTGGGAGTTCTTTAAGAAATGTGCAGCAGACCGCACCATTGCTATTTGTAATCTATGTCAGATGAGGCTCAAGCGTGGGAAAGACACCGGACGCTTGGGTACCACGTGCTTGAGGCGACATATGACCACCTGCCACGCATCCCATTGGCGCAAAACTTTGCGTAGTTCCTCCTCATCTGTCTCTACCCCCACTGTATGTCCTGCCATGTCATTGCCTGCTACAACCTCCACTGACAGGGATGATGCTACAGTAATGGATGTACCAGGTCCTTCCTCACAATGTGACAGCATCCCATCAGCTGAAAATTTATGCAGTCAGATTACGTTGCCCCAGCTGCTGCAGCGAAAGAAAAAATATAGTCCCAACCACCCCCAAGCACAGCGTCTAAATGCCATCTTAGCAAAATTACTCGCATTACAGCTGCTGCCTTTCCAGCTGGTGGACTCTGCTTTCTTCCATGAATTTGCTGAATGTGCTGTACCACAGTGGCAGGTTCCAAAACGCCATTACTTTTCACAGAAGGCCATTCCAGCACTATACCAGCACGTGGAAGACAATGTTATCAAGTCATTGGGAAAGGCAGTCAGCAGCAAGGTGCATGTGACTTTAGACACGTGGTCCAGCAATCATGGACAGGGCCGTTACATTTCCTTCACGGCACACTGGGTAACTCTAATTGCAGCTGGGAGGGATCCAAGATGGGGCTCTGTGCTGGAGCTTGTTTATCCACCACGCCTCCAGAAAGCTGCTTGTATGAGGTCTGTCTGCTCCACCACCACCTCTCCCTCTTCTTCCTCCTCCTCCTCCTTCTCTGTCTCTGGCGAAGTGGCAGTTAAACAGACGCATGACAGGGGCTACGTAATGGCTCAAGCAAAAAGATGCCATACTGTGCTTGAGCTGGTTTGTTTAGGGGACAGGAGCCACACCGACCCAGAAATTCTGTCAGCTCTGCAGGGGCAGGTGCAGAGATGGTTAACACCACGCCAGCTTCAGCTGGGAATGGTCGTCTGTGATAATGGCAGCAACCTTCTCTCCGCCCTACGCCTGGGTAAGTTGACGCATGTACCATGCCTAGCACACGTCCTAAATCTGGTGGTACAGCATTTCCTAACCAGGTACCCAGGGCTGACAGAGCTTCTCAGCCAGACCAGAAAAGTCTGCAGCCACTTCAGACGGTCATTCCCAGCAAGTGTTCGCCTAGCAGATATTCAAAGAGAATTCCACCTTCCCACAAACCATCTGATCTGTGACATGCCCACAAGGTGGAGCTCGACATTAGCAATGCTGCAATGACTGCACAAGCAACAGAGGGCCATCAACGAGTACCTGTGTGAGTATGGCACAAGGACAGGTTCAGGTCAACTTGGTTCCCCCCCGCAGTGGCTGATGATCAAGGATGCATGCACTGTACTGTCACCATTTGAGGAGGCAACGAGGATGGTGAGCAGGGACAGTGCATGCATCAGTGACACAATTCCTTTAGTGTTCCTGCTGGAGCACACTCTGCAGGGAATTATAGATGTGGCTCTAGAGGAAGAGCAGCGGGAGGAAGAGGAGGCCTTCCCTAGCTCTCAAGGCCCCAGTCTTTCCGCAGACAGCATTCCAGCGGGTCCTCTTCAGATCAGACAGGAGGAGGATGAGGAGGAGGAGGAATATTTAAGTAGTGGGGGCATTGAAGGTGGGGATTCCTCAAGGGAGGGTTTTGTGTGCCCAGAAACACAAGGACTAATATGTGGCTGGGAGGAGGAAGTGCACAATGGGGTCATCCTCATTGACCAGGAAGACTCGGAAGCTAATGCCACCTCCAACCTACGCTGCATGAGCTCCCTTATCCTGAAAAGCCTGGTAAAGGACCCCAGGATTCGTGCTATCAAGGAGAGGGATCATTACTGGTTGGCAAGCCTTCTTGATCCACGATACAAGGGTAAAGTTGCAGAGCACATCCTGCCCGCACAGAGGGAGCACAGGATTAAAAAACTTGAGGACGCTGTAAAGCGACACTTGTGTAACACCTTTCCAGGCACTGGTAGGTTACCAAGTGATGACACAGGTGCTTCTGAGGCTGCGGATGATCAGAAGAATAGTGGTGAAGGCCGGGGCCGCTTGACTGATGCATTTTTTAAATTTTTTTAGTCCACGACGCCCAGGGATGTCAAATGTAGGCACCCATTGCCAGCGTCTTCACCGTATGGTGCAGGACTACCTAGGGGCAAGGGCAGACCTGGATACCTTTCCAGCAGATGATCCACTGGCTTACTGGGTGTTGAGACTGGATCACTGGCCAGAACTTAGCCAATATGCTATGCAGCTACTAGGTTGCCCTTCATTCAGCGTGCTTTCTGAAAGGACGTTCAGTGCCGCTGGAGGTTTTGTCACAGACAAAAGAGTGCGTCTGTCCACCGACTCTGTAGACCGGCTGACATTTATAAAAATGAATCAGTCCTGGATCAGCAGCTATCAATCCCCTGATGCTAACGTAATGGAATAGATTGGGGATGTCTTCTGCATTCACAAAACCTCCAGCACTGAACTCTTCCACAATACCACAAAGGGGTTACGGTGTGAAGGCACTTGCTGCCACCAAAGGCACAATATTTGGGTGCACTGACGCCTGTACCAGATTTATATCATTTTCATTTTTTGGACTGCAGGATCCAACCCTGCACTCTTCCACAATACCACAAAAGGGTTACGGTGTGAAGGCACTTGCTGCCACCAAAGGCACAACATTTGGCTGCACTGACGCCTGTACCAGATTTATATAATTTTAATTTTTTGGAACGCAGGGTCCAACCCTGCACTCTTCCACAATATGACAGAGGGGTTACGGTGTGACGGCACTGTTGCCGACACTAAAGGCCCATTTTTAAAGCACCTATTGTTACTTTCATCCAAAGCCTGCATATGTTTCACCATAATTTAGCCAAAAAAATCACTAAACTTGTTCTGCGTGTCCTAAAAGGTCTCCTCTTTTAATACAGACTGCCGCCCCAAGCAGTTGTTTATGAATAGATTAAAGGAAAACCATTTACCGTCATTTGAAACGTCATTTTTTTGTTTTTAAATGTTTCTATACATCCTAGAAATCCACCACTTCATGGGCAGGTTATGGGGACCTCCTAGGCACGATATTTGAAGGAATTTTTGGTTTTTATTTTTAACCCTTATTTCATGGAAAACTCACTGTCCCTTTAAAAACTTTTTTTTTTACTTTTTGTCCTTGTTTCCTGTCCCCCAGGGCACTATCCGGACCCCCATACACCTTTTATGGCAAATATCTTGCATATATGCCGTCTTGCAGGGCACTCTAAAAACCGAACTTTCGAGTCCCATTGACTTGCATTGAGTTCGGTTCGTGTACACGTTCGAACTCGAACTTTTGAAATTGTTCGAGTTCGAATGCGAACCAAACACGGGGGTGTTCGGCTCATCCCTAATAATGATGTACTCCTTCCGGAGTTAACATGACCTCTCATAGATAGGCTAAGCGTAGAACGCCAGTCACGAGGGAAGGTGGATTTGGCTACGCTAAGTACAATTGAGATTATGCCTCTGTGCCTTAGTTGTATGTTGGTCGCTAACATATAGTTACCGTATTATAGTAGCAATCTAGTCTTAGATTAGAGGGGCAAAGGTTTAAAAGTAACATCATGAAGCATTATTTTACTGAGAGGGTGGTGGATACATGGAACAACCTTCCAGTTGAAGTGGTAGAGGCCAAAACAGTGATTGAATTTAAGCAGGCATGGGATAGGCATAAAGCTATCCTAAACAAAAGATAAACCCAGGTAAAGTATCCGTGTAATTGGGCAGACTAGATGGGCCGAAAGGTTCTTATCTGCCGACATTTTCTATGTTTCTATATGCTGCAAGTACTGTTTTGGGCATAGTGGTGGGACAAGGCCCATGCAGTGGGATAAAAGCCTAAGCACTTTATCCCAGTAGCCAGTGATAAGCGGGCAATGCCAGAATAAGTGGAGGAGAGAACCAGGGCTGCTCCCACATCGCCAACACATTCCAGACTGTCCGTTCATGTGAGCCAGCCTACTTGGGGTCAAGTACCATCTATACAAAAGTTTGAGGTGCGATTCCCGCAAGTTAGTGCTCCTAGTACATTTATAAACCGTCTCGGTGGTGTAGTACTGGCCATCCCTGGAGGCGGTCATAGATAAGTCCTTTTCCCATCTGGTCATATATGGCAATTTCCTACTGTGGGGAGTGGATAAATGGCTTTCGTAGCACAGAGATAGCTGTTTCCTCACAACCTTCCTGCCCAGACATAGTTTGTGAAAGGCCGTCAAATCTGTCGGCGCAAAGAAAATCAACCCTTGTTGAGTCAGTGTGTTTCACGCTAAGGTAAGTGAAGCAGTGGCGGGTGGGGATGGCAAACTCCTGCACTAAGTCCGAAAAGGGTTTCAGAGAGGAGGGCATGAAAAGGTGACTGATATGGGTAAGGCCCCTCTTCAGGTCTAGGTTCAAGTCTGGGACAGTGCGGCAGAGGAAATGCAATAGGGCAAGGCTCAGTAAGGTGTATGGGCGTACCAGTGGTCTACCCCACTGTCGCCATGACATGAGGGAAAGCAAGGACAAAGGCAAAATGCCCTCAATTTTACGGTGTGAAGTCAGCCAGGTTGTTCCACTCCTTCAGGTACTGTAATCCAGTGGTGACATCAGGGATAATGTGCAGAACATCTTCGCGCCACACAAGGAGCTTAATGGGGAAGCCCCAACGATACGCCAGCTTATGATTAAGAACAAGCTTGGTAAGAGACGAGAAATCACAGCGTTTAGACATGGTCAACGCCGACAAGTCTGCAAAAAAGGAGATTTCAGCAAAGACATGGACTTTCTGGAGAACATCATCAAAGCCTATTTAACAGGATGTTACTTCACTGCAGAGGGATTTAGATAGATTGGTGGACTGGACACTTAAATGGCAGATGAAATTTAATGTAGGCTTGTGCACCGATTTTTTTTTCGGTTCGATTCGATTCGATTTTTCGGATTTTTAAACTTTTCGATTCGGCTCGTTTCGACCGATTTCTGTTTCGATTCGGTTCGGCTCGACTCGTTTTTTCGTGTACATTTTTTTTTTCCGAATTTCGACCATTTTTCGTATTTTCGTGTCACTTAGCTCGTTTTTTGTATCGACTTTCGTATTTTCGGAAATTTTCGTTTTTCGGAATTGTAAATGGTTTCGGAATATCGACCATTTTTCGTATTTTCGTGTCACTTAGCTCGTTTTTTGTATCGACTTTTTGTATTTTCGGAAATTTTCGTTTTTCGGAATTGTAAATGGTTTCGGAATATCGACCATTTTTCGTATTTTCGTGTCACTTAGCTCGTTTTTTGTATCGACTTTTCGTATTTTCGGAAATTTTCGTTTTTCGGAATTGTAAATGGTTTCTGAATATCGACCATTTTTCGTATTTTCGTGTCACTTAGCTCGTTTTTTGTATCGACTTTTCGTATTTTTTGGAAATTTTCGTTTTTTCGGAACGTCTGTTATCCTCGTTTCAAAGCAATAAATTTCGATTTGACACATTTCAAGTACATTCGAAAATTCCGAAAATATTTCCTTTCGGCTCGGAAAACTTTTCGGATCTGCCATTTTCGGATCTAAAAATTTTCGGAAAATCGGCCGCATCCGAAAACACGAATCGGGAAATTTCGTGAAAATTCCGAAATTCCGAAACCCGAAACGCACATCCCTAATTTAATGTAGATAAATGCAAAGTTATGCACTTTGGAGTGAAGAACACACAAGTAACTTATACCCCAAATGTTACGGTGTGTGGCATAGTAGCTCTGAACCCTCCTCTATGTTCTTGTTTTTGGTTATTGCAGCACACATTTGAGTTATGTAAAGCTTTCTGCTTTAGTCTCTAGGGGAAAAGTAATTCCATTGTAGTGCATTTAGTGGTGAGTATCACCTCCAGCCAGTGTGAGCAGTGTTGGGAGTGGAGGGTCGTGAACAAAGAAGTGTAATGCTCCATGGAAAATCTCTTTGATGCTTGCAGAGACAGCAAAACGCTACCAGTACAGTAAGGCATTCGACACACCAATATCGTTGAACCATCTAAATGAAGAGCAGCAAGCGATGATGAAGAGGATGCTCAGAGAAGAACGTCATGCTTTTGCTCGAGATGATAAGGACATGGGCTGTATTCCATCATTAAAGATGCATATCTCTAAAAGATCAAACTCCTGTTCAGAAGACCTATAATTCAGGCCTGAAGCCATTGCATCAAGAAGTCAAGGAGTACCTACAGGACCTTCTAAATTGAAGATGGATCACAAAATCAAACTCCTCACCAATTGTCTGCGTGAGAAAGAAGGACGGCAGACTGCGTCTCTGCTGCGACTACCGAGAGTTGAACCAGAAGTCAATACCTGATAGACATCCCATTCCCAGGATCCAGGACATGTTGGACAGTTTAACCCTTTTGCTGCTGAGCCATTTCACGCCTGTGTGCTGAGCTCATTTTTACCTCTTTAGCTCATCATGTTTAAATGCGTTTTGAAGCCACGTTTTATTATACCACCCAGACAAATTATATATCGTTCTTTCCAGCAAACTCGGCAGATTCATAATATATCATTATTATATGTATACGTCATGTTCTGCCTGTATATTATAACAAAAAATGTAACAAAATTAGAATTTCCAATAATTTACAGCGTGTAAAGTGTTTTTTTTCTCTTTTTATCATGCGAGTGTTTGCGATTATATTTTCTATGGGTTGCGCTTATTAACAAAATTAGAAATGGGGATTCGTTCCATTTCTTTGGGGGAAAATTACGTGCTTTTTACAAATGCCCCCATTTGTGCAGCATCATTGTTCACATTATAATTGAAATGGGAACAATATTGCTGCAATAACAAAACAAAAAAAGCAAAACAATTTTTTTATTTTTTTTATTAATTTATTTATTTTTACACTTAACATGATCATGTTTAGTATCATTGGCAAGGCCATGCTCTGGCCGTTCCAATGCTATCAAACTTCAACCCCTAGCTGCCACGGATCAGGAGATAGGGGGTTCATTGGAACCCCCTATCTCCACCATAGGCGGCAGCTAGGGGTTAACTCCAGAACTGACATCAACGTGCTATGCGCGATGACGCCAGTTGGAGATCCCGGAAGCTTGGCCGACATCCAAGAGGGAGGGGACCAGGGACTTGTTGGTGCCGAATCAGGATCCAGCCCCCTAGGGTGTAAAGACAGCCGCCGCTTGGAAGGGCAGGCTGTGCCCTTCCAAGCACTGCCTGCCTTTTTGGGCTGCCCCAGCCGATCAGGAAGGAGAGAGGTCCAAAGGACCTCCCCTTCAGGCACTTTCCCGGCACTCGCGGGGGGTTGCCTGGGAATGACGTCTATTGTGGCCGCCAGGGTCCCGGACGGGGGGCTGCAGCGATCGGCCGGAATCCCGGCCGATCGCTGCCTCCTGTGCTAGGACGCACTCAGAGCGTCCATAGCACAGGAGAACCACTTGGCTGGACGCGATAATCGCGTCCTTAGCAGCAAAGTGGTTAAGTGGAAAATCCTGGTTTTCCAAATAAGACCAGGAGTAAGCCTGCTACCAAAGGTGCCTTGACAAGAAAAGCCATCCTCTCCCAGCTTTCATTGCCCCTTAGGCCTTGTATGACTGGGTAAGCATTCCATTTGGTTTAAGTTCAGCTCTAGCGGTATTTCCGAGAAGTTTGGAAGACTGTCGGGCCTTAGAGATGACATATGTCAGCCCTATTTAGATGATAACTTGGTACACAGCATATCTTTTGAGGACCATGTCCAGCAAATACAGACAATTTTGTGTCGGTATCAGCAACATGGCATCAAACTCACCACAAAGAAGAGTGAATTGTTCAAGCTAAAGTAATATTATTGGACAACATGGTGTCAAAAGATGGCTAGTCAATGGACCAAGCAGAGGTGGCCCCAGTTCAGGCCCTTAAAAAAAGGAAGCAAGCAACAGTAAGGGAGCGCTGGAAAGTATTGAGATTTATCTCCTATTACAGGTCCTATGTCCAGAACTTTTCACAGATTGCCAATCCACTGTATGATTTACTATCAGTTCCACTGTCAAGTGATAAATCAGTAGGGAGCAAAGGTCCCCCTAACAAAAAGAAAGTACCAGGGGCAAGAAAACAGGGTCAACTGCGATGTTGAACCCCTATCACCTGGACAGACCAACAATAGGAAGTACTGACCCAGTTAGCTGACTGCTTGTCTAATCTGCTAGTGCCATACTACCCAGACCTCAATCAAACCTTTTGTGTTGCATTTTGATGTCTGCCAAGAAGGACTGGGAGTGTTACTCTACCAGCAGAGGGATGGAAAACTGAAGGTCATTGCATATGGGTCCAGGACTCTTACGCCACCAGAGTAAAAGTACATGCATTCAGGTAAACTGGAATTCCTGGCATTAAAGTGGGCTATATGTGAGCATTTCAGGGATTATTTATATCATGCACCTTCATTCGTTGTATATAAACATTCATGTATGAGCTGACTACTGCTGAATTCAACTGGGCAGAGGTGGATCGCAGAGTTGGATGATTTCAACTTCACAATCAAATTTCGCCCCGGCAAATCCAATGCAGGTGTGGATGGCCTATTGAGAATGCCACTAGACATTAATGCATTTATACCGCAGTGCATTGAAGAGGTCAGTCAGGAGATTTTCAGGGTGTACACACAAGCAATTATCGTGCGACAAATGGAAGCAACGTCGTACTTCAATTCAGTAACATTAAAGGTTATGGAAGAACAAGGGGAGAGGGATCAACTACTGGAGTCCATCCAGCCAATCCCAAGAAACAAAATCAGAAAAGTACAGCAAAGAGATCGAGTGATTAATAAAATACTCGGCTCCAAAGCCAGAAATCACAGACTCTTCCTGTTTAGTAATGATATCACTCAGCTTAGACATCAACATGGTTAAGTCTGTTGGATCCATATATATTGGCCCTGACGTAATGTCACGTTCGCTGTCCCGCTCACCCCTCACAACCGTGGTGGGAATCCTTTTGGACAGACTTCTAGACCCTCCGATCATTGAATGGTTGGGACCACTAACCCTATCACTCCGAGCCAGGGAAAAGAGACCGACCAACAATAATAAGTATAGTCTAGTCACAGTAGGTTTCGAGATCACGTTATCACTGAGCCACAAAGGGTTAACTTCACTGTTAATCGGGAAGCAGTCAGGAAGATTTTTTAGCAGTGTGCTTATACACCAGGGGTTAACAGAAGCGTGGTCATACAAAAATTCAGAGTCGGCAACAGAGGAGGTTTTCGTACAGGCAGAGTTGGCAACAAACAAGATTCTTATACACTCCGGTTCAGCAACAGGGCAGATCGATGGATTATCAGAGTCAGCGCTATGCAGGACAGACATATACTCAATAGTATATACTCTGAGTCAGCGTGGTACAAATTCAACAAACACTCTGAATCTGCTTTGGGTACAATACGCATACAAACTTAGTCAGAAAGAGAATAGTCAAGAAGGCAGTCCGAGTCAGCAACAATCAGGGTCCTCATACAATTCGATTCGGCAACAGAGCAAAGTAAACAGTGAATCAACGAAGTGAATACACCAGGCGATGCGTGAACTAACTCCACGTCAGGGCGATGAGCTGTCTCACGGGCCATGCTTTTAAGGCCGATGTCTCTGTGTCATTATGCTGCGCCCCACCCCTCCAGGCGCATTAACAGCTGGAACTTCTGGCACCCGGCCAGCCAGCGATGCCGCCGAGTGTCCAGACCCCCCTGAAGGTCCGCAGGTGCCGAGGATGTGACAAAAACCCAGTCAAGCAGAAGATAGTGACATAAAAGCCTTTCTGAGAAAATGGATGAAGCTTCACACAGAGCAAGATGGCACTTTGCACATGAAAACCGAGTCCAGTTAGCAGCTAGTGCTTCCAAAAATGTACTGGCCGCTGGTCTCTAGGGAACTCCAGCAGGAGATGGGGCATCTGGGTGTAGAAAGAACATTGAATTTGATCAGAGAGTGTTTCTATTGGCCCAAGGTGCAACGGGATGTGGAGCACTTTGTGACACAAGTGTGTGAATGCCTCAAGAGAAAGAAGCCAAACAAACCTACCCGAGCACCTTTTTCAACTATCAAGACTACTCACCCATTTGAATTGGTTTCTGTGGACTTCCTCTATCTTTAAAACATGTAAAGGAACAATCAGCGTGGAAGAAAGACCTAGACCGCAACTCCCAAGATGGTGGCTCTCTAGAGTAACTCTCCACGAAGTCTGTGGAGAATCAGGAAAACAGCGGCCTACTTCATCTCTCTGAGACTACCCCAGCATCAGAATGCTCTACATACTTGATGCTGTAGGAGTTCCGAGCAACTTTGCTGGCAGATTTTTGCAGCGTAGCAGCATAACTCCTCAGAAGTATTGAAGAATTGGGAGACAGAACAGACCAGCTGGAAACCAAGACAGACGACATCTGCCTTGCCCATAATGACTTGGCAGACAGGTACACAGCGCTGAATTAATCCTATGCCGCTCTTAGCTCTAAAGTTGCTGATTTAGAGGACAGATCATGCAGAAATAATGTCCGTGTGGAAGGAATTCCTGAATCTGTACAAACTGCGTAAATTAATACTGACCTGCACAACCTTTTTGCTGCCAGCTACCAACAACATCCGTCACTGCCCAAGCCCAAATCTCTTCCAGCTAAAACTCAAAGGGATGTTATAGTGCGTCTCCATTATTATCATATTAAAGAGGAGTTGATGATGGTGGCGTGGTATACATCCCTGGCCGCTGCCCAATCTGCATTCCTCAATTTCCTTCTTTGCGTACCTCTCTGCTTACACAATGGCAAAAAGGAGGGAAATCTTACTAGTAATGAAGCATCTGCACAATCACAAAGTGGTGTACCGCTGGGGTATCCTACGAAATTGCTTATTTGACAAAGTGGTGCAGTGAATGTCATTACAACCCCAGAAGCGAGAATGCTTCTGCTCAATGAGTGGATTATTATTTCAGAATACACTCCACTCCGAGTCCTAACTTCCACTCCGCTTAAAGTCAGGGATGGTGCCTGGTATGCAATATGAACCCAGGGTGCAGTGTTCCTCACATAAATACACAGGTAGGTACGGGTGGAAGAGGGTGAGTACATAGAGACTGACCAGGCTGGATACTGTAGGGAAAGGTGGTTTCTGGTGCAGGAACCAGAAGATATGGTGAGTGCTTTGCAGAAGGATGCTGGTGATCAGTGGCGACTCTAGGAACAATATTTGGGGGGCACATAAGACACCACAATCAAAACTGGGGGGGGACTAATAATTTTCACCACTAAATCATACCACTGAATAAAACTAAGGGCCATATCACCTGGTGTGACCTAAAACGCCATCACTAAAGGAAAAAATTAGCACGAGTCATTAAACTCACTGGGTAATTCAAAGAGAATCAAAGTCACCGCACGTTCGGTGACTTTTCGTTCTCTTCAATTCGGTTCGTTTTGCCGATCCCATTTCGACGACCCTGCGGTGTATTCAGCAAGCACCACAGGGTCCCCGAATTGCAGGGAAAAGCCACCGCAAACCCAACGAAAACTAACTGCAAAACCCGGCGAATGCACGCCGTAAACCTGCAAAAACATCTGGCTTAACCTGCCGAAAACGCCGGGAAAACCCGAGCAGGAGCCGATCACACGCAGCGAAGCCGCCGGAAAAAGCCGACACCGCAGAAGAATAAATTAGCAAAACAGTTTGCTTGAATGTTTGAAAAGTGAAACGCTGTTTGCAAAGAAACTTCTGAGCGAAAATTTCTGAAATTTACATATGAGGTCCAATGAATGAAAATAAAAAGGGCTGTTACAGAAAAAATAAGTAAAGTTAAAAAAAAAAAAAAAAAAACGAATTTTTTTAAAAAAAGAAAAAGCCAGAAAAATGCTTAAAATATCCTAAAAAATCGATAAATAAAGAGACTTTTTACTGCAGAATTTTATAATGAATGGTTTATTAGATATTGAATTAAAACGGGAATATTTTTAACATTGAAGCCTATGGGATTTGGCTGAATAAACTTGCCGAATTAAACCACCGAATGGCAGGGCATTTCGGGAACCTTTCACTACTGGTTTGTGCTCTCTGAATAGCCGAAGCAGTGCTTTTTTATGGGGATTTCACTGCCCTCAAACAGGCACCGAACAGGCACCGTATGTGCAGGCAATTCGCCAGGATTTGGCAAATTGCCTGCTCTCTGGATATCCGAATGGCCAAGAAAGGTAACCAAACGCTGATTTTCAGCGTTCGGTTACCTTTCTCCAGCCATTCCAATCTCTTTGAATTACCCTTTTAGTGTCTGACGACCTACTAACAGATCACCTTGTCCACGGTAGTCCATGTACAAGCTCGTTTGCCGCACTCTATGGAAATGCTAAGAGACCCAGACCCAGATGGACTGAGACCCAGCGCTAATGCAGTTGTGTACAGGATAGAACTGTTTTTTTCCAGTGCAGAGTGCCAGGCCATACCTATCATCTGCCCTCACAAGCTTGTATAAGTATGAACACAACCAGTGAAGAGCCCTCACACCCCTGCTTTATTAAAATCCTCCTAGGACCTAGGTGACCGTATTATCCATGTTAATATGCACACATAAATTAATTAAGGCTGATGGGCATTGCATGATAAAGCCACCCAACAGCATGTAGAATCATTCCAATGTATTCAATAGATCCAAAAGGAAGGCCAGGTGATTGACAATAATTTCCCTGCTGCAGCATATAAATAATACGGCCCCTATTACATTCTTCGGGCAATGCGTTTTGCGTGCGCAAATGCGCATTTGCATGAGGGGCAAAAGCCTTTGCACTGAACGTCGTATTTCAACGTTCGCGCAAACGATGCGCGTTATTGTCTAACGCGGATGGACCTGCGCGAGTGTGATGAACTGTGCGCGTCTTATATTTAACATTGTGAGCGCAAATTCGTTCATGAGCTGGTACGCGGATGGTATTTCAATCGATGCGCATCTTTTTACGAACGACGTTTGCGCGCATAATTTTAACATCTTTCAAAAGCTGGTGGTAACTGCAAATCGGAACGTTCTGGCCGAAACCAAAAACACCAGCACCAAAAAAAAATACAGCACAGTATAGTTACACATTCTACACATACCCAAACAATAAAATTGTGAATTCATGCATATTTTTTTTATTGCTGCAGCATGTATACTCAGATTTACTTTGACAGGCGCAAAAACTTAAGTGAGTCAATTAAGGTAAATTGATGTCAATTAAGGTTCTTAATTCTGATTGGCTGAATCCCGCGAAAAAAACAGTCCGCACATTGATTTACGTGCGCGTATTACACTTCGTTTTGCGCATCGTTTTTACGAACGTTATTTTTTGACAGATGAGAAAATGCGTTCGGATCGGAAGGCCGCGTTAATTTTTGTGCAATAACGCTGGACGATGTGCACAAAAAAATTTGCGCTGCGCGAGCGCAATTGTGTAGAGAATGTAATAGAGCCCTACATGTTTCAGGGAAAGACTTATTCACATGTCCCTTTAAACATGGTCCACACGGTCACCCTAATAATCACCCACTTATATACTATGAATAACCCCAAGCATAAAATGTTTAAAATTAGGCAATATATTAGAATTGGGATATATGTTGTTAAAGGATACATTTATAGTAGAGCCTACTGCAACAGCAATGATATTGCTGACCAGATCCATTACTATGGTGTAAGGGACTAAGAGAACACCTGTGCTGCATTCCTTTCAATTGCCTGTTAATTTTGGACGGGGATCTGTTTTTTTGGAGCACCATGGTTGAGCAGTAGGTAAAATGTTGCAATTAGCACAACAAATTAGCGCTGGCACCAAGTGATCTGTTAGTTGCAAAAGCACTAGAGATCTCTAGCACTCCCTGTGTTAAATATAGGACGTGGAAAGTACAGTAAGCTTGCAGTACAAATTGCTAATAGCAATTATAGATGTGCATGGCTGAAAAATTTGTTTCATTTAGTTTAGTTTCGTTATGTTTTTAAATCATTTTGGTTTCGGAATTTCGTAACTAATTTTGTTTCGTATTTCGATTTGAATTTCATATATCAATTCGATAGTTGATATCAATTCGAATTTTGGATCACTAGATAAAACCCCAATTAATACATTTTTGCTGTTAAAAGAAAAGCTAGGGTTAAATTTTTAGCTGTGTCACAGATTTAGTATTTCAGTCAAATTAAACAGTGAAACAAAATTAATTTGTTTCATAAAGTCCTTTTCTTATTATTACTTGTATTGTAAGTTAAGATCAATTTCGATAGTTGATATCAGTTTGATAGTTCATTTCAAATTCGATAGTTGATATCAATTTGATAGTTCATTTCAAATTCGATAGTTGATATCAATTTGATAGTTCATTTCCACTTCGATAGTTGATATCAATTTGATAGTTCATTTCCAATTCGATAGTTGATATCAGTTATACAAATTATTCTTTTATGATGATGACACTGATAAATTTCAATTTAAAGCAAACAAAAACAAATTCCCTATTATAATTACCATTTATGAAATTTCAATAAACCTTTTCCAAGTTTCTTCTCATATATCAAAATTGAAAACAAATGCTGCTCCACGCTGTGCTACGCCATGGCGGAGACACCAAAATCAGCCACAAAGCAATACAGCGTCAGTCATGTCTAAATATATTTTCTTAGACAGACTATTTTATTAGATTTCAAAGAACTTATAGCCAATCAGCATACAGATACACTTCCACGTCAAAGTTTAACCACATGGTTTAACAAACACTTATTACCTTATATGGTTTACAAAAAATCTTTTTCCTATTTCCCCGCTTCTGCGCACATTTTCCTGCACTAAACATAACAGGAAGTCGTCACATCCTCTTATCCTACAGAAGGAACAACTGTCTATGCAGAATTAAAAGAAACATAATGAAGGGGGGGATTTCACAGCCCATTTTATAAAACAGTTTTTTTTAAGATAAACTATTTATATTTTATACAGGAAATTAAAATCTAACAATTCTTTCCTTTGATCACATATCACTTATGAGCATCTAAAAGATAAACCAAACCTAGGCAATTAAACTAATTATATCTGGGCTACAGTGTCCTTGCCTAATACCTTTACGATATATGAAAGGGGTTCCCCAAGGAGGCCCTTTATGAGCATAAAATAAACTTATCTATCTAGATTCACTCTTCCAGCGAACCACACTTGGAGCGTAGGCCAAAATACCTAATCTAGACATTAAATAACTATTTATTCCCATTTCCTAAAATATAATTCACCGAACAAGAAAAATATAATAATTTAAATGTAAAAGTTCATTTATCTAATAATAAACATGAGTCAGATCTATAGCTGTGTGTTTTCCTATGTTCAGCTTCACTCCACAAAACGCATACACACCTGCATTCACACACACACTCAAGAAATACATTCTCATTTTCACAAATCCGATCCTTTCTCACATTTATCTAGGGGATTAAATAAAAAAATAATATTTCATAATCTAATACTGTAGTCCAAAGTGCGAGATCAAGGTTTTGTTTTTTTAACATCCCAGCTTGAGACGCATAATCATTGAATGTCATCAGAGCTCCCACCATAGGGACTCCTGAACAAGCTGTCTCTTTGCGCTGGTTGCTTATTACCTGCGACCTTGACACAAAATGTCCATGATTCGTTCCATATGCAGTCATTGTGACTGTCAGATTTCTTGATGATGTGACATGGTTTTAGCAACAATAAAGAAAATAGAAAAAGAAAATATGGTATACCCCACTAATCATATACATCCATTCATTCATTGTCACTCTCAAGGGCACGAAAACAATAAAAATGGTAATTTACACAAGAGACACAGATAATAAATTTTAAAATTTCCCCGCAAAGTCTATGGGTCTCACGTAACAAAATAAAGAAAGATCATTCTAGATCCGACTCAATGCATTTAGAGAAAAAAATATATATATACAGCTTTGGCTCAAAAAGGAAATAGCCGAAGTGCATATTCCACCCATTTAAATATCAAAAAATATTTACTTACTATCCTATTCAGTCTTGTTCAGTGTTTTGAAACAAACCTGGTGTTTATAAAACACATCAATCCTCAAATAAAATCCAAAAAATAGAAACAACTTTAATTTTACCATATTAAAACTTTCCATTTACCACCATATATGTCATGAAACGTATTTATGCAAATGCATTAAATTATATGTTCCTAAATACATTAATTAACTCTAATTTTAATTGGATGTGATCTTCAATAATCCTAAATGTGTCAGGGAATTTGAACAATATTGATTGTAGCCGAACAACAAAAATAATAAAATATAAAATAATTAAAGACACAAAATAATTATCACTTAGACAACACAATATTAATCCATCAGCATATAAAAATACATTATCTTCTTCTTTCTTTGTCTTCTGTCTTATTGGTTGAAATAACTGTTTTGTAAAACTGACATATCTTAAGTTTTATTTCCAAATCATTGATCTTCTTTAATCACATGATTTATTGATGAGTTGTTGATAAATTAGAATGTTATATTGCTTGGTGTCTGATAATTCCTTATTATCCGGTTGATGTAATATTGTAATGTGAAATTATAATGTGTTTGAGTAAATTTCCTTCAATTCCAACAGCTTTATCAATATTGGTATTCAATAATCTTCCATCTAGCTTGATCAAAGTTGGCATGCATGGGTAATTTTCACCTAAAGTAAAAAAACTTGGGAAATTTTTTTATTATTAATCTGTCAAAAACTTTAAAATTTATATGGTTAAAATACTTTAAAATGGAGAAAAAATGCATGCAACACATTTTTGGACACAAAGAAAAAGGAGTGGTCATGAGAGAGAGAAAATGGAGGGGCTAGGAGAAAAATGTGAAAACACTTTTTTTACTTTTGCAACAGTCACCAATTTTCTTAAAATGCTCTTCAATTCAAATTAAAAAAAACACATAACAAAAATATCATAAACTGGGAAAGAAAGTATAGAAGGGCATGTTAAAAATTGACATGTTAACTAGCACAAAGTTCTCAGAGAAAAAGATTCTTAATAAACATCTAAAACAACAATCTTTATTAAGAATATTGGTTAAAAACAAACATTGAAATGTGAGGAGTTTGTGCAGCTATTTTACAACCTGTTTTATTCCCTCGAAGAAAATTCAATGGGGGCACAGTCATACGTTGTTGCACTTCACACCAAAAGACAAAAACATCAGACAGCAAAAATAAAACTAGACATATGGCTACCAATGCAGAAAAAAGAAGAAAAAAGAAAACAAACAATACTCAGGATACTAAACTACAACCTTCCATCTCCCTTAGTCAACAAAAAAAAACACCTTCTATCACCTGAAATCTGCTTAATTTCCTTTGTATAGTGCTACAAAACCTGTAGGCACTTTCCATTAAACTTTCACTCAAATCCTTCAGCTTTATATCACTCCATCCTATTAGATTGCAAACAATTAAACATGACCTCTTTGCTTACTGTATTATGATGAACCTACATATATATTCCATTATACAAGTTACAAAACCTGTAAATGACCTCAGTCAGCCATTTTGGCAAAACATATAACCTATACTAAGGTGTGGTCAATCCCTTTGTGCTGGACTCAAATAAAGACCAGAGGAAAATAACCGCCCACGCCTCTATTGGGAAAATTTATAATTCATATAAAGGCAGATTGATGACGCCCATCACCTTGATACACTAGTTTTTTTATATATATCATACATCAACTTATATCATCCATTTACAGTAAATCCAGCTCCCATAATTACGTTTTTATTCCACATCTGTCTCCATAAAATCTTGGAATCATCCCAGCCATCCAATACGCTATATACCAAATAAAATACACATTTGAATCACACGAAAATACCCAGCACAAACAGCTACAATCACAACTCCCATTATAGCATGAAAATTATACACATTCCAGAACTCACAGCCAAATAAATCTTTCCTTTGTACATCATTTTAACTACTACATATTGCAAATAGAAAGAACTATTACTTAAAAACAAAGATAGAAAACTTTTCCGACAAAATTTTATGAGAAGAAAAAAAAATTAGCAAGCACGATTGAAAGGTGCTATTGTCTCCATTTCCTGTCTGGTTTTTTTTGGTTTTTTTACTCAAGGCAAAGCAGTAAAAACACATACGAAGCAACCTGTGGTAAAAAAGGCAGTCCCTATACATAAATTGCATATGAAAAAACACAATATCAGAACTAGGAAATACAAAACATCAAAGATAAACACATACATTAATAATTAGTAAAGACAAACATTTAAATAAACAGATGTAATCAATGGCAAGAAACAAAAGAAAAAAACAAAACAAAACAAACATGCAATCAGAAAGACAAAACAGTTTGCAAATCCCTTTAGAATCAGTTAGATTATAAAATAAGACAGCGCGCAAACATACAGCAACGCAAGCAAAAAATGGCAAGAACGGATAAAATTGTAATAGCGCAAAAAAATTGCTCTTCAATGGGAGAACAAGAAACCATTTGAATATGCAAAAAAAAAAAAAAAAAAAGAACAAGAAACCATTTTGCTATATATATAAGAAGAAACCAGACAAATCTAATCAATTAAAATAAAATGCTCAAATGACAAGCAGATATGGATGAGTCAAAAAACTCCAGAATGGAAGTAGAATGGAAGTGGAAGATAGACACAGAACGGATTTACAATACAACTAGAAACATCTCTTTTTTTTTATGAGTTCAATTTCCAGCATTATACAATACAATATACTCAGCACAGCGGGCGAGTTCAAACAACACACGTGAGGTCCTCAAACGATTTTTCCTTTACTACAATACATAAAATGGCAAAAACAAACCAAGACAAAGAGTGTCCAACCTTGCACCAAAAAAAATCAACAAGCTCTGAACAAATAGCTTTAACTTCAAGGAAAATAAACAAAAACCAAAATAAACAAAAACCAAGCCTGGAGGCAAGTTCGCAAAATCTGAACAAGCAAATGTAAGTGTACATTTGAATGGCAAATCCCAAATCTGACACCAACTGATAAATTTCAATTAGAAGCAAACAAAAACAAATTCCCTATTATAATTACCATTTATGAAATTTCAATAAACCTTTTCCAAGTTTCTTCTCATATATCAAAATTGAAAACAGATGCTGCGCCACGCTGCGCTACGCCATGGCGGGAGACACCAAAATCAGCCACAAAGCAATACAGCGTCAGTCATGTCTAAATATATTTTCTTAGACAGACTATTTTATTAGATTTCAAAGAACTTATAGCCAATCAGCATACAGATACACTTCCACGTCAAAGTTTAACCACACGGTTTAACAAACACTTATTACCTTTTATGGTTTACAAAAAATCTTTTTCCCATCTCCCCGCTTCTGCGCACATTTTCCTGCACTAAACATAACAGGAAGTCATCACATCCTCTTATCCTACAGAAGGAACAACGAAGGGGGGGATTTCACAGCACATTTTATAAAACAGTTTTTTTTTAAGATAAACTATTTACAGGAAATTAAAATCTAACAGACACAGTGTAAAACAAAATAAATTCATTACATACTGTTTCGTTTCGAATTCGTATCATATTGATTTGTCAAATTTCGTTTCAAATTCAGAATTTTTCCGAAACAAATGCACATCTCTAATAGTAATGCGCTAAGTTATTTTTCACGTTTGTAGTGGGAGGCACTAAGCTGAATTAAACTGGGGCTAACGCAAAACCATGCCGACGCAAGGGTTAGCTCACACCAGGTAATAGTGCCCTAAATAGGTATATATAAATAAGATTACAAAATCCCAGAGTAACGTGATACAATGTCGCCTTTTTGTTGTACTAACCTGACACTTAAATTCAATATTTTATTTGCCGCAGTTCGTCAGTTTTCGCTGAATGTCCGATAACTGCTTCAGCGATTCCAATTTTAGCAAATTACAATGACCATTCGCTGAATAGGGAATTCACCATATTTTCGGCAAAATTAATTCCCCGAAATGTGATGAAAAGCAGAGGATTTAAAGATGATTAGACCCTTTAGATTCTATCTTCCATAATAACCCCTAAAACGCCATAAACCCAGGGAAATACAATAAAAATAATAAACAATGTGGCATTTAGCCTACCCATTAACCCCTAAAATGGCATTAATCAAGGGAAAACATGAAATGAATACACTGTGAGGCATGTAGCCTACCCATTAACCACTATAATGCTATAAATCAAGGAAAAAATAAAATGTGTACTATGAGGGATGAAGCCTACCCATTAACCTTTAATATAACACTAAACCAATGCAAAAACTAACGTAATACAGAATGTAATGTATAGTCTGAACATTAACCACTTCACTGCTGAGCCATTTCAACCCTGTGAAAATGTTTACATTTATGTACACGTTTTTATTTAATGTTTTGTGACTTTTACTTTACACGAATATGGTCATATTGGGTATCATTGGAAAGGCCATTGAATTGCCCTTTCCAATGACACCTAGGTCGACCATATATGATGCACAGGGACGGAGATACAGCAGTCCGAAAACTGTGGGAAGCTGGATGCTTATTTCTGGTGGGGGGCACATGGGGGCAAGGAATAATTTGGGGGGCAATTGCCCCCTTGCCCAACCTATAGAGATGCCTATGCATGCCAGATACATTTGAAGCACCACATTCTGAGTGATGGACTTCAGCTATCTCTGCTATAGCGTAGCGTTGCTTTTGCGCCTTCTTGGTTATATGAGAGAAATAACAGAGGTTTTCTGGGATTTATGCTATGGCAACTTTGAATAGGAATATTGATGTGACATTTTCTTATAGCGGTGATGCCACAGTTGTCCAGTGTGGTGGTGGTGCCACAAGTGTCCAGTGTGGCAATGGGTCTGTGCTAAGTGGCGAGCCCACAGTCACTGAATCCACACTGGCATTGCCAGGGGTCCCCCTGTCTGGCTATAAGCCAGGGGTTCCCGTGTCTGGCTATAAGCCAGGGGTCCCCATTTCTGGCTATAAGCCAGGGTACTCCAATTCTGGCTATGAGCCAATGGTCCCCGTGTCTGACTAAATACCAGGGGTCCCTGAGTCTGGCAGCATGCCAGTCATGTCTAGTCCTGGAGATATGCCAGCAGTGTCTAGTCCTGTTGAGATGCCAGCAGTATCTAGTCCTGGCGAGATGCCAGCAGTGTCTAGTCCTGGTGAGATGCCAGCAGTGTCCAGGCCCGTCTTTAATATTGATTGGACCCTGGGCAAACATTTTCTTGGGCCCCCCCACCCAAAAGCCCTGCCCACCGCATAACTACCCAACACTTCCAAGAGCTCCACAGCAATAAAACTCACAGTACTGTGCAATGTGTGTGTATCACAGAGCTCTGCTGCAATAGAACTCACAGCAATGTTCACTGTATGAGCGTATCACAGCTCCAAAGCGATAAAACTCACAGCAATGTGTGGTGTATGAACGTATCAGAGCGGCACAGCAATAAAACTACCAGCATATATGAACGTATCTCAGAGCTCCACAGAAATAACTCACTGTAATGTGTAGCGTGTATTCAACCCCCCCAGCCCCAGTATATCAATTTATTCACATCCCCCAAGCCCCAGTATATCAATTTATCCCCCCTCCAAGCCCCAGTATATCAATTTATCCCCCCTCCAAGCCCCAGTATATCAATTTATCCCCCCTCCAAGTCCCAGTATATCAATTTATCCCCCCTTCAAGCCCCAGTATATCAATTTATCCCCCCTCCAAATCCCAGTATATCAATTTATCCCCCCCAGCCCCAGTATATCAATTTATTCACATCCCCCAAGCCCCAGTATATCAATTTATCCCCCCTCCAAGCCCCAGTATATCAATTTATCCCCCTCCAAGCCCCAGTATATCAATTTATCCCCCCTCCAAGCCCCAGTATATCAATTTATCCCCCCTCCAAGTCCCAGTATATCAATTTATCCCCCCTCCAAATCCCAGTATATCAATTTATCCCCCCTCCAAGTCCCAGTATATCAATTTATCCCCCCTTCAAGTCCCAGTATATCAATTTATCCCCCCTCCAAGTCCCAGTATATCAATTTATCCCCCCTCCAAATCCCAGTATATCAATTTATCCCCCCTCCAAGTCCCAGTATATCAATTTATCCCCCTCCAAGTCCCAGTATATCAATTTATCCCCCTCCAAGCCCCAGTATATCAATTTATCCCCCCTTCAAGTCCCAGTATATCAATTTATCCCCCCTCCAAGCTCCAGTATATCAATTTATCCCCCCCTTCAAGCCCCAGTATATCAATTTATCCCCCCTCCAAGTCCCAGTATATCAATTTATCCCCCCTCCAAGCCCCAGTATATCAATTTATCCCCCCTCCAAGCCCCAGTATATCAATTTATCCCCCCTCCAAGCCCCATCACAGACTGAGTTGTTGTACCCACCCACCCAGTTATCCACACACCTGCTGTGCCTGTGCTGCTGCCTGCAGTGCTCCTGGCCTGGTGGTGGTTCGCTCCTCCGACCGGCTCGGTGGCTCTGGACGGACCGTCACCTCCTGGACGCTGGGGTGGGGTGGTGGTATAAATGGTTGGTGGTGAGTGACTGTGTCTCTACCATGCGGGGACGGTCTGAGCATGCGCGCCGCGCCGCATCACGTGACGTGGTACGTACGGACGGTACGCCAAGAGGGCGGCGCCAACAGCGTGAGTGCCGTTCCCAGCCTTGTGTCGGCTGTAAGGAAGGCACGCACGCTGCCTGTCGCAGTGTCGCTGCTGGCTGCAGCGGCTCTTGTGCGTGTGGCTGGCCTGGCTACCACCTACCAGACTCGGCTCCTCCAGTGCCCCCTGCAGCCTGAGCCCTGCCTGCCCGGGCCTCCGCACTGAGTCTGCAGACTCTCAGACCAGACGAGAGTCAGTCACTTGTCTGGTTACACAGCACAGCACTCACAGTCTCACAACAATATACAAACAACGTCAGCACAAGCCGTTTCTCTGCGGCGCCGGGCCGCCGGCGGTCTTTGCCGCGGGGCCCAAGGGGGCAGCTGCTTTGGGCCCCTCAAGTGACTGGGCCCGGGGCAACTGCCCCATTTGCCCCGCGTTAAAGACGGCCCTGGCAGTGTCTAGTCTTGGCGATAAGCCAGTCACGTCTGGTTCTGGTGATATGCCAGTCATGTATGTTTCTGGCAATATGCCAGTAATGCCTAGTTCTGGCGAAATGCCAGCCATGCCTGATTCTGGCGAGATGCCAGCCATGTCTGATTCTGGCAAGATGCCAGCCATGTCTAGTCCTGGCAAGATGACAGACGTGTCTGGTCCTGGGGTGAGATAACTGGAGGTACTGGTGTTGGGTTGTGTGGTAGCCATGCCAGTGTTCTCTAAGTTTGGCAGTGAGCCAACCGTGTCCCAGCCTGGCAGTGACCCAACCGTGTTTAAAGACAGCTTTAAGACCCCTGTGTCCATGTCCCATAGTGGGTCCGGTGTTGCCAACTCCAGCAGTGAGTCCAAGGATGCCAACCCCAGCAGTGGGTCCGAAGGTGCCAACCCCAGCAGTGGGCCCGAGGGTACCAACCCCAGCAGTGGGTTAGGGCTCAAAATTTCAAGTCCCAAGCTACTAGCCAGGCCTTAAGAATTACTCGCCACTAGTTGCCCCACCTAACCCTATCCTGCCCTGCCTGCATCTGCATTCCCACTCTCCCTCATGTAATTTCCACTCGCCAAATGCTAGTAGGCGAGTGGAAATTTTGAGGCCTGGGTTAAAGGGTGCCAAACTCAGCTCTGGGTCCGAGGACGCCAAACCCAGTTCTGGCCCTGAGAAAGCCAAACCATGTGGTAAGGCATATGTAGCCAAAACTGGCAGTGCCACCACTGTTGCCATGCCCTATGGCGAGGTCATCTCTTCATCTCGGTCCAGGAGGAGACATAAGAGGGTAACCAGCCCTAGTCAACCTGGGTACAAGGATGTAAAACCCCACTCTGGATCTGAGGAGGCCAAACCCTGTGATGAAGTACCTGTCACCGAGTCAGGTGATGCCCTCGCCGAAATCAAGTCTGATTGTGTCTTCACTGAAGCAGAATTTGGTAGTGAAGCCACAGTATTGATGCCCAATGGTGAGGGCATCTCTTTTAGATCTGGGTCCTGTGGGAATCATGATGGGATGACCAGCCCTGGCCATTGTGGTGGAGTTCACCCCATGTTCAGGCTGTCTGGTTCTAAAATCCCTAAATCCAGTCCTGTTCCCGAGGGATATGTTCGGATGCCTAGCGGGACATTAATCCGTGAGAAACACCTAGCAGTGTTCATGAATGGCCCGAATGCCAAGCGTGCCCTGGAGGAGGATACTGATGAGTCAGAACAGGGAATGGGAACAGGACTCTGACATAAAAAATGTCTGACTATTCATATTTTGTTTTTCTCTGGTATTATATTGGGTGCCCAGTGGTCACCCTTTGAGGGGGGAATTCTGTCACATTTCCACATTGCAGCCAGGCCCCTTGGTGGTGAGAGCGATCCTTCTTTGCAGACCTTGTGGGTTTAAGGGTTAATTAGTTCAGGCTCTCCACTCCTGGATTCTCTGTGGCTGATTAGGCCTGTGGTCACATGACCTGTTCTGCCTCATAAATATGACCAGAAGTGCATCAGCTCCTTGTTCCAGGATAGGTCTTCCTTACTCAGAGCCTGCATCTGTGATTTGGTTCTATTATTCTGTGTTTGACTTCTGGCGTATCTCTTGACTATTCGCTTGTCTGCTCCTTGTACTGTGTATTCTGGTAACCTGTGTATGACTTTGGCTTCTGCTTCTGGACCATTCTCTTGTCTGCTCCGTGTACCCTGTACCGTGTCTTCTAGTAATTTGTCTATTTTGTCCAGCAGCTTATTGTAGTTTATGTATAGAGGCCAACTATAAGAACCTAAATCATAGTTCAGGGTTCTGTGTTGTCACTGGGCATATTGTTTGTTATTACTTGTTTACTCCTATTGTTATTCTGTTGTTCATTCCCTACCCCGTACTCTGTATAGATTCAGAAGACCATTTAAGGATCTTCTCCCAGTGCAGGGCCTCCTGTTATATCTGTATCCTGTCCGATCAGGATCTATTCGGTGATTTGGGAGATTCGGATTTTTGTTTTTATGAGTTATTACTTTTTTTATTGGTTATTTAAGAAAGTGAAGTAGATTATTAGTACCAATAGAATGAAAGTTACTTTACTTATTTATTTTTTTAGGATTTTTTAGGCATTTTTTTGGTGAAATTTTAGGTTTCCTTACTCTTTTTAAAGAAACAAGGCTTTTTAACCTATAGGTTTCAATTCAGCATATGAATCCACACACTGCTGGGAAGCGCCTCTCTGCTGTATAGTTAATACAGCATGTGAATCCACACACTGCTCGGAAGCGCCTCTCTGCGGTATAATTAATGCAGCATATGAATCCACACACTGCGGGGAAGCGTCTCTGCAGTATAATTAATGTAGCAAAAATATATCTGCATACTGCGGGGCAGCACCTCTGTGCAGATCGATTCAGTGATTCTGATCGATTCATTTCGGATCAGTTTGTTTTTTATGAGTTATAATTAATGAAGTTCCCAGCAGTGTGTTGATTCATATGCTACATTAATTATACTGCAGAGCGGTGCTGCCCCAGAGAGGTGCTGACCAATAAAAACCTATATAACTCATGAAAAAAGCAAATGAAATAGAAAACACTGTCCGAAAGGAAAACAAAAGACCTGAAAAAAAACGAAAGGAACAAAAGTCATGCACATCCCAAATATTGAGGCGAATTCATACAAAATAGTGAAAAAATGCTGTGGACAATACTCAAGTGGTTCTCTGAGTCAGTCAGTAAACAGCATCACTTTGGACGAAATATAACAAAAACACATAATAGTGCAATACAGTTTAAAGTGCAGACTATATAGCAACTTGACATAGGAGTCTTTAGTGGGGGGCCAGGGGGAGCAGTTGACCCCCTAGGTTACTCCTTGCCGCCCCATTCCCCCCCCCCAGGGATCAGCATCCAGCTTGCCCCACATCTTCGTACCGCTGTATCTCTGGCCCCATGCAACGTACATGATCAGTCTAGGGGCAGAGGGCAGAGTCTGGCCTTTCCAATGATACCTAACATGACAATATTCAGTGTAAAGACAAAATCATAAAAAAGAAAATAAAAACGTAACAATTTTCCTCACAGGGTGGAAATGGCTCAGCAGTGACAGGGTTAATGGTCAGACTATATATTACATTGTGTATTACTTTTGTTTTTGCCCTGATTTAGTTATATA
Source organism: Leptobrachium leishanense (assembly GCA_009667805.1). Lineage (NCBI taxonomy): Eukaryota > Metazoa > Chordata > Amphibia > Anura > Megophryidae > Leptobrachium > Leptobrachium leishanense. The sequence goes on from CM019063.1 coordinate 340,875,042, forward strand.
TTAAGGGTTAATGGGCAGGTTTCATCCCTCACTGTATACATTTTATTGTTCTTTTATTAACCCTTTCCCTGCGTAGGACGTGTAGGGAAAGTCCTCATAGGCTCCTGCTGTTGCAGAGGACGTTCCCCACACATCATCTGCTACCGGGAGCCCAAGGAGAGATACTCAACTCTCTCCTCCAGGTCCCGCGGCGTTCTGACTTCCTTGAAGTATGGACGCCATAAAATGTGAAAAAAAATACTTCACACGCTGTAGATTATTGAAAATTAAAATTGTATTGCATTTTTTGTTACACTATTCAGGCAGGGCATGACGTATACATTTAATAATGATATATTATGAATCTGCCGAGTCTGCCGGAAAAAAGGATATATAATATGTCTGGGGTGTATAATAAAACGTGACATCAAATCGCGTTTAAACATGATGAGTTAAAGCGGTAAAAATTAGCTCAGCACACAGAGGTGAAATGGCTCAGTAGTGAAGGGGTTAATTGCATTTTAGGAGTTAATGGGTAGGCGTCATGCCTCCCAGTGTATATATTTCATGTTTTCTCTTGATAACTGGTAATTTAGGAGTTAAAGGATAGACTGCATGCACCACAGTGTATTCATTTCATGTTTTCCCTTAATGGCATTTTAAGGGGTTAATGGCTAGACTACATGACTCACTGTCAGGTATCGTACCGAGGTGGTAACGAGGTGGCAGGATACTGAGCCCGGGATGAGATGATGCACAGGGGTGTGCGGTGAGCAGTGAGTTTCTGCAGGAAGCAGCAAAACAATTGGTTTGGAGGTGAGGAATAGTACACGTATAGAAGGAAACATACCACGTCAATGGGATCTTGGACACACTAGATACTGGAGGGTATGGAGACACAGGAAAGGCTGGTAACGACGACAAGGTTTGTGGTTCAGTATAACGCAGGAGAGCCAGAGCATAGGTACCCTCTCACTGGCAGTGCTTTGGCAATGCTGGAGCAAGGAGGAGAAGGGGCGTGGCCCTTTATTCACGTAAGTCATGTGACCTATGGTGTGTGTTTTAACTGAATATGTGCTGGATCTCAGCACTGGAAATGAGCAGCACAGGAATGAAGCTGCAGGCACAGATCAGATGCACAATACTTGAAGGGGGCTGCCAAGGCAGGTACTATTCATTTAATGCTTTTCATTGATTAATGGCAGTTTAAGGGTTGATGGGTAGGCTACATGCTTCACAGTGTATTCATTTAATGTTTTCCCTTGATTAATGGCATTTTATGGGTTAATGGGTAGGCTACATGCCATACTGTTTATTATTTTTATTGTATTGGGTTTATGGCATTTTATGGGGTTATTATGGAAGTTAGAATCTAAAGGGTTTATTCCTCTTTAGATCCTTTGCTTTTTGTCACGTCGGGGAATCAATTTCACCGAATTCCCTATTTAGTGAATGGTCACTGTAATTTGCGAAAAATGGAGTTGCTGAAGCAGTTACCGGATGTCGGTGAAAACCGCTGAATTGCAGAAAATAAAATATTGAATTTATGTATCAGGTTAGTACAACAAAAAAGGCATCATCGCATCACATTACTCTGGGATTTTGGAATCTTATTTATATATACTTATTTTTTTTTTCAGTGGTATGGATTTAATGGTGAATATTATTAGTGCCCCCCCCCAGTTCTGACTGTGGTATCTTATGTGCCCCACTATATATTGCTCCTAGAGTCGCCACTGCAACTTGATATTCATACACACTCACATTTTACAGAGCCTATACGGAATTGGCTCTGTATTAGTGGTGGCATGCCTATTCCCACGATGACACTATCCCACTAACACAGTGTTTCTCAAGTGGTGGGTCGCGATCCAAAAGTGGGTCGCGACCAGAGGCGGACTGGGTCGCAGGGCAAGTGCCTGGGACCCGCTGATGCATCTTACCTGCAGCAGTGGGTCCCAGGCGGTGCCGCTACATCTGAATGTTCCCAGGCACCACCTGGGACCCGCTGCATCAGGTAAGATACTCTGAAATGGCAAGGTTCTGTAATGGGATGGTGTGGGGTGGGACTCAGGGACTGGTGGCACGCTCTGTACTCCCAACACCAGGAGTCACTGTGTACAATGCACATCTCAGTGAAGCAAAGTATATTTATATAGGCCAGTATCCCATGGAGGTGTTTTTAGAATGGCTTGGACCAATGGTGCTTTCACATTGGTCCAAGCTATTCCATTGCTCTTCAGTGTCTCTCTGAGGCACTGAAGAGCGTAGGTTCAGAAAGTAGACAGCGCCAGACACGCACTGCAGACTTCTCAATCTCTTGGCCAGCTTGAGTTTATGCAATTAGCGTAGCGTTCAGCTACGCAAATTGCGTAGGCTCAGGGAGGGCAGGCTGCTGCGAAAAAATTAAGTGCGCAGCGGCAGAGACAGATGGCGGGGGAGTGCGGAGCAGATCAGTTTGTTACGTTTTTTATAATATTTAATTATTCATTTAGAAGTGATTTAAATTAGAGTTGCTTTGTCTACCATCTCCCCAGACTTTGAGACACTTATTAAGAGCAAGAGGCATCCCCAGTTTTCCCATAAGTTCAAATTAATTTCATATGTTTCAATTACAGTTTATTTCATTGGGTTTTTGCTTTCGTTTTCACTAGTGCTGAGATTACTCCACTATCCATTTTGGAAAGAATCCCTGTTTGTTTACAAAATTGTTTAAAAAGTGCATACATTGTAGAATATTGTGCACGTTGTTTTGTGGAATAAATTATGTTTCAGAAATTCAATTATTTTTGAGTCGCGACTTAATGACTAAGGATAATTGTGGGTCCTGAGGGTCCAGAGGTTGAGAACCACTGCTCTAACAGGTTGGTGGAACTCTTCTCAATGAAAAATAAGAGAGACGGATGACAAACGATAATCAGGAAGGCATCTATTCAGTAGACAAGATCACCCAGAAAAATCATATGGAAATGGGGTGCTAACCTGGACAAGAGCCCTGTGTTTCCTGGCTCGTGGGTGAAGTGCCTCTGATACTCTTTTCAGGGTGGTGTCTTACCCTACCCTGGTGGCTGTGTATGAGCAGGCAGAAAGGAATTCCGTTTGTGTGGTCTCTCCTGGATTATAAAGCTAAAACAGCTACAAAAAAAATATGAGGATGTGCTGATACGCGTTTCTCTGAGGTGAACTCAGCTTCTTCAGTTAGTAAATGTCCTCTTTAATGGTTTGTCCATATACAGTTAGGTCAATATATATATTTGGACACACGCACAATTTTAGTTTTTTCCGGTATTTACCAAAACTTATTCAAGCAGTTATCAAATGGATATGGGCTGAAAGTGCACACTCAGGTTTAATTTGAGGGCATGTACATCCACATTGGAGGAAGGGTTTAGGAATTACATATCTTAAGAGTAGCCACCCCCTTTTTCAAGGGACCAAAAGTAATTGGACAATTGAATCAAAAGATGTTTCATGGCCAAGTGTGGGCTACTCCTTTGTTATTTCTTCATCAATTAAGCAAGAAAAATGATTTGCATTTGGAATATATTGCTGTGAACCTACGTAATGCGTTCAAAAGAGCTGTCCATGCAAGTGAAACAGGCAATTGAAAGGCTTCGAAAATTAAACAAATCCATCAGAGAGATAGCAGCAACATTAGGAGTGGCCAAATCAACAGTTTGGTACATTCTGAGGAAAGAAGAACACACTGGTGCGCTCAGCAACATTAAAAGGCCTGGACGTCCACGTACGACAACAGTGGTGGATGATCGCAGGATCCTCTCTATGCCAAAGAAAAGCCCATGCACAACATCCAGACAAGTGCAGGACACTCACCAGGAGGTGGGCGTATCATTGTCAAAGTCTACAATCAAGAGAAGACTTCACAAGAGCAAATACAGAGGGTTCGCCTCAAGGTGCAAACCATTCATAAGCCTGAAGAATAGAAACGCCAGATTACACTCTGCCAAATAAACATCTAAAAAAGTCAGAGCAGTTCTGGAAAAGCATTCTTTAGACAGATGAAACTAAGATTACTGTGTACCAGAATGACAGGAAGAAAAAAGTGTGGAGAACGATGGAACAGCACATGAGCCAAAGCACACAACATCATCTGTAAAACATGGTGGAGGCAGTGTGACGGCATGGATGGGCATACATGGCTTCCAGTTGCACTGGGCCATTGGTGTTTATTGGTGATTTGACAGAAGACAGAAGCAGCCGGATGAATTCAGCAGTGTTTACAGATACACTGTCAGCCCAGATTTAGCCAAATGCAGCAAAGTTGATTGCACGGCGATTCAAAGTACAGATGGACAATGATCCAAAACACACTGAAAAAGCAACCCAGGAGTTTTTGAAAGAAAAGAAGTGGAATATTCAGCAATGGCCGAGTCAATCACCTGATCTCAACCCAATTGAGCATGCATTTCACTTGCTGAAGGCAAAACTAAAGGCAGAAAGACCCACACCAAAGAACAACTGAAGACATCTGCAGTTAGAGCCTGGAAAAGCATCAGAAAGGAGGAAAACAAGTCTTTGGTAATGTCCATGGGTTCCAGATTTCAGGCAGTCATTGCCAGTAAAGGATTCTCAACAAAATATTAAAAATGAACATTTTATTTATGATTATATTCATTTGTCCAATTACATTTGAGCCCCTGAAAATGGGGGAACTGTGTATATAAATAGTTGCAGTTCCTAAAATTTGTACTTTCATTTTCATTTTATTCTGGCGGCACACAGCGCCAAAAGTATGAAAATTGTGCCTGTGTCCAAATATGAACCTAACTGTATACATAAAGTTAATTATTCCCCAGTTAATGAAATTGGTGCCTTCCTGTGTGCCAGGTGAAAGCGAAAGTACTTTTGGCCAACGGGAATAAGTGTTTCCTTTCTGAAATGAGGCTTGGATAGAACGAACTTGTGTACTTTCATGGTGCTTCCAAGATGGTGGGCCAAATTACAATCTTCGTGCAAACGTTTGCGCCGGCGCAAAAACGCATTAACGTGAGGGGTAAAACCCTCTGCGCCAAATGCTGTATTACAATGTCAGTGCAACAAACGCGTGTAATCGTCTTCCGTGGGTGAACGTGCACGAACCCTTTGCGAGCGTACTGTACTGCGCGCGTCCTATACTTAACATTGTGAGCGCAAACGCGAGTGAACGCTGGTACGCGAATGGTATTACAATCTCTGCGCAGGATTTAACGCATAGCCTTTGCGCGCATAATTTTAGCAATTCCTAAAAGCTGGTGTTAATGGCAAATTCTTTCAACCTGGCCGAACCCAAATACACCAGCCCAAAAAAAAAAATGCAAAGTATAGTTACACATTCTACTTATACCAAACCAATAAAATTGAGAAGTTGTGTGTGCATTTATTATTGCTGCAGCATATATACTCAGATTGACTTTGGCAGGCGCAAAATCTTAACATGAGATAATTGTGGTTCTTAATTCTGATTGGCTGAATCGCGTGAAAAAAATGTTTTTTTGGTGTGTTTATTTAATTAATGCAGCAATGTCGTTCCCATTTCAATTATGATGTGAACAATGATGCTGCACTAATGATGTTTATTTCTTGGGTTTTAGCTAAAAATCTAATTTCCCAGAAAATAAAGTAACGGGTTCCCATTTCAAATTTTATTTTTTTTTCTGTGTAAAATTTTTATTATGAAAGTATGTCAACACCATAAAAACAACAGCGGCCGTTTAGGGCCGATCAGACATAAAGAGATACATCCGAATGGAAAAAGGGGGAAGGGATAAAAAAAAAAAAGGGGAGAGCTCATCGGGCGACTCAGGTGGGTATGGCAATAAAAGCTAGAGAAACAACATAGTCCGACAAATGGGGCATCAGGAAAATAAAAAAATAAAAATAAATAAATAAATAAAAAAAAATAAAAAAATAAAAAAGGGGGGGGAGAAAAAGAAAGGACTGCCCATGAGATTGTGACATTTCCGACTCGCCCCGACATCCCGTAGGAGGACGAGGGCCGTGAAAGAGGTCACAGGGCCGGGAGATCTGGGGCCAGGACGACGGCCAGAGCCTAGGTTACCATCCTAGCGGCTCGCCCAGGGAACTACCCAATGTCCCATTAGAGAAAAAAAAATTAAAAAAAAGGGGGGGGCAGTCCCGATGCTCCAACAGACAATCATCAAGTCCCACATGCCAGCAAGTAGTAAGGTAGCCTGTGCTCTCAGGCTAACAGACAATTAAGAGAGGGGGGAAATTAAAGACCCCAACAGATAATCTTAAACCAGTAACGTCCCCAGAAAGGGTCTCAAGTGTAATGAAGGGGGGGTGCAAACAAGGTATGTCATCAGGCGAAGGGGGGGGGTAAACTCTCAGCTAACGGTGAGAGGGGAAAAAAAAAAAAAGTGTAGACAGCAGGGAGTGAAACACATCTGAGGGGAATTGGGGGGATAAAACCTTGCAGGGGAGTCGTCATCAACCCGGGCTCCAAAAATGTCATCGTCCATCTCAGCCAGAATCCAGGACAAAGAGCAAACAAAGAAGAAAATAAGAGCGCGCGAGGGGTGGCAGCCAAATTCAACCAGGGTCAGACAGCGGATCCAGTGGCACCAGAGCGATCCCGAGAGCATTAAGCATCGCCCTCGCCTCTTCCAGGGATGATGTCGGGAGGGACCTGCCGTTATGGCAGATGATCAATGAGCCTGAGGACCCCCAGCGGTATCGTACCCCACGGGCACGCATCAAAGATGTAATCTCTTTAAATTTACGGCGGGCCACCAGCGCCATGAACGGTAAGTCACGGTAATTCACCAAACAGCTGGAAGCGTAAGTGACCCGAAATGTGGGGCCAACAGCAGACAAAATTCGGGAGTGGATATCTACATCTCTGGTGACCACAAGGACGTCTCGGGGGGCTGCAGCTGGGGCAGCAGCCGCCTTCCGTGGGCGCACAACCGAGACAATCGGGGAGGCCACCATATCTTCACCAGTCTACAAAAGATGCACCACCAGACCCACGACATATTTGTGGAGCTCTTTGCGGCCCACATCCTCCGAGATACCCCGTAGCCTGAGATTCCTGCGCCGGTGACGGGCCTCCAGAGCCAAGACTGCAGAGCTGAGGTGAGTAACCTGTGACTGCAATACTACAATCGCGGCAGCTGCCGTCGCCTGCGCCACCTCTGTTGCCTGGGTCCGGATCTGTACCTCCTCAATTCGGGATTGCAGGAGTTCCAATGCGATCCTCACCTCCTGTAAGTCCCGGTGCCAAAGGACCCGGAACTCCTCCATTACTCGGTGCAAATCTGCAGCTGTGAGCGGTGGTGGTGATACCTGCGCCTCCGCTGTCTCCACCGGCCGAGGCAAGACAACTGCCGCTGAAGCGTTCGAGCAGGGAACTGTTCCAGCTCCACCACCAGGGATCTCTCCGGTACGCCCGATGCCCAATGATAATCGAATGTTAGGTAATTGACCCTCCGCCTCCTCCGTTTTCTTCCCCATGAGGTTAGCAGTATAGGATCCAACTAAAGGCCACAAAATGGCCGCAGTGCACAGCAGGCCTCAAAAAGAAAACTGCTCCGAATCAGCATCAGATACCGGGATCCCGGTTTCAAAGTAGCTCCAGGCGGATCTCGGACCTATCTGGAACCCGGTCGAGGAGAGTGCACCGAAGTCAGGTCACAATATAGCCGTCAAGAGCCAGAAAAAGTTCAGATCAGCATGGAGCTCAGCAGGATGGCTGCCACTCTCCTCGGCACCAGACACGCCCCTCCCCATTTCAAATTTTTTTAACAAGTATACCCCATAGAATATATAACCGCAAAGGCTCAGATGATAAAATGTTAAAAAAAATCACTTCACACCCTGTAAATGATTGAAAATTCAAATTGTATTGCATTTTTTGTTATAATAGTCAGGCAGGGCATGACATATAATATAAAAATGATATATTATGAATCTGCCAAAAAAAAAAGGATATAGAATTTGTCTGGGTTGTATCATAAAACGTGACTTCAACTCTCGTTTAAACATGATGAGCAAAACCGGTAAAAATGAGCTCAGCACACAGAGGTGAAATGGCAAAGCTGTAAAGGGGCTAAAATCACCTAAAATATAAAAAGGTATTAAAAACTAATTTGGCAGAGGCTGCTAGTTCTCCACGTTCCGATGGCACCCTCTCTGAGACCAATCGCAGAATCCAAAGGATCGGATCTATGTATGTAGCTCCGATCCATCGTTTTGTGCAGCCGCTACAGAACTTGCATATGTAAAGTGTGCAAGTCCCATAGCACTGCTCAATTTGCAGGTCCTGTACTACACATACACAATTAGCATTTTATTGCAAGTTGCACAGAAAAGGTTCATTGCCTTCCAGGTTCGGGAGTCCCTGAGCTGAAGAGGAGCTGTGAGCGGCGAAGGAGAAAAGATGAGTAAAAAAGAAAAACCGAAAAAGGAAAACATTTTTTAAAAATTGGGCAGAGGATGTCAGCAATTGTAAAAAAGGGACCTCTATATTTTTTAATAAACTGTCCTTTAAGCGTGTTGTTTTTCATGACTTGCACAACTAAAAACAAAAAACAAATGTCCATAAACAAATGTGTTGCATTGTACTGACCTATACAACAACAGAGTATAGTTAATGAAAGTGTTGAGCTAGTAGCTAGTTTAGGAATAAATAATTTCATTTTCTACCATACATCGGTGTAGAGGAAAAAGAAAAAATCCTGGGGTGGGAGTGTGATAACATTCTTACTATAAGACAATGCGAAAGCATAAAGTATATTAGCTTTCTACCCTTACCCTTCCTGACATATAAATTGCAGGAATTCAGCTTTAGGGGGATAAAATACAGCATAAACAACATTCAAACAACAAATCCTCAAAGGGTGGAGGACCGGCTGGGTGGAGTAGAGGCAACATCACTGCTCCGCGTGGAGAGAGCCTGTGGAGACATGGGCTCAATCCCAGCAAGAGCACCCTTCCAGCAAGGCCCCGCTCACACCCATGCGTCTTAAAGCGCATTCCTGCACACTTTAAAACGCATGAACAGGGAAATCCCATATTTTCCTAACATGCTTTAAAACGTCCTGCGCCCGGGAGCTTCCTTGGTGCGCATAGCAGTGCGTTCGTGGCCATAGACATAGCTGCGAACGCGCTGCAATGCACGTTTTTTCATTTGCGCGAACGCGTGTAAAAAAAACACGCGTATTGCGTACCTTTGAAAAACGTGCAGGTGTGAACCCAGCCTGAGTGTCCTTGGGCAAGACACCTAAGGCTAGGGTCAGACTAAGGCATTTTTCGCATTGTCTGTGAAAAAGTGCGTTCGAACGAATGGATGCATTTTTTCACGGAATACGCGATAGCGGTCATACGATGCGCATTTTCGTCCGTGATTTTGTACGGATCATCAATAAAACACTTTTTGTGTTATGTTGGCCGGACATTAGCAGCGTCTGACGTCTCCTAATCACGTACACACGCCGCTATCGGACGCAGCGCACTCTGTACGTCAGTACTAGCGGTTCTACGTTCTTGCAAAAATGCGTTCGTTTGCCACTTGCGTTGCGCTGCCGCACTTTTGTGCAGCCGTTCTTCGTATGCTGCCCGGCATTGGACGTCATTTGTTGCTAGCACGGCCGTGATTTAGTGCTACTAAACGCACGTTAATACTGCGTTAGTCTGACCCTAGCCTTACGGTACATACTTGAAAACAAGAGAAATCTCAATGTATCCTTCCTGGTAAAATCCTTTAAATTTTTTCTTTTAATAAAAGCTAGGCCCACACTGTGCATATCTATGGTTATCATATAACCCCCCCCCCCACCACCACACACACCCCACCCAATTGCTGTGCCCCTGCCATCACAGCATTGTAAAGAAAGTGGGAAGGAATGAGGACACAAAATATGCTTTAGCTTCCCAATGAGTTATATGGAAAATTATGAGCCATGTATGTCCCTGATATTGTGTATATACAATGGAAGATACTATTTGCATCATAACCGAGAAATTTGGAGAAAAATCTGTCCCAGTGCGAACTTGTGCACTCTTTAAAAAGGTAACTCACTCCCAACTTCAAATATCAGTACCCACTCCGCTACATGCTCGCCAAGGCATCTGCTACAGCAGTGCCAATCATTGTTAGGAGGGGGAGGTGACCCTTTAATAAACCCCTATAATCCCCCAGTGGCTGCAGAATCTCCCTTCAGTCCCTGTAGACATCTGCGAAGATTTTACCAAGACTTCTCCCTTCCGACTGGCTACCTCGTTTGAGCTGTCTCAACCCCCCCCCCCACACAGCCGCCACTGCTAAAATCCCCAAAGCTTGGAGGATCTTACATTGGAGCTGATCCGTTTGTTTGCTCGCAGTTAAGTGCGGTTGTGGAAGACGCTGCCAGGTAACGGAACGCCAACTGTTGACTGTGCCTCGGTTGTTAGGCTTTACCTCTGTGTGTTACCCCAAGCCTCTTAGATTGTAAGCTCACTTGAACAGGAACCTCTTTTCCTATTATTCGGAATAGTACGTGTCAAATGTATTTGCTAATTATATATTTGTTTGTCCATCCATTGTACAGCATTGCGGAATATGTTGGCATTTTATTATTTTAATTGTAAATTAGAAAAAAACAGCAAACTAAAATATTTTTTAGAATAATGATCCCAATGTTGCTTTAGAGAAAGAAATTACATTAGAGTATATTATCTTTGCAAGTATATACTAAAAAATAAATCATTGCAGGGTGATTAAATAAAAAATTGTCCAGTTCTATTCATCTGTAATTTGGATTTAATTTGTGCCTAGAAAGAAAATACATTTATATGATTTTGTAGGACGGTTTCCGACTTCTGTTGGATAATTTTAAAAGAATGCTATAGGTAGAAAAAAGTGGGTAAAATCAGGTTCAGATTTCCAGTGGATAATTTCAGTAGATTGGCATATGTAGAAAAAATGTAACCAAGCCCACGTATTTTGCAGAAAAGTGCTCGCATTTCACCTGTTCTCTATGTAAAAAGTCAAGGGAGAATTATTTCAGTGGTCAAGTTTCCTAAGGTTAGAAGAATTTGGTTTCATTTGATACCGAATGGTACAAATAAAAAAGAGACAGAACAGTCCTAGATTCAGGCCCCAGTAATATATTATACCTGTGTTAAGTACTTATCAATTTCTAGGAAGGACATATTGATTAAAAGATACTTGGCATGTGCTATGAGAAGCAATGACTGCATGGGAGTCAAGCTTTGTTTAATAACGGAGAACTCTGGCCTACCAAGTATTTATTTGTCAACATGGGAGAGTCCTACTGAGAAATGTGTCTAGTATGAAAGATTTCCAATAGTGAGTGCTTCATAAGTTCTTCTTCAATATGCTTTGAGCATACACAGAACTATAACGGTCTGCACCAATTTACTGCTATAAATGGACATATGATTTTACATTTATGACTTTGGGGGAATTATGTTTCTATAAAAGCAATCATTGACAATATACAGGGTTATTCAAAGAAAGGTAAAAACAAGGAGAACTGGCAGGAGAAGAGAACAATCTAGACCAAATAGCCGATTTGGAAAGTGAGATAAATAGGAGAATTTTTCTGCTTTGGCTATTTTGACCTAGAATTTTCACTTCTCCAGTCATTCTCCTGGTTTTTACCTTTCTCTGAATAACCCTGATATTAAAATGGATGTCATGAAGTCATTTCAGTTTATGTAGAAGCTTCCTCTGTCATCTAACGACATGTGGATACATATTCTTGATAAGCTGAATAAAAAAAATAAAAATCTAGAATTTCAATTTTTTTAAACACAGAACAATATCAAATTTAATATAAACCTGCTCTTCTATATACAACATATCATTTTGTAGATTACTAAACTGTATATGTGAGGTATAGGTGTGAGGATATATGCTTTATAAGATTATACATTTGATGTACATCAGGCCTTAAAGACGCAGGAATTAAAAGTCAACTATGTCACCTCAAGAAAGTGTCTTAGGCTGGGGTCAGACCAGCGCATTTTTAACGTGCGTTCTGGCGCACTTAATCACGGCCGCACTAGCAGCAAATGACAGGCAATGACAGCCAATATACGAAGTACGGTCGCACGAAAGTCCGGCTGCGCAAAGCAAGTGGAAAGTGAACGCATTTTTTCGAGAACGCTGAACCGCTAGTACTGACGTACAGAGTGCGCTGCGCCCGCTAGCGGTGTGTGTGCGTGATTTGGAGACGTCAGACCCTGCTCGTGTCCGGCCAACATAACGTCCAGACGCAAAAAGTTTCCTGGTTTGGATCCATAAAACATCACACACGAAAATGCGCATTGTATGACCGTTTCCGCCTATTCCGTGAAAAAATACGTCAATGCGTTCGGACGCACTTTTTTACGTTCGCGTGTAAAAATGCTTTCGTTTGACCCTAGCCTTATATGGAGTAATTTTACTATAAAAGACATAAGTGACAATATCTTGAGGTGCTCTTTTCCCCATTATTTTACCATGTCACCTCATGCTCACTCTATATATAGTATGTATATACTGTTCCAGTTACATTTATAAAGCGCCAACAAATACAAATATATGGAGACTAAGCAGTGCATGATACTATATATACATATATCAGTATTATTTCCAAACTTCAATCTAAATTTCATTCGATTTCCTGAGCATAGACCTCAAAAAGAAAAGTGCAACAATTTTAACAACAAAAATGCTATTGTTACTGTATATATGTAATGCAAGTTAATATATTCCTATGTAAGGCTCTGAACACATTAACAGCTCATGAGTTAGTCTGGCATCTCTTTAGGATCTGTCGCCATTTGTCTTCATTGATCTCTACAGAGGTGTCTCCTTCTGGAAGGCAACCATATAGCTGTTTGCAGAATTGTGACAAGACAGAAACTCTGCTAATCCCCCAACTAGAGCAGATCTTGGCATAAGGAGCTTAATGGGGATACCATGAGCCAGCCGTAACAGAATCATTTCCTTCATCACTAGCATCCCTAAACCACCCCAAATTATGAGCATAGGGGATTGTATTGCTGAATCCATAGAAACAGGACGTGGGGCAAGAACGATTTGTGTCTAACAAATTTTGAAAAGAAACAGAATTTAATTGTCAAAATTGTCAGTTTTACTTGGAAATATCCATTTACACCTTAAAGTCAGAAAACAATAACGGGATTATTCTTATTCTCTTTAAATGGCCTATAAGCATTTTTCATGAATCAGAAGTATCAAAGCTTCATGACTATCAGGGTTATACAGAGAAAGGTGAAAACCAGGAGAATGGCAGGAGAAGCGAAAATTCTAGGTCAAAATAGCTGATTTGGAAAGTGAGATAAATGGGAGAATTTTTCTGGTTTGGCTATTTTGACCTAGATTCTATGCTTCTCCATTCATTCTCCTGGTTTTCACCTCTCTCTGAATAACCCTGTATATTTGAATTTACGATGCAATTGCGTGGCATTACGTCTATTCACTAAACTGTTAGTTCGTTAAACACAGGTGAATTGACAGTAAAATATGGTGCAGATCGGCGATAGAAATTGTCCCATAGAGAAGTAATGGTTAGTCTATACACAGAATGTCAAACTGCACCGAAGTATCAGGAAATTCCATGATTTTCGGTGATTCAGTTCGACAGATTTAAACAGGCGAATCCCATAGGTTTCAATGTAAAAAAAATTAAAAACTTTTTAAAAGTTTATTATTTTCCTTTTCAGAAAAGAGTCTTTTACTATTTTTTTAGAACTCGGAGTTTTTTTGGGACGAAATTTTTGTTTAAAAGGTGTTTATTTTTAGTCTGCAACAGACCTTTTCATTATTTTTTTAAAGGAGCTTTTTTTATTATTTAGACACATTTTAATACATTTTTACAGGTTTAAACATGTATTAGGAGAATTCCATTTATTTATGTTGCAGTTTGGTGGATTTCACAGATGCCACTTCGGTGATGTTCTCCAACTTGTTTGTGGGGCTTCAGCGACTCCATCTTGCCACACTACGTGACCCTACTGCAAATACTGAATTCACTGCAGTTTCGGCAATATGGAATCGCCGAAGGGTATTGAGAAAGGTCTTTGACTGGAACGCCGACATATTTACTATGGAATAAATATATTAAATCTGCTGTATGAAGAAAGCCTCCCACATATATATATATATAAAAAAAATACAGAATTTGGAAGTGTCTTTCTCTTTAATCAACTTTCGCACATTTTTTTAAAAATATCTATAACAAATTAGAAAAAGGAAGGTTGGCACTACTGAAAGAAGCAAAATGATACATTACGTTTTTTCTTTGGTTTACTATTGGAATGACGTCTGTTTCTTTCATGTCAAAATGCCGATTACACCTAAACTATGTCGTGTACAGTAAAATGATGCAAGCTGTGCTCGCTTGAAAAAAAATTGATGTATCATTGTATGAAGCACATACAGGGTTATTCAGAGAGGTGAAAACCAGGATAATAGCAGAAGAGAACATTCTAGATCAAATGGGAGAATTTTTCTGGTTTGGCTATTTTGACCTAGAATTTTCAAATCTCCAGTCATTCTCCTGGTTTTCACCTCTCTGAATAACCCTGATAGTATAAGGTTATTCATTATCAAACATACAGAAAGACAACGTAGCGCCAGTGAGCAACAGTCCCCGGTTGATGGAGTTAAACACCCTTCATGTCCATGGATATAATATTCTTTCTTTCGAAGTTCACCTTTTTATATACGTTGGTGTCTATTCAGCAATAATTTTCAGGAGCCCACACTCGGCTCTAGGGTAGAGCTCCTTATGGGTCTTCACTCATTTCTTCAGGTGCCCATTAACCCCTTGATGGATCCTTATAGATTTTCAATAGGATTCCCCTGCAGTAAAATGTAAGCGTATACCAAGGACACCCCTAGTGTAATACAGTAATAGGCAATCAAAATATATGGTAAGCCGAAACAAAACTCCCATATCCCTGAGCCCCAATTGGCTCCGTGAATAGCTAGCGCATGAGGAATTTATAAGTAAACCCCCAAAATCTTCCTGGACAGGATAGCAGGAAACAGCGATCTTCAAAATCATTTATTATAAACAAAATAACAAAGCATAGCTACCAAGACGTGTTTCACCAGAATGGCTTCCTCAGCTGGTATTATCTGTCTTGTCCCTGCGGTCTCCTTAAGTCCAATTAAATCCAACTAATCGTTTATGGATTTAATTGGACTTTATGAATAGCGTATATAAGGAGACAGCAGGGACAAGACAGAGAATACCAGCTGAGGAAGCCATTCTGGCGAAACGCGTCCTGGTTGCTAGGCTTTGTTATTTTGTTTATAATAAATGGTTTAAAAGACCGCTGTTTCCTGCTATCCTGTCCAAGAAGGTTTTGGGGATTTCCTTATAAATTCCTCACGCGCTATTCACAGAGCCAATTGGGGCTCAGGGATATGGGAGTTTTGATTCGGCTTACCATATATTCTGATTGCCTAATACTGTATTACACTAGGGGTGTCCCTGGTATACGCTTACATTTTACTGCAGGGGAATTGTTACGTTCCCTCCAGCCAGGCCCACTGGTTATGAGAGTTCTTCTCAACCCTTTTGGAGTATAGGGTTAATCTGTTTGGTTCCCTGCCCCTGGAGTCTCAGCGTCTGACCAGACCTGTGG
This sequence comes from Leptobrachium leishanense, assembly GCA_009667805.1. Classification (NCBI taxonomy): domain Eukaryota; kingdom Metazoa; phylum Chordata; class Amphibia; order Anura; family Megophryidae; genus Leptobrachium; species Leptobrachium leishanense. The sequence continues at coordinate 340,890,651 of CM019063.1, forward strand.
TCACATGACCTGAACTGCCCTATAAGATGGCAGTCAGTACAATGGATCCCTGATCCAGTATAGTTCTGCTTTGCCGAGTTCCTGAATTTGTATTGCATATCTTGGTTTATTGATTCCTGGCTTCGTGTCCTGACTACTCTTGTGTTTATCCCCTGTTACTGTACTTTCACTTCTTGGTTTATGACTCCTGGCTTTTGTATCTAGACCAGTGGTTCTCAAACCTGTCCTCGTGACCCCCAACCAGGCCGGATTTTGCAGATAGCTGAAGCACAGCACAGGTGATATGATTTGTTGCTCAGTGAATGCAAGATTCAGTCTGCAATTCTCCAAGGTGATCTGCAAAATATGGCCTGGTTGGGGGTCCCGAGGACAGGTTTGAGAACCATTGATCTAGACCATTCTCTTGCTGGTGTCCATTTTGTGTTTTGTCTGTGTGGTATTCTGTTTTTTTTGTTTGTACCACACAACAGTCTCTGTCGTTTGTTTATTCTGGTGTGAGACCTATTGCTAGGTATCCTGTTGGTTTTGCTGGTTGCAGCATAACCTCGAGTTCTAGTTAAGTCCTGCCCTGCTTCCTGCTGAATTCATTTCTGTCCAGTCTGCTTTTCTAGTTTATGTGTGTTTATCTAGTGCAGCAGTTCATAGTTCTGTTTATAGAGACCACCTCAAGGATCTCTTTCTTGTTCCATTTGCTGCTAGATATTCCTTCCTTGTCAAGTCTGGTTGACCCTGTTATTTATTTGTGTATGTGTTCACCCCCACCCTGTACTCTGTATAAATATAAGGCCATCCAAAGGACCTTTTTCCCAGTGCAGGGCTTTTCTTGCGTGTCTTGTCTGGTTCTGTTTAATCCTGTGTACAGGGTCCTGCAATATGCAGGACACATACCAGCCTAAAGGGCTTAAAACACTCAGCAGCAAAGACCCCCTTTGGCTCCTGAGGTGGGCCACCGTAACAGGAATCCTATTGAAAATCTATAAGGATCCATCAAGGGGTTAATGGGCACCTGAAGAAATGAGTGAAGACCCATAAGGAGATCTACCCTAGAGCCGGGTGTGGGCTCATGAGAATTATTGCTGAATAGACACAAATGTATATAAAAAGGTGAACTTCGAAAGAAAGAATATTATATCCATGGACATGAAGGGTGTATAACGCCATCAACCGGGGACTGTTGCTCACTGGCGCTACGTTGTCTTTCTGTATATTTATGGTTTAAGGTGTATAGAGGAACCTCCATATACAACGTTTAGCGAGTGGGTTGTACACACTATTCCGGTGGGAGCTTCACCTTCTCTACTAAATTCATTATCAAACATGTTTCTCTACATTTTGTGGTCTAGGCCTGATTTACAAAAATGATTATTTTGCAGAGTAACAACAGCGAGTTTCCAAGACCTGCAAAAAGATCTTCCTTACATGTGGCCAGTCAATAATTTGTGTTATTTACTTGTCCTAATAGAACTAAGAATGTTCCTAGGCAAATGTGACGATGACCTCTGTGACCTAAGGGGAGGCAGCACACCAAAGTCTGGGCTTCCAGAAGGAGAAGATGAGGAAGTACCAAAAAAGAAGCATCGTAGAAATCGCACAACCTTTACCACCTACCAGCTTCACGAGCTTGAACGCGCCTTTGAGCGTTCTCATTATCCTGATGTATACAGTCGAGAAGAACTTGCCATGAAAGTTAGCTTGCCTGAAGTTCGTGTCCAGGTGAGGACAAAATAGCAGTGCACAAATATGAGACAATTATAGGGTCAGTATACAGGAAGTTCAACTGAATTAATTTCTAATCGAAAAGTTCTTTGATCCGGTCTTCCCATTTCTTCATACAGTCATTATCCTGTCGTCCACCCCTATCTCAAATAATAAAAAAAATCCTACGAGCCATTCATTTGTCAATGCAAATACTCCATTTCACCACCTCTTCTCTCTTTTACTGTTTGAACTCCTGTCCTCTACAAAAATGTGGCTTAAAACATTGGTGGCAGTCAAAAGCAAAAATCAAACCATTTAAGCTCTATGCGTATGTTACAGAGACATATGATGCCATGACACTATGCTCATACACTGCTGCTGCAGTTGAGCTGTAAGCAATAAACAGTTGAAAGACTACAAAAGAATTAAACCCCCAGAAAATAGCACGTAGTGCATGATTTGATGGCATATGGAAACCGGAGCGGTCATGTAACTTGTTGGTTTAGAGACAGAGCTGCAAAGCCTGATATTTGTTAAAAACAAAACGTTCTATACATTTATCGGACACTAGTGAATATTTTTGGATACATGTTGTATTTTTCTATATTAAAACAAGAACGTGATAGTAGAGTATTTAAGCCAAACCGGATTCTTGAAGTTTTTCAGACCATTGAATGTGAATTTTATTATTCACATAACGTATTGAGAAAAAATTTGTCACATGTAATTCAATAGTAGAAATATTAAGTCAAATATGTATATAGCAAAAGCACATGTAGTCTGCTTAGCTCCATTTAAATAGTGCAGTCGAACAGCGGTCCCCAACTCTGGTCCTCAGGGCCCACTAACAGGCCAGGTTTGCCAGATTTCTGAAGCAAAGTACAGATATGATTTTCTGCTCAGTGATTGCAGGATTCAGACTACATTTCCCCAAGGTAATCTTTAAGGTCGGCATCAGACGACCACACTAGGTGCACCCGTACTGACGTGCTTACCGTCGCCCGTCGCAGCGTTGTGACATCTTTAAGAAGGGAAGTAGCACATGGTTTTGAATTACTTCATCCTTATGCAATATTCAACTATATCTAAACACTGATTGGTATGCAAGCAAACATAACAGACTTCGCAATTCATGTGATTTTCTCCAAATTACTTTTCCTTGTGATCCTCTTTTATACTTCTAAATTGTCCGTTTAAAGGTCTCAGTGGCGAAAAATAGAACTAACAATACACACTGATAAACCACTAAGGTTATGAAATGAATAGTACAATGTGCTGAATTGTGACACCGTATTTCACAAAACCACCAGATAAGTTGTTATAGTTGAGAGTCTCTAAAATATCAATACGAATGAGAAAATACATAGTAAAAATCTATAAATTGCTGTGATAAGAAAAGTGTCCTATGCATTAGAACAAGTTATAAATCTTGTAATGTCAATGTGACATTTAGCCTCATGGAAACATTAACTCCATTGAATTGCTGAAACCTGTTGAATATTATTGCCAATAGGCGTTTTTTTTGAGTGATGTCCTTTAATTAGCAAAATGAGATTCAATATTGTGGAATGCTTAACTTCCAAGTGTTCCAAATACTAAGAATTGGTTTTATTACTCAAAAGGTTAAATACCAACAAACATTACATTTTTTTTTAAAAACTGCCAAGGCCTTGAATACATTTTTTTTCTCAGAAGGATGTATCCCCCTCCAATCACCATACAGTCATATTTTTCCTATTCTTACTGTGCTTCGAAAATTTAACTTCTGCTACTTCTCTCCATCAAACATCTTGGTGAACATATAATCTTTTTGCAGCTCTTCTTATTGTTCCACTTAAGCACCGTCCCCGTCCACCCCCCGAAAAAGACTCCCTATTGTTCGAAATGCTGCTCATTATCGCTGCCCAGTTGCATAGGCTTGGCACCTTCCCTGCTAATCCACCACTTGAACTATCCAATTAGTGAGCACATCGAGCCGTTAATGGAATCAACGTTAGCTGGGATCTGGCCTTGGGAAAGCCAATTGCATTTATCCTAATGCTACAGATTTCTCTCCTACAGTAACACCTGTTTACCTCTTTATAAAACGCGCATTTATTGCTCGTCTTTTAATACCTTCCTTTCTTACTGCATGCAGGTTTGGTTCCAAAACAGACGTGCAAAATGGAGGCGTCAGGAAAAGTTGGAGTCCTCAGCAACCAAGCTTCATGACTCCCCTCTGTTGTCCTTCTCAAGGAACCCTATAACTACAAGTGTGGGACCACTGACCTCTTCCCTGCCTCTGGATCCATGGCTAACATCCCCCATATCTGGTGCCTCCACTGTCCACAGCATGTCTGGATTCATGGCCCCTGTCCAGGCTCTCCAGCCACCGTATCCAAGCCACTCTTTCCTAAACAGTGGCCCAGCAATGACTTCAATTCAGCCTCTCAGCAGTAGTCCTTACCAGTGCATGGGCGGCTTTGTGGACAAGTTTCCCCTTGATGAGTTGGATCACAGAAGCTCCAGCATAGCAGCACTGCGTATGAAGGCAAAAGAGCACATCCAAACCATAGATAAGACATGGCAACCTATGTGACCTTCACCTCCTCGGTGGTGTTTAAGCTTACCACAAAACTTTACAAATGCAGGCACATAGGGTTCTAAACCACGTTACACATGGATGAATACTTTGAACCAAGGCGGTCTTTTGATTCAACGACATTGTAACAAGGGGCTGTTCATAGATGGTATCTTTGCGCAAAAATGATTTGGGCTATAAAAGTGACTTTTGCCTTGAAGTCTGCAACATTCAGATTATTCAGGTGTCCTGTTTCTCTATACTGGAGCTAGAGTTTTCTCAGGTACATAAACATTTAAGAGCCATCACACTGTAAGATTCAATAATTAAAGTACGGTTAAAAAAGTAATCCCATAAAGGAATGCATGTAAAAAAAAATGATAAAGTGATTCACTTGAAGTATTGTCTTTTGTCGGTCCCGTTTTTTTTCCCTGCAATGTTAGCCTCTGGCAACGGTCACCTGAAGTAGACAAAATCAACTGTTGATATTTCTACTAATGCAAACTAGAATTAAACCAGTAGTTCTGTGTTTTATTAACACTTTATGGTCTTTCGTAATCAGCTTTTTTTGTCTATTAATTTGTAATGTTACATCAAACAATTGCCTTATAGGGGGGCATCATCATTCACTCTGTAGTCTGGTTAAAATCAAATTTGGAATAAAGATATTTTTTTTATTAAATGAAAAGCACGCCAGAACCTGTACAAATTATTCTTTTAAAAACTGCTACTTTTCTTGTTGTGTTTTTTGCATTTTTTTAAAATTAATTCTAGAGCAAACCCATTAACCCTCTCCTATAGCATGAGAAACACCATCTAAACTGTGCAGTCAGCCCAAATACATGAACATCCTGTACTACAATGACTCTGTCATTAACAATCTGCTCTTCAATCAGTCACTTAAAAAGGGTAAGTTCTGCTTGGCTACACAGGATTTTATAATTGCTACAGAATATGAACCACATTTGCTGCCAGTGGTCGCATGGGATGTCAGCGACAATCAAAAAAGATTCATGGGGGGGGGGATCTACTATAACTGGTGATTTTCAGGAGTGTGTTATGTCAGCAGTGCAAGGGTACATAGTGTCTAACCAAGGGAAGATCACTGACCCCACCTTATTGAGTGCTAACAAACTGGAATTAATTAAGCTTGAGCAGTACACCAGCAGGGGGTATGGGTACAATGTTAGTCTCAACCACAGACAGCGAGAAGACATTCCAAATTGGAGGCAAGCAAATCTTGAAATTTACATAAAGATGTGAACAATGTGGGGAAATATACTATGTTTACAAAAAAAATTGTGCAGCTATACTGGCCCAATCTAATGGTGAACTGCAAAGAATTTGCCAATATACAAAGTGATAGAAATAATTTATTTGGATTTGTCTGAATTTGCTGGAAAGGATGCACTAGACCATGAATACAGCACGATAGTGTCTTTCTCAAGTCTGTTAAATCAAAATTTCTTGTTCTTTGCAAGCCTGTTGTTCCTCCACATGTGCATTTTGCGAAGCAGTTTCCAATACTTGGGCATCTCAGGATTCAACTCCTGCAGTGTTTTGAGGGGGCCCAAATCAATCTGGAATAACCTGTGATCCCACAAAAAAATTATAAAAAATATTGTTAGATGTGACGTTACAGTAAAATTCTTAGGACCCTATTCCAAAGTTGGTGCTAACTTAACCAGAGCTGTTGTAAACTTACCAGAAGCATTATAGTCTATGGAGTTGTTAAGTTAACAACAGCTGTGGTTAAGGCTAGGGTCAGACTGAGGCAGTGCGAACGCGCGTTCTGGCGCACATAATCACGGCCGCACTAGCAGCAGATGCCGGGCAATGACAGCCAATATACGAAGTACGGTCGCACAAAAGTCCGGCCGCGCAACGCAAGTGGAAAATGAACGCATTTTTTCGAGAACGTTAAACCGCTGGTACTGACGTACAGAGTGCGCTGCGGCCGCATAGCAGCGTGTGTGCATGATTAGGAGATGTCAGACGCTGCTAGTGTGCGGCCAACATAACGTTCAAACAGCCGGATTTCCCTAGACTTCTTTTCACCCCATCGTCATGAAATACGTCCAGAATTGCGCATCGTCTGACCACTTAAGCGTATTCCGTGAAAAAATGCGTGCGCACGCATCGACGTACATTTTGACGGTGGCCGCAGAAAATGCGCTCATCTGTCCCTAGCCTTAGTTAGCACCAACTTTGGAATATTGCCCTTACTATAGTGGCATTATCCGCAAAGGGCGTATAAATACACACGCATCATATATAAACTCAAAATTTCAGAATATTGCAGTAAGTCATACAATCACCTCTAGCAATAGATTGAAAAGTTACGGCCCAAATACCTCACTCACCATTCTGGGTATTCAGAATCATCTTTCAACTTCACTTCTGGTCCAGTTTTGTAAATATTGACACCCATTGCATGTGTGGTCAAGACTGCTGGATCTTTGCAAATTTCAGGTCCCTTGAGATCCTCTTTGAGGACTCCTTTCCCCTTCCCCTTGACAACTAGAGACAAAATAGGAAAAAAAAAAAAAGTTTCAATATCTGATCTACTTCAAAGTTTGCCTTTTATGAGCTTCTTTCCCATGAGTTTTGCTTTATAGAGTTACATTCTTGAGGTTTTTAAACCTAATTTAAATCTGCTCACAGTTAATTATATCCTTACTTTATCAACTTTCCAGTGATACCTCACATGACTCTCTGCTATGGTGTTGGAGATAAGGGGGTCCAAATGTCCGTCAATGCACACATTGTTATTTTTTCTCTGGGCCTATTCTGGGGCATGGGCCTGGAGCTGCTGCTCCATCAGCCCCTATGTTAATCCATCCCTGTCCGGCGTCTGAGGTCTGGGGCGGGGTATACCGTATCTGGGGTCTGGTTGGATGTGTGCAGTGCGTAAATTGGGGTGTGCAATATTAGCATAAAGCGGTCACATGACATTAAATAAAAGTATCGGTATGCGGTATGGGTGAGTACCTGAAGAAAAAAAAAAAGTACCGGTACTCGTACGCTCTTAAAAAAAAAAAAAAAAAAAAAATATATATAATAATAAAAAAATAAAAAAAACTATCGGTGAATCCCTAATTTTACTTTTAGATTTTGTGTGTATAATACATATTTTCATCCCCAGTATATAATAATTACCCTCCCCGATATACAATAATGATGCCCTCCCCACTTCTCCCTCCTCCCTGAACTTCTCAACCCTTAACAACTCCCCCCAACCACCCCACCCATCATCCCCATGTACAGTCCAATATACACACCCCCTTCAACACCCTTCCTATCCACACAAAAACCCTTTCACAGCATCCCCCTTCCCAACCTCCCCGACATGACTGCAGTAACCCTCTTTAACCCTGTCAAATAATAATAATAAAAAAAAACCAAAGAGTTCTCCACAGATCCATAATCCCGAAAGAAGAAAACTCGGCAAAAATCGCCAAAGAAAAAGGCCTCCCACTAGGACTAAGTTGTGAGGCAGCGAGTCCATGACATGACACGCCCGCTAGAAGCCTGGGAAAAAAGGGAGAACCAGGATAAGTGTCCATGTGGCGGTGGGCAAAAAGTCAGAGGCTTGCAGGAGGCAGCATAGCTGCAGACCATAAAGAAGGTAAGCCCCCGGCAGCAAGTAACAAAAGGGGCAGGACCGTGCCAGCCGCAGAGACATTCCAGTAGGGCTGAAACAACTAATCGATTAATCGACAACTAATCGATGATTAAAATAGTTGTCAACTATTTCCATTATCGATTAATCGGTGTCGATTATTCGTCCTGTGTACAGCACACACTGTTAAGAGTCAGACGGAGTTAAACGTAAATAACCTCGCTTCAGAGCTGATTGGAGAAGATGCACCGCTGCTTTACTAGGTATGATTTAGTTCTAGGGTTATGTCTGACACAACCAGTTTGTTTTTATTCCGTTTACAACAGTAGCAGTATGATAACACAAACAATAGGATACGGTCATTGGGTGAAGGAGCTGTACGCCTGTGTTTTATCCTTACTTGAAGCTAGAGTCCTGTGCCACCACCCCACCCTTCCTTTGGTCTGGTCCCTTTCCCCAAACTCACTACCACACTCAGATCCGGTGTTTTGTCCATACCCACTCCCTTTCGCACTCTGCTCAAGTGACTTGACCTAAGTCACTCCCATCCACCTCCAGTCCCTCCTCCCACTCAGATGTTCACGAAATTATTTAAAAGGGACACTCTACACACCCTGACCACTTTAGTTTATTAACCCAGATTTTCATGCTGACCTCTTCATCTATGACCAAGTGCTTGTAGCTGAGTTCATTTGAGAAAAAAAACATGGGCTTAAGCTGCGCATGTAGCATCAACCCATCCCTCTGACCAATCACTCGCATACCTTGTGTGAAAAGTACGCAAGATATACGCAATTTGTGTATATGTACGTACGAAGGTTACGTACACTACGCAAATTGCTTATGAAAAAAGGGGGAGGGGTTGTGGTTACTTATTTGTGTTTTTTACATAAAATTCCTTTTAAGTAAACAAATGTTGTTCTATATTTTTTTTTTATCCGATGAATCGAAATAATAAAATCGGCCAACTAATCGATTATGAGAATAATCGTTAGTTGCAGCCCTACATTCCAGCAGAGGAAATCAGTAGGGCCCCGGAGAATGACCCAAGGAATCTGGGTTAAAGAACTCCAGGGGCTTCCCAGCAGAATGATACAGCCAGCAACCAATCCGGCAGAACCGCTTCGCAAGAGTCAACAGAAAAGACCAAATGTTGCCAGCAATCAATCTACATTTTGTGGGAACATAGGCCTTCACTCCTTGGGATCCATGGAGTGGGTCTGCTTCTCGAAGGGTGAACGGTCTGACTAGCAGGGCACTGAGGTAAAGGTGTCTGACGCGTACCAGAGGGTAGATTCGTTGCCGTTTCCCAATTCTGTACCTCAAGCTAAGGCACTTGTAGGGAGCTCAAGAAAGCTGGCACATCTCTTGGGCATTGTACCGACAGTAGCTCCGAGCGATTTCGGACCAATGGCAAAGAGGAATCCCCAGCGATATGGTTGATTGCGGTCTCGCAGGGCAGCCGTGATAGGGTGCAGCATCTTGTGTGCGTTTAGGGTAGGGCTGTGCAATATGGACAAAATAATCATATTGTGATTTTTTTGAATGAATATTGCGATTGCGATTTTATTTGCGATTTAGGCATTTGTTTTTGCTTTTTCAAACATGTGCGGTGTGTATGAGCGTATCACAGAATCCACAGCAATAAAACTCACTGATATATATATATGATGCATATATTGCTTTGCCCCCAGCTCATGGATATACTGCCCCAGCACATGGACATACTGCCCCCAGCTCATGTATATTGCCCCCAGCTCATGGATACTGCCGCAGCTCACCTCTTTGCGCTGCGTGTTCAGCTCCCTGTGAGCTTCCGGCGGCATCTAGCTTGGGCGCTCGCCTGGGGGAACCACGTGACGAGCCGCGAGAACACTGCTGTACACGTGGTTCCCCCTGCGAGCGCCCAAATCTCCAATGCCGCCGGAAGCTTACAGGGAGCCGAACACGTTAATTTCCGCAGCTTTAAAATGAATAGATAAAATCGCAGCCTTATGTGGTTTAGAAATCGCATGTGCTTAAATCGCTATTTTTTTGCGATTGCGATTAATTGCACAGCCCTAGTTTAGGGTGTAGGAGGATAGGTCGTGGAAGAACTACAGGGATGGGAGGTTAATATCCCATGTAGTTGTGAATAGATGGTAAGTGCCACACAACATGTGCTACCACCACAATCCCAATGATAGATCAAAAAACTGTTGTTTTCCCTATACCAATGGTTAAAATATACATATCTGATCAGCACAAATTGAATTGCCCTCGGGGTCCGTCCAGGTGTCGCTCATCGATTGTATACCTATATATGGGTTGCCATAGTATTTAGCCAATTTCTAACTTACTCTTAGTGGAGCTTCTGTTGCGCGAAGATTAGCACATGTGGATTTTTTCAGGCCGGACAAATCCATAAAATAGCCATCGAAACAAGGACGTGGTCTTAAAAAGTTTAATAAAACATGAAATAAAATACAAACAGGTCTCCAGGACGCCTTTCGTCGTTGTAAGCGACTTCCTCAGCTGACATCTTTTTTTCCAATTTGCGCTGATCAGATATGTACATAATAGCCCAGGTGCAAGACGACCGAGCATGTAGCCATCAGCTCCTCTTTCAAACAACAGTTCATTGGAGAGTGCAGAGGGGAAAGATGCCGCAACCACGGACGTTTCCTACAAGCGGTGTACTCGGGCCGTATGGTCTGACACATCGGCTCTGACCTCCCTTCACCTCCTTACCAAAGCCTTCCCGGAGGTCCGTCACCAGGTGTTCTTTAGTTGGGAGTAGGGCTGCAACTAAACGATTAGCTGGAAGATTATTTTTACGATTAAAATCGGATAAAAGAAAACCATACGCAAATTGTATACTTTTCACACACAACGTACACGTGCACCTGGTCACAGTGATGGATTGATGCTGTGGATGCAGTTTAATCCCAAGCCTGCTTTCTCCCCAAACGAACACTGCTACAAGCGCTTAGATAGACATGATGAGATCACCATAAAATCAGGGTGAGAAGGGGGAGGCTCCAAACAGCCTGACGACTTAGTCTATTAGAGTATCCCTTTACAATAATTTCATGAAAAAACTGAGCAGGAGGAAAGTCTGGAGATGGAAGAGAGTTTGGGCAACGTATTTGACCCGAGTGTGAGAGGAAGTGGGTTTGGGCAAAAGGCTGGACCGGAGTGTGGGAGGGAGTTTTCGGGGAGGGACCAGATGAAAGGGAGAGAAAGGCCGCTCCAGACCAAAGAAGGGGTGACAGGCAGGATGAGTGGTGGTGGTACAAGACGAAGCACAACATGAGGTTATAACATTCAACACAGTCTGGCTCTAAACTGTGTGCTGTACACAAATCGATAAAATCAACAGCCGATTAGTTGACAACTACTTTCACTATCGATTATTCTCATTATCGATTAGTTGTTTCAGCCCTAGTTGGGAGTGCAGTAATCAGGCATTACAGCCGTGTCTCCAGACGGGCAATTGCAGCAAGCAGATCCAGAGGCTACAAGGGGGAGGCAGCGCAGTCAAGGCTGTTCGCCATCTTGGGTGTGAGTGGGGAGATTCCGTTGGCTGGAGCAGGTAATCCTCCAGCGAGTCGGTAAGCGAGGTTTTCTGACGGCGCGGGGTACCGGAGTAAGTAGAAGGCTTTTTAGCGCATACCATGGTCCAGACACGCTGCATTGAACGAGATAGTCAGAGGGGACTCAGGAGCTAGGCAATCACGTGGCCATTTTGGTCTAAGGTCAGGACACGCCTCTCAATTTTTTATTCAATCATTTATTCTTTTTTATTTAATTTTTGGAGCACCTTTTTGTATTTTTTCAAAAGGCATTTTTTTTTGTTCTGTAACAGACCTTTCCACACATTTTTCATGAATTTTTATTGGATTAACCTCTCTGCCGGTTTTTCCGAGTGTGGCTCGGGGTTAAATTTCACTGCTGAAAGCGGTAACCCCGAGCCACACTCGGGCTGGATACATACCTGTACCTGCGCTCCCTCGCTGACCTCCGCGATGGCATTCCCCTCCCCCGATCGCAGAGGTCAGCGAGGGAGCGCAGGTACAGGTATGTATCCAGCCCAAATGTGGCTCGGGGTTCCAGCAGTGAAATTTAACCCCGAGCCACAATCCGGAATACAGCTAGGGGAATTTAAAAAAAATTGTACCGATTCTGACATAAAATGGCAGAATCGTTCCACCAAGGAAGTTAAACACCTTTTTAGAAGAAAAGCGGAGTTCAGTTTTTTTCTTTTTCTGCAGTTCAGTGCACTTCGATGACCCTGTGGTGAATAGTGAATTCACCGTAGGGTCGGCGAAATGGAATCGATGAAGTGCACCAAACTAGAAAGCCCTGAAATTTCAGTGCTTTCTGAATAACCCCTATAGTAAACTGGAGTTTTAAGAATATTTAATGTTAATGTTTATTTCTATGCCTTGTTAAACTACTATAATAATGCGTCAGCCTTTTGTACCACTTTTGGAGTCTTAGCATGCTTATTATTAATAGATTTATCAATAGGTGCCGGCTGGGTGGAGTAGAGGTAACATCATTGCTCTATAACCGTGGAGAGAGAGAGAGACTGTGGAGACACAGGTTCGATCCCGGCAAGAGCACCTCTCCAGTAAGTGTCCTTGGGCAAGACACCTAACGGTACATACTCGCCACCGAGGACATACTTGAAAACGAGAGCAATCTCAATGTATCCATCCTGGTAAAATCCTTTCTAAAAAAAATAAAAAATAAAAGCTATAGCCATGCAATTGTCAGACCTGCTCCCACAAGGTCCCGCTGCTGCTCCACACTGGCCCCCTCTCACCTGCATGCTTCCACGCTCCTCCGTCCTATGCGTGCGAGCTGCCAGCTTCAGCGTCTTTATCCACTAGCAGCTCATCACGCTGATGACATCACCGCACCCGCAGCAGCTGTTCCCAAGCACCACGTGACCTGGCTACCAATCATGCTGAGGGGTGTTAGATTTAAACCTTCAATACATCCATAATACAGAAAGAAAAAGAGAGATCTCTCTTTTTCGTTATTATGTAGATATTGAAAGTTCTGTAAGGCACAACAAGATGGTGCTGTTGAGAGGATGGATTCTGACCTTCATAAGATGGCGCGGGACATTTGCCGATTGGCCAGCGCTATCCCTTCATCACTTCCGCCTCCACCGGAAATCGGAAGATTGAGATTGCTTTTGGAATGTGAGAATGGCGGATGTGTGTTCCGCTGTGGAGAGCACGCTATCCGTGCCATTATAGTGGATACATGTAGCTTGGAATAACATGCTGAGCAGCCGGGAAGGGCCAATTAAGGCAATTTGGCACATTTGTATTTAACAATACAGAACAAGATTCAGTGGCGCTTGGATGTATAATTGAATAGTACTGATCGCTAGTACACTTAAGTGGTTATTCCCGAAGCCACCATAGATAGTGCAGCACTCTCGTACTTAATGCGCCAAAAAATACCGTGATTGCACAAAAAAAAGACATTAAAAGCAGAAAGAGAACAATCTCCTAGATGTATCATTGAGAATGCTTAGTCAAGAAGGTGCTTGTTCATTGGTACCATATGAAAATATTTATTTATAAAGTATTTTACCAGGAAGGATACATTGAGATTTCTCGCGTTTTCAAGCAAAACAAGCCATAGTGTGAATCCGTATAAACAACAATATATTTTCTAATACCATATAGTGGTATAGACGTTAAACATAACACCAAGGAAGAGTAAGGAGACTACTCCCACACTCCAATCGGCTTGGACATGGTGCCAAAAATAAATCGCAGAATTAGGTAAAACCCACAGACCAGTCTTTATTGAAGGAAAATACTATATAGAAATGATCAAAAAACAACCACACACAAAATCTTAAAGGAAAGGTACATATAGGTCAGAAATGAACCTTTCAATAGGACACTTCCATGGTGGCCTGATAGTATCTCTTAACACAGAGTGAAAATTCACAGAACCACAATACACCATTATACCAGCCCACACACATAGAAGCCCATATGTACACAATATAAATAATGAAAGATGAGAAGCACAGATAGCACAGTAATTACTGTCACAGACCAATTTACTAAGCAGACTGAATTACATAGTAATGTATAAATGAAGCACAGCACCGCTGCATCCAGGACCACAACAGCGTGGGTCCTATACAGGGCCAATATAGATTAGGACAATCTCATATAGCTAAATGCAGCCTAGAAGTTGGTAAAAGGCAAAAACCACACCAGTACCTAACAGTACCATATCTCATTATAGGCAGCCATGCAGATTTCATTAATCAGTTAGACACAAATTCCAGTCTGATCAGCCAGTTCATATTACTGGTCGATATCTTAGTAAAGACAAACTGTTAAAATAAAGAGAGCACTAAACGCGTTTCAACCTCAAAAGGTCTTTATCAAGAGAGAGACATTTATGCTCACTCTCGATATATACTACCTTTTCTTGAATGGTATAGACGTATATGGACTAGGGCTGTGCAATTAATTGCAATCGCAATCGAATCGCGATTTCCGACCATGCAATTTCTAAATCGCATAAGGCTGCAATTTTCGGCTCCCTGTTAACTTCCGGCGGCATGGTGCTTTGGGCGCTCGCAGGGGGAACCACGTGACGAGCCACGTTCTCGCGGCTCGTCACATGGTTCCCCCAGGCGAGCGCCCAAGCTCCATGCCGCCAGAAGTTAACAGGGAGCCGAACACGTGGCGCACAGAGGTGAGCTGGGGCAGTATATCATGAGCTGGGGCAGTATATCCATGAGCTGGGGCAGTATATCCATGAGCTGGGGCAGTATATCCATGAGCTGGGGCAGTATATCCATGAGCTGGGGCAGTATATCCATGTGCTGGGGCAGTATATCCATGTGCTGGGGCAGTATATCCATGTGCTGGGGCAGTATATCCATGTGCTGGGGCAGCATTTCCATGTGCTGGGGCAGCATATCCATGTGCTGGGGCAGCATATCCATGTGCTGGGGCAGCATATCCATGTGCTGGGGCAGCATATCCATGTGCTGGGGCAGCATATCCATGTGCTGGGGCAGCATATCCATGTGCTGGGGCAGCATATCCATGTGCTGGGGCAGCATATCCATGTGCTGGGGCAGCATATCCATGTGCTGGGGCAGTATATCCATGAGCTGGGGCAGTATATCCATGTGCTGAATACTGAATACATTTAGAATGTATGTAGCATGTTTGAAAAAGCAAAAACAATTGGCTAAATCGCAAATAAAATCGCAATCGCAATATTCATTCAAGAAATCGCAATATGATTATTTTGTCAATATTGCACAGCCCTAATATGGACGTATTATCCCTGATGTCTGATCGTCTTGTAATAAGACGAAATGCGTTGGATAACCTTTGTCCTTATGCATTTTATTCATTAATAAACCTTTTTAAAGTATTAGCTCCAGCCTTGATTACTCCTAGAGGTTGATCCGGTCCTCTGCACCACAAAAACATTTCCACGAAAGAACAGCCAGGTCCCCGCCGAGGTGCTGGGTGAGAGCTGCGACGCGAGATTGCTATATCTGGAATTCCATGGTGGAGCGGTAAAATACTACATGCTTTAAAGTTTTTTTACTCTTGTGAGCCTAACTTGAGTAGGGGCATATAAATTACAACATTCATTACAGTCTGCGCTATGTATATGTAATTTTTATTGCAGATACTACTATTTTTTATTCTCACATATTATGAGACAACGCAATTTGCCAAAAGAACAAGATTTTTTTCCCCCACATAATATACAGAGTGTCCATAAAGTCTCTTTACAATTTCAAAAATTTATTACAAAGGCAAATGAAAAGACAGATAAGTGAAAGTTATTATAAAATGAGGCGTATATATTTTTAAGGTTTTTTTGCCTCATTTAATACACCTCTAAGGCTAGTGTCAGACAAACGCAGTCATCATGTCTGTGTCGCTGCACAATTTGACGTCCGTCGTAGCATTGATTTGTGATCAATAGAGACCAACACACGAAGCACCGAAGTGCGCACGCACCACTCAGGTGGCAACGGACGCCATTTAGGCCTCGACGTAAAAGCACTACGATGGACGCCCAGAATGCGCCGCGTTCGCGTAGCGGCCTGGGTGCTTGATGACACGACGTAAGACGCAGCGCATTTGCAACATCCATCACGTTGACACTCAGACAGTTTTTGGTCTGGCTGACTGTAACGGTCATTTAACCCCTTTGCTGCTGAGCCATTTCACGTCTGTATGCTGAGCTAATTTTTACCACTTTTGCTCACCATTTTTAAACGCGATTTGAAGCCATGTTTTATCATATGACCCAGACATTATATAGCGTTCTTTCCGGCAGATTAATAATGTATCATTTTTATATGTATACGTCATG
Source organism: Leptobrachium leishanense (assembly GCA_009667805.1). Taxonomy (NCBI): domain Eukaryota; kingdom Metazoa; phylum Chordata; class Amphibia; order Anura; family Megophryidae; genus Leptobrachium; species Leptobrachium leishanense. The sequence goes on from CM019063.1 coordinate 340,906,910, forward strand.
TCCTGCCTGTATATTATAACAAAAAGTGCAATAAAATTTGAATTTTTAATCATCTACAGCGTGTAAAGTTTTTTTTCACATTTTATCATACGAGTTTTTGCATGAATATTTTCTGTGGGGTGCGCTTGTTAAAAAAATTTGAAATTGGGACCCCATAGAAAAAAATCATTAGTGCAGCATCATTGTTCACATATTTGAAATGTGAACAATATTGCTGCATTAATAAAAAACACACAAAAAAAAAATCCAAGATGGCAGCCCCCACCGTATCTAGGCCGCGATCTGGCGCCGGATCGCGGGCTAGGATTTAAGGGGTTAAAGCCAGACACTGCCCTTCAAAGTGGTGCCTGGCTTTTGGTTGTAGACCCTCCCGATCGGGAGAGGGATCCGAACGGATCCCCCCTCCCTTCAGGCGATCTCCCCGGTTCTGCTGGGGGGGGGGGGTTGCCTGGAAATGGCGTCATCGCATCTGACGCGGGTCTATAAAAGCGGCGTCTGACTTAAAGGAAGTCAGAATGCCACGGGACCTGGACCAGAGAGGTGACTATCTCTCTGGCCCCCCGCCAAGCGGAAAACGTGTGCTGAACATCCTCCGCATACAGCGGGGGTCAATGACGTTCCCCACACGTCCTCCGTAGTGAAGGGGTTAATTTTAATTTCCATATTTCCTTTTTTTCTACATCCGTCAAAAAAAGGACCGTGTGGTGCCTACAGTATCTTCCGTCAGTACGTCCGTCCGTCCATTATGCATGCACGCAGAGTGCGCTCAGACTGCGTTCGTCTGACATTAGCCTTAATGGGCACCATTAGTTGCACAAAGCACTTCAAGACAGTACTCGATTTCTTGCCATGTTCGCTGTAGTATACCCTCATCAATGGTGGCAATGGCATCAGTGATCCTCTGCTTTAGATTAGTGATGTCCCGTACCTTTGTTCAATACACAATATCTTTAAGATAACCCCATAGAAAGAAGTCGAGGGGAGTGAAATCTGCTGAACGAGGTGGTCAGGGAATTGGGCCACCCCTCCCAATCCACCGGTCTGGAAAGGTTTAATTTAGGAACCCACGAACATGCAGTCCCCAATGCAGCGGTGCACCATCTTGCTGGAAAATTATGGTTGGTTGAAGGTCATGTAGTTGTGGTGCCACGTATTCAGTCAAAAGGACAAGGTAAACGTTTGCAGTAATTGATGTCTCCCCGATGTTTCTATGGGGTTATGGTAAAGATAGTGTATCGAACAAAGGTACGGGACATCGCTAATCTGAAGCAGAGGATCACTGATGCCATTGCCACCATTCATGAGGGTATGCTACAGCGAACATGGCAAGAAATCGAGTACCGTCTTGAAACCTTAAATATATCTCAAGTTTTGTAATAATTTTCACTTAAATGTTTGAAATTGTAAAAAGACTTTATGAACACCCTGTATATCCACAAAGGTTTGGATGATAAACTGTGGAAACACACTGAACAATTGATATACTTTTTACATGTTTTGTTATAGCATTCAGACATAACATTACTTATATGCATAGTAATGATACATTTTGAATCTTTCAAAAAATAAGATATAGAATTTGTCTGGGTTATACAATAAAACGTGACATCAAATCATGTTTAAAGGAGATGATCAAAATGGTGTAAATGAGAAAAGCACACAGAGATACAATGTCTCAGGAGTGAAGGGGGTTCAACATATTTTTATACTTTTAACAACAAAACAGAACTTTTTATGAGATCTTAATTGAAAAACTTTTATTTTCACCTAGAAAGGCCCTTTCTTTTTGAAGGTACTGCTTTGTGTCCCATTCACCCAATTCATCAATGGAAACGTTTTCTCTGACAGTTCACTAAAGTGATTGACACAGCACACACAAAGGTGTTTGTGTTTCTCTACAATATTCACATAATGATGATGGTCCCGAGCAAAAGGACATTCAAGGTGACTGTACCTAAAAACTGAGAAAATGAGTTTTAAACCTTAAAGTAAGTCAGCTGACACTAAAAGCTTGATAAGAATGAATATGGGTCTTTACCCACAGCGAATAAAGCCAGGACTCTAAGCAGCAGATGGGTACTTGAAATATTTTGTGAAACCTTGAGGAGTGCGCCTAGATACACACGTTGCCTCCAGGAAAACCTTTATTAAACAGACTTTAGAGGGTTGGGGCAATTGGAGTCATTTTATCATTATAAGCCCTTTCTCACCCGGCTTCTTGGCATAGCCCCTCGCAGGTGCCCATGTAAAGCGAGGTAGGATCACAGCAGCTCTCAACACCGCTCTGCCAGCCATAGCAACACATGCGAGTAGCACTTCCGGCACCCGAGCGGTCGTCATCACGCAGCGCCATCGTGGCGTTGCATGCCGGGACGTGTAGTTTGCTGTGCCACCGTGGCGCCCCCTTCTTTCAACCCTGTCAGACTCTGACAACTCAGTTGTTGGTGTGTCACTAAATCGTGGGCAGCCCATAGGTTCGAGATTACCGACCACTCAGTGTATTTATTACTTTATCTTAGAAGTCGGATAACCTTGTTTTCCCACCAGGATATGGTTGTTATCTGCCCTTTTTCCTGGGACTTGTTGCAGCTTGTTTGAGTTCAGCCTTTGTATTTTTATGTTTGTTTTGTCTTCACTACCTCATCTCCCAGAATCCCCTGCGCGGTCCTGCATCGGCAACATGGCAGACCTGCTCCAGGAGCTGTGTAAGTGTCTGGACTTGGTAGGGAGGGGGAAACTACAAGGGATTCATCGGACGCCTAATGTCCTGACGGGGAGGGTATTGTAAGGGGTGCAGAGGGGTGACATTTAGTCCCCATGGTGTATAGGCCTCAGTTTGCTGAAGGATGGCTGAGTGTGATGGGAGGGGAACCACATCAGGAAAGTTTGGGACAGCGTGGCCCTCCCAGGTGTAGGTGACATGTTGTTGTGGACTTGTACTGGGTGTATCACTGGTCCTCATCATTTTTTTCCCTTCTTATCTACAGGATGAGGGAATTGCTGTTTGGTTTCCCAGCGCCATGGAGAACGGGACTGAATTCCAGATGCCGGTACCTTGCCCAGTGCCCTGCACTGTAGACACTCCTGATGACAAGCTGTACACAGAGGTGGAGAATTTGTGTGCACCCCAGGAGTGTCCCACTGGCAGCTGTCACAAATCCTCTTCCCAAGCCTCAATGGAGTCTGTCTGCGGTGAAGATTTGGACAGGGCGCCACCACGTGTGGACAGTTGCCCTGATATGGACACAAGACCTCCACGTGTGGACAGTTGCCCCGATATGGACACAAGGCCCCCATTTACCACTGAGCTGGTGAGCATGGATCTAGATGCCCAGGTGGAGGAGGCAGGGCAGGGCGTTGCCTTTCACATGCAGGACCTCTTATCTGAGCTGCCCACTCTGGACTGCCAAAAAGAGCAACTAGAGTTGGTCTCGACCAGTGGTGGCCAACAAGAAGAAAAGCTCAGCAAAGAAACAGAGCCTGTGGATGGTCAAGTGGAGTGCCCGCCATGTCCTTTACACGTCGTCACTGGAAAGGGCCTTGCGCAGAGTCTGCGGCGTTTATCTGATACAAACACTATGTCTTCCAGTAGCCTGGGTCTTTTTCTGACTGATTCCTGCTCCGGGGAGCTGCTGAGCCTCTTTCGGTGTGAAGACGGATCCCTGGTGCAAGGGGAAATGGGCACACCCTTAGCAAGGCTAGATGCCGTGCCAGGGAATGAGCCGCCCAGCGATCATTCTTTACAGCATCAAGTACATGTATGTCACGGGTGGAAGGAGGGGGAGGCTGTATCCCCTTCCTCAGAGGTTAGTGCAGAGGATTCTTCTAGCTTGGCAGAGGGGACTGAACAAGAATGGAAAGCATCCCAGGAAGCACAGCAATCCCTCGAGGACAGCGATGACAATTCAGAAACCAGGGTGCGTAACCTAGGATATAATCATAATTTGCAATATATACTGAATCAGTGGGTTTCTCTAAGAAAAGATCATGTTATTTAAAATGCACTGCAGTCAGCCATCTAATGCATGGTGAGTGCACCTCCTTCCTCAGGTTTGTTGCTTGTATTGATTATTCATTTTACCATTGTTTTTTTTTCCTCCATTTCTAAAGTGTAAAGTTCAGGGCACAATCTCACATCAGTAGTGCGTTTCCACCTCCACTATGGTCATTTCACAAGCAGATAAACCTTTTATAATATATTTATCTGAAGAGACTAAAGTGGCTCGGTATTCCGTTTCATAGAGGGTTTTTCAAAGAATGCCAGAATGCTTTCCAAAGTTGCGAGCAGCAGCGACAATATTGTTGTGGCAAACACTGGCGTTTAACAAAAGCAAAATCCAAATAATGGTAGGAGAAGCTTCTCAGTGATACGTCTCCTGCTGATGTTTGCACACCTTTCTTGTGAAACGCCTACGTTTGCAAACTGTTGCAACAACAGCGATTTTCGGTGGTGTTTGCCACCTTCATTGAACAGTCTGTCTCTGAATAAACCCATGCTTTTATTGTATTATATATTTTAATCTATTGTGGCAGGGTGATTATATACTTTCATACACAAAGAGTGATGCTAAAAACTTCCGCATAATTTTACTACCTTCATTTCCATTCAGTAATGCATTTATATGCTATATTCACAAAGTAACGCTTCCTCCTATGTATGGTATCTACATATTAAATCTGTGGGAGTGGGCACATTGTGGGATTTATCTATGTTAAACTACAATTCTTAGTGGTTTAAGTAACTTTTTTAAAAATATATTTTTTTTTCTGTTGTAGAATCCAGGGCCATCTTCACGCTACCTCCCAGTGAAAGGTAGGAATTGCATTTTGTTACCCCGTGATATCGAAATATGCAGGGATACTTCTCCACTAGAAGGGTTATTTAATAAGAGCCGAACTTGCCACCGAATTGCACCGAACAGTGAATTTCACTGTACGGTGCAATTTTTAAAACCACCAGTTCAGCGGCTGATCTGCAGTGTTCGGCGGATCCTCGGCATTTGGCAGATCCTGTTCTGCGCACTCTGGGGGCCCTGCGACGATTACTGAATTTACCGAAGGGTCGGCAAACTGAAATCGCCAAAGAGCATTGAAATTTGATTTTGGTGCTCCCTGAATAATCCCTACGGTCTTTTACCTTATTTTCTTCAACGAAATAAAACATATTCTTGTATATATTTCAACCTGTTTAAAAGAATTCTTAACATTTCAAAGAAGCGTCCTCAGATTTCTCTGTCCAGACTTAAATATGCACATTACTTCAAAACTAAATCCTTGTTCTGGCTGCAAAAGTAGCTGCTAACCCTGCAGCGTGGAAAGAAATGTCTCCTGCTGTAATCAACCTCTGATTGGCTGTGCCGCAACCTTGCACCAAATAGTTCTTTAGTAGATTGCGCAATTTCATTAGCTGTGCATGATATTCAGAAATAATAGGCCATGTGGAGTCCATCAGTTGCTATATTGAAAGCTATAGACCTTTGCTCTGAGCATTAATCCATCAGCCACCCCATCAGCTGTCAGGTCCTCCTCCTTTTGCTGTTCCAGCAACCACAGCGGTAAAATAAATCCTGAATCTAAGGCTAACTCAGTAGCAGGTTATGGTAAAGACAGAAACCCATACCCTGTAGTTAAAATAAATAGAACAGAAACTGTAATCCTAAATCGAATTTACAACTGTAGCTACCTCTATCCCTAATCTCCTTCCAAACCATCAACCTGCCCCCGTGACATTAACACATCTACTTCATTTTTTTATACATGTCCTCCATGAATCTATTTGATTAATCTAGGGCTGCAACTATCGATTATTCTCATAATCGATTAGTTGGCCGATTTTATTATTTTGATTAATCGATTCATTGGATAAGAAAAAAATAGAAAAAAAATTGTTTACTTGAAATGAATTTTATGTTAAAAAATAAAAATAACCACAACCCCTCGCCCTTTTTTCATAAGCAATTTGCGTAGTGTACGTAACTTTCGTAAGTACATACGCAAATTGCGTATCTTGCTTACTTTTCACACAAGGTATGTGAGTGTTTGGTCAGAGGGATGGGTTGATGCTGCATCCGCAGCTTAAGCCCATGTTTTCTTTCTCAAATGAACGTGACTACAAGCACTTGGTCATAGATGATGTCAGCATGAAATCGAGGTTAATAAATTAAAGTGGTCAGTGTGCGCAGAGGGTCCCTTTTAAATAATTTCGTGAACAAACTGAGTGGGAGGAGGAACTGGAGGTGGAAGGGAGTGACTTGACCTAAGTGTGAGAGGGAGTTGGTATGGACAAAAGACCGGATCTGAGTGTGGGATTGAGTTTGGGTAAAGGGCCCTGACCAAAGAGGGTGTGGCAGGGAGGGTGGGGTGGTGGCACAGGACTCCAGCTTCAAGTAAGGATAAAACACAGGCATACAGCTCCTTCACCCAGTGGCAGAATCCCTATTGTTTGTGTTTTAGGTCTGCTACTGTTGTAAACTGAATAAAAACAAACTGGTTGTGTCTGACATAACCCTAAAACGAAATCATACCTAATAAAGCAGTGGTGCATCTTCTCCAATCAGCTCTGAAGCTGAGATTATTTACGTTTAACTCAGTCTGACTCTAAACAGTGTGTGCTGTACACAGGACGATTAATCGTCACCGATTAATTGCTAATGGAAATAGTTGACAACTAATTTAATCGATTAGTTGTTTCAGCCCTAGATTAATCCTTATGATTGGTAACTATCCTCTAACACTTGCATAAATCACGTAACTATAAATTTGTCCTAATGCTAAAATTTGACAGTTCCTGAACTTCTTGTTTTTATCACTTTGACTGTAAATGCAAAGTTTGACGTTAAAGGGATAGATTTGCACATGTTGTTAAAATAGTACACACCTATGCTTGGGGGCTTTGATGCTGCTGAACACAAATTGGTGCATTTTCCTGTACTGACAAATGTCAGACACAAATGATCCACATGTATAATGAACATGTATGTGAAATTGCTGGGGGATCAAAAATTCAGAGTTTGGTAGGAACTGGAATATAATGGTTACACAAAAGCAGGGGCATATTTAGATTACCCAGAGTAGAACAAATTCTGCCGCCTACACACAAGATCAAATTAATATGGGGGAAACAAAGGGAAATCGAGAAATATTTATGACCTGTCAAAGCTATTTATGTCAATAAAATGTAATTTAGAAAAACAGCAAACTATCTAACAGGGATTTCTAGCTATATTGTTGTTTAAAGACTCATTTCTGTGAGTCCTTTGTGGCCCTGTTATGTACAGTTGTGTTCAAAATTATTCAACCCCCAATGCTGTAAAGGGTTTTAGGGAATTTAGTGTACATTTGTAATTGTATTCAGAATGAAATCCTACAAGGACTTTTTAAAGAACCATATGCAACTAAAATGACATCAATTGGTTTTGTAATACAGTAGTAAATGTTTCTTTTGTGAATTCTTCATTGACACAATTATTCAACCCCTTAAAGACTACCACTCTGAAGAACAGAGGTTCATTCAAGTGTTTTCAATCAGGTATTGAAAACACCTGTGGATGTCATGGAGCAGCAATAAAGCATAATAAGCACCAATTAGGCAGCTTTAAAATGACTGTGATACTCAGCTCCTTCTAGACATTTACTGGTGTGGTTACAAACATGGTGAAGTCAAGAGAATGGTCCAGGAAGACAAGAGAAGAGGTGATTACTCTTCACAGGAAGGGCAATGGCTATAAGAAGATTGCAAGGATGTTAAACATACCAAGAGAGACCATAGGAAGCATCATTCGCAAATTCACGGCAAAGGGCACTGTTGAAACGCTACCTGGTCGTGGCAGAAAGAAGATGCTGACTTCGACTGCTGTGCGCTACCTGAAGCGTAGAGTGGAGAAAAGTCCCCGTGTGACTGCTGAGGAACTGAGAAAAGATTTGTCAGATGTGGGTACTGAAGTTTCAGCTCAGACAATACGGCGCACACTGCGTAATGAAGGCCTCCATGCCAGAACTCCCAGGCGCACCCCCTTGCTGTCTCCAAAGAATAAGAATAAGAAGAGTAGACTGCAGTATGCCAAAAGTCATGTGGACAAACCACTGAAATTTTGGGATAGTGTTCTGTGGACTGATGAAACAAAATTAGAACTGTTTGGGCCCATGGATCAACGCTATGTTTGGAGGAGGAAGAACAAGGCCTATGAAGAAAAGAACACCTTGCCTACTGTGAAGCATGGCGGGGGGTCAATCATGCTTTGGGGCTGTTTTGCTTCTGCAGGTACAGGGAAGCTTCAGCGTGTGCAAGGTACCATGAATTCTATTCAGTACCAGGAGTTATTGGATGACAATGTGATGCAGTCCGTCACAAACCTGAGGCTTGGGAGACGTTGGACCTTTCAACAGGACAATGATCCCAAGCATACCTCCAAGTCCACTAGAGCATGGTTGCAGATTAAAGGCTGGAACATTTTGGAGTGGCCATCGCAGTCACCTGACTTAAATCCGATTGAGAACCTCTGGTGGGACTTAAAGAAAGCAGTTGCAGTGCGCAAGCCTAAGAATGTGACTGAACTGGAGGCTTTTGCCCATGACGAATGGGCGAAGATACCCGTAGATCGCTGCAAGACACTTGTGTCAAGCTATGCTTCACGTTTAAAAGCTGTTATAACTGTAAAAGGATGTTGTACTAAGTACTAAGATTGAATGTCACTTGGGGGTTGAATAAAACTGATAATGATGTGAGCACAGAAAAGACATTTGTGGTTATTTCATTATAAATGTTATGTTATATTTGTCTGACCTACACGTGCCTCTTTGATTTAATTGTAAGCAAGATGACTGAATGATCAAAATCAATGTCAAACTGGCCAAAACACTCAATTTCAGTGGGGGTTGAATAATTTTGAACACAACTGTATATAGACACAAATGATACGAAATGCCCAAAAAAAAATTAGCAAAACGATCAAAAACTAATTTCAGAAACAAATGATTTGAAACGAAAATAAAATAGAACAAATTGATCTAAAATGAAAAAAACTAAAACAAATGGTATAAAAGAAAAACAAAAAAAGAAAAAAATTATTTAAAACGCAAAAAAAAAGGAACAAAATTGTCTGAAAGAAGAAAAAAAACAGAACAAAATGATTTTAAACGAAAAAAGACAGAACCAAAGATCTAAAATGAAAATAAAGAGAACAAATTGATCTAAAATGGAAGAAAAAAAGGAAACAAATGGTATGAAAGCAAAGAATAACATTTATTTAAAACACAGAAAAAAAAACAACACATTAAATTATTTAAAACAAAAAAGTGGCCAAATTATTTTTTTAGTATTATTTTGTCCCTTTTCGGGATTTTTTTGGTTAATCTTTAGGGTTCCTAATTTATTTTAAAGAAACTAGGATTTTTTTCCCACCATTTTCGATGTTAAAACAAATCCCAGTTTTTAACGGTTTATTAAATAAATATATATTTTTTTAATATATATTTTTTTTCTTCGTTTAGATCCCATAACAAAATGATTTCATTTGTGTTGAAACTTTGATTCGGGATTATGTAATTTCGGGTGGCCGATACTTTGTTTCGGAAATGGTCCCGAATCAGTGAAAATGGTGAATTTCGTCCTAGTCTCCAGTCTGGAGTAAGCATTGCTGTTCCTACTCCTGAGCCTTGTATCCTGTGAACCCTGCAACTAACCAGCCCTGTCCTTTGCAAGCATGCAGCCCTGTTTCCCTGCATCACCTCAGTTGTTGTTCCACTTTCCTGTGGTATCTATTGGCTCAGCTGAACCACATCTGAGGCCTGTTCAATACCTCAGCAGCTGCTGAATTGCTGCAGCGCAGCAATTCAGTTTGCTGCAGCAGTGTCGTTGAACCCTTTGGATGCGAATTTTGAATCCAAAATGGCCGACAATTTCTTAATGAAAAATTCAGATTGTTTTTCGGATCACTCGGACAAAAAATAATAAAGAGAAGCAGTCAGCACAATTCCGTTTTGTTTGCACACACCACAAATGATAGTTTTTAATGAATAAAAGTTATGTTTACTTCTGAAACATTATATAAATTGAACTGTAATATATGTCTGTGCAGGAGGAAATAATAAATAAATATTTTGTGCTTTGGTGAACAAAAACCTCAAAATTAACATTGCTGTAGGGAATTATTACTTGCTTCGAGGCGGCGGCCATCTTGCTGTAGGGCATTGTTACTGGCTTCATGCGGCGGCCATCTTTAATACGTCACACAAAGCATCTCCTCGGGTCGCTGCAAGTGCTAGGTTAGCACTGCTGAGCGCTGAGCGGTTGAACGGCGTTCAATGCAAGTTGCTAACTTAGCACTTGCAGCGGCTGAGGTATTGAACAGGCCTCTGGATTCTGCTTCTACTTTGTCCTTGAGCTGTATAATAAAGTTTTGATCCTTAACACTCCAATTCCAGAGTATCCTGGCCTGAAGGGTTTGTCATTTCACGCTCCGGGGCTCCCACCCTGGTGTATGCCTGGTGCTACTCTGACAGCTACTCCGGTCACTGACCACTTAAATTATGTTGAGTGGTCACAGTGCTTAGAGTGTCCCTTTTGAAGTATGTAACTTATTAAAAAACAACTAATAATACTATAATCAGTGACTTTAAATAATCATCATTATTATATAGCACCAACAGTTTTCACATTGTGTTATAATAACCAATGAGGAGCTAAAATTACAGACATTGGAAAACGAAACGAGGCGTAGAGGGCCCTTCTCTTAGGAGTTTACAATCTAGAGATCGGCATCAGTAGTATGTTACGCTAATCTGAAGAGCTTGGTTTTGAGGGATTTTGTGAAGTACTGAAAATTAGGGGAGAGTCTGATTAGGTGAGCGAATTCATTCCACACGCCCGGTGTCACTCTTTATGTCTTTGAAGTGTGAGTCGGCTGTACGACTGGAAACAGGGCAGGTGGAGGTCACTAGCAGACTGGAGTGATCTAGAAGGGTTGTACTTCTGTACAGTTGTGTTTTTTATCTGTACACAGTTTAGTGCTGCATTATGGCATATTTATTTTGTTAGGGAATCTAATTCTCTTTCTTTATCATTAGTACCTGGCCCGTGTGACCCGGAGGATTTGCTGGATGGTGTTGTTTTCGGTGCCAAATACCTGGGATCTACTCAGCTACAATGTGAGAAAAACCCAGCACCCCGCATGCGTATGAAACAGGCCCAGGAGGCAGTGGACAGGGTCAAGGTAACACGGGGACATCAAAGTCTAGGGTGGGAAAGGTAGCCTTTAAATGGTAGGAAATGAACAAGTCTTTACCATGGTGACGCCTAAGAAATCCAACCAGGAAAAGGCCAACAAGTAGAAGCACAAGAAAAAATATCTGTAAAATATATGGGTAATTGTAAATATTATTCCTCTGAAATCTTTCAGGCTCCAGATGGAGAGTCTCAGCCGATGACAGAGGTTGATGTTATGGTGTCAACACAAAGAGTTAAAGTGCTGACAGCGGATACCCAGGTGAGATTCTTTATGCGTGGTTCAACAACCTCGGCCATCTAGATGTTTTGGAACTATCAGAGTTATTCAGAGAGCGTGAAAAGCAGGAGAATGGCTGGAGAATGAAAAATTCTAGGTCAAAATAGCCGATTTGGAAAGTGAGATGAAAGGGAGAATTTTTCTGGTTTGGCTATTTTGAGCTAGAATTTTTCATTCTCCAGTCATTCTCCTGCTTTTCACGCTCTCTGAATAACCCTGTATGTTTCCCTTGAGGCCCTGGCAACCTGATGAATGCCTGATCTTCATGAGTGATGTGCGTCCAAAACCTACTGAGGGGTCAATGTTGCTGATCCCTGTTCTAACATGTAATATGCTCACAGTATTTTTTTATAATGCAGGGAAAGAATTTATTTAATGTTTATATGTGTCATATTAAGTGAGCATTACTTCTGACAAATATTTACTGCATATAGAAATCTGTATAGAAGGTTTTTGTGTACCATATTTATTTATTTTGCCTATGGGGGGTGTCAAGTAGTCATTGGCTCAAAGAATTCTACCTCTGGGTCTGAACACCTTGGATTATTTTATGCATAAATCTAAAGGTAATTGGCTCCTAAATTGTCTTACTGTCTTTTTTTGGTTTTCATCTTCACTTGTGAAGCACTTAATGTATTCCTTTAGACAGTTTTGAGCTTTATTTGTCATTTTACTATTTAAGGGCTCTGGCTGTTTGCAATATATTACACAGATGTTCTGGTCATATGAATTGCATATATATTAGGAATGCAACTAATGCTTATTTTTTTATAATCTATTGGCTAATTATTTTTTAATAATCTGTTAAAAAAATATATATTTTGGGGGGCGTGGTCTGGACGCTGAAGGAGATGGCCGCCTGAACTAAGCTCTCCACTACACGGCTAAACACAAAGCCAGAATACACGCACAGAACGTGACATGGGTAAGAGTCGCAAGACCCTCTCCGGGACCTTCGGGGCCTCTACCGGGTACCCCCTCGTGCTCTATCAGGGCGTACGTAACACCCGTGGCAGAACAAGACGCCGGCCCATTCCCTGCCCCCCCCCCAACATGGCACCGTCCGCTGACTCCGTCCTCCCCAGCCTCCTCTAGGAGGCCATGGGACCCGCTGCAAGATCTGAGGCAACTCCTGCATAATTTGCCAACCCGCTCGGACCTCACAACGGCACTGACCCGAGTTGAAACAACGATTGCTGCCGAAGTCCAGCTCCTGCGAGACGACATACGAGGCCTACAAGACAGGCTGCTGACGGTAGAAAATTAAACTGCCCGACCGTGTGATGCCTCGGCAGCACTCACTACCCAGGTGACGCGCCATGATTCCCTCCTTACTTCCATGGCTCGACATATTGAGGACATTGAAAACAGAGGCCGCAGGAATAATATAAGGGTCAGGGGGCTTTCAGAGATTGAGAACTCTGCAGATGAACTTAGAAATCTTTTGCTTCGCTTATTTAATGCCTTCCTGGACAGAGATCCTGAGACGGATATACAGTTTGAGAGGTTTCACAGAGCCCTGCGCGCCAGGGGCCCCCCTGACAACCCCCCCCCAAGATGTCATCTGCTGTTTATTACATCACGAGCTTAAAGAGACTATCATGACACAAGCTAGAACATTGCGATCGGTGACTATTGAGGAATCACAAGTATCCCTGTTTCAAGACTTCTCCTTGCACACATTGCAGTCACGACGGTTTCTTAAACCACTTACAGCAGCCCTCCAACAACGTTGAATTGCATACAAATGGCTGTTCCCATTCGGACTGCAGGTCCGTACCCCCACGGGTCCTTATGTCCTGCGAGGAGCTGATGACCTCCCAGGCCTACTTCAGATGCTGGATATACCATCAGATGTTATCGAGTCCTGGCCGGATCCTGTCTCTTTCTACATCCCCATTTCCAGACCAACATCGCGCCCACAGCGGCAACGGCGCCCACGCAATAACCCGGATCACGGCCAAGCACCGTCATCCATTTGACCCTAAGGACTGAACTTGTCTTGTTCGTTGCATGTTTCAATACTGGCCCCTGTCTGGCCTCTGTTCTGTTCCCTGAACGCAATCCGCTTCTTTTGTATGACGTTTCTGTTGCCTGCCGCGACCCGTGAATGGATTTGTGGCCCTTGCCTCGATCCGTACAGATGCTCCTGGGAGCGGGTCAGGGACTGTGACAGACCTACCTCCTCTTGAAACATGTGGCCCTGATAGGCCCGAACGCGGATGGGATCCTCCTGAATGCGTTATGGTTTTTTTTCTACACTAAACAACCCTTAAACGCTTGGACCTGTTTGACCGACATTGCTGATACCCATTGCGACCACAAGCGTTCGTATATCATTACGGTTTATGTGTTAGTGTTAGTGTTGACAGTTATGCTGTTTAAAAGTTTGTCGATCCGGCCCGTTTAGACCATCTCCCCTTGGGATTTGGCCCACGAATGCTGCAATGGATCCGTTCCCTTTACCACTCCCCTACTGCGCAAATCAACCTTAATGGGACTCTTACAGACCCATTCCCAATTAGGAACGGGACCAGGCAGGGATGCCCATTATCTCCCATGCTTTTCGCACTTACTTTAGAACCACTTCTCCAGGCAATACGTACTGAGGAGTCGATCCATGGAATAGAGATTGGGGGGCACACACACAAAGTAGCCGCATACGCAGACGATTTCCTTTTTTTTTCTTCAACAACCACTAATCTCTTGAAAGCCTTGCGCCAATATGGCACCCTGAGTAACTACAAAATTAATCTCTCTAAATCAGAAATAGCTGACCTAACACGCTGGAAATTGCTGCACATAACATGTTTTGGGAGGGTTAGCGTTTTAAAAATGAACGTCCTACCTAGGATTTTATACATGATGTGGGTGGGGATACCCTTATGGCGCTTCCCGGGTTTGCGTGGATATGGGTAGCGTGTATGCTGCCAATAGGGGGTTGTAGCAGAGCCTATAACTGCTACTGTATAGTGAAACAGAAGAGGGGGTTCCCGCTATATGGCGCTCCTCGCTGAAAAATGGGTGATTCTATCTGAAGAGATCCCCTTGTGATTTGGGCTCCTGTTTTCAACAGGTATCTCTAGGACAGCAAACAAAGCCCTTGTGGTGTATATACAGTTGTGTTCAAAATTATTCAACCCCCAATGCTGTAAAGGGTTTTAGGGAATTTAGTGTACATTTGTAATTGTATTCAGAATGAAATCCTACAAGGACTTTTTAAAGAACCATATGCAACTAAAATGACATCAATTGGTTTTGTAATATAGTAGTAAATGTTTCTTTTGTGAATTCTTCATTGACACAATTATTCAACCCCTTAAAGAATACCACTCTGAAGAACAGAGGTTCATTCAAGTGTTTTCAATCAGGTATTGAAAACACCTGTGGATGTCACGGAGCAGCAATAAAGCATAATAAGCACCAATTAGGCAGCTTTAAAATGACTGTGATACTCAGCTCCTTCTAGACATTTACTGGTGTGGTTACAAACATGGTGAAGTCAAGAGAATGGTCCAGGAAGACAAGAGAAGAGGTGATTACTCTTCACAGGAAGGGCAATGGCTATAAGAAGATTGCAAAAGATGTTAAACATACCAAGAGAGACCATAGGAAGCATCATTCGCAAATTCAAGGCAAAGGGCACTGTTGAAATGCTACCTGGTCGTGGCAGAAAGAAGATGCTGACTTCGACTGCTGTGCGCTACCTGAAGCGTAGAGTGGAGAAAAGTCCCCGTGTGACTGCTGAGGAACTGAGAAAAGATTTGTCAGATGTGGGTACTGAAGTTTCAGCTCAGACAATACGGCGCACACTGCGTAATGAAGGCCTCCATGCCAGAACTCCCAGGCGCACCCCCTTGCTGTCTCCAAAGAATATGAAAGAGTCGACTGCAGTATGCCAAAAGTCATGTGGACAAACCACAGAAGTTTTGGGATAGTGTTCTGTGGACTGATGAAACAAAATTAGAACTGTTTGGGCCCATGGATCAACGCTATGTTTGGAGGAGGAAGAACAAGGCCTATGAAGAAAAGAACACCTTGCCTACTGTGAAGCATGGCGGGGGGTCAATCATGCTTTGGGGCTGTTTTGCTTCTGCAGGTACAGGGAAGCTTCAGCGTGTGCAAGGTACCATGAATTCTCTTAAGTACCAGGAGATATTGGATGACAATGTGATGCAGTCCGTCACAAACCTGAGGCTTGGGAGACGTTGGACCTTTCAACAGGACAATGATCCCAAGCATACCTCCAAGTCCACTAGAGCATGGTTGCAGATTAAAGGCTGGAACATTTTGGAGTGGCCATCGCAGTCACCAGACTTAAATCCGATTGAGAACCTCTGGTGGGACTTAAAGAAAGCAATTGCAGTGCGCAAGCCTAAGAATGTGACTGAACTGGAGGCTTTTGCCCATGACGAATGGGCGAAGATACCCTTAGATCGCTGCAAGACACTTGTGTCAAGCTATGCTTCACGTTTAAAAGCTGTTATAACTGTAAAAGGATGTTGTACTAAGTACTAAGATTGAATGTCACTTGGGGGTTGAATAAAACTGATAATGATGTGAGCACAGAAAAGACATTTGTGGTTATTTCATTATAAATGTGATGTTATATTTGTCTGACCTACAGGTGCCTCTTTGATTTAATTGTAAGCAAGATGACTGAATGATCAAAATCAATGTCAAACTGGCCAAAACACTCAATTTCAGTGGGGGTTGAATAATTTTGAATACAACTGTATATATACAATAACATGCAAAATACGTTAACATGCAAAATACGTCAAGACATGCGCATACATAGAGTGGATACAGTGGCTAGATGTAGCACAGAAGGTGTTAGTCTCTGTCCGACATTGCCATCTAGTGGCTAGTGGGCATATACCCAAAGTCTCTTTAAAAAACAGGCCTTGATTTCCTTCTCCTGGTAAAATGCATCGGTTGTTTCTTCCTTGTTTCTCGGTTCCTCTCTCTTGGTCTTGTGCCTCCAAGACAGAGAGTTGGAGTTAGGGAATTGTATCTCAAAAAAATTCCAGAAAAAATTGGAGTGGATTGATCCACACGCACTTACGTTTTGCTCTGTCTCCCAGACGGTCTTTATTGGAATGTTTCACCGGTATGTTCCCCTCTGGTTCGCCTTCCTCTGCTCCTGCGGTGTTCCTTTATGGAGTTAGGCTTCCACGAATCCAATGTAGCCCTTTTCTGGGTGCTAGAATGGAAGTGGGGGCTGGGTTCCTTGGAATAAAAACGCTGGATGCAGGGATACGGCTAAAATCGGGGTTTAATGGGTGATAACAAAATGAATAAAAAGAACAGTGGGTCAGGCAGTAAGTGTTCCAATGGGTGGAGATGGGTAAAAAGTCCTCCAAAACGCGTTTCGCTAGGTTGCCACTAGCTTCATCAGTCAACTGATGAAGCTAGTGGCAACCTAGCGAAACGCGTTTTGGAGGACTTTTTACCCATCTCCACCCATTGGAACACTTACTGCCTGACCCACTGTTCTTTTTATTCATTTTGTTATCACCCATTAAACCCGATTTTAGCCGTATCCCTGCATCCAGCGTTTTTATTCCAAGGAACCCAGCCCCCACTTCCATTCTAGCACCCAGAAAAGGGCTACATTGGATTCGTGGAAGCCTAACTCCATAAAGGAACACCGCAGGAGCAGAGGAAGGCGAACCAGAGGGGAACATACCGGTGAAACATTCCAATAAAGACCGTCTGGGAGACAGAGCAAAACGTAAGTGCGTGTGGATCAATCCACTCCAATTTTTTCTGGAATTTTTTTGAGATACAATTCCCTAACTCCAACTCTCTGTCTTGGAGGCACAAGACCAAGAGAGAGGAACGAGAAACAAGGAAGAAACAACCGATGCATTTTACCAGGAGAAGGAAATCAAGGCCTGTTTTTTAAAGAGACTTTGGGTATATGCCCACTAGCCACTAGATGGCAATCTCGGACAGAGACTAACACCTTCTGTGCTACATCTAGCCACTGTATCCACTCTATGTATGCGCATGTCTTGACGTATTTTGCATGTTAACGTATTTTGCATGTTATTGTATATATATATACACCACAAGGGCTTTGTTTGCTGTCCTAGAGATACCTGTTGAAAACAGGAGCCCAAATCACAAGGGGATCTCTTCAGATAGAATCACCCATTTTTCAGCGAGGAGCGCCATATAGCGGGAACCCCCTCTTCTGTAGGATTTTATACATGCTACAGACCCTCCCCAATCGCCGCTCCCTACACACATTATTTCTTAGATATGTATGGGATGGCAAAGCATTGAGGATAAAATACACTGTACTCATCGCACCTAGGGAAAAAGGGGCATAGCTTTGCCCCACATTAAAGGGTACTATAACGCTATACATCTGCAGTGCATTCTGGAATGGTCTGCCAACCCACCTGCCAAACTCTCAGTCTCCCTTGAGCAAGCAGATGTAGATGTCCCTTTGCGATCTCTGCCATGGTTGCCCCGAAGACCTGACCTCTCCCACGCTCCACACATCCCCTTGTCACCGCCACCCTTTCGGTATGGCGCTCCGTACAGTCCCAGCTCGCAACTGCCCCGTTCTCCTCCCCTCTCATGCCCATTCAATACTTGCCTGCATATACTCGCCATGTCCTCCCTATGCTCCCACCGAACGCGCCACAATGCCCACTACCACAACATTACATAACCCCCACTGGCCCAAAAACCCCTCAGCAGATTCCCATCTCCCGACCTGAATCCTTTCTTGCCCAGTTTCACCTTCACCGACTCTTCGCATATCTCCGTACTTTGGCCCTGCTGCCTACTTTTGTCCGCCGTCTCACGCCTTTTGAAAAATTGGCACAAAATTACTCTATTCCAGGGCTTGATAAAGCCAGGAGCCTGGTAACCACTGGCTCCTAAATTTCCGTTTTTTTTATCCCAATCTATAAGCAGTCTTTGGCATCTAAAAACATCTAGTTGGCTTCAATGTTTTCTTCCCGTCTGCAGCTAAAACCATAATTTGGATCAGTACAAACCAACTCCCAGATGCAGAGGCAGGTTCCCAACGTTTCGACGAGGATTCGCCTTTATCAAGGTATAACTTGATAAAGGCGAATCCTTGCCGAAACGTTGGCTCCTAACGCTCGTAGCTGGCTCCTAGATTCAAAGCAAATTTGTCAAGCCCTGAATCCTTGGATCCCTTTCCTCGTCTACACCGCAATATGTGGCTAAATGGGAGGAGGACCTTCAGATGCATTTGTCAGAAGAGCACTGGCATAAGATCTTCACAGTGACCAGTACTTGCTCTATGGCCACACGCACCCAGGATACGGCCTTTAAACTCCTGACTAGAAGGTATCGCACGCCCTCCCAAATAGCCAGATTTTAGATTACTGCTGATGATTTGTGCTGGAGATGCCGAGCCCCGAACGCAGACATTCTCCACATGTGGTGGTCTTGCGCACTAATCCAGCCTTTCTGGAAACAGATCCACACCAAAATCACCCAGGTGGACTATGCTGACCTCGAATATACCCGGGCCGCGATGCTCCTCCACCATAACCCTCTGGGTTTGTCTTCCTATAAAAACTCACTCACCATCCGGTTGCTCGATGCTGCTAAGGTGGTTATTCCTAAATTTTGGAAACAGTCACCCCGCCCCTTAGAGACTGGTTTTGTGAAGTGGAACTTACTCGATCTATTGAAGACCTGATTTACAGGGCCCAGGGTCCATTGGACAAACATATCAGACGGTGGTTTTATTGGTCTCCGCCTCGATGAGCCTTGGCGAAACCAATGGCCTTTCCGGTCTCTTCCCTCATTTGTTTAGGTCCTGTGGGCATGATTTGTTTGTAACATCGCACCTTTGTAGACTGGTACTTTTGTATTGTATAACTGTACACTCTCTCTGTGTTTTTTTTCTTTATGACTTGTATTTACTTCTTTGAAAAACTAATAAAATTTATTATGAAAAAAATATATACATATATATTTTTTTCCCCTTTACTTAGTGTAAATAAAATGGAATAAATCTACCTGAAAACCGCAGACAATAAAAAAATCAAACGACAATGGTAAAATGCACTCACAAAGGACATATAAATATGCGTATATCGGTGCCTAACTAGAAGAGCTCTCCAGGACATTGAAGAGAATAATCGCCTCCAATTGTCCGTCCTTTAACCCCTAAGACCCTGTCTTAGGCACACCTTGAGTTAACTCTCCTTCTGCGCAGGGAGAGAGAAATCCGTCAAAGAAAACACACGAGGCATGTATCTTAGTCTGGCACTTCTCTCTGCCGTTTCAACGTTTTTGACACACTTTTTATGCTTGTAACGAAAACGTTGTCTCTTTATTTCATTGGTTAACATTTCAAAACATAGCATAGTTCATTGGCCAGTTTCAATACAGGTCTGGTGACGCATTTCTGGACAGTCCCGTGGCCCGAGACATGTGATTTCTTGAGACATGTGATTTCTTGCGAACATCAGCACTTTGTCATTTTAAAGACATTTGCAAACATATTGAGAAGTGAAACTTAATCCTATAATACTGCTGATTATCAATTTATCTTAAAACTATTTCTTATATTTAAACCTTAATTTATCTATTAATATTATAATTCATGGGGTGTTATTTAACTACTTATAGGGTCCTTCTTATAGGTCAGCAGATGGTGGTCTGAGGATTCCTTTTCCTTCAGACATCCAGAAAGTTTGAACTTTAACAAACATTCTGTGTAAAAAAAAAAATAAAAAGGAGGAAGGCAATTTGCTTAGTGTACGTAACATTCGTCTGTACTGAGGCAAATTACTTAACTCACGGATTTTTCGCAAACTAGGTACGTGAACGCCTGGTCAGAGATGGATTGATGGGTTGTGTGTGTGATAAGTAATGTTTATTGCATACGTTAGTCACGGTGCATTGGCTACAAAGCAAAGTTGTTTCATTCACGTGTCCATGAATTTTTTTTGTGTTGTATATACAAACAGACAATGAAACAGACAAAAAAAGTACGGTAATTGTTTTTTTGGAATCTGGAATATAGAATAAAAACTATTTGAGTACTTCTTTATAAACGACATTAGTGGTTCTTCTTTCAGGTGCTCGGATCACCAGAGAGTTAGGTGAGCTCACTCTGGAACAGGCAACTTAAAACTGCCCAAGCGAGAAGCCGCCTTCCTTTAGGTCATTCCCGTTACCTTCAAAGCCTGTCCCCGAGGCTTGTTGGTGGTCATTGCAAAACAAACATTTAGGGTGAAGTGAAGCCCTTTGAATTGAAACGGATATTCTGAAAGTATTCATGGTATGAACACAGTACAGGAGGAGGGGGGTCGCGTCTATTCACCAAAGGGGCAGCTGCAACCACCAATTGTATCCAGCCCAGCAATATGTATAAAACATAACAAGAAAAAAAAAGCGTTATCTGCGCTCATTCTCATTACACCGTGTGAAACAAAACACAATTAGAGGCTTTGGTTTCTTTTAATGGCCACCAAGAGTAAGCTCACCTGCCAAACGTCAAGGCACTTCAAGTGAAGGTGAGTCCTATCCAGAAAAATGAAGCCACAGGCTGCTGTGTAGCAAACCATAACTGCTCATGCTGCTTTTCAGTCATGAGGTAGGCTGGTGGGCTTTTATTTATGCCATCCCAGAAACAAATCCACCTTGGGATCAAAAAACAAAGACACGGAACGTGCAGCAATGATGACCTTGCTGGAGGTACAATAAAACCTACATAGTACCGGAGGAGCAGGGTCGCTATGGTATGAACACAGACTCCCCTGGCCAGAACCGGTTAGCACCGCGGCCTCAATCAGATTTCTGTTAATTGCTTTTACTTGCAATCTGGTGCCATTACAGAGCTTAGGTGGGTTGAGGTTCTGCAATAATATTACAGGTGACCCCCACACTGGAACATTGAGAGTATGTGTGAGGCTTGGCTGTGAGAGGGAAGCAGACATGCTGGAGCAGTGAGGGAGTGTGCAAGCCCTGGCTGTGAAAGGAGCTGCATAGAGACTCCATTCTGTGTGAAGTAACAGCATCCCTCTGATCTGCTGATCCAGTGTATCAACTGGATTATCGGAAAATGATAACATGTGTAATTACCAATTTTCACGTCTGTATCCTCTTTTAGTTTTTGAGATCTAGGTATCCTGTTTTAAATATTCACCCTTAAGGGGGGATTTCCAAAAATCCTTCCATAGCCCATGCCTACGCCATAAAAACAATGTACCATCAAAATCTCATGATCCTAGGTTAAAGGATTTGAGCTGGGAGTTGATGGTCAGTCAGGACTTTTCGTTATATATATATATATATATCACTGTATTCAAAGACCAGTTTAGTGTGTTGTATTCCTCTACTAAAACTCACAAGGCGCTAGGAGCCCTATACCTATCTTGCTGTTCACTGAGGGGCTGCTATTCCGACTTTTCTGCAAGCTTAGCTTACTGCTTGGTTGACTACTCTACATTAATAGCTCTTTCATTCTTCCTTCATCTCTGCACAACAGCGCTCTTGTGCGCTTGTGCTTGGCTTGATGGAGTCCTATCAATTCAAGAGTTACCTGTGGTTGTGTGCGGCATTGCTGCTGATATCATTCAGCAGCTCCCAACTATTCTAACTCATGCCATTGATAGAGCAGCTGGAATGGAACAGAGATGGCATGTTGGACTGCCACTACTCCTGTTTGCTATGAGCTTTATCTTTGTAATATGTAAAAAGAACACCCCTGGACCTGCTTAAGGAGCAGATCCATCCTGTTACTTTTTCTGTCCCGGAACCTCTGAGGTCTGGGTTCACCTTCCAGTGGTAGCAAACCTCTGTACACTTGATGGAGTGGAAAAAATAATATTTTTGTTCCAGAATTTCACTTTATACAAATTGTTACCATCTATTTAAACCCCTTTCCGCAGGGCATGTTGTGCCTGGTGGGTCGGTCTAAACACCGGCAGGGCGTAGTGGTACACCCTGCTCTCCGGCTGCATGCCCTCCTCCGGCCCGCATACGCAGCTGACATACTGCACACGTCATTGGCTGCAGGTGACAGCTTGAGTTCAGCCCGTCCCACAGCAGTGTATGGCGTGCGCTTGCTGGTGGGTGGGCCAGAGGCAGTGCGTAGACACTAGCGGGGTATGCTATGCCCTCCTGCAGCATAATAGTGCTATTATTAACAGGCACCCATAGCGAGCACTTAAAAAAAGCTGCTTTCTACCTTCCAGCTATAACCTGTGTGACAGAGTACAGGATCATGCGTATATAAGCCTGAGGTTGCAACGTGCTGTGTATCCAGGTTACTAACAGGTTAAAGGCTCTTGTCCTGCTAGCACACCTTTTCCACATCCTAATTAGCTCAGACCTATTTAGTAGGTCTGGGAGAACAGGGAAATAGCTCAGAGTGGAGCTGAACCAAGCCCAGAGAGGTTGTCTCCTAAGTCGTCTGGTAAGAGACTGAATTTTGGTTGCCTACTGTTCAAAACGTATGGTTTATGTTTTTTTTGTGCTGGAAGCAGAGTAGCTGCTCCAGTCTCCTGTAGTCAGAACATACTACTGTGAGTTAGCCTCCTGACAGGAGTAGGCCTGTTCATTTGTTTATCATTTATTGTTACTTTCTTTTCTGCGTGGCAAAACATGTGATTTAAAGAGGAATCACCCAAAAAACCCGCAAGATATTTACCACACCAAAATAAACGTTGTTTGCAGTGCAACCTCCTGGCTGTCCTGACCCTCTTTGGCCACGACCCTACCACAAGTGGTGCAACGGTGGGATTTCTTTCGTGCCGGTTCAGTTGCCACAAGAACCTTAAAGGTACAGGACCCATAGAAAATGGAGGACGTTGTGAAGGCCCTGGTGCAGGCCACGGCGGTGCAGCAAGAAACAAACAGGCAAGCTGCAGCCCAACAAGAAACAAACCGGCAAGCTGTAGTAGCACAGCAGGAGGGCAACAGACTCTTAGCCCAACAAATTGGAGCCCTGGCGGAGGCACAGAAGTCTGACCATGCGCTGCTTAAAGGTATCCTGGAATATATCGCTAACCCGGGAGCGCCTGTGCAAACAGGAGGGGTTAGCAAAATACGGGCAAGCAATTGTTTGCAGAAAATGACTCCCGAAGATGATGTGGAGAGCTATCTGCTGGCTTTTGAGCGAACAGCCACCCGTGAAGCCTGGCCTCCAGAACAGTGGGCAGGAATTATTGCTCCTTTTCTCCTGGGAGAAGCACAAAAAGCGTACTTTGACCTAGAAGAGGAAGCCGCTGCAGATTATCCACAGTTAAAGGCGGAAATAATGGCCCGGATGGGCGTCACCACTACTGTAAGGGCCCAGCGTTTTAACAAATGGCGATTCAATGAGAGACCGGCTCCTAGATCCCAGATGTTTGACCTAATCCACCTGGCCCGGAAATGGCTCAGACCGGAGTCCCAGAGTCCTGCCCAGATGGTGGAATCCCTAGTACTGGATCGATATTTAAGAGAACTTCCCAGTGGTCTTCGTGAGTGGGTCAGCCAAGGAAACCCCACTAATTATGACGCCATGATAGCCCAAGTAGAAAGATACTTGTCTGCAAGAGACTTGGAAAAGTCCTCTAGGTATCTGGGGCCGAACCAGAGACCAAAAGTCCAGCGGAGTGAACCTGAAGCTACTTCCAGAGAAGGAGTGCATCTGCGCAAAACAGACTCCAGGACCCCCATTCCTTTGAAAAACGACCACTTTGGTGGAAACTCCATAACCTGCTTCGAGTGTGGGGGTAAAGGCCATGTCAGGGCACGGTGCCCTAACCTCCCGGAGCCAATGCAGTGTGGACTTGGGGAGAACCCCCAAAACTTTTGTGGACTAATATGCTTAGCGGGCCTGGTAGAAGATTTGCATACTTTCCGAGTACCAGTCCAGTTGAATAATCAACATACAGTGGCACTAGTTGACTCTGGAAGTGCCTTGACTCTAGTGGCTGGTGGCTTAGTCAAGCCGACACATATACAGGGGCACCACACAGTGGGTGTGCTTTGTATTCACGGAAGTACTGTAAGATATCCTACCGCCGATATAGAGGTTTATGTACAAGACAGGCTGGTAAAGATATCAGCGGTAGTTGTGCCACGGTTACCCTATTCCTTAGTCATAGGAAGGAACTTCCCTGACTTTTACTCCCTCTTGCAGTCCCCAACACTGTTAAAACAAGGTGATGGTCTTCTCGACATATTCCCTTTTTCTCACCCTGACTTGTATGTTACCAATCCAAAAAGTCACAAAACCAGAAGGCAATGCAGAGAAAGCAGACGGAGGTTTAATAAAGCCATTAACGGGGCTTTGTTGGGTGACCATGGGAAACGGTCAGGGAAAGGTGTTGGCACTCAGTGTACTGAAGAAGATATAGTGGGTGAACAAGGGAACCCCACACCGAGCAAGACGTAGAGGTTGGGGCGAATGACCCAGAGCTTTGGATACTTCCAGTGTTAGCTTTGGGAGAGCCCAGGTAAATGACCCTCTGTTACAGAATGCTAGGAGTACTGTGGTGGAGGTGAATGGGGTACCTGTTGAAGGTAGTACAAAAGCTACATGTCCCTATTTTATCCTCAGAAATGACCTGCTCTACAGAGTAACTTCAGATGAAGGCTAAGAAATCGAGCAGCTAGTGGTGCCTTCTTCCTACACCCGGAAGGTGCTGGATTTTTCCCACTCTCATCTCTTGGGGGACACTTGGGAGTGGAGAAAACTCAAGAACGGGTTCTAAGAAGGTTCTTTTGGCCAGGGGTATATGAGGAAATTAAGAGGTATTGTGCTTCTTGTCCCGAATGCCAACTCTCCTCCCCCAGACCTAAGCTAAGAGCACCCCTCATACCTCTTCCGATTGTTGATGTGCCCTTTGAAAGAATTGGTATGGACCTAGTGGGTCCGTTGGATAAATCTGCTAGGGGTCATCAGTATATCCTAGTGATCCTCGATTATGCCACCCGATATCCCGAGGCCATTCCAATGCGAAAGGCCAATTCCCAAAATATCGCAAAGGAATTGGTCCATGTGTTTGCACGTGTTGGCATTCCAAAGGAAATACTAACCGATCAAGGTACCCCATTTGTTTCCCGGCTTATGAGGGAATTATGTAAGGCGTTGAGTATACGTACTTTGAGGACCTCAGTGTACCATCCCCAGACAGATGGGCTGGTAGAGAGGTTCAATCGCACCCTGAAAGGGATGTTACGAAAAGTTGTTAGTCGGGATGGGAAAGACTGGGACTCGCACCTGCCGAAAGTAGAGGCAGTGCTGGACACCTTTAGAAAGGCTGGGTTGACAGCAAACCCCTCTAAGTGTGTTATCGGCTTAGCAGAAGCCAAATACCTGGGCTACGTGGTTGAGAGGATTGGTGAAACCTCAGATTGACAAGGTGGGAGCCATACAGAATTGGCCTCGACCACTTAGGAAGAAACAGGTCAGAACATTTCTTGGACTGGTTGGGTACTATCGCCGGTTTATACCCCATTTTGCTACCAGAGCTGCTCCCCTCACTGACCTCATTAAGGCAAGAGTACCAGACATGGTGAGCTGGAACAGCAAAACAGAGGAGTCCTTCTTGGATCTTCGCTCTGTACTGTGCCAGAAACCGATCCTGGTAGCGCCAGACTTTACGAAGGAGTTTTTCCTACAGACTGATGCCTCTGACGTGGGCTTAGGGGCTGTACTTCCCAGTACGTAGATGAGGAAGAGCATCCCGTGTTATACCTAAGCCGAAAACTATTACCCCGAGAGCAGCGCTATGCTGTGGTTGAAAAGGAGTGTTTGGCGATAAAGTGGGCCATGGACACTCTCAAATATTACTTACTGGGTCGACGGTTTACCCTGGTTACTGACCATGCTCCCTTGCGTTGGATGCACACCAACAGGGACAGGAACTCCAGGGTCCTGCGGTGGTTTTTGTCGTTGCAACCGTTTCACTTTGTTGTGCAGCACCGGGCTGGTTTGCTGCATGGGAACGCTGATGCTCTCTCTAGAGTGCATGGCCTTGCGGCGGCGGCCGCTTCTCACTCCTGTGTTCAGCTGGGGAGGGGGATGTGTGACAGAGTACAGGATCATGCGTATATAAGCCTGAGGTTGCAACGTGCTGTGTATCCAGGTTACTAACAGGTTAAAGGCTCTTGTCCTGTTAGCACACCTTTTCCACATCCTAATTAGCTCAGGCCTATTTAGTAGGTCTGGGAGAACAGGGAAATAGCTCAGAGTGGAGCTGAACCAAGCCCAGAGAGGTTGTCTCCTAAGTCGTCTGGTAAGAGACTGAATTTTGGTTGCCTACTGTTCAAAACGTATGGTTTATGTTTTTTTTGTGCTGGAAGCAGAGTAGCTGCTCCAGTCTCCTGTAGTCAGAACATACTACTGTGAGTTAGCCTCCTGACAGGAGTAGGCCTGTTCATTTGTTTATCATTTATTGTTACTTTCTTTTCTGCGTGGCAAAACATGTGATTTAAAGAGGAATCACCCAAAAAACCCGCAAGATATTTACCACACCAAAATAAACGTTGTTTGCAGTGCAACCTCCTGGCTGTCCTGACCCTCTTTGGCCACGACCCTACCACACCTACAATACAGAGAACACGTCATTGCAGCACCCCCATGGGGATATCAAAAAGAAAATTTACCTAATATAGTATATCCAGTACAATATGCCACCTTCCATCCAAAACTAGAAAGCTGATCAAACAGAAAAAATGTACATAGTGTAATTCTGGATATACAGTATAGCAATATGAAAAAGAGTCCCACACACATAGAAAGAGCCATGTAGGGCTCCTATTATCCGGTAGATGGACTATTCATCAGCCATCCTCGGCCCCTTCTGAGAAGGAACTTTATAGGACCAATCCTTCTTTTACATGGAATATTACCTTGGATAAAAAGAGCACATAGCACTGACCGAGCATAACCGTTTTGTTCAATCTTAAATATTATATATAAGGGGCACACTTGCGTGTATGTGAACCTACGCAGGAGGCTCTACCTTCCCAGCACCCAAAAACATCCCAGCTGACGCAGTCTAAGCTTTTCCCCATGTGGGTGGACAAAAGTACAATTTCACTTTGGGCATGAGAAGCATGATGTATCCATTGAAGTGCCCTTGTAATATTGTCACGTGCTTCTTGTCCTGTGATAAACCCAACCTGATCCTCGTGGATCAATGTTGGAACGTATGGTTTAAGATGAGATGCTAGGATTTTCGCAAAAAGTTTTAGATCGTTTTCACTTCACCTACCCTATTCACCCTCACCTAATGGGTCACCCCCTCTCCTCTTAGATTGTAAGCTCTCATGCAGAGTCCTCCCTCCTTCTGTTCCGTGTTTGTAATGTGTATGCATACTTGTTATTCTGTCTCTCCCATTGTACAGCGCCTTGGAATTTGTTGGCGCTTTATAAATACTTGTAACTGTAACCGTAGATTGCAATTTAAAAGGGATATGGGCTTGTAGCTGGCACAACATTCAGGGTCTTTGTTGTCTTTTGGGAAAGATGCTGGTGTTGGCCATGAGTGTCTGCTCTGGTAAAGGACGGCTTGGTATTATTAAGCTTTTAAATGTGAAAATAAAATGTGGGGCGGTGACAAGTGTCACTTGAACTTGGGGTACAGGGACCTAGAGATGCATTTAGAAGGTGCAGGCATGCTGTTCTATATTGTTTCTTTGCCCTCTCCTATGTTGAAGTCACCCTGTACCTACAATTCTAGGTGCAGGGTGTTTTGTGTCTGCATTTGTGATGTCTGTGTCAGATATGAATACTGTTGTTGTCAGTTATTGTCTATGCTTATCTGTTACTATGGCTAATATGATTACTGTGTGTATCACTGTAGCCTTTTCCAACTCCCTCTATCTGTGAAAGGTATGAGTCGTCGTTTTTTTTTGTCTTGATTGGCAAACATTTCCCCATTATCAGATACTGTAAATTAGAAACCCTTGTTTATCCCCACAACTATTGTTTTGTTGGAATTTTGTATGTACGTCTTGGTGTCCAGAGTTGGATTAGGGACAGATAATGTAATTATGTCCTAGATGCCAGGGACGGATTTCTGATGTAGCGCAGCAAGACACCACGGAGGGATTTTTGATGTAGCGCATCAAGAAGCCACGGAGGGATTTTTGATGTAGCGCATCAAGAAGCCGCAGAGGGATTTTTGATGTAGCGCAACAAGATGCCAGGGTGTCCTTTTCCATTTGCCACTAGTTCCCTCCTGGCACTGTGTATATTTAGCTCCGTTAAAGGCTTGGTTCCCATCTGACTGTTCTAACCTCAAGATCTGTTTGCTGCCTCATTTCTGGGGAATGCTGTCACCATGCTTGTAGTGTACACGGCTTTAAGCTTCAGCTAAGGGCTAGAGAAAGGCACGAAAGACTGTGGGTGGGAGAACGGAGGATCCGGCAAGGGAACTGCATCAACAGATATGTCCCAGTCTGGGGGTCTGAGATTTGTTATAGGGGCTAATACATCTGTGAAACACTTATAGTAGTGGAGGGGAGGCCGTCTGGACCAGGGCATTTGCCCGGCTTAGAAGATTTTGGGGAGCTCCTCTTCCGCAAGGGGGGACTTCCAAGATCTTGGCATTGGGAGCACAGATCTGCCACGTAGTGTAATTAAGTATGCCTGAATCTCACTTTTAAGGCGGGTGAAGCAGATTTCGTCTCTGCAGAAGGCAGAGAATATAGGGTAGAATAATAATCATGCATTGATTTTAGTATTTGTGTGGGGATAAAATGGAGCGTGCCTTTCTGGTTTCCGATTTTAGAAATATAGGTCAAGGAACGACTCTTGGCGAGCATTCTAGCCAGGAGCTTACCTCTCTTGTTGCTGTGTACATGGAAGAAGGATTTTGAAGATGGGTATGCCGTGATGGAAAAAGTGTATGAGCTCCTTCAAGGACCTGCAGAGGGATGGCAATTCAGATTAGTTGAAAGGGTCACTGTCCTGTTTATGCTTGACATTTGAGTTAACCGTTGCTGAATCTAAGTTCAGCCCCATTACGCATGAAGTAGTTCCTAACTATGCATTTATGGGCTTCCCAGACAACAGGGGGACTTACTACAGGGGACGTATTTTCTGTAAAATATTGTGCGAGAACCTACCTACCCTCCTGTAAATCCACTACGTCCGAGAGTAGAACATCGTTCAAGCGCCAGTTAGAGACTGTAGTCTCCGATGAGTACATCGGAGTAGATATCTAAATTTTGACTGGCGAGTGATCCGAACATGTCATTGGGCCGATCGAGGCCGTTCGTAAGACTTGCAGGTGGTACGGTGGTAAGAAAAAATAGTTGAGCGTAGAGTAATGTTTGGGTTGGGTGCGCATAGAAAAATAGTCCCTGTCCATGGGGTGGAAAGCCCAACAGCAGTCAACCAGTCGCAGGTCCTGGAGCAACCTGCACATGATGGACAGACTTTGGAGGTGTCTAGACAGGGCTCCAGCAGAACATTAAGATCTCTGCCCACCACCAGAATCCCCTCCACAAAGGTATGAAGTATATGAAAAACCTGACCGTGAATGTATATGTTTATGAAGGTATACAAGTGTAGCCTGGCCCTGCTGTTTCTCAGCATATTCAATATATATCATTATGTATATAACAAAAAATGTAAACCGTGCTACAGTAGGGAGGCGGACCACCGACCTACCACGGTAGCACACACTTGCCGATATTACCTATCCATGCATGAAACCCCAGGCAGTTAGCAGATGGGAATCTGGGCCCAGGGTGAGGGATGAGGAGGCTGTGTCAAGGACAACCCCCAGATATCCAGCACATGGCGTCATGAGAACAAGCAAGCAATAAATGTCATTACCTGGATCCGCACTTAGATCCATACATGGAAGGTGCAGGCTGTCCTGGCCTGGACAAGGGTTGAGTCCTCAAAAAGGGTCCCCAGGGCAGAGTACTAATCCAAAGGGGCCAATTTTGAAAGGCCCCATTGGGGTAGAGATTTTAAAATATCCGAAAATTTTTGAAGTCCTTGGTTTTTTTTTTTTTTTCTGGGAAGAAAATGGAAATTTTCGTGGGAGGGAAAAAAATCACTATGGAGTAGTTTTACAAATTAAACGTTATTTTGTTACACTGGGAACATGTAATGTAGTGTATATAAAAGTTCAGCTTATTATGTAACTAAACTAGCTTTTTAAAATTGTATTTATTACAAATGGAATAACAGGAACTGTATACGTTAAGAACATTTCAAATATATATGAGAACAGGTAACCACCCCCTTTCCATCAAAAGCAACCAAAAAAGATCAGATTTGCCCTTTAGCACCAATAGCAAATAAAAAGTAACTGACATTATTTGTGCCAGTAGGATATGTACATTCCTGGGTGTAAGGTCCACATCAATATTTAAGCTCCATAGCGAGGTTTAATTTTGGTGAGGTGCTTAAAAAAATTGAGAAAAGGAAACCAAAGACACAACATATACATGTAATTTGATCTCCCACTTTCTGAACTGTTGCTATCATTTTCCATTTCTTCTTCATCTTCATATTTGTCATTTTTCTCACTGACTTCTAAAAACTTAAGGTTTGCATGGATTGAAACAAGCTTTTCTACCCATTCACAAGTAAATTTGTTTCTTTATTTGGTATGAGTATTACCAAACATACATGGTTATTCAAAGAGATCCGAATGGTCCAAATGGCTGCCGAAAGCGAACCGAACGCTGAAAATCAGCGTTCGGTTACCTTTCTTGGCCATTCAGCTATCCAGAGAGCAGGCAATTCACCAAATCCTGGCGAATTGCCTGCACATACGGTGCCTGTTCGAGGACAGTGAAATTCCCATAGAGAAGCAATGCTTTGGCTATTCAGCAAGCACAAACCAGCAGTGAAAGGTTCCCGGAATGCCCTGTCATTCGGTGGTTTAATTCGGCAGGTTTATTCAGGCGAATCCCATAGGCTTCAATGTTAAAAATATCCCCGTTTTAATTCAATATCTAATAACCCGTTCGTTATAATATTCTGCAGTAAAGAGTTTTTTTATTTATAGATTTATGATATTTTAAGCATTTTTTTTTAACTTTACTTATTTTTTCTGTAACAGCCCTTTTTATTATCAATCATTGGACCTCATATGTAAATTTCAGACATTTTCGCTCAGTAGTTTCTTTGCAAACAGCGTTTCACTTTTCAAACATTCAAGCAAACTGCTTTTCTAATTTATTCACTCCATTCGTCTGCAATGTCAGCTTTTTCCAGCGGCTGCGCTGTGTGTGATCGGCTCTTGCTTGGGTTTTTCCGGCGTTTTCGGCGGGTTAATCCAGATGTTTTTGCGGGTTTCGGCGTGCATTCGCTGGGTTTTTGCCTGAGTTTTTGTCGCGTTTTCGGAGGCTTTTCCCTGCACTTAGACGGCCCCGTGGTGCTTGCTGAATACACTGCAGGGTCGCCGGAATGGGATTGCCGAATCGCCCCGAATTGAAGAGAACGAAAAGTCACCGAACGTGCGGTGACTTTTTGATTCTCTTTGAATTACCCTGATAGAGCAGATTCTGTCACAGCAGCAGCAGAAGATGCAGGAATCTGCAGTGAGATGCAAGAGGTGTCAGAGATTGTGTTGTGCAGAGACCTTGCCACCATGTTGGAGGAATTCTATGTTTGCAGAATCCTGCATTCCTAGCCCAAATCCCTGAAGATGTTCTGTAACATTTCCACCATAAAGTCCTAAGTGTTCAGCTTGTTTTGTTATACAGTCAAATGCAGCAGATGTATTCTCTTCACTCATATCACGGTCTTTGAATCTTGATGTCTTCATGTTATATAGTTTAAATACCATGTCATAGATATTCCACATCCACCCCCCCCCACCCCAAAAAAACCAAAAAGCACAATCCGGCTGTGGAAAAAACTTCCCAACCCCCCCCTCCTCTTCCCAGGCCTTTCCATCTCTAGTTGGGAGTCACATCAGTCACATCTATAAAAGTAATTCTAAATTGCCTCAAGCAAGGGAGGCAGTGCATCTGCTTGCTTGTAGTCAGGAGCGCGACAGTTGTTTTGGCAAAGGACCGGAGCATGAATCGCCAGAGGATCCAGCCAAGTAAGGCTGGTGTCAGACGAGCGCACTCGGTGCACCCGTACTGACGTTTCTTCCGGTGTCCGTAGCAGCATTGTGACGCTGCGACGGAGCTGGCCACACGCTGTTGCGCATGCACGAATTGCGTGGGCAACAGCGTCCATCCAGCAGGACACCCTGTCAAAGCGCGTTGGTATCAATGGTGTGAAAAAAAAAAAACCTGTTTATTGAAAGTGCATAATGCAAATGGGGAAAGAAAAAAGAAGTGGTAGTAGAGTTGTTTGTGGATACTCCTAAATCAGGGGATCCTCCTGAGGGCAAAATGTGCTTGCGTTCACGTCCCTCGACATCTCTCAAAGAGAACAGAAACAAAAAATAGACCAATAGTGCAGAATTGTAAACCATTCCGTTTCCCTCCTCCTTAATAAAGGAAGGAACTCACATTTATTAGAGCCAACTTGATCCCGGCTCTAGGATTATGGGCCTCTGGCCAAACAGAGGGTGGCGCTGCCCTTCTTTTTTGGTGAGAGCGAGAAGAGGAACATGGAGACGGCGCTCCCATAGTATAACACCATATATCAGAGGGTGGAGACAGTAGGCGCAAAACTCACCAATTATAGGAGCTCTGTATCTTTAAGGGCATCAGGTGCTTCTGTAGTGAATATTCTGACCCCCTTGGATTGCCAATCCTACATTGCTGGTTAGCTACAAAGTGTAATGTGCATGGAGTGGAAGCACAGTTGTCCAGTAAAGGGTTAAAATGTTATTTATTTATTAAGTATTTTACCAGGAAGGATACATTGAGATTTCTCTCGTTTTCAAGTATGTCCTGGGTTCAAGAACATGGTTACAGAAATACAAACCGTTGATACCATCACGGTTATCTTATTGACCATTTCTGGCACAGGCTATTTTATAGGCATTGTTTGACACTGCCACTTTTTATGTGTTTGATGTTCTTAAATTGTCTCTAGGACTACCATTGTTTTATTCTCACCACCATGTATTATTATCAGATTAATTGATTCTGTCACTACTTCATTATTGGCACACAGCAAATTTACACCCCTTGTTTGCTAATTTCACTGATTATTGCACTGTTGAATGCACTTTAGGGATTCTTCTCCTGCATAATCCCTGTATGGCACATATTTTGGATGTTTTATTTTTGCTTTTACCTTTGTTGTTCTATCCATTTTAGGCAGCATCAAATCTACTCCTTTATTTATTTTCTGCATGGTTGCATTGTTGATTGATTATACTACGTAATAGAAATTTACCATATTGCGCCGGCACTATTGCACCCCTTTTTATAGACTCTCCCTCAAAGCGCTACAACGTGCGTTGACGGAGCTGCACAGCGAGATCCTCCATAGGAGGATAGAGTCTTGCAGCACTGAGCGCACGAACTGCGCTTAGCAAGGTGGTCAGACAAGCTTCAAGTGGAAGGATCGTCCACTCACACGGACGTTCCTTCCGCTCTTCAAAACGCCTTAGCTGGAAGGGTGGCATTTGCAGATCTTCAGCAAGAGTTGCCAGGTTGTCTTAACACTGCATCACATAGGGGCCATGGAGGGTCATCACAGTGAGGCCCGTAGAGCTGTTCCATCTGTATCTTACCTTACCTAGCGTTTTGAGTGCTCAACGGTAAGCCATTGTACCAGGTGATAGGTCCAGATAAAGTTGGAGATCATAGCCTTCATATGAGACGTGTGGCCTCCCCTACCTGATATAGAATAGCCTCCTTTTAGATTGTAGTCTGCAAGGCAACATACAGTCAGGTCCAGAAATATTGGGACATCAACAAAATTCTAACATCTTTGGCTCTATACACCACCACAATGGAGTTGGAATGAAACAAACACAATGTGCTTTAACTGCAGACTGTCAGCTTTAATTTGAGGGTATGTACATCCAACTCAGGTGAACGGTGTAGGACTTACAACAGTTTGCAGATATGCCTCCCACTTGTTAAGGGACCAAAGGTAATGGGACAAAATAATAATCCTAAATCAAACTTTCCCTTCTTAATACTTGGTTGCAAATCCTTTGCAGTCAATCACAGCCTGACGTCTGGAACGCTTAGACATCACCAGACTCTGGGTTTCATCCCTGGTGATGCTCTGCCAGGCCTCTACTGCAACTGTCTTCAGTTCCTGCTTGTTCTTGGGGCATTTTCCCTTCAGTTTTGTCTTCAGCAAGTGAAATGCATGCTCAATGGGATTCAGGTCAGGTGATTAACATTCCACTTCTGTCCCTTCAAAAACTCTTTGGTTGCTTTTGCAGTATGCTTTGGGTCATTGTCCATCTGCACTGTGAAGCACCGTCCAATGAGTTCTGCAGCATTTGGCTGAATGTGAGCAGATTGCCCGAAACACTTCAGAATTCATCCTGCTGCTTTTGTCAGCAGTCACATCATCAATAAATACAAGAGAACCAGTTCCATTGGCAGCCATACATGCCCACGCCATGACACTACCACCACCATGCTTCGCCGATGAGGTGGTATGCTTAGGATCATGAGCAGTTCCTTTCCTTCTCCATACTCTTCTCTTCCCATCACTCTGGTACAAGTTGATCTTGGTCTCATCTGTCCATAGGATCTTGTTCCAGAACTGTGAAGGCTTTGTTAGGTGTTGTTTGGCAAACTCTAATCTGGCCTTCCTGTTTTTGAGGCTCCCCAATGGTTTACATCTTGTGGCGAACCCTCTGTATTCACTCTGGTGAAGTCTTCTCTTGATTGTTGACTTTGACACACATACACCTACCTCCTGGAGAGTGTTCTTGATCTGGCCAACTGTTGTGAAGGGTGTTTTCTTTACCAGGGAAAGAATTCTTCGGTCATCCACCACAGTTGTTTTCCGTGGTCTAATGGGTCTTGTGGTGTTGCTGAGCTCACCGGTGCGTTCCTTCTTTTTGAGAATGTTCCAAACAGTTGTTTTGGCCACGCCTAATGTTCTTGCTATCTCTCTGATGGGTTTGTATTGTTTCTTCAGCCTAATGATGGCTTGCTTCACTGATAGTGACAGCTCTTTGGATCTCATCTTGAGAGTTGACAGCAACAGATTCCAAATGCAAATATAACACTTGAAATGAACTCTGGGCCTTTTATCTGCACATTGTAATTGGGGTAATGAGGGAATATCACACACCTGGCCATGGAACAGCTGAGAAGCCAATTGTCCCATTACCTCTGGTCCCTTTAACAAGTGGGAGGCACATCTGCAAACTGCTGTAAATCCTACACCGTTCACCTGAGTTGGATGTACATACCCTCAAATTAAAGCTGACAGTCTGCAGTTAAAGCACATTGTGTTTGTTTCATTCCAACTCCATTGTGGTGGTGTATAGAGCCAAAGATGTTAGAATTTTCTTGATGTCCCAATATTTCTGGACCTGACTGTATGTCTCTAGGTGGCCCTTCGGGAGGGCCCTTAGGTCTCATTGCCCTGTGAGCATGCAGAAAGTTCACGGAGGTGGGCACTGGTCTATCCAGAAGCGCTTTGAAGTTCGCTTGCAATGTATCCTGCAGCTGAGCCGAGTTCTCTTTTATCTCTGGGAGTCCCCGGAGACTAAGATTGTTCCCCCTGCCTCTTTGATCTATGTCCATAATCTGTAGCGCCATGTTTCTAGTTTGCAGTGTGTGCTCTTCAATCTTCGAGGCCATGCTATTTTGAAGCTGACGCATTGTGTCACATTCACCCTCCAATGTTGTGACTTTATCATATATCCCCTTTATATATACAGACATGCTGGAGTTCTGTCATGATAGCCGGTCAGAGGTAGGCTTTGGTTGGCAATTTGTGGATTAACACTGCACAATCAATGTTTCGCTGTTGCAATGTTGTGAGGCTCTCACATGCTGGGGCGGAGGTAGCCAAGACAGGGGATGCTGTAAAATCTTGGGACATCTGAGGATAAGTCGACAGGTAGAGTAGCCACAACAAAAAGGCACAAGGAGGGTGCTGGGGGAGCACGTTTACCTTCAATATCTTTCAGCGTGCTGATGGATTTGTTGTGTTTCCCCATGTTCAGGAGTGTGTAGAAGAAAAAAAAGGTTTGCTGTAGACCGAGAGTTAACACCAAGTCCAAGAACATCTATACCACCATGGATAGACGTATTGGAGGCAAACACAAAATACAGGAAATGGTGTGGTCTTTATAGTGGTGTCCTGCAGTCTAGAAACCTTCACATGTAATTTTGGGGAGAACAGGGCAAGGAAAAGGGGGGGGGATAGTGTGTGTATATCTCTCACACTGAAGAAATGACACTTTGCTACAATGTAAAGTAGTTACATAGTTACATAGTTATATAGGCTGAAAAAAGACATGCGTCCATCGGGTTCAGCCTCTCCCACATAACCTACTGCTGTTGATCCAAAAGAAGGCAAAAAACCCAGTCTGAATGCTTGCCAATATGCAAGTAGTGAGTGTACAAAGTGTCATTTCTCCAGTGTTGTCACATGAAAAGATATAATAAAATATTTACAAAAATGTGAAAGGTATACCACTCACTTCTGTGAGATACTGTTAGTCCGGCCCCAGTGGCAAGTTTGGCTCTTCTTTAATAACTCTTTTAGAGTACCATCTTTTACAGTTATGTTGCATGGCCAGGAATCACAGTGGATGAAACCCCTTACAAAAAAGAAAAAAAACAACACAGAGGGATGCTCAAATCCTACCATCCGACTCCCGGGACTGGCAGTTCTGGGGGATAGACAGGTAGTTGTTTTTCCCCATTTAGCCCTGCAGTGGGCAAGCAGCAGGATTTGCTATAATTTAGTTCTAAAAGCAGCGGCACCCCCCCCCCCTTTAACAATGCCGTTGCACTTTTTTTTTTTTAATTCTTTATTTAGAGAATTATAAAATAAGTCTCATGAAATCAAACAAGGTACGACCAAGCAGGGCCAGCAAACGTATGTCAAAGAAAGTAACCTTACAGTATGTAATAATATGCATAGAAAATATGGAAACTGCGTAGGTAAGGTCATATTCAAGTAGCAAAAAGTCCTCCGGCGAGAAAAAAATAGAAGGGGGGGGGGGATTAAGAGGAAGGCTTAAATCCTCTGCATTGAAGAAGGTGTAATCGCCTATGTAGCTTAAGAAAACGGTCTGCGAAACTAAACAGGGTGGGGGGGGGAGAACTAGAAAATAGGGAAGTGGTCCAGGCAACAGGAAAAAGCAGCAGACCGGGGGATCCGGGCTATCCCTGCTATATAAAAATAAAAAGCAGTGGTGACCCAGGTCCGTCTGGAGTCAGAGGGTAAAAAGGCAACAAGAATGTCTCAACCCGGCTGAATCTCCAGTGCGTCCGGTGAGATGCCCGTGACTGCTAAGGCGGTCCAAGCCGTATCAGGGTTGGTGACCGTGTACGGGATGTTAGCATGTGTCACCACCAAGGAGCCAGCCAGGCCCCACCGGTATCGAATCCCCCGGCGACGTAGAGCGGACGTCACCTCTCGAAATCGGGGACGTTCCAACAGAGTCATAAACGGGAGATCATGATATAGGTCCAGCATGACTCACTCAAACTGCACAGGGTCCCGTGCACCCGGGGCAGACATAAGAGCGACTTTCGAGGCCACATCGCGAAAGACCACCACGACGTCCCTCGGCTTCCATTTGGGGGCCGTAGCCGCTTTCCGGACACGGAATGCTGCTCCAACTAGGTCTGTTGTATCAGAAGGTAGACCTGAGACTTGAATTGCGAGCCGGCTCACGTATGGCAACAGATCTTCCGTGGAAACCGAGTCCGGAATACCTCTGACTCGTATATTACAGCGACGATGACGTGACTCCAACGATTCCACTGAACGCGTTAGGACCTCCACCTGTGAGCGAAGACTGTCCACCTGGCCAGATAAGCTTGTCTGCTCCAATACGACCTCCTTCATCCATACGTGCGTCGCTGTCACCTGTGTCTTGATCACCTCTACCTCAGCTCGAACAGCCGCCACCTCCGGTCTCCACATTTCTCTAATTTCAGCCATGATCTTGCGAAGGTCCCCTTTCGTGGAAGGGAGATCATCATCTTCCACAATATTCAGGGGAATAGTGGAACCGTCGAGTGCCCCCGCCAAGGCTCCCCGCTCCTGGGGGTCCCGAGAGGAGCCATCACAGTCTGAGACCACGCTACCAGTAGCTGAGTGCTGCGGTACATCCAGCAAGTCCCCCTGCGGTAAAGTATGTGCGGCCGCCAGGGATGCCGCCATCTCAGCCCTTTGCTTCTTTTGTGCCCGCTTCTTGGCAGCTGTGGACACAGGTTGTGATCCCAGCGGCTGAGACGATGGGGTGAGCCAGGACACCGCAGCCCCTGCATCTTGAAGCCAGTAAGCGTTTTCCTCGTCGGAGGTTTCATATCCAGAGGGGAAGGGGGAGGGGGCAGACTCTCTCTGAGGAGCTGATCCATGCCTCATGGATTCCCTTATGTCCCACTGTCGAAAGCCACTCTTCGAGGAAGCGCCGGGGGGTTGTTTCTTACCCATACCGGCGATCAAATCCGACGTGGCACTGTAAAACTCCAGAGGCTTCTGAGAAACAGAGGAGGTAGGCCCGAAATATAGTCCCAAACTTCCCAGGAGCCGAGATCCACCGCCGGGCACACCAAGCAGCACCAATTACGTCCCCCTGAGCTCAATAAGTAGTCCAGGGAGTTTAAAAAGCAGGTTTGTGAGGAAACGAGCGGTATAAAAGCACCAAAAGTCAGAAAGCTAGCAGGAGCTCCGCAAAACGTGACCGCTCGCTTCCACAGCTAGCTCCGCCCCCCGTTGCACTTTTATATATTTAAAAATATTAGTTTTTTTGTGCCCGGTGGGTGGGGTGTCTCTGACTGGTCCCTCCTCCGGCCCACCTACACGTCACGTCATTGACTGCAGGGAGCCGGCCTGTGTTCAGGCTGTCCAGCGGCAGGTAATGGCGTGCGTTGTGCAACAACTGGTGAACGGGCTTGATGCTTCCCAGAGATGCCAGCAGGGCATGCTATGCTGCCCCGTGACGCCGAGTCCCATCCCCTGCAACGACGGCATCGTACGCCCCGCAGCCTTAAAGGGTTAAGTTAATACAAAATATGTATGCTATATAGCCTTGAGTTAAATAAAACAATTTTTAAGTAGTTCTCCAAATATGAGTGATTTAACCTAGAACTAAAATCAGTTCTGATAGAACGGTTTTACTAATCTGACATTATTATTATTCTAGATCTGAAGTTGTCATCTAGTTGCAAATATTAACGATTGCAACTACCAGCAAGCATTGACATCTTTGCATTTAAAAATTATGATTTAAATCTACTTGATTTCAATCAAATCCACCCTGTTACAAACTTTATACAAAGTCTGATGCCACAATGTTTGGATATTGCATCATGTATCTGCATATTTTTTCTATTTCTGTTCTTCATCTAATGACTTGTATCATTCCTTAATGATTCTAAATAAAAAAAATGTAAAAAAAAATTCTGCAAGCCACATTCTGATTGTCCACTCCTATGCTTCAATCATAGTTTTTGTCTGATACATGACAGCTTGCAGTGTGATCTCTGCCCTGTTTTACAGGAAACCTTGATGGATCACTCCCTGCAAACCATCTCCTACACAGCTGATATTGGCAGTATAGTGGTTATTATGGCTCGCAGGAAATCTCCTCGGTCCCAGGAGCAGCCTCCAGCACAGAAGCCCCAAAAAATGCTGTGCCATGTCTTTCAGTCTGCTGATGTGAGTGACTGCTAAGTCATCATGGTAACTAGATACAGGACAGTAATGTGCGGTTTGTGTCTGACGCCCTATTTGTTAATAAGCTTGCATATCAATTTTTTGTTATAGTAGGAAGTGGAACATGCAACTCATATCCTGGCCTAGTTATCTAGTCATCAGACCTGCAATCTTGCACAGAACCATAGAACTTATTGCATGGATGCGTGTGCCTTTTTGATGTCCCAAGAGCGGTCTTATTAGCTTTGACGTCCCAAAAAATTGATATACTAAAGAGTAGCAAATCAATCCAAAGTAAATTCTATCCTTTACGTCATTGATTCCAAATATTACAAAGGGAAATGCATTAGATTGGGCAACCATGAGTGCCCGGAAAGACTGTAGCACAGGACAAGAGCAGTTTTTTAATACACTAGGTAAAATAGACCACCAGTGTGTTAATAATTAAGCCCTCAGTCACTTTATTAATTATGCATCTACAGCAGGGATATCAAACTCTCCCGCCCCAGATGTTGATGGCCTATAGTTCCCAGATTTCTTTGAATGTAATAGATGGCCGTGAAGTTGCTCAGAAACAGCCGAGGGGCCAGAGTTTGACAGCCCTCATTGAGAGTGTCTTTTTAACTGAAGACTGGGACCAGGCCAATTTAATGAATCCAAAGTATGTTGCAATTGCTTCGTACACATTTCTTCCGTTGCAATCATGTGTGTATTAAATCATGAAGTGTTTGCAAAAGAATGAAGAACTGCTTCTCCCAAGCTTCGTATATTAGTACACATGTATTGTATTACAGTCCCATTTGCGATTTTTCTTGCTTATGGTATGAATTATTTTTGTATTAGATGCCATTTGTGCATTGATGTCCACCCTGTATAAAAGCTAAATAGAAAATACATTAAATTTAGTTATTTCCATTTTATTGTAAAAGTATATTAAAAAAATGTATACTCTGCTTGCTGTGCATCTCTAAATCCTTTTTAAAGGCTCAGCTGATCGCCCGGGCCATTGGACAAGCTTTTGGATTGGCTTATCAAAATTTCCTGCTCTCGGAGGGTGTGGAACCAGTTGCATCAGGTGGCGCAGAACAACTGTACAATGCTGATCTGGCATACTTCAGCAAGAGGGATAACTGCAGAGAGGTGAGCACTTTACTCCAATCTACCTTTTGTCAAATACTCATTCCCTTGCTCCAATAATTCCATGTGTCCAAGACAAATACCACTACATTGAGTCCACTCAATGAATGAACTAAGCTTGTTTTACGAATGGTCATCCTTCATGTATTCTTTAAAATTAATATTCTTGAGGCTGTATTATTAGCTACAACAGTGATCCTCACTGTTGTTTTTGGGGGAGCAGTGGCAAAAGACTGGAGAACTGCATTTACCGCATATTCCATGACCTTCAGTTCAGCTAGTCTGTCTCGCACACACCCTGCCAAGGCCGGGGTCAGACGAGCACACTATGTTGCAGCATTGTGACACTTCAACAGGGCCAGCCACACGGTAGCGCCTGCTACAGCGGGTGTGCTGCAGACGTTCGAAAAACTTCTAAATGTGTCTGATCCGGTCGAAATAAACACCAAAAATCAGTATTGACAACTTTTCCCTGCTGTTCGGCGTTTTCTTAACCCCTTAACGCCGCAGGATGTACATTTACGCCCTGCATTAGGTGGGCTTTGGCGCCGCAGGACGTAATTGTACGTCCTCGGCGTTTTCAGCCCCCCCC
This sequence comes from Leptobrachium leishanense, assembly GCA_009667805.1. Lineage (NCBI taxonomy): Eukaryota > Metazoa > Chordata > Amphibia > Anura > Megophryidae > Leptobrachium > Leptobrachium leishanense. The sequence continues at coordinate 340,948,854 of CM019063.1, forward strand.
CCCCGGGAGATACTCACCTCCTCCGGCGGCTCCCTCGCTGATCTGAGTCCCACGGAGTCAGATCGGCAGGGTTTCCTCCTGCGGCGCACTGATGTCAGTTTCAGGCGTTCCCCCCCCCCCCCTGCGCCGGAGCGGGGGAAGCGCCTGAAGGGGAGGGGGGGGATCCTTTGGATCCCTCTATCTCCCCATCGCCGGGGACCAGGCGGCTGTGGCTAGCATCGCTGGAAGGGTCACAGCCTGACCTTTCCAGCGATGTATGGGGGGTTAACCCCTTAGTTGCCAGGTCGCGACCGGGCACTAATTTGTGCCCGATCGCGGCCTATTTCCGGTGGGGGCCGCCATCTTGGATGGCAGCCCCCACCTCTGGGTCCCCCCCGGGTCAACTGACTCATCGCGCCATGATGTCAGTTAACCGGGGAACCCCCTAGCTGCAAAGGGATTTCCTATGGAAATCCCTTAGAGGAGATAGGGGGGTGGTTCTTTGAACCCCCCTATCTCCTGATCCGTGGCAGCTAGGGGGTCATGTATGACCTTTCCAATGATATCAAACATGACCATGTTATATGTAAAATAAAAGTTTAAAAAAAGTAAAATTAAAAAAATAATAATAAAAAAATAAATACGTGTTTTTTTAATGCAGCACTATTATTCTCATTTCAATTATAATGTGAACAATGCTGCTTCACTAATGATTTTTTTTGGGGGGGGGGGTTTAGCTAAAATCACGCAATTTCTCACCAAAAAAAATAAAAAAAATGGGTTCCCCGTTCTAATTTTTTTAACAAATCTACGCCATAGCATATGACCGCAGAGCCTCGGATAATAAAATTAAAAAACACTTTACACACTGTGGAAGATTGAAATTTTATTGAAAATTCACATTTATTTACTTTTTTAAAAAAAAATTTTGTTATAGCCTTTTGGCAGGGCATGACATATACATATAATAATGATATTATTAATCTGCCGAGTCTGCCGGAAAGAACAATATATAATTTGTCTGGGTGGTATAATAATACGTGACTTAAAAACGGTCAAAATGAGCTCAGCAAACTTCTACTTCCGAAACAGCACCGAAGTTGTAAAATTACTCCCGTCCTTAAGAGGTTAATAGATTAATAATGGTTACTCTATAGGGGATTTCATTGTTGCCAAAGGTCACTGTATTTTGCTGGCAATTTCCCTTTCCTACTAACATGATTTTGCACGGAGAAGGCAAATCCACTGTGGCCTAGGGAGGGGCTGAGATTCCTGGTGGGAGAGCAGTGTATTCTGCATAACTGCTCCCGTATGGCATAACGGTGCTTTTTGCTAATTTTGATACTTGCTTGTGGTGAAGGTATACAGTGATTTATTTTTACAGTCTGCACCCATAGGAATACACTGTGCGAGTCTGATACCAGACCACCAAAAATGGTTCTTGATTTTTGACAATGGATTGGATAAGAAAAGCAAAAAGTATTCCAGGCGCACCTAAGCAGTAACTTAGTATATTATTCCAAATGCATTTTGTATAGCAGCAATTTTGCGAAAGTATAAACGTGTAGAGAAAGCACTCTGAAATGAAATATAAGTATTACTTTTATTCTAAGTTGTTATGAATTCTTATTCCTCCTTTTCGGTGTTGGATTCTTCCGCTTTGAATACAGGATAGTTGCATGAATTCCTGGATAGCGAGGAGATATTCCTAATGCATACGGTACGGCTTCCTCAGTAAGTGTCCTTAACAATAGGGTAGTCTCTGATAGGCATCCAATCCAATGACTTTTTTCTGACTTATTGGCCACAGGCCATGATTTGAGACTCCTTGTCTTGCGAATTAGTTTTGGCTGTATTATGTCCCTTATAGGACAGGCTGGTAAGGATGTGTGTATCACAAATATGGTGGCTATAATCAGAGGGACTTAGCTGATGAGTAAAGTGAATCCATTTAGGTTCCCCACTCAGAGTTTAAAGGGATATGCATGTCTAGAAAACGTTTTTTAAATTGCCATTTAAACACAAACTAGAATAAATCAAAAGTTTTAAAAATGTGTAAAAAATGTTTTTCTTGCTTTAAACTGTCATTTCATCTTCTCTGGACACGCCCCTCAGCTAGGGGTGTTTCTTCAGCTCATACTTCCTGAATATTCCCCGCCCACTACTCCACATGAACTACATTTTTTGCTCCATCTTGCCCCCATGCACCCCACTACTTCCTACTCAGATTGTAATAGCTAAGAGGACAGGGGTGACACACTAGGTGAAGGTAAGCTCTTGGGCAGGGTCCACTCTCCTACTGTTCTGTGTGTTTTAACTTGTATGGACATGTTACTCGGTCATACCCATTGTATAGCGCAGGGATTGACAAATTTGCTTTGAATCTAGGAGCCAACTACATAAATTAGGAGCCAAGTTTTTCTTCAGACTAACAAAGCTTTACTTAAAAAAAAAAAAAAGGTATCTTTAAAGACAGAGTTAAAGTACTGATTCTTTTTACCAGGTACTCACTTATACTTTAATGTCATGTGACCACTTTCCAATAAATAATTTAGGATTTTGCTGAAAGCCTGTCCAATTTATGTTAATATTGAAATGAAATGTATGGCCTGACACCCCATTTACCAACTGCAGACCGTGCAGTACACACCTCCATATCTATACACACACACACACCAGACCACAGATACATGTATACCCAGACAAAATCGGTCCGCAGATACCCGCGTGTATTAGTCCAGATGCCAAAATCCCGTGTATAGCCGTACATAGTAATACCTTTTTTATTGGACTAACTTTACATTTCGAAAGCAAGCTTGAGAGGATTACTCGCTTCAGGTCAGTATAGCTCCAGCGCTGAAGAGGAATCCTCTTGAAAGCTTGTATCACTAACATTAAATTTAGAAGACCTTTTTTTTTATTTGACTATGTACTGCTATACTCAGGATTATGGCATCTGGATTTCTATAATTTCCAGACCGCTGGGGCCGCACTCTCACGAGAGCATGCAGATCTGGCAACTTGCACGCAGGGGCATCAGAGCAAAAGAAAAACTTATTTCCCTTTTGTTCCGATGCCCCTGCATCCAGGGAGGCAGTGGTGGGATTACAGGGGAGTGACCATGGTTCCATGCTGTGCCTAATCCATTTAAATAGCAGGTAGTCAAGCAGTGGCCAGAAGTGCTGGTTTGCCTAAAATCCTTTGCTATCTGACCCCTTCGCTGCAGCTCTGCTGCCTTGCTCCATCCCTGGAATTTCAGAGGGAGTTGCAGGGCTAGAGGGACCCTCAGTGAGATTATGATTGGTCAGGAATGCCAATTAACCCTTTTGAGGCCAACTACCCCAGCCTGATGGCTCTGCAGTTCATGGCAGAATGCATGCAGGCACATCTCCTGCTATCACTGATCAGGACGACTGCATTTAACATTCACTGTGTTATACATTTTATATACTCTGCATGTGTTCCGTCTCCTTTCCACTCCCTTCTCTGTGGCTGCCCCTCCCTCGCATTCCCCTTGTATCTGGGGACGTAACTGTCAAAGTGGGCACTTTTTTTCCCCTTTTCTCATCAGATTGGGCTGTGTGTCATTCAGTGTCCGGCAGGTTGTGCTTTTAAACTCCTGCCAGACTGTAGACACTCGTTCTGCAGCTTGCAGAACCGTCTGATCTAATGCGTCAGGGAGGGAGCAGGCCAACAGCTTCCTTCTGCACAGCCTGTCCCACAGAGGTTTTATACAAAGTTTCAAACCCCCGAAGACGCGCTGGACGGACTTGGCCCAAAATGCAAATCTAATTGCATAGAGCCAATCCTCACAGCAGCAGCCACTTTGTCCAGAATGAATTGCCCACCTGTGGATGCAAACCCGGATGCCAGGACATTTTTAGTCACCATGGCAACCGGTTTTGTCGAGGCTTGGTATAGCGCTACAGAACTTGCTAGCGCATTTTAAATACCTGTGACTGTATGAACTAACACAAGCTGTGCAGCTCAGGACCTCAGACTGGGGGAACTGATTAGCATCTCTGCAACTGTGAAAGCATAACACTCATGTTCACACAGTGACACGCTCACTTGCACTCTTTCAAGATTTACATAGTCACTCCCTCTTTCTTGTGCTTGCTCTCACTGCACCTTTTCTTGCTGTCTTTCTCTACCATTTCTTGCGGTGTCTCTGCTTTTCTTTGTTGTCCCACTCTCTTTACTTCTGTCTCTGCAATAGCTGGGGGTGAAAGTTAAGCCAAGCCCTCCCCTCACAGTGCAGGAGGGAGGAGGAGCAACTCAGGTATAGGCACTGATTGGTTAGCTCAAACTACTTCCTGAGGTGGGCATGGAAAACAAGAAAGAAAAGCAGGTAAATAAGATATTTCCTTTTTATGCCTGCTGAATGACATTCAAAAGGCATTGCACGTTTTTTAAAAGCACACCAAAGCATGCATGTCCCTTTGTTTTAACATGCCACACTGAACTGACTTCAGTATAGATAAACCACACAAATATCTTTTTTTTTTACAACAGGTTCTTCCTCCCCTAGACACCTTCAAATCCGTGTCATCCTGCTGTTAACACTGTGTACTTGTTTTTTCTGTAGGTGTACATTCAGAAGCAGCGTGGAGAGGTTCTTGGTGTGGCTGTAGTAGAATCAGGATGGGGATCTTTGCTTCCAACTGTGGTTATTGCAAACCTGATGCATGGGGGAGCAGCAGAGCGGAGTGGAGAGCTGAGCATCGGGGACCACATCACCAGCATTAATGGAACCAGTCTGGTGGGATTGCCCCTTTCTACATCCCAGGGGCTGATCAGGGTATGAAAATATAGGGAACAATCCATTGAGAGGTAACAAGATGGAGAAAGCTCCACATGTAGAATGAACCTGACTTTCAAAGAAAGCCCAAGAGAAATCCTATTTAGTGGGAACTGGTACAAATTGAGATTTTATAGAAGTCAGATGTAGAAAAGCAAACAAAGAAGTTTGTCGCATTCAAAACAATTGTAAATTATTTTTTTTTGTCTCCAGGAACTGAAAGGGCAATCTGAAGTTGTTTTGAGTATTGTCCGCTGCCCCCCAGTTATCACAGCAATTGTTCACAGACCTGAAGCAAGCCATCCTCTGGGTTTCAGTGTGGAAGATGGAGTGGTGCGTAATAGGGGTTCATAATACATTGTATACTGCTATAGCTATGTGATCCTAACGATTTATGTTTACACAGATCTGCAGCCTGGTACGTGGTGGAATTGCAGAGCGAGGCGGGATCAGAGTAGGACATCGTATTATAGAGATAAATGGGCAGAGCGTTGTGGCCACAGCTCATGAAAAGATTATTCAGACGCTGTTGGATGCTACAGGAGAGGTAAGGAGAATTTTAATTAACAATAACATTCTTTGTCATTACCTCTTGTAATGGTAAATTCTTCTCTGTATGCAGGTCCATATCAAAACAATGCCAGCTTCTACTTACAGACTGCTGACTGGACAAGAAACTCCACTCTACCTTTGACTCTTTAGTATTAATCTTCAGAACGCACAAAAAAAGGTCCACCCTGTGAGTGGATACAATGCTCAGGAAAACTTGTAAGCCAGGCCTTCATGTGCATTTCACTTGTATGTGTGTCACATTGTGCCTTTGCCATATCAAGATCACATGGAGAATGATGCAGGGTGCTTTTGTCCATTTATATTTTCCCTTCTGTGTATACTCAGGTCAGGCTAGGATCCCTAGCGAATATATTGTATGGACTGTAAAAGGACAGCTCCTATTAAAAAGGGAGAGTGCAATTAAAAACTAAAATTGTTCATAGCTTTGTCATGTTGCAACATGAGAATGGTAAATAGCAAGGTCATGGGGTGGGGCTACTAACCTATCTTTGATTTGCATAAAATATTTTTGTACAAGTTTTGTAATACAAAATACATTAGTTCCATCCTACTGTCAGGATTTCCTTTTCCCGTTTTAACTCATTTATCCTGCATGTTTGCAGGTACATATACAAAGGATACCTTTTTTGAGAAAGTGGGATCACCAGGAGACCATTTGCAGCTTACCCTTACCTGCCTGAGCATGATTGTCAGTGAGAAACCTATAACTATGAGGATGTACCAGTGATCTTGTCTTAAATATATTGAATAAAGCACCTGAGAAATGGCAAAAAGTTTTATTAAAAGTTAAAAAAATTCTATGTAACCCACAGTTTTAAGGACGATTTATCACCATTTGTTCTGACTGGCAACTGAATCCAGGTATACGTTCAGTATCACCATGCAAGCGTCTGTTCCAGTTAAAGGCAGATATCATTCTTCAGGTTTCGTTCGGTAACAGTTTACAGATCAGTCGCTGGACCTCCCCAACTGAAGTCTTCCTCCTCAGAGCTGGAACTCCTTGCACGGTTGAACTTTCGCCTCAGAGCATCATGTTCATATTCACGCCTGCTGCCAACAAAAAGGTGACAGATTAAAACTTTGCCTTGTAAAATGTGTATGCAAAATATATACATTTCACCTACAAGGGGTTGTGATAGTAATACTGCCTCCTGAGTGGATTACCACAAACACAAATGTGCGCTTTGCTATAATGTTCCTGGCTACTAGTACATACTGTACAATTTCTGGTCCCTTGCTTTTTTTTCTGGAAGTGTCAGGACTATAGACCCGTTAAGAGGTTCTACATGAATTTTCACACGATTACGTTCGGAAATGAAAGCTTGCTGCTCATGCCTCTGCCCAGAATAGGGTCCTAAAAGGGGTTTCTGCCTATGGAACAAATTCAAGGGTATGGATTTCCTAGTTTCACTTGTGCCTATAGGAGGGTAAGGTGGCATAGAGCGTTACATGTTCCTGTCTATGCGTATTCTGAGACAACTAAAGGAGGCCATTGTGCCATGTGTGTGTCATGCCAAGTCATTACAAATAGTGAATATTTACTGTGTAAAAGCATAGAAGTTTCATGGAGTTTAAGGGTTGGGCTTCATAACCTTTTGCACAAATGAATAGATTATGTTGGGATGAATGTCTGAATTTGCAAAGCAAAAGAAACCATTATGTAACAATCCCTGGTTTAAAAGATCAAAAGAAAAATAAACCCAATACGCGGGGTCTACACAACACACAAATCCAGAAATGTACCAGCAATATGAATAATTGTATAGAAATAAGAGACCCCATTAATTTAGTGTGTTTGTAAAATAGCACTTTGTGGCACGCTAATCTCATGCATCAGAATATACTCTCTGGCAGAGTACATACATTACGTTATATTTACATTTCAGTTGCACACTACAACATGTTGAAAACAAGATAAACAAATCAAGGATTATCGCTGCAATAATGTAAATGTTGCTCAATTGAATCAGGACTGTGGCTCACAATGTAAACAAGCAAGATGTCCCTTGCTCATACAGAAGATGTGGAACCGGATATTATTGGACTTGCACAAACTCAATGCTGTGTAGACGTCAGGTGGCTCAGTCTCAGCATAATACAGCAAACTATATTTATCTTTATTGGGAACAAAGGAATGTACCACAGTGATTTTAAATTCATCGAACTCTAAACGCTGGACAGTGGGAACAAATCTATGAGCAACTTCAGGCAGTAAGGTGATGACCACAAACTATGGAAGAACTATATACTATCATTATGGAGTGAATACGCTATAAATCTGTTATTTCAATAAAACCTGTGTTTGGCAAATGACCCCCTATAAATTTCAAATTATTCACTCATGGCACACGCACCTGTTTTTTATAGAAGTAGCTTTGGCTTTACAAACGTAAAAGTTACATTACCATTATGTTAGAGAGGATTGCCATGTTTTCTGTTGATTACTTGCCATTTCAAGCAACAGTTATAAAATGTGGAAAAGAAACCACCAGATACTCTAAATCTTTCATGTAAATGCTGAAATTTGATATGTGTATATCTTCTGTTTATTTAACAGGTTTGTATTTAAATCATGGTAGAAAATCTATACTTCTCAATAACGCGTACCTGGTTTCCTTATAACTCCACTGTCCACGTGGCTGCTCATCTTCTTCCTATGGGGGAGGGGAGAGAGAGAAGGTCAGATCATATTCATTTGAGATCAGTTCATGAGACTATGGCAGCATTTCTTTTCCTAATATATAGATCTTTAATCTGGAAACCGTGCAGATCTGAGCTACTTGACTAAAGCATTCAAGTGTACCACTGTCAATATGGCAAATCTGTAGCTTTCTAAAATAGGAAAATTACACAATTAAAGGCCTAGCACTTTTTCCTTCTTTTACAGGCTATAAATTGTAATTCACTTTCCTGCTATTAAGTGTTTTTCTTTTACATTGCTGCATCTGGAACTTAAGGCAACTGTATCATTTCATTTCCTAGAGCAGGGATCAGCAACCTTGGCCCTTGAATAGTTTTGCAACTCGCATGATGCTCAGCAACTCGCATGATGCTCAGCAACTCGCATGATGCTCAGCAACTCGCTAGGTTTCCCAAAGATAATGGGAAATGTTCCTAAACATCTGGAGGCAAAGGTTGCCGATCCCTGTACTAGAGTAATAAGTCAAGATATGTTCTATGTGATGGAGCACCTGATTGAAGCTTTGGGGTGTTGCGTTATTTCTGTTCGGAGCAGCTGCTTCAATGAGTGAGTTGTCTTCGTGGTATGAGGCAGTGGCAGTTGGTGATTGATGACGTTCAGAAGAGTATTCGGAGTCCGGGTTGGACCTGTAGTACATTGGCTGATTGTCAAGTACCGGCTCAGATGACCTAGCCAGTGCAGGCTCATGGAACTCCTCATCCATCTCCTGGTCAGTATAGGCGCCACCTTCAGCATCTGTTTCTTCATAGTCACTGTTAGCACGGCTATCACAACTGAGATAATCCGAGGACCCATAGGCTGCTGCATTCTGAATATCCAAAGGCTCTGTGTCAATATCCTCAATCTAAAAAAAAAAAAAAGGCAATTAGAGAGTTTGGTGTTAATATTATGTATGCGATTTAACAGGCATTGACAACTCCAATGTATACTGCTTTTCCCCCGTACTGCACAGCACTCCAGCATAGCAGTCACCTTTTCTTCTGTGGTCCAAATTGGTCTGGCTTGCTCTGTCCGAATAATTTCTTTCAGGCTTGGTAACCACGAGTCACTTGCACCACTCAAGTTAATGGTTGCTGCAGAATGCACAATACAAGAAATCATAAGAAGGTGCTTGAGATGCAAGAAGATAATCAGGGAATGAGAAGTGTATTTGATGAAGCACTTTACCAGTGAAGAGGCGAGAGTAATTCTTTCGCATTTTCACAGCTTGGGAATACAAGCGTCTAGAGCTCTTTTTAGAATCAGGAAGCAGCCATTGCCGCATTGCCTTCACACCCTGTCTGTTCTCTGGGTTACAGAACACAACAATAGGATAGAACTGGACATAGTTGAGATGTTCTACAGCTGTGGGGGTGATATCCAGGAGCGCATGCTTCTCCTGTAAAAATATTGCAAGTGCAATGAATAATTAAGACTGTACAGGTTGGTTAGCCCAACTGAACCAAAAGATGTCGTATAACACGAAAAAGAGGCTATTCAAATAATAAACAGCATAAGCTGTACCTTTGCTGCAATTTCTCTTACAACTTGCAGCTTGATGACCTTGGAAGCCCCATCAGCTCTGGCAACACTGTCTAAAAAGGAAATAAAATTCAAGGAAATGGAATCAAATTATAACTATACGGGTGGGCATTTTTTGAGACTTGTTAGGGATCCTGTGTTGGTATAAGCTCACCTGCAGACTCAAACTCCTGTGGCAGCTGGGCACATAGCTTCTGGTGTGCAATGTCTGTGATTGGACCCAAAATGACTATAGGACGTTTAAAACTGGCTGAAAAAGCATAAACGGCATAAGTATTTGAAAGGCACAGGAAGAACCCAAACACTGCAGTGTCCTGTGCAGAGTAAAGGCAGAGATTTGTGGGGAGAAATAAAAACCTACATGATTGATTCAAGACATGAAAATGTTACCTTCGCGAAGAACCACTCTTTCATAGGGAGGGTACTTTGCCTTGGCAGTTATTGCCGTTAAATCTTCTCTGCTTTTCTTTAATAACTTTTTAGCACCCCGTAAACCTCTCATCTTCCAAAATTCCGCTCGCGGTCCAGAGGAAGGTTGTGGCTTTAGAACAGGTTCTAAACTGGCATATTGTTCTGCCCTACAATAGTAACACATGAGGTGGAAAGAACCAGAAGTATCAAGGGAGGATGACTTAGGCTAATGTCAGACGAACGCAGTGATCACATCCGTGTCGGCACACAGTTTAACGTCCGTCATAGCATAGAATCATGAGCAAGAGAGACCCACACACGAAGTACTTGCGCATTAAACTGCGTACGCACAACGCACATGGCAAACGGACGCAAGTTAGGCAAGAACGTAAAACCACTACCACGGGACGCGCAGAGTGCTGTGTGCGTGAGGAGACGTCAGACGCAGCACATTTGTGACGTCCAGCATCTTGATGCACAAAATGGTTTCATATTTAATTTTATTTCCCATAATTTTCTTTTTTTTCTACGTCTGTCAAAAAAAAAACCAGACTGTGTGGTGCCTGCAGTATCTTCCATCAGTACGTCTGTCCGTTATGCACGCACGCAAAGTGCGCTCAGACTGCGTTCATCTGACAGCCTAAAAGGAAAACATTTACAAGTTTATTTTTTACCATAATGTCACATCTTTTACCTTGTACGGTTAGGTATTATTCCCTTCTTCACCTCCCGCAAGTCCTTTGCAACACTTGATGCCAACCAACTGCCCATTTTTCCTCGGTACAGTGTGTCCAGGACATGGAAGATATCACCTCTCGTGAAATTTAGTCCTGAGGGAGCATCAGCTTCATAATCAAAGTGTGTACGTATATAGAAAGAATCGCCAACATTGGACTTTATCATCTTCCTGTAGACTGCAAGGAAGGTACAGATGGGGGAAAAAGTCTGTTACAGTACATTCTGGAATCCAGGAATGGCACTGAGTTAAGCATACCACACTAACTTACTATCCTCTTTGCGCTGGGTGAGAAATATCACCTCTTCCCCTTGTGGCAGGTTCATAAGGTAATTTGCAGCATCTTCCCTTGTCATGCTATGGAAACTAGTATCATTCACCTAGAGTATGAGGTAGATTGAACACCTAGGGTATTAATATAATGGATAAAGGGGATTTCCTGAATCAAGTCAATAACACAATTAAAACATTGACTACCTGCAGGATTTGGTCACCTTCCTTCATTCCCTCTCGTGCAGCAGGGCTCTCAGATTGTACTCCAGCTACAAATATGCCCACATCATTTCCCCCTGCAAGGCGCAGACCTATATTCTTTTCTTTCGTGAACTGGATGAGTTTGGCATCAGGGCTATACCTGTGTATGCAAAATATAAATACAATGCAATGCAGACAGTGATAGTCTGGCCAGAGAGAAGAGAATGACATGTAAACAAAGCAAAGAAGTTACAAGCATTTATAAAGCACCAACAGAATCCCTAGCGCTGAAGATAATGAATACCGGTAGTTACACGAGGCAGATGAACAATAATGTACACACCAAGAAGAGTGGTGTGAAGATTACAAAAAAGGGACACAAAGATTTCAGAATTAAAAGAAAAAAGCTGCATGGTGTATGAAACTTCTAGTACCCTGCTTCCGTATCCTCTCTATCATTCCGAATCTCAGGTTGGTCCCTGTATACTGTAGTCCGTTCTGGAGATACAAAACCTAGAAAGAACAAATATTGATGCGGGTGACAAATTTTTACTTCACCTTTGGGTTCTTGGACTTTACGTGTACAACAAACACATTATGGAGGGAAACTGCATCTTACCATTCTCTGGCTCAGGACTCTCATTTCTCTGTAAAACGTCACCATTTATCGGACGACTCTCTCTACACAAAAGAAAATTGGATAAGGGCAGGAAATTCAGCCGGCTCATTTTACAGGAAGACCGAAATCTCAGCAAGTACTACCTCCGCTCTTCAGGATCTTCATTGGAACTTGTCCTCTGGTGTCCAGGTGGGGGTGGAGGAGGCTGGGAGGGAGGTGGAGACCGATCAGAACTCAAATCAGAGATATCTGCAAAGCAAAAAACTAATTTTCAGCACAGGTTCTACAATCCGAGGCATATTGGTTCTGAAATGTGTAGAAGGATTGAGATAGCATCTGTAATGTCGGGTATATTACAGAAAGGAAAAATTAAAATGGATGCCTGTAGCCATTTTGTTTTTAAAGACAGTTTTTTTTTTATTTCAATTTTCTCTAGGTTTAGAAATGAACGAGATTTTTTTTTTTTTTTTTTTTTACAGAGTTCATTCCTGGGTGAAGTCTTTTATATTTTTTTAAGTGCCAGACATGAAGGAACCTAGAATGTTTTTGTGTGATAATGCTAGAGTTAAGTGCCAAGACGTGTCATAATTAAATTTATTGGTTTGTCTTAAGTTTTTAAAAAAGATATTTTGTCTTTTGGGTATAGGAATAAGAGTTAATATCTCTAATCTAGATTTATATTCACAAAATATATGTTTATAATCAAGGTATATTTTATTATATTTACAGTAGGAAATATATACTCCAATAAATATTGTAGAACGTATAGAATTGGTAAATAATAAAAATTACTAAAGAATAGATTCTGTTGAGTTAACCAGAAAAGAATTCAGCTGATGGAGTAGGGATATAAATTAGGTATGACAGATAAAGACAGAGTGTCTAGTGACAGAGAGAGGTTCTTTGTTACGTCAGATTGAACTTTGACCCGAGATAAGAATATTAAAAAGAAATGGAATTAATTAAGTGCAATACTGCCCTCTAGAGGATAGTAAATATTAGATTTGATGTATTAATAATATTGCCAGTGACGTCAAATTGACTATAATAAGTGGCAATGTTGGTTGCAAATCAGTCCAAGATTCCAACACTCAGACTCACACCACGATGCAGGCAGATCCCAGGACATGAGGCAATCAAGATTCACACCAAATCTCTGACTCTCACCAAATCTCTAACTCACATGCATTGATTATCTGATATCGATAATCTTCACATATTCCAAAGCATCACATAGAAAATTCCAAGACTTATTAAAATCCAAATTGGACAGGTAATGTATGAAATTAAGGAATTAATGTAATTATATATATTTGTAGATATTCTTGCAACGTAGACGGAGACTTCTCAGATACTGGCCAACTCCAAAAATTCTAAGTATTTCTATTCTGCAGATAGAAATATGAAGAAGTGGACATAAGAATTTATTCCTAAAAAGAAATGTTGTAAGATTGATACCAATATATATATTGAATTTGGAAATTACTGTGATTAAAATTAATAAGGAATTATATAACTACAAAATAAAAAGCAAAAGATTAGAAGTTTAATTCTCGAGATTAGGGGAGGATTCACTAAATAAATTTTTATTACTTATTAAATTAGCTCATCTTTTGTTGATCCATGTAGCATAGAGATATAGATATATATATCTATAAGAGCTGGCTGGTTAAACATTGTTTGCTGGGAAATGCATGTTGTATTAAGCAGAAATGTTTATTAACCATTTGTGTATTAGTTACTAACTGAGAAGGTAAATGATATTAATCATATATGCAGTTACTAACCGGAGATACATATATTGTGAAGCTAGTTTTTATATGCTGATGGATTGTGGTTTATAAACCTTTGTCTATGATATGAGATTTGAAACTTTTTTGTATACGTAATAAATATATTTTTATCCGATTATTGTATTCTTCAAAGCAAAACAGACAATTAAAAGAATTTAGGAGAATTCCTAGGAAATATAAACGATTGATATTTGTGTCTCGTTTAAATTTCTTATGAAATAATAATCCCTGATATATTGGAGGCTTGGCTGATAAATCCAATATATAACGTGTTGTATTCACGTGCAGAGATTATATCCGACAGTAATCTAAAGCAGTGATTAAATTTAAGCAGGCATGGGATAGGCATAAGGCCATCCTAAATAAGAGATAAATCCAAAGAATGTATCCATATAATTGAATAGACTAGATGGGCTGAAAGAATATTTCGACAGATAAGAACCTATGTTTCTAGTCCTTAAAGACAGTCCCCTTACCAGTTCCAATAGTTTTGATAGTTACATAAAATAAACTCGTGTTGTTCACGTAGCTGACTTTCTACAGTAGATTTGCTCAGGGTAGTGTCAGATTAGATCATTTATTTCTGAAACATCTTAATTTGTAATATGTTTTTTGCAGAACAGACCTTTGATCCTAAGGTAAAGTAATAACGCTGTATGTATAAAATGCTCTCCTACACCTTCCTACCCAGAGTGTATTGCCAATAGCTTTGTCATCTATAGAATTTGGTGTGCTATTCCCAAAATACAGATCTTGTTCAAGGGAAACAACTTGATGGGTTATTCACTTACTACTTAAGCTCCCCATGGTTTTAAACAATTCCAATAAATTTTTTTTAAAAAAACACCATTGCTGCAACCTCAGTGAATTTCGGCTATCGATAGAAGCCGAATGTAACTGACGGAAAGTTGATACAAACAATGGTACCACGGTTCTTCAGTAAAATAAAATATAGCTACCGTAATCTACATTTAAGGGGTTATTCAGAAAGCACAGAATTCTCATGAAATTTTGGTGCAGTTCGGTGATTCTAGATCGCGGACCACTATTGACTGCAGGGTCCCTGCGGTGAATTCACTATTGACTGCAGGGTCCCTGCAGTGCACCGAACATGGAGTTTGGAGACTGCTGAACTCTAGGATATAAAAACACCTTTAAAAAACAAAATTGGGACTCAAAAATTTTGCCACAAAATACAAAAAAGTTCAAAAAAATAAAAATACTGTTTGCTGAAATGTTTTTTTTTTCTAAAAACGATAATATTTAACATTGAATACAAATCGAATTTGACTGTTTAATTCTGTCGAACTGACTCCAGGCATGTCGCTGACACTTCGCTTTCTCTAAATAGATTTAAACATTACTTCTTGGGACAATTTCACTGCTGCCCCGAAGATCGCAGAATTACATCAATTTGTGGCAAACTGCACCATATTTCGCTGTCAGTTTGCCAGTATTTGGCAAATTGCCAGCTTTCTGAATAGCTGTAATGCCACAAAATTGCACCGTACGTTTCGATGGCAATTTCAGCACTCTTTGAATAACCCTTTAAGTGTGGTTTCACCATTGCAACACCAATGAATGGACTTTGACATTGGCAGAAACTACAGTGGAAAGAAAGGTGTCAACTACTACAGTGACACTCCCCAAACCAGACAATTCATCATAGTTTCACACAAGTTCCAAGTAAAACCACCATTCTTTCCAGGAAAGAATGGTGGTATTGAATAAGGCTGGACGTCCACTGGATCCGTATTTGTGCAACAACGACATTGCAAAGTCGTCCGTGTTGTCAGACCAATCCAACAACACTATTGTGAATGTACCACCGTCCATTGCGTCAGACTTGCGACTTCCAGCGACTTTTGAAGTCTGCTGCAGACTAGTTATCAGACCAAAAAAATTTGGAAATATCACACAAGCAACTCAAGACAGCCAGACGATCAGGGAAGGAGATGGATGCTGAGAAGTTGCTTAGGGGAGTTAAAAACGCTATTATTTTCAATTGTTTTATATTTATATGTATATTTTGTGTATGGGAGATGGGTGGGACTAGCCATGTTTGGGTAGGGTACAGGGTGAATTAATTTTAGGTCCTATTTCAGCTGCGCAAAGGGATTCAAATTCACACACTGAACTAGCTCATCCAGACCTACATCCCAACATCTCCTCGCATCACCTCTACCCATGATAGACTCCAGGATTTCTCACACGCAGCCCCCATCCTCGAACGCTCTCCCTCTTACTATCAGACTCTGCTAGTTTCCCTCCCTTCGAATGCTCCCTTAATACATTACTATTTAGGGAAGCCTACCACCCGACCATAAGCGTCTCTACAGGGGGGCAAGGGGGGGGGCAATTGCCTTCCCTAGGTTATTCCTTGCCCCTCCACCAAAAATCAGCATCCTGCTTCCCACCGCGTCATCTCCGTTCCTGTGCATCGTATATGGACGATCTAGAGGTCATTGGAAAGGGCAGATTCCAATGATACGCAACATGACCATATTCAGTGTAAATTAAAAGTCATAAAACATTAAATAAAAATGTGCACGTAAACATTTTCACAGGGTTGAAATGGCTCAGCAGTGAAGTGGTTAATGTCCAGTCTATACATTACATTGTGTATTACCTTAGTTTTTGCCTTCGTTTTAGTTGTATATTAAGGGTTAATGGGTAGGCTTCATCCCTCACAGTATACATTTTATTTTTCCTTGATTAATGGCATTTTAGGGGTTAATGGGTTGGCTACATGCCTCACAGTGTATTCATTTCATGTTTTCCCTTGATCAATTGCATATTAGGGGTTAAGGGGTAGGCTAAATGCCACATTGTTTATTAAATTTATTGCATTTCCCTGGGTTTATGGCATTTTAGGGGTTATTATGGAAGTTAGAATCTAATTCATTTTTAGATCCTCTGCTTTTCGGCACATTTTGGGGAATTCATTTTGCCGAAAATAAGGTGAATTCCCTATTTAGCGAATGGTCACTGTAATTTTCTAAACGTGGAATCGCTGAAGCAGCAATCAGACATTCAGCGAAAACTGCCGAATTGCAGCAAATAAAATATTGAATTTAAGTATCAGGTTAGTACAACAAAAAGGCATCATTGCATCACATTACTCTGGGATTTTGGAATTTTATTTATACTTATTTAGGGCACTATTACCTGGTGTGAGCTAACCCTTGCGTCGGCATGGTTTTCGTTAGCGCCAGGTTAATGGAGTCTAGCGCCTGACCAGATTGTTTGCCTCCCGCTACAAACAGGAAAAATCACTTAGCGCGTTGCTATTCGCGATTTGTACCGCGAGCTTACTGTACTTTACGCGTCTTTTACTTAACATGGGGAGCGCTAGAGATCTCTAGCGCTTTTGCAGCCAACAGATCAGTTGGTGCCAGTGCTAATTTTTTGAGGGGTGCCAATTGCAACATTTTACCTACTGCTCAACCCTGGTGCTAACTCCAAAAAGACAGAAAAAAACAGGTCCTCGTCCCAAAATGAACAGGCAATTAACAGGCAGTTGAAAGGAATGCAACACAGGTGTTCTCTTGGCCCCATACACCATAGTAATGGATCTGGTCAGCAATGTCACTGCTGTTGCAGGAGGCTCTATTATAAATGTATCCTTTATCCACATATATCCGAATTCTAATATATATCCTAATTTTAAACATTTTATGCTGGGGGTTATTCATGGTATGGAAGTGGTTGATTATTAGGGTGACTGTGTGGACCATGTTTAAAAAGGGACACATGAATATGTCTTGCCCTGAAACATGTATTATTTATATGCTGCAGCAGGGAAATTTGTGTCGCTCACCCGGCCCTCCTTTTGGATCTATTAAATGCAGTGTAATGATTCTACAGGCTGTTGGGTGGCATTTATCAAGCAATGCCCATCAGCCTTCATATATGTGTGCATCAAAACATGGATGATACGACCACCGTGGAGGATTTTAATAATGCAGGGGTGTGAGGTTATTCACTGGATGTGTTCATATTCAAGCTTGTGAGGGCGGGGGATAGGTATGGTCCGGCACTCTGCACTGGGGAAAAAAAACAGTTCTATCCTGTACACAACCGCATTAGTTTCCCTAGCGTGCGCTAAACAACCTTGTTCATGGACTACCGCGGACAAGGTGATCTGTTAGTAGGTCGTCAGGCACTACGTTTTAACGACTCGCGCTAAATTTTTCCTTTAGTGATGGTGTTTTAGCTCACACCAGGTGATAGTTTTATTCAGTGGTATGATTTAGTGGTGAAAATTATTAGGGCCCCCCCCAGTTTTGACTGCGGTATCCTATGTGCCCCCCTAAATATTGTCCCTAGAGTCGCCACTGCACCCGACTCACTGACACAACCAGCCCATCCCTCTCATCTTGCAGTCCATCCCTCCTGTTTCCACCCCCAACCCTTCTAGTTTGTAAGTTCTCACGAGAATAGGGCCCTAGTTTCCTCCTTTACTGGTTTGTAAAATGTTGTTCAATGTACTGCAACTTTGTCTATGTTGTGCCCATTGTACAGCGTTACGGAATATGCTGGCACTTTATAAATAAATAATAATCCAGCTCCTCCATATCCATTTTCGTACACAAAGGACTGCAGTGTCTCCTAAAGCAGAATGCTATAGTCTCAGAAAGAAAGAAAATAAACTGTTTTTTGGGGTCCATAGTTGCTGATCGCTAGTCTGATGCAATGGACGACCCACGTCAGACCAAATTGCACGACAGATATCGCTCCTAGTCTGACGACCAAGTCATCACACAACTACGGATCCAGTGGACATCCAGCCTAACTCCTTAAGTCT
The DNA here is from genome assembly GCA_009667805.1 of Leptobrachium leishanense. Lineage (NCBI taxonomy): Eukaryota > Metazoa > Chordata > Amphibia > Anura > Megophryidae > Leptobrachium > Leptobrachium leishanense. The sequence continues at coordinate 340,967,269 of CM019063.1, forward strand.
TTGGGCCATATATAGTCCACATGTTTCAAGAGTGTAGGCTTAATTGGGCAATGGAAAAGAATTCATTGATAGAGAGCAGCGAAAATACAGTTTTATAAATTTTATTATGGCTAGGGTTCTGTTTGTCATTTTCATATTTGCCACTTTTATGATCCCACAAATGCCCTCTCCAGAAAGATTTACCTTCCCGAGGTGAACTCCTGTCTTCACTCTCACTGTCTATCACTTCTGGTATGTTAACAAGGAACTGACGATTATCCCGCAAAACAGTGAGCGTCAATTTGCCTTTGGACTTCTCTATGAGTCGGCGTGTGTCAATCAACGACATATTCTCACTCGTGACCCCATTAATCTAAAAGAGAAAGATTGATCATCAGGCATTGGGATATGATCCAAAACACGGTACTATAACTATACAGCTCAAAACAAATATTCATAACATTGAGAAAATCTCCGCTATATATCAGGAATGCTGGTTGGCAACGAGTCGATGGATCACCCCGGTGGTTTCTACTGGAGAAAATGGAAGTTTTAAGCCATTTTTGAGAGGTCTTCTAAAAGATATACAACAACAGGTTTTAATTGTCTTTAACAGGTCAAAAAGTTCCACTCGTCCTCTCGCAATTTGCAAGTAGAAATTGGGAGAGGACGAGTAAAAACAGCTGGAATTAGAATGCCAACATCGGCATGGAGCCGACACCAGCACTAACCAGGGCTTTTTTCCTTCTGGTACACGCCAGTACTGGCACGGCAGACCCTCCGCCGCTTGGATGCGGAGAACGTCTGTAGCTCATGGTCTGAGTTCTGCTGATAAGGTGCCAGCAGGGGGCCGACATCTTGGATGTCGGCTCCACCTGCGGGACATATCATTGGGCGGGGCTGTCATCACACGTGGGCATGATGATGTCAGATGTGGGAGTTCCCCTCCAGCCAGGCAGAGAATGCCCTATTCCCTATGGAGGAGATCCAGCAGTTCAAAGGACCCCTGTATCTCTGGACCCATAGCAGCTAAATAAAAGGTTAGGGAGGTGTCAGTGGAAAGGCCAGAGTATGGCCTTTCTAATGATACCAAATATGACAAGGGTTCATGTAAAAATATAATTCCCCCCAATTTCCTTTTATTTATTTTCGTAATGCAGTACTATTGTTCACTTTACAGTTATAAAGTGAGCAATGATGCTGTACTATGGAGCTCTGTGATACACACACCTGTGAGTTTTATTGCTATGGAGCTCTGTGATACGCTCATATACACGACACATTGCTGTGAGTTTTATTACTGTGAAGCTCTGTGATAAGCATGGGTGTGTACTGTGGGGATAGTTGGAGGGGGGGGGGGTGGCCGCAGCATTTCACCTTTGGACTCAGGCAACACAAGATCATGGCCTGGCCATATCCCTGGCTGCACGCTGGCGTGCGCCCTCCATTTATTAGTTCTGCCATAGAAAATAATGTAACCAGTGTCGCTAGCCCGTATCACAGCACAAGGGCTTACGGGGCATAGAATGGTCTCATTCCACACCCCCTGCACCTCACCACACACAGGCAGATGCGCTTGCGCTGCCGTACATCTGGGGCTGAGTGATGCAGAGAGTCCTGGACCACGTGAAAAGCCCTGCAGGCTTTACGAACCTGAAGCCTGAGGGCTATCTATTGATTAAACCCTCACCATCTGTTCTGGATGCTGAGGGGTTAATCGTTATCAGAGGAGGACTCTCTACTACAGACCCCACTGTATAATGCTCATCCACTGTATAGATTCAGCGGATGACGAGATTTACTATACCAAACACCCCTTCAATGCCATATATACACTTTACATATGGTCACCACTCTATCACTGCAAGGAAACAGGGACTGGGTTAGGAAGGTTAGCTGATGGCGAGTAACTTATAAGGCCTGGCTAGTAGCTCAGGACCTGAAATTTTGAGTCATGGTCTATGATATTGTTTAGAAGAAAACAAGCATATGTTCTAGGTCAGTGGTTCTCAACCTTGGTAAGCTCAGTAACTCACATTTGTCCTAGGACATTAAGTTGCGACCCTAAAATTATTTAATTTCCAAAACATAAATTTATTCCACACTTTTTAAACCGTAAACAAGGGTTTTTTCTAAAGTGCTGCTAGTACTGGTTAGAAAGTATAGCCATCATGCCAACAATGAAGCCAGTGTGTTGGTGACATGTTCGTGGCATGTTGTGCTTGGGAAGTGTCCCCAAGCAGAGCCCAGGACAATTACAGCCCACCAGAAAATTTCTCAGGATCCCGATGATCCATTTAACACACATTTGAGTCATGACCCATTAGTTAAAAACCACGGCTCTAGCTTGTCCCTTTAAGTAACAACACATTTTTCATTACCTTAAGAATTAGGTCTCCTTCTTGCAGAGATTTTTCTTGAGCAGCAAGCCCCGTATCAGAGATATGTTTAATGAAGATCTGGCTGCCCAGCTTCAGACCATATTCTGTGATGGATAGGGGGTATGGGATTAAAGACATGAGCATAAGAAATTGGAAAATTAAAATACATTATAGTGCTAAGAAAATGAAGTGTGTGCACAATATATCATACCTTGATTATCCATATGCTTTCTTAACACAGCCTTGACTGGTTTGGCTGGTACATCTTGAACAGGAAGTCTCTTAAAACCAGACACAAGCTCCAGTCCATTGTGATGTCTATCCCCTGTTTCACTGCCAGAGTACCCAACTTCACTGCCAATTTCTCTCTGTCTGGAATAACTTGCTGCCTCACTACCGGAGTCTGCTCTATCACTTGCTCTCACTTTCCTGTGACGATAGGATGCTGCTTCACTACCAGATCCTGGCGCTTCTTTTCCATGCCCCCTCCTTCTTTGGTAATTTCCCCCATCACTACCAGGACCCCTTGTCCTACGGTGCCTGGAATAGTGAGAGGATGGTGTATAACCAGAGCTACGGCCACTAGAGGAGTCTCCATCATAACCTCGTGCGGTGTCCTCCGGTGGTTCCCGATTTGAGCTATCATATCTTCCTCTCCAAGGTAATGGAGAGTCTGGCTCCTCTGAACCTTCTCTTCGGGAAGAATCAAAGGCATGTTCAGAGGATCGAGGGGTTCTAGAGGCGTATGAAGGCCCTGACGTTGCATTGGGCATGGAACTGCTCACGGGGATCTGTATTTTTCTTGGCCTTTTCACTGTCTGTTGAACGAAGAGGCAATATTTATTAATGTTATGAATTAATGTTATGGGGTCACATTTATCAACATGTATGAATTTACTTGGGTAGTTCTGCATTTGGAACCTGATTTACATGTGGCGAAAGAGCTATAGTTACTGGCATTTTGTTTGCAGTGATTTACTTTTTAAAGTTGTGTTACAGCATAGTAAAATGTGAAGAAAACGCTTACCACATTAGCAGTCTTGCTGCAAGATTTCAAGGAGTGGATTGCAAATGATGAAGTCACATTCTCCATGGAGACACCATTAACCATGACAATACGATCTCTTGTCCTAACAAAACAATAAGGAAATGTGTTGACATTTGTTCTAAGTATTAGAAAGCAAATTCTAAATGGGTCTATTCACAAATCACTGAAATCTAACGTAATTTCGGTGCTTTGCATTTCGCTGAAAATTTCTGCTGTTGAATTCACTATTTAGCAAACAGTCACTGTATTTTGCCCAAGTTGGAGTTGCCGAAGCAGTTATCAGACATCTGTGACGGACTCCACTACTCTGGCTGAGTAGTTCAGCCGCACAAATCTTTCCTTCCGAGATGCTAAGGGGAGGTGTTGAATAGCTCTCAGCTCACCCAGTCACTTGCCGAGACAGCGTAGCGAGAGGAAATGGAATCCTGTATAAAAAAAAGGCAGCTAGCCCTCATTAAAAAGAACAGAAATCAGATAATACTGTAATCTTCTCACATACACCTGCTCGCCCCAGCACCATGCGCCATTCCCCAATCTTCAGTTAGGCGGACACCACACAAGATGACATAGTTGTGGGGTGTGACCCTGAGAGAGTGGTGTTCCTTCCATTGTACTGTTTGAAAGCTCGGTCCACATTAGGACACTGTCCAAAAAGCACCGCAATCCACAAAAGGGGGACCAAGCGGCACCGATGAGAAGATACCCTGCAGCTGTCTAAGTGTACCCAGGAGATGGCTCCATAGGAGCAGTTTCACTCCCCATGTAGAAAAGGGAGGCCGGTTGACAGTTCCCAGTGGAGCTCCACTCAACAATTACTCAAGGCCAGACTCACTCTGCGATGGATAAATCCCCAAAAGAGATGGAAGGCCCAGGTGGACAAGCAGCGTGGTCTGCTGATGACGGGTTGGCCTGGCAAGGTGTGGGGAGAGTTGCTACACAGTACAACATATACACGTAAAACTTAAATTGTGAATGGCAGCCATGACATCACACCTCCAAAAATTCCAACAAATTGGGGGGGGGGGGGGAGTTTCCATTTCTAATAGATTCAATCAACAAAAAATAAAAAATTGTAGAAAGGTGTCCAAATAAAGTTCCTTAAAAAATAAATAATAAATTCACCGGTTGGTTGCAGATATGGAGGTTGGTGAATAACCCCTTAAATGTTGACTACCAACTATAAACTATAGGAACTATTATTCAGGACAGAAAAAAATCATAAGTATTGCTCATGTTGATTAGAGGGAATCAAGTTCATTAATGTAGGTTTATACTAGTGGTATCTGTAAAAGTGGTCTGGAAGCTCGTACTGAATAGAAGACATGCTCTAAAGACTACAGTAAAAATCAAGTTACTTACTGCAGTCTACCATCAGCAGGCCCACCACGGACAACATCTGACACGATAACATAATTGTCTCCATCTGCTCCTGAGGGTCGGTCTTTGCCCCCAGAGATTGCAATACCAAACCCTCTGCGAGGATCCTGATAAAAGAAAGAGCAACAACTGTAACTTGTATATTTTAGCTCAATTAAAAAAAAATAAACAAGAACCACATGAACACACAACTGGAATTAGAGGTCGACACCCCATGGAACCAAAATTATAGGAGTAAAATGGATATTAAAAAAGGGAGGTTAGAAACACTCATTTATTTCCTCGACCTGCTTAGTACTTTCTCCCCAATACCCTGGGGAGTGACGGCTGACCGCTCGCTCTTTGGAACTTAATGCTGTACCCATCACGCCGCTAGATCCTCGAGACTGGAGTGTGGTGAGAAGACGACCACCATCTTGCCCTGGGCCTTAGTTGTTTCCTGCCTTACCTGCCCTGATGGGCAAGCACGCTGGGGAAATCAGAGACCCCCCCCGCCTTCCTGAGATACACCGCTCCTTGGGGGGGGGGAATTGCAGGACGCGGTTGCCTTACCCCGCTCGCAGGACTCCGTTGTGGCCTTGGATGCCCCCTAGGCAGTCGTGCCACCTGTGACCCACCAGACAGCCTCACCATCTGACCCATGTTATGGAAAGTTTGGTGTTTGCGCATAAAGTCCTGGTGCACTAAAAAGGTACACTTCAGTATTAAAGTGCGCCCAGTACAAACAAATCCGTCACTATAAAAATACACGCTATATCTAGCTCTTTCTGTATAAGAACAAAGTACTTCTCTATCCCAACAGGAATCCGACAAACACGCTGCTTCAAGCTGGAAAATCCTGTGGCCAAGTGAGCTGTGGCTCCTGGATTGTTTAATTTATTAGACAATCGCACACGCCCAGTAGCCCCCTGGCTGTACAACAGAAAGCCAGGTTGCCCAGTAATTACATTTACATATCAAAATGACAGGGGCGTGGACCAGAATGACCGACCGGCCTCCTGGAGATGACTCATCCCTGAGCCATATCCATGATCCCCGTCAGCCATGTTTGTCCCCATCCCCCGTCACTCGTCAATACGGACCCCATTCAGATACTGCTCAGAGTGATCAGTATCTGAGTGAAGATCAATCTACTTGTTCCTACGGGTTATTGACATATCTGCGGGGACAAATACAGTTATGATCTCAACACGGTACCAGTGTTGAGACAAGGCTTAAATGTCTTAAAAGCAGGTATGTCTCTAAACCCAAAAGAAGGTTTTCATACTGACGGTTTTGCCGCTGGTTTGGATTTAAAACCACATTCAAATCCAACACAGGGAGACAGATGACAACTTATAAAACACGCACATCCTAGAATATAATGTCCACATAATAAAATTTCCACGACACCCAGAGGATCTCCGCCAACAGAAGGGATATCTGCACCCTTCTGGATGAGGCCTGCGCCTCTTGGCAGTGGGAGGTGCACAAGGTTCGCATGGATCTGACTGCTCTGCATTCCAAAGTCGAGGGGGCTTTGGGACCAGTCGTGTGAGTTGGGCGAGACGCAGGCCGCTACCTCTTCCCAAATGCTGGTGCTCCAGACCCAGGTGGATAATCTGCAGGTGGCTGTGATGGTCCTGGAGATGAGATTCCGGCGCCGTTGCTTCAAGCTCAGTGGGGTGCCTGAGACAGATCCAGATTCAGCGCTGCTGATATTTGTTAACCACTTCTCGGGCACAGCCTTTCCCCCTGATGCGCTGCTCCCTCTCCTGTTCGGATACGGAAGGTGGCCTTGGCACCACCAACAGCCCCCAGGGATGTAATTGTGGTCGCCAGGATGTCTGTCTCTGGGATCAGCTCTTGGCGGCAATGTCTGGGACCTTACAGACCTGATTTGAGTCAGCGGAAATCGCTATCGGGATCTCCTGTTTTGGCCCTGGCAGCTCAAACCACTGTGCTTTGACACCAGAGTTCGGTACTGGTGGGGATAACTCCGAGTCCCTACTGGTTAAAGACGAATTCTTGTAGCTTCTACTGAGGAGGAGACTCCTGTATCTCCTGGCGCTGGGTCTGCAGATGGGTTCGACTGATGCTACGGCTGGTTCCTTGCCCTGTCTCTCACTTTGCGGCCCCAGATTGAAGTGGTTGCCAATATGACAGTTGGTTTTCCCCGTTTTATATTTTTTTACTCCTGCACTTGTCCTCGTCCTGGTCTCCCTGCTGATTTTTGACCCCCATTACCCCTCCCTCTCTTTTTTTGTTCTCTCGGGTTGGGATTGGAAGGAGGGTTCAGCCACAGGTGTGCCATGAGGTAGTTGCCTAGGCTCTTGCTGCCCCTCGGCCCTGTGGCGACCCGTGCCTGAGGGTGTGTGCCACTGAGTACCAGCTCTTCTACTTTGAAGAAATAAAACCACCCCTTATCCATATGATGGAGGTGGTTTTATTTCTTCCTTTCTTCCCCCCCCCCCGCCCACCTCTTTTCATGGGCTCCTACCCATTTGTAGTGGTTATAAACTAAATTTGGATAAAAAATGGATGTAAATTATGTAAATAAATTCCCATTCTGTTTCAGGTCATCCTTAACAAACCTTGACATAAAAAGTATCTCCAATTCTCAGTGATAGAATAATCAACTATTCATCAATTTTGAAAAAGACAGCCGCAGATTAAAATGGCAAAAACACCATATTTTATAGATTGGTAAAGTCGCTTCAAGATGAACCTTTTATCAAGTTTGCTACATTTATTCTAGACTTCCCGATCACTGTTCACCAGTCTGACTTTAGACTCCAAAAAAAATTGATCGCTTTATTTGGAACGCGAACAACAACCCACCCTCCCCCACAGACACACAAGAGCATGCAGATCAACGATGGGTAATAGGAGGAGATGAGGCTTGGGCTTACTCAGCATCCTAGATTACTACTATGCAGCAGTGGCATGTTGACCTGGGCCGAAAGAGGTGGGTGGATTCGGAACATTAAATTTTTGGAAATTACTATTTACTACCCTTCTTTGTACATGTGAGCTCCTAGGCCCCATAGACTCTTTGTTCCTATTAACTCCCCAGCCATACTCCATTCGCTTAGGATCTGTGACAAACTTAATTTTGAACTCTACTCTCCACTAACCCCCCCCCCCCCCCCCCACACCCTAATTACACAACCTGGCCTTTCCTGCAGGAACAATGCCACTTTTTATGCATTTGAACAGATGCAGACTATACCAGCTATACCTGGGTAGCTCCCTCCTCTCCATCTTCACTGTTATTTTGGACACGGAAAAGGAGTTTGACAAGATTGAGTGGCACAGAGTGGAGGGAACGTCCACTCTCTCGTACGTTCCCTCCTCTGACAAACGCTTGTGTGCTGGTGGCCTAAGAGCTCTAATTCCTAAACCCTTCTTCCAATTACGGCTGGGGTCAGACGAGCGTAGTGTTCACGTCCGTGATGGCGCCTAAAAGTACGTCCGTGATAGCATGAAAGAAAGTCCATTGGAGCCTGTTACACAAAGTACGTCCGCACTGAACTACGGACGCACCACGGCCGCGGCAAACGGACGCAAGGCAGGCAAGAACGTACAACCACTAGAACGGCCGCACAAAGTGCACTGCGTCCGCAACGTCCGCATAGGTTTGTGTGTGAGTGATGGAACGTGGTCAGACGGACTGCATTTATACGTCCAGCATTTTTCACGGACAAAATGGTTTTGCTTTTTAATTTATTTTCCTTCCTACATCCGTCAAAATATATACGTCAGTGAAAAAAACGGACTGTGTGGCCACTACTGTGTCTTCCGTACTGACGTACGTCAGTGTGCACGGACGTACAGTCCGTAGAAATCACGCTCGTCTGACCCTAGCCTAAGATGTACGTACACGCAACTGAAATCTGAGTGTGCACTTTCAACCCATATCCATCCTATGGAGGATTGCGCTTTGTAGCCCCATCAGCGTCCATCTAGCTTTTTGACGGGGAGGGCTTTTTCACATCCGGTGGTTGACCCTCCCCGTCAAACAAACAAAAAAAAAAAACGGCACAGACGCAGGGAAGCAAACCGTGCGATCGTTTGCCGTAGCCTTAATAGTAGCAATCCCCCCCCCTTTTCAAGGGACCAAAACTAATTGGACATGTGAATAAAAAGCGTTTTAGGCCAGGTGTGGGCTACGCCTTCGTTAGTTCGTCGATTTAGCAAGGAAAACGTCTGGAGTTGATTCTACATGTGGTATGTGCATTTGGAATCTATTGCTGTGAACCTACATCATGCGTTCAAAGGAGCTGTCCATGCAAGTGAAACAGGCTATTGTAAGTCTTCAAAAACAAAATAAATCCATCGGAGAAAGCAGTAACATTAGGAGTGGCCAAAGCAACAGTTTGGTACATTCTGAGGAAAGAAGAATGCTATGGGTAGCTCAGCAACATAAAAAGGCCTGGACGTCCACGGAAGACAGTGATAGATGATCGCAGGATCCGCTCTATGGTAAAGAGAAACCCATTCATAATATCCAGGCAAGTGCAGGACACTCTCCAGGAGGTGGGCGTATCATTTAGTGATGCACCGAAATGAAAATTTGGGACCGAAACGGATACCAAAAATGCACGATGAGCTTGGCCAAAAACCGATACTGAAAATGACTTTCTATATATATACACATACTATGTATACATGTGTCTGGTGTGTGTAATATATATATGTTAAGGGTAAAGCCCGGAGTGCGGTTAATCCTAGCATTACCCAGGCCTCATTAGCAAAAGTCTGAAGTGAAATGAAATTTCGGACTTTACCCGGGTAATCCGCAAAGTATCCAGAGGCCTCTGGATACCCCGGTTTCCCGCACCGTTTTAACCGGGTAATTCGCACATTACCCTAGCGTTGCTGGATAAAGTGTGATGTGCGACGAAACATCCATACTTCATCTGGGTAATCTGCAAAGTATCCAAACGCCTCTGGGTACTCCACCTTTCTTGGGTTTTCAGCAGGTTACAGATGACTGAATCCCGAGGAAAAACTCGATTTACGAATTCAAAGGTGTTATATGAAGAGTAACCTGACGGTTGTTATGTATTATGAACGATGTATTGGCACACATGACACAAGAGATCACGTAACTATTTCACATGAGAAACATATCCCGTTGCTCTGTATATTCGTTCTATCCTCAATACATTTTAAATGTCTTTTACCATTTTCGTTGATAATATCCATAGATAATAGCAAAAAATTTACCAATACCCAAGCGGGGTTGGATGCTCTGCAGATTACCCAGGCGCAGCTGTGGATAGTCCTCAGATTACCCGGGTGAAGCTTCAGACTTGCACATTATCCGGGTAAAGTGCGGATTTTTCAGCTCTTCCAGAACGTTACCCAAGGGCAGTTGGGTAGTCCTAAAATCACCCGGGTAAAGTCCGGAATTTTCATTTTTTTGCAGCTTTACCCAGCGGTTTTGGGTATTGTCAGGATTAACCGGGTAATCCTAGGATTGACCGCACTTCGGGCTTTACCCGTAACATATATATTATGAAGATTTTGGAACGAAACAAAAAATGACTTTTTCCCCCCCATCAATTTATTTTAAGATAGTTTTTTTGTATAAAATTGTATGAATACTAGACTTTATTAAATTAATATCATGAATTTAAATTAATCCACATTAAAATGTTTAAGATATTTTAGTGGAGTTATTCTGCATCTAGTGCATACATTCATGTGTAAAATTTTTGGACACACACTTTATAGATGCAGAAGACATTTACATATCCCAGCAATTCAGAGAACTCTGCAACTATAAAGTTTATTATTTGTTGTGTGGAGGCTTTTAATATAGATTTTTTGCCCTCCACCACAACTTAAATGAGTAGATGCAGGGGTCAAGTCGTGGGAAAACAAGTGAGGGAACTCACTGACGAATTCCACAACCCCTATTACCTGAAGAAAAAATATATATATCACGAGTATAGCAGTACGTGGTGATACCATTTTTATTGGGTTAACATTACATTTAAAAGACAAGCTTTCAAGAGTGTAACCTCTCCTCTTCAGGTCTGGAAACTATACTGATCAGTGAAAGGTATCACTACGTACAGGTATACTCGTGAATTTGGCAACTGGACTAACGCGTTTTATATATAATATATATTACATACATACATACATACATCCATCCATCCAGGCACAGACCCCCCCCCCCCGCCCCAGAATTATATGCACGGCACTGAGCCCCCAAGAATAATATGCACGGCACTGGTTATATGGATAACGCCGCCCCAGCTCTCATGGGATAACGCCGCCCCAGCTCTCATGGGATAACGCCGCCCCAGCTCTCATGGGATAAGCCGCCCCAGCTCTCATGGGATAACGCCGCCCCAGCTCTCATGGGATAACGCCGCCCCAGCTCTCATGGGATAACGCCGCCCCAGCTCTCATGGGATAACGCCGCCAGCTCTCATGGGATAACGCCGCCCCAGCTCTCATGGGATAACGCCGCCCCAGCTCTCATGGGATAAACGCCGCCCCAGCTCTCATGGGATAACGCCGCCCCAGCTCTCATGGGATAACGCCGCCCCAGCTCTCATGGGATAACGCCGCCCCAGCTCTCATGGGATAACGCCGCCCCAGCTCTCATGGGATAACGCCGCCCCAGCTCTCATGGGATAACGCCGCCCCAGCTCTCATGGGATAACGCCGCCCCAGCTCTCATGGGATAACGCCGCCCCAGCTCTCATGGGATAACGCCGCCCCAGCTCTCATGGATAACGCCAGCCACCTCAGCTCTCATGGGATAACGCCACCCCAGCTCTCATGGGATAACGCCACCCCAGCTCTCATGGGATAACGCCACCCCAGCTCTCATGGGATAACGCCACCCCAGCTCTCATGGGATAACGCCACCCCAGCTCTCATGGGATAACGCCGCCCCAGCTCTCATGGGATAACGCCGCCCCAGCTCTCATGGATAATGCCCCCAGCTCTCATGGATAATTCCCCGCCCCAGTTATCATGGATATTCTTGCCCCCAGGAGACAGCTCACCTCTCTGGGCCCGAAACGATTGAGCAGGCCGCCGCACATTGCCGGCGGCCGCGTGCTTCCTGCTAGAATGGCCGCTGACAGGAAGTGCAGCCGCTCGCCAGAGGTTACTGCATGCACTGATACTGTGGATCAAGCAGTTAACCCTTTGTGTGCATAAATAAATGTGTAGCAGCTCCTGCCTCTTTCCAATTACAATTATCTCCAGCTAAGCAGCGTTGAAAGAGTGCTCGCTCAGTTTCAGCTGGGATCATCAATTTTCGGCTGACTTTCAGCTGGTGTTTTGCTTTTGGGTCGAAACCGAAAACCTCATTATCGTCAAATATCCATCGGTGGCCGAAATTCCGGTGCATCCCTGGTATCATGGTCAACGTCTACAATCAAGAAAAGACTTCATACAGAGGGTTCACCACAAGGTGAAAGCCAATCATAAACTTGAATAAAAAAGAAGACAGATTATTCAAAGCATTCATTGAACAGGTGAAACCAAGATTCTGTACGAGAAGGAGGGGGGGGAAAAAAAAAAGTGTGGAGAAGAGTTGAAATAGCTCATGAACCAAAGCACACAATGTCACCTGTAAAACATGGTGGGAGGCAGTGTGATGGCATGCATGGCCTCCAGTGGCACTGGGGTCATTGGTGTTTATTGATGTGACAGAAGCAGCCGGATGAATTCAGCAGTGTTTAGAGATATAAGGTCAGCCCAGATTCAGCCAAATGCAGCAAAGTTGATTGGACTCCGCCTCACCGTACAGGTGGATAATGATCCAAAACACTCTGCAAAAATCAACCCAGGAGTTCTTTGAAGGAAAAGAATTTGAATATTCTGCAATGGGAGAGTCAATCACCTGATCTCAACCCAATCGAGCATGCATTTCACTTGAAGGCAAAACTAAAAAGCTAGAAAGACCCACAAAGAACAACTAAAGACCACTGCAGTTAAAGCATCAGAAAGGAGAAAACCAAATCTTTGGTAATGTCCATGGGTTCCAGACTTCAGGCAGTCATTACCAGTGAAGGATTCAACAAAATATTAAAAATTAACATTTTATTTATGAGTAAATTCATTTGTCCAAGAACATTTAAGCCCTTGAAAAATGGGAAGACTAAAAAGAATTGTAGTTCCTAAAATTTGTACTTGATATTTATGTTCGGTTTTGGGTCGAAATCTCTACAACCAGGTTCCCTAATGCCAAAATCCTGACGGCCAACTTCCAGACATCCAAAATCCCAGCGGCTAACACTAATCCTACACCCTAACCCCCCCTTAAACCTAGCCCTAACCCTACCCCCCTTAAACCTAGCCCTAACCCTACCCCCCTTAAACCTAGCCCTAACCCTACCCCCCTTAAACCTAGCCCTAACCCTACCCCCCTTAAACCTAGCCCTAACCCTATCCCCTAAACCTAGCCAAACCCTACCCCCCTAAACCTAGCCCTAACCCTACCCCCCCCTAAACCTAGCCCAACCCCCTAACCTAGCGCTAACCCCCTAAACTAGCCAAACCCTACCCCCTAAACCTAGCCCTACCCCTACCCCCTCTAAACCTGCCCTACCCCCCTAAACCTAGCCCTACCCCCCCTAAACCTAGCCCTACCCCCCTAAACCTAGCCCTACCCCCTCCCCCTCAACCTAGCCCCTAGCCCTACCCCCTCCCCCCTAAACCTAGCCCTACCCCTCCCCCTAAACCTAGCCCTACCCCTCCCCCCTAAACCTAGCCCTACCCCCTCCCCCCTAAACCTAGCCCTACCCCCTCCCCCCTAAACCTAGCCCTAACCCCTCCCCCCTTAAACCTAGCCCTAACCCTACCCCCCTTAAACCTAGCCCTAACCCTATCCCTAAACCTAGCCAACCCTACCCCCCTAAACCTAGCCCTAACCCTACCCCCCCTAAACCTAGCCCAACCCCCTAAACCTAGCGCTAACCCCTAAACCTAGCCAAACCCTACCCCCTAAACCTAGCCCTACCCCTACCCCCCTAAACCTAGCCCTACCCCCTAAACCTAGCCCTACCCCCCCTAAACCTAGCCCTACCCCCCCCAAACCTAGCCCTACCCCCCTAATAGCCTACCCCCCCTAAACCTAGCCCTACCCCCTCCCCCTCAACCTAGCCCCTAGCCCTACCCCCTCCCCCCCTAAACCTAGCCCTACCCCTCCCCCCCTAAACCTAGCCCTACCCTACCCCCCTAAACCTAGCCTACCACCCCCCTAAACCTAGCCCTACCCCTCCCCTCAACCTAGCCCCTAGCCCTACCCCTACCCCCCTAAACCTAGCCCTACCCCCCTAAACCTAGCCCTACCCCTCCCCCCTAAACCTAGCCCTACCCCCTAAACTAGCCCTACCCTCCCCCCCTAAACTAGCCCTACCCCCTCCCCCTAAACTAGCCCTACCCCCTCCCCCCTAAACCTAGCCCTACCCCCTCCCCCCTAAACCTAGCCCTACCCCTCCCCCCCTAAACCTAGCCCTACCCCCTCCCCCCCTAAACCTAGCCCCACCCTCCCCCCCTAAACCTAGCCCCACCCCCTCCCCCTAAACCTAGCCCTACCCCTCCACCTAGCCCTACCCCTACCCCCTAAACCTAGCCCTACCCCCCTAACCTAGCCCTACCCCCCCCCCTAAACCTAGCCCTACCCCTCCCCCCCTAAACCTAGCCCTACCCCCCTAAACCTAGCCCTACCCCTAAACCTAGCCCTACCCCCTCCCCCCTAAACCTAGCCCTACCCCCCCCCCCCTAAACCTAGCCCTACCCCTCCCCCTAAACCTAGCCCCACCCCCTCCCCCTAAACCTAGCCCCACCCCCCCTCCCCCAAACCTAGCCCTACCCCCTCCCCCTCCCCCCTAAACCTAGCCCTACCCCTCCCCCTAAACCTAGCCCCACCCCTCTCCCCCTAAACCTAGCCCCACCCTCCCCCCCTAAACCTAGCCCTACCCCCTCCCCCTCAACCTAGCCCCTAGCCCTAACCCTACCCCCTAAACCTAGCCCTACCCTACCCCCCTAAACCTAGCCCTACCCCTAAACCTAGCCCTACCCCAACCCCCCTAAACTAGCCCTACCCCTCCCCCTAAACCTAGCCCTACCCCCTCCCCCCTAAACCTAGCCCTACCCCCCTCCCCCCCTAAACCTAGCCCTACCCCTCCCCCCCTAAACCTAGCCCTACCCCCTCCCCCTAAACCTAGCCCCACCCCCCCCCCTAAACCTAGCCCTACCCCCTCCACCTAGCCCCTAGCCCTACCCTACCCCCTAAACCTAGCCCTACCCCCTAAACCTAGCCCTACCCCCCTAAACCTAGCCCTACCCCCCCCCCTAAACCTAGCCCTACCCCCTAAACCTAGCCCTACCCCCTAAACCTAGCCCTACCCCCTCCCCCCTAAACCTAGCCCTACCCCCCTAAACCTAGCCCTACCCCCCTAAACCTAGCCCTACCCCCTCCCCCTAAACCTAGCCCTACCCCCTCCCCCCTAAACCTAGCCCTACCCCCTCCCCCCTAAACCTAGCCCTACCCCTCCCCCCTAAACCTAGCCCTACCCCTCCCCCCCTAAACCTAGCCCTACCCCCTCCCCCCTAAACCTAGCCCTACCCCCTCCCCCCCTAAACCTAGCCCTACCCCCTCCCCCCTAAACCTAGCCCTACCCCCTCCACCTAGCCCCTAGCCCTACCCCTACCCCCTAAACCTAGCCCTACCCCCTCCCCCCTAGCCCTACCCCCCCCCCTAAACCTAGCCCTACCCCCTCCCCCTAAACCTAGCCCTACCCCCTCCCCCCCTAAACCTAGCCCTACCCCTCCCCCCCTAAACCTAGCCCTACCCCTCCCCCCTAAACCTAGCCCTACCCCCTCCCCCCCTAAACCTAGCCCTACCCCTCCCCCCTAACCTAGCCCTACCCCCTCCCCCCCTAAACCTAGCCCTACCCCCCCCCCCTAAACCTAGCCCTACCCCTCCCCCCCTAAACCTAGCCCTACCCCCTTCCCCCCTAAACCTAGCCTACCCCCCCCAAACCTAGCCCTACCCCCCAAACCTAGCCCTAACCCTACCCCCCAAACCTAGCCCCCCCCCCTCCCCCCCTAAACCTAGCCCTACCCCCTCAACCTAGCTACCCCCCCAAACCTAGCCCTAACCCTACCCCAAACCTAGCCCTAACCCCCAAACCTAGCCCTAACCCCCCAAACCTAGCCCTAACCCCCAAACCTAGCCCTACCCCCTAAACCTAGCCCTACCCCCTCAACCTAGCCCTACCCCCCAAACCTAGCCCTAACCCTACCCCCCAAACCTAGCCCTAACCCCCCAAACCTAGCCCTAACCCCCCAAACCTAGCCCTAACCCCCCCAAACCTAGCCCTAACCCCCCAACCTAGCCCTAACCCCCCAACCTAGCCCTAACCCCCCAAACCTAGCCCTAACCCCCAAACCTAGCCCTAACCCCCCAAACCTAGCCCTAACCCCCAAACCTAGCCCTAACCCCCCCAAACTAGCCCTAACCCTACCCCCCAAACCTAGCCCTAACCCCCTCCCCCTAAACCTAGCCCTACCCCCCTAAACCTAGCCCTACCCCCTCCCCCTAAACCTAGCCCTACCCCCTAAACCTAGCCTACCCCCTACCCCCTAAACAGCCCTACCCCCTCCCCCCCTAAACCTAGCCCTAACCCCATCCCCTAAACCTAGCCCTAACCCTAACCCCAACCCCATCCCCTAAACCTAGCCCTAACCCTAACCCCATCCCCTAAACCTAGCCCTAACCCTACCCCCATCCCCTAAACCTAACCCTAACCCTACCCCCATCCCCTAAACCTAGCCCTAACCCTAACCCCATCCCCTAACCTAGCCCTAACCCTAACCCCATCCCCTAAACCTAGCCCTAACCCTAACCCCATCCCCTAAACCTAGCCCTAACCCTACCCCCATCCCCTAAACCTAACCCTACCCCCATCCCCTAAACCTAGCCCTAACCCTAACCCCATCCCCTAAACCTAGCCCTAACCCTAACCCCATCCCCTAAACCTAGCCCTAACCCCATCCCCTAAACCTAGCCCTAACCCCATCCCCTAAACCCAGCCCTAACCCCATCCCCTAAACCCAGCCCTAACCCCATCCCCTAAACCCATCCCCAACCCCATCCCCTAAACCCATCCCCAACCCCATCCCCACCCCATCCCCTAAACCCATCCCCTAAACCTAGCCCTAACCCCATCCCCTAAACCTAGCCCTAACCCCATCCCCTAAACCTAGCCCTAACCCCATCCCCTAAACCTAGCCCTAACCCCATCCCCTAAACCTAGCCCTAACCCCATCCCCTAAACCTAGCCCTAACCCCATCCCCTAAACCTAGCCCTAACCCCATCCCCTAAACCTAGCCCTAACTATCCCCTAACCCCCCTAAACCTAGCCCTAACTATCCCCTAACCCCCCCTAAACCTAGCCCTAACTATCCCCTAACCCCCCCTAAACCTAGCCCTAACTATCCCCTAACCCCCCTAAACCTAGCCCTAACTATCCCCTAACCCCCCTAAACCTAGCCCTATCCCCTAAACCTAACCCCCCTAAACCTAGCCCTATCCCCTAAACCTAACCCCCTAAACTGAACCCTACCCCCCTAAACCTAGCACTACCCCTAAACCGAACCCTACCCCCACTAAACCGAACCCTACCCCCTAAACCTAGCACTACCCCTAAACGAACCCTACCCCCCTAAACCTAGCACTAACCCCTAAACCTATCCCTAACTAAACCTAGCCCTAACTATCCCCTAACCCCCCCTAAACCTAACCCCCTAAACCTAGCCCTAACTATCCCCTAACCCCCCTAAACCTAGCCCTAACTATCCCCTAACCCCCTAAACCTAACCCCCCAAACCCAACTCTCTAACCCCCCCCCCTAAACCTAACTCTCTAACCCCCCCTAAACCTAACTCCCTAAGGGTTAGGGTGTTAGTATTAGGGTTAGCCGCTGGGATTTTGGATGTCTGGAACTTGGCATGCCCAGCACTTGTTCTGTCTGGAAGTTGGCAGTCGGGATGTTGGCATTAGGGAACCTGGCTGTAGGGGATTTTGTCCGGCACCCTTTATGTTCAACTCCTTGAATTAAAAATGAAAGTCTACACTTCAAATTAATTTGGATTGTTTCATTTTAACTTTTTTCTGATGGCATACAGAGCCAAAAGACTGAAAATTGCACCTGTCCCAAATATAAGTGTGCAAGTGCGCGCGCAGTGGGTAAATGGGGTGTCTGGCCATACATTTCAGTATTATTAAATTGGACAGGCTTCCAGCAAAATCCTAAAATTATTTATTGGAAAGCAGTCACAGGACATAAAATAAACATCAGCGATTACCAAGGGGGGGGGGGGGAGGGAGATATCGGTACTCGATCTTCGAAAGGAGAAAAAAAAAATGGTATCAGTGTAGTTTTAGTCGTGGAAAGTAAAGTTTTGTTAGTCCAGTTTTTCTTCAGACTCCTACCGTTTGTAGCCAGCGCCTAGATTCAAAGCAAATTTGTCTAGCCCCGCTTTAACAGTAGCTCATACAGTTAAAGATTTTAACCCTTTCAATATTCATTTTTAAACCATTTAAGATGGTTTTTTACAATGTTTTTAATCCTAAACTCAAAAAAAAAAAAAAGTGGAACGCTCTGCCTGTTGGTGGTTGGGTCAGAGACTACAGACAAGCAGCGACTGGATGACTTCCTGCAAATATAAAATATTATATCCCTTAACATTATGTATGTGGGTAAAAGCTGCATGATCCAAGCTAAAATCTGACCGCCCTTCTGGGGTCGAGAAGCAATTTTTTCCCCAGTATATTACAACATATGTGGGGAGCGCTTCAGACCTTTTTTTTTGCCTTCTATTCGATCAATAACAGTAGGTAATGTGAACACTGAACAATTATTTTTTCCTTTTCTTACATGTGCTGAAAGAAAAAAGAAAAAAAGTCAAAAATTATGGGGATTTAGTTCACATAATATGGTCATAAAATGTGGTCAACTAGGTCAGGGGTGGGCAAACTTCGGCCCGCGGGCCACATGCGGCCCGCCACACAGCTTTTTGCGGCCCGCCAAGAGACAGCGGCATTCTTCTACTCCTGAGGCGGGCCAGAACGCGGCTGGTCAGGTGGTTCCTATCCCCTGCGAGAGGCAAAGCTGCATGTCAGCGGCTGCTCGCCTCAGGAGTAGAAGAACGCCGGCAGACGCTGAGCCTGGGCCACAGCAGAGGAGGCAAGAGCTGGGGGCAAATATACCCATGTGATCAGGGGGCAATATATACCCATATATACCAATATATAACTTGCAGGCTGTGAGGAGGAGAGTCTCAACAAGCAATCACACTCCTGATTTAAAAAAAAAAAAAATTGTAGAAAAGTGTGATAGGATACGTTTGTCTCATTACACTGGTTTAAAATTAAATGTTTGCAGCTATAGATATGAAATTAGCACAATAAATAAATTTAATAAAACTACCACTATTTCATCATTTTAAAAGGTGCGGCCCTCCGCTAACCTCCGCTCCCACAAAGTGGCCCACGAGCCAAAACACATGCCCACCCCTGAACTAGGTGATTTACATTAGGACCTGTTGAGATGGGATACATTGAAGTTGTGACCGGCTTCAGCAATTTATGGACATTGTATGAACTAAATTCCCCATCATTTTTTAATTCTTAGAATACTTAAATGTATTATTATTAGGGATGCACCGATACCACTTTTTTAAGACCGAGTACGAGTACAGATACTTTTATTCAAGTACTCACCGATACCAATTACCGATACTTTTATTTTATGTCATGTGACGCTTTCCAAGAAGAACAGACCTTCTATAAAGCCCCCAGGTCTCATGGATATTGCCCCAGCTCATGGATATCCTGCCCCCCTGCTCATGGATAATGCCCCCCTGCTCATGGATAATGTCCCCCTGCTCATGGATAATGTCCCCCAGCTCATGGATATGCCCCCCAGCTCATGGATATGCCCCCCAGCTCATGGATATGCCCCCCAGCTCATGGATAATGCCCCCCTGCTCATGGATAATGCCCCCCTGCTCATGGATAAGCCCCCCTGCTCATGGATGTGCCCCCCTGCTCATGGATAATGCCCCCCTGCTCATGGATAATGCCCCCCTGCTCATGGATAATGCCCCCCTGCTCATGGATAATGCCCCCCTGCTCATGGATGTGCCCCCCTGCTCATGGATGTGCCCCCCTGCTCATGGATAATGCCCCCCTGCTCATGGAAATGCCCCCCTGCTCATGGATGTGCCCCCCTGCTCATGGATAATGCCCCCCTGCTCATGGATAATGCCCCCCTGCTCATGGATATGCCCCCCTGCTCATGGATATGCCCCCCTGCTCATGGATATGCCCCCCACTCTCCGCTCATACTTACCTTCCTTCAGCGCCGCCGGGAAAGTCTTCGCGGGCGCGCGCTCCTTGGAAGGACCCCAGCCGCGACCACGTGGGACCATGTGATCGCGGCTGGGGTCCTTCCAACGAGCGCGCGCGCGGAAACTTTCCCGGCGTCGCTGAAGGAAGGTAAGTATGACCGGAGAGCAGCTGCAGGGCCTGTCTGAATGCTCTATCTGCATTCAGACAGGCCCTGCAGCTGCTCACTTTGTTTAATACTTACCTTCCTTCAGCGACGCCGGGATAGTTTCCGCGCGCGCTCGTTGGAAGGACCCCAGCCGCGATCACATGGTCCCACGTGGTCGCGGCTGGGGTCCTTCCAAGGAGGGCGCGCGAAGACTTTCCCGGCGTCGCTGAAGGAAGGTAAGTATAAACCAAGTTAGGAGAGCAGCTGCAGGGCCTGTCCGAATGCCGATAGAGCATTCGGACAGCCCCTCGGATACCGGCAAGCCGGCTCAATGCCGGCTTCCGGTATCGGAAAAAAATATCGGGGGTACTGCACGAGTACCAAGTACTCCTGCAGTACCCGGTATCGGCACCGATATCGATACTAGTATCGGTATCGGTGCAACCCTAATTATTATTAATACAGGCATTTATACAGCGCCAACATATTCCGCAGCGCTTTACAATAGGGGAGTACAAGAGACGTACATGATACATAATGAAAAGATGACCCTGCCCATAGGATGACTGTCCAAGTAGTGCAGCACTTAACCAAGTGCTCAGTCAGACATCCCGTCAGCTTACAATCTAAGGGACTGGGGTAGGTGAAACAGATAGTTAGCAGGGCAGCATAGGAAGAACCAGAAGCCTGGGCTTAGTGAGAGTAATTAGAGAGAGAAGTGGAGACAGCTGGAAGAGAGACCTTAAGTTATGGACCTGTCCTGGGTGGGAGGGTTGGATGGGGAGGGTTGGGTGGGACAGCAGAGGGGGAAGGAGCCATGCAGTCTGTCTTGTGTGTATGCTGTGAATACAGTGAATAAGGTTATGAGGAAAGCACAGTGTGACCATGCATGGGGGAGGAGGAGGAACAGTGTTTTTTCTAACAGAAATGGAAGGAGAGTGTAAAATAAAAGGCAAACATAAAATACAATTGCATAAATATGGCAGTCAGGAAAATAGGGTTGAGAACAGGGGACGTTGTGATGGATCCGGATACCTTGACGCAGGTTTAGGGGCGCAGAGGGGAAGGAGCCATGCAGTCTGTCTTGTGTGTATGCTGTGAATACAGTGAATGTATTAGCTTCCGTTAAAGTCTTTGTATGAGCTGGTGTGTTTTCCTCCTGGCTTGTTGTATTTTTCTATCTTGAGAAGCACCTGCTAGTTATGCTTAGTAAAGATTGAATGCTGCCCTCCTGGTGTATTCTGTACGCTAATGAGATTGTACACCACACCAGTGCCATTACATCAGTTAAGCACGTTTTACCAGGGATCTATGCTGGCAGCAGTGTGGAGCACTTAAGTACACATGTAGTGGCCTTACCCAAAATTTATCACCTACTTTAGGAAGAAGTCATTCTGCAGCGGAACACTTTCAAACCACCATCCCTCTGGGCCCATGGATTTTCCTGCATGCAAAAAAAGACTATACCCCCAGCAGCCATCACCTACTTTCCAAACTCTTGCTTGCGGCCCGAAAAGCAATTGCCGAAGAACATTGTACCGCTGATCTCCCGACAACAGCACATCATGAAAACATGCTCAAGCTATGTATGAACTCTCCACTAAAGATACACCATAGAAAGAAATATAATTTCTTTCTGGAAATTTGGGATCCTTTGGACTCATTTGGAGAGCAAATCAGGTGTTTTAGGCTAGGGTCAGACGAGCGTGATTTCTACGGACTGTACGTCCGTGCAGTACGGACATCGTCAGTACGGATGACGCAGTAGTGGTCACACAGTCCGTTTTTTCACTGAAGTTATTTTTGACGGATGTAGGCGGGAAAAATAAATTACAATGAAAAAACATTCTGTCCGTCAAAAATGCTGGACGTATAAATGCAGTCCGTCTGACCACGTTCCATCACTCACACACAAAGCTATGCGGACGTTGTGGACGTGGCGCACTCCGCACGTCCGTTCTAGCAGTATTACGTTCTTGCCTAACCTGCGTCCGTTTGCAGCGTCCGCAGTTCAGTGCAGACGTACTTCATGTGTCAGGCTCCAATGGACTTTCTTTCATGCTATCACGGACGTACTTTTAGGCGCAATCACGGACGTGAACACTACGCTCGTCTGACCCCAGCCTAAGTTGTGTTGGAAATTATAATTATAATATAATATATATATATATATATATATCCACACAACAAATAAACTTTAAATTGCTCGGATGTGTAAAGGTCCTCTGCAACAATAGAGTTCTCTATAAGATGTGCGTGTGTCCAAAAATTTTACACATGAATGTATGCACTAGATGCAAAAATAACTCCACCAAAATAGGACAAAAATCTTAAAAATTTTAATGTGGATTAATTTAAATTCATGATAGAAAATTTAATAAAGTCTAGTATTAAAGGGACACTCTAGGCAACATGACCACCTAAGCTTTTTTAGGTGGTCATGATGCCCAGAGTATGCCGCCCTCTGTCTCCCCTCCCTCCGCTCAGCGGTTCAGCTGTAAATGCTGAAAACAGCTGAGAGAGGCGGAGAACTTTACTCCACCCTCCCAGCTGTCAGTCAGCAGAGCGGGAATCATATTTCCCGCTTCTGCCGACTTTTGCCGAGTAGGAGACGTCATCGCGCTTTCAGCGCGATGATGTCTCCAACTCACCACAGAAGCTGGCGGCTCCCTCTGAGGGTTAGTGTTGCGCGCATCCTCTTGCTCGCAAAACACTAATCCTCAGAGGGAGGAAGCCTGCCGATTGGCTGGCTTACGTGAGAGGCGCGCATGCACGCTTCTCACGTAAACCAGAAGGCAAGAAGACTCAAGAAGGACGGGAGTGGAAGAGGGAGGGGAGTATGAGAAAAAAAAAAAAAAAGACGCCGCTGGAAACCAGAGGATTTTAGGGTAAGTATTACAGTTACAAAAAAAAAAAAAACGATTAAGGGAGTAGGGATAGATTAAGGTTAAAAAACAGGGGGGGGGGATTTTTTATTAAGTGTCCCTTTAATACAGTTCTACAAAAAACTCTTAAAATAAATTGTAGGGGGGGGGGGGGGAGTAATTTTCGATAGATATATAGGTTTCGGTCCCAAATTTTCATTTCGGTGCATCCCTAGTCTAAACATTTTCACAAGTATAGAGTTCATTGCATGGTCACTGCGCTCGAGTACTCAAAAACTGTGCGTAACCATTTGCCCTGTCCAAATTAATAAAACAAATTTACAGAATAGTTCTAAATTGACAAACGTTAGGCTTTTCTCCCTGTCGGTGTAGTTTGCATCTAATGTGTAGCATGTTAACCAACCAAAAATGCCAAAGGGAAAAATCTATTTCCAGCAGTTATGAAAAGAATGGAAATTCACATATACTGGGACAGCACTAGTTGGCCAACTATTATGAGAGGCTTTTCACATCTTTCGGCAAAGTTGCAAAAGTGAGAAATTAAAAAAAAAAAAAAAAACACAAAACATGCAGATTACTAAAATCATTAAAAAACAAACAAAGGGAAAATAGTGATGTCTGAAGAGAAGGTAAAGTGTTATTTCACATGGGATAGGTCAGTGGCAATGATCCGGAAGCAGTTTTAAGTGGAGAATGTCCAATATAAGGCCATGTATAAGCTTATGTAGATTGGGAATGTGATTTGTTGATGGGGGGGGGGGGGGTAGTTTCACCTATGCTGTATACTTCCAGGAAAATCTAATGAGGTTTCATCATCATTTCTCAAAGGTCCTCATAGGCAGCATTTTCAGTGCAGCTGATGCTGATTAATTCTCCAAGGACAACAACCGCTCAGGTTTAAATTATAGAATTCACAAACAGGAAGTGTTCTAGTATAAAAGATATCCTTGTATCAGAGTCAGCCCAAAAGGTGTCTGGCACCCTGGACAACAGGGCTCAAATCCCCCTTACAGTGGTTTACAATTTACATACATTTAACTAAACAAATTCTAACTCAAAGTACTTTCCTCACCTTTGCCACAAATGGTTTTCACAAGTTGCTTTAAATCCATACTAATTAGCTACATAATCCAGTCATAACTGCACAAACAGAAGCACAACTGTACAGACTTACAGATACAAATGCAGGCACTGACAACCGCTCCATTTCACTGTTCCCAGACTCCTTGGCAATATTCTTTCAGCTGTTCAGACACCATGAAAGTCCCAAAACCCTAACCAAATGTCAAAATTATAACCCCTAAACTGTTCCCCTGCAGCATGGAGTATTCATAAGCTTCAGGAAACAGATTTGCTTATTCAGGTGATAATTCCCTCCTACAAATTATGAATTCACAGGTGAGAACTTTCATGTGCCATTTATTAGCTTGTGGTGGCATGGAAAAGAAGCTTGATCTGGAAACCTAAGCCCCCAGACCGCACACCAGTCCCCATAGCATACCCAACAGCAGTCGCGTTCCATTGGTCCCCTTCCAATAACCCACACCACTCATTGAGACCTCTTAAGACTGGGGTCAGACGAGCACACTGTGCGCCTGTACCGACGTACCTTCCAGCGTCAGTCGTAGCGTTGGGATGCTGCGACGGGGCCATGCAGCAAGCCTCCCCGTTAAAGCGCTAGGACACGCGTTGATGGGGCTGCAAAGCGCGATCCTCCATAGGAGGATCGAACCTTGCCGCGCTGAGCGCACTAACTCCGCTCAGTGAGGTGGCCAGACGGGCGTCAGATGGAAGGAACGTCCACGCTCACTACCAAATAAAGCACTTTCTTCCCACCCAATCCTTTTCAAATCTGCCATACCCCCACATAAAATTTCCAGAATGTACCTCCAGTTTTGCAGCACCTTGGACATGTCTTCCAAGTTGCAGAATCTCTTGCAACAGCTTGGAGAATGGAGATCCATTTCCCCACAAGCGCATCTCCAGCTCTATTTTACATTTAGTAATATTTTTTGGTCTGTCAAATATGCTGACCATCTAAAAACGTATGTACATTCATACCTTTTAGACACTGATAGTAATAAAAAGTGGTTTTCCATAAATTCACTGGGTCCTGGCTTTCACTTTATGGAGAAAAACTTGTAATGATGGGGTTAAAAGGAATACTCTTAAAAAAAATAAAATTAAAAAAAAGTGGTAATTTTTTGCCCTTAAACAATTGGGCAGATACTGCCAACAGCCTCTGCCCAATCATTTAATAGCTTTTTTATTTTAGGCGATTTTACTCACCTTTTGTCCCTTGCTACATACAGCTCCTCTTAGGCTCGGGGGTTCCAATCACTGAAGTACCCAAAGCTTTACTACGCAAATTAAGCATCTGCGTGACCACAAACTGTACACCATTACGGACTTGCTCATTTTACGTACACAAGTTCTGTAGCGTCTGCAGAGCTGATCCTCTGCCATCGCAGATGGTCTCAAAAGAAGGCGACATCTGCGTGACGGAAGCCGCTACTCAGGACGAGTAGATCTGCTGTTAAGTCAGTCCTTGCCTTGGAGCACAGCAGAGTAGCGTGCCAGCCGAGGTGTCAACCCTGAATGCAGTGAAGGCGGCTGCTTGGAATAAGCCGATCTGCCGGATGAAGCCAGTAACACTGCTATGCAGAGCACCTCAATCTGCTGCTTGCCTCTGCCTGGATCCGAGGCTCTGAGAATAGCCCTTTATTTATCCCTCCCCAGACACTTCTCAAAAACACAGTGTAGGTTGGGGAAAAATCAGTGTGTATTTTGAGTGGGAACATACAGTGCATAAGCACTGAATGTTACAACATCTTGATAACCGACCTGCCATTGTTCTTTACCTGGCCCCCTCCAGACTTTCCAGCGCCTGGCAGTCTCGCATGTACTGCTAGACCATAGGTTAACATGGGAATTTTGGTACCAGCCATAGCGGTTTTCTGGGATACACCCCTACTCTCAGGAGGGGTCTGGCAGGGAAATTCCATCTCCGTCCTTTGAGCTGGCTGGGTGTGGCTGCTGCTTCTCCTGGAGGTAGCCCGATAACCTTCTGAGGGTTGCGGGTCTGTAGGGGTTAATTCTGCTGGAGCAGCAACACTTTCTGTGTCCTGCTGGATAGCTCTCGTCCCCCAGCTACTCCTGCCAAAAGAGCGTCCTGATCCATGAACAGGGGAACCAAGCGGCAGCAGTTGCAAACTGCCCAGTAGCTGGAGTGTAATCGGCTTAGAGCTCCATAGCTGTAGCCGCTCTATCTTGGGACAGTCGGATGGAGGGGTTCCCAGTGGCGCTTCCTCTTCAAACTCACCCCACACCAGGCTACTATCCCTGGGGAACTAATGTCTAAAAAACGCCAAGGTGGGGGCAAAGGGGGCTCCAGGGCAGGTGGGTGAACAGGAGTTGGGTTTTGGCAGTTTGCCAGCGGTATGCGCAATCTCCAGGGGAGCCTCCTGCATTACACTATTTTAGGCAAGCCGGGGTACACTTTACAGGGACACTAACACATTTTGTTTGTACAATTGACACTGGTACAAGCTGGGCACAAAGAGAATGACTTAAGAGCACAGGTAATATAACAGACAAACCAGCAGCTGGGCCATTTCATTGACCGGATACATTGTTGCAGCATGCACTAAGTGGTTACTGGCAGGATCGGTGTGGGAATTTGCAAGGGAAAAAAATACAAAACTGTCACCATTATACAGTAAATCTAACAGGGGAATTTGTTCATATAAATAAAGAGTAAACGAAATACAACAAAATAAGAACGACATTAAACTAAATAACTATTGTGGCGGCCGATCCGACAATATGCACACTCTCTGCGTGCAGTGTTCACTGGTGACAGATTTTGTGACTGGCAACCGAAAAATTCAAAAACCCGCCTGCTGGTAACACTGGGTAGGGAGGAGGAAACGTCACTTCACCCAGCGTTTCCAAAAGACTGGTGGGATACTACTCTCACATACTGACCACTTTAAAAACATGAAGGTGGTCAAGATGAGAAAAGTGTTAAGTAAAATCTGAAAAATTACTAAAATACCTAAAACAAAATTAAAAAATTACCAGTTTCTGAAAACGCTGCTATTCGTTGATAGATCTCATGCCCTTTTCCATCCCTGATGTAAACTTAACCAGAGCTGTTGCAAACTTAGCAACGCCGTAGACTATAATGGCTCAGAGGTTTACAACAGGGCAACAGGGTTTGAATACAGCCCTGTGTTTCCACTTTGCATGATCATTGCACACAGCAAAGGAATGTGGAAGTAATCATTGTGACCAATATTGGCCACTGGATACCAGCTTAATACAGCTCTTCCGGGAAAGCGATTACTTTTTTTATACTGCTTTATGTTCTATAGTGATTGTTTTGAAATGGTCACAATAAGTTTCCCATGCTGTGAACCTTAACTGTTTAAAAGGGAACCATGCCATACTATTTACGACTGTAAGAGACCAAACAAAGTAATTGTGGGATGGTGCAGTCCTTCAAGGTTCACATGGTGCCTGAACACCAGGTTCTCATACTATGGGTACAGACACGGAATAACACTGCCTGTTATGACAACAACTTCATAAACCTTCTCTGCATTACCGTATAACCATAGTTATTTACTTTCCTCTATAGCTGAAGCCCAGCCTGTTGTAACACTGTCAAAATACATTCCCATTAATATTTTTTAAATCTTGGTTCAGGAGCTCTAGGTAGCCCATTTTACATTTTGTACATGTTCTAATTATATTAGACCCCCTATATTTTGACTCTGCATTTGGGAACCATGTCCCAAACAGGATTTTTCTGTAGAAAAAGGACAGGTTTCTCCTTGCTTCTGGTACTAGTTGCATTAGCGCTATCCCAATTTGTGCCAAAAGAATGGCATCTTGCAAGCTAGTACGATTTTGTGCTCAGGAGCTTTTGGAGGTGTTTAAAGAATAGGAGACTAAAGACTGTCGCGGAACCCTGTGCTTAGAGACAGGACTGCACTAAAACCTCGCTCCTTTGCCATTCCCCTCATTTAAGCTATTGGTCTGTTTACATGTTAAAAGTGGTGGTTTGGGACCAACCCCCCCCCCCCATCAGAACATTATCCAAATGTCCAAAGACTGTCACTCGTGTTCCCTGACACCAGGGGAAGCCTGGTTTTGAAACCCCAGCCAATCACCATCCAGGGCTCAGACGTGCTAACCAATCCCATTCAAGGACCGCACAGCATTCGCTTTAATGGAAACCTCTGCAGAAACTTTGCCCCAGCAGGGCGCTCTTTTGGGGCTAGGGTTCCTCTCATGGGAGATGCAGTTGTGGATCTGGGCGCTTTTTGGACTGTGACACCATAGGGGCCCGTGCGATCAAACTGTACCCACGGATTGCCAATGCTCCCCTGAAATCCCCCAAACAAGGACCCATGCTCTGTATGACTGCAATTATTTATAATGCGCCACAAAGTTCCGTAGCGCTGTACAACGGGAGAGACCGAATAACCAATATACATACAAGTTAAACACATAGAACAGTAGGAGAGAGGACCCTGCTCAAGAGTTTACAATCTGCAAGGAGGACCTAATTGAGACCAGGGTGAACTGGGATTTCTGGGTGGGCTGATGAGGCCTAACAAAGACGAAACGATCGTCGGGGGTTGCTGCACCTTTCGTGCAGAGATGACGTCCAAGGCATTTTAGCACTGACCACCCTTTCTGGGTGGAGCAGTCTGATTTGCATATGGAGCAGTTGTCTCTAATGCCACAATCAAGCTAAAACCTTGTGAGACCTGAGTGGGGAACCACCGTAGAGCAGGCCACTAGTGCTGTTGCTCGTTCTCGGGACTCTCACAAACCTCTATTTTTCTCCCTATGGGTTGGGAGGTTAACGGTTATCCGATTCTGTACCAAATAAAAAAGAGGCCTGCTCAAATGGCCAGCGAGTCTGCTTAACCCAATATGACCAGTGTTGTCTGCTTTATTGGGAGAAACTAAGAACTGACTTTGATTCAGCACTGCTTGCTGAGGGAAGAATCCAGGGACTAGCAGAGGAAAACGAGTCACGACGGCCGAGGGAAAATATTTGACCTGGGCGCTCTTAACAATAAGTATTTAATAAAGTAGATTTCTCCAAGTGACGTGCGGCGAGGTCAGTGGCTGGTGAGGCACTGACTAGTATCAGAGTCAGATGTACACGGGTTACGTAGGTTCAGTGCTCCCCAGAATCTGGCTGCTGTCATTGCACCCCAGGAACTGGCTGCTGTCATTGCTTGCCATGATCTGGCTGCTCTCTCAGGGCTCGACCAGGATCTTGCTGCTCTCAGGGCTCCCCAGGATCTTTTTGGTGCTCTCAGGGCTCCCCATGATCTTTTGCTGCTCTCCAGGATGTGCCTCCAGGCACACAGCCCGTGGCACGCCACCATGACTGACAAGGACAGTCACAGGACCTGTCCTGTGTCAAAGCATGGGAGGCATGCCTCCCATGGAGGCATCTTTTGCAGTGCTTGAGATTAATGGTGCTTTCCCATTGGTCCAAGCAATTCCATTGCTCTCAGCGCCTCTCTGAGGCACTGAAGAGTGTAGATTAAGGACGTAGGCAGTGTCAATTAATCTATTAGCCAGCTTGAGCCATGCAAATTGCGCAGGCTCAGAGCAGGCTGCCGCTGCTGTGTGATGATTCACATCACACGGCAGCCAGCGAACTAGAAAAAAAAGCGAAGAAGCAGAGACAGACGGCGGGGGAGCGTGGATCAGTCGAGTATGTGAACTTATTATTTTTTTTTAAATAGCAGCAGGCTTTCATTTTAAAAATTTACAGTCCCCACTTAATGGAATTATGGTAGGTGAGGCACTGCCGCCCCTGACATGTTCGTATTGTATGACAGAGGGGTGGATACACATAACATCAAGATTTTTCGATCATTACATGAGATTAGAGAACCTTAAGCCCTCAGGGACGGCAAGCTCTAAATAGAAAACTGGATTGAAAATCAGAACAGAAAGTACAACAAAGCCATTTATGCACAAATGCTTTATGCCACTTCAAATTAGTCACTAAATAGGCAGCTTGAGGTTTTTGACAGATTCAAAATAATAATATAAAAAAAACAAAAAAAAAAACAGTCAGTCATCGGTTGGCAATGGATCCGAGAAAGAGGGCACTTACCCTGTTGATTGTGGCAGTGTACTGCTCCCATATGGTCATCTCTTCCATGTCTGACACCTAGGAAAATGAGAAGGAGTCGTCATGTAGCCCTGAACACAATAGTACAACATTTGAACATTGTGCTAACCAGAATCTGAACAAGGATATCGGAATAACAAATCTGAAGGGTACACCATATTCAGACATTCACCAGTTCTTGTGGTTTTCACACACAAACTGCTCTGTTCTTTCTGATGCAAGACGTTCATAAAGTGCATGTTTATAAAAACTTATTTCCTGATTTGATTACTCACTCCTTATTAGTTTTCAACACCCATTCCAACCTACTATGAAGTCTGCTGTCAGACTCGTACATCTTCCTTCTTCCACTGGCTCTCTGTACAGGATCTAGTTTAAAAACACAAAACACTTGCTTCCAAAATCCACAATAACTACTCCTTACAATACACCCCTTCTCATTGACGCTGGTCTGCAGATTACCACCACCTGTCCCACAAATTCACATCTCAAAACATTTCATATGGCAGAAGCGGTACTGGGGAATGCCTTAAACTAACCTGAATCGTTACCCCTTTAAAAGGATTCCCCCCTCAACTCCATTAGTTTTAGATTAGTGCATCACATTCCTGAGCAGCATTGCTCTTCTGTAACCGGAATCCACTTGGTTCAATCGGGACGAGGCCGGACAGGAAAGGCAAACTTTATTTGTGTCGTCACACAAATGCTCACACAGGATTGAATCGCAAAGAGTGAGCATCGATTACACAGTGACCTGAGGTTTAATACCCCAAATACATAATTAGGTACATCCCAATTAGCCCACCTCCCGATGACACTCTCCCACCCCACGTGGGTTAATACTTCCCTTAACCTAATACAAAGACATTCCATTAATTGGCCGTAAATTGGCAAACTTTAGGTTAGTTTCAGTAAATCATGATTAGTTGCTTCTCTTATTCCGGGCTGCGCCCTCCTCCCTAGCGCCTGCGATCATTTGCAGCTAACACCTGGTCTGATCTCTATGCTCATTTGTCTCTCAGCGGGCCTCAGCAACCTTGGTGTATCTACTCCTCATTCTGCCCTTCCGTGC
Source organism: Leptobrachium leishanense (assembly GCA_009667805.1). NCBI lineage: Eukaryota > Metazoa > Chordata > Amphibia > Anura > Megophryidae > Leptobrachium > Leptobrachium leishanense. The sequence continues at coordinate 340,998,710 of CM019063.1, forward strand.
CAGGAACCGCCTAGACCTTTCTCAGACTCTAATTACTTTTTCTGCTAATCTAACACAATCTGCTAATCTAAGTTTCTATGTATGCTTCATTCTAGTTTCAGCTAAAAACCTGCCTAGTTATTTTCAAGTGAACAAATATTCTGAACAAGATGGCCGTCTGGCTTATAATGGCGGCCATCTTCCACTTCACTTCAGCTCTTCTATCCACATCACTAGAGGTTTCAGTTCTCTTCTCATTACCATTCATTTTACGCAAAAGCTAGAACTAATGATTGGTTACAGATTTCAGACCCCCAACCGGGTTACATTTGCCAATGACTGTGACATACGCCCGTTCTCCTACCAGCCCCTAGTGGAAGCTTAAGGACAGGTACAATGGAAAAAAGTTATAGTATTCCCCATAGATGGGGTAAAACAGACTTTAATGAAAAATATGAAGCAAACATGGACAGGGCCGGATTAAGATCTCTATGGGCCTGGAGCTAAATATTTTGGGTGAGCTTTTTGGAATGTAGTAAAACATTTTACATTATTTAATACTGCAGATACGGGTATATCTAACCAGGCAGATACTGCACAAGTAAATTTCCATTAAGATTTCAAATCATTTACAGCGTGTAAAATAATTTTTTCACATTTTATCATCCAAACCTTTGTTATATATTCTATAGGGCATTCTAGTTTAAAAAAAAAATTTAAATGGGATCCAGTTACTGCATTTTTTTTCCTGTGAAAATATACAATTTTAACCAAAAAAAATAAATATTTCCCTTGGGTTTTGAAGAATGGTATTTTATTAATAATATGACTATGTATAAAACACAGACCTTGCTCCCAGTGTCGGAAAGGAGAAGGGGAGTAATGGCAGTGGTATTGCTCATTTTATACGTGACAAATGGACAATGCCATCGCTTTGGAACTAAAAAGTTTTTTTTGGTTTACTTTACTTTTAGGTTTTACATGGTCACGTTTGGTATTAATGCAAAGGCCAGACTCTGTCCTGTTCAATGACACCTCCCATGACCTTGTGAGGTGTAAAGATTAGTGATGCAGGGCTCCAAAGTCCCCCCCAGCGCACTTTGCTGCAGTGTGGGGGTTTAGGCCCCGTTCACACTGTGCGATTTATTGTGTGGATTTTGCCGATCCGCGCTATGTAGCATCTCCAAAGCATTTCAATGGAGCTGTTCACATCTTGCCGCGCGATGTTGCATGTCGCGATAGCAGGTCACTGGTAGATGACACTTTTTTTGCGATTTCCATTGGTGGAGTTTTGCAAAATCGCGAATATGAAAATCGCAGAAAAATGCAGTTTTCAAATCGCACAGTGGGAACGGGGCCTTTGATTTTTGATGTAACAATTCGTAATAACGGACTGTGCCATCACCTACACACTTGAGATGGTGAGCTAGTGCAGCATCATTGTTCCCTTTATAATTGAAAAGTGAAAAATATTGCGGAGTTAGAAAGAAAAAAAAATATTTTTTATTGTTACAAAAAGATTGCAAATGCAACTTCATAAAGGTACTCTACACTTGTTTTAATCAGGTTTGTTGTTGTGAAGCGGATATTTATTGTTATACAATGCCAACAGCTTCCTCAGTGCCTAAGTGTTAAATGACACTAGCGTGTGCAGTCCATTACATTAGGGGGTGCACCCATAGCACATTAACTGAAAGCTTAGGTTTAAACGATTTTGCACAACATACACATTTTTTGTTCAAAATAACAAGCCTGTAATAAGAGACACAGCAAGTTTTTATGTTGTTATACATCAAGAACCAGATAAAGAGAAATCTAAAATGTCACTGTAGTAGCTGAAAGAGGAACTCTTCACCCAACATTAGGGTTTGCCTGGGCACTCCTGGCACCCATCTATGGTTAATGAGATTATGTTTATACAGGCATCTCGGTCTCCACTCGCAATCCAACTTGTGCTTTTTGGATTTAATACTGAATGACAATACTGCTAGCCGTAACAAGCAATAGCAGAATTCATTCTAGAAACCAAAGGGACTACACCATATTGTGATCTCATCTTGCTGTTGCAAGACCTTCCTGGTGAGAAGACATTGAGGAACGATTTTTCCTTTGTGTTCTGCCGGATAGACACTCAGATCAGTGAACCTAACTGGCAATTTTCATTTAGTGTCACCCCCCCCCCCTTCTTCATTACAAAGGGGCTTTGTGTTTGCAAAAGCGAAAAAGCACTTTTTAGCATCTGCTCCAGCATTAAAATTATGAAGCTTAATATCAGCCACCCTCCAGCAGGCATTAGTTTCCATCTAAAGCAAACATTGGCCGATAGAAATACATCAATGAGCAGATGCAAATGCTGTGTGTATGAGGCTGGGGTCAGACTAACGCAGTGCGAACGTGCGTTTACCTGCACTTTATGACAGCTGTGGTAGCAGCAAATGACGTCCAACGCAGGCCCACACACGAAGTACGGCCGCATGAAAGTTCGGCCGCGCAACGCGAACAGCAAACGAACGCATTTTTGCAAGAACGTCGAACCGCTAGTACTGACGTACAGAGTGCGCTGTGTCCGCATAGCGGCATGTGTGTGTGATTAGACGTCAGATGCTGCTCATGTCCAGCCAATATAACGTCCAGACACCCAAAATTTCCTGGTTTGGATCTGGAGAAGAAAAAAAAAAAGGAAAAAAAACACACCCATAATTGCGCATCATATGACCGCTATCGCGTATTCCGTGAAAAAGTACATCAATGCGGTTGGACGCACTTTTTTTTTACGGACGATGCGAAAAATGCATTAGTCTGACTCTAGCCTTAGATGCAATGTAGTCTGCTAAACTGGTGAAATGATTGGTTCCCTGTAGAACTATTTTGAATAGCTGTAATATTATTTATATTTTAGTATGTCTTACCAAAGACATATACCTAACGGATTATTGCAGAAGCGCACAACTTAACGAATGTAGCACCAACAAACTAAAAACACAAGATTGTAAAAGCTTAGCAATTCATTAATGTTTGAGACGGAGGTTCAAAAACTTATTGCACGTCCATAAAATGGGCTGGATTGTTGTTTATACAGGAAAAGGGTAAATTCTGATCTGCGGACCCATAAGCGCTTATTCACTATGATCGTGTAGTGCATCATAGCTGCCAACAGCAGTAGACAGGACTGTCGTTTCAACTGCGTTGAACGTCAGTTATCCAGAGAAGCAAAATTCAACACTCCAGGCAACAATGCAGCGATTGTACTTCTGTAAAAGAGTACAACACAGCCACGCTTCATTTGTCATTCCACTGTTTGCGACACTGGTGTTTAGAATTTGTGATTTTAACGTGCTGATCTTCAGTGAATTTCTACTGAAACTACAGTAAAGACATACGATAAAATAAACTGAAAAACATCAGAAATAATGGTGGGAACCCTGCTGAAAACTATGCTAGACAACTTCAGCAGAAAATGTGGTGGAATGAATGGTAAAAACTGGAGTACAGTGGTGGAGATTTCCTCAATAGTGAACTCACTAGAGTTTCCACAATAAATCCATTGTGTCCAATTAAAGTAGAGTGGTTAATGAATAGCCCATAATAAATTTTGGAAAGCGTGATCGAAAACAAAAACAATCCTAACCAATCCCTATTCCCTTAACCCCTTAGTGACCGCGGACGTACCATGTACGTCATGGCCGCGGGTCTCTTTTAGACCCGCTGACGTACATGGTACGTCCTGCGGTCTTTGGAGCGCTGGAAGCAATCGGATCGCTTCCAGCAGCTCCAGGGCCATTGCACGCTGCCTGGGAGTCCAGGCATCCGTGCACTGGCAGACAGAAGTGCCGGGGCCCCTTGTAATCGCTCCCCGGGAGCGATCAACATCCGGTTTCGCCGGAAAGGTGCCCCGCACTTCTACAGAGCGCTGGAAGCGATCGATATCGCTTCCAGCTGCTCTGAGTATATTGCAGGGATGCCTCGACAGCGAGGCATCCTTGCAATATGGTTACCTGCCGCCGGTCCGTCTGTGATCGCTCCCCCCGAGCGATCACTTCCGGTAGCGGCAGGAAGTACTGAGTGCCACGAGGTATCGTGGCACTCAGTACAAAAAAAAAAAAAAAAACAGAGTTGGGGCTACACATTTTATTTTTAAAATCCCCCTGCTGAGGGCAAACAGAAACCCCAAAAAAGATGCAGGGTGTGTTTCAAGAGGGGGCAGAGAAGAGACAATCTTTTACTGCCCAGAATGCCCTGGACAACCCAGTCTGTGTCTTGGGGACGGTTTCAAGATATATCACACTGTGCGTGATCTGTGATTTTTTTTTCCTTTCTATTTTTTTCTTAGTTCAGTTTAGTTTATTTTTCTTTTACTGCACCAGACTTTTACATTTTATTCCTACATTTTTATGTTCTACAATTGGTGCTGTATTTTGCCAAAATCCTGGCAAACCTATGCATGGGGGGCATGGGTGTACTCAGGAGACCTTGCAGAAAACAACCTGGAGAGTTTTCATGCAGTAACAAACAACAGTGTCTCCTAATTCACAGTCCAAAACTGATGTGGGTGTGAAAATGAAAAATGACCATCAAACAGTATCCAATTTGTTTGGAGCAAACGGTTGCATCCATGGCATAAAAACACTCCATTTACAATACTTTGGGGTGTTAGCTTACCAAATATATGCACGTTAATAAAATTGGGGTATGTAAAAAGGCCCCTAAAAAGAAGATAAGCAAAGAAGATACTGTATGTCAAATTAGAAAATTGACAAGCACATGTCAAAAGATTGGTGTAGCACCCCAAAAACAACAGAACAAATCTATATATGGGTGGTATCACTTACTCAGAAGATGTTGCTGAACATATTTTGGGGTGTTTTTTGGCAGTAACCCATAACTGGATTTGACAATTCACACCTAAAGTACAATGGGTGTGAAAAAACACAAAAAGTGACTACCTGAAAGTTTGACAGAGCTAGTGCATGGAAAGTGTTAAAATACAACTCTTTGAAGCACCCTAGGGTGTGCCCTTTCTAAAAATATATGGTTTGATGGGGGTAAATTACTTTGGCCGGCTTCAAAAATGTCCCAAATAGGACATGGGTGCATGATGACGAAATGTGAAAATTCCAAGTTGGAAAACTGAAATGCGCACCCCCCAAATAAGGCCTATTAGCCCCCAAATGACCCGACATACCTATACATGGGTGGTATCAATTTACTCAGAAGATGTTGCTGAACATATTTTGGGGTGCTTTTTGGCAGTAAACCTTAAAGTTCACAGTACATGTATTCTTAAATTGCGTTAAAAAAAAAAAAAAAAAAAAAAATAATCACCAAAATTTTTTTTTTTCTCAAACTTTGGCATAGATTTGTGGTAAAATGGTTTGCATGGAAAGAGTCAAAATACCCCAAGTTTAATACCTTGATTTGTGTGCTTTAAAAAAATATGTATATGTGGAGGGTTATTCAGGAATTAGTGACAGATATCAGTGTTACAATGTCACTATCACTAGTTTTGAAAATAAACTCTTTGGAAATGGCAAAGTGCTACTTGCACTTATTGTTGCATAAAATAAGGAAAATAGCGAGGAATATGTAAACATTGGGTATTGCTAAACTCAGAACTAAATTTAGAAACTACTAAGGAATTACATTTTTTTGACGGTTGTTGATACATAAGAAAATTTGGGGGTCAAAGTTCGAAAAAGTGGTGTTTGTTTTTTATAGTAAATTATATGAAATGATGAAAAAAATGGTATCTTTATAAAGTCCATTTAATGACGAGAAAAACAGTGTAAAATATGTGTGGGTTGCATAAACGAGTAAGAGGAAAATTTGTCCTAAACACTAACAGCGCAGAAACGTAAAAACAGCAGCGGTCACTAAAGGACGGATTTGTGTAAAACCGCCCGGTCACTAAGGGGTTAATAAATCTTTTTTTTTTTTTGTAACTAATACCCTAAAATCAACTTCTTTCCAGCGACGTCTTTTTTTTTTTATACTCCCCTCCCTCTTCCGCTCCCGTCCTTCTTGCCTTCTGGTTTACGTGAGAAGCGTAACAATCGGCAGGCTTCCTCCCGGCTCCCTCTGAGGATTAGTGTTGCGCGCAAGAGGATGCGCGCAACACTAACCCTCAGCCGCTGCGGCCAGCTGGAGACGTCATCACGCTGACGTCTCCTACTCGGCAAAAGTCAGCAGAAGCGGGAAATATGAGGATTCCCGCTCTGCTGACTGACAGCTGGGAGGGCGGAGTAAACTCCTCCGCCTCAGCTGTTTTCAGATTTTTCAGCTGAACTGCCGAGCGGAGGGAGGGGGGACAGAGGGCGGCATACTCCAGGCATCATGACCACCTAAAATAGCTTAGGTGGTCATGTTGCTTAGGAGTATCCCTTTAACTCTGGATTTCCAGCCAACTGGCCAGAATCTAAAATTTTTAATTCCTCAAATCTAAAATACTTGCCTTCAGGACTTTTCCCAGAGCTGCCAGTCAACTTCCCAAAAAATTGTTTATATAGGTATAAGCAAAGTCCATAAATCCCCCGTTACCTCTGTGTGACACCGCTCTCCTAGATTTTAAGCTTGTGACCAGGGTCCTATTTTTCGATCAATCTCTGTGCATCAAACTTGTTTATTTTAGATGATTTTTGCACTACCCATTGTAGAAAGCTGCAGAATATGTTGGCACTTTATAAATTTAGAATATTAGCTAAGCGCATAGCATTATATGTGCTTTCATGAATGGTTTATGTGGATTTTGTAAATGAGAAGTACAAGTTACACTAGAAACATTAGGGCCCCATGCTGAACTTCCTCTTAACCTTCCCATGCAATAAAATCCCACAAGGAATAAAATCAACAGCCACCAAAAAGTCAAATCAAGAGTGGTCAGGCAGTGGGGTTGAGAGTTTTTCATTGCATATTTGTCTGATGATGAGTGCAGCAACAGCCAAGACTCCAGTAGGTGTCCTTGGGCAAGACACCTAACAGTACATACTCGAAAACGAGAGAAATCTCAATGTATCCTTCCTGGTAAAATCCTTTCTCAAAAAAAAAAAAAAAAAAATCCAGCGGTTGGGCCATTGATTGGCAGGGCCTTTGAAAGTCATTCTATGCCAAAACTTGGATTTACCTGAAAGCACTGCATTCTAAAAGGAGGGAAAGTGGATGACATGCAGTCACTGTGGATGATTCTTCTTGGCAAAAATCCCCAAAACCCCTACTCTTAAAAACACATAAAATTCCAAGATACACATTCTAAAAGCACAAAATCACTAAAAAGGTTATTCAAAAAGCACCGAAATTGCAGTAACCTTTTAGAGCTTTCCTCGTTCAGCAATTCCTGGCATGAAAACATGTTGAGATAGATAGAGATATACATCTCTATCTCCATATCTCTCATTTAAATCTGTCGAAATGAAGCTCAGAAAATCTGGGCATTTCCCTGACACTTCATTGCAGCTCGGCATTCTCTGAATAGATTAACCATTACTTCTCTATGGGACAATTTCCTGCCGCTGAAGGTTGCCGAATTGCAGTGATCTGCACCATATTTGCTGTCAATTTGGCAGTATTTGGCGAATTGACAGCTTTCTGAATAGCCAAACTGCCACAAAATTGCACTGTAGGGTGAAATTATCCCTTCGGTGACAGAACACCCAGAGTTTCTCCTAGTACCTCATAAGAAAAAGTGACTAGGAGGAGATCCTCAGTTTAGTAAGCAGCTATTTAAAAAATATATATATTCCTATATAAATATAGGCTGGGATTATTTTTATGCCAACTACATCAAAACCCATATAAATCAAGTGGGAGGGGGCGGGGCAGAATCAAGCTTTCCACCTCCATCACCTGGGGAGCTGGGTGAGTGCAGTCCCAGTGCTGGAGGGTTTCTGGGCAGGTCACAGATATGTAACGGGTGTGACAACACTAGGAGAAAAGAAAAATAAATCACACGTTTTTTAGAGTCCCAGATTTAAAGCATTCATTTCAGTGGTTCTTGTGAATTATTTACTTTTCTAGCAGTCCCTGCTCCTAGTGATCACACCGCCCCCTTTAATGGGGGAAGTGTTTTACCATATGCATCAACCAGGGCAGCACCAAACCTAATCCGACCCTTCAATATACACGAGAGATGAGTAAAGCACGAGTTACACACCATGCAGAACGCCGCTTACCTGGAAACGCACAGCCATTCCTGGGGTGTGCGATTGTAGGGCAAGAAGGCGGGGGTGGGGGGGCTGTAGGTATCAGGGAGGATGGGATTAGCGTTGAGCTCCTCCACCTGCACCTTCCTGCTGACGCCCCGCCTATGGCAAAGTAAGAACAGGAAGGTGCACGGGGGAGGAGGGACCACTGGCTGCAGGACCAGAAACAGCTGGAGCTCACCTGCTGCATGCACAGCTCCCATCACCACCCGCAGGAGACACCGTGTAACTCCGGCCAGGCAGCTCTGTTACAAACAGGAGCGCATCTGTGTGATGGGAGGGCGGGTAGACACTGCCAACAGGTATACAGGTGTGTATAGAGAGCAGTTTCCTCTGTGTGGTGAGACCATTATATAACAGATCCTGTTTCCATATACAGAGGAGATCTCATATTGTATGTAGCTCTCACCCAATGTGTACATACAGAGAGCAGCCTCCTTTATGTATACGTTTAACAGAAATAAATGCTGGTAGCTTTACTAGCACAATATTTTTCTTCATTAGAGTTAAACTGGAACATGTTTTGGCCATAGTAAAAGAACCATCAGTCTGCTGTGTGTGTGTATAGATATAGTGTATGTAAGAAGAACTTTATGCCAAGCCCTCTCTGGGGACCTACTAAAAAGGAATGAAATGGAATGTCCATAGATGATCCATGTTCAGTGGGGTTTAAATTAAGAGGGATCATCACCCTTCTCTATAGAATGACAAAAAGGTGAATGACAAAGTGGAATGCATGAAGCTGAAGTTAGCTCCTTATTCAGCCAGCTTCTTATTCTCACACTGAAGTTAGCTCCTTATTCGGCCAGCTTCTTATTCTCACACTGAAGTTAGCTCCTTATTCGGCCAGCTTCTTATTCTCACACTGAAGTTAGCTCCTTATTCGGCCAGCTTCTTATTCTCACACTGAAGTTAGCTCCTTATTCGGCCAGCTTCTTATTCTCACACTGAAGTTAGCTCCTTATTCGGCCAGCTTCTTATTCTCCCACTGAAGTTAGCTTCTTATTCTCCCACTGAAGTTAGCTTCTTATTCAGGCAGCTTCCTATTCAGTGACTGAAATTGGCTGCTTATTCGCCAAGATCTTATTCCTCAAAGAATAATGTCAATAAAAAGTATATCGAACAATTGGACAATTCTAACACATTCATATGATGAAATAAATTTATCCAGATAACTGGCACCCCCCCCCCTCTTTTCAATTGTAAAAAATGAATAAGTAATTGGTGATTTTCTCTATGAAAATCATCTTGGCTCACCCCAAACTGACTAGTTTTCTATTAATTATGTGGTATGCATTTGGTTTTGATGCATCCCTACTCTATACATAGCGCTCCCTGCGTCCCTATAATATATTTATATATATCACATGGGGTTGCTATATGATCAGGGCTACCTTTTTTATACTATTCCTATTAAATTGGCAGTAATTTTTATGTATTTTATTCAATAGAAACTTTTTTGCCTATATGACATGCACTTTTGTGAAAATAGAAGATTTTTGTGTGTACATTTTAATTTAGTTATTGGATTCCTGTCCAGTACGGAGAGAAGCAAACATCATGCAGTGTAGCCTGGCTGCGAGGCAGAGCGTCGTGAAGTCAAGCCTGCAAAATCTTTGCTTCACTACGCTGTGCGTCGCTACGCGCTCAGTGTATCTCAGGCTTTAAGCTCAGCCACACGCATCCTCTCCATAGGACTCAATTGAAACAGACGCCGGCGGTCACATGACCTGCTGGAGCTCGTCTTGCGAGATCCGGCCGGTCAGCGTAGTGATACGCAGGGGGAGACGGGGACTTTTTCCCCCAGTTTTTCCCTGCTCCCACCGTACTGAGGAGGAGGCGGACAGAGCCGCAGGCTTCGCCGCGAACCAGGAGGTGAGTATACGAGTTTTAAGAAAAATTTTAGGCTGGTGTTAACGTATTCTTTAGAAGCGGAATCCGTTAGCACCAAGTCCTTGCTCTGGTTAACTTTTTGTTAATCGCAGCCAGACGTTAATCAGCGCTGGGACTTTGTAATCCTAACGCTGATTAACACTTTGCGTTCCCTATACTTAACATGGGGAGCGCAAAGTACAGTAACCTCGCGCAGAGAAGCACAAGATACCAAACGCAAACGGGTTACTTAACCTGTTAGCGTTTGGATTCTAATTTGCGTTAACTACTCGGGCTAAGGTTAACGCTCACGCAGGTGAGCGCTAACGTTAGTGTGACAGAACAGCCGTCACTTTCAAGTTATTGGCACATAAAACGTTAAGGCTAGGGTCAGACTAATGCAGTATTAACGTGCGTTTAGCCGCACTAAATCACGGCCGTGCTAGCAGCAAATTACATCCAATGCCGGGCAAACGAATTGGCAAACAAACGCATTTTTTCGAGAACGTCAAACCGCTAGTACTGACGTACAGAGTGCGCTGCGTCTGCTAGCAGCATGTGTGCGTGAATAGGAGATGTCAGATGCTGCTAATGTCCAGCCAACATAACGTCCAGACGCAAAAAGTGTTTTATTGATGATCCGTACAAAATCACGGATGAAAATGCGCATCGTATGACCGCTATCGCGTATTCCGTCAAAAAATACGTCCATTCGTTCGAACGCACTTTTTCACGGACAACGCGAAAAATGCGTTGTCTGACCCTAGCCTAAAAGTTCGTTGGTTCAATGTTAAATTTCGTTTATACAATTTATGTCTGTATGATCCCTGTGTGTATTGTGTTTCCCCTCGCAATTCCCCGCACCAAACACACCTGTATTCCCTCACAATTTAATACCACCTAAATTGCCCAGTTTTCATTCCCAAGTTTATAATTCTTTGCATGACCCTGATGTTTATTAAGTTCTTTGACACCCCTGCCTTGCCCAGCCACCGTGGTTTATCTGCCCAGCGAAACCCTGATACAGCTGCCACCAGCCAAGACCTAGCACAGCCGACATGCCTTACACCCTGCACATGCCACCAGAGTGCTTTTTGATCAGAAGGGCTCTGGGAACATGGTGCCACTGCGCGGGGAGTTGTAAAGGGGAGCGCCACCGAGATCACCCCTCAATCAGCTGCTAAACTCAGGCCGGGCTTCCAGGTGCAGAGAAAATCCTGGGTTCGGAATCAGAGCCCGCACTCCAGGAGGGTGGAATTTCACGGGCAGGGAACAGCCCAGGGTGGGCCAGACAGTGTGGCACCAAGAGCAGAGCTCGAGCTAGGGGCAGCCCATGTTAAGTATACCAAAAGGGCTATGGCTGGTGGCAGTGTTAAAACTGGCGCTGGGATGTCTGAGGGCTGGCATGGGAGAGAACAATGGGACTGTACCATATAAATGTGTCTGTATTGTTCAAAAATAAAGCAACCTGCTTAACCTGCACTACACCTCAACGAGTATTTGATAAGAGGAACTATCTGCTAGGTATTTCCTATGGCTGACTCGCTAGCTTCCAGCAAGGGACCTGACGCTAGCTCGCTACCGCAGCTTGACTTTTTGCTGCAGATTAAAGGAACAAACAGTTTATAAGATATTGAATCAAAACAGGAATATTTTTAACATTGAAACCTATAGGATTCGCCTGAATAAACCTGCCGACTGAAACCACTGAATAGCAGGGCATTTCACTGACATTGCTCTGCTGTTTGGTGTCTGTGAATAGATTAACCATTACTTCTCTATGGGGGATTTCACTGCCGAACAGGCAACATATTTGCTGGCAATTCGCCTAAATTTGGCGAACTGCCTGCTTTCTGAATAGCTGAATGACCTCGAAAATGCACCGTACGGGGAAATTCATTGTTTGGTGCCATTTCGGGGCCAGACCGGCTCTTTCTGAATAACCCTTATAGTAAAGTTTCAGGAAACTTCAGACTCAGAAGCTCCGCAGTTGAAGAGGAGGAGCTACGCACATCGAGGGACAAAAGGAGAGTAAAATCACCTCAAAATAAAAAAATTAAATAATTGTGCAGAGGCTGTCGGCAGCATTTGCCCAATTATTTTATGGAAAAGGGTAAAATCTATTTTCAATAGAGTGTCATTTTAAGTGATTTTTGTTTTGCAACAAACATTTGAAACTTCAATCAACAGAGCTTGAAAAATCGCTCACTTACCTAAGATCGATAGGTGAAGGGGATGGAGTGACCTGCTGCTTTCTCTGGCCATTATCAACAGACAATTGTGAACAAATATTCCTCAGCATTATTTTTTGGTTCTACGCAACCCCACTGAAGTGAACATGCAGGACTTTTGCAGGATTGCTCTGAGCTCCTTGGAGTCCATTGCACTCTTGGAGCCGATACTGGTGAGAGCGGCACTGCTTTTATGGATCAGTAGCTGAAAAATATGCTGGCTCAAGCCAGAATAGCACCGTTAATGGTGAGCCACAAATAGAAAATAAAATCATGCAGCTTTTTTCAAATTGTGGATCCCAGTTGATGACTGGGATATGATTAGCCCAAGGTCGTAAAAGGGGCTAAAATGAGGAGGGCGAATTGGCGGTCAGATTGCCCAGACAGTGGTCCAGAAAGTTATTCCAACTTTTCTAATGGAGTCCTGATTAGTAGTGAAGGAGAAAAGGGTGGAATGAGGTAGAGCATCACTAATAAAACTGCCTTGCATTGCAGTTTTGGCATCTTGCTTTATTCATCACAAATGCGGGCAGCATACGGACAGAGACACCAGCATTCTATGAACATTGTTTACTTTACTACTGGCTGCACCGCTCTCGGCTGGTAACGTAAGCCAGCATTCTCACTGACTCTTCCATGTCACCAACTCTCCCAACTCACTGTCTCACCCATCTGCAGTTCGTGTACTCCTTTGTCTTCTCACATATCCCACTTTGGGAACAACTGTTCAATGACAATCATTTTGGCTCACCCATGAATGAATTTTTTTTTATTAAGTGGCTTCTCTTCCGTTGCAAAAAAAAAATTTTGCCTGAGTCAAACAATATTGAGACAACTCGAACCCTGACATTAATTCTTTTAAATGCTAAACTAAAATGATCAAATCAATGACTTTTTCAATGAAAACTCTTTTTTTCTTTTGAATTATTTATTTTAGAATTTGAATACAGATAGTAAAAAGAAAGTAAGCGATGAACAATGGCCACGCAGGACCATAAAATGTCATCTATAGAGTCATGAAATAGTAAAAATAAAATGATGGGGAAGGGGGTAAAGGAGTAAGTGGAGTAAAACAAATCCAAACAAATCGAGAGGGGCAGACCAAAAAAAGTGGTGTAGTCTGGCAGGGCGGGGGCGGCAAGGGACTGCCCAGTAAATCATGGCGTACCCTGCTCACCCAAGCTACCTAACTGAAATCGGGGGCCTGGGAAGAGTCCACAAGGCTGGGAGATCTGGGGCCAGGAGGGAGGCCCGAGCCTAGGCTGCCACCCTAGTGGCTCGCACAGGTGTCTATCCAGTGTCCCATACCAAAAAATAAATAAAAGGTGGATCACCACCCCCAGCCGGACTCCCACGTCAATCCTGGATAAAAGGGTCACACAGGGAACCCGGCAATAAATAGTTGGGCGGTGAGGAGGGTGAAAAATGTGGGAAATCAAAAACATCCTCAGAATGTCACAGCAAATGACGAGAAATAAAAAATGCCTTCAGCATAAGTCAAGCTACTTAAAGAAAAAAAAGGGGGAAATGGTGGAGGGTGTGAAATCACAGACAAAAATGAGCAGCACGGCCTCAGAAAAATTGGGGCGAACAGTCCCAGCTATCCCAAGGAAAAACAGATGTAGAGGGGAGTCATTCATCCGGGCTCTGAAGGTAGACCCTTGGGGGACCATGTGGAGCAGCCAAGAGCCCCACGATGGTCAAAACGGCCTGCGCCGCCTCTGTGGTTGCGGCAGAGTAGGCCTTTCCCTCCCAGGTAACATCATGAGAACCTGAGGCGCCCCAGTGATGTCGAATCCCACAGCCCCATAGCAGAGCTGTGACATCGCCAAAACGCGCCATGCAGCCAACGCCAAAAATGGTAAGCCTCAATAAAAGGTGATACAAGTAGAGGTAAAGGTGACCTTAAAAGTGGGGCCAGCCGCTGCAAGGATCCGAGACTGGGTAAGCACATCTCTGGTGGTCAATATAACATCATGCGGGAGGAGCCTGGCAGTGGCAGCCTTCTGAACACGCATAGCTGAAACAATAGGGGAGTCCAGGAAGGTCGCAGTGTTGAAAGAAGGTGAGTCAACAAGTTGCCCAGATAAGCGAGGAGCCCCTTATCACAGACATCCTACAGGATCCCCCACAAGTGGATATTCCAGCGCCGGTGCCGATTCTCCAAGGTCAGGACCGCAGAGCTGAAGCGGACAACTTGCATCTGGAGATCTGCGACTGTAGCATCCGTTGTGCCCAGCGCCACCACCACCGTCTCCTGAGCATGGGAATGGACCTCAGCAACCCGAGTCTGCATGGACTCCACAGCAGAGCATATCTCGTTCAGGTCGCTGTGTCACAAACCCCGAAAGTCATCCATGACCTTTTGAAGGTCAACTGCAGTGAGTGGCGGAGCCCGGACCTGCGCCTATGCAGCTTCGACACTCAACCCTGTCAATGGGGTCGTCAGAGGATTCGGAGTTCGCCGAGGTCCCACAACAGCGGTCCCGCATCCCTCCTTCGCGCCCAACGAGACCCGGATATCTAGGAGATATGATCCCTCTGTCTCACCAGATTTCCTTGATTTCTTTCTCATGCCGGTAAGGATGGTGCACACAGGAAGGAACCATGCTGTAGGAACCCCAAGCACAGGCCGCAAGATGGCCATTGCCTCAGCCAGTCGGAAAGAAAAGGAGTGTGAATCGGTGCTCCACTCTGTTCCCACAGCCACAGGGTGAGTCAATCGGGTGCCAGAGTTCCAGACAAATGCCCTGAAGAGATTGTGCCAATCTCAGGCAATAAAAACGACCTCAGGACCTGATATCTGGCTCTGCGGCATGGAGCTCAGCAGAGCCCCGTTCAATACCTCAGCAGCTGCAGAATTGCTGCAGCGCAGCAATTCAGTTTGCTGCAGCAGTGTCATTGAACGCTTTGGATGTGAATTTTGAATCCAAAATGGCCGACTGTTTTTCGATCACTCGGACAAAATATGATAAAGGAAAGCAGTCAGAACAATTCCGTTTTGTATGCACAAATGATAGTTTTTATTGAATAAATGTTATGTTTACTTCTGAAACAAAATCTAAATTGAACTGTAAGCTATGTCTATGTGCAGGGGGAAATAATAAATATTTTGTGCTTTGGTGAACAAAAACCTGAAAATTAACATTGCTGTACGGAATTGTTATGTAATTGTTCGTGGGGGCCATCTTGCTGTACGGAATTGTTACTTGCTTCATGGTGGCGGCCATCTTTGTCGGTTGTAGATTTTGGGGATTAAATTTCTAAAAAGCGTGTTTTTTCCCATTTTTTTCACCATATTTCATACATTTTTTTTATAGTAATTTATACGATATGATGGAAATAATTTTTATAAAGTTCATTTAATGGTGAGAAACACAGTATATAATATGTGTATGTTGCATAAATTAGTAAGAGGAAATTGAAACTAAACACAAACAGTGCAGAAACATAAAAACAGCAGCGAGCACTAGTAAAATGCCCGTGTTGGGGTTAAAAGGCATTTTAACCCTTTCGCTGCTGAGGCGTTTCACGCCTCTGTGCTGAGGTCATTTTTACCGGTTTTGCTCATCATGTTTAAACGTGTTTTGAAGGCTTATTTTAGTATATGACCCAGACATATTATATATCGTTCTTTCCGTCAGACTCGGCAGATTCATAATATGTCATTATTATAATATACACAGGACATGACGTATACATATAACAACAAATGCAATAAAATATGAATTTTCAATAATTTACAACGTGTAAAGTGTTTTTTTCACATTTTAACATGCGAGCAATTGCGGTTATATTTTGTATGGGGTGCGCTTGTTAAAAAAATTAGAGATGGGGTCTCGTTACATTTGTTTTTGGGGAAAATTACACGATTTTTAACAAATGCACCGCATACAAAAATCGTTAGTGCAGCATCATTGTTCACATTAATTGAAATGGGAACAATATTGCTGCATTAACAAACCAAAAAATAAAAAATAAAAATTTTTCTTCGATTTTTTTTTTAAAATATTTATTTTTAATTTTTTTTAAAAAACTTTTTTCACAGTGGTGTTTGGTATCGTTGGAACGGCCATGCTGTGGCCGATCCAACAGTACCAAACATTAACCCCTAGCTGCCACGGATCGGGAGATAGGGGGTTCATTGGAACCCCCTATCTCCACCGTTGGTGGCAGCTAGGGGTTAACTCCAGGACTGGCGTCATCGTGCTATGCAGGACGACGCCAGTCCTCAGGGGGAGTTCCCGGAGGCTTGGCCGACATCCAAGATGTCGGCCAGCTCCGGGAAAGGATCACGAACCGGCACTTTCCAACGCCGATTCGTGATCCGGCTCCCCAGGGGTTAATGACAGCCACTGTTTGGAAGGGCAGGCTGTGCCCTTCCAAGCGTGTGTCTGTATTACCTCCCTACTCCCCGGCGATCGGGAGGGAGAGAGGTCCGAAGGACCTCCCCCCTCCCTTTCAGGCGCCTCCTCCGCACATGCAGGGGGGGGGGGAGCGCGCCTGCATTAGATGTCATCGCGATGACATCTAATGTCCCCGCCGGGGTCCCGGATTGATGGGCTGACATCTTGGATGTCAGCCCGCACCGTGCTGAGCGCGTCCGTAGCACAGGAGAACCACTTGGCTGGACGCGCTGAGCGCGTCCATAGCAGCCAAGTGGTTAAAGAATAAAAATGCATCAAAATAATAAAAGTCCTATAAAAAAAATAATTGACCGGTGTGTTACAGAATTTAAAAAAAAATGAGAATCAAATTTTGGCAAATTTTTTTTCATTTTTAAAGCAAGTGAATATTTTTTTTTTGCTGAAACTGAAAATAATTATCAATTGAATTAATAATAAAAACAATATCTTTTTACATTGAATCATAAGGGTTTCACCTGTTTAAACCTGTCGAACTGAAGCACTGAAAATCAGGGCATTTCACTGACAATTTGGTACAGTTCAGCATCTCTGAATAGATACATTACTTCTCTATGGGACAATTTCACTGCCACCGCAGGCTGCCGAATTGCGGAGTTCAGCGGCAAACTGCACCATATTTTGCTGGCAATTCACCAGTATTTGTATACTTAATAAGTATTATTAATCAATAATGTTTGGCTCGGGCCAGATTATGTTTTTTCTGATAGAAAACTAGTCCGTTTGGGGTGAGCCAAGATGATTTTCATAGAGAAAATCAGTTACTTATTTTTTCTCATTGCATTTAATGGAGGGGGGGGGCTAGGTTTGATGCCAGTTTGCCTAATCAATAATGTTAGGCTCGGGCCAGATTATGTTTTTTCTGCTAGAGAACAGTCTGATAGAAAACTAGTCCGTTTGGGGTGAGCCAAGATGATTTTCATAGAGAAAATCATCAGTTACTTATTCATTTTTTACCATTGAAACTAGGGTTGCACAGATACCGATACTAGTATCGGTATCGGGGCCGATACTGGGTACTGCAGGAGTACTTGGTACTCGTGCAGTACCCCCCGATATTTTTTCCGATACCGGAAGCCGGCATTGAGCCGGCATCCGAGGGGTTGCGGCGGCTGTCCGAATGCTCTATCGGCATTCGGACAGCCGCCCCTGGAGCTCTCTGCGATACTTACTTTCCTGGGCGCCGCCGGGAATGTCTCCGCGTGTGCGCTCATTGGAAGGACCCCAGCCGCGACCACGTGGGACCATGTGATCACGGCTGGGGTCCTTCCAACGACCGCACACGCGGAGACATTCCCGGCGTCACCCAGGAAGGTAAGTATAAACACACTAAGCAGCTGCAGGGCCTGTCCGAATGCCGATAGGCCCTGCAGCTGCTCTCCGCGACGATACTTACCTTCCTGGGTGACGCCGGGAAAGTTTCCCCGCGTGCGCTCATTGGAAGGACCCCAGCCGTGATCGCATGGTCGCGGCTGGGGTCCTTCCAACGAGGGCGCGCACGGAGTCATTCCCCATGAAGGTAAGTATCGTTGGGGGGGTCCATACCCATGTGTGAGCTTGGGCAATAATAATATATATATATATTATAGGGGGGGATATACATGTGAGCTGGGGGCATTTTTATATGGTCTGTTCTTATTGGAAAGCGTCACATGACATTAAAGAAAAGTATCGGTACTTGGTATCGGTGAGTACTTTTAAAATGTATCGGTACTCGTACTCTGTCTTAAAAAAAAGTGGTATCGGTGCATCCCTAATTGAAACGAGTGGGGGGGGGGTGTGCCAGTTATCTGGATAAATTTATTTCATCATATGAATGTGTTAGAATTGTCCAATATACTTTTTATTGACATTATTCTTTGAGGAATAAGATCTTGGCGAATAAGCAGCCAATTGCAGTCACTAAATAAGAAGCTGCCTGAATAAGAAGCTATCTTCAGTGTGAGAATAAGAAGCTGGCCGAATAAGGAGCTAACTTCAGCTTCATGTGGAATGCCCATAGAGAATAATGGGAAAGACGGTGTGACAGATTGCCGCTACTTGCACCGAGTAGATCTGCCGTTCGATCCTGGAGCTTGCTGGCTCGGTTAGCTGTCAGTGCTGCCGAGTTGAGGGGGAAAAAAAAACGCAGAAAAACGCAGTCTATCCCCCCCCACACATACTAGTCGAGACTCAGTTTATTTTGACAACACATACAGGGTACCTTTTATAGAGGACAGTCCCATTGTTCGTTCCCAGCCCGCCCTCAGACATCCCGGCGCCCGTTTTGTTACTGCCTCTAGCCATAACTTTTTGTATTCTTAACATGGGTTGTCACGGCCTCCAGCCCGAGCCAGTTCTTGGTGCTGCACTGTATGGCCCGTTCCTCGCCCAGAAAATTCCACCCCCCCCCCCAGAGCGCGAGCTCTGCCTCAGGGTCCCCTCTGCTGATTTGAAACCCGACTTGATTTTGGTGTCTAATTGAGGGGTGATTCCGGAGGTGCTTCACCCCACACTAGGCTACCATCCCTGGGGACCTGCTGTCCGAAAAGCGCCATGGTGGGGGCAAAGGAGGCTCCAGGGCAGGCGGGTGAACCAGTGTTGGCTTTTGGCAGCTTGCCAGGAGTTACGGCAGTGTGGGATGTGCAGGGCAGAGGAAACCGGGTTTCTGGGCGAGCTGGGTTAAAAAAGGAACGCAACAAACCTTGGGGACACATGGGCACAATTTGTACAAAATATAAACTTTGGATGAACGGTAATTGATTAACTTATGTGCAATTAAATCGTGAGGGTCATGATTGGTGCAGGGAATTGCGAGGGAAAGAATTAGATCAGAAACTGGAAACCTTTTTTAGCAAATGTAACAGTGGAATTCGTTTACCCTTTATGTAAACGAAATACAACAACATATAAACGAAATTAAAATAAATATTGTGGCAGCCGATCCGTCAGACAGAGAGGAATGCCCATAGAGAATAATGGGACGGTCAGTGCGAAACGCCCATAGAGAATAATGGGACGGGGAGTGGAATGCCCATAGGAGAATAATGGGATGCAGTGGAATGCCCATAGAGAATAATGGGACAGACGGAGTGGAATGCCCTTAGAGAATAAGGATATAATGGGGAGCAAAATAGCACCACATTTGCGGTCACGCCACAGAAAACAGCTATAATCCAGATAATTTCAGTGTTACCATCTGTTACGGTGCGCCCCTTTCCACACAGAATAGACGACACAGACTGATGCTTGCCACTTGCACAGCAAACGCAGAATACTTTATTTACAGGTTCAGGTACAGACACAATGGAAACACGCACAGCAGTGGAACAATGGCTGGAGTCAGATAATCATCTGAGGGACTTGTTGCTGGGGGGGAGGTGCGGGTTGGTGGAAGCATGTGAAGACAAAAGGAATCCATGATTTACAGGGGGGGGGGGGGGAGCAGATAAAAGGTTGCATTGCAAGCTCTTGAGCAGGGTAATTTCCTACTGTTCTGAGAGTGCAACTTGCATGCACAGGTTATCCATTGCACAGCGCTATGGAACTTGGTGCTTTATAACAACTTGTAACATACAGATACACACGTTATATACAGAGACCATGAAAAGTAAGGGAAAATAAATGCAATTAAACATTGGGGCTGTTGTCCCGTCACATATCTCGCCCCCCTTCCAGATCGTCAGGGCGAGCTTAGATCCCAATGGATCACCTGCCACTGACAAGACCTCTCCCTTTGCGGCACCATTTGTAAAGTTCTAGGGTGGTGGCACACAAGCACTGTCAGTGGGGTATCCCCAGTCGTTGACCCATAATTGTGGGGTAAGAGGCAAGCCACTTCCCTTGTCCAGTGTCTCCAAAGATTCACTGCAGCAGTGTTCGCCAGGTAAAACCCCATTATAGTCCAGAGAAAAATTGTTCATTAGTGGGCACACTGGGCCTCCTCTCCACATCTTTCTCCAGGATACTTCTGCAGACTCAGAACCAGAACCCAGTCAGCATTTACAGTCCCCAGTCTCTCCTTCCGCTGATGCCCCCCTCCCAAATATTCAAAAGGAGCCCACCCCATGGCAATTCCCTTAATCCCCAAGGGGTGCACTTCTTCCTGGGTCCAGGAACTTTGTAGCTTCTCAGGATGGTCATTCACCGGTCTCCTGGGCAAGTTGGAAGTGGTCTCTCTTTCTGCACCTTGGTTGGTAGGGGTGGCGTACGAAGGGGTCTCCATCTGCCGCGATGACCCAGCACACTCTGGTGTCAACTCAGCATCCGGCTCCAGTAGCACGGGGTACACTCACCGCTGGGTAGCAAGGCTGACTGCCTTCTCTCCCTGATGCCCGCTCTGCGGCTGGCTCCTCACCTGGGGCCGTGTTGTGCTCCGCTGGCAAGTTTAGGCTATTATTTTCCCAGCGCCTCTGTCCAGGGTAACTCCTCACCGACTGCATGCCGCCTGACAATCTCTGCGTCCAGCTGTACCTCTAGCCGCATGGTCCTTGCTTCCAGTTCAGCAACTGATACCAGCTACTCGGCCTGGATCTGTTGATGCCGCACGGTCTGGAGCCTCTCGTTTTCCAGCTGTTGGTGGGCAACATGCAGCATACTTTTAGGATGGTCGCAGCTGCTCACCAATACTGTGGCGCTGCTGGGTCTCTGCATCAAGCTGCTCCTGAAGCTCTTGATGGGCCTTCAAGCAGCTGGGCCTTGGAGTCGCTCTGCCTCCCTGTCTGCTCTCAGCTGGTTAATCCAGCCTTCGAGATCATCACCTACTTGTTCAGCAGCACTCTGCTTGGCTTCTAATTTCTCTTCCAGCTGTCTGATCTGGCCTTCCAGGAGGCACTTTTCCTCACTGACTGCCTGGATTTTTAAAAACACCAAAGTCTATGGCCTCATCCCGCTCCCGAGCAGCATATTCCTTGGCTCGCTCAGCAGCTTTAAGGAAGTCCCGTAAGCCAGTCATCTCCGTTTCCAGGAGCTGTACATTCCCCTCAGCAGCATCTCTGGATAGTCACCTCATCCAGCTCTCTGGCCATCTTGCAGCTGATCCTGTAGCCCAGTGTTTCCCAAACTGGTCCTCAGGACCCTCCGCCTCGCCAGGTTTGCCAGATATCTGAAGCACAGCACAGGTGATATGACTTGCTGCTCAGTGATTGCAGGATTCACTCTGCATTTCCAAGGAGATCTGCAAAATCTGGCCTGGTTGGGAGTCCTGAGGAGAGTATTGGGAAACAATGCTGTAGCCGGGGCAATTACAGGCGTCTTTCTCTCTCTGCGTGGCAGAGGCTAGTTGCTATTTCAAAAGTCTCTAACTCCCTTTGAAGCTGGTCATGTAGTTTGCCCTCTCCCTCCAGCACCGCCATTTTTCACCAGTCTACTACTTCTTTTTAGTCTTACTTGTGGAAGGTTGGATGACGCGGAGGCATATTTTATCTGGGTGTATGGGGTAGTACCCAGCCAGTTCTCCGGTTTGATCCAGACCAAGAACTTGTCCTCATTACACTCCTCATCCTGAGTGCCAAGCTTTTCCTTATCCAGCCCCGCTCCTTGCTGCAACAAACAGACCTCTGTCCACACACTTTGGAACAGTTCCATGCTGGGGAACGGCCCATATTTTTGGAGGCGTCTTTCTACCTTGAGAATCTCCATCTCGCTCTGGGCTGCACCACATTCGTGCCTTTGGTCCCCAGCTCTTCCTGCAGCGATATCCTCAATACCATAATCGTCGTCTGCAAACGGCCTGAGAGCCTGGTACTGGACTTTACGGGCACCTGGTTCAGGGAAACCAGCGCAACTCCATGTGGTTGCATCTCTGCCCAGTGGTCACTGCATTCGCTTTCCTTCTTTAGAGAAGCGTTGACCTTGTCCATGATGGCTAGGATGACCTTTTCAGAGGGGGTTAGGACCAACCTCATCCACATCTCTTTTTGAAACTCCATCTCTTCTACCGAGGCTTGGGACAAGACTGACCTGGCGCAGACGTCCATGGCTTTTGGGTTGTTGTTGGATGCCAGTCTCCGAGCCTCTGTCAATTCTTTAAGCATTTTCTGTTTAAGGCGCAGGTAGACCCTCACCATTCCAGGTGTCCATAAACTCCCTCCAGCTGGAAAGGGCAATACAGCGCTATGGAACTTAGTGCTTTATAACAACTTGTAACTGTAAAGTACAGATACACACTTTGAGAACAGCACAGCACATCACACAATACTCTACCCTATATACAGAGACAATGAAAAGTAAGGGAAATAAATGCAATTAAACATTGGGGCGGCCGTCCCGTCACACCATCTGCTACAGTACCTGGGGAATACCGGTGATAAGGTTTAATTTACTACAGCTCACAGGTTTGTCTGCAAATGAGGTGCTATTTTGCTTCCCATTATTCGATATGGCCATTCCACTACTCTGTTAGTCTATGGTCATTCCTTTTAGTAGGTCCCCGTCATCTGCCTGATTTTTAGCTCATTTATCTCCTGGTGCCTGCACTTCACTTTAATTTAACCCTTCAAACCCTAAAGTGTTAATGTTCAATATACAGCTGGCAATTACACGTTCTCCATTTAGGGTCTGGGTAAAAGCTGGATCAAATGTTCTTTTCATTAAAAAAAATAAACATGGATCCCGCATTTTGTGATGAAAAGAGCATTGATCCAGCTTTTACCCAGACCCTCCATTTAGGTTTAATTTCCTGATAACGCCCTCGTCCAGGCACTCGCTCTTTTTCAAAGATGCACTATAAAAAGGCTTGCCAAACAACGCCGTTCAATACACTTTCTGCTGGTTTCCAGCTTCCCTGTAAAAAGGACCCTTACACGTTCCCTCTCCTCAGCACTGGACAAAGCTGTGTATATTACCCCCTCAGCAGTGAACCTGGAGGTGAGCTGAGCCTGCATTTCTTTAACCAAGGCAATGGGCGTGCTTTAAGTGCACAGAGGTGGCAGATAAAACAGGCGCCACACGTTTGTACTGGAAGTGGCAAACTTCCCATCAAGCTAAAGTTTTCATAAGGGGGACGTGGCCAGCTGAAAAGGGGAGAAGACGTGTCTCAGGAGCTCCGACTCGTCTCTAACCAGGTTCACTAGCTGTCTTTACCTGCTGAGATATCTTCCCTGGAACCCGGAGTGGCCAGCCATCGGATTTGAGAAGTCCGGGGCCTGTTCTGTGTCCCCCCTCCCCCCAGACCAGAGACTGTCGTTTTGTGGATGGAGTACGTGGGCAGCAGCCATCTTGGGGCCTACTAACAGGCAACCCCCTGCACAGGATCTTGCTTGTGTCCAGTGGCGTAACAAGAGTTATGGGTGCCCGGGGCAGAAATCTCCCCCCCCCCCATTATATAAACATCCACTCTGGTTATAAAAGCAGGCCTCAAAATATAGGACCCCCCAGAAATAGAGCGATAGATATCCTATCTCCAGCCAGCAGCACACTCACTCAGACCTTAGAGGAGGACCTATGCGCGCCAGCGTGCTTCTCCATGCGGCTGACAGCTTCTGAAGGTTGTTGATGCGCGCTCATGAGATTTCGCCTGTAGGCCGCTTCACAGCCTTTAGAGGATGGCAGCCACGCGAGGCAGCACTACACCAACGCTACACTTTGTATGTCCTGCATGGCACACTGTTGAATCGCTGGTCAAGATAGATCGGGTCACTGTAGCACCTCTCCGGGTTGGGTCCCAGACCGGACCATGAACCGCCCAAAAGGGCCCGGGGAGACAGACCGAAAGGGGCTCCTGCAGGGCCTCCCGCCTCATGGTAAAATGCCACTTCAGGGATAAGATTCTGCAACGGTATCAGCAGGGTCTCCCCCAGTGATCTACAGCACTCTGCCGAAGACAGTTGTCACTCTTCCAAGCTTTCTGCATACTTATCCAGAGGTGTGTAACCCCGTGCATCTCCTGGCCTTCAGAGCTCCAGCATGGCACCCAGAAGCCTCCGCGTGTTCCACTTTGTCAACAGGGAGTCCTTAACATTCTCTGGAAACCACAAGTCACTCCTGACTTCCTGGGCCGATATAACTACAATGAAAGTTTCATTGGGGATAGCAGGTCTCCAAGCCACTGTCACCTGAACTCCCCAGGCGCGCTCATTTTGGTGGAGTCAACAGGGATCTGGGCTCTAGGACCAGGGGAGCACAGCCACCACAAAGCTGGGAAAATGTCCATCTGGTAGGCCCTCACCAGAGCACAAAATCGCCAATCTCTGGCCTCAGGGCCAATAACAGTCCGGGAGACGCAACTACACACACACTCCTGGCTGGGTATACAACCTGTGGAGCCGATGTGAGGGAAAGATTAATAAGAATATGGGACAGAGCCCCTGCACCTCACCTCAGCATCCTGACACCACCATAAGGCAAACATGTAATTTCTGATTTACCTTCTGATAGAGATCTCTCTTATTGCAGTCTTGTTGTGGGCTCTGGTTTCTGTCATGCTATCAGCACTCAGTTTTGTAGCTTCATTTGGAAGCTGTCATTGGGACAGCTGGTGGTGGGATACAGTCAGTTCACCATTACCAATTAAATGGCAATAGTGCCTAGAGTGTCCCTGTAATATTCTGTTAGATCCCCACACAGGGAATTCAACTAAACCATTATGACCTTTTAAAATTATTCAAAATTAATTGGCCAGTTTTTCTAATTTTAGAACTCCTCTGGACCAATAAGGAAGTGGAACATGACAGGGGTTATTCTTGCATAGGCAGCAGATATTGGGGGGGGGGGTTCTTTTTTTTTATCCTTGTGCCTTTTCTGATTTTTTTTTGATTTTTTTTTTTTTTAAATAAAGATTTATATTTTTCAAAAATAGAAAATATACACCATAAACATGAAAATAAAAAGGGATACAGAAAGAAAAATGTGGGCGGGGAATGGGGAAACAGTGCCACCAAGCCTGGAACAACGTCATGGTACAATGTACATACAAGACTTTATTTCACCGGTTGAACAGTGTAAATATCCCAAATAGACCAGTGGTCTTAGATTGAGGTATTATTATTATTCTTTATTTATAAAGCGCCAGCACATTCCGCAGCGCTGAGGTATCCCAGTTATGTCCCTAGCCATGCCGTCTAAGAGGCTCAATGTGTGTAAACGGTCCGTAATATCCTTACGTGAGTGAACGTTGGAAGATTTCCATCTCGCAGCGACCAGGGTAGACGCGACTGATAATACAAAAACAACTTTTAGCTCAAGTAAGTGGGATAAAGAGCCTGGCATGATCTGGAGAAGGAGAATGTCAGGGATGAACATCGGAACCCACAATCTCCATACTCAAGCGAGCCACAGAAACCAAAAAAAAAACAAAACTGAGAAATCAACCTACAGGACCACCAGATGTGAAAAAATGAGCCCATTTCCGCTCTGCAACGCCAACACATTGCAGTAACTCTGGGATTAAAATGGTGTTCCCTATCTGGGGTAATATACCATCTATATAGCACTTTTTTCCGGGCCTCCGTTAAAGATATGTATCGAAATTTAGAAACCTCAAGAAAACAGTGTCCGGTATCTGAGCTCCCAGGTCAACTTAAAACGCCATGTAGAGGATTGCATCTTGGCTACTAACACGATAAATTAAAGGGGACGGATATCTGAGGAGGGAGATACACAATACCTGTTCAAAAGGGGATAACAAAATAATCGGATCATTGAACTTCAGCATTGAGTACGTAGAGAGACCGGATCTGATTTGTAAAAAAGTGGTAATGGAAGGCTGGCCCCAATGAAAACTTTTGACTAAGGGTGGCGAAGGACAGAAGTCCATTAGGGCCATACAAAATCACTGAAATGTGCGATACCTTTCAGGAGCCAGATGCGATGATTAAAGTTAGGGATTATGTGGGAAAAAACTGAGATAGGAGATGCCAGAGCTAGTGGATGGATCGCTCCCAATATAGAACGGGTTTTATCCCAAACGTCAAAGATCAGTCTAAGGAACATCCTCCCAATCTATGCGATCTATGCGTGGACGCCGCAGTTTGTGAGTCCAAGCTAGAGTAACTAAATCATACGTAAGGGAGAGGGGGAAACATTAATTTCAACCATTGAGGAGAGTGAACATGAGAACTCAGACGGCCCAAATTTAGCAGTACTGCCGCTCTGTAATAAAGTAAAATATTGGGAAGGCCTAGTCCACCAAGTTCCACAGGAGCATGCATGATCTCAGTCTTGATACGTGGGCGTCTTCCACGCCATATAAAATTGGAGAGAGAGGAGAGCAGAGGCTTAAAAAATTTTAACGGGTCGGCAAGGGAAGAGCTCTAAAAGATCAATAATTTCGTGAGCAACATCATTTTAATAGCATGTATCCTACCCACCCAGGAAAGTTCAACTTTGACTAAATCAATCTGCCACAAATGGTCCAATGATAAGAGGTTTATAATTAAGATCAAAGAGGGAGGGCTTGGAAAAGGACAATTTAATTCCCGGGTAAATCAAAGGAGTTTGACCTCCAATCAAAAAGGTATAGACGTTTCAATTCAGTAACCTCCAGGTTAGAAAGCGCATACGGAAGGGCTTGAGTCTTTGCTCTATTGAGTTTATGATAAGATGGACTACTATAAGCATCTAAAATCTTCTGTAGGGCCGGAAGGGATGAGGACAGGTTTGTCAGGGTCACTAATATGTCATCTGCAAACAAACTAAGTTTACAGGAGGATGGGCCTACTGGAATGCCCTCCACCTAATCAGCTTGTCGAATCGCCTGCGCCAAAGGTTCTAGTGCCAAAACGTAAAGTAACGGGGAGAGGGGGCAGCCTGGTGTAGTGCCATTGGTTATAAACATGGGTTTAGAGAGAAAGCCTGCGTTCAATTTATCCCCGTCCGCATCTGTTTTGGAGTATAGGGACATGATGGCCATAATTAACGTGCAGGGAAAATTAAAATTTTAGCAAAGTATGTTCCAGGAAGAGCCAATGCAAACGATCAAACACCTTTTCGGCATCTAGGGACAGCAGTAGAGTCGGGGTATTCGTTCAGTCATATCCATTAGGGCAGTAACTTTAATGGTATTGTCAGGGCCTTGTCTAGGTTTAATAAAACCCACTTGATCATCCACACTAAGAGAGGGCAGCAAATCCACTATCCTAGTCGCTCACATTTGTTGCATATAATTTGGTGTCCGTGTTAAGTAATCGCCATCTCTTTTTGGTTGAAAAGATATAACTTTTCATGGGAGCGCTGTCCTTATTTTTGTGTTTGTATATTTATCTTTGCTTGTTAGTTGGACAGACTAACTTTATAGGATTCTAGCAGCTCCATTTTGTATACATATACCCTATCCTTCTCTTAGCGCCACAGTAGTCCTACGTTGTGTTTCCTCTTAAGTAATGAAATGGGCCTATATTTAGAGCATACCTGGGCAGGTGGAGAGGTTTTAGGGAGAGTAACTATGGTCGCCGATAACCAGATTGAAAAATATGGCAGAATGACGATAAAAGAAATGGAGATAACGGGGCTTGAAATGTCTTATAATAATACAGTGCCAAAAACCCTTTCGGGATTTAAGGGAAGCGATGGAGGAGTTTAATTCTAATTGGGAAATTGGGGCTTCTAAGGATTGGTGTTGATCATCCGTTAAGGACGGGAGATGTAGGCTCTGCAAAAAGGGAACAATATCAAAATCAGGGAAGGTTGGGGGAACAGAGCCATTATCCCCAAGATTATATAAATCAGAGTAGTACTCCGCAAAGCAATCCACTATTTGCTTGGGGTGGAAGCAGGTCTCCCCTGTTTTAGCTACCCGTTGACGAAGTTTGTTGGCCATCAACCTGCTGGATTTGTTGCCATGAAGATAATGTAATGTCTAGCCGCCCATAATCTTTTTTA
This sequence comes from Leptobrachium leishanense, assembly GCA_009667805.1. Lineage (NCBI taxonomy): Eukaryota > Metazoa > Chordata > Amphibia > Anura > Megophryidae > Leptobrachium > Leptobrachium leishanense. The sequence continues at coordinate 341,027,204 of CM019063.1, forward strand.
TCTAAATCAGTGAGTTGAGTCTGGAGGTCACGTAGTAGGGCCTGTGAGGACGCGTCATTAAGCCATTTGTGTTGTGATACAGCATCATGAATGCGATGTAAGAAATCCAATCTATGTGCAGTAGCAAGCTTTTTGAAATGGGAGCCCCATTTAAGAAGTACACCCCGAATCACCGGTTTATGAGCCTGCCAAAGAGTCAAAAGAGAGATGTCTGCAGAGTCATTCGCAGGAAAATAGGGTCATGGTCTGAGTCAACTCTTCCACAACCTCTGGCCGGGATAAAAAAAAAGAGATTCATTTAGTCGCCACGGGGCACATCCCCGAGCAGCCGAGTCGCCCCATAGGGTCAAGGTAATAGAGCCCAAGTCGCAACTGGCTACAGTCAATAAAAAATCACGTTTGAAGAAAAGACGTATTCTAAAATAGACCACTTTATGTGCCCCAGAGTAAAAGGAGCAGTCAACCTCAGTCGGGTGGAAAATGCGCCATGTATCGAACAGTTGGAAATCTGCCAAAAGGGCGGTAAATCTCTGCACCGGAGCCCGCTGAGATCTAGTCGGGCGAAGTGGCAAGTCTAATGAATGGTTAAAGTCGCCACATAACACAAGTCTACCCGCATTAATTTCAAAAGCGCATTTTTGAAAAAGGTCAATTGTTCAACATTAGGACAGTAGACGTTTGCGATCGTATAAGTGATGTGTTCAAGGTCGCAAACCAGGAACAAAAAACCGCCATGAGGCCAGTGGCGTAACTAGAAACCTGAGGGCCCCGGTGCAAGAATCCATGAAGGGCCCCCCCAAAAAAAGATCCATATTTTTACCTTTTTTTTTCCTGTAATATAAAAAAGATAGTATTGCCCCCAGCTCACATGGACATATAGTGCCCCCAGACCACACATGGATATTTTTGCCCCCAACACATGGATATACTGCCCCAGCTCTGCCCCCCCCCCAGCTCATGGATATACTGCCCCAGCTCTGCCCCCCCAGCTCATGGATATACTGCCCCAGCTCATGGATATACTGCCCCAGCTCATGGATATACTGCCCCAGCTCATGGATATACTGCCCCAGCTCATGGATATACTGCCCCCAGCTCATGGATATACTGCCCCAGCTCATGGATATACTGCCCCAGCTCATGGATATACTGCCCCAGCTCATGGATATACTGCCCCAGCTCATGGATATACTGCCCCAGCTCATGGATATACTGCCCCAGCTCATGGATATACTGCCCCAGCTCATGGATATACTGCCCCAGCTCTGCCCCCGCTCATGGAACTGCCCCAGCTCATGGATATACTGCCCCAGCTCATGGATATACTGCCCCAGCTCATGGATATACTGCCCCAGCTCTGCCCCCCAGCTCATGGATTTGCCCCAGCTCATGGATATACTGCCCCAGCTCTGCCCCCCCAGCTCATGGATATACTGCCCCAGCTCATGGATATACTGCCCCCCAGCTCATGGATATACTGTCCCAGCTCTGCCCCCCAGCTCATGGATATGCCCCAGATCATGGATATACTGCCCCAGCTCTGCCCCCCCAGCTCATGGATATACTGCCCCAGCTCTGCCCCCCCAGCTCATGGATATACTGCCCCAGCCCAGCTCTTACCTGCTCTGGGGGGCCCCAGGCCCAGGGCAGGCTCCACCGGCGTTCTTGTCCTCCTTGGCGAGCGGCCGCTGGAAACATGCAGCTTGGCCGCTCGCCGGGAAACCACCTGATCAGCGCGAGGTCTCGTGCGCTGGTCAGGTGGTTTCTCTCCCACGTGAGCGGCCAAGCTGCATGTCAGCGGCTGCTCGCGTAGGGAGAGGGACGGCCAGCGCGCGGCTCCCAGATTCCGGCGCTGATTGCCGGAATCTGGCGGTGGCGTTGGGCCCCCCTCCAGTGGCGGAATGCCAGGGCCCGGTCGCAACTGCGACCCTGGTACTTCCGCCACTGCATGAGGCTCAATATCAATCTATGTAGTGTGAAAGAAACATTGCGGTGTATTAGGATCAAGACTCCTCTCGCTTTAACCGGAGCGGCCGCATGGAAGTGGTGGGAATAGTTAGGGAGGTACAATTTGGGATGGGAAGAACGTTTAAAATGAGTCTCTTGAAGACATACTACATCTGGGGAATTATGGCGTTTATGAGGAATGTTTAACCCCTTAACATTAAGGGAAATCACTTTCCCCAAACCTCTACTTATAGTAAAAGTACAGGCAAATCATGAAAGGATGAATACAGGAATAGCAAAGTTATTAAAGCAATATCATTACACGAGAGCAACATGAATGACTATTAGCATCAAAACATCATAACAGGATGGCACAGGGGGAGGAAACAAAACGTAAAAATAAAAAAAGGAGAAAATACCAGTGCAACAAGCAACCGCTCCCTGTACAAAAATCACTCCATGGCCACAAACAGAAAATCGGGCCTTCCCCACAAAGCATGGGGGGGGGGAGAGGAGAAAGAGAGTTGAGGGTGGGTACCGGCAAAAATGCTGGAAAGTGGCAACCCTTCCAACCGGTAAACCATCAGACCAAGTCGCGAAAAGAAAAGACAATAGGGCATGTCCCAGTCTCTCAAAGTCTAAAAAAGGACCTGGAAACGTTGAAGGACGACTCTGGAAAAAAAAAAAAAAAATGAAATAACCAGACATCACTTCCCTGTGGTCACTCTATGCCATTCAGGTGAGACTTTAGATGGCGACAGGAGGTGCCCGATGAGGGGTCGTCTCACCCATCAGGTCCCACACCTGGAGAACAGAAATACCATCATGGAGAGTGTTGAACACTGATACAGTTCCACGATATGTAACCAGCAACTTCAAAGGAAAACCCCATCTATACGGGATATGGTGATTCCGAAGCACTTTGGTAACCGGTAAAAATTCTCCTCTCCGCTGCATCGTAGCTGCTGAAAGATCTGGGCAAAAAGGAAATACCAGTGTACATCTCAGGAAGATCAGGAGCCTTTCGCATCACCGCCAGAGAGTCCTTAATGTGATAAAAATGAACACATGTAAAGACATCCCTGGGGATCGTGGCGTCCAAGTTACGTGGCTTCGGTACACGGTGTGTTCTATCCAGTAACATGGCCGCAGCGTCTGCCTCAGGTAGCAAGAGGTGAAACAGATCAAGCAAGTATTGAGAGAGGCCTTGCGCTTTAACGGATTCGGGAACGCCATGAACATTATTCCTGCAGGAGCGATCTTCCAAATCTGTAACCTTTAGCAGGAGAGCATCATGAGAGGTTTTCAAATACTTATATGCATCCACCAACTCGTTGTGCGCCAAACACAGGGTATCAGATTTATGCTCCAAAAGATCCGTGCGTTCACTCACATCTCGAATTTCTTGGTGTAGTGACACCGTAATCGTGCGGAAATCGTCTTGTATGGTGGAGCGCAAGTCATGTAACATCGCTTGAATTTTGTGGCTGGTTGCAGGGGCCGTGGTGGAAGGCTGAGTATCTGGGATCAGGAGTCTCCTCCCCCGCAGGCTGTGTAGGAGTGCTGGGGGAATCGAGGGCCCAGGGCGCCGCCATCTTGCGGCCTATCCCGCAGCTTACCCACTTAAAGCGGGTCCGCCGGTTTTTGCGGGTGCCATCGGGAGCCCAGAGATCTGTTGGTTCTGGTGGTGTAGGAGCCCTTCAAATTCGACACCGTTGTTAGCCGCCAAGGTCGGTTTTGGTGCTGGTCAGCGGGAGCTCCTGTTAAACGCGGCTATCCACGCTGGTCGCTGGACACACCCCCCCTTTTCTGAGGTTTAAGATTTTTGGGGTATGCAGGTGTAAAACCAGAACTGCAAAGCAATACAACAAGGCTCTACGGTTTGCGGGGCCAGGTGCAAAGTAAAATGCAGGGCCGCTTTTTTCATATGAATGAAAGTGACTGAACGAACGGAAGTGGGGGTCTGATTAGCATTTGTGTCAGATTGATGACAGTGTGTGGCTGGCGTAAACTAGGAGTGGATTTGTGGTTGGGTGAATGACATAGGGAGTGCGTTAACAGGAGGGGTTATTCAATAAGCCCTGAACTTGCCACCAAATTGCACCGGTGCATTTTGTCAATCTGCCCAATAATAGCGAATTGACGGCAAAATACAGAGCAGATCAGCGGTGTTCTGCAGCAGCGAAATAATGGTTAATTTCACAGGATGCCGAACTGCACCAAAGTGTCTGAAATGCCCTGATTTTTGGTGAAACAGGCGAATCATAGTTGAAAATAAACTATTTTTACATTGAAACCTATTTATTCGTTGCAGTCTATTTTATGGAACATATTTTTGAATTTAGCAAAATTTTGGATTCCAATATATTTTATTTTGTATCAGACCTTTTAATTATTTTTTAAAGGACCATTTTTATTTAGACGACATATTGCTTTAATCACCTATTTCAGTTTTTTTTTTCCAGCTCCATATTCAGCGCACTTTGGGGGACCCTACGTTGAATTGTGACTTGCTATAAGGGTCTTGAAGTGTGCCGAATGAGAAAGTACTGAAATGTCAGCATCATTTTCGATGACAAGTCACCACCATACTGAGCAAGTTTTCTGACAAGTATGGTGGGGGAAAAAAAAAATTGATACTTAAACCGCATCTCAAAAGCGGTCTATTTTTTTGTGTCCCCCCCCCCCCAGCGGTATTCACGAGTGTGGCTCGGGGTTAAATTCCTATGTTGGAAGCGGTAACCCCGAGCAACACTCGGGATACCGCTGGATACATCACTTCTCCCTGCGCTCCCTCGATGTCCCCAGCTGCCTCCTCCGGCGACAGCGACCTTATACTTCCTCGCGAGAAGGAATTCAGGAAGTGAAACGCCACGATCGCCGGAGGAGACTGCAGAGATCATCGAGGGAGCGCACGGAGAGGTAATGTATACAGCCTGAGTGTGTCTCGCGGTTACCGCTCTCAGCGGTGAAATTTAACCGAGACTCGAGAACAGTCAGGGAGGTTAACTTTAGAGTAAAGGTTAACCCTATCCCCACACCAAGTCTATTTTTGCTTCATTTTTAAAGGCAACAGACTTGACTTTTTGGACATGAGGCGCGCATCAAAAGAAGCAGAATCTATTGGTTATGGTTAACCCCCATAGTAACCCTAATCCTAGAAGTAAATTTAACAAAAAAAAACAAAAGCACAAATGCTAACCCTAACATTTATTTATAATGCACCAGTATATTCCACAGCGCTGTACAATGGGCACAGTAAAGACAGGGTTATAATACATTGAACAACATCCTGACAAACTAGTACAGGAGGAAAAGGCGGCCCTATTTCCATGGGAACTTACAAATCTAGAAGGGTTGAGGGTGGAAACCGGGAGGAGAGGACTGCAAGGTAGGTGGGAGTGATGGACTGGGTGTGTCAGTGAGTCGGGTGGTAGGCTTCCCTAAAATGGAATGTCTTTAGGGGAAAGTCTGACAGTACGAGGGAGAGCGTCCCAGAGGATGGGGGCTGCACGTGAGAAATCCTGCAGTCTAACATGGGAAGAGGTGATGAGGGGAGAGGCTAGGTGCAGGTCACGGTTTGATCGTAGGGTGCGGGCTGGGGTGCATTTGGTGATTAGTCGGGAGCAGAGTTAGTGAGAGCTTTGTAGGTCAGGGTAAGGGCTTTTGAATTGAATTCTGCAGTGGATGGGGAGCCAGTGAAGGGATTCGCAGAGAGGAGCAGCAGAGACAGAGCGGCGGGTAAGGTGGGTGAGCCTGGCAGAGGCATTTAGAATGGATTGTAAGGGGGAGAGGTGGAGAGGGAGGCCAGCTAAAAGATTACTACAATAGTCAAGTCGGGAGATTACAAGGGTGCAAATGAGTTTTGTGGTGTCAGCGGAAAGACATGGTCGAATTCTGGAATCATTACGTAGTTGGTAGTGGCAGGAGGAAGAAAGAGACTGAATGTGGGAGATGAAGGAAAGCGCATAGTCAAATGTAACTCCGAGACAGCGAACCTGTTTTGATGGAGAGATAGTGATGCCATCAACCATGGAGAAGTCAGGAGGCATTAGAAGGAGGAATTGGTAGGAGCCCAGTCTTTGACATGTTAATCTTTAGTTGGTGAGTGGCCATCCAGGAGGAAATGCCAGATAAACAGTCGCTGACTTTGGAAAGGACAGAAGAGAGTTCAGGGGTATCAGCAGGATAGAGGTGGTAATCGACGCCACAGTTGTTAAGGATTTTGCCCAGGGAGGAGGTGTAGCTGGAGAAGAGCAGAGTACCTAGGACAGGGCCTTGAAGTACACGAACTGATAAAAGGCAATAAAGAGAAGTTACCAGCAAAGGACACAGAAAGACCTGTTTGATAGGAGTCAACCCAAGTGAGTGCAGTGTCACAGAGACCGAGAGCACGTAGAAGGAGGGTCGACAGGGTCAGAAGCAGCCGAGAGGTAAAGCAGGATGAGAATAGAATAGTGGCCGTGGTTTTTAGCAGTTAGGTCATTGGTGATTGAGGGCAGTTTTGGTTGAGTGAAGGGGACGGAAGCCTGATTGCAGGGGGTCATGTGGGGAATTAGAAGACAGGAAGCGGGAGAGGCGGTTGAAAACTAGTTTTTCCAGAGTTGACTTTTTGGACATGAGTGTAGTGAGCATCAAAAGACGCAAAATGAAGCAGAAGCGATTGGTTAACCCTACTCCAAAGTAAATTAAATTAAAAAATGAGCACAAATGCCAACTCTTATACTCACACCAACGCTAAAAATTAAGAGCAGGTTTTTCAGAAAATTGATGCGATCTTGGCACTACTGCTAACCTAAAATTCTTACTTTATTGGAGTGTTGCTTCTAACTGCATCCACAAGCTGGCGACTTTCATAGGAGAATACCTTTCACTGACTGTTAAATAGATTTATAAACCGCCATGAAACACAGCTGTCCTCAAATGAACTATTTATAATACTAGTGTTTTGACAAAAATAGCCTATAAAAATGCATCTTTGTGCTTGAAAACCATACGCTATGATGCCTAAACCGATCCATAAGCACCTCATGCCTGATTGCAATTTCTTGGATATCTTGATAACCTATGGGACAGAGAAATACTGGTGATTTTTGTATGTAATAATAAATATTCACAGTAAGTTTACCCTGAAATTAGCTTAAAATCTGTTAGATAAAAACATCTCCATTGAGGAAGGCTGAAAATTGCATCAAAGACAGCAAATAATCAACACCACCCCATGCACATATTGATCATGTTTATTTGGTGGGACCTTTGCAATAAGAGCCAGTCAGTCTTTGTTAGAGTCAACTGCGTGGGCTGTGGTGGGGCCACTTGTGGTGTGGGAGGAGGGACGCACGCAGCAACACGTGGCCTGTACGCAGCTGCGGTGGCTGTCTCCCATGCTTCAACACTGTGCTCTCAAACTCTCGCGTCTCGTGAAATCCACTCGCAGTGGCCGAGCAAGATCAAAAGCATCGACTTTGCGCAGGGTGCACTCGCGAGTCACAGTAATATTGTAAAATTCTCACTACTGGCTGCAACAGCAAAACCACAATTTACATTGCAACTAAAAAGTTCTGAGAGACAGCTGCAGTCTGCGTTGCAGACTTGAGGGCGGGGCCATGTGCACTGCACCCCTGAACAGCTGGCCATGAGAACAACCCCCAGAAATGACTTTGGCAAATAAGTTTGACAACAATCGCATAAATACTGGGTTTGCGGTTCTGGAGGTTCCTGGCTAACAGAAGGGCAGGGATAAAATGAGCTGCATAGCGGTGGGTTTTTGAGAAGACATGACTGCGCACAATTGCAATCTGACTTAGTCGGGAGATGCTGGTTCGTAATGTCATTAAAAAGGGGTTATTCAAAGAGCATCGAAATTTCAGTGCTCCCTCATTCAGCACCCTTTGACGATTTCAGTTCGCTGACCCTGAGGTGAATTCAGATCAGCCAGCTGACGATCTGCTGAACAGGTTAAATAAAAATCTTCTAGCAAATAATTTAATGGTCTGAGAGATATATATAATTTTCTGTATTTTTTTTTTTTTTAAAAAAGAATACCAAAATGTCCTATGAACTCCAGAGTGTATCACGCGGTCACGGCTCAGTGGCATTTACAATGAAATACCTTTAATCCACTCACGCAAGCAGATTACAGGCAGCAGTAATTTAGCAAGCTTGCTCTTGCAGATTACCACTCCTTCAAGAATAGGGTCCAAGGCGATACTAGAATTTAAATTTCCATACCCAAGCATTATGCCATAAAGATATTTTTACATTTTTAACGAAAGGGGTTAAATTGATGATTTATTCTGTATAAACTGTTCTTTGCATATGATCCAACTTCCTTGTAACTTTGTTTTTGGGGAAATTTTTGAGGGCACGGTGGGAGGTGAAAGGAAAACCACAGATGTAGGTCATCAACCAAGCGGAAACCAAGATCCTGACCAAGCTTTGACGGAAACTAAGCGGTGCCATACATCCGAGTAGTTTTTTTTTTAGTTTTGCAATTGGTATAAAAAGGAGGGGTTTTATCAGACGTGGAAGGAGTTTTCGCCAAGGAGTTTGCTGCGGAAAGGAGAGGCTTCATCCAGGGTGCTGTTCAAGACCCTAAAGATATTTGCAAAGGCACTCAGACAGCTCTATTTGTTCAATGCAAGGGTGATGTATATTATTTTTCTTTAAATTGTTTTATCCTAGTCAAATAAACTGTCATCTTAATAACGTCTTTTATTTCTTTAAATTGTTCAATCTAAAAGAATCCTTGTACAGAAACCTGAACAAAAAAAAATTATATTTTGGAAGCTGCGTTGCTAATCTCATTATGATCACTACAAACCCCCCCCCCCCAAGAAGGCTATCATACCAATTTTATGGTCTATGGTGTGATGAAACGGCCACTCCAATGTTTATTTGAAGTAATTTGCTTTACAGTTTATAGTCTCTGCATATAGTGTAGAGTGTGTATCTGTATGTTACAGTTATAAGTTGTTATATTTTGCACTCACAAAACAGTAGGATATTACCCTTGCACAAGAGCTTCCACGCGCTAACCTCCTGCCTGCTTCCACCCCCCCCCCCCCTCTTGTAGACATTGTAGACTTACTGCTATAAGAATACTCGGTTCCCTCTAGTCCTAGGAGACTGTTTAGATAAGACGCATGTGTAAACACTCCATTGTGTTGAATGTCTTTCTATTGTTCTGACTGGAGACTGTTGATATTATCTGTAAGGGGGGGGGCCTTGTGTCTCAACGGTGTGTATTGGTGAAAAATAAAGCATTCTCCATTTGGATTTTGAATGAGAAACAACTCCACAGTATGTGTTGTCTACTGTGTGTGGAAATATCTGGGTTTCAGCAGAAAGGGGCGCCTGGAATACCAGGATCCGTAACATATGGTTTATCACATTTACTATATTTGACAAAGGCTATTTCTGTCTGTATGCCAAAAATGCAGACCCAATGAGAGAGTGTAAGAAAAGACGCCATCTGGAGTCTAGAAGCATTCAGTCCAACAATATTTCTGTAAAGTATAATTACATGAAAATAAATAAAAATTAGCAAGTTTACGTCACAGGCTGTGTTTCAGATAAGTGGTCTGGTAAAAAAAAAAAATTAACAAAAAGCTCTCGGTACTGAAGGAGGAAAGCTTACCTTTAGTACAGCACCAGGCTTCAGAGCTACAGTATAGACTGCAGCTTGTTCAAGCCACAGATATCTTGTGACCAACAGGAGGCTGGCCGCTCAAGCAACCGCCCGGCCAATACAATTCCTTTCAAATGCAAGCGATTTTTTTTTTCTTTCCAAAATCAACTCATTCCTGATCAAGCACTCCACTCGCTGACCACTCCATTTGAGTTGTCACAGTACGTCGTGTCCCTTAATACTACCTTTCTTTCCATTAGCGTCTGCAAGCATTTTCATTAGAAAAAAAAAGGTACACCATCATGGGACTTTATTCCATTGAAAAACTACAATTAAGAATTTCAGTCGTACGTACAGGCACACTCCATGTAAAACATTCATTTACTCTTGAAGAAAAAAAACGACCATAAGAATTGAGAAGTTTAGAACATGATTATATGCAAACGTTTCACAAAGGGAGACACCTGAAATATACAGAAAAACACATTTCACTTGTTTATCTAATTGGTACAGTTGTGTTTGGCTGAAGCCTTTTTAGGCCCGTGTCAGACGAACGCAGTGATCACGTCCATGTCGCCGCACAGTTTTACGTTGGTCGTAGCATAGAATCATGAGCAAGAGAGACCCACACATGAAGTACGTGCTCACCGAACTGCGCTCACACAATGCACGTGTCAAACGGATGCAAGTTAGGCAAGAACATAAAACCGCTAAGATGGATGCGCAGAGTGCGCCACATCCACGTAGCGGCCTGTGTGCGTTGTGCTGCAACATCAGATGCAACGCATTTGCGACATCCATCACGTTGACGCTCCCATATTTCCTTTTTTTGTTCTACATCCGTCAAAAAGAAAAAAAAAAAAAAGGACCGTGTGGTGTCTACAGTATCTTCCGTCAGTAGGTCTGTCCGTTCACACAGAGTGGGCTCAGACTGCGTTCGTCTGACAGCCTTATATAAAGCAAGTGTGTTTACGCTTTTAAAAATAATGACAACAGAATCTACCCAAATGACCCTGATCAAAAGTTTACATAACCTGGTGATTTTGGACTGATTACATGCACACAAGTTGACACAAACGGGGGGGGGGGGGGGGGGAAATATATAGATATATATATATATATATAATATTTCTCTCTGGTGTCGGTGTGCGGTCAGGCTGTGCAGTAGGTAAATGGGGTGTCTGGTCATACATTGCAATATTAACATAAACAGGACAGGCTTTCAGCAAAATCCTAGATTATTCATTGGAACTAGTCACATGACTTAAAATAAAAGTATCGGTACTTCTACTTGGCCTTAAAAAAAAGTGTCGGTGCATTTTGATATAGATATATATCTATATCAAAATGCACCGACACTTTTTTTTAAGGCCAAGTAGAAGTACCGATACTTTTATTTTAAGTCATGTGACTAGTTCCAATGAATAATCTAGGATTTTGCTGAAAGCCTGTCCTGTTTATGTTAATATTGCAATGTATGACCAGACACCCCATTTACCTACTGCACAGCCTGACCTCACACCGACACCAGAGAGAAATATAATATAATATAATATAATATAATATAATATATATAATATATATTATATTATATTATGTTTAACCACTTCGCTGCTGAGGACGCGCTCAGCGCGTCCTCAGCAGTCCCGCTGGTATGCGGAGGACGCGCTGAGCGCGTCCTCCCATTGGGGTCAGCGTTCGGCCGGGTTCCGGCCGATCGCTGGCCACTCCGGTGCGGGCTGACATCCTGGATGTCAGCCCGGCATCCGGACCAGCAGCCGCCAGAATTAGGTGTCATCGCGGGGGCGCGATGACACCTGATTCAGGCGCCCCCCCCCCCGCATGTGCGGAGGAGGCGCCTGAAGGGGAGGGGGGGGGGGGAGGAGGTCCTTCGGACCTCTCTCCCTCCCGATCGGCGGCTCTGCGGGGCTTAACCCAGGCATCATTTGGAAGGGCACAGCCTGCCCTTCCAAATGATGCCTGGCATTAACCCCTGGGGAGCTGGATCGCGAATCGGCGCTGAAAAGCGCCGGTTCGCGATCCTTTCCCGGAGCTGGCCGACATCTTGGATGTCGGCCAAGCCTCCGGGAACTCCCCCTGAGGACTGGCATCATCGTGCGTAGCACGATGACGCCAGTCCTAGAGTTAACCCCTAACTGCCACCAACGGTGGAGATAGGGAGTTCCAATGAACTCCCTATCTCCCGATCCGTGGCAGCTAGGGGTTAACGTTTGGTATGGTTGGATCGGCCAGAGCATGGCCGTTCCAACGATACCAAACATGAAAGTGAAAAATTTTGTAAAAAAAAAAAAAAAAAAAATGAAAAATAAAAAAAAAAAAAATTTAAAATAAACATTTTTTTGGGTTTGTTAATGCAGCAATATTGTTCCCATTTCAATTATAATGTGAACAATGATGCTGCACTAACGATTTTTGTATGCGGTGCGTTAAAAATAGTGTCATTTTCCCCCAAAAAAAAAATGTAACGAGACCCCATCTCTAATTTTTTTAACAAGCGCACCCCATACAAAATATAACCGCAATTGCTCGCATGTTAAAATGTGGAAAAAAACACTTTACACATTGTAAATTATTGAAAATACATATTTTATTGCATTTTTTGTTATAATATACAGACATGACATAACGTATACATATAATAATGACATATTATGAATCTACCGAGTCTGACGGAAAGAACGATATATAATATATCTGGGTCATATACTAAAATAAGCCTTCAAAACACGTTTAAACATGATGCGTAAAACAGGTAAAAATGACCTCAGCATAGGGGCGTGAAAAGCCTCAGCAGCGAAAGGGTTAAGGAACACTGTGTGTACTATTGTGTTCTCACTGTCTCAGGCTTGGACAGAGACACGCAGCCTGTCATCGCTGTGGGGGAATCCCCCTCCCTCCTTTCTCAGCCTATTGTATTGCAGAAGGAAGCCGTTTAAAACAGGAAGTCTGGAAGGTTTGCAAAGGATGCTGGAACATGTAGTTCCAAGTACAAAGGGCTTGATGCAGTGATACAGGAGGAAAACTACATCTCCCAACAGTACTAGGAGGAGCCTGCGTTTTTCCTAGGGAGAGGAAGAGCACATGCAGAGCAGAGAGAAGTCAGAGAGGGTGAGACTGGCAGCATGAACGATCCTGTGTTGTGGATCGTGCATGCAGCTGCCCTCGTGCGAAGGAGAGATCCAATTGCCCTCACATGTTGCCAGTACCAGCGGATCGTGCATCCAGCTGTCTTTGTGTATCCAATGAAGAAGGGGTCTGTCTGCCTTCGTGTGTGTTCCAGTGACAGAGGGAGCGACCGAGTACATTCTGTGGAGAAGAAATCCAGTTGTCCTCGTGCATCCCACGGAGAGGGATCCAGCTGTCCTTGAGTGATTCCAGTGCCAAGAGACAGCGATCGAACTACCGTCCAGCAAGGAAGGGGTGAGCATATCAAACGGAGAGCGGTATTCGGCCATTCTGTGTGAGTTGATATTGCTAACTTTATTGTCTGGCCTAGTTCTATTGCCCACGCAGTTGCAGCTAAAAAGGAGGATCGCTGCAGTAACAAATCTTGTTGTTCTGTGACACTTTGCGAAGATTTCTCACTTTTTGGAATACAAATATGGTTTCATGTTAACAGTACCCAACGCTAGCAGACAGAGCTTGTGTAACTTCCACTGGCCAGTGGTTAGATTGATTATTGACCAATAATCAACATAACCTAACTGCACTGATGTATGGTAAAGATTGCTGTCTCGTTCATTCCTCATTGCATTGAATAGTGATGCTAAGTTAACGCTTTCAATACTGTTGATTACTTTGTCCTACAGAGGGTTTGCTCACTAGTTCGTTGCGTTGCGTTGTTCCCAATGAACGGCCGCTCAAAGACTGCACAGGCAGCGCTCATTGTATTTGTAAGAAACGCGGTCAGCTGCAGGGGCCTGTCTGAAGTGCATTCGGACAGCCACCCCAGCCCCTCAGATTCCAGCTCAATGCTGGCTTCCGGTATCGGGAGCATCTGCACGAGTACCAAGAACTCATGCAGAACCCAGTATTGGTGCATCCCTAATAAAAAGGTCAGCGAGTTTCTGGACTCCTAACAGACCCTTGCATCTTTAGTCCAGTGCTGCACTGACGTTTCTGGATTCTGAGCCATGGGGAAAGCAAAAGAATTGTCAAAGGATCTGTGGGAAAGGGTAGTTGAACTGTATAAAACAGGAAAGGGATATAAAAAGATATCCAAGGAATTGAGAATGCCAATCAGCAGTGTTCAAACTCTTAAGAAGTGGAAAATGAGGGGTTCTGTTGAAACCAAACAACAGTTAGGTAGACCATCTACAATTTCAGCCACAACTGCCAGGAAAATTTTTCAGGATGCAAAGAAAGACCCACAAATAACTTCAGGTGAAAGAGTCTCTGAAAACATGTGTTGTCGCTGTTTCAAGATGCACAATAAGGAAGCACTTGAAAGATGGGCTGCATGGTCGAGTCGCCAGAAGAAAAACATTACTACGCAAATGCCAAGGTATCCCGCTTACAATTACGCCAAACAGCACAGAGACAAGCCTCAAACCTTCTGGCACAAAGTCATTTTGAGTGATGTGACCAAAATTGAACTTTTTGGTCACAACCATAAACGCTACATTTGGAGAGGAGTCCACAAGGCCTATGATAAAAGGTACACCATTCCTACTGTGAAACACGGAGGTGGATCGCTGATGTTTTGGGGATGTGTGAGCTACAAAAAAGGCACAGGAAATTTGGTCAAAATTGATGGCAGGTTGAAAGCAGTATGTGATCAAAAATACTGGAGGAATATTTGCATTCATCAGCCCGGAAGCTGCGCATGGGACGTACTTGGACATTCCAACATGACAATGGATCCAACACAAGGCCAGGTCGACCAGTTATTGGCTACAGCAGAATAAAGTGAAGGTTCTGCAGTGACCATCTCAGTCTCCTGGACTCAATATCATTGAGCCACTCTGGGGAGATCTCAAACATGCAGTTCATGCAAGACAGCCCAAGAATTTACAGGAACTGGAGGCTTTCTGCCAAGAAGAATGGAAAGCTTTACTATCTGTGAAGATAAAGAGCCTCATCCACAAATACCACAAAAGACTTCAAGCTGTCAATGATGTTAAAAGGGGCAATACACAGTATTAAGAACTGGGGTATGTAAACTTTTGATCAGGGTCATTTGGGTAGTTTCTGTTGTCATTAGGATTTAAAATGAGTAAACACACTTGACTGATAATAAATGGCTTCAGCCAAAAACTAACCATGAGTGAAAGAAACTTTATCATGCATATTCTCTGTATAATGGCCAAGAAATCATAAGTTCTGCCAGGGTATGTAAACTTCTGAGCGCAACTGTAGATCAGCTTGGCTTTTCTGGACACGTTACTCCTTTATGCCTTATGGGAAATCACAAGATTTAGAAACAAAATGACAAAGAATCTGTTAAATGCACAGCTCCTAAAACCAAGGGAGTGCTACATCCTGCTTTAGGTAATGCTAAAGAGAAATAGCCAAAAAGTGTAGGCAGGGGTAGAATATGGTACATATTTGAAATCCAACAACCACCGTAGTGAAATGGTCCCAGGACACACTTGGGTTTCTTTCCCCCCTCCCTCTGCATACTGTGCATTATTATGCTAAACAGTTTTGGGAAATGTTGGCTTTTATTGTGTTTTGGAATTTCTCAAGAAGGCAACCACAGCAAATACTTGATACTATTCCCCAGTGCCCTCTGCCTTGAGGAAGGTCACCAAGTACAACAGAGATGGTTTCTCGAAGTCTCCAGGTTCTAGCATTTTTACAGCTACACCGTCCCAAAACAACTACGTGAAGAATTTCTGAAAGCACACGCATGACTGTGAGTGCTGATAAAGCCATGTGTTTTCACCTAACCTTCCCGAGCTGGTTTGACAGGTTAGGATTTGCCCCGTCAAACATTACATCGAAACTCGCCCTGCAGACAAAAGAAACTCAGCCCTGCGAATCCTAATCAGGCACACTTCCAGCCCTGGAAGGGGGCAACAGCACAGATACAGGCTGGGAATGGTGCCAACAGCTCTACAATGCACCCCATTGCATACCTGCCCGGCACCGCTATATATAGGGTAAACACCAGCATTGAGAGGGGACGATGCTGTGTGCTGGCATTGGAGGCATAAATTAAATGTGTGGCAATGTATGCAACTATATTTGTTTAACTGAGGTGGTGTTTGCCTTCGTAGGGTGTGGGTAACAAAGAGATTGAGGCTGCCGTCCACTTCTACCTTAACTCACAACATACATTTGCCTACAGGGTGTATGAATGAGTGAGAAAGTGGCACGACCTCATGATGACCAGGGAATGGCAGAGCTGTGGTCTACCACTCTAAACCTAGAACAACTGGAGAATCCGGGAAGAAGATACAGGAACTCTAGGTGGGACCAATTCTTAGTGACTTCATAGCACTGTCAATACTGTGATATAGACATAAAGTCACTGGAACACCATTGTATTTGAAGTGGTTACACAAGAGCAGGGATCTCAAACTTTAATCCCGGGGTCTTTATTGTCCAGAATTTCTGTGATTGCAATGATGGCCATTGAATCACAGGAGTTGCAGTTCAAAAACATCTAGGGGAGCGAGAGATCCCTGCACTAGACATTCACATGCAGGGTTATTCAAAGAGAATCGAAAAGTCACCACAAGTTCGGTGACTTTTCGTTCAGTTCGGCGATCCCATTTCAGCAACCCTGCGGTGTATTCAGCAAGCACCACAGGGCCGTCGTAGTGCAGGGAAAAGCTGCCGAACACTCACCGCAAAACCCTGTCGAAGGCACACCGAAACCTGCAAAATATCTAGATTAACCCCGCCGAACCCCGAGCAGGAACTGATCACAGCGCAGAGCAGCTGCCGGAAAAAAAAAAAAAAACGTACGCTTGAATGTTTGCAAAGTGAAACGCAATGAATAATAAAAAGGGCCGTTACAGAAAAAAATAAAATATATATATATATTTACCGTTTATTTATTTTTTCGGATCTTTTAAGCATTTTTAATTTTTTTTTGTTGCAAAAACACATATATATATATAATATATTAGTGTTTTTGCCACAAAAAAAAATTAAAAATGCTTAAAAGATCCGAAAAAATAAATAAACGGTTTATTAGAGATTGAATTAAAACGGGAATATTTTTAACATTGAAGCCTATGGTATTCTCCTGAATAAACCTGTCGAATGGCAGGGCATGTCGGCAACTTTTCACTGCTGGTTTTTGTTCTCTGAATAGACTAAGCATTGCTTCTCTATAGGGATTTCACTGCCCTCGAACAGGCACCGTATGTGCAGGCAGTTCGCCAACATTTGGCGAACTGCCTGCTCTCTGAATAGCCGAATGGCCAGGAAAGGTAACTGAACGCTGAATTTCAGCGTTCGGTTACCTTTCGCCAGCAATTCGAATCTCTTTGAATAACCCTGGGTCAGATTTTTATTGCATAACTGAGGTGCGATAGAGTATCATGGACAGAAAGGACACCAGAGGGTGGTCAGCAAGAGGCAACCAATGCCACCACAACGCCTGACAGGAAGATCCCCACCCCCCCCCTAAAAAC
Source organism: Leptobrachium leishanense (assembly GCA_009667805.1). Lineage (NCBI taxonomy): Eukaryota > Metazoa > Chordata > Amphibia > Anura > Megophryidae > Leptobrachium > Leptobrachium leishanense. The sequence goes on from CM019063.1 coordinate 341,044,391, forward strand.
ACAACAACACAACAACAAAAACAACGAACTAGATACATTGGATTTTGGAAGATCACTAGGTTTAGCTAGGGATGCACTGATACTAGTATCGGTACTAGAATTAGCACAAGTACTTGTGCAAATTCCCCAATACCCGGAGGCCAGCGATGGGCTGGCTTGCCAGTATCCGAGGGGCTGGGGCTGCTAGCAGAATGCATTAAAAGCATTCCCTTGGCCGCATGGTACTCAGAGCACCGGCTGGCCGTGATGCGGCCTTCAGCCGTGATCTGGCCTTCAGCCGTGATCTCGCGAGAGAGAGCACAACGGCTGGCCAGATGGGAATGCTGTCAATGCATTCTGCCAACTATCCAGCTCGCACAGCTTCCTCAGGAAGCTGTGCGAGCAACACCGCGAAACGCGCATTGAGCGCTTTGTATTCACTTATTTCTTCGTTTGAGCAACACTCGGCTATATTCCTGACCCCAAGCCCCTTGGGCTTCTGCTAAGGTGGCAACTTATTTTCAAGTTTCTGGCATGACTTGTTGACTGTGTTATAGTAATTGCACTGAGTACCTTGCATCTGGTCCCAATTTTAAGGAGACTTATGAGGAACTGGTGGCTTGCTGGATATCCCCTTGAATTTGGTTTAGGAGGGAGAATGTGACCACCTGCCGTTTCATGTGCAATTGTTGTAATCACCACTGATGTTGAATTGTTGCTTTTTCCCGCTCTTCTTTTCCTGTATTGTGGAGTTCCAACCTTGTATTTTTTGAGGAAATTATTGTGGTATATTCTTTCAGTTATCTGAATACTCTCGTGTAATCTTATTGTATTTACCACAATATGTGCAATCACTTATACGCTTACACCAGTAGCCTTGCCCTTAGCCTATGAGTATGCAGTTTGGAATTTACAAAGCCATACACCAGTGTCTTGCGCACTATTTATTTTATAAATCATTTGTGAAGTGTAAACCTTTTATGCCTTATATCCCCTTGTAACTATCTAGGGAGGGCTTATTCACTATTTGCACTCACTTCTTTGTGTTTGTATGTTCCTCTTTTAATGAATTAATTAATTACAATTCTTAATAAAGATTGTATTTTAATATAATTTTTTCAGAAATCAGTTTTTCCCTCGGTGGGTTTCCACGGAGGAAAAAGTTGTGTGTTTTTCATCAAATCTGCTGGGTTTAATCCCTTTTGCTCAAGATTGATTCCTTCCCCCCCCCTTTTTTTTTTTTTTTAAAAAAGGAAGGCTGGTTTCACCAATTCTTCCTCTTATTTATTATCTACATGTATCCGTGTTCTGGTGTCTGTGGGTAAATATATATATATCTGGTGTCAGGGTGTGTGCAGTGGGTAAACGGGGTGTCTGGCCACACATTTCAATATTAACAAACAGGACAGGCTTTCAGCAACATCCTAAATTATTTATTGGAAAGTGTTACATGACATTAAATAAAAGTATTGTTACACAGTATCGCAAGTACCTGGAAAAAGTATCGGTACTCATCTTAAAGTGGTATCGGTGCATCCTTAGTTTTAACATCTGCAATGTGGGGTCCCTGCTCGCGTGCAGAATACTCCCCTTGCTGTTAGTATCACGGATTCTGACCAAACCCACCCAGTCAATAGTTGGAGCTAGTTAGAGGCAAAACTGGGAATGAATTTTATTCAGGGTTTACAGCTGCAAAAGCACACACTGGGGGGGGTGCACAGAAAGCAATGAAAAATACACCCCAGCGTTTCCATGCTGAAATGTCTCCCAATAGCCTCCCCCTCCAACACACACAAACACTTAACAAAACAAAGGCTGAGGAAGGGGCAGAGAGATCTGGTCTTACCCTTTTTGCATCACAAAGCGTACTATGCCATCCCTGTGGCAGGGGGGGGGGGCTCAACGCCACAGGGTTGCATAGCACACCCTGTTGGAATATATGGGCCGCGTCAGGTCCACCCACCAGCTGCCACAAGACAGCTTCAATTTAGGCCGTCCCCTTACAGCCAATGACACATCAGTTGCGTAGGTGGTCTTGAAGAGGGGCCTGACGCAGCAAAAGTGGGCGGGGTGTACTAGTATACCCCATTGGTATTAGCACCCAGCGGTAAGGGGTTAAGTCAGATCCTGGTGGGTTTGATGGAATCATGGGGAAATAAAAGGAATTACACATAAGGGAAACAACACCGTGTATATTCCATGACACTACAATAAATACATACGGTAATTGGGCACAGAAAACACAAACACCCTGCGCACCTGGAATTGTAGGTACAGGGTGACTTAAATAGGAGAGGGCTGGAATACAATATAACACATCAGGTTTGCCCCTCCCAAACGTATCTCTAGGTCATGTACCCAAAGTCTGAAGGGATTACAGTCACAGTATCTTTTCCCTGGTTCCGGGATTTCGGCAAACTATTTCACAATTTGCACCAATTCTCAGATTAGTGCATAACCAGGAGATGTGGGCCAGCAGGAGCCCAGGTGATGGCAGCTAGTACAGCCCCACCATACATGAAGGTGTTGTCATATGAAGGGGGTAGTTTAATCTGGCACAGGGCCGACCCATCCATGGTGCAAGATGGATCCATGGCTCCAGGCAGCACTTTGCCTGGGGCAGCATTTTGGGGCCTCAACTAGGCACACCACACATTACTATGAGGTTTATTGCTGTGAAGCTCGGATTTGCTCCTATACACACATTACTGTGCGCTTTATGGCTGTGGAGTTCTGATACTCTCAGACAGAACTTGGGGGGGGAGCATTTCTTCCTTGGAACCAGGCAGCACAGAGTCTTGGGCCAGCCCTGATCTGGCAGGATAATACATTTCTGGTGGTTTGTAACCACGTTTCCTGGGACCTCACCTACAGAAGCCAACCGCATGGACAACACAAGCAGAAAACAGGAGAAATAATACACGGAAATTATCAGACACTTTCCATAGTAATACAAGGTGGGACGGAAAGACATACACATCCTTCATAAAAGGACCCCCACACTTGACATCACTAAACTGTGAGACAGAGGGAGGTAGGGGAGTTTGTTTCTAGAGGGATATAATCCGTGTACTACTATCCTGGGCTCAGTGTATACAGCCCCTATGGGTGCATACCGGGGGCCAATCAGGTGCTAGGAATCAGGTCACGAGGTTTTACATTGATTTACTAGCACAGACCTGGTGGGCATTCTGGAATCATTTTAATGGCATGTGGGGGGAGGGGGGGGGGGTTAATGTGGGTGTAATTACATATGGGAGGGGGTGACGTTTTGGATATTACAAGCCAAGACTCATGTAAGGGCAGACACTATACTGGATCAGGTGTTTAGAGAACAAAAAAAGTTCCATTTTGCGTCTAATCTACGAGGGTATACAGAGAGACCTCACTCCTGCTGGCTCTGGGTGACGCAGGGTGGGCTCTCCAATGACACCATGTAGGCAGTTTGGTAAAACTGTATTTTACCGGAAATTTCGAAAAAGACGGCAGTTAGCCTCACCTGTGCAGCGTTGCGGCATGTGTCTGCGCTATGACGATATGGGTGTTCGCTATAGGAAAATAAAGTGTGGGGGCAGAGGTGTGTGCCGAGTTACTCAGGGGCCCGCTCCCTCCCGGGGGGGGGGGTGCCGCTCCTACCTGCTGGGGTCTCTGCTCCGCCCGGCGCACCTTGCTCAGGTGTTGCTGCGAGGAGGCATTTCCTGGTAGCGCGTGCACCAGCGCTCAGATCTGGTTAACCTCGTCACTGCCAGAGAGGAGGGAACCAATCAATTAACCGTCACGCTGCCGGGCTACAACGCGCCGCCTGAGCAGGTGTGTGTGTTACTGCCTGACTGAAAAAGGCCCCCGGATTACAACTCGGATTACACCGGAGTAACAACGGATTACAATGGCCGAGCATCATGTGACATGCAGTCTCACAGTTAAGGAGCAAGCACTGGTCTATCCTGTGCAACCTGTGTCGCCCTTTTCCTACCAGACCAGTGGAACCAGTTTCCTGCTGGTGGGACCACTTTCCTGCCAGTTTGACCTGTAACCATTGAGCCCCGCAAAGTTCAGCCAAAAGAACGAAAAGCAATAAATTCAGAGTTTTGTGTTTGTTTCTGGGGGCCTGTGTTACTCTGTCATGTAGCTCTCATTATTATATTTTATCTTGGTTCAGGTTTGCTTTTGGGTATTTCTCTTGTAGGAATGCATAGAGTTGGGGGGAAAGGAATTGCAGTTTTAAGGCCAAAGTAGTTGAGCTGGAAACATTTCAAGCAGCTATATTGTCAGCTCGGCTACTTCGGCCTAAAATTTATTAAAAAAAATTCCACAAAATATACAGGATTATTCAGAGAGTGGTGAAAAGCAGGAGAATGACCTCTCTGAATAACCATGTGAATGCTTCAGTGTATCTCTCGAATTACAGCCCTGTGCCATGAATTGTAAAACGAAAGTCACATTATCAGGTCTACTCACTAAGGCCCCGTTCACACTGTGCGATTTGAAAGTCGCGCGACTTTCCTCGCGATTTTCATATTTGCGACATGGTGCGATAATGTCGCGCGACATCGCTGTTTTGTGCGATTTTTGCAAAGCACCACCAATACAAATTGCAGATAGCAAATCGCCAAAAAAAAGGGTCATGTACCAGCGACATGCTTCTTCGACGCGCGACATGCGACGTCGCACGGCAAGATGTGAACAGCTCCATTGAAATGCATTGGAGAAGCTACATAGTGCGACGTCGCGGCAAAATCAGCGCAATAAATCGCACAGTGTGAACGGGGCCTAAAGGTGAAACTCAGGAGAATTGGCAGAAGTGAAAATCCAGGTCAAAATAGCCAAAACAGAAAAATTGTCCCATTTATCTCACTTTCCAAATCAGCTACTTGCAGGGTTATTCAGAGAGCGGTGAAAAGCAGGAGAATGACTGGAGAATGGAAAATTCTAGGTCAAAATAGCCAAACCAGAAAAAGTCTCCCATTCAGCTCACTTTCCAAATCGGCTATTTTGACCTCAAATTTTCCATTCTCCAGTCATTCTCCTGCTTTTCACCGCTCTTTGAATAACCCTGTAAATCTAGATTGTTCCCTAATTCTCCTGAATTTTACCTTTACAGGTCCATTCAAAGAAAGGTGAAACTCGGGAGAATTGGCAGAAGTGAAAATTCTAAGCCAAAATAGCCAAACCAGAAAAATTCTCCCATTTATCTCACTTTACAAATCGGCTACTTGGTCTAGATTGTTCTCTTCTGTCAATTCTCCTGAGTTTCGCCTTTCTTTGAATAGACCTGTTGGTGAATAGACCTATATGAGTTCAGCTCTGGGCGGGCCAGACAGGGAGTCCATAAAATTCACTTCTTATCATTCACTAGGTAAAACAATGAAGTTGATGGCGGCTTCCTAGTCACCCAGCAGCCGCTTACTGATAAAAGTGCATTTCTACAACAAACTCACATGGTAAATAAAAAATGACGTTCGGCCCCCTGTCTGACAAATTATCTTGGTTTACTGGAATTGGATTATTTATTTTATTATTCAAAGGGTACTTTAAACGCCTCTGTTTTAACCATTTAAGGCCTGTGTCAGACGAAAGCAGTTATCACGTCCGTGTTGCCGCATAGTTTAACATCCGTCGTAGCATAGAATCATGAGCAACAGATACCCACACACGAAGTACGTGCGCACCGAACTATGCACACACAACGCATGTGGCAAACGGACGCAAGTTAGGCAAGAACGTAAAACCGCTACCTCGGACGCGCAGAGTGCGCCACGTCCGCGTAGCGTTCTGTGTGAGTGATGACACGAAGTCAGATGGAGCGCATTTGTGACGTCCAGCACCTTGACGCACATAAGGGCTTTTCATATCCTTTTCAAATTTTTATCATTTTTCATATTAATTTTATTTCCCACAATTCCCTTTTTTTCTACGTCCGTCAAGAAAAACGGATCGTGTGGTGTCTACAGTATCTTCCGTCAGTACGTCTGTCCGTTATGCACGCACGCAGAGTGCGCTCTGACTGCATTTGTCTGACTCTAGCCTAAGGCTGGTGTCAGACGAGCGTAGTGTTCACGTCCGTGATGGCGCCTAAAAGTACATCCGTGATACCATGACAGAAAGCCCATCGGAGCCCAACACACGAAGTACGTCCGCACTGAACTGCGGCCGCGGACGCAAGGCAGGCAAGAACATACAACCCCTAGAACGGCCGCACAAAGTGTGCTGCGTCCACAACGTCTGCATAGCTGTGTGTGTGAGTGATGGAACGTGGTCAGACGGACTGCATTTATACGTCCAGCATTTTTCACGGACAAAATGGTTTTGCCTTTTAATTTATTTTTCCTGCTACATTCGTCAAAATATACGTCAGTGAAAAAAAACGGACTGTGTGGCCACTACCGCGTCTTCCGTACTAACGTCGTCCGTACTGCACGGACATACAGTCCGTAGAAATCACGTTCGTCTGACCCTAGCCTAAGGTGTTAGTCAGACACACCGAAAGTTCGGTGCGTTCTTGTTCAGCGCACTTCCGCTGTTCAATTCGGCATTCACCGCAGCGTTCCTGAAGTGCGCCGAAGGGATCCACAGAATGCCACAGATTAACCCGCCAAACGCAGCCGCAAACCACCGAATGCAGCAGACATTCCGCCAAACTGACGGTAAAGAAGAAAAAAACGGCCAATTTTAAAAAAGGTGTTTAAAACCAAAAAAATGCCTTGAAATAATAAATAAGGTCCTATGAATAATAATAAAAAGGTCTGTTACAGATTTGTAAAAACAGCCATTAAAAAGATCAGAATCAAAACTTTCACTGAAAAAATCCAGAAAAATGCCTAAAAATGTTTGAAAAATAAATTAATAAAAAGACTTTCTGCTGCAAATAAATGGTTGAATAAAAACAAGAAATAATTTATACATTGCAAAAACCAATGGGATTTGCCTGTTTAAACCCATCGAACGAAAACACTGAAAATCTGGCCATTTTGCCAACTTTTTGCTGCTGTTTGGCATTCCCTGAATAAATTAACCATTACTTCTCTATGGGGAATTTCACTGCCGCCGAAAGTTGCCGAATTGCCCCGTATTTCAATGGCAATTCGCCAATATTTGGCAAAATGCCAGCTTTCTGAATAGCTAATCCTACAATGCTTAGCCACGCATAAGGGTGGTTGAGCAAGCATTTATTTATTTTATTTATTTATTTATAAAGGATTTTACCAGGAAGGATACATTGAGATTTCTCTCGTTTTCAAGTACGTCATGGGTTCAAGAACATTGAAATTTTACAGTTGTTACAGAAATACAAAGTAATACAATGCAAGATATTAAAAAAAAAAAAAAACACAAATATACAGATTAACAGAAAATAAATATGTAGGAAATGGTCACTTATGTTACATGTTTACAGGTGCATTCTGTATTGAGGTATGTTAGTAAGGAGCTCTTGAGTGACTTAAGACTGGTGGAAGATTTGATGGCGTCTGGGAGGTTATTCCATAATTGTGGTGCTCTGTAGGAAAATGAGGATCGAGTCACTTTCTTTTTGTATTGTGGTATTGCAAGTAAGGTGCTGGTCCTGGATCGGAGGTTATAGGATGAGGGAACTGCTGGTGGAAGCAGTAAGACCAATACAAACGCCGCAATCTACACAATAGAGGGAGCCCACAACTTCCAGCGCCGAGTCACCGTATATAGGGACGCCGACAATCCACCATCCTCATCCAGTGCATACAAGACGGGTCTCAGGCTGCTAGAAGAAATAATTTAATATGGGAAAAAGCCCAAAGGAAAAAAGTCGTGACGTTTCGGCCTCAAGCGGCCTTAATCATACATGCAGATTGAACCAGACACCTCTCTTTCAAACATGTATAAACCAATCCGATATCTTTCTCATTAATCAACAGGTGTATATGATTGTCCAATCTGTAACACGAATAGTGGTTCCTAGAAAGTGGATATGCAGAAACGAAAATAAATAAATAAGAAAGAAACAAGAAAAAAGGAAAAAAAGGAAAAAAAAAAAAAAAAAAAAAAGCAACAATACAGACAACCCATATAACAAAATGGGTATATTACCATATAGGAAAAGTTCATATACTAGCATATGAGGTTACAACACACCAAAATGGGGGCTCATAACTAATGAACTAAGGAAACTAAAGACGTCATGAAAATGAACATGCAGTCATATAAAGGATAAAATAACAGTTATACTTTTATACTTTGCAACAGGATAGGGCTCACTAATAACAGTGGTGAAGATTAAATTCCCTATTAAGGCCCCTAGGCCATAGTGTATCTAGTCTGTGTATCCAACGTTTTTCCTTTTGTTTTAACAATTTAATCCTATCTCCTCCTCGCCGTAGAACTGGGACATGGTCTATAATCTGAAATCTGAGTTGTGAGATGTTATGTGTGTGTGCCAAATAATGTTCCGGTACCGGCAAATTAATCCGGCCCGTCCTGATAGTAGACTTATGTTTAGACAAACGTTCTTTCATTTTGGTCGTGGTTTCACCCACATATAATAAGCCACAAGGGCACTTCAATACGTAAACCACAAACGATGATTCGCATGTGTAAAAATCCCGAATCCAAATTTTATCACCCGTATGAGGATGTAGCAAAAAGGCCCCCTTAATTACCGCATTACATGAGGAACAACCAAGGCATGGAAATGTGCCTTTTTTAGGAGTACCCAAAATTTTTTGCTGTTTTACCTTCAAAGGGCCAATGTCGGCTTTAATTAAATGGTCTCTAAGATTGCGATTACGTTTATATGCAAAGATGGGGGGATTATGAAAAAATGGAATCTCTCTGTAAGCTCTTTGTAAAATACCCCAATGTCTCCTAATAATGTTATTAATGCGTCCACTAGCTTGGCTATATTTACTGATAAACGGAATCCGTGTTTTATGTCGCTGTTTGGGTGTCCTTCCCGAGATCAGAGTGGTCCTATCTAGATTCTTAACCCTATGCAATTCCTGTTGAAGGAGAGGTGTGGGGTAACCCCGTTTTTTAAATTTATTAATCATAACTTCTAATCTATCTTTACGGGTCCTAGGATCTGATACATTCCTGGTCACTCTCAATAGTTGACTGCGTGGTAAGGATCTAAGTGTATTAGCCGGGTGGAAACTCCGAAAGTGTAACAAGCTATTTCTATCAGTGGGTTTAGTGAATAAGTCACTAGACAAACGATCTCCTTCTACAATGAGTGTGAGATCTAAAAAATCTATCTTCTCACGGCTGTGTGTCATAGTAAACTTAATATTCTCATTAACCACATTGATATCTGCAAAAAAGGTTTCTAACTCCTCTATACTGCCAAGCCAAATTCCAAATACATCATCAATATAGCGCCACCAAACGTGGACAAATCGAATGAAATACGGATGACTATATATGAAATTTCTTTCAAACGCATCCATAAAGAGGTTTGCATAGGCTGGCGCCATATTAGAGCCCATAGTGGTCCCCCTATGTTGTTTATAGACCATGTCCCCAAAGAGGAAGAGATTGTTAGACAAAACAAACTGCACCAGTTTCATTAGAAAAACCATTTGGATCTTAGAAAAAGTATTCTCACTAAGTGCCTCATTGACCGCGCGTAAACCTTCCTCATTAGGAATTGATGTATACAGACTGACCACATCCCAAGTAAACAAAATAACAGGTCTATCAAGAGACAAACTTTCCAAGCGATGCAAAACATCCTTACTATCCCAAATAAAAGACTTCGTCTTTACGACAAGAGGCTGGAGAATCCTATCAAGGAAGACCGAAATGGGCTGTAGCACGGAATCCGAGCTCGCCACTATCGGTCTCCCTGGAGGATTAACCAGGCTCTTATGGACCTTAGGCAACACATAAAAAACGGGCAAAATCCCATGATCCTTCTTAAGATATTGATGAAGGTCCGAGTCAATGACCCCCGTCTCAAGGGCCTCCTTCAGCATTGAGTCAATTTCTTTGTCTCGTTTGTAGACCGTGTCAAAGTCACTGACTAAATAAGTGTCCCTATCCTGCAATTGACGTTCCACTTCCCTTATGTAGTCTGCTTTGTTCATGATCACAATTGCACCCCTTTATCGGCTGACTTTATAATAATAGCTTTATTCTCTTGCAAATTCTGTAGTGCCTTGTGATCTTGATGTGTCATATTAAAAAATCGTGTCGTCCTGGGTTCCTCCAAAACCATATCAATATCTTGATAAATGAATTGTGTAAATGTCTCAATGGGGGGCGTAGTTGGTGGCATAAATACTTCTATTCCATAGTTCTAATTGTTTAGCGTCAAAGAGAGTATCGCTTTCCTGCACTATTGGAGCATCTTCCTTCTCATGAAAAAATACTTTCAACTTAATGGACCGGAGGAATCTTTCGATATCGACTCGCAAAGAGAATGAGTCGATATTACTATACGGACAGAAGGAAAGTCCCCTTCCCAATACCTGTTCTTCAATTGCTGTGAGTTGGTAATCCGAGATGTTAATCACTAATGACGACGTGTCGGATTGTACATTTTCGGATGGTACAATTTCTTCATGCGTGTTGGATTCTGTCTCACGTCTCCTCCTGCATCGCTTTCTCCTCCTCCGTCCATGCCTGGACGACCTACGGTCAAAAAAGAGGAGGCGGGGGCATGTGAAAACATTTGATCATCTGACGTTTCCAGCTCCGTGTCCGTGGACACATTTGTCGACATATTGCCTTTATCCCCTCTCTTATTAAAGCGGGGTATTTGTCGTGTTCTCTGTGGTTTCCCCATCCTAGGTAAATAAGAGGGTTCCCTCTGTGTCCACTTGTATACCCGTCCTTTAGAGTAATCCTCCAGATCTCTAGCAAATTTCAGTCTCTTCCTATTCTCTATCTCCAAACGCATGTCTTCCATTTTATTGTTTAATTCTACATGATACTGTCCTAGTGATTCTGCTGTAGTAATTTCTTTGAGTTGTTCATCTAGTACCATAATCTCTGTTTCCAACAATTTCATATCCTTCTGTAATTGTTCTATGGTCAATAGAATCAAATCAAATGAACATTTATTCAGTATCAGTTCGAATTTCTGGCAATATGCCAAGTCTTCTGAAAACAGAGTAGGTCTCAAGCGAATACGTAATCCCCGTGGGATTCTTTTTACTTTAAAATACTCAGTGAGTGTGACGCAATGTAATCTGTGGCTCACCAACCTCCCCTTCTTTTTTTCAAATTGTGCTTTAATTGTTACCTCTCCCGGGCAGCTTAGAAAGCACTCTTCTGTGGTGGAGGACCCCACAATCCGCACTGCATCCTCCGCAGTATAGGAAAACACTCCTTCGGGAATAGATGCTTCCTCTCCCATCATCATCCGCTTAACGTACCCGCGAGTGTGTCTCCACTCGTATCACTTCCGGGTACCGGGGCTCTACCACGTGATTGCGGCTACGGCAAGCAGTAAGACCAATACAAACGCCGCAATCTACACAATAGAGGGAGCCCACAACTTCCAGCGCCGAGTCACCGTGTTCTGCCCTCACAGTGTGTCTGAGGCACAAAGCTTGGCAGACAGCTAACATAATAAAAATCTGGAAGCAGGATTGAAGAAAAGTCTTTACTGAACTTTATTTGTATCTTTACTTTTCAGATCTTTAAACTTTGTAAAACTGTGGAAAATACGGAATTATGACAATATATTAGTCTAGGAATGCAAATCTACACAAATAAGTGACAGGCATGCTACCTAGATGTAAATTACTGGCTAACAGAAGTTTAACTTAATGTGAAGACAATCAAACACTACTAAACTAATCTAACAGTGCTTTGAGTTGCTAAAAATATATACATAACTAAAAACATGAAGGTTCTACTTACAGACTTATAAACAGAAGGCCTGAGTAACAGAACTGTGGAGCTTGCTTTCTGCTTGACTCACTGGTAGCTATGCTGGTTGAATCTGGCTCTACCAGGAAGTAACTGTACTGCATGGCATCAGTAATGGCCGCTCAATTAAAGAAACAGTACTCTAATAAACTAAATGCTTAGAAATTTTTGAGTGACAGAACACTCCCCACTTTGGATGATAACATTATGCAACTATGTATCCTTTTTGAGAAGTAAGACAACTTCAGAAACAGGCCTAAAATAAACTTTTGGAGTACCTTCCTTCATGACTTTAATTTCTACCTTTCTAACTTTGTTGTCAACACTAGGTACAACTTTGATAATAAGTCCAACAGGCCATTCATTTCTATGAACTTGAGTGTCTTTCAGTAAGACAACGTCTCCGACTTGTAAGTTAGGCTTGTCAGCTTGCCATTTCCTGCGTGGCTGGAGCGTCACTAAATATTCCTGTCTCCATCGTCTCCAGAATGTGTCTGCAAGACTCTGCACTTGCTTCCACTGCTTGGTATGAAGATCTTTGAGTTCAAAATCTCCAGGAGGTGCCGTTGTTGTTTTGACTTTCAGAGTCAGAAGCATCGCGGGTGTCAATACTTCTGGCATTTCAGGATCTGTGGATACTGGAACTAAAGGTCGAGCGTTCATGATGGCCATGACTTCAGCCATGAGTGTGGTCAGGACTTCATGTGTAAGACGTGTAGAGGTAGCTTTTAGAAGCAAGGAATCTAGAATACGCCGAGCGACTCCGATCATCCTTTCCCAAGCTCCTCCCATATGTGATGCATGCGGAGGATTAAAGGTCCAAATACATCCTTGTTCTTGAAGGTAAGTATCCATCTCAGAGCCTTCCGTGTTAATCTTCAGTTCCTTGCAAGCTCCTACAAAGTTCGTACCACAGTCAGAGCGAAGTTGCTTTACGGGTCCTCGGATAGAAATAAATCTTCTCAGGGCATTGATGAAGCTTGACGTAGACAAGGACTCAATCACTTCTATGTGTGCTGCTCTAGTGCTCATACAAAAAAACAGAACGGCCCAACGCTTACTCCCTGTGCTGTGTCCTCTGGTCCGACGAAAGGAGACGTTCCAAGGACCAAAGACATCTAATCCAACATGCGTGAATGGTGGTTCCGAAGTAAGTCTATCTATGGGTAAGTCTGACATCTTTTGTTCTTCAAGTTTTCCTCTAATTTTTCTACAAATTACACATTTATGAATTACATTGGAGATTAGTCGTTTACCTCCTATAATCCAGAATCCAGATGACCGGACTGCTCCTTCAGTGAAGTGGCGTCCTTGATGACCAATTTGTTCATGATAATGTCTTATCAATAGCAACGAAAGGTGATGGTTCTTGGGTATGATGTAGGGATGTTTCTCCTCAATAGTTATGTCACTTGCTGACATACGACCTCCAATTTTCATGACTCCGTTTTCATCCAAGATAGGGTTCAGTTTTCTAAGTGAACTATGTTTGGGGAGCTCTTCTCTTTTAGTAAGACACTTGATGTCTTCTTTGAAAACTTCTTGTTGTACACATCTGATAATGTTGATTTTAGCTTGTACGAGATGATTGTCATCACACTTGTCAGTGTTTGTAGCTCTGCAGAAAGATTTGGCTAAAGTAATAAGTTTTGCTACTGCTCGAGTAAGTGACTTCCAACTTGAGAATCTTTCAAACCTGTACGTGCCTAGACTACCTCCGGTAGATTTAGTAATTAACGCTGTGACTTGTGGTCGTATTTCCTTGTCATCATCTGGTTCTATAAGTTCAAAGGTCTCTGACTGAGCACTCTCTCCTTTCTCTCTCCTGTTTAGAAAGGGTGGACCTGAGAACCAGTTAGTGTGTTGTAGGGCAGATGCTGTTATAGGTCTAGTCCCGTGGTCAGCTGGATTTTTATCTGTACTGATGTAATGCCACTGTTCTGGATGGGTGGACTTCCTAATGCGGGTCACTCTGTTCAGAGTGCATTGCATGGAAAGGAGACGCTTCATTGCTTGTCTTCTGTTATTCGGGAGGTGACATCGTGGTAAACGGAAAGGTAAAGGAGCTACCCAGTTGTTTGATTCATCTATGAAGACTTCTTTGCTCATGATCTCAAGGAAGAGGTTATCTTCCACAGATAATGCTTGTTTCTCATCACTTTGTGTTCTTTCGAACACCTTGCACCCTAATCTATCTGTATCTTCTGTTGAAGCTGTTGTCGCCATGTAGACCTGATGCTTCTGGTGTTGCTTCGAGAGGACTAGTCTCTCTTTGATTTGCATGTTGTTTGTACAAGGGCTCAAACATGACGTGCGTCCATTTTGCAACAGGTTCGTTTTGTAGACATTCACTTTTGTTGGCTTGTGAACTCCGTCCAGACACGCGTCACCAATGATAACCCATCCAAGGTCGAGACGTTGCGCAAATGGTGCGTTGTGTAGCCCATTGTACTGTTCCCTAACCTTGTGTACTCTCAGTATGTCTCTTCCAAGTAGGAGGAGGATTGCAGAGTCTGGGTCAAGTATTGGTATCTTTTCTGCTATTTGTCTCAGATGAGGATGTCGACGTGCAATTTCGGGCGTGGGGATCTCTGATCTATCATCTGGTATCGTATCGCATTCTATGAGAGTTGGGAGGGACAACTGTGTTTTTCCATCTATTGACTCGATGATATAGTTGGTTGCTCTTCTCCCTGATGTCTCTATAATACCTGAGCAAGTCTTCAAGGTATATGAAACCGGATTTCCACTATCGTTGAAGATGTTGAAAAACTCTGTTCTGGCCAAAGACCTGTTGCTCTGCTCATCTAATACTGCATACATTCTCACAGTTTTCTCTCTCTGACCTTCAGGATATACTTTTACTAAACATATCTTTGAGCATGATCTAGGACTAAATGTCTTTGTGCAGATCTCTGTACACGTTGACGTTATTGCTGGTGCTACGTCCTCTTTTTGCTCCCCACCATGATCTTCTTGGGTGGTTACGTTCTCCTCTGCCCATGGTGCTGGGCCTGGATGCATTGCAGAAAGATGCTTGTCACTGTGGCATTCTCTGCATTGTATTGCTGTCCTACAATCTTTTGCGAGATGTTGAGTTGAAGCACAGCATCTGAAGCAGATGTAATGGTCTTTAAGATAGGACTTACGTTCTTCGATTGTCTTGATCCTGAAACCGCGACATTTTTTCAGAGGATGAGGTTTGTTGTGTATCGGACACTGATCGTCTGGATCTTCAATTTTCTTTTCTGCGATTCTATTGTTGACGTATTCAGACTCAGGTGGTACTTCTGTCTTCCGTACAGACACCGTTGTCCTTGATTCCCTGTTCGGCTGCAGTGATTCTGTTCTGCTATAGTTTGGGTTTCCCAGGTTCAAAAAGGCAAAGCTTGGGTCATTGCGGGTTTTCGCTTGGTTCGTTATGAACTTAGTGAAGAAGGAGAAAGGTGGAAATGCCACTTGATAGCATTCTTTGTATTTTGACGCTGCTGTAACCCATCTTTCTTGCAAGTTGTAAGGAAGCTTCACTATTATAGGGTTGACCCCACGTGCAGTGTCTAGATATGAGAGACCTGGTAGGTGTCCACCATTTTTTGCTGATTCCATCTCCAGGAGTATGTCTCCAAGCTCTCTTAACTTCTGATTGTCTTTGTTTGTTACTTTTGGGAAATTTTCAATTTTCTTCAGGAGTGCATCTTCAATTACTTCTGGTGATCCATAACCTTCCTCCAATCTCTGCCACACCATAGCGAGTCCTGTTGTTGCGTTGTGAGCGTGTACGGACCTAATTCTTTTGGCTTGTTCGGAAGATTCTGGTCCGAGCCATTTAGAGAGTAGATCTAGTTTTTCTCTGTCTGTCATGTTTAAGTCTTGGGTGCTGCTAAGGAAAGATGACTTCCAGGCCCAATAATTTTCAGGACGGTCGTCAAACTTCAGGAGACCGGAACTCACCATTTCACGGCGTATCAGGTACTTCGTTACATCTGAAATTCCAGCTGCCTCAGGTGAACGTACTCTGGGAACAGACCCCGGGCTTGGCTGTGGCTGATAGGACGGTGGGGTTGTTAGGTCAGGCTTGATCTGGTTATATGGTGTGTTTTCCTCATTGTAAATAACTCTCCTATAGCCCACATTGGTGTGTGCCTGGGTAGGAATCGTGTCGTTATTGATTTGATGTCTGGAAGAGCTGGCTAACTGGTCTTTGGGTTCGTAAACATTTGGCTTGTCGTGTTGGAACTCTGTTTTGGCTTTGCAGACTTTAGGTGATTCTAGGTAGCCGTCTGCTAGAGGGGCTTTTGATAGTTTTAATGCATTGTCAGTTTGTTGATCGGTGTACACGGTTGTGTGTAACTGAACATACTCCCTGGTACGATGAATTGCACTGAGAGGTGTCACCTGTTCTTCTATGACAGGGAATGTTTCTTGATACTCTTCTTCTGCCGCATTCATGAGAACTTCAGCTTCTGCTACTGCTTTCATGAGAACTTCAGCTTCTGCTGCTGCTGCTGAAGCTGCTTTCTCGTGTTGAAGAATATGTAGAGATGCTTTTAACTCTGCTTTTCTTCTAGTAGTTTCAGCTTCATTCTTATGCTGTTCTTCCTCTATGTAGCCCTGTTCTCTTATCATTTCAGCTTCGCGTATTGCATAGGCAGCCATTGCATATGCTTTTTCTGCTTTTGCACGTGCCTTGATGGCAGCAGCACTCGCCGTCGACAGGTTGGAGCAGATTGAGTGTCTTGAACTAGTGTGTTTGGACCTGGCAGTTTTAGCACTAGCTGATGTCAGATCTGATTTACTAGAGACTGTGGAGCTTGTGCACCGTGACCTGGTCTTTGGTGTGCTGAGTGTGCTTTGCTCTGCATCTGAAAGCTGAGGAATGGCTGGAGTAGCATGCTGTTCTGTGTGCTGCATGGTGAGACAGATTACTACTTTGCAGGATGCTTGAGGAAGTTAGAGATAGATGTGTAGAAAGAATCCACTTTTCTTTTGATTAGGTCTGCTGTGTATAAAGTCTTTTTACTGTTCTGCCCTCACAGTGTGTCTGAGGCACAAAGCTTGGCAGACAGCTAACATAATAAAAATCTGGAAGCAGGATTGAAGAAAAGTCTTTACTGAACTTTATTTGTATCTTTACTTTTCAGATCTTTAAACTTTGTAAAACTGTGGAAAATACGGAATTATGGCAATATATTAGTCTAGGAATGCAAATCTACACAAATAAGTGACAGGCATGCTACCTAGATGTAAATTACTGGCTAACAGAAGTTTAACTTAATGTGAAGACAATCAAACACTACTAAACTAATCTAACAGTGCTTTGAGTTGCTAAAAATATATACATAACTAAAAACATGAAGGTTCTACTTACAGACTTATAAACAGAAGGCCTGAGTAACAGAACTGTGGAGCTTGCTTTCTGCTTGACTCACTGGTAGCTATGCTGGTTGAATCTGGCTCTACCAGGAAGTAACTGTACTGCATGGCATCAGTAATGGCCGCTCAATTAAAGAAACAGTACTCTAATAAACTAAATGCTTAGAAATTTTTGAGTGACAGAACACACCGTATATAGGGACGCCGACAATCCACCATCCTCATCCAGTGCATACAAGACGGGTCTCAGGCTGCTAGAAGAAATAATTTAATATGGGAAAAAGCCCAAAGGAAAAAAGTCGTGACGTTTCGGCCTCAAGCGGCCTTAATCATACATGCAGATTGAACCAGACACCTCTCTTTCAAACATGTATAAACCAATCCGATATCTTTCTCATTAATCAACAGGTGTATATGATTGTCCAATCTGTAACACGAATAGTGGTTCCTAGAAAGTGGATATGCAGAAACGAAAATAAATAAATAAGAAAGAAACAAGAAAAAAGGAAAAAAAGGAAAAAAAAAAAAAAAAAAAAGCAACAATACAGACAACCCATATAACAAAATGGGTATATTACCATATAGGAAAAGTTCATATACTAGCATATGAGGTTACAACACACCAAAATGGGGGCTCATAACTAATGAACTAAGGAAACTAAAGACGTCATGAAAATGAACATGCAGTCATATAAAGGATAAAATAACAGTTATACTTTTATACTTTGCAACAGGATAGGGCTCACTAATAACAGTGGTGAAGATTAAATTCCCTATTAAGGCCCCTAGGCCATAGTGTATCTAGTCTGTGTATCCAACGTTTTTCCTTTTGTTTTAACAATTTAATCCTATCTCTCCTCGCCGTAGAACTGGGACATGGTCTATAATCTGAAATCTGAGTTGTGAGACGTTATGTGTGTGTGCCAAATAATGTTCCGGTACCGGCAAATCAATCCGGCCCGTCCTGATAGTAGACTTATGTTTAGACAAACGTTCTTTCATTTTGGTCGTGGTTTCACCCACATATAATAAGCCACAAGGGCACTTCAATACGTAAACCACAAACGATGATTCGCATGTGTAAAAATCCCGAATCCAAATTTTATCACCCGTATGAGGATGTAGCAAAAAGTCCCCCTTAATTACCGCATTACATGAGGAACAACCAAGGCATGGAAATGTGCCTTTTTTAGGAGTACCCAAAATTTTTTGCTGTTTTACCTTCAAAGGGCCAATGTCGGCTTTAATTAAATGGTCTCTAAGATTGCGATTACGTTTATATGCAAAGATGGGGGGATTATGAAAAAATGGAATCTCAAGGCACTACAGAATTTGCAAGAGAATAAAGCTATTATTATAAAGTCAGCCGATAAAGGGGGTGCAATTGTGATCATGAACAAAGCAGACTACATAAGGGGAGTGGAACGTCAATTGCAGGATAGGGACACTTATTTAGTCAGTGACTTTGACACAGTCTACAAACGAGACAAAGAAATTGACTCAATGCTGAAGGAGGCCCTTGAGACGGGGGTCATTGACTCGGACCTTCATCAATATCTTAAGAAGGATCATGGGATTTTGCCCGTTTTTTATGTGTTGCCTAAGGTCCATAAGAGCCTGGTTAATCCTCCAGGGAGACCGATAGTGGCGAGCTCGGATTCCGTGCTACAGCCCATTTCGGTCTTCCTTGATAGGATTCTCCAGCCTCTTGTCGTAAAGACGAAGTCTTTTATTTGGGATAGTAAGGATGTTTTGCATCGCTTGGAAAGTTTGTCTCTTGATAGACCTGTTATTTTGTTTACTTGGGATGTGGTCAGTCTGTATACATCAATTCCTAATGAGGAAGGTTTACGCGCGGTCAATGAGGCACTTAGTGAGAATACTTTTTCTGAGATCCAAATGGTTTTTCTAATGAAACTGGTGCAGTTTGTTTTGTCTAACAATCTCTTCCTCTTTGGGGACATGGTCTATAAACAACATAGGGGGACCACTATGGGCTCTAATATGGCGCCAGCCTATGCAAACCTCTTTATGGATGCGTTTGAAAGAAATTTCATATATAGTCATCCGTATTTCATTCGATTTGTCCACGTTTGGTGGCGCTATATTGATGATGTATTTGGAATTTGGCTTGGCAGTATAGAGGAGTTAGAAACCTTTTTTGCAGATATCAATGTGGTTAATGAGAATATTAAGTTTACTATGACACACAGCCGTGAGAAGATAGATTTTTTAGATCTCACACTCATTGTAGAAGGAGATCGTTTGTCTAGTGACTTATTCACTAAACCCACTGATAGAAATAGCTTGTTACACTTTCGGAGTTTCCACCCGGCTAATACACTTAGATCCTTACCACGCAGTCAACTATTGAGAGTGACCAGGAATGTATCAGATCCTAGGACCCGTAAAGATAGATTAGAAGTTATGATTAATAAATTTAAAAAACGGGGTTACCCCACACCTCTCCTTCAACAGGAATTGCATAGGGTTAATAATCTAGATAGGACCACTCTGATCTCGGGAAGGACACCCAAACAGCGACATAAAACACGGATTCCGTTTATCAGTAAATATAGCCAAGCTAGTGGACGCATTAATAACATTATTAGGAGACATTGGGGTATTTTACAAAGAGCTTACAGAGAGATTCCATTTTTTCATAATCCCCCCATCTTTGCATATAAACGTAATCGCAATCTTAGAGACCATTTAATTAAAGCCGACATTGGCCCTTTGAAGGTAAAACAGCAAAAATTTTTGGGTACTCCTAAAAAAGGCACATTTCCATGCCTTGGTTGTTCCTCATGTAATGCGGTAATTAAGGGGGACTTTTTGCTACATCCTCATACGGGTGATAAAATTTGGATTCGGGATTTTTACACATGCGAATCATCGTTTGTGGTTTACGTATTGAAGTGCCCTTGTGGCTTATTATATGTGGGTGAAACCACGACCAAAATGAAAGAACGTTTGTCTAAACATAAGTCTACTATCAGGACGGGCCGGATTGATTTGCCGGTACCGGAACATTATTTGGCACACACACATAACGTCTCACAACTCAGATATCAGATTATAGACCATGTCCCAGTTCTACGGCGAGGAGGAGATAGGATTAAATTGTTAAAACAAAAGGAAAAACGTTGGATACACAGACTAGATACACTATGGCCTAGGGGCCTTAATAGGGAATTTAATCTTCACCACTGTTATTAGTGAGCCCTATCCTGTTGCAAAGTATAAAAGTATAACTGTTATTTTATCCTTTATATGACTGCATGTTCATTTTCATGACGTCTTTAGTTTCCTTAGTTCATTAGTTATGAGCCCCCATTTTGGTGTGTTGTAACCTCATATGCTAGTATATGAACTTTTCCTATATGGTAATATACCCATTTTGTTATATGGGTTGTCTGTATTGTTGCTTTTTTTTTTTTTTTTCCTTTTTTCTTGTTTCTTTCTTATTTATTTATTTTCGTTTCTGCATATCCACTTTCTAGGAACCACTATTCGTGTTACAGATTGGACAATCATATACACCTGTTGATTAATGAGAAAGATATCGGATTGGTTTATACATGTTTGAAAGAGAGGTGTCTGGTTCAATCTGCATGTATGATTAAGGCCGCTTGAGGCCGAAACGTCACGACTTTTTTCCTTTGGGCTTTTTCCCATATTAAATTATTTCTTCTAGCAGCCTGAGACCCGTCTTGTATGCACTGCTGGTGGAAGCAGTCTGTTCAGGTAGGGTACAAGAAAAAAATTGGTGCAGGGTACTTAGCTTTTCAAGGTCGGGTCCGCTCCTCATGGAGGTATTCCCACTCTCCTCAAGACAAAGTCACAAGATAAACTGTTGAGGAGCTTTAGATCCTTATTTCTCCTGGGTGGGATAACCCCAGTTGGAAGACAATAATCAGACGCTCTGTACCTTAATGGTAGATACATTGATTATTTTTGCTTTTTATTTGATTTATCGCCCTTGTAGAAGTCTTAGGACGAAACGCGTTGGGCATTTTATGATTATATATACAATAAATTTTTATTAATTTATTTACCTTCCCGATCTGATCATTCTATCTGATTTTGGTGAACATCTACCATTAAGGTACAGAGCGTCTGATTATTGTCTTCCAATTGGGGTTATCCCACCCAGGATAAATAAGGATCTAAAGCTCCTCAACAGTTTATCTTGTTCAGGTAGGGTGGCAGCTTCCCAGAAAAGCTCTTAAACACCAGGTTGGAAAGGTGAAGGGTGCGTTTAGACTCCAGCGACGGCCAGTTTAGCTCTTTTAACATGTCACAATGGTGGGTTATGTAGTTACATTGTAGTGCAAAGCGCAGCATGAGTTATACAATGTGGTAAGTTTCTGAAGGTGTGTTTGTGGGGCAGCTGCATACACTACATCTCCGTAATCAATAGCCGGCATAAGCATTTGTTGCACAATCTGCTTTCTTACCGCGGGGCTCAGGCAGGATTTGTTTCTGTACAGGGCACCTAGTTTGGGGTAAATTTTAGATGAGAGTTTTTCTATGTGGGGGCCAAAGGATAGATTTGGGTTTAACCACATACCTAGATATTTGAGAGAAGTGACTGTGGTCAGCGTACCATTTGATTTTGTCCTGACACCTAGATGGGGTGTTTGCAATTTGTGTAGTTTAGGTGCTGTTCCAAAGAGCATTATTACCGTTTTGTCAGTATTTAAAAAAAAGTTTGTTGTGTTTGATCCACTTTTCTACCTCTGTGAATTGTTCTTGCAGCACTCCAGTTGTGGGAGAGTTGGTTTGCTGGTATAGATTACGGTGTCATCTGCGTACACGTGTGCAGTTGAGGCTTGGCAGATGTTAGGCAGATCATTTATGAATATTGTGAATAGCAGGGGGCCGAGTTCCCCTGGTACAGACTAAACCTAATCCCAGACCTAGACTGTGCAGTTGAATACTTTCAGTCTGAGCTCCTGCAAGTCTGGAATTCCCATGCCCCGCTCCATAAAGTGCGAGTAAAAGGGACCCATCTCCCCTGGGTTACAGCTGATCTTACACTAATGTACCAGCTTAGAGATTCACTGTGGTCAAATTTCAAGAGTACTGGTTCCATGAACGATCACTACGAATACCGAAAATGCCGGAATGAAGGCACAAAGCAAACAAAAATGGCTAAAGTTCATTACTTCAATGAAAATCGAAACAATAACATATCAAACCCTAGAAACTTTTGGAGAACCATAAGTAACATACAAGCACCCCCAGTCCACTCCCAGCCAGCTGCTTTCAAAGTAAACAACCAAACCCTGCAACACCCCTTAGATGTAGCAAATGCCTTTAATGATTATTTTGTTGGACGTGCCACCACTTTGATTGCCAAGCTAGGAAATGACATGCAATCAGAGAGGCCTCATGCAGGTCAGGCCCCTCCAACTGTGCAAAGTCCGTGTATCAGACAGGAATTCAGTTTTAGACCAGTAGCTGTCAGTGTCGTTACTAAACTTCTCCGTAAGCAAAAAATTAAATACCAGTCTGGACCTGATCAAATACCAGCAATGCTGCTGAAAATCAGTGCGCCAGCAATTGCAAATCCTGTCGCAAGCCTAATCAATGAATCACTGGCGACTGGATACATACCCAAACTCTGGAAGACTGCGAGAGTGGTACCTATCCATAAAAGTGGTGACAGTACTTTGGTATCCAACTACCGTCCGATATCTTTGCTCCCTGTAATGTCAAAAATTTTGGAAAAATGCGTCCACACAATCACGTGATTATTATCAATATTGGAACTACTTAACCCCGGATCAATCAGGCTTTCGTCCAGATCACTCAACTACAACCGCCCTTTTAAAAGTCTGCAATGATATCCAAGCTGGGATGGAACAAGGAAGCCTAACTGGAGCCATCTTCCTTGATTTTGCCAAGGCCTTTGACACAGTAGACCATGGCATCTTGTTAGAAAAACGTAAAAACTCTGGCATTGGTGATCGCACGCTAACCTGGTTTCAATCATATGTATCCGACCAATCACAATATGTGTCAATTTCTGGCAGCTCCTCCCTCCCCCTCCCAGTCACGTGCGGTGTACCCCAAGGCTCAATACTAGGCCCCCTGCTATTCACAATATTCATAAATGATCTGCCCAACGTCTGCAAAGCCTCAACTGTACATATGTACGCAGACGACACCATAATCTATACCAGCAAACCAAATCTCCCGCAGCTGGAGGCCGTGCTGCAAGACCAATTCAAAGAGGTAGAAAAGTGGATCAAACACAACAAACTTTTTTTAAATACTGACAAAACTGTAACGATGCTCTTTGGAACAGCATCTAAACTACACAAATTGCAAAATCCGCATCTATGTGTTGGGACAAAATCAAATGGCACGTTGACCACAGTCACTTCTCTCAAATATCTAGGTATGTGGTTGGACCCTAATCTATCCTTTGTCCCCCACATCGAAAAACTCTCATCTAAACTTTACCCCAAACTAGGTGCCCTGTACAGAAACAAATCCTGCCTGAGTCCCGCGGTAAGAAAGCAGATTGTACAACAAATGCTTATGCCGACTATTGATTACGGAGATGTAGTGTATGCAGCCGCCCCGCAAACACACCTTCAGAAACTTACTACATTGTATAACTCATTCTGCCGCTTTGCATTACAATGTAACTACATGACCCACCATTGTGACATGTTAAAAGAGCTAAACTTGCCATCCCTGGAGTCTAAACGCACCCATCACCTTTCCAGCCTGGTGTTTAAGAGCATTTCTGGGAAGTTGCCACCCTACCTGAATAGACTGCTTCCCCCAGCAGTTCCCTCATCCTATAACCTCCGATCCAGGACCAGCACCTTACTTGCAATACCACAATACAAAAAGACAGTGGCTCGATCCTCATTTTCCTACAGAGCACCACAATTATGGAATAACCTCCCAGACGCCATCAAATCTTCCCCTTGTCTTAAGTCACTCAAGAGCTCCTTACTAACACACCTCAATACGGAATGCACCTGTAAACATTGTTGGGATTATTATCTCTGCACGTGACTAGAACATGTCGATATTTATATTCAATAAGAAACTTATACGAGACACAAATGTCAATTGTTTATATTTCCTAGAAATTCTCCTAAATTCTTTTAATTGTCTGTGTTTTGCTTTGAAGAATACACTAATCAATAATCGGATAAAAATATATATATTTATTACGTATACAAAAAAGTTTCGAATCTCATATCATAAACAAAGATTTATAAACAACCACAAAATCCATCCATCAGCACATAGACACTAGCATCCCAATATATGTATCACCTGTTAGTAACTGCATATATGATTAATATTTATTTATAAAGGATTTTACCAGGAAGGATACATTGAGATTTCTCTCGTTTTCAAGTATGTATTGGGTTCGAGAACATTGAGTGGTTACAGAAATACAAAATAGTAAAATGCAAGATATTAACACAAGACCAAATATACAGATTAACAGAAAAATAAATATGGAGGAAATAAAGTCATTATTAGGGATGCACCGATACCGATACTAGTATCGGTATCGGGGCCGATATTGCCGTTTGCACGAGTACTTGTTACTCGTGCAAATGGCCCGATACATCCCGCCGATACCGGAAGCCGGCGCTGGGCCGGCTTGCCGGTATCCGCGGGGCTGGGGAAGCTGGCCACGTGCATGTAAAGCACGCGGCCAGCGTTCCCCTCCGGCGCGCCAAATACTCACCCTTCCTGAAGTTCCGGTCGCTGGGCAGTGATGCGGTCACGTGGCCGCCGGGCGCATCTGTGACGCTGCCTCTCGGCTGGAGGCAGCGTCACAGATGCGCCCGGCGGCCACGTGACCGCATCACTGCCCAGCGACCGGAACTTCAGGAAGGGTGAGTATTTGGCGCGCCGGAGGGGAACGCTGGCCGCGTGCTTTACATGCACGCGGCCAGCGTTCGAGCTGGGTGTAAATCCATGAGACCTGGGGGCCAATAACATGAGACCTGGGGGCAATAACATGAGACCTGGGGGCCAATCCATGAGACCTGGGGGCCAATAACATGAGACCTGGGGGCCAATAACATGAGACCTGGGGGCCAATCCATGAGACCTGGGGGCCAATAACATGAGACCTGGGGGCCAATAACATGAGACCTGGGGGCCAATAACATGAGACCTGGGGGCCAATAACATGAGACCTGGGGGCAAATCCATGAGACCTGGGGGCCAATAACATGAGACCTGGGGGCCAATAACATGAGACCTGGGGGCCAATCCATGAGACCTGGGGGCCAATAACATGAGACCTGGGGGCCAATAACATGAGACCTGGGGGCAATAACATGAGACCTGGGGGCCAATAACATGAGACCTGGGGGCAAATCCATGAGACCTGGGGGCAAATCCATGAGACCTGGGGACCAATCCATGAGACCTGGGGGCAAATGCATGAGACCTGGGGGCAAATGCATGAGACCTGGGGGCAAATGCATGAGACCTGGGGGACATATCCATCAGAGTTGGGGCAAATCCAAGAGACCTGGGGGACATATCCATCAGAGTTGGGGCAAATCCATGTGAGCTGGGGGCAAATCCATGTGAGCTGGGGGCAAATCCATGTGAGCTGGGGGCAAATCCATGTGAGCTGCGGTCAATCTCATATAAATTTTTATGAGGTCTGTTCCTATTGGAAAGCGTCACATGACATTAAATAAAAGTATCGGTACTCGGTATCGGTGAGTACTTTTAAAAAGTATCGGTACTCGTACTCGGTCTTAAAAAAGTGGTATCGGTGCATCCCTAGTCATTATGTTACATGTTTACAGGTGCATTTCGTATTGAGGTATGTTAATAGGGAAGTCTTAAGGGACTTTAGACTGGGGGAAGATTTGACGGTGTCTGGGAGGTTATTCCATATTTGCGGTCCCTCTGTAGGAAAATAAGGATCGAGCCATTTTCTTTTTGTATTGCGGTATTGCAAGGTATTGCAATATCATTTACCTTATCAGTTAGTAACTATACACAAATGGTTAACAAACATTTCTGCTTAATGAAACAATTAACATGGATTTCCCAGCAAACCAATGTTTAACAAGCTACTGTAGATCTTGTAGAGATATATGTATCTCTCTATGCTACGTGGATCAACAAAAGATGAGCTATCACTTATTCTATTTTTAGAATGATAAGTAATAAAAACGTATTTAGTGAATCCTCCCCTAATATCGAGAATTAAGCTTCTAATCTTCTGCTTTTTATTTTGTAGTTATATAGTTCCTTGCTTATTAATTTCAATCACAGTAATTTCCAAATTCAATGTATATATATCGGTATATCAATCTTACAACAATTTCTTTAGGATAATTCCTTATATCCGATTCTTCTTCCTATCTCTATCTGCAGATATAGAAATATTTTGAAGACTCTAGATCTAACAGTAGTCTGAGAAATCTCAGTCTATCTGTTGCAAGAAATACTCCAAATATATATAATTTATTAACCTTAAATTTGCTCTCTCATACATTACCTCCAATCTGGATTAAATGAGTTACTGCCTTGGAATATTCTTTGATTGTTTTGGAATATGTGAAAATTATCAATGTCAGATAATCAATGCATGTGAGTTAGAGATGTGGTGTGAAATCTTGAGTGCATTGTGTCCTGGGATGGTCTGCTAGCGATGGTCTGCCTACGATGGTCTGCTTGCGTGAATGCCTGTCTGAATGCCTTGTAACGAACAGTGCGGCTCCAATTATAGTCAATTTGACGTCACTAACAATCTATTCTCTATATTAAATATAACATTTACTATACCTCAAGAGGGCAGTGTTGCACTTCTAATTAATTCCACCATTTAATTTTAATATCTCTTATCTAAAGTCAAGAGATCAATCTGACTTACAAAGACCCTATTTTCAGTCTTAGACTTTGAGTCTATCCTGTCAAAATTAGATTAATAATCTCCACTCCTCTCAAAGTTTTTACTAAATCTCTTTATCAGTTGAATTCCTTTCTCTGTTAAAATCACAGAATCTATTCTTCAGTAATTATACTATTTACCAATTCTACACTCTACAATATTTATTGGAGCATCTATTTTCTACTGTAAATATAATAAAATATACCTTGACTATGAGAATATACAGTTGTGTTCAAAATTATTCAACCCCCAATGCTGTAAAGGATTTTAGGGAATTTAGTGTACATTTGTAATTGTATTCAGAATGAAATCCTACAAGGACTTTTTAAAGAACCATATGCAACTAAAATGACATCAATTGGTTTTGTAATACAGTAGTAAATGTTTCTTTTGTGAATTCTTCATTGACACAATTATTCAACCCCTTAAAGACTACCACTCTGAAGAACAGAGGTTCATTCAAGTGTTTTCAATCAGGTATTGAAAACACCTGTGGATGTCACGAAGCAGCAATAAAGCATAATAAGCACCAATTAGGCAGCTTTAAAATGACTGTGATACTCAGCTCCTTCTAGACATTTACTGGTGTGGTTACAAACATGGTGAAGTCAAGAGAATGGTCCAGGAAGACAAGAGAAGAGGTGATTACTCTTCACAGGAAGGGCAATGGCTATAAGAAGATTGCAAAGATGTTAAACATACCAAGAGGAAGCATCATTTGCAAATTCAAGGCAAAGGGCACTGTTGAAACACTACCTGGTCGTGGCAGAAAGAAGATGCTGACTTCGACTGCTGTGTGCTACCTGTAGCGTAGAGTGGAGAAAAGTCCCCGTGTGACTGCTGAGGAACTGAGAAAAGATTTGTCAGATGTGGGTACTGAAGTTTCAGCTCAGACAATACGGCGCACACTGCGTAATGAAGGCCTCCATGCCAGACCTCCCTTGCTGTCTCCAAAGAATAAGAAGAGTCGACTGCAGTATGCCAAAAGTCATGTGGACAAACCACAGAAGTTTTGGGATAGTGTTCTGTGGACTGATGAAACAAAATTAGAACTGTTTGGGCCCATGGATCAACACTATGTTTGGAGGAGGAAGAACAAGGCCTATGAAGAAAATAACACCTTGCCTACTGTGAAGCATGGCGGGGGGTCAATCATGCTTTGGGGCTGTTTTGCTTCTGCAGGTACAGGGAAGCTTCAGCGTGTGCAAGGTACCATGAATTCTCTTCAGTACCAGGAGATATTGGATGACAATGTGATGCAGTCCGTCACAAACCTGAGGCTTGGGAGACGTTGGACCTTTCAACAGGACAATGATCCCAAGCATACCTCCAAGTCCACTAGAGCATGGTTGCAGATTAAAGGCTGGAACATTTTGGAGTGGCCATCGCAGTCACCTGACTTAAATCCAATTGAGAACCTCTGGTGGGACTTAAAGAAAGCAGTTGCAGTGCGCAAGCCTAAGAATGTGATTGAACTGGAGGCTTTT
The DNA here is from genome assembly GCA_009667805.1 of Leptobrachium leishanense. Lineage (NCBI taxonomy): Eukaryota > Metazoa > Chordata > Amphibia > Anura > Megophryidae > Leptobrachium > Leptobrachium leishanense. The sequence continues at coordinate 341,072,987 of CM019063.1, forward strand.
GCCCATGACGAATGGGCGAAGATACCCGTAGATCGCTGCAAGACACTTGTGTCAAGCTATGCTTCACGTTTAAAAGCTGTTATAACTGTAAAAGGATGTTGTACTAAGTACTAAGATTGAATGTCACTTGGGGGTTGAATAAAACTGATAATGATGTGAGCACAGAAAAGACATTTGTGGTTATTTCATTATAAATGTTATGTTATATTTGTCTGACCTACACGTGCCTCTTTGATTTAATTGTAAGCAAGATGACTGAATGATCAAAATCAATGTCAAACTGGCCAAAACACTCAATTTCAGTGGGGGTTGAATAATTTTGAACACAACTGTATTTCGTGAATATAATCATACATTTACAAAATTTTTAACTTTTATTCCTATACCCAAAGAGAAAATATATTTTTTGTTTTAAAGGCTTGTTAAGACAAACCAATAAATTTAAATATGACATGTCTGGCACTTAGCTTCAGTATTATATCACATAAAGACATTTTAAGGTTCCCTTATGTCTGGCATCTATAGAAACAAAAACATAAAATTTCACCTAGCCGTGAACTATTAAAAAAAATCTCCGTCCATTTCTAAAACTAGGGAAAATTGAAAAAGAAAAGACTTTCCATTAAAACAAGATGGCTATAGGCATCCATTTCAATTTTTCCTCCTTCTAATATACCCGACAACATGTAACATAATGACTATTTCCTACATATTTATTTTCTGTTAATCTGTATATTTGTGTTGTTTTTTAATATCTTGAATTGTATTACTTTGTATTTCTGTAACTGTAACACTTCAATGTTCTTGAACCCAGGACATACTTGAAAATGAGAGAAATCTCAATGTATCCCTCCTGGTAAAATCCTTTATAAATAAATATCGAGCCTTGGGGTACACTGCAAGTGACTGGGAGGGGGAGGGAGGAGCGGACAGAAATGGACACATATTGCGATTGGTCAGATCGAAACCAGGTTAGCGTATGATCACCAATACCAGAGTCTTTAAGTTTTTCTAACAAGATACCATGGTCTACGGTGTCAAAGGCCTTGGCAAAATCAAGGAAGATGGCTCCAGTTAGGTTTCCTTGTTCCATGCCAGCTTGGATATCATTGCAGACTTTAAAAGGGCGGTTGTAGTTGAGTGATTTGGACGAAAGCCTGATTGATCCAGGGTTAAGTAGTAGGGATGAGCTGTTCGGGTTCGGACGGTTCGGAGTTCGACCCGAACTTTGGCAGTTCGAAAGTCCGCGAACTTCAAACTTTTTGGGTGTGTTCGGTTCGAGTTCGAAAAATAAAGAAATTTTGAAAAAAGTATAGAAAATGCTTAAAAAAATACTAAAAAATCTAGAAATAATATTATAAGCAACGGTTTATTAGATATTGAATTAAAAACTAATGTGTACGTGGAAAGATTATCAACTCTAAATGACCTCTGTTCACAAACGGGCATAACACCAGGTGTTTTTAGTCTGGTAATCAATTTGATACATTGTACACTATACGGAGGTACTGAGGGGGTGGGGTGGTGTCTGTTTCTGATTGAGATTTGAGAATTAATTTCCCTCCTAAAACATCCTAATATGCTGCATTTAACCCTTTCGCTGCTGAGGCTTTTCACACCTCTCTGCTGAGGTCATTTTTACTGCTTTCGCTCATCATGTTTAACCGCGTTTTGTAGCCATATTTTGATATATGACCCAGACATATTATATATCGTTCTTTCCGACAGACTTGGCAGATTCATAATATGTCATTATTATATGTATACGTTATGTCATGTCTGTATATTATAACAAAAAATGCAATAAAATTTGAATTTTCAATAATTTATTATGTGTAGAGTGTTTTCACATTTTAACATGCGATCGTTTGCGGTTTTATTTTGTATGGGGTGCGCTTGTTAAAAAAATTAGAAATGGGGTCTCGTTACATTTTTTTATGGGGAAAATTTTGCTTTTTTTAACAAACGCACCGCATACAAAAATCGTTAGTGCAGCATTATTGTTCACATTATAATTGAAATGGGAACAATATTGCTGCATTAACAAAACAAAAACAAACAAAAAAAGTTGTTTATTTTTTTTTTTTTTAAATATTTTTATTTTTTAAAAACATTTTTCATGCACATGTTTGGTATCCTTGGAAAGGCCATGCTCTGGCCGATCCAACGATATCAAACATTAACCCCTACCTGCCAAGGATCGGAAGATAGGGGGTTCCAATGTGGCTTGGGGGAGTTCCTGGAGGAACAAATATGTTGGCCGGACATGAGCAGGGTCTGACGTCTCCAAATCACGCACACACGCCGCTAGTGGACGCAGCGCTCTCTGTACGTCCGTACTAGCGGTTCTGCGTTCTCAAAAAAATTCGTTCATTTTCCACTTGCGTTGCGCAGCCGGACTTTCGTGCGACCGTACTTCGTATATTGGCCGTCATTGCCCGTCATTTGCTGCTAGTGTGGCCGTGATTAAGTGCGCCTAAACGCACGTTAAAAATTCGCTAGTCTGACCCTAGCCTAAATGGGAGAATTTTTCTGGTTTGGCTATTTTGACCTAGAATTTTCCATTCTCCAGTCATTCTCCTGCTCTTAACCGCTCTCTGAATAACCCTGACAGGGTTATTCAGAGAAAGGTGAAACTCAGGAGAATGACTGAAGAGAAAATTCTAGGTCAAAATAGCCGAACCAGAAAAATTCTCCCATTTATCTCACTTTCCAAATCGGCTATTTGGGCTAGAATTTTCCATTCCCCAGTCATTCTCCTGCTTTTCACCGCCAAAAAATCAGTAAACTTTTTCTGCGTCTCCGAAAATGTCTCCTCTTTTCTTACAGACTGCCGCCCCAATCAGTTATTTATGGATAGATTAACCACTTCAATGTGGAGGACGCGCTCAGCGCGTCCTCCCCATGGCTGCTGCTGTGCTGAGGACGCGCTCAGCGCGTCCTCACTTTGGGGTCAGCGTTCGGCCGAGTTCCGGCCGATCACTGGCCCTCCCGGTGCGGGCTGACACCCTCGATGTCAGCCCAGCATCCGGAACCGCCGCCGGTGAAATTAGGTGTCATCGCGACAGCGCGATGACACCTAATTCAGGCGCCCCCCCCCGCATGTGCGGAGGAGGCGCCTGAAAGGGAGGGGGGGAGGTCCTTCGGACCTCTCTCCCTCCCGATCGGCGGCGTTGCGGGGGTTAACCCAGGCACCATTTGGAAGGGCACAGCCTGCCCTTCCAAATGGTACCTGGCATTAACCCCTGGGGAGCTGGATCGCGAATCGGCGCTGAAAAGCGCCGGTTCGTGATCCTTTCCCGGAGCTGGCCGACATCTTGGATGTCGGCCAAGCCTCCGGGAACTCCCCCTGAGGACTGGCGTCATCGTGCATAGCACGATGACGCCAGTCCTGGAGTTAACCCCTAACTGCCACCAACGGTGGAGATAGGGAGTTCCAATGAACTCCCTATCTCCCGATCCGTGGCAGCTAGGGGTTAACGTTTGGTATTGTTGGATCGGCCAGAGCATGGCCGTTCCAACGATACCAAACACGAAAGTGAAAAAAGTTTGTAAAAAAAAAAAAAAAAAATATTTAAAAAAAAAATTATAAAGAAAAAAAATAAACACTTTTTTTTTCTTTGTTAATGCAGCAATATTGTTCCCATTTCAATTATAATGTGAACAATGATGCTGCACTAACGATTTTTGTATGCGGTGCGTTTGTTCAAAATCGTGTAATTTTCCCCAAAAAAAAAATGTAACGAGACCCCATCTCTAATTTTTTTAACAAGCGCACCCCATACAAAATATAACCGCAATTGCTCGCATGTTAAAATGTGGAAAAAAAACACTTTACACGCTGTAAATTATTGAAAATTCATATTTTATTGCATTTTTTGTTATAATATACAGACATGACATAACGTATACATATAATAATGACATATTATGAATCTACCAAGTCTGACGGAAAGAACGATATATAATATGTCTGGGTAATATACTAAAATAAGCCTTCAAAACACGTTTAAACATGATGAGCAAAACCGGTAAAAATGACCTCAGCACAGAGGCGGGAAAAGCCTCAGCAGAGAAAGGGTTAAGGAAAAGCATTTACCGTCATTTGAAATGTCATTTTTTTGGTTTTTACATATTTCTATATATCCTAGAAATCCGCCACTTCACGGGCAGGTTATGGGGACCTCCTAGGCATGATATTTGAAGGAATTTTTCGTTTTTATTTTTATCCCTTATTTCATGGAAAACTCACTGTCCCTTTAAAAACGTTTTTTTTTTACTTTTTGTCCTTGTTTCCTGTCCCCCAGGGCACTATCCGGACCCCCATACACCTTTTATGGCAAATATGTAGCATATATGCCCTCTTGGAGGGCACTCTAAAAACCGAATTTTGAGCCCCATTGACTTGTATGGAGTTTGAGTTCGGGTTCGGGTCCGACCATTTGGAAAGTTCGGGTTCGGCTTCGAACCGAACTCGGGGAGTGTTCGGCTCATCCCTATTAAGTAGTTCCAATATTGATAATAATCACGTAATTGAGTGTAAACACATTTTTCCAAAATTTTTGACATTAGAGGGAGCAACGATATCGGACGGTAGTTGGATACCAAAGTACTGTCACCACTTTTATGGATAGGTACCACTCCCGCAGTCTTCCAGAGTTTGGGTATGTATCCAGTCGCCAGTGATTCATTGATTAGGGTTGCGACAGGTTTTGCAATTGCCGGCGCGCTGATTTTCAGCAGCATTGCTGGGATCCTTAGTTGGTTCCTTAGACTTGTAGTTCAGAAATATCTGGGTTAGCTAGCCATGCAGCAGAGCTTCTCCGTTTGCTGTTTGGATTATAGTTTTAATAAGAAACTATTTTCTCCGGTGTTTACATTTCCAGCAAACACAGGCGCCCCATCAATAACCCCCTTAATGTTCAGCCAAAGTTAAAAATAACATTATCTTTGCGTTTTCGATAAAGATAAAAATTGTGGAACTTCATCTGGCTGTGGGGTGCCCAACTAACTAATAACCCCTCATTTCTGTGAGCCAAGGTGATGTTCATAGAATAAACCCTTGCTAACTTTAAGCATTCCCTGCTGAGGTGCATAGATGACAGTCAGGTCTGGTGCCAGGTTACATGAGGTGAGTTTAGTTGGAAATGTCACGTTATTTACTGAAGAAACACGAAGATCTCTATGAAGCTGGTGAATAAGCGTCATTTTAAAGCATGCCGTTTAATGATGACCTCATATCGGTTACACACCTGCCCCTCTAGACAGTCACTGTATAGCCTCATAGCCTCCTGCCCTCAACAATTATGGCCGCCGTCTATGGTACCCGACTGGGGTGGCTAGAAACCGAGACGTGGCGTAAAGTTCCGCAGTGCGTGATGACGTAGTCGTCGGTGTTCTCAGCGCAGCTGTCAGTGGGCCAGAGGAAAGAAGGAGATGGAGGAACCCGAGGAGGATGAAGGGTTCGATGGGTCCGGCCGGGCGGAGGAGGGGGAGCTCGGGGCAGACACCGGGGAAGGTGAGGCTGATCTCCCCGCTCTCATTCAAGGGGGAGGATTAATGAGCAGATCAAGGAGGAGAGCCGTGGGAGGCAGCCGAGATGTGACAGGAGAGGTGGAGGGAAGAGACCCAGGAGGGGCATGGGAGCACAGAGCCTCACATCCCTATGGAGTGGTTTGAGGGGCCCTCTGTGGATGTCCATGACCTCCAGATCTAGAAGCGTTGGGGGGGGGGGGGTGATCAGTCAGATAAGTCACTGTCCCCCAGCCTGAGGGATCGATGAACACTCAGGGGTGAGCGAGTCCTGCTTTTAGGTGACATGCGAGTAGAAGCTGTCACAGTGGTCAAGAGAAGGGTTTTAGGGAGCCTGGATGCATCCCTGTTTATTTTCCATGTGCTAAAGAGCAGATTAGCTGACTAGTATCTCCATAGGATGTTAGGTCCATTCTGGTAGGTCCATGGATGTAATCCATGCATGATCTGACTGCATGTGCTTGGACCCCACTAGAAGGTCACCAAATCCATGAGACCTGGCCTCTCACTCCGTTTCTGTACTGATTTGTCTCACTCCTATCTAGACGTTGGATCTAGACTTTGGTTGATGATCATTTTATCTGATGGCCCTACCTTCTGCCCAGGGTTTTTCCTTAGTTGAGTTTAGATATTGCTACTAATAGACAGGAAAACAAACCTGCTATTTGATTCCTGTCAGATGGAGAGGGATCGGAAAGCTTGGATGAAATGTCAAATTTTAAGAAATTGCATAGCTTGTGACCTTGTTGTATCGACCTCCGACTCCTGGAGAAATGTACCATCAGCTTGCAGCAAATGGGCAGATAAATTGGGGAATTTTACACCTGCACCACAAGGCTGCCATTTATTACCGTGTATTTGTAAATTTTGGAGGATAAGCACCTAGAAATGCATTTTAATGAGGATGGAGAAGGAGCCTGGCTTTGCTGGCGTGTGAAGCTATAATTGTTCATACAATAAGACATAACTCTATAAATGGTTAATGTGGATGTGACAGAAGAAATTGAAATTGTATCGCAATTAAGAGAGATGCTCTGAGCTCCTTTTGGGGTCAACAACCTTGGTCTGGGAGATTTGGAACTACATCTCCCAAGATGCTCAACCACTCATTAGGTTGGCTGAGCCACATGGGAAATGTAGTTTCAAAACATCTGAAGGGTTTCTAAAGTTTGATCTTTTCAGTACCTGATCATCATTGGGAGATATAGGTTCAAAACATCTGGAAGGCCAAGGTGTTGGTGAGGCTCTAGAGTAGACAAAGCTGAAAAATTAACCCCCTCTTTTCATGCTCTCTGAATTAAAGGCCCCCACACGTCTCTTTTCTAGATGAGTGGGTGTAAATGTAGAGGTATATTTGAATATGTGCAGTATGCATATAAATGCCCTGCGCAACATTCCACACACACTCCATGATGTGAGGCCACGGGCACTTGCCTAACTATAGGTTGCCATTGGTCACAGGTGAGCTGAAGACATTCAGGGTTATTCAGAGAGAGGTGAAAAGCAGGAAAATTCTAGGTCAAAATAGTCAAACCAGAAAAATTCTCCCAATTATCTCCCGTTCCAAATCGGCTATTTTGACCTAGAATTTTCCATTCTCCAGCCATTCTCCTGCTTTTCACCTCTCTCTGAATAACCCTGATAGTGTTGCATTCGCTGGTTAGCAGAATAGCGTTATGGGGTGCTTCACCTGCCACAATGTCTTCACAGTTCTGGGATGCGTTTGCTATCATGTCTATTCACTAAAAGGTGACACTCAGGAGAACTGGCAGGAGAAGGGAACAATCTAGACCAAATAGCTGATTTGGAAAATGAGATAAATTGGAGAATTTTTCTGGTTTGGCTTTTTTGACCTAGAATTTTCACTCTCCTGAGTTTCGCCTTTGGTGAATGGACCTGTATGTGATTTCTATTTGTTTTTCTTTATTTCTGGCTTCTGCTGATGCGTTGACGTTGTTTATGATGCTGTTCGACCTCCCAATCGTCGTGTAGCCCCACTGGCATGCAGTCTGCTGCTGTGGCTTAGGAAAGCCTTCCAGTGGTGATGTCAATAGGTGGATAATCTTTTGCTGCCCCCACCTCTCTGAGACTAAATCCAGCCACTGTCACAATCTCACCCCTCCCTGCGCTCCTAAATCTCTTTCCCTCTAATCTTCTGTCTTGATCTGCATCCTTCTGCTGGTGTCCCGATAGGAAAAATATCATGGCTAAACCTTGTTCAATAAAGCTGCAGGTTTAGATATTTTGTGGTGGCCTGCTCAGAAACACGGGGAACATAACACAAGAGATGAGGGTACCAGGAATGTCGGGGTGTGATCTCCATCTATTTACAGCAAACATGCTGAACTAGATAGTGGACAAGTCCAAGAAGTGAAGAAGAGTGGTCCTAAATAAAACTCAAACTCTGTACAATGGGTAAAGTCCGTGTAATTAGAGGGCCCTGTTCAGTCTGAGACGGTAATGGGATGTACTAGGGATAGACCGATATCATTTTTTCAGGGCTGATACTGTTATCGGCAGTTTTTCTGTCCGATAGCTGATATTTGGTGCTGATATTCTGTATATTTAAAGTTGTGAAAAAAAACAGCACAAATCTGACATTATGCCATGAACTCAATGTGTTTGCAATTTAAACATTGCACCACATCTACTTCATTTATTCAATTTAATAAGATTTTTGTTTCTTTCACTTAAGCTTTTATTTTTACAATCAGACCGTGTCTTTGGCTTTCTTAAAGATCCCTCATATGACCCCGTATGTAAGGGTTCAGCAACCTTGGCCCTCCAAGGGTTAGATTTCAAAGTTGGTGCCAACGTAACCAGAGCTGTTGTAAACTTAACCCCATAGACTATAACGGCTCTGGAAAGTTTACAACAGCTCTGGTTAAGTTAGCACTGACTTTGCAATATTGCCCCACAGGTTTTGGAATTACTTCTGCCATGATGCTCAGCTTCTCATTAGGTTCTTGGAGCCTCATGGGTAATGCAGTTCCAAAACATCTGGAGGGCCCAGGTTGCTGACCCCTGCTGTAGAAATAGACCCTGCATCTCCTGTATAGGTAATTCTGTGCCAGATGGGATGGAAGCCCCATTTCTGTTGTCATCACGCTCATGCACAATATGGTCAGTGAGCAGGGGTCGTTCTGCAGTGAGGGCTTACAGCCTGATGTGGGAGAAGCCCCGGATTCGCACAGTTCTGTGGGATCTTGCGTGTCGCAGCTACAGTGAGCCAACTTGTCCAATTATCGGCAAATAAAATGCCGATACCAGTAATTTTCTGAATATCGGTAGCTGATAATTGGCAAAACCGATATATCTGTCTATCCCTAGATGGTACTAACCAGTAATCTCTCCCTATGTCTTGCTCTTTTACGAGCGACCTGTTATGTTAGAGTCTGAACACATAATAGGAAGCTGTTAATAGATTCTGGTACTAGAATCGTCCCTCGGTGTCCCTAGAACTCTGTAGATGCAAGCGTAGGGTCAGTGGAGGGACACTGACAGCGATTTGTTCTGATCGTCCTTCTGATTGCGACGAGAGTTAAGTGATTTTTGCTTTGGGAATATCCCTTGCAGACTGTAATTTTATATCAAGGCAGGAGGCTTCATATTTTGCATTCTCTTCTCTTTACTAAACCACAGCAGCAAAGAGAGTTTTACATAGCAACAGTAAAAACCAATAAACAAATAGCATTCCCACAAGAGAGCAGTAAGCCCCTCCCACAGCCTCTTCTCTTTGCTGCTGACGACCAGGTGAGACATTTTTGAAACAGCTCCTGGTTGTCAGGCCTAGTTTAATAGTATTTTACTGTATTTTCGATTAATCTTTCTGTAATTTTATTATATGTTTTTTCTACTGTATTACTGTGGATTTAATCTGTTTTCCTCCATAGGTTCGTCCCTGCTGTGTGGGCACTCTCCCGCCTGCAGGTTGCGCTTTGCCATCTGCTTGTGGTCTCCCGACGGGACGAGCGTTTTACACCTCTGACCGTCGGGTGACTATCGGCGATGTTTTGCCACGTTTTTAGCGTATTTTTCTGCACTTAATTACCCGTTGTGCGGCTTTCCCAGTTTTAACCGCGCGTGCGGTCTTTTCTCCTCAGAGCGTGGTGTTTTTACTGCACTTGCGCACCCTGGCGGCCATTTTGGGGTTTTTTCCATATGCGTTTGCCGCCATTCGGAGCTCACAACGCTGACAGGCGGCAGCACACTTCACGCGCCCTGAGAAATAAACAGCCTCCCTTCCCTGCAGGACCCCGCGGTTAACTCGGGTGAGCCCCGATACATACGCATATACCAAGCGGCATTTTGTTATTACCAGCCCGCAACACATCGGGTGAGCCCCGATCACACAGCAATATATTGCGCTACTTTCGCGGATATATATATATATCTATCTCTATAGATAAAATATATATCTCTATAGATCCGCAACGGGTGAGCCCCGTAACTCCCTATATATATATATATATATTTTTTTTCTTGATGGACCCTCCACAATTAAATCCCATCAATCAGGAGGAGCTTAAGGCCTGGCTCCTTACTGCTATTTCCGAGACCCTACCCATAGCCCTGGCAGCTTTACCTCCACTTCCACAGCCTGATCCTCCGGTGCTTTCTTGGGCCCAGTCCCCGGCTCAATCTGTGGACAATCAGTCCGAAGCTGCCGCACCGTCACGTGACCCTGGAAGGGCCAGTCTGACTCCGCAGGCAAGGGCCCGCTAAAAAATCCTCTCGCATGTCTGCCCACCATGAAGGGGACGATATTTGCGACCTGGAGGATTACCGGGCTGATTACCCGGAGGAGGAAGGAGCAGAGACCGCCGGTGACCCGCCGGCTACTCCTAGCTCAACGGGTGAGCCCCGTTCTGATGCCATGGCCATTGTGCCTCTCTCTGCCGCGCCAGTACCGCCACGCTCCCTGGTGTCCTCGGATACCCCATTGTAGATCCTCGACGCTCGAGGAGTACCCTCTTTCGACCCGTGCACTACTACCCACCCCAGGTCTTCGGCCTAGCTCCCACCTGACCACTTAGCCGAGCTCCTGTGCTTTTGGCTACGCTGCCTTAGAAAAAGCAGACAGGGCACGTTTGCGCAAAATGCCCCCGCCCGACCTTGCCAGACAAGGTCTCTCTTACCCCGGAATTCGAGGATTTCGTCACCTTCATGGGTAAGGCTGGCAGGGATCCTCGTCGTGGTCTGGAACAGGGCCTCCGCGTTGCTCAGGACAAACTGCTAGACGTTTTTGGCCCCCATTCCGTTATTTTCGTCATGGCGGACAAAGCATTAACTAACAATACTCCTAGTCCCCCGCGATGGTCTGAGAATGAGCACAGCGTGCTCTCTGCCTTTTAGGTAACGCCAATGTTGGCATCTCTTCCGAACGCCGCAAGGCGGTGTTTTTTCGTTTTGATGCAAAATTTACCAGTATGTGCACCAAGGAGTTGGGTCCTGCAGCTAAGGGGTTGCTGTTTGGGGATCTCTTCTTAAAAGAGCTAACTGTAAGGTTAAGGTCTATACGAACCTGCAGAAGGTCTAGTATAATATGAAAAGAGTCTTCCACGCACAGACTTGTTTTTCCTCCAGGGCTGGCGCACAAAGAGGTCGGGTCGCCAGCCGATACAACAACTCCTATAGACCTCGCCTCACCACCAATCAGAGCACGGATGTGCAATATAGACCAAGCTCAATCCTCGGGGAGTTCCCGTCGGTTGCGGCTTCAACGGCCCTCGGCCCGAGTCACTGATAGTCAGAGAGCTTCGTTCCCTGCAGTTAAAAGGGGCCATCCTCCCCACACTAGACCACCCACGCTTCATAAGCCATGTGTTCCTAGTACACAAAAAGTCTGGGAATCTCCGTCCGGTCATAAATTTGAAAGCCCTCAATGCCTTCGTGTCCTATCGCCACTTCAAGATGGAGGGAATACACCTGCTTAGGGACCTCCTCTGAGACGGCGACTGGTTCACAAGACTGCACCTCACAGACGCGTACCTTATGGTCTCGGTCAATCCTGCAATTTTACTGGCACCACGACCTCTGGCAGTTCACCTGCCTACCGTTCTGCCTCAGCTCCGCGCCATGGTGCTTCACAAAGCTCCTCAAACCGGTTATGGCCTTCATACGCGCTCAAGGCATCAGGACCATCCTCTATCTGGATGAGATACTAATACTGGCTCAGGATCCCGTCCAGTCTTCCCGTCACACGGCCTTAGTGGTTACACTCCTGCAAGACCTCGGGTTCATCATCAACTTGGACAAGTCGGCACTTCGTCCAGCCCAAAAGGTCACCTTCCTGGGATTCGAAATAGACTCCACGTCTTGCCAACTACGTCCCCCTTCGCAAAAGCTTTGAACCATCAAGAAGACCCTACGAGGCGTACTGACGGACACCCTCTGCCTCTGAGATCTGGCGAGAGTTGTAGGCCTACTCTCTTCCTCCATCCAAGCCATTTTCCCGGACCCATTGCACTATCGGGAGATGCAACGTCTGAAGACTACATACCTCTGCCTCAATCCCTCCTACGACCAGTTGGTCCCTATCACCCCGGAGGTTCGAGTGGAGCTCCTATGGTGTCTGCGACACATGGAAGCATGGAATGGGCGTACTTCGTACTGGAATCGGACGCCAGCCAATCGGGCTGGGGAGCGACCTGCGGGTCCGTGTCCACAGGAGGTGCATGGACGCCAGAGGAACAGCACCTTCACATCAACTGCTTGGAGCTCATCGCCGGCTCCTTTGCTGTCTGCAGTTTTACCCAAGACCTCAGGGACTGCTCTCTACTCCTCCAAATGGACAACATCTCCACGGTCCAATATGTCCACCGGCTAGGGGGCTCCCGTTCCAAGCTCCTGTTGGACCTTACGCTCTCCCTTTTCAACTACTGCCTGAAACGGAACATCTCCCTCACAGCGGAATATCTGCCCGGTTCATCAAACTATGTGGTGGATTGGGTTTCAAGATACTGGAGAGACTCCAGCGACTGGAAATTGGACGATGCGACGTTCCAACACTTGTCGATGCTGAGAGGGTCTTTTTCATCTCGATCTGTTCGCTTCCCGCTTGAACCATCGGACGCAGGCCTACTTCAGCTGGCTTCCAGACCCGCAGGCGACCGCAGTGGATGCTTTCCTCCAACCATGGCCACCGTCGGGAGCCTACACTTTTCCACCATTCCCGATGATCACACGCACGATCCAGGAAGTCCGCAGACGGAGGATTCGGATTCTCCTAATCACACCCCTGTGGCACGCTCAGCCCTGGTTTCCTCTGACGTTGGAACTTTCTTGTCTCCACCCGCTTCTGCTACCGTCCTTCCACTCAATTCTGCTGGACCCTCAAGGCAGGCCACACCCGTAGGTTTTGGAGGGCAACCTTCCCCTGGTGGCGTGGACGATTTCCAGGGACCCTGCATGCTGCCAGTCCTATCAGATGCAGCTTGCTCCTTATTATGGGGATTCTGGGCTCCTGGCACAAGAAAGAGCTACCGTTACACCTGGAGAACTTGGTGTAGTTGGTGTGTGCAACAACAGGCTGATCCTGCTACAGCCCCTCTACCTCTAATACCTAATTTTTTAGCGGACCTTTCCACGACCGGAAAATCATATCGTACGGTTAATCTGTTCCGCTCGGCCATTTCGGCAGCTCACGCTCCCTTGGGTGGCGTTCCTGTGGGTCGGGACCCTTCCGTGTGTTGTCTCCTCCGAGGCGCTCGCTCGCCCGCCGGCCCCTAAGTATGCTCATTTTTGGGATGTTGTGCTGATGCTCGAGTTCCTGCTTAGCTGGCCAGATAATGATTCGCTGTCCCTCCGTCAGCTCTCGGCTAAACGAACAGTCCTTTTAGGTTTGGTGTCCTTTTGACGTGTCTCAGATGTTAGGGCCTTCGATGCGCACGCTGTGGCTTTCTCCCCTGAGGGCGTAGTTTTCACACTTATCAGGCGTACTAAAACAATTTCTCCGGAGGTTTCCTATCCTTACTTTCCTTCCGATCCCCTATTGTGTGTTGCTCGTTGTGTTTCCACTTACCTCTCTCGTTTGCGTCCCTTGCGCTCCTCTCCTACTGGCCAACTTTTGGTCTCCTATGTCACCCCTTACAAACCTGTCTCTTCACCTACCCTCTCTAGATGGGTTCGCTGGCTACTCTCCCTTGCGGGCGTTGCTCCTCACTTTGGCGCGCACTCCATGCGGGGCGCTGCGGCTTTCTCTGTTGCGGACACCGGGGGTTCTCTGTCCGATATACTGGCGGCTGCTGATTGGTCCAGGGCGGTTACGTTCCGTACCTTCTATTTTTGCCCTCGTTCCCATGCATCTGGGGCTCTAGTGCAGCTTTAAAACTGCAAAATATGAAGCCTCCTGCCTTGATATAAAATTGTGGATTATTCCAGCCTTGGTGTTAGAATAATCTTAATTTTAATAAAGACAGGAGGCAAATATTTTTCCCTCCCGCCCATGCCCTGGTTGTTTACATTTACCGCATTTTCTACTGAATAAAAAAAAAACACTTCAACGACTCTGTGTCCATCATTTATCTAATGTTTTTTCCCTCCATTAGTAGGATTGGATGTTTGCATGTCTAGTTAGTCTAGTCTAGGGCTAGTCTTCTCGACCTTGTTCATAGTGTTCTTGATAGCTCTTCGCTAGTGAGTTAGTTACCTGCTGATTGACACGTTTCCATCACATGGTACTTTCACGTATCCTCTGTTTTCTCCTTAGCCTGATTGGACTCCATTGCTCCGCTGGTCTGCAGTTCTGCGACTCGCCTGTTGAACTCCGGTTCCTCCTGTTCGGCCAGTTGACGTCAAGTTCACTTAGGTTTCTTCATCTTCAGTTGTTCCGGACTTTCTTTTTCATGGACATTCCTGCTCGTCCCGCACGCAAGAAAAGAGGCTGTGGGGGGGGGCTTACTGCTATCTTGTGGGAATGCTATGTAAAACTCTCTTTGCTGCTGTGGTTTAGTAAAGAGAAGAGAATGCAAAATATTCGCCTCCTGTCTTTATTAAAATTAAGATTATTCTAACACCAAGGCTGGAATAATCCACAATTATATTTTCAATACCACCTGCAAGTCAGTATATCGCTCAACCCTTCGCTTGATACTCCCTGGCTTCCTGCAAATTCCTATAGAAAATATATGAAGCGATAATTTACAAGAAACGACAGTCACAGACATATGACTCAGCAGAAATAGATTAAGTGGCCTAAAGCATAGGAAGGGTTGTTTTACGGTGAGAACAATAAAGCTGTGGAATTCTCTGCCTGTTGAGGTGGTTAGGTCACAGACTGTACAGACTTTTAAACCACGACTGGATGACTTCCTGCAAAAACATAATATTAAGGGTTATATAATCGTTAATATGTGGTAAAAGCTCTTGATCCACGGAGAAATGTGTCCGCTGTATGGGGTCAAGAAGGAATTTGTTCCCAGTATGTTGCATATTGATGAGCGCTTCAGACTGCGTTTGGTTTGCCTTCTTTTGGATCAACAGCAGTAGGTGATGTGTGAAAGGCTGAACCAGATGGACGCATGTCTTTTTTCAGCCTATGTAACTACGAGTGCCGTCATTATACTTGTCAAGTGCTTGTTAATCATAATGTCTCAGTTACTCCTTTTTTGAGCAGCTACAGGAGTAGTTTTCATGTTCTGTTCATGTGCTTTTAAAGGGACAGTCTAGAACAGGGGGTCAGCATCCTTGGCCCTCATATGCTTTGGAACTACATCTCCCATGATGCTCAACCACTCATTAGTTTGTTTGAGCACCATGGGAAAGGAAATCTAGGTCCAAAACATCTGGAATGTTCTCCGATTTTTGAGCTCTGTTCAGACTGTTAAAACCAATTCTTTTCCTAATTTCTAATGTTTATTCATACTTTTTTAGTGAGTTATTCCTATTTAAAGAATATCTGCAGACGAATTAAGCTGCTTGCATGTTAGACAGCTCATCTCCTTTTTATGCTTCATTTATTTGTTTTCTTTGTCTACCTGTTTTTATTACTTAAAAACATAAAGGGTTATTCAATAAGCAGCGAACTTGCCACCGAAAGGCGCATTTCACCGTACAGTGAAATTTTGTGGCATTACAGCTGTTCAGAAAGCAGTCAATTCGCCAAATACTGGCAAATTGACAGCGAAATACGGTGCAGATCACCGCAATTCAGCGATCTTCAGCGGCAGTGGCAGTGAATTGTCCCATTGAGACAAAGTGGTATAATCTATTCAGAGAATGTCGAACTGCACTCAAGTGTCAGGGAAATGCCCAGATTGTCGGTGATTCAGTTCGACTGGTTTAAACAGGCGAATCCCATAGGATTCAATGGTAAAAAAAAAAAAGGATCCTTTTTTTTTTTTAATTTTGTTTTATTCAACGGCTTATCTTTTTCATTTTCTGCAAAACCTAATTATTTTTTTTGGAGATTTTTTGGAATTATTTTTTTTAAAAGGTTTTTTTTTTTTTTATTCTGTAACAACAGTGTTATATTTAGGGATGTGCCGATACTAGTATCGGTGCCGATACTGCCATTTGCACGAGTACTTGGTACTCGTGCAAATGGCCCGATACACCCCCCCCCCCCCCGATACTGGAATCCAGCGCTGGGCCAGCTTGCTGGTATCCGCGGGGCTGGGGAAGCTGGCCGCATGCATGAAAAGCACTCGGCCAGCGTTCCCCTCCGGTGGGCCGCGATACTCACCCTTCGGAAGGTCCGGTCGCACGGCTGTGATGCGGGCGCCTCTGTGACGCTGCCTCTTCCACACTTTTCCATGCGTTGTTAGTTTTAAACGCCTTTTAAAGAATAGCCGAGTTCTGTCCCCCCTTCCCCCCCGCAGTTTGGTGGTCGGAGGCTCCACGTTCGTTGCACTTCGGGGACCCTATGGTTAATGGTGAATAGTGAATTCCCCGCAGGGTCGGCGAACTGGAATTGCTGAAGCGCACTGAGCTAGAAAGTAGTGGTCTGAATAACTCCTATGATGTTCGCAGTACTTTAGTTCTTTCAAGAAGTTTTTAAATTGAACCTGTAGTGTCCAGGCTCATCTTCCCTTCACTGTGCCATCAGGGGATGGATATCGTAAAAATCGCTGTCCTAAGTCTCCATTTGATGAGATATGTCAGACTGCTACCTACCAGTTCCCAGCACTAGGCGTGGCCTCTCTGTGATTAGCCCTCTGCAGTGATGTTGGTCATTGCACAGAGCCAATCATGCGATCGATCTACACTCAGCTCCTTGGATGAGTCTAAGGCTGGGTTTACACCTGCGCGTTTTTTAACGCGCATTGCAGCGCGTTCACGGCCATAGACTGCAGCGGTATACACGCTGCAATACGCCCCAAAGAAGCTCCCGTACTTCTTTGGGCGTAGGACGTTTTACAGTGCGTTCCTGTGCACTGCAAAACGCCCAGGTGTGAATGGGTCCCATAGGAAATCATGAGATTTCCGTGTCTCGGCGTTTTACAGCGCACAGGAACGTACTGTAAAACGCTGAGGTGTGAAAGGGGCCTAAGACTCAGTGTGGTGGCTCTTCTGCTCATGTTGTCACTCAGCAGCACACTAACAGTGACAGTGGATTTTTTTTTTTTTTTTGTGGATAGGGGCATGTTACAGTTACAGGTTTTTAGAAAGCGCTAACAAGTTCCGTAGCGCTGTACAAAGGGAGGGAAAACAACAAATAAACATACAGGTTCAACACACAGTACAGTAGGCGAAAGGACCCTGCTCAAGAGCTTACAATCTAAGGTTGGGGTCAGACAAGTGTTGTTGAAGAGCGGAAGGAACGTCCGTGAGAGTGGACGTTCCTTCCACTCGACGCCTGTGTGGCCACCTCGCTGAGCGCAGTTAGTGCGCTCAGCGCTGCAAGGCACGATCCTCCTATGGAGGATCATGCTTTGCAGTTGGGTCAACGTGTGTCCTAGTGCTTTTGACGGAGAGGCCTGCTGCACAGACGCAGCACAGCCGCTGTTGCGCGCGCAATTCATGCGCATGCAACAGCGTTGGCCAGCGCCGTCGCAGGGTCATAACGCTGCGACGGACGCTGGAATCCACGTCAGGTGCGCACCTAGTCTGACACTGGGCACTAGGTGAGGGTTAATAGAGAATGTGAAATACGGGCTATGTGGGAAGATGCAGCAGAAAATGAATAGGGGGGATTAGGGAGTGATCCGATAGGCTTCTCTAAAGTAATGTGTTTTCAGAGACCTCTTGAAGGATTGGAGAGACTGGGAGAGTCTGATGTTGCAGGGGGCGGGAGTTCCATAGAAAGGGGGCAGCTCGGGAGAAGTCCTGAAGGCGAAAGTTGGGGGTGCTGGTACGAGGAACTGATAGCATCAGATCATTGGCAGACCGAAGTGGTTGGGTTGGGATGTACCTGTTAATATGGGAGATGTGTTCGTTTAAAATTGTTCTTGGTTTCAAAAAATTGTGTGTGTCCATTGATGTTAGAACTGACCTCCAGAAACATGTCTCCCTCTCTGCTCACTGGTGACGCTTTTGTCTCCACAGATATAACGGAAAAGAAAGCTGAGGTGAGCACTCTGTGGAAACGCCCCAGTACTGTTTTGTCCCCATTGGATTTGGCATTTCTGAAGATGACCTGTCCTTTCTACTTGCAGGTCACCTCATTATCCGGCCAGCCAGGAACAGGCAAGAAAATTGGGCACCGTGGAGTCGATGCATCAGGGGAAACAACATATAAGAAGGTTAGTCAGTAACTCTATAATATAAATGTGTTTTTATCCTCGCATCAGCATGACAGGTGGTGGAAGAAAGACACTAAATGACAAATTTAGACATGTAGGAGCGTGTGTAGACATAATACACTCACACGCAAATAAAAATATGTAAAAGAGAAAACCGACTGGAAGAACACAAGTGAGGGCTGATAGAAAGGCATTGGAATATACATGAAACGGCAATCTATGTCTGATCCTTTGTATTGCTCCTCTGACTGGGGGTTGTCAAGTTCCACAGCCCCAAAGATGTTGATGCTTATAATTCCCAAAATTCTTTCAATGCGATAGATGACAAGAGAATCGTGGGAGTTGTAGTTTAGAAACATCTGGTGGGGGGGGGGGGGGCGGGGGCAGAGCAGAGTTTGACATTTATGCTTCTCTGTATATTTATGTTTAGATTTTTATGTTCATGGATTTAACTTGTATCTTTGTGGTGATTTATCATTCATTCTCCATTTAATTATTGAATGCTCTTACCAGTGTATCTCACCGTAACCAGTTTTGTGCATTGTATTGAATATGAAGCTTTTATACGGATCTACAGTTGGGTCCATATATATATTTGGACACAGGCACAATTTTCATACTTTGCCACCAGAATAAAATTAAAACAAAACAATCCAAATGAATTTGAAGTGCAGACTTTTTTAGCTTTAATTCAAGGGGTTGAACATAAATATCAAGTACAAATTTTCGGAACTGCAAACATTTTAATACAGCCACCTCATATTTTCAGGGGCTCAAATGTAATTGGACAAATATAATAATAAATGCTGTTTTTTAAAAAAAATATTTTGTTGAGAATCCTTTACTGGCAATGGCTGCCTGATATCTGGAACCCATGGATATTACCAAAGATTTGGTTTCCTCCTTTCTGATGCTTTGCCAAGCTCTAATTGCAGCTTTGTTTGTGGGTCTTTCTGCCATTCGTTTTGCCTTCAGCATGTGAAATGCATGCTCAATTGGGTTGAGATCCGGTGATTGACTCGACCATTGCAGAATATTCACTTCTTTTCCTTCAAAAACTCCTGGGTTGCTTTTGCTGTGTGTTTTTGGATGATTGCCCATCTGTACTGTGAGGCGCTGTCCAATCAATTTTGCTGCAATTGGCTGAATCTGTGCTGACAGTATATCTGTAAAGGAAGGGAAGAAGAACTGCACCTCTGGCGCCACCTAGTGGTTCTTTGTGAGAGAGACTGTGGTGATACAGACTTAATCTGTATGTAAATTTAAAAATAAGCAGCAAAAGCACAGATATACTGGTGTAACTGCTAACCAAAACGTTATATAAATGTGCTATGAAGTGTGGGAGTGCTCAAAGGCAATGGATAATAGAACACGGTGTACAATAAAAACCGTAACGAAAGAAAACAGACTTGCAAAACCTGTCAAAGAACAGCGAGTAAATATAAAACAATAAAGTGAAGCATCACATCCGTGCAAAACCGCAAGATAATTAAATAAATGAATGTGCAAACCTGTTGCACGCAGTTCTAAAATGTGAAAAACCGCAAACTCGCCGAAAAAGAGAAAGGTGCAAAAATTGCAAACCTGTCCAACACAGTACTAAATGTGCAAAATTGTAGAAATGTGCTAAAAGGTGTGGGAGTGCAGAAAGGTAATGGATAATAAAGCACTTTATGTGTACACTAGAACAGAAATGTAAGAAAAAACTGATTTACAAACCTGTTAGAAAATAGCGGCGAGTAAATATGAAGCAATCAAGTGAAGCATCAAAACTGCAAGATAAAGAAAGAAATGTGCAAACCTGTTGAACGCAATTCTAAAAATTGTGAGCACACAAACTTGCAGAAAAAGAGAAATGTGTAAACTTGCAAACCTGTCCAACACAGTACTAAATGTGCACAATTGCAAATGTGTTTAAACAGTCTTTAGGATAAATTATTTCTGGATGTGCTTAAAGTGTGGGCATGCGACATATAAAAGTCCAGAATTTATCAGTGCAATCAGAATACAGCAGCTAGTTCTGCTCAGGGAAAGTGGTATATCCCAGTCCACTGTAATGTCTATGTAAGATGGATAAGTAAGTGAACCAGCGCTTCTTTCTGAAAATTCCAGAGGTCATCTGTTTAATCCTCCCCATAGGTGTGCGTCCTGAACGGTGCTTATTGCCTCAAAGATAAAAAGCATGGACAAGGCAAAGAACAGTACAGTTTAAACATGAGTCAGTATGAAGGGAAAATAATTTCACTCACATGAGGAGGTATCTCAAAAATCAGACACTAGACAGGATTGCAGCTGGCAATTTGTATAGGGAATGCCAGATTCCCCTTAACTGCATAGAAGAGTGCTCAGCCTCGGGGTTTCCAGTAGTCCCAGGATCACAGCGCCCTTATCCTTCACATGGAGTAGGTAACTGGTTTTCCAGGGTTTAAAAGGCACCGTATTTTTGAGTGCAGACTCAGCAGTCTTAATATAGAGGACAAAATGCCCACTATTGTGGTTAAAATGTTTTTATACCTTTTAAAATCATTATATAATAACCAAATAAATGAAATAATACAAATGGCAAGTACTTTAATTGGAATGTTTTTAAAGATTGTGGTCATGAATAAAAAACATGAAAAACACGTTCCATAATTTTAGGAGGAGAAAAAAGAGACGGGGTGACAGATAAAAGCAATTTATGAGTCCAATCGGACCAACCACCAAGTCCACGTCTTGTAGTAAGAGGGCAATGTATCATTGGACATTACGGTGAACTCGCCCGTAACTTGAATATCTCTCAATTTGGGGTATACGCTAGAGAAGGAAGGGGCTGTCAGACCGTTCCAGTCCTCAGCCAGCATTCGATGAGTGGGCAAGGTAATTTTCGGAACTGGTCTGGCTTTTTCGATGTTTTTTGGCAAAGTCTAATCAGGCTTTTCTATTCTTCAGGATTATGAATGGTTTGCACCTTGTGGTGAAACCTCTGTATTTGTACTCGTGAAGTCTTCTCTTGATTGTGGACTTTGTCAATGAAACGTCCACCTCCTGAAGAGTGTCCTGTGCTGGTCTGGGTGTTGTGAATGGGTTTTTCTTTACCATAGAGAGGATCCTGCGATCATCCACCACTGTTGTCTTCTGTGGCTGTCCAGGCCTTTTTATTTTTCTGAGCTCACCAGTGCTTCGTTCTTTCCTCAGAAAGTACCAAACTGTTGATTTGGCCGCTCCTAATGTGGCTGCCATCTCTGGATTTGTTTTGTTTTTGAAGCCTTACAATGGCCTTTTTCACTTGCACGGACAGCTTTTTTGAAAGCATGATGTAGGTTCATAGCAATAGATTCCTGTAACGAGAGCCGAGGTCCAATATGTTCCCTCGGCCGTCTCGATTCGTTCGCCTTCGCCAGTTCTCGGATTCTCCCCTCAGCCCACAGCGCTGGAACAATGTCATTGTTCCCCCAATAAAGCAGACGACACTGGTCATATTGGGTTAAGCAGACTCACTCTGACCATTTCAACTGGCCCCTGTTTATTTAGTACAGAATCAGATAACCGTTAACATCCCAGCCCACCCAGACATTCCGACACCGCGGTTCCCCTGGTCTCTATCAGGCCCTCCTCACAGATTGCAAGCTGTTGAGCAGGATCCTCTATTTCACTGCTCTGTGTCCAACCTGCATGTACGCTGGCCATTCCGTCTCTCCCATTGTACCGCGCTACGGAACCTGGTGGCGCCCCATAAATAACTGCAGTCATACAGAGCAAGGGTATTTGAATTCTATTCTGATGGGAGAAAAATTAACTAAAACACCACTTTAAACATTAAAACATAAACCGACAAATAGCTTAAATGAGGGCAATAGCAGAGGAGCGAGGTTTTATTACAGCCCAGTCTCTGTGCATGGGGTTCCGTGACGATTCCAAATGCAAATACCACGCCTAGAATGAACTCCAGACCGTTTACTTGCTTATAATTGCTAATAAATATTATTGCAAGCAATTCTATTATGTAAAGTATAAGCAAATACGTGAGAATTTTAAATGATTCAACTCCTTTTTTTAATCTTTTTACTTTGTTATTGTGACAATCATTTTGCAAAATTGCTATTTTAACCTACATTTAAGGTGTTATCTGTATCCCATGTTCTGGTTCAAATAAATGCTTTGATAATTTTTGAAATGTGGAGATTTTCAGCCCCTGTACCATGGCACACTGCTGTACTGTGGTCCTCAGGCAAGTAGCAGAAGTTTGCTGTGCAATGGCATAATGAGGTGTATAGATTAGGTCAGTAACAAAATATGTGTGTATGGGGGCAGTAGTACAAAGTGTGGATGTATTATTGAATAGGTCTTTCAACACAATTTTAAAATCCTAATACTTACAGGTCTTTTCACAAAAAGTGAAACTCAGAAGTGAAAAATCAAGGTCAAAATAGCCAAACCAGAAAAATCCCCCCCCTTCCCCCTTCCCCCTTCCCCCTCCCCCCTTTCCCCCTCCCCCTCCCTCCCCCCTCCCTTCCCCCTCCCTTCCGCAAACAGCTATTCGGTCTAGAGCATTGTTTGCAAACCTGTCCTCAGGATCCTCTGACTTGCTAGGTCACCAGATATCCACAGCACAGGTGATATGATTTGCTGCTCAGTGTTTGCAGGATTCGGTCTGTATTTCCGCAAGGTGATCTGCAAAATCTGGCCTGGTTGAGGGTCCTGAGGACAAGTTTGGGAAACCTGCTCTAGAGTGTTCTCTTCTCCTGCTAATTCCCCTGAGCTTCACCTTTCAGTGAATAGACCTGTTAGGCTAAATTTATTTTTAAAAAGCTGCTGGTGTGGTTTAGAAATTTTAGGGCCTTAACGATGTACCATGCGATGGAGAAATGATCACTTAACCTTAATTAAGAACAGTGGTTCCCAACCGTGGTCCTCAAGTACCCCTAACAGGCCAGGGTTTGCAGAGCACCTTGGGGGAAATGCAGACTGAATCTTATGATTTGCTGCTCAGTGATTACATCACCTGTGCTGTGCTTCAGATATCTGGAAAACCTGACCTGTTGGGGGTACTTGAGGACCGCGGTTGGGAACCACTGATTTAGAACCTTTCATCCCATCAATATGTTTCAAATGGGGGGGGGGGGGGTTATATGTCTAACAAAAAGCATGTGAAATGGTTAAGGAACTAAAGGACTGAAGTTTTCAGACCCCCCCCCCCCCCTCTCCAGATCAGAATACCCAACCACAGTTTGCAGGTTATTTTGTCTCTTTCACTACATTGAACAAACTGCGTATGTTTGTGTTGACCAGATTTGCTTTAAGTTTGATTCCTGGCTGAATTTATAAATAAGGTTTTGGGAAATGTGCATTAATTCTACAACGTCCTTAAATTTTGAGTTTCTGATCCTTTAAATCTCCTGATGTACAGGAATTTCTCCTTTTTTAGCTGCGTGAATGGTGACTTCAAAGGGGAGATTGATGGTACAGGTTAGGGGTGCACTGAAATTATCGGCCGGAAATGGTGCTTTCGGTTTCGGCCGAAATGGAAAATTCAGCCGAAAAAAATTGCCTGAAAATTTTCCTTTCAAAATAGGGCCTGGAGGCCCGGTTGAGCTGGGGGCTCGCCTGAGCCTGGAGGCCAGCCGAGCTGCCTGCTCAGCCGTCTTCCAAGCTCATGCGAGCCCCTGACTTGGCCTCGGCCTAGAGGCCCAGCCGAGCCTGGGGCTCGCCTGAGCTTGAAGGCCCAGCCAAGTTGCCTGCTCGGCCAGGCTCAGGCGAGTCCCCGGGGGGGGGGTGTGGAGTGGAGAGCGTTGCACATATTCACCTGCATCGGCCCAGAGTCCTCCAGCAGTGTTGTCCTCTCTCCGTTGGTCGCCGGTATGACGTCATGGAAGCCACTGAACCTGGGTCAAAGGCTTTTGTGACGTCATCCCGGCGACCGACACAGAGAGCTGACATTGGATGCAGGAGGACTGCCACCGCTGGAGGGCTCGGGGCCGATGCAGGTGAGTATGTGTAGGCATACTCCCTGAGCTCCAGCGGTGACAGTCCTCCAGCTGTCAAAGGCTGCTCGGCTGTCCTCCAGGCTCAGCGAGCTCCAGGCCCTATTTTGAAAGGAAAATTTCTGGAGGCTGGCCGAGCATTCTGCGACAGCAGGAGGACTGTCACTGCTGGAGCTCAGGGAGGATGTAGGGGAGTATGTAGGTGCAACCAATCAGCCATGCAAACCTGGGCCTGGAGGCCTGGCTGAGCTGCTCGGCCGGCCTTCGGGATCAGGCGAGTCCCTGGCTCGGCCTCCAGGCCCAGGTTCTCATGTCTGATTTTCGGTATCGGTTTTCGACCGAACCGATCCCGACTTTTCAGTATCGTCCGGAAATTTCCATTTCGGTGCACCGCTAGTACAGGTCATTATTGGCCACTGTTCTAGAAAATATGCAGTACTACCTGGTGGGTGATGACCTGGTAGAGTGTGTCTACATGAATCGAATCAAGGCAAGAGCAGTGGCAGCCTAGACACCAGATCTTGAGTTTCTCGTCTACACAAACACCTTTTTATATTTACAATGTACAGTATGGCTGCCACTGCTCTAGTATTCCTTCGGACAGTTTGGGTTTTGAATCCTGTTTCTGGGTTTCAGACCACCTCCCAGCAGGACACATGATTCCGAGAGCTGTGAGAACACTGGCCTTAGGGTGCCATAGGCCTCAGAATCAGCAGGTATAAAGTGGCGGTGTACGTATAAAGTGGCGGTGTACGCATTAAGCCGGGTGGACACGAGCGCACTTAGTGCGCCTGTGTGCACTCACTTATTGGCGCCCGTCGCAGCCATGTGATGCTGCGACGGGGCTGGTAACACTTCGTGCGTGCGCAGCAAGCGTCCGCCTAGAAAGCCTCCCTGTCGATGCGCTAAAATGCTGTAAAGTTTCACTGCCTCACCAGGGAATATCCAGTCCTGGGTAAAATGTGAGGAAGAGGGATTTTAAAAATGAAATAAAGAAAATAAGAAAAAATAGAATGCAACATATGACCCAAAAAAGCATCCAAATTTTTCAAGAACACAGATGGTCACCCCAAACACACACCCATAACAATACTCTGCATACCCATTCCTGCTCAGCAACTGCCATCACTCGAAACCAACCGCCTCAGACACACAAAACTCTTCATCAGAGGATGTGTATAAAGTAGGGATGCACCGATACCACTTTTTTAAGACCGAGTACCGATACTTTTTAAAAGTACTCACCGATACCGAGTACCGATACTTTTCTTTAATGTCATGTGACGCTTTCCAATAAGAACAGACCATATAAAAATGCCCTCAGCTCACATGTATATCCCCCCGAGAGATTATTTATTATATATATATATATATATTCATACTGCCCCAGCTCATGGATTTGCCCCCCCAGCTCACACATGGTTATGCCCCCCAGCTCATGGGTATGCCCCCCAGCTCTCACATGGGTATGCCCCCCAGCTCATGGATCCCCCCCCCAAAGATACTTACCTTCCTGGGCGCCGCCGGGAATGTCTCTGCGCGCGCGCTCGTTGGAAGGACCCCAGCCGCGACCACGTGGGACCATGTGATCACGGCTGGGGTCCTTCCAACGAGCGCGCGCGGGGAGACATTCCCGGCGGTGCTCAGGAAGGTAAGTATCATCGCGGAGAGCAGCTGCAGGGCCTGTCTGAATGCTCTATCGGCATTCAGACAGGCCCTGCAGCTGCTCACCGCGTTCATACTTACCTTCCTGAGCGACGCCGGGAAAGTCTTTGCGCGTGCGCTCATTGGAAGGACCCCAGCCGTGATCACATGGTCCCACGTGGTCGCGGCTGGGGTCCTTCCAACGAGCGTGCGTGCGGAGACCAGGAAGGTAAGTATCGCAGAGAGCTCCAGGGGCGGCTGTCTGAATGCCGATAGAGCATTCAGACAGCCGCCGCAGCCCCTCGGATGCCGGCAAGCCGGCTCAATGCCGGCTTCCGGTATCGGAAAAAATATCGGGGGGTACTGCACGAGTACCAAGTACTCCTGCAGTACCCAGTATCGGCCCCGATACCGATACTAGTATCGGTATCGATATCGGTGCAACCCTAGTATAAAGTCTATATAGGATGGGTATAATCCTAGGCTAGATTGCTTGATCCTCATGGCTTGGTTTTCTTACTACTTTCACAGACCACGTCATCCACTTTAAAAGGTGCCATTCAGTTGGGTATTGGTTATACTGTTGGCAACCTCAGCTCCAAACCAGAGAGGGATGTACTGATGCAGGATTTCTACGTAGTGGAGAGTATCTTTTTTCCTAGGTGAG
Organism: Leptobrachium leishanense; assembly: GCA_009667805.1. NCBI lineage: Eukaryota > Metazoa > Chordata > Amphibia > Anura > Megophryidae > Leptobrachium > Leptobrachium leishanense. The sequence goes on from CM019063.1 coordinate 341,099,476, forward strand.
TGAGAACTTTATATTGTGCGTTTTTTATTTTTCTCCACCTCCCTAGTTTTTAGATTTATGTCCGTTTATAAGTATGTAGCTCTTTCTTGTCACAGTAGTGCTTCTATTCAATCCTGCCCTCTTCTCTTTTGACAGCGAGGGCAGTAATTTGACCCCAGCACATCATTACCCAGACTTTCGATTTAAAACCTATGCCCCTGTGGCTTTCCGATATTTTCGAGAACTATTTGGGATCCGTCCAGATGACTATCTGGTCAGTATGCTTTTATTTCCTTTTTCCCCCAGTGCTTTTATTACTTCAATGTTTTTTCTGTTCTTTTTGATGGTTTCCGTCTCTTTTTAATTTCTTTCACTAGTACTCCCTGTGCAACGAGCCTCTGATTGAGTTATCCAATCCTGGGGCCAGTGGATCTCTCTTTTATGTTACCAGTGATGACGAGTTTATTATTAAAACTGTGATGCATAAGGAAGCTGAATTTCTGCAGAAACTTCTCCCTGGATATTACATGGTATGCTTTTTGTTTCTTTTCTTTTTTTTGCGCCTGCCATCGATTGCATCACATCTCTGTTTCGTTGGTTTATTATAAATTGATCTATTACTTGGTAGGATTTTCTGGAAAGCTTTTCTTTTACAAAATAATCAATGCTTTGGTCTTTTTATGCTTGATTGTATCGGCACAGCACCTTTCCTCAAATCTTAGAAGCCTCTTTCACTAGACATTAAACCAAATTCCAACTGAGCCTTCAAAAGTGAGACGTAAATGGAAAACTTGTGCATGAGTCGTTCTCCATTTGCGGCTCACCATTACGTCTGTATTCCAACCAAGCAGCTTTAAGTGCTTGAGTTGTGATATTTCTGAGCTGCATTAAGATAACGGCAGCTGTTCTGCGTGCTGCTGCTGTTATGAGTTCCAGCAGTCAGATGCAATCCTGTTCGTGCGACAGGGTCACTCAGGGATGGAGGAATGATACACAGAAGAACAGTAGGAATTATTTATTCCCATTGTTCAGCTGTCCACAGACGGAGGAAGTAAGTGGTGGTTAGTGCAGCTTTCTTTACTGAGCGATCTGTGGTAATAAAGGATTTTTCACGGTCTATAAAATGAATGTGTTAAGTGATTTTTGCTGAAGCACAATAACTTAAACCCACGCTTTAGAAGTTGTTTTTCTTTACTGAGTGATGCAGATGTGAAGAACAAGCAAGTTTGGAGTATCTGGTTCTTCATCTGCCTCCTGTGCAAATTATAGGAGCGGTTCATGTACAGTAAGGAGACACAAGTTCTGAGCATAACGTTTTCTCGGTTGGATTAACAAGTGTTGAAATTAAGTTGAGCACTCGAACGCTAATTTTAACGGCATTTGAATAAGGCCCATTGTCATAACTGGTTTTCATGTTGGTGCAACTATGCAAACATACACTTCTTCTTTTTTCTTTTTTTTTATGTTGAAACTGAGCTTCAAAATAAAAACAACAAGCTTGTTTCTCCATTACACAATTTCAACTCCTGGTTTCTCTTATGTTTCTGGTACATTTAAGGCTAGGGTCAGACTAACGCATTTTTCGCGTTGTCCGTGAAAAAGTGCGTTCGAACGAATGGACGTATTTTTTCACGGAATACGCGATAGCGGTCATACGATGCGCATTTTCGTCCGTGATTTTGTACGGATCATCAATAAAACACTTTTTGTGTCTGGACGTTATGTTAGCCGTACACTAGCAGCGTCTGACGTCTCCTAATCACACACACACGCCGCTATGCGGACACAGCGCACTCTGTACGTCAGTACTAGCGGTTTCACGTTCTCGAAAAAATGCGTTCGTTTGCCACTTGCGTTGCGCGGCCGCACTTTTGTGCGGCCGTTCTTCATATGCTGCCTGGCATTGGACATCATTTGCTGCTAGCACGGCCGTGATTTAGTGCGGTTAAACGCACGTTAATACTGCGTTAGTCTGACCTTAGCCTAAATTGACGCATACAAAAAGAGCCGTTCTGGACAAGAGATGTGAGGGCTAATTATTAACTGATGCGTTTTTTATTTTTAAGAAATAAATGGGGATAAACTTAATTTTGCATCCTACACTATCTTCTTTTGAAAAAATGTGGAGGTCGATTGACAGCCATCAGAGCGGATGCCAGATCTCTGCTGTGAAGAGCTGTCCCAGAAGGATGGATTTGGGGGTGGAGAGAAGGGGACCTAGTCTTCTGATATGACCACTTGTTTATATATTATTATTTTTGTGGTTCTGGTAACTACAGTGTTCATTATCAGCGAATATATATATAGGTAGTGTTCCTGGGGTTTCTGTAATTGTTTGACAGATACTGAATTCTCAATGCCCTAAAAGCCCTTTTCCTCTCATTGCATGACGGAGAAATCTAATTTCCTCATTCCTTTTTGTAAATTGAGTTCAGGCTGTACTTGGGTAAAAAATGGTCACACTTTCTCTGAATATCTGCAAGAGTCTTGTTATTTTAGTATAAGTGAAGAGTCTATATGGTGTCACCTAGATGTAGTGCTCGCACCATCTGTCAAACTAGACCATGAACAAATTTAGGGTTTCTAAGTATGACATTCATGGTAGGAGTCACAGGGGATCTTTGGGCTCTGTTGGATGCCCCTCTACTTGGGCATCGTTTTTAAACTAAATGACATACATCTATAGTTTCCAAGCACTATGACAGGTGTGATCTTATTATAGTGGTCCTGGTGGTTGAAATATTTTTTAACTTAATTTTCAGCATACAGCCATAATAATTGGCCCTCGTGTCACAACAGAGAATTTTTGAAACACTATTGTTGAGCATACATTAAAGGCGAAAAGAAAACAAAAAACATCTGCCCTGTTTACTATAGGAAACCACAAGTTTAACAATGCGTCAAGAAACCTGTTGTAAACCTTTGGTAAACACACAACTTTTTTGTCAAAAGGACAGAATTTTTTTGCCTAAAAATACAGCAAAAATGTAAAGAATCTTAGGGTTAACCCTAACAGATCAAAAAACTGTAACCTAACCTAACCCAACCCTTATCTCTAATTTTTGAACAAGGGCTGTGCAAGGTGAAATCGCATGTGTTTTAATATGTGAATTTATTATAAAAAACATTGATACCTTGTTAAACTCTAGTCATTCCTATAGGAAACCCAACTGCCCAAACCAAGAAGTAATATGAGCCTCTATTTCCGATCTATAGGATCTGAAAGGATCTGCTAGCATCCTCCACTGCAGTGGTTCCGCAACCTTGGCCCTCCAGCTGTTTTGGTTGCGCACCGCTACGCTAGGACATCTGATGGCGATTCAAAGAGTCCGATAAGAGTAAATCTGACTGCACCATTAATTATGTATGCATACAATTTTATGGTGCTTTGAGTTCCTGCCTTCCTTTTTCAAATACTGCTTGTGTACATTCAACATCGAATTGTATTAGAGCAAACGATAAAAAGGTTATCCTCTATCCACCATTGTTTACTGGTGTTGGAAACCACAGCAAATGTTGCCGTTTCTTTTATAATGACTATAAACTTGTGAATTTCCATATTGGGATCTTCAAACATGGCAGCAGAAGCTTCATCAATGAAACTTGTCCAGCCACTGTTTGAATTTATCTTCCTTGCAACAACGGTTACACTATAGGTTTATAAAGAACCAAATTTCAATAATTTTTTTTTTCTCACTGATATTTTTACTACTTCAGGATTATATACAATGGAGATTTATTTTGTATGTACGTATTATAGTGTGAATTCCTGTCCTGTGGTTTCAGAATGGCCAATATAGATGAAAAACTCTGTTTTGTAGAGATCCATATTGTGAAAAGTTGCATAATGCCTCGTGTTTGTTTTTTTTGCACACATTTGACAGAACCTGAACCAGAACCCCAGGACATTGTTACCCAAATTTTATGGCCTGTACTGTGTACAGTCTGGTGGGAAGAACATCCGTGTGGCTGTTATGAACAACATCCTGCCACGTGTAGTGCGTATGCATTTCAAGTATGATTTGAAAGGCTCCACCTATAAGCGACGAGCGTCGAAGAAGGAGCGGGAGAAGCGCAGCCCCACCTACAAGGACCTGGACTTCATGCAGGAAGCTCCTGAGGGCCTCCTCTTGGACACTGACACCTTCAATGCTCTGGTCAAAACCCTTCAGAGAGACTGTTTGGTGAGAGGCCTTCCAAAAAATACTTGTGGTGGGTCTTTTTCCCTTCTCCCCATCCCACATTTCTGCCCCCAAAAAAAGAACAAAAAAGAAAGATGAACCCTTATTACCAAACAAAGAGATGCCATCAAAAAACAAGTTTCTGGAAGCGTAATTTCCAGTCCTCAAACCTTTTTATTTTTCACGTTTAAGGTAACATTTGTTTGAACGGTTTGTTCTGAGGAATTGCAATTGTGTTGAAGACTAGCATAATTTAAACTCGACTGATAAATCCCTCATGGTGTAAAACCACTTCTAAAACAAATTCATAATCAAACTGTTACAGTTTAAAGGGTCTATGTTGATTCAAAGGCCGTTTTATTTTTGTCCTTACGCTTTACATTTTCATCCTACAAATATATAAATATTTACGAATATAATAACAAAGGTGCGAAAACAATCCCACCTAAAAACAATCACCTGCCCACACAACAAAAAGGTGGACAACACTCCCATCAACAGGATTAAACCTGTACAAACACAAAACAACCAGTATAACAGGCAGCAAGGCCCATCAACGGATGACCAGGGAGTGGCTAGTACTTAATGAACTTTATTAAACAAATAACACTCTCAGATCTCAAACTTTAAAATACATAAACACAAACAGCATCGTAAGGTGAATTGGACAACTAACCAAGCATAAATAGGCTGAGTAATGGGCTGAATGGAAAGCACTAAAAGGTACTAATACTGTGTAATAATACAGTCCACATAGGGAAGATAAAGCAAAAATACCATTATGCTCACTTAAGTGCACCAAAATGAATTGACCAACCCAAACTTGCCCTAATGCTGATGGAGCTCATGCTCATAAATTCTATCCTGACCCTAGCGATGCTGACACAACAAAGACAACTTTAAAATAAAAAGTTGGACATTAGCTCAACATCTGTTTCGCCGGCTGCACGTCGGCTTCATCTGGAGCATATATAAATATTTAGTACAGGGTTTGACAAATCTAGGAGCCATGTAGCAATGGACTAATGTTTAATATGGGCTGCTAAATTTACAGATTTTGTCCGGCTCCAAAGTATGTTTGTGGGGTATAAGAATATGAATGATTGTTTACAAAAAGAAGTGAACTGGGGCAGGAGAATAGGGGAACAGCACAGCAAGAAGTCATTGCAAAATAACATGTGAGCTACCACAAGAGTCGCAATGGTTATCAAGAGCGGGCCAGGATAGAGGGAGGAACAGAGGAAGCACTTACATAGTGGAGCAGAAGTGGTGAAAATGAAGGACGTGACTGAGCTGGAACACTAGGGAAGTAAAAGTAGAGTATAAAAATCGAAAAAAGTAGAGTTTTATCAACGAATGCAGGAGGTGCTGGTTCTGCACAGGACGAGCTGGGATAGAGGGATTTTATCCAGTGTGAGATTTGGAGGGAGGCTCTCCGGGAGCAGGGCTATAATGGAAAGGTCCTCCCCACTGCCGAGGAAAAGTACTGGCACCAGCTGGATTTGCATCTGCCTTTCAAGGGAGAGCAGCCCTGGGAGGAATGGCTGTCTGAATTGGTTGGACTGGTCCAGATCAAGATGATGCAGGACGAGGTTTGCAGGACACTCCGATTAGTATGCTTCCCAAGTATGACCGTAGCTGGTGAATGGCAACCTCACAGAGGGCTTTGGCTTCGGCAGCCCTGGGTTGTTGTTTGGGAAGCTTACAGCAGACCCATCCTACCCATCCTTTGGAAGCGAGTCAGAGTGGCAACCGGAGGAAATCTGAGCGTATCGAGAGATACAGGAATATCTTGGAGGTGCTGTGGCTGCAAGTCGATTGGGGCTTTAGAAGTGTCCAGGAATGGGAGCTGGAGGTGGTCTACATAAAGCTTCTAGATTCTGTTCAGCAGCAGATTAGGGAGCCTTTGGATTGGCACGGTGTTGCAATATCAGCAGAAGACCTGGCAACGAGCAGAGGATCTTTGTCCAGCAATGGTGGATTGGACTACAGTCTCCAGCAATGTGACCCGCAAGGGATAGTGATGTGCTGTCAAAGGAGGATTGCCTGGCGTCGGTGGGCGAGGCTGAGGTCCCCTCTGGCAATTTACTGGAATGCTGGGCAGGCAGCCCAGTTCGCCCACGGTATGCTCCCAGCCAAGGATGGCTGAAGGAGCTTGAAGGCCTTGATTTGTTTGGGCCATCAATAGTCTGAAGCCCTCCCCCATTGCTACTGCCCTTTCAGGATGCAGGGCAGCTGACTCAGAGCCCCGTCTAGGAGACAACAGCAGTCACGTAGGTTGTAGACCTCCTTTTGTTCAATAAAAATCTTGAAGAGCTCCCAATTGATTTAGAAGTGCTGGCCTCGGGGCATAGTGCAGCTGGCCTCTGTCCTCATTCTGATGCACCAGATCTGTGGAGAGAGGACAGCCTTTCATTGCCAGAGGAACCTGAGGAGCTCCCTGCAACCCCAGCTGAAGAATTGGCAGCGGAGCAGAGTGCCAATGGCTTTAGCCCCCAAACACAGGATATTGCCACTGCAGTAGTCAATGGGACTATGAACTCCTGGGATGTGGGGCAGTTGGCTCAGATCCCCACCCTCTTTCAGCTGAACCCACAGCCACCCCATTCTTACTCCAGCAACAGAACAAGCTTCAGGGAGAGGAGGCAATGGGCCTCACTCCCCAGTAGCGGTCTGTACCCCAGGGAGAGAGTACAAGCGATAGTTCTCCCCATTGGCAGATTAAGCTCCAATGTGAGGGTGAGGATGGCCCTTTTTCCCAAAGACGGTGTACTGCTGACCCCCTTCCCTGGGTAGTGGAGGATACTTGCTGTGGGATGGTGGATATGACTGAATTTTCCAAAGGTTTGCACCCCCCCCCCCCCATACTGGGAAATCGGCCCAGGTCCCCATCCCATTTCCACAGCAACATATATGAGCTAAGGCAGATGCCGGGAATGGCTCGGTGAGTTTCTCACTAGCTCCTGTATTTTTCCCTGCACAATGCGATCTTACTGGGAATAATATAAGCCCAGTACTGACGAACCTGGCAATCAACCCGGTCCGTGTCTTTTCCCAGGTTAGTCTCCCACAAATGAGAGAGATATGTGACTGTAGTCACTTGATACTTGAGGTATGTAGGCCTAAAGATGCATTTGGGAGGTGTGGGCCTGACTGTGTTCAATTAATGTTCAGCCCTTTTTTGTTGAAGCCACCCTGTGCATCTTTGTTTTCTGTGCCCTATCCCCTGAGGTCTGTGGTTTTTATATTCTTATTCCATGATGTGTTTTTTATTTTTGTGTCATGTTCTGTACACTGTAAGTGACTACTTTTTGTTTCCCCTGCTTACATCCAACCCCACAGGATCTGGCTTAAACCAGATCCCTCTGCCCCTTCCCGAGCCACTGTCTATTACACTAGAGTGAGTGTGTGTGTGTGTGGCTATTGGGATGCTATTCAGTATGGAAATGCCAGGGTGCGCTTTACCTTTCGTGTTCTGCACATACCCAATGTCTGCTTTTGTAATTGTAAACTCTAGAAAGAATTTAAAGTTTTGTGTTCACCCTACAAGGGGCTTTGACGGCTGGCTGGGTGGGTTTGTAACCGAATCCATACTTTTGGGTTACTGACGGCAAGTGGAGCCTTTATGCACATGGATACCCATACTTGGGTACTGATCTCTAAGTTGCCAACCTGACCCTGATTGCACCATATTCATTATAAAATGTGCTTCTGTTTTAAACCGTTACACAAGTTAGGTTTCCCAGGGAGTATTGCAATTCCACAGAATAAAACAAGGTTTCATTTGTGTTTTTTTTTTTTTTGATAGTCACAGCAATACATTTTGGCAGTGTTCGAGGGGAAAATATTAGACACGCTTGTGGTTGCGCAATTTAAAAATGTATAGTGTTGCCACAAAAACCGCTGGTAACCTTGTGTGTTGTACCCAGGTGATTGCTTTCCTTATTTTATTTACTTTTATTGTCATTCACGTTCTGCATTAAGGTTGGTAGCCAGTTTGTGTTCAGTTCCGTTTTTCTGGAATGTCAGTTTTTTGTTTGTCCCTTACATAGGTTTTGGAAAGTTTTAAGATCATGGATTACAGCCTGCTGTTGGGGGTTCACAACCTGGAGCAACAGGAGCGGGAGCGCCAGACAGAGGGGGCTCAGTCTCAGACTGATGAGAAGCGTCCGGTTGCACAAAAGGCACTGTATTCCACAGCAATGGAGTCTATCCAAGGAGGAGCAGCTCGTGGAGAATCAATAGACACAGATGATACGTAAGTACCACTCACCTGAGTTACTGAAGCGTGTACAACTTTATTTATATTTTTGATAGCTGTGGTGGAGCTGTATCAAACCCTCCCTCCTTTATCGTACACAATTTGTGTATTGTACGGAATGTCTGTACGGACATACGCAAACTGTGTAGTATCTTGGGTAACTTGAGTACTTTTTGTGGTGGAGCTGCTATGTAAGTGAGAACATATGATTCTGCCTGTGCTGAAGCCCCGCCCCCTCCTTTACACATGAGCGCATTGAGAGGATGCTGTTGGTTGGAGATAAGCCACGCCCTATCACTGAGCGGAGTGTCTGAGGTAACGAAAAGCAGCCTTGAAACTGTCTTAAAGTTTTTTTGGGTTTATTACAAGTGACCTATTGATGAATAGAAAGGCAATTATGAATTTTGTCAGTACATAATAGCTATTTACCACTTCACATCTGTTATCCTTCCAGTGATATCCTAGAAGTATACAGTCAATTTCCATTTTATCACATTTGCATGTATTTTTATACTTTGCAAAAATCTGTGAAACACAGTTTCCCACTTTGATGTACTAATAAACTTTGGTTTTGTTCCTATTATTATTACAGTATACATTTTTCTGTCACATTTATAATATTGCTGTATCCATTTGATGCCGGGCAGGTGTCTGGAATGTCTTTTTCTTTTCTGGTTTTAGAGTGTGGGTTTAGTCCCTAATATGTGTAGTGTATGGAACGTCCGTACGTACATACGCAAACTGTGTATTTTAGTTAACTTGAGTACTTTTTGTGGTGGAGCTGCTATGCGAAAACATATGATGCTGCCTGTGCTGAAGCCCCGCCCCCTCCTGTGCGCATGGGCGAGATGAGAGGATGCTATCTCTGAGATGACAGTGTCTGAGGTAAAGAAAAGCAGCTATGAAACAGTCTTGTTATAAACCCCAAAAACTGTAAGTGATCTATTGATTAATAAAAAGGCACATTGGCTTGTATAGTTTTTTTTGTTACTTATTTATAGTTCCCCCAGGTAATTACACTAGTGCTGAAACTACGCATCGACAACTAATCAATAATGAAAAATAGTTGTGAAAAAAACTATTCTGATTATCGATTTAAACGCTGAGTGCTGTACACTGACCGAATATAGAGTCAGACTGCGTTCTATGTTAATGACCTCAGACGATACATCAAGCTGATTGGAGAAGACCTGCTGGCTGATTTACTTGGTATTATTTAGTTCTAGGGTTATGTCAGACATAACTAGCAGTTTTACGTTCTTGCCTAACTTGCGTCCATTTGCCACGTGCGTTGTGCGTGCGCAGTTCGGTGCGAACGTACTCTATGCTACGACGGACGTTAGACTGTGCAGCAACACGGACGAGATCACTGCGTTCGTCTGACGCCGGCCTAAGTGGTCAGGATGTGTAGTGTCCTTTTTTTATTGAAGATGCCGATGTATCCTACTTATTGGTTCCACATACAATGCAGCGTGCGCCCGGTTAAAAAAGATAATGGGGTGGTGATACAGTAATTTAAACTGACGTAATGTCAATCGCACTATTATTGCTTGTTAGGTGTGATTGGATGCTATATAGTCAGATATCCTCAATGCATTTCTATATGTGATGCTGAAGTGAGGAAGAGCGAATAGAAATGTGGAAGGAAGAAGGCTTCGAAATGTCTGTCCCTCCACCTTCTAGTTCTTCTGTTACAGTTTGAAAAGAGACCAACTGTATTTTCTCATTACTGCTGTTATTGTTATTTTAGACAGACCTTGTATAAAACAAATTGAGGAAGGGTCACGCAGGACCTGAGAATGACATCAAATACAGCTGTCTCGTAGACCGGGAAAAGGGAGTGGGCCATCAAAAACAATTCTCAAAGATGCTCATGGAAATGGGGAAAAAAGGGGGGGGGGTGAAAGCCGTCATCAAAGGGCAGCGAGGAGAAATCAAAAACAAATCCCAGCTGAATAAAAAGAAAAATAATCATGAATGTCCTCGGGATGGGAGAGGAAAAAGAAAAATGGAGAACAACAATCCAAGGTGGGCTCGTCTCATGGTACAGGCTGAGAGTGGGCGAAAAAAACCAAAACAATAGTCCACGTCAGCCTGTATCCAGCCACAAAGGCTAGTAGCCCCCCAGAATCAATGACATCGTGAGAGACTCGCCGGGCAAACAGCATCCTGGCAATCCCAACAGTGGCTCCAACAGCTTTGCGGGACCCCGACCAGCCCAGCACTGCAACACCAGCCAGCTCGAGAATCCCAGAGTTCGCCATCTTTCCAGCGGGGAATCCAGCTCGTCCGTCCCTGCTTCCACCGCAGCAGCCCGGGACCTGCAGAAAGCCGGCAGCACTCCAGTACGTGGGTCCAGGGTCAAAGAATCCTGGCACAGCTCCTTGTCCGGATCGCTGACTTCTGTGCAGCGCGCCTCTGCTTCCACATCACGCACACGGCTATCAGCAGAGTCCCGGAGCGAGGTAGTTTCAAACGAATTCTCCTGTGGTGCCCCGCATGCCTCCAACACGGCCATCGTGCGGCACCACACTCCTGGTGAGTGGGCCTTCATCCTCCCCCGCCATCAACAGTAGACAGGCATCTAGGCCCACTAGCACGGCTTCTGCGCCTGCAGGGGGAGGCAGTGGCAGCCCATGTTAAGAATACAAAAAGGGTTATGACTAGAGGAAGTGACAAAAAGGGCGTTGGGATGTCTGAGGGCGGGCTGGGAGAGCACAATGGGACTGTCCTCTATAAAGGTACCCTGTATGTGTTGTCAAAATAAACTAATTTTTGCTGTTTAACCCAATACTGAGTCTCGACTAGTATGTGGGGGGAAATGACTGCGTTTTTCTGAGTGTTTTCCCATCAACTCGGCAGCACTGACAGCTAACTGAGCCAGCGTCCCAGCGAGCTCCAGGATCGAACAGCGGAACGGCAGATCTCCGCGCAAGTAGCGGCAATCTGTCACACAAATGCTCTGCGGTGCCTGCATGCACTTCATGAATGTATTCGTGACATTTTCCTGGAGCGCCCATGATTCATTTATCCTGTCAAATTCCTCGACTTGCAGTTTCCAGGATGGTGGGCTACTTGGTGACCTATAAATAATCACCCATTTAATGTAAAATGTCATGAAAATGTTTAATATGTGTATGTGATTTAATTATCTTAGGGGATCCAGGATATGCGTTGCAGCCATGACTCATGACACTCTTTTGGAGACTACCTTGCATGGCTCACTTCACAAGGCACATGGCGCCATTGAGATTACAATGGAGGATCATGTCATGAGGATCCCTACAGTATGAGCCAGACAGAGGGGTACTGATAATTGTTGTGCCGTCCTCAATATCACTCTCAGTGCTCCCCAGCTGGAGAATAAACATTCAGAGCAGAAGGCTGATGCTGCTAACGGATGGGTAGAACCAGTCGGACACAACGAGGATGTTGCAGCAGAGGTCCAGGAAAGGCTCATCCAGCATGGTTTTGTAGGTAAGCTGCACATGGATAAATGGAAATTGCTCTTCTTTAGTGAGACAGGTGTCTCAAAAAACCAAATGCTGTCACAAATTGTAATCGTTGAGTGCCAATAAACAGAACTAAGAACTGGATAGTATTGGCCACATGCAATTTAAAGATGTGTACACTGGAGTTATTGATCATATGTCTATTTTAATCCATAGATCTGAATAGTGATTGAAGGCACTTACCTATCCATTCCTTGCAATCCATCTACTCATCAGTAAGTACAAGAATTGTGACGGGTGTCCACATTATTCACTCACATTCTCACTCTCACAATGGTAAACACCGATACAACACAATTTTTATTTGAATTTCGGAAAAACTCTATCATCGTGAATGAAAGTTGAGAATATCATTCTTACGAAATAAACAAGTAAATACATATTAATATTACCACAAAGATGTTTGCGCAAGGACTCAAGGGTAAAATATAGAGTCCAACAAAATAAACACATTTCCATAGTGCTTTCTGTAGGACTGAAACAGCAATTGTATCTTATTACCCATATGCATGAATTTTTGCACATCAAAAGTTGGTTCCGAATTTTATAAACCGCTAACAAGCTGCGTAGCGCTGTACAATTGGTAAGACAGAATAACGATATACATACACAGACACACAGAACAGTAAGAGGATCCTGCTCAAGAGCTTACAATCGAAGAGCAGAGGGGTGATACACTAGGTGAGGGTAAATCGAGAACCTGAAGTAGGGTAGTAGTCAAGGCAGGAGATAATGAGAGCTTCTATGAGCATCATAGCAGAGTCCTTATTTAAGAAAGCGGCTGACGTGCAATGATTTTTAGATGGAAATGGCAGGATTTGGTTAGCAACCGAAATATGAGGAGTGAAGGAGAGAACCAAGAGGACCCCGTCACCCCGAGGCAACGAGCCCGTGAGGTAGAAGTAATGGTGGCAGGAACGTTGGTTTTAGAGGGAAGATGAGAAGTTCAGTTTTAGAGAAACGGTAAGCTTTTGGAACCGGGAAGTGTTCTAGAATGTATTCTCCATCGATAAGTGAAACTCTTCTCGGTAATCTTGAGCACCAATAATACTTATTACTTATAATAACATTTAATTTGCAATATAGTGGTGACTGGCTTGTGTAATGTTTTCACATCATATTTACATTAACTAAATAACAGCAATCTTTTGGTATGAAAGACTGAGATTATATACATGTATCTAAAATGGTAATCTTTTTTTTTTTTTCTTCTTTCAGATGATGAATAGTCTTTCACTTTAACACTTATGTACTCAAAGATCTAGGAATTTAATTATTAATTTGCAGATATATATTTAATGTGTACCTGAACGTTTCATTTCTTTGAGTGTAAATAAATTTTCAGTGTATAAATTCACGCATTCAGATATATCAATTATAATTAATAAATAAAACCATTCTAAACTCTGTTCTCCATTTGTCCATACTTTGTATATTATGGAGTTTGGCGTTTTGTGGTTGGGAAGCAATGGCTGATACCGGTGGGGGAGGTTGCATTTCAAGAGCCACCGGAGGGGCCATTTGAGGGGTTAGGTTGGGCTCTGCAGTAGAGAGGTGGCATATGTGTATCCGAGGGAGCTGGGGCAGTGTAGGAGAATGGGTGGTGTATTCCGACAGCATCCTAAAGAGTCAGGTGGTGGGATGTCCTGCCCTAAACAGGGGTTGTAGAGCGGTGTATCGTTTGCCCCCCTTGTTTCACCTTTCTACTCCCTTGCACTGCCACCTCAGGCATTCTCCTCTTCAGCACCTCTTCCACCAAGTTTAAACCTCTGCCAGTCCTGTCTCTTGTTGTATTTTGGCCTCTTAACACTCAGGTTCCATTTACATCATGTTTGATGGACTCCATTGTTCTCTTGCACCCCGATGCATACACCATTTGTCGAGCTTCATTCCAGAGCCATTGACTCAATTGACCTCACGCATGTCTTCCAACCTGTGAGCCTGCTGCATGAAGACCTTGATCAGTGAATCCTTTTTTTTTTTTTTTTTTTTTTTTTTTTTGGCTGCGTGACTTTCTTCCAAGTCTTGGTTGTCTTCCAGAGTAGATCTTGAGAGCCCGGTGTCCTGGCGTGTCTTTCCATTACTTTCCTCCCCCGATGCTTTATCCCACTATCCCCCTCATGCCTATTGCCCAATCCACAACTCCTCACTGAACTCACCGCTCCCAATTGTATTGTCTCTCCTGCTTTGCTGCAATTCTCCACTTCCCCATCTCCTTATGATACTAGACACAAATATGAACAGAAATAAACAGAAAAGAGGACACATTGGGGTGCAAATAAAAATAACTGGTAAGGACACACAAGGGTGGGGGATACAATAAAAAGAGGGGGTAAGGGGAATCCAAGGTATGGGATTGTGTGTTGGGAATAGCGATTAGAAGTGTGTGTAAATGGCTGATGCCTGTGTGTGGGTTTGTAGGGGGCTCCAAAATGTAATATATTGAAATGGTGGGGGGGCAGAAGGATAAGATTAGGGAAAGGTGGGAGTTGAAGTCTCTTGCCTGCTCTCTCCAACCAGTCTCTCAACGCTTTGAAATCTCCCCATGAGCATTGAGTCTAAGCAAAACTCTTGGTCCTGTAGGCTGTCTAATATTAATGAGCCATTTGAGCAGAACCACTCTGATCCTACAAACCGGTCTGATTAAAGACTAGCAAAAAAAATCTGCACACCAGAGATAGATCTGGTGACGCACTAAATCAACACAAAAAGTGAAGCATTTCAGTCTGTCAGATGAACTTGAATTTGCAGATTCACTGCCAAACTGAATTTCACAATTAAGTTTTTTTGCACCAGTTCTTCGGATTCTCGGGGTGGTTGCAAATATCAAGGAAAATAAAGGCTATTAATATCCAATCTTCATTTCTATCTGTCCCCTGGCTTGCAGAATGGATAAAAATGTCCAAACATACATTTTGGATGCTACCAATTTTTCAGTCAATGTTGGAAAAACAAATTCCACTGGAAGTCCTCAGATGGGTCAAAGTCCTGCATGGAGGATGGTATTTCTAGACTGAATTTAAGTAATTATCTGGTGGCATTGTAGCTAGTGGAATGTAGAACAGAACCTGGAAGAAGTTTTAATGTTGTATACCACATTCAATCTGTCCTGCAGATTCTGGAATTTCTGTGTAATGGATTCAAAGCTGGACTTGGTACTACCTTTTTGAAACTGATCCTTCCTACATAAGTCTGTACCATAAGGAAAAGCAAACTACTTTCTATAAATTATTTTGTGAGTTTGGGTGTGTAAAGTTTGGGGTTGTGGAATTTGGGGTAGATTTTGAGTCGGGCCAATACATAGGACTATGACGCCCCTAATCCAGGTGCGATACAACAGAGGGTAGACCTAGCAAGCAGGGATAGCAAAACCAAAGAATACCATCAGTTCTTAGATGTCTGGTACTCCGCTACAAATTAGAAGAAAAGGCGGCTCACCGTACGGAGATTGGGGTAATACTAGTACAGGGAGCAAGCCGGGTAACAGGAAGCCAGAGATGCACGTAATCCTACAGTCAAAGCTGGGTCAAACACAAGAATACTGTAAAGAGAATATATATATATATATATATATGTGTATGTATGCGATGACAGGCCAGAAATACCGAAACCATGAAACCGCACCTGTGAATTGAAGTTTGCTGTTCGAATAGGTCGCCCTCTCCCTATCTGGCTGGCGTCATTGGAGAGCGTGTGTGCATCTGCGTCAAACATGCGACCAGCAGCTCACGAGCACAAAGTGGACCTGAGGCATCTGCTCAGCAGCATGCTCTCCGGAGATCTATATGAGGATGACGGCAGACCAGCCGGGACATCTGACTGACGTCTGACAGGGTGGCAATAACCTATCCCACCCAATAAGTTGGTTATTTCAGCTCCCCCCCCCCCCCGGCTGGGGATCGCTGCATAAGGTTGGTCTTTATGTTAGTATGAGGGTGGTGGAGATTGCGTTTAGGGTTTCGTTCCATACTTTTTTTTCTTCTTCTAGGTGACTGCTTGTCCTGGGAAAATGGCTTGCTCTTGTAAATGTTTTTCAAGAGTGTAATTTACAGTATGACTGACTTTTTTTCTGTGTTTCCACCAGGATGGGTGGGATCCCTGCTGTGAATGGGAGAGGGGAACGTCTTCTGCTATACATAGGAATTATTGACATCTTGCAGTCTTACAGGTGATGCGCGTTTTTTAATGTTCCAATGTCAGTGAATGTGATTTTTTTTTTTTAACCTTATTTAGGATATCCATCATGATATTAATGCCACCTAGATGTTGTGTTGAATAAAAAATCTCTACCATGGTTATGTTATCTGGCAATAATAGAGAATTTCGGTGAAGATTGCTTTTTCATAATCTTTCACAGAGTTGGAGTTTGACATCTGGGGGCTGCAGAACAGCGCCTCGACTTGTAAAGGGTTATACTAGTAAAACGACGTTCCTTATTCCATACTGTGTGTTGTTTTGACTTGAATGGCAGAAGGTATTGCCCCAAGCTAATTCAGTCGCTGTAGGCGACATACGGTCATCACACATAACATGCTGATCAGAGTGCGTATAATGGAATTAGGAATGTCAATTTTATTCTAGAATGATGATTTATGTTTGTGATGAGCAGATCAGTGTTGGAAATAGGTACAGTCCAAAATTTGTAAAGTCCAAAGAGGAGCTGGATGCAAACCTACAGACCGGCACAGGGGTCAAGTCCTGCAGGAACGCTTGGGAAAACTAGTTCCTTCACTATTGAGGCTAGGGTCAGACGAGTGCGTTTACTACGGACTGTGCGTCCGTGCAGTACGGACGCACTTTTTGACAGAAGACGCAGTTGTGGCCACACAGTCTGTTTTTGTGACTGACGTTATTTTTGACAGATGTAGGAGGGAAAATAAATTAAAATGAAAAAACATTTTGTCCGTCAAAAATGCTGGATGTATTAATGCAGTCTGTCTGACCACGTTCCATCATTCACACACAAAGCTATGCGGACGTGGCGCTCTCCGCGCGTCCTTTCTAGCAGTATTACGTTCTTGCCTAACCTGCGTCCGTTTGCCACATCCATCATGTGTCTGCACTTCTGTGCAGACGTACTTCGTGTGTGGGGGCTCCGTTTAACACCATTGTATGCTATCACGGACGTACTTATGTGCGGCAACACGGACGTGAACACTGCGCTCGTCTGACACAAGCCTTACCAGGAGGAACCTAGTTCCCTTTTGGCTGATACACTGGGAAACTGCAATACCTTTCTATATAGTTAGACTGTTTAATTATAAAACTGTTATATATATATATATATATATATATATATTAATCTCCACAGTCATAGAGCAGTGATGTTACCTTTACTCCACCCAGCCGGTACGGTGGAGTAGAGGTAACATCACTGCTCTATGACTATAGAGACACAGGTTCGATCCCAGCAAGAGCACCTCTCCAGTAATTGTCCTTGGTCAAGACACCTAACTGTACATACTCTACACCCAGGAAATACTTGAACACGAGAAATCTCAATGTATCCTTCCTGGTAAAATACTTTCTAAAAAAAAAAAAAAAAACGTTTATTTTCTGGTTTTAAGTACATTGGGAATGATGACAATTTCTCTGTGTGTACCAGAGGAATGGCATTCTCCTAAATAAGCGCTGCGGCTCCCAGTAATCTTTTAAGACTGGAATGGACAGAAATGTTGGTGAGTTTTTTATGGACTTGACCCCTGGACCTGCATTAAAGGAGTAGGGTGAATTTGGCACCTATTTTATTATACAAATAATACCATCAACTGCATTTACAACCTCTAAACGCTCCTTTTGTTTTGAGTCCAGAGCAGTGTTTCTCAAGTAGTGGGTTGCAACACAAAAGTGGGTCACGACCAGGGGCGGACTGGGTTGCGGGGCAAGTGCCCCCACTTACCTGCAGCAGCAGATCCCAGGTGGTGCGGCTATCTCTGCCTCCCTCACCAATGGTGATTTCCCATTGGTCCAAGCTATTCCATTGCTCTCAGTGCCTCTCTGAGGCACTGAAGAGTGGAGGTTCAAGAAGTAGGTGGTGCCAGATACGCGCTGCAGTCTTCTCAATCTCTTGGCCACCTCGAGTTTACGCGATTAGCATATCGTTAAATTATGCAAATTGGGTTACGATTTAATGACCAAGGACAATTGGGGTCCACAGGCTGAGAACCACTGGTCTAGAGAACACAGAATGATGTCTACGCTGATCTTGATTTCCCATTGTAGGCCTCTTGCACAGATTCACACCAGAAACAAGAAATACATATGTCCACGCACTAACCTGAGGCTTGCCAGCCATTAATGGGAACAGTGAATGGCAGACAATAAACTCAATGAACTTGTACAAATGTTCTAGTTCCCCTCTGTTTCCTTGGGATACTGAATAGATTGTGCACTTTCCTGCGGGGCCCAAATACCAGCTGAGCATATTATAGTTCCAGTTGGGAACGGTGAAAGAAAATGTGT
The DNA here is from genome assembly GCA_009667805.1 of Leptobrachium leishanense. Lineage (NCBI taxonomy): Eukaryota > Metazoa > Chordata > Amphibia > Anura > Megophryidae > Leptobrachium > Leptobrachium leishanense. The sequence goes on from CM019063.1 coordinate 341,117,871, forward strand.
TTTTTGCAATCTTTGTAAAAATTATCTGTTTGAACGTACAGGAAAAAGCCAGGACTCGCCGATGCCTTACTGCAGGTTTGAATAAAGTATGAGCCACTAATTGTTTTTATTACCATTGTGCACATTATATTTAATTCTGTTCTTTTCTGGTTTTATTTTTTTTATTTAGGCTCATTAAGAAGTTGGAGCACACATGGAAGGCTCTGGTACATGATGGGGTGAGTGCGTAGATTCTCTTTATGTTTAGTTTACTGGTTTGATGTTTTTCTAGGTTTCGTGGGTGGGATATTTTATGAAACCAGTGGGTTATACACTATCTATTGTTGCAATGTCGATATACTGCGCTGATCCTAATAGGGAAGTTCAGATGCAGAAAATTCTTTGTTCAATTTCCCTTTTGGGAATCGGCGAAGTCTATTGACATTTCAACAGCGGTAAATAGTGAAATATCCCCTTAGTGGAATATGTATTTTTGATTTCCAGCAGCATCACCACCTCCCAGCCACACATACCACGGAGTGGTGCAATCAATTAAATTGAGAGCTTCTGATCCATTCAGCAGGTCATATCCCACAAACAAGTGACATGTAGGAGTTTATGGGATACAAATTCTGTCCCCCAGCAAGCCATTGTTGTCCATATATCTCTGAAATGCAGGGTTATTCAGAGAGGTGAAAACCAGGAGAATGACTGGAGAAGTGAAAATTCTAGGGCAAAATATCCAAACCAGAAAAATTCTCCCATTTATCTCCTTTCCAAATCGCCTATTTGGTCTAGATCGTTCTCTTCTCCTGCCATTCTCCTGGTTTTCACCTCTCTGAATAACCCTGTCAGTATGCTTAGCAGTGGTACCTCCAATCAGCTTACTTACTATCTGATTCACAGCTTTGTAAACCTTTCCTTTGTTTTTCTCATGTATGTTTAGTTAAGAAAATAGTTTACTCTCTATGTATTACTGACTGCATCCATTGTGTGATATTTTGTGTTGTAAACTGCCCCCCCATGTATCTTTACATCACTTGCTCCTCACTTTGTATCATTAAACATAGAATGGAGTCTATGGGTCAGGCAGCTGACTCACATCATTGTATTGTGTGGAATGTATTCAAAGGACATCACCAGGGGTGGATTAGATGTCTGTCATATCTCATTCAGCTGCCATCTCTCATCTCGGATAGCCTGGCCATCACAATAGACCTCCTGCAGCCTTATCTAAACATTCGCTCCTCCACCCGTAGACTGCTAAATAATGTGGAAGCTAAACCACAGCTGTAAAGTAAAACATTTGCACAGATTTTGGCAAATGTTGCATCATGGGAAAAATCCACAAAATTCAGACAGGAGATTAAATGGATAAATACATTTTAGGTTTTTACAAGCAATTACTCCAAAGAAAAAACAGCATGTGTTTTTATAATGTGGTTTTGTTTGTAATGCACAAGTAATCTAGTTACGGCTTATGTTAGTGGTAATGTCCCTTTAAACTATGTGTGAGATTTGTTCCTTGAGCAACCCTAATTCCATAATACATGGGCTATTCCATATGGAATCAACAAAGTAAGAGGTGCTTTGTAACCTTTGCAAACAAATTAGATTTTGACTATTTCTTTTATCATATTCACTTTAACATTCAATATTTCAGTAACCAGAGCATTTAGAGAAGTGATTTCAGGTGTCCTTGGAAAGGTAGAGCTCATATACAGTGGGGCAAAAAAGTATTTAGAAAGCCACCAATTGTGCAGGTTCTCCCACTTAAAAAGATGAGCGAGGCCTGTAATTGTCATCATAGGTACACTTCAACTATGAGAGACAAAATGAGAAAAAAAAATCCAGAAAATCACATTGCAAATAAATTCTTTAAAAAGCAGACAAATTATGGTGGAAAATTTAAGTATTTGGTCACCTACAGTACAGTACAAACAAGCACACCTGTAATGTCTTCTTTAAGAGGCTCCTCTGTCCTCCACTCGTTACCTGTATGAATGGCACCTGTTTGAACTTATCAGTATAAAAGACACCTGTCCACAACCTCAAACAGACACACTCCAAACTCCACTATGGTCAAGACCAAAGAGCTATCGAAGGACACCAGAAACAAAATTGTAGACCTGCACCATGCTGGGAAGACTGAATCTGCAATAGGCAAGCAGCTTGGTGTGAAGAAATCAACTGTGGGAGCAATCATTAGAAAATGGAAGACATACAAGACCACTGATAATCTCCATCGATCTGGGGCTCCACGCAAGATCTCACCCCGTGGGGTCAAAATGATCACAAGAACGGTGAGCAAAAATCCCAGAACCACACAGGGGGACCTAGTGAATGACCTGCAGAGAGCTGGGACCAAAGTAACAAAGGCTACCATCAGTAACACTACGCCGCCAGGGACTCAAATCCTGCAGTGCCAGACGTGTCCCCCTGCTTAAGCCAGTACATGTCCCGGGCCTGTCTGAAGTTTGCTAGAGAGCATTTGGATGATCCAGAAGAGGATTGGGAGAATGTCAGATGAAACCAAAGTAGAACTTTTTGGTAAAAACTCAACTCGTCGTGTTTGGAGGAGAGCGAATGCTGAGTTGCATCGAAAGAACACCATACCTACTGTGAAACATGGTGGCGGAAACCTCATGCTTTGGGGCTGTTTTTCTGCAAAGGGACCAGGACGACTGATCCGTGTAAAGGGAAGAATGAATGGGGCCATGTATCGTGAGATTTTGAGTGAAAACCTCCTTCCATCAGCAAGGGCATTGAAGATGAAACGTGGCTGGGTCTTTCAGCAGGACAATGATCCCAAACACACCGCCCGGGTTATACCGCCCAGGATATATAACAAAGTATTGACATGGACTTTTTTGATATTGACCAAATACTTATTTTCCACCATAATTTGCAAATAAATTCTTTAAAAATCAGACAATGTGATTTTCTGGATTTTGTCTCTCATAGTTGAAGTGTACCTATGATGACAATTACAGGCCTCTCATCTTTTTAAGTGGGAGAACCTGCACAATTGGTGGCTGAGTAAATACTTTTTTGCACCACTGTAGATGTGACATTGCATGTCAATATGGGAAGGGGGAGGTTGAGACAATGGTTTTTGTGGTCATTTTCTCAAATGGGTCATTTAGTTTCTCTCAAAACATATTTTTTGTGTGTGTGTGTGTGTATATATATATATATATATATATATAATAATTTTTTTTTCTCAATTTTGGAAAATCTAGTGTATTTCCTTAGAAAGTTTCAGTAACGCTTTATCCATTTTTTTTTTTTTTTTCATTTTCGTAAATCAATTTTTTTTTAAAAAAATACAAGGATTTTTGACAAGAAGAAAAAATAGAATTAAAAAAATGTATTAAATCGATAGTTTTAAATGGGACTATTTTGGTGCCACCAAATTGCGGTGAATTGAACCGTATTTCGCTGTCCATTTGCCTGTATTTGGCGAGTTGACAGCTTTGTGAATACACAAATTGACCCCAAATTGCACCTTTGAAATCCAACGTTCAGTGCAGTTCAGTGGCAAATTCAGAGGATAGTGGATAACCCTCTATATAATTTGCCTTGGTTCTACAATTAAACATCAAAATAGAATTTAAATGTGATGAGCAAATAAGCAGTCTACTCTATACTTAAAATACAAGTAAATGCTGATCATGTTTTTTTTTCTTCTCCCTTTTTATTCCAGGATACTGTATCGGTCCACAGACCAAGTTTTTATGCCGAGAGATTTTTCAAATTCATGACAAACACGGTTTTCCGCAAAACATCATGTGAGTGCTTTGTTAAATATTATACCAAGTTTGTTTGGTTTAGTTATTTGTATGTATATAGACGGGCAAATAAATTAATAAGGGGAATGGAATGTTTAAGTTGTGAGGAAAGGCTAACAAGCTTAAACCTGTTTAGTTTAGAGAAATGGCGCCTTAGAGGGGATCTGATAACCTTATATAAATACATACGGGGCCATTATAAACCATTGTCTGGAAACCTATTCATTAACAGGACTATGCACAGGAAACGAGGTCACCCATTTCGAATGGAGGAAAGGAAATTCAGCCTAAAGCATAGGAAGGGTTATTTTGCAGTGAGAAAAATAAAGCTGTGGAATTCTCTGCATGTAGAGGTGGTTGGGTCAGAGACTGTACAGACTTTCAAACAGTGTCTGTATGACTTCCTGCAAAAACATAATATTAAGGGTCATAATATGTGACAATGGCTGCTTGATCAAAGGAGAGCTCTGACTGCCATTCTGGGGTCAAGAAGGAATTCCCCCCAGTATGTTGCATATTCAGCGAGCGTTTCGGACTGGGTTTTTTGCCGCCTTTTGGATCAACAGCAGTAGGTAATGTGTGGAAGGCTGAACTTGATGGATGCATGTGTGTGTGTGTGTGTGTGTGAAATGAGCTAAAAAGCCTTCACACAATAACCAATAAGGTTTATTATTGCAGAAGCTATTTGAACATCACAGCAATTCAAAGAACTGCATCACAGAGCTCCTGTGCTACATTCCCCATATGCAGCAAGGAACTCTGGGTTAATATATATACCTGCACAGACACTCCATCAAGAACCACCAGGAAAATACATATTGTACCCCGGTGGGACATCACTTCAATCTAACAGGCCACTCCTTTCAAAACCTCAAAATTAAAATGCTCAAAGGACATTTTAAAGACCATCGTGAACGCAAAACATATTAAATAAAAATGATCACATATTTTAACACTATAAAAGATGGACTCAATGTGGATTCTGGGGGCCCTATTACAATCTTCGCGCAAATGTCTGCGCCGGCGCATTAACACGAAAACTAAAACAGTTTGCGCTGAACGTTGTATTACAATGTCAGCCCAACAAACGCGCATATACGTCTACCGCGGGTGAACTTGTGCGAACATACTGCGAGTCGCGCGTCCTATACTTAACATTGTGAGCGCAAATGCTTTTGTGCGCTGGTACGCGGATGGTATTACAATCTATGAGCAGGAATTAACGCATAGACGTTGCGCACATAATTTTAGCACTTTATGACGGCCGTGGTAGCAGCAAATGACGTCCAACGCAGGCCCACACACGAAGTACGGCCACACGAAAGTTCGGCCGCGCAACGCAAGCGTCAAATAAACGCATTTTTGCAAGAACGTCGAACCACCGCATAGCGGCGTGTGTGCGTGATTAGGAGACGTCAGACGCTGCTCATGTCCAGCCTACATAACGTCCAGACACCCAAACTTTCCTGGTTTGGATCCGTATGAAATCACGGACGAAATTGCGCATCGTATGACCGCCATCGCGTATTCCGTGAAAAAGTACGTCCAGGCGTTCGGACGCACTTTTTTACGGACAATGCGAAAAATGCGATCGTCTGACCCTAGCCTATCAACCTGGCCGAAACCAAATACACCAGCCCAAAAAAAAATGCTGCAAAGTATCGTTACCGGTACACATTCTACTCATACCAAACCAATAAATTTGAGAAGTTGTGCGTCTTTTTATTATTGCTGCAGCATATATACTCAGATTGACTTTGACAGGCGCAAAAACTTAACATGAGACAATTGTACTACTTAATTCTGATTGTCTGAATCGCGTGAAAAAACAGTCCGCACACTGATTTCTGCACACAACGTTGCTGCGCGCGTTCGTTTTACACGCGTTATTGCTCAACGGATGAAAAAAAATGTACGAGGATTGTAATTCCAGCGCTGTTTTATGCGCGTTAACGTTTAACGCACAAATTCATGCGCTGCACGAGCGTTTTAACACGAATATTGTAATAGGACCCCAGGTTTTTAATCCATTATCATTACGTCGGATAACATTCAAAATTCTGGCTGATGTTTTGTTTCTTCTTGGTTTCTCTTTTTTTTTTTTTTTTTTGTCTCTTTCAGCCTTTACTGGTTTGTATTTTTGTTTTTGTTTTTTTTATTTTTCCCCTTTTTTTCTTTTTCATTCAAATTGTATGATCTTATCTCTGTTGTTTTTATTATGGGCCCAAGATCCCTCATGCGTTTATTTTCCTAATTTGAACATACCACTTGACTCTCACTTTTTACGACATCTAAATCCCTCCCTCCCCCCCCCCACCACCCATGTGACCCTTATCTTAGACTAGGGTCAGATGAGCACGTTTTCTGTGGTCTGTGCACCCGTGCAGTACGGATGCACTTTCTGACGGAAGACGCAGTAGTGGCCCCACAGTTCGGTTTTTTTATCCGTTCTTTTTGACGGATGTAGGAGGGAAAATAAATTAAAATGAAAAAACATTTTGTCCGTCAAAAATGCTGGATGTATAAATGCAGTCCGTCTGACCTCGTTCCATCACTCACACACAAAGCTATGCGGACGTGGCGCACTCCGCACGTCCGTTCTAGCGGTTTTACGTTCTTGCCTAACCTGCGTCCGTTTGCTGCGTCTGCCATGCATCCGCACTTCCGTGCGGACGTACTTCATGTGTGGGGCTCCATTGGCCAGAATGCTATGCTGCCACGGACTTACAAATGTGCGGCAACACGGACGTGATAACTGCGCTCGTCTGACCCTTAATGTTCAATTCTAAGAACTGATCAGTATAGCCTCCAGACATGAGGAAGAGAAGAATCCTCTCGAAAGCTTGGCTTTTAAATGTAACGTTAGTCCAATAAAAAAAGGTATCACTACGTACTGCTATACTCGTGATTTATATATATATATCAGCTGGTAGTGAAGCTGTAACTTCCACTCTCATTCTAGATTTGTTAAATGTTTAAAAATTACAATTAATAAATATGCAGTGATCTAGTATAAAGTCCTGTGCTTTTTATATGTGGTGCCTTTTTTTTTTTTTTTTTTTCCCCCTGAGCAACAAAGGATTGCTCTTGGACTCCACTAAGCTAGCAGAAATAATTAGAAAATGATTGAATGCAGAACAGTAAGGATTGTTCTAAATGGAACCTTTGTTGATTCAGTTATTGAGAACAATGATTTAATTCTGCATCCACGACTTTTTCATTTACTTTTAAAGAGGGTAAAATCTATAATAAGATGAAGATCACCATAAAAGCTTTCACGTGAGCCGAGATATTTTAGTAATTGCTTGTTAGAATTTTTTTTGGCAAATGCTTTCGTGTACTTCAACAATGCTGCCCAATATATCAAGTATGAAAAGCACAAAAAAAATGTATTTTAAAAAGTTTAGACGGCAATGGCAGCATAGCCTTATGTTAAAGTGAAGCAGTGATTAACATATATATAATTAAAAAAGCATCATGGGAGGGGTTTGAACACTTGTCCAACGTCTCAAACTGTCACTTGTAACAGTTGGTTTTTTTTGGCGGGCCCCTGCTTTGATCAGCTGTCACCGTTGTCAGGGGTGGAGGGATTAGGGAGGAAGAGGAGTGCACTATCCTGTCGCCATGACCACTTACTTAAGCTTAAGTCCTCATTCACACACATACGCGTTTATATTTTATTTCGGTATGTGCGTGCAAATACGCGTGTAAAATAAAAACGTTTTTGTGTGTTTTTTTTTTTTTTTTTTACCTCCCTGGCATCGAGTGTGGCTCGGGGTTAACCTTCAGTACTGAAAGCGTTAACCCCGAGCCACACTCGGGCTGCCGCTGCATACATTACCTCTCCCTGCGCTCCCTCGCTGATCCCCGCTGTCTCCTCGGCGATCAGAGTTTTACTTCCTGGTTCTCTTCACGCGAGAAGGCAACCAGGATGTAAAACTCCATGATCGCCGAGGAGACAGCGGGGATCAGCAAAAGTTAACCCCGAGCCACACTCTAACACCGTCGGGGGAGTTAAACTTGGTAAAGTATGCGTGTATACGCATGCGCACACACGTATACATGCGCAAAAACTGAGAAATATGCTGCCGGGACGCAGCTCGTTCCATTCCGTTTTTGCACGCGTTTATGCAATTCAAATATACGGCTCCATACGCGGCTATGTGTATGGAGCCATTTATTTGCATATGTTCTATACAGTACAATACGCACGTACGTGCGTACCAGTATGAATGAGGCCTAAAGTGCTACTGTATTGGCTATTGTAACATATCTCCATCCCCCGACTGGCTCCCATCTATTAATGCCACTCTTTTTGCCGGATCCCCATTCTCCCACCAGCAGTCTTCTGTGTCTTTCTCCAAACCTTTGAGAATTACATAAACCACTCGCAGATAATTTGTGGGTGCGCACGCTTCTCATACACTAGTGCACAAAGTTACTTTCGATCTCTGAGAATTCGTATAAAATTCTGACCTTTCGGTACTGCACATCCGGCACACTTATCACACATTTTCTCAGACTCTACCTGCTGGGGAGGGGTGTCAGGACATTGGTACTCTTATACATATCTGGTGCGGACCGTCGACGAATTCAGGTTTTCTGGAGACAGGTCAGGACTAAGGGAACACGCGGCGATTATGCTTCCTTTCACCCCTGACAATTTTTCCTTTTCCTACAGTATGGCATTTCAGTTAAACAGCTGAAAAGATCGTCTCTGCTCAAAGTCCTTATAACATCGCGGCTGCCAATTTCACGGCATTGGCAGACTCCAGACCCTCTAAGGCTTCGAGAATTAATAGACTTGTTGTAGACTATCAGGGCGGTAGAGGAATAGACGGTTCACACAGATATAGAGAGGCAAACGTTCAACGATACCTGGTTCTATTCGCTTCGGTGTGTGTGTGTGTCCCCTGACTCGGCAAAGCACCAGTTAGAGGAAGCACTTAATGGGTCTGCTTCGGGATCAATAATTATTCTACTATGGGACTCTGGCCTGACGGATATCTCACTGGACGTCTGTTTAGTGTGCGAGGGGACATGGGGGGGGGGTTGCTTTGATTTGTTTTTTACATACATATGTATACCATCCTCAGACATATGTAGATCCCCACAGCCCCAGACACATGCATGTCCCCACAGCCCCAGACACATGCATGTCCCCACAGCCCCAGACACATGCATGTCCCCACAGCCCCAGACACATGCATGTCCCCACAGCCCCAGACACATGCATGTCCCCGCAGCCCCAGACACATGCATGTCCCCGCAGCCCCAGACACATGCATGTCCCCACAGCCCCAGACACATGCATGTCCCCACAGCCCCAGACACATGCATGTCCCCACAGCCCCAGACACATGCATGTCCCCACAGCCCCAGACACATGCATGTCCCCGCAGCCCCAGACACATGCATGTCCCCGCAGCCCCAGACACATGCATGTCCCCGCAGCCCCAGACACATGCATGTCCCCGCAGCCCCAGACACATGCATGTCCCCGCAGCCCCAGACACGTGCATGTCCCCGCAGCCCCAGACACGTGCATGTCCCCGCAGCCCCAGACACGTGCATGTCCCCGCAGCCCCAGACACGTGCATGTCCCCGCAGCCCCAGACACGTGGCATGTCCCCGCAGCCCCAGACACGTGCATGTCCCCGCAGCCCCAGACACGTGCATGTCCCCGCAGCCCCAGACACGTGCATGTCCCCGCAGCCCCAGACACGTGCATGTCCCCGCAGCCCCAGACACGTGCATGTCCCCGCAGCCCCAGACACGTGCATGTCCCCGCAGCCCCAGACACGTGCATGTCCCCGCAGCCTCAGACACGTGCAGGTCCCCGCAGCCTCAGACACGTGCAGGTCCCCGCAGCCTCAGACACGTGTAGGTCCCCGCAGCCTCAGACACGTGTAGGTCCCCGCAGCCTCAGACACGTGTAGGTCCCCGCAGCCTCAGACACGTTGTAGGTCCCCGCAGCCTCAGACACGTGTAGGTCCCCGCAGCCTCAGACACGTGTAGGTCCCCGCAGCCTCAGACACGTGTAGGTCCCCGCAGCCTCAGACACGTGTAGGTCCCCGCAGCCTCAGACACGTGTAGGTCCCCGCAGCCTCAGACACGTGTAGGTCCCCGCAGCCTCAGACACGTGTAGGTCCCCGCAGCCTCAGACACGTGTAGGTCCCCGCAGCCTCAGACACGTGTAGGTCCCCGCAGCCTCAGACACGTGTAGGTCCCCGCAGCCTCAGACACGTGTAGGTCCCCGCAGCCTCAGACACGTGTAGGTCCCCGCAGCCTCAGACACGTGTAGGTCCCCGCAGCCTCAGACACGTGTAGGTCCCCGCAGCCTCAGACACGTGTAGGTCCCCGCAGCCTCAGACACGTGTAGGTCCCCGCAGCCTCAGACACGTGTAGGTCCCCGCAGCCTCAGACACGTGTAGGTCCCCGCAGCCTCAGACACGTGTAGGTCCCCGCAGCCTCAGACACGTGTAGGTCCCCGCAGCCTCAGACACGTGTAGGTCCCCGCAGCCTCAGACACGTGTAGGTCCCCGCAGCCTCAGACACGTGTAGGTCCCCGCAGCCTCAGACACGTGTAGGTCCCCGCAGCCTCAGACACGTGTAGGTCCCCGCAGCCTCAGACACGTGTAGGTCCCCGCAGCCTCAGACACGTGTTTAGCCAACAAATTCCAGACCTTGGATGCATACATTTCGGCAGCTGGCAGGATGCTGTAACAGCATTTCAACAGGCACCTGCATCTGGCCACGTTCCAACGAGCGTCGCCGACAAAGGCTTAGAGCGACCGACCGGTGGGAGCCTCCGAGCAGTGATTCCGTGAGATCTTGCACAGTTCAAGATCTCGTGAGATCGCAGCTGGGGGCTTCCACAGAGTGCTTGCACTAAACCTTAGCCGACGGCGCATGTTGGAACGCGGCCAGCCGCAGGGGCCTGGTGGAATGCCGTTAGAGCATTCCGCCAGCCGCCCCCCCTCAAATGCTGGCAAGCCAGCCCAGCGCTGACTTTCAGTATCGGGGCATCTGCACGAGTACGAAGTACTCGTGCAAATGCCAGTATCGGCACTGATACTAGTATCTGCGCATCCCTAATTTATACACCGACACTAATTGCAATTGAAAAGTCACAAATGTGGGAAACTAACATTTAATTGCCATTTTAACCTGTCTGTCACCTTGAATGTCTGTAAAAAGGTTGAACATTTCAGGGTATGTAAACATTTGATAAGGGCCATTTCTTTTATCGTTATGATTTAAAAAGGAGCCAAACAATTGTGTGAGAATAAATGGCTTCCTTTGATCACTATCCTTAAAGACTTGAAGATCAAATTTTCAATATCCATGCCAAGATTTCACTATTTCTACCAGGGTATGTAAACTTTTGAGCACAGCTGTATAACATGTCCTGTTAGCTTGACTGTAGACAATTGAGCTACAAAATGTGTTTCCAAAACAACTTTGGAACGGATTCCCCTTTTGTTTTGACCATATGAAATATCTACATTTGGCAGATATTAAACTGCAGTCATACTTTTCTATGCTCCATCTTTTGGATGACACCAACTCTGTAGAAACCACGGCACCGTTGTGTGAGCTTAAGATGCTTTAATGCTGAAGTTTTGCTGGATCCAATAACTAAGGTTCTTGAGTCATTTATTTCCGTTCATAAGAAGGCACTTACAATTGTCTCAAACATGGCACATACCATCCGACGTACATAAGATTTGTTCAAAATAAACCTTTGTAAATATTGCAACGCATACAATCTCAGCTTGCATAGTTAGCAATGCATTCTGATTTATTTATGTTTTTAACCAGCACTGAAGTCTTCTCCTTCAAAGAAGGGGAGAAGTAATCTGCTTGCTCCTCGGCCCTTTGGACCCTCTGCCGCATTCTCAGCTGGGCAAATACCTACAGAACAAGATGAAGCCAATTATGACCTGCGTGGAGCTCGAAGCTACCCAACCCTGGAGGATGACAGTGCGTACTAAACCGTAGTTGGTTCTGATGTGTTTATATGGATAAGGTGCAACTGTCAATCACCAGCAATGCATGTTGTGGTAGGGTACCATCAGAGGCAGCTCTAGACTTTGTGAGGCCTTAGGTGAAACTTAAACATGAGGCCCCACTAACAGCCACAATGAAAAAAAATGCAAGCAGGGGACTGGTGCTGAGGAATTTTCTGGGTCTGGTGCTGAGGGTTTTGGGGGGCCTGGTGCTAAGTGATCGCTCAAATTTGTTCTATTACAACTATTTCGCAATTTTAACACTAATCACACTTTGTAACTCTAGCTCCCACCCTTTTCCTAGCTCCATCCCTAATTTTCTATTTCTCCTTTACCTCGTCTTACCTCGTCTTATTAACATTTACCATTTCTAACCTATGGCATCTTAAACTCTAACCTTCCCAAAAGGTACATTGAGGTCTTGCCTATATTCACGAACTATAAAATTGTTCTATTATCCAATTCTTAACCATATTAAATACTTTGTATTCCTAATGTTAGCTCCAACCTTCTCTTATGCTCCATCCCTAACCTGGGCTCCAACACTTAACTCCAGCTCCAATCCTCATTTAGGCTTCATTTCTAACCCTAGCTCCAACTATTACTGTAGCTTTTTCAACCCTTTTCCTAGCTCTAATTCTTAATTCTTTCCTTTCCCTTTTGGCCTTACTTCAACATATATCGAATTAACAAATACCATTTGTAACCTAACATCATCTATTCTCTAACCTTCCTAAAGCCAACCTCCACTCTTTCCACAACTCATTAAGCATCAATTTCTTCTCATCCTCAAGATTTTCCGTCTTAACGCTTCTTAACACTTTATACCCCTAACCCTAGCTTCAACCCCCCTGCGGCTCTACTGTAGTCTTGCCTCCAACTCTATCCCTACCTCTAAATCTAACCCTAGCTCCATCCCACATTTAACCCTTTCACTGCTGAGGACGTGTGGGACACGTCCTCATTGATGCACGTTACATGCTGAGGACGTGCCCCACACGTCATCAGCTGTGCGGGACCCCCGGCGGAGATACTCACCTCTCTGTCCGGGGTCCCGCGGCGTTCTGACTTCAGAGTCTTCAGACGCTGAAGTCAAGCTCCTCCCGGCATAAATGACGTCATCGTGCCATGCACGATGACGTCATTTCCAGGTGACCCCCCGGCAATCCCCCGGGAGATAGCCTGGAAGGGAGGGGGGGGATCCGTTCGAATCCCTCTCCCTCCCGATTGGGAAGGAGCAGCGCTAAAAGCCAGGCACCGCTTAAAAGGGGAGAGTCTCCCCTTTTAAGCGGTGCCTGGCTTTAACCCCTCAAGTGCCGGGTTGCACTTCAGCGCCTTGCGGCGCCGAAGTGCAGCCTATCTCCGGTGAGGGCCGCCATCTTGGATGGCGACTCCACCCCCGGGTCTCCCCTCGCTGCCTGACGTCATCACGCATAGCGTGATGACGTCAGATAGCCGGGGAACCCCTAGCTGCCGGGATTTCCCAAGGAAATCCCCTGGTGGAGATAGCGGGTTCTAGTGAAGTAAAAAATAATAAAAATAATAAATAAATTTAAAAAAAACTTGTTTTTTTTTGTGTGTTGTTTTTATTAATGCAGCAATATTGTTCACATTTCAATTATAATGTGAACAATGATGCTGCACTAATGATTTTTTTCTATGGGGTGCGTTTGCTAAAAATCACATAATTCCCCCCACAAAATGTAACAAGTCCCCATTTCAAATTTTTGTACAAGCGCACCCCATAGAAAACATAACCACAAACGCTCATGTGATAAAATGTGAAAAAAAAAACCACTTTACACACTGCAGATGATTAATTCAATTTTTATTGTATTTTTTGTTATAATATACAGGCAGGACATGACGTATACATATAAAAATGATATATTATGAATCTGCAGAGCCTGCCGGAAAGAACGATATATAATATGTCTGGGTCATTTATTAAAATGTGGCTTTAAATCGCGTTTAAACATGATGAGCGAAAGCGGTAAAAATGAGCTCAGCACACAGTGGTGAAATGCCTCAGCAGTGAAGGGGTTAAGCTCCAACCAAATCTTAGCTGCAACTCTTTCCTTGCCTCAACCTAGGGATGCACAGATACCACTTTTTTAAGACCGAGTACCGATACTTTTTAAAAAGTACTCACCAATACCGGATACCGATACTTTTATTTTATGTCATGTGACTGCTTTCCAATAAGAACAGACCTCATATAAAAATGCCCCCAGCTCACGTGTATACAGTGGCAAGAAAAAGTATGTGAACCCTTTGGTATTATGTGGAGTTTTGCATGAATTGGTCATAAAATGTGCTCTGATCTTCATCTAAGTCACAACAATTTGAAAAACACAGTCTGCTTAAAATAATACAACACAAACATATGTTTTCATGTGTTTATTGAACATAACATGTAAACATTCACAGTGCAGGGTGGGAAAAGTATGTGAACCCCTAGCCTAATGACTTCTCCAAGAGCTAATTGGAGCCAGGAGTGAGCCAACCTTGAGTCCAATCAGTGTGATATTATTGGATGTGTTGCTGAAGGCTGTCCTGCCATTTAAAAACACACACCAGTTTTGGGTTTACTGGTTTCAAGAAGAACTGCCTGATGTGAACCATGCCTCGCAGAAAAGAGCTCTCAGAAGACCTACGATCAAGAATTGTTGACTTGCATGAAGCTGGAATGGGTTACAAAAGTATCTCCAAAAGCCTTGATGTTCATGTGTCCACGGTATGACAGACTGTCTACAAATGGAGAAAGTTCAGCACTGTTGCTACTCTCCCTAGGCGCGGTCATCCCTTAAAGATGACTGCAAGAGGACAGCGCAGAATGCTTAATGAGGTAAAGAAGAATCCTAGAGTGTCAGCTAAAGACTTACAGAAATCTCTGGCACATGCTAACATTTTTGTTGACACATCTACAATAAGGAAAACATTAAACAAGAATGGAGTACATGGGAGGACACCATGGAGGAAGCAATTGCTGTCCAAAAAGAATATTGCAGCACGTTTGAAGTTTGCAAAAGAGCACCTGGATGTTCGACAGCACTACTGGCAAAATATTCTGTGGGCAGATGAAACCAAAATTGAGTTGTTTGGAAAAAACACACAACACTAGGTGTGGAGAAAAAAAGGCACAGCACACCAACATCAAAACCTCATCTCCACTGTGAAACATGGCGGAGGGAGCATCATGGTTTGGGGCTGCTTTGCTGCCTCAGGGCCTGGACGGATTGTTGTCATTGATGGAAAAATGAATTCCAGAGTTTATCAAGACATTTTGCAGGAAAACGTAAGACCATCTGTCCGCCAACTGAAGCTCTGCAGAGGATGGGTGATGCAACAGGACAATGACCCAAAGCATACAAGTAATTCAACAAAACAAAATACTCCTTCTGGAGTGGCCCAGTCAGAGTCCTGACCTCAACCCGATTTGAAATGCTGTGGCATGACCTTAAGAGAGCGATTCACACCAGACATCCCAAGAATATTGCTACACTGAAACAGTTTTGTGAAGAGGAGTGGTCCAAAATTACTCCAGATCGTTGTGCAAGTCTGATCTGCAACTACAGGAAACGTTTGGTTGAGGTTATTGCTGCCAAAGGAGGGTCAACCAGTTATTAAGTCCAAAGGATCACATACTTTTTCCACCCTGCACTGTGAATGTTTACATGTTCTGTTCAATAAAAACATGAAAACATATAATGTTTGTGTTGTATTATTTTAAGCAGACTGTGTTTTTCAAATTGTTGTGACAATTGTGATGAAGATCAGAGCACATTTTATGACCAATTAATGCAAAACTCCACGTAATCCCAAAGGGTTCACATACTTTTTTTGCGTGGTGGAGGATAAAAAGTGAGATAAAAAGCCTCCACACTACAGTATATACAGTAATAAGTGTTTTTATTATTGCAGAAGCCACTTGCACATCACAGCAATTCCATGAATTGCATCCCAGAGCTCCTGTGCCACATTCCCCATATGCAGCAAGGAATTCTGGGTAGGATATGCAAATGACATCTGTCTCACTTTTTTGCATCCTGGATCTGTTATTCCACAGAACCCTAAAATCAATGCTATGCCACACCGTGGCTTTGTAGCAGAGATAAGGTTATGCAACTGGTCAAAGCCACTCCTAAAACAGCGCTGTTTCGGGTTTGTTGGACCCTCATCAGCTAGGCATGATGACCAGTTGCAGTTGCAGTGGATGCTTGGGACCCGTAGGGCAAGTCAGTATCTACATCAGTTGTGGTGGAGGACAACACAGGAGCTCTGGGATGCAATTCATCGAATTGCTGTGATGTGCAAGTGGCTTCTGCAATTATCAACACACTTATTATAGTGTGGAGGCTTTTTATCTCACTTTTTGTCCTCCACAACTGATGTAGATACTGACTTGCCCTACAGGTCCCAAGCATCCACTGCAATTGGTCATCGTGCCTAGCTCCTAGCTGATGAGAGTCTAACAAACCCGAAACAGCCCTGTCCTAGGAGTGGCTTTGACCAATTGCATAACCTTATCTCAGCTAGAAAGCCACGGTGTGGCATGGCATTGATTTTAGGGTTCTGTGGAATAACAGATCCAGGATGCAAAAAAGTGAGACAGATGTCATTTGCATATTTGCAGAATTCCTTGCTGCAAATGGGGAATGTGGCACAGGAGCTCTGGGTTGCAATTCATCGAATTGCTGTGATGTGCAAGTGGCTTTTGCAATAATAAACATATATATATATATAACGCTGGGGAAGCTGGCTGCGTGCATGAAAAGCACGCGGGCCTGCGTTCCCCTCCGGCGGCTGCAATACTCACCCCTTCCGAAGGTCCGGTCGTGCTGGATGGGATGCGATCACGTGGCCGCCGGGCCCTTCTGTGACGCTGCCTCTCGGTTGGAGGCAGTGTCACAGAAGCGCCGGCGGCCACGTGATTGCGCCACAGCAGCGTGACCGGACATTCGGAAGGGGTGAGTATTGCAGCCGCCGGAGGGGAACGCTGGCCGCGTGCTTTTCATGCACGCGGCCAGCTTCCCCAGCCCCGCGGATAACGGCAAGCCGGCCCAGCGCTGGCTTACGGTATCGGGCGGGTGTATCAGGCCATTTGCACGAGTACTAAGTACTCGTGCAAGCGGCAGTATCGGCACCGATACTAGTATCAGTGCATCCCTACTTCAACCCTAATCTTGGCTCCAGCCTTAATTTAGGCCCCAACCTTAACCTTAGCACAAAAGTTCATTTACACTTTAATTGTAATTTCCAACACTTCTCCTAGATCCAGCCTTGGCTCTAGTTCTAGTCCTTATCGTTTTATTACCTTTAACCCTCCTTGAAGCTATAACAAACCTTAGATCTAAACCCCTAATCTTTCCAAAACTCTAACCTAAATCCCTTAACTGTACATTTATTGGGTTCCTAAGATTTTTCATTTCTTAACCCTTTCTAGCACTTCAATCCAAATCCTGGCTACAAAACGTCCCTAAACTCAAGCTTTTACCCTACTAACTCCAGTTCTAACTATAGCTCTGAGCCCTTATCTTTATTCCCTTTAGCCCTTCTTGAAGCTATATCTAATTAACCTTTAGTCTCTCTAAACTAAGGTCTCCTAAACCATAACCATACCAAAACCTAACTATACATTTCTTGTATTGCGAAAAATGTTCCAAATATTAAACCTTCTTAAAACTCTGTGAAATGCTAGTGCTGAACATAACCCTTGTTCCAGGCTCCAGTTCTCGTCTTGGCGCCATCCTTCATTTTGGTTTAATTACTAATCCTAGCTCGAACACTAAACTTTAGTATAACCATATGCTTTGCACTGGTTCTCACTTTTCTTTCCCCATTTAGCCCTTCTTCAACCTATATCTGATTAACCTTTAACGTCCCTTACCCAAGTTCTCCTAAACCCTATACTTTTCAAAACCTACCTCTAACTTCTGCTTAAATTTATTTAGCTGTAATTCTGTACCGATTCCAAGATTCTACAATTTGTAACCCTTTTTAACACGTTTTTTTTTTTTAATCTCTCACCTTAGCTCCAATTCCTTTTTCCTAGTTCCAACCCCTTTCCCTTGCACCAACCACTTTTTCCTAGCTTCAGCACTCATTTTGCTCCAGCACCTAACTTTTTAATTTCCCTTTAACCCTCCTGGAACCTATAATGGATTATCCTTTACACTTGCTAACCTAAGGTCTCCTAAACCTCAACACTACTAAAACTTAACTCTTTCCTAAATTCCTTAACTATGAATTCATTCTGATCCAAAGATTTTTCAATGAATAAATAACAAAAACAGTGCACCCCACTTCAAAAGATATTAAAAAACATAAAACCTATTAGAAATAAAATGTGGGCAGTTGGTCAAAAAATATGATCGTAATTGCATAAGCCTGCCATAGTGTCAATGTACCCCATCATGGCATTCTCTATTATTCCTAACCTAATGACTTCTCTTGACCAGAGATGGTGGTTGGGCCTCTGAATGTAACATACAGAACCAGAAACTGATGCACTGCGCGTGAACATGTGTTCTTCACAGGGGTACTAATAAGCCTACATTCTCAGAATACCACGTTTTGAATCACATTGAAATAATGATTAAGAACTTCTTTTATTATGTGTAACTAGGAACGTACAGGTGATCCCATGCATATCATGAAAATTATTTAATCGATAGTGAGAAATATTAATTAAATTGAACCATTTGTTACAATTATTGAAATCAATGCTATGAAGTTTTTTTTCTTTTTTTTTCTTTCGGTTATCATGATTTTTATCTGATCTTTTAGGCCGACCAGATCTCCTGCCCTGCACGCCTCCATCTTTTGAAGAAGCCACAACAGCTTCAATTGCAACCACCCTGTCTTCAACTTCTTTGTCTATTCCTGAGAGATCTCCTTCTGAGACCTCTGAGCAGCCACGGTACCGGTGAGATAAGCACTACATACTGCATGTGAATAAAACTAGCACGGATTATGTTGTTTCTATGCTGTTTTCCATTGGAAATTGTTTCCTCTTTTCATCCTTCCTTATATATTACTGTCATGGGAATATTGATTTCTGTTTTTTTACTTTAAGAATTTACAGTGATGCGTGTGTGTGTGTGTGTGTAGAAAAAAAAAAAAAAACTAACAGGCCGTGTTAGTCCAGATGTGAAAATCAATCTAATAGCCGTACGTAGTGTTAGTCCAATAATAAAGGTATCACTACGTACTGCTATACTAGTGATTTATTTATATATATAACGGGGTTGACGTTCCTGGAGGGATCAGCCAAATGAGAAATGATTTAGGTAAACTAAAAAAATGGTCGGAGCTGTGGCAATTGAGTTTTAATGTGGATAAGTGCAAGATAATGCACCTGGGACGTAAAAACCCAAGGGCTGAATATAGAATATTTGATACAGTCCTAACCTCAACATCTGAGGAAAGGGATTTAGGGGTTATTATTTCAGAGGATCTAAGGGTAAGTAGTCAATGTAATAGAGCAGCAGGAAATGCTAGCAGAATGCTTGGTTGTGTAGGGAGAGGTATTAGCAGTAGGAAAAGGGAAGTGCTCATGCCACTGTACAGAGCACTGGTGAGACCTCACTTGGAGTACTGTGTGCAGTACTGGAGACCGTATCTCCAGAAGGATATAGACATCTTAGAGAGAGTTCAGAGAAGGGCTACTAAAATGGTGTACGGCTTGAAGGAGAAAAGTTACCAGGAAAGGCTTAATGATCTTAACATGTACAGCTTGGAATAAAGACGAGACAGAGGAGATATGATAGAAACATTTAAATACGTAAAGAGAATCCACAAGGTAGAGGAAGGGAGTATATTTAAAAGGAAAAAAGTAGCAAAACAAGAGGACATAGTCTTAGATTAGAGGGGCAAAGGTTTAAAAGTAACATCAGAAAGCATTATTTTACTGAGAGGGTGGTGGATACATGGAACAGTCTTCCAGTTGAAGTGGTAGAGGCCAAAACAGTAATTGAATTTAAGCAAGCATGGGATAGGCATAAGGCTATCCTAAACAAAAGATAAAGCCAGGTAAAGTATCCATGTAATTGGGCAGACTAGATGGGCCGAAAGGTTCTTATCTGCCGACATTTTTCTATGTTTCTATATATACAGTTGTGTTCAAAATTATTCAACCCCCACTGAAATTGAGTGTTTTGGCCAGTTTGACATTGATTTTGATCATTCAGTCATCTTGCTTACAATTAAATCAAAGAGGCACGTGTAGGTCAGACAAATGTAACATAACATTTATAATGAAATAACCACAAATGTCTTTTCTGTGCTCACATCATTATCAGTTTTATTCAACCCACAAGTGACATTCAATCATAGTACTTAGTACAACATCCTTTTACAGTTATAACAGCTTTTAAACGTGAAGCATAGCTTGACACAAGTGTCTTGCAGCGATCTACGGGTATCTTCGCCCATTCGTCATGGGCAAAAGCCTCCAGTTCAGTCACATTCTTAGGCTTGCGCACTGCAACTGCTTTCTTTAAGTCCCACCAGAGTTTCTCAATCGGATTTAAGTCAGGTGACTGCGATGGCCACTCCAAAATGTTCCAGCCTTTAATCTGCAACCATGCTCTAGTGCAGTGGTCCCCAACCCTGGTCCTCAGGGCCCAGTAACAGGGCAGGTTTGCCAGATATCTGAAGCACAGCACAGGTGTTATGATTTGCTGCTCAGTGATTGCAGGATTCAGTCTGCATTTCCCCATGGTGATCTGCAAAATCTGGCCTGTTAGTGGGCCCTGAGGACCAGGGTTGGGGACCACTGCTCTAGTGGACTTGGAGGTATGCTTGGGATCATTGTCCTGTTGAAAGGTCCAACGTCTCCCAAGCCTCAGGTTTGTGACGGACTGCATCACATTGTCATCCAATATCTCTTGGTACTGAAGAGAATTCATGGTACCTTGCACACGCTGAAGCTTCCCTGTACCTGCAGAAGCAAAACAGCCCCAAAGCATGATTGACCCCCCGCCATACTTCACAGTAGGCAAGGTGTTCTTTTCTTCATAGGCCTTGTTCTTCCTCCTCCAAACATAGCATTGATCCATGGGCCCAAACAGTTCTAATTTTGTTTAATCAGTCCACAGAACACTATCTCAAAACTTCTGTGGCTTGTCCATATGATTTTTGGCATACTGCAGTCGACTCTTCTTATTCTTTGGAGACAGCAAGGGGGTGCGCCTGGGAGTTCTGGCATGGAGGCCTTCATTACGTAGTGTGCGCCATATTGTCTTAGCTGAAACTTCAGTACCCACATCTGACAAATCTTTTCTCAGTTCCTCAGCAGTCACACGGGGACTTTTCTCCACTCTACGCTTCAGGTAGCGCACAGCAGTCGAAGTCAGCATCTTCTTTCTGCCACGACCAGGTAGCGTTTCAACAGTGCCCTTTGCCTTGAATTTGCGAATGATGCTTCCTATGGTCTCTCTTGGTATGTTTAACATCTTTGCAATCTTCTTATAGCCATTTCCCTTTCTGTGAAGAGTAATCACCTCTTCTCTTGTATTCCTGGACCATTCTCTTGACGTCACCATGTTTGTAACCACACCAGCAAATGTCTAGAAGGAGCTGAGTATCACAGTCATTTTAAAGCTACCTAATTGGTGCTTATTATGCTTTATTGCTGCTCCGTGACATCCACAGGTGTTTTCAATACCTGATTGAAAACACTTGAATGAACCTCTGTTCTTCAGAGTGGTAGTCTTTAAGGGGTTGAATAATTGTGTCAATGAATTCACAAAAGCAACATTTACTGCTGTATTACAAAACCAATTGATGTCATTTTAGTTGCATATGGTTCTTTAAAAAGTCCTTGTAGGATTTCATTCTGAATACAATTACAAATGTACAATAAATTCCCTAAAACCCTTTACAGCATTGGGGGTTGAATAATTTTGAATGTAAAAGTTTTTTTATTGGAGTTCACACATGTAATGATACAACATTGCAGAAATGGTGAAACTTCGGAGATCAAAAACATAGATTCCTATCATTGACAATAGGCAATGCAAATGAAGCCTCAGTATTATCTGATATAAGGTCATTAGTGCGGTCTCCATTTTCCACAAACAGATATAATCCTAAACTAACATAAAACACTAAACACGGCAGCACTACAGTCGTACACAGTGAAATATCTTATATCAAGGTTCCTGACTCGACAAACACCCTCCACCCCTCCCATGTATCCTCAAACTGGCACATTGAGTTATTCGCGCTGTGGAACATTTCTTCATATTTACAAACACTTTCAAGGGTCATCATAACTTCTTTCATAGATGGGCAGAATGAAGAACGCCAATGTCTTGCAATGACCGTTTTTGCTGTCCCCAGTACCATAGAGATAAACCTCCTATGACGGATCTGAATAGTAATGGGTATGATATGTAGGAGATACATTTTCGGGCATAGTGGGAGTCTAAGTAAAGTGCAGTGAGAAATTAGTCTACTGATTTTAACCCAATAACCCCCCAACGCGGGACATAACCAAAAGGTATGTAATAAGGAACCAAGGCCGGTAAGGCATCTCCAACAGAAGCCGGTATTCCCCGAGATATGGGCCAAACGGGTTGGTGTTAGATACCATCTACACAGCAATTTAATATGGGCCTCACGTAGATTGGTGCTTCTAGAATATTTGTATATTGTGTCCATGGCATATGACCAGTCATCTACGGAGAGCGTGAAAGCTAAATCTTTTCCCCATTTAATCATATAGGGTAATTTTTTAGGTGGGTTCGGGGTTAAGAGGCTATCGTAACAGAGAGATAGCGGTTTCTTTTGACATTTCTTCCCCATACACAGTTTGTGAAAAGCTGAAAGGTTCGTAGGTGTAAAAGAGGTCAGGCCCTTCTGGTGTAGAGCGTGCTTCACACGTAGGTAAGAAAAACAGTCACTCAATGGGATGGCAAACTCCTGTACCAAGTCTGGAAAGGGTTTCAGGGAGTGGGGTGTAAAGAGCTGCCACACATGCGTCAAGCCGTGCAAAAACCAAGAATCTAAATTTAAGTCTGGAATATAGCGGCACAGAACTCTGAGCGGGGCGAGATATAATAAGTCACAAGGCCGTACCAACGGGCGACCCCACTGACGCCAGGACGTGAGGGAAAGCATCGAGGCGGGTAGTAAACCCATGGTGCTAGTTCTAGGAAGGAGTGGAAGCCACAACAGGTCGTGAAGTTTGTATGGGAAAATCATGGTGTTCTCCAACTGTAACCATAGAGGTGTTTCTTTGAGATGCATCGACGACAACAATTGGGCTAGTAAGGCTGCTTTATAATACGATTGTAAATCCAAAAAACCCAACCCTCCTGTACGTCGCGGCGCGATGACTGTAGAGGCCGATACTCGAGGGGGCTTCCCTTTCCAAATGTGCGCATGCAGCAGTTTTTGCAGCCGGAGCAATAAATGCGCCGGTATAAAAACTGGAATGTTTCTGAAATAATATAAAATTTGGGGTAAGATACTCATCTTTATGGCCGCCATACGTCCCAGCCAGGAGGATTCGTTTGTGCTCCATGTAGAGAGCTGCTTCTCGATGGAGTTCAAAAGTGGCATGAAATTTTCCTTTAGGATGGTGCCTCGTGATTTAGTAAGGGAGATTCCCAGGTATTTTAAAGAGGTGGAGCGCCAATCAAAAGGGTACGTGCTACGCAAGGAGCTAAGGGATGAAGCTGCAATATTTATGGGGAGAGCTTGTGTTTTATACTCACATTATTTTTATAGTAAGATAACGCGCCAAATCTGTCGAGGAGGCAAAAGGGGAGGGAGCGATGTCTCCGGGGTGGTCAAAAAGAGCAGTATGTCATCTGCGAAAAGTGCCAGTTTGTGCTCCCCATGCGGGGTCGGCATACCTTTGATCGTCTGGGAGATTTTAATCTGCAGCGCTAAGGTTCTAGAGCCAGAATAAATATTAGCGGGGATAACGGACAGCCCTGTCGGGTGCCATTGGTTATGTGGAAATAAGAGGATAGAAATCCCGACGCCAAAACTGTCGCCGATGGGGCGGAGTAGAGGGCCATAATACTGTGTACAAATTGTTCTGGCAGACCAAACTTTAGTAACACCAGCCGCATATACCCCCAGTGTAGGCGATCGAACGCCTTTTCGGCGTCCAATGCCAGCAGGAGTCCGGAGGTATTAGTCCTATGGGCAAAATCAATTATATCATAAAATCGTCGGGTATTGTCACACGTCTGGCGGCCTGGGACAAAGCCGGTTTGTTCAGTTGCAATCAATGATGGAAGTAGGGGGCCCAGCCTATTAGCTAGTAGTTTAGCATACAATTTGGCATCTACGTTCAACAGGGATATAGGGCGGAAGTTGGCACAATGTGTCGGGGCTTTACCAGGCTTGGGCAGGGTTACTACCGTTGCTTGCAACATCTCCGGAGGGATAATGCCAGTGTTCTTAATGTCATTAAAAAACAGGGTAAGAGTCGGAACTAGTGAGGATGCAAATACCTGATAATACAGATTCGTAAAACCGTCGGGGCCAGGAGCTTTATTTTTTGGAAGTGCCTTAATAGCCTTAAGCACCTCCTCCTCTGTAAACGCGGTAAGCAAATCTGTAGCTTGAGAGGGAGGGAAGATGCGCCGCTTGGAGAAAGAGATCTATGTCAGCCTGGGTAGGGGACGGTACGGTATGATCCAATCCTAGGTTGTACAGGGAGGCATAATAACGTGCAAATTCATCAGTAATGAGGGCCGGATTATAAATTTTGACATTATTAGCATCCAATAGGTACGGTATGTTGGTTTGCATTCTTTTCCCTTTCAGTTTGGACGCCAGCAGTTTCCCCGATTTATTCCCTTGGGTATAATGAGCATAGTTAAGCCGTCTAATTGAGCGTGCCGTGACTTGGAGCATCAGGTGCTCCAACTCGCGGCGCTGCGCAGTCAATTGAGCGGTAATGTGAGGGGTGGGCGAGGCTTTATTCTGGGTTTCTAGGTCAGTGATGCGTCGTGTAAGAGCAGTCATCTGAGCATTTAGGCGTCTTTTACGCTGCGCTCCTTTCTGTATAAAATGTCCTCGCAACACTGCTTTGTGGGCCAGCCAAACCGACGCTGTTGCAACGTCCCCAGTTACATTTGTCATAAAATACTCCTGGAGGAGTTGTAACGTTGTTTGCACGTCCTCTCTGTCTACAATGAGTGAGTCATTAAGTCTCCAATTCCCCATCCCCCTCGGTGGAAAGGCAGCCTCAAAAGTGAGCGTGAGCAGAGCATGGTCAGACCACGTAATGATGCCAATGGTCGCCTCCAGGAGACGAGACAAGGCTGAACTATGTATCAAACACAAGTCAATTCTACTATATGAGGAGTGGACATGAGAAAAGTAGGTGTAGTCACGTGTGTTGGGGTGACATATCCTCCACGTATCATATAGGTCAAATGATTGCATGAATTCCCGTAGTTGTTTACTAGAGGGCGGGGGGGAGCGGGAGTGGGGGCGGGGTTGGCTCGTCTGAGTGTCAACTTCGGGGTCAGGAGTGCAATTAAAATCCCCACATAGAAACATCGTACCACTAGACATTTTTTTCACTCTACAAAAAGCTTTCCGCAGATAAGAAACCGGGTTATCATTAGGGAGGTATAAATTAGCTATAGTGACAGGTAACTCGTTCAGCGTACCCACAAGAATCACAAGGCGGCCCAACGGATCAACATACTGAGCCGAACACACAAAGGTCCAATCTCTATGAAACATAATCGAGACGCCTTTGGACTTTGTCGGAGCAGTGGAATGGTAGGCCTCAGTGTACATACGCGATTTCAAAAATGGAGGACGCCTCTTACAGAAATGGGTCTCTTGCAAACAAACAATAGCCGGTTGTGCTTTATGCAGGTCACGAAATAAAGCATGGCGTTTGTACGGAGTGTTCAAACCCCTAACATTTAAGGAATAAATCTGAAATTGGGGTTTACTCATTTGTGGTTACGCCCAGCCCTCTAGAACTCACAGCGGACAGTGAAGACAACCTCCTCAGGAGGATGGAGGGATTCCCCTGCACATAATAGCACCTGTAACCGTGTAACCTAGTGCATGCCGAACAAACAAACAATACATACATTACATACACAGGTCGAACCAAAAAGAAACAAAAAGGAGAAAAATAAAAGGCAGGAAAAAAATAAAAAATAAAGAAAAAAACGACCAACTTCAGAGAAAAAAAACTGCACTCCATGAGCGCAGCTGAATGGAGTCAATCAACACAGCAGATTGGTATAAGTAGAAAACAAAACTGTCAAGAAAACTCCAGTAGGGGAAACAACAGTCCCAACTCTACCTGAGAAGGACCGCGCCAATTCACAGGCCATTGGAAGGCCTCGGGGCATTGCCGATTAAGAGACCAGAACAGGCCCCCATGAGCGCCCAGTTGAGGTAGATCAAAAAAAAGAAAAAATGGGTCAGTCCAGCATCCGTGGAAGAGTTCTGACGCCCAAGAAGACGGGAAGCAGCATGGCAAAGTGGTAGGAGCACGCCCCAGTGTTGGATCCTACAGGGCCAGAGACTCATTTCGGTCGAATCCGATGCCACTCCGGAGAAACCTTCAGCGGCGAGGATGATTCCTCCCTGGGGGGAGTAAACTCCGACACAACTTTCCAATCCGTCAACAGACGCATGCCAGTGAGGGGATCAGGGATAACGTGCAAGACTCCCTCCCGCCATAACAAGATCTTTGTGGGGAATCCCCAGCGATACGCCATGTTGTGATCACGTAAAATTTTCGTGAAAGATGAAAATTCCCTTCTTTTAGACATGGTAGCCGTTGACAGGTCAGCGTAAAAAGAAATTTCAGCATACGGAGAAGGCAGAGGCATAGATTTCCGTGATGCTCTCATTAACGCTTCTTTAACATGGAAGAAATGCACCCGGACTAGAACCTCTCTAGAAGCTGAGGGCGGCAGGTTCTTAGCGCGTGGTAATCTGTGTGCCCGATCCATCAGGAAATCCTGGGACGAGTACGTTGGGACTAGGATCTGGAAAAGTTCCAAAATATAGGGCTGAAGGTCAGCAGGATTTACTGCCTCTGGAATACCCCGGATCCGTACAGTGTTACGCCGCGAGCGATCCTCCAGATCGGCCAATTTCGTCGCCATAGCATCATGTGCAGTCTGCAAAGCTATATGACGGTCCACTAAATCGTTATGGGCCAAACATAGGTCGTCTGTCTTAGCCTCCAAAGAGTCTGTCCTCTCACCCAGATCTTGTACATCGCGCCTCAGCTCCTGCAGCGCCTCTTTAAGATCCGATTGAATAGTAGCTCTAAGTTCTTGCAGCATGGCATGGAGTCTGCTTTCTGAAGGTGGTAAGCTGTCAGACATGCAGGGTGGGCCTGCTACGGCCGCTTCCATGGTGAAGGAGGAAACAGAGGAAGGAGATCCGCCATCTTGGGCCTCACGAACCCGGTCTTTTTTTGCCGATTTTGCCGGTTCCAACGCTCGTTGCGCCTTAGGGGGCACCATCTGGAGGCTAGGAGATGTCACCCAGCTGTGGGTGAAGTTTCAGCCCCGGGGTTGCTGTAATTTAGCCGCAGGAATTAAAAGTTTAGCGCTGGTCACAGGAGCTCTCCTCACATGCGACCGCGCGCTGCAACGTCCGGCCACGCCCCCGGGGTTGAATAATTTTGAACACAACTGTATAAGGGTTGTGGTGGAGGACAGAAAGTGAAATAAAAAGCCTCCACGCTATAATGGTTATGTTTATTATTGCAGAAGCCATCTGCATATCACAGCAATTCAAAGAACTGCATCCCAGAGCCCCTGTGCTACATTCCCCATATGCAGCAAGGAACTCTGGGTAGGATATGCAAATGACCTCTGTCTCACTTTTTTGCATCCTTGGTCTGTTTTCACACAGAACCCTTAAATCCATGCCATGCCATACTAGATGACTTTTGTTTTTAGCAGAGATCAGGTTTATGCAACTGGTCAAAGCCACTCCTAGGACGGCGCTGTTTCGGGTTTATTGGACCCTCATCAGCTAGGAGCTAGGCATGACCAGTTGCAGTGGATGCTAGGACCCGTAGGGTAAATCAGTGCTTATAAGCGTTGTGGTGGAGGACAAAAAGTGAGATAAAAAGCCTCCACACTATAATGGTTGTTTATTATTGCAGAAATCGTCCGCACTGCAATTCAAAGAACTGCATATATATATATATAAATGTGTTTGTGTGTATATATGCGTGTGCGCGCACACAAACACACGTGATATATGTGTGTGTGTGTACAGTCAGGTCCAGAAATATTGGGAAATCGACACAATTCTAACATCTTTGGCTCTATACACCACCACAATGGAGTTGGAATGAAACAAACACAATGTGCTTTAACTGCAGACGGTCAGCTATAATTTGAGGGTATGTACATCCAACTCAGGTGAACGGTGTAGGACTTACAGCAGTTTGCAGATGTGCCTCCCACTTGTTAAGGGACCAAAGGTAATGGGACAGAATAATCATCATAAATCAAACTTTCCCTTCTTAATACTTGGTTGCAAATCCTTTGCAGTCAATCACAGCCTGAAGTCTGGAACGCATAGACCTCACCAGACGCTGGGTTTCATCCCTGGTGATGCTCTGCCAGGCCTCTACTGCAACTGTCTTCAGTTCCTGCTTGTTCTTGGGGCATTTTTCCTTCAGTTTTGTCTTCAGCAAGTGAAATGCATGCTCAATGGGATTCAGGTCAGGTGACAGACTTGGCCATTGCATAACATTCCACTTCTGTCCCTTCAAACACTCTTTGGTTGCTTTTGCAGTATGCTTTGGGTCATTGTCCATCTGCACTGTGAAGCACCGTCCAATGAGTTCTGCAGCATTTGGCTGAATGTGAGCAGATAATATTGCCCAAAACACTTCAGAATTCATCCTGCTGCTTTTGTCAGCAGTCACATCATCAATAAATACAAGAGAACCAGTTCCATTGGCAGCCATACATGCCCACGCCTTGACACTACCACCACCATATGCTTCACTGATGAGGTGGTATGCTTAGGATCACGAGCAGTTCCTTTCTTCTCCATACTCTTCTCTTCCCATCACTCTGGTACAAGTTGATCTTGGTCTCATCTGTCCATAGGATCTTGTTCCAGAACTGTGAAGGCTTTGTTAGGTGTTGTTTGGCAACTCTAATCTGCCCTTCCTGTTTTTGAGGCTCACCAATGGTTTACATCTGTGGTGAACCCTCTGTATTCACTCTGGTGAAGTCTTCTCTTGATTTTTGACTTTGACACACATACACCTACCTCCTGGAGAGTGTTCTTGATCTGGCCAACTGTTGTGAGGGGTGTTTTCTTCACCAGGGAAAGAATTCTTCGGTCATCCACCACAGTTGTTTTCCGTGATGTCTCGGGTCTTTTGGTGTTGCTGAGCTCACCGGTGCGTTCCTTCTTTTTGAGAATGTTCCAATCCGTTGTTTTGGCCACGCCTATTGTTCTTGCTATCTCTCTGATGGGTTTGTTTTGTTTCTTCAGCTTAATGATGGCTTGCTTCACTGATAGTGACAGCTCTTTGGATCTCGAGAGTTGACAGCAACAGATTCCAAATGCAAATATCACACTTGAAATGAACTCTGGGCCTTTTATCTGCACATTGTAATTGGGGTAATGAGGGAATATCACACACCTGGCCATGGAACAGCTGAGAAGCCAATTGTCCCATTACCTTTGGTCCCTTAACAAGTGGGAGGCACATCTGCAAACTGCCGCAAGTCCTACACCGTTCACCTGAGTTGGATGTACATACCCTCAAATTAAAGCTGACAGTCTGCAGTTGAGCAGAGAAGTTGTACCTTTTTTATCCTTTTGCATGCTGACCTAATCATGTCTATCCGAGCGCTCATAGCGGGGTAGAAAGTAGACCTGGGTTTGATCACGAGCAGTATCAATCCATCACTTTGATCAGATGTTCGTGTACCTCGTGTGCAAAATTATGCAATATTCAAGTTACGTGAGATACGCAATTTCCGTATGTAGGTACTAAAGTTATGTAAATTGCTTAAGAAAAAAGGAGCGAGGGGTCTATTTTTTTTTTTTTTTACAATCAGAGTTATTCAAAGAGAATCGAAAAGTCACCGCACGTTCGGTGACTTTTCCTTCTCTTCCATTCGGTTTGTTTTGCTGATCCCATTTCGGCGACCCTGTGGTGTATTCAGCCGGCACCACAGGGTCCTCAAATTGCAGGGAAAGGCTGCCGCGAACATGACGAAAACTAACCGCAAAACCCGGCGAATGCACGCCGAAAACCTGCAAAAACATCTGGATTTACCCATGGAAAAACCCGAGCAGGAGCCGATCACACCCACCGCAGCCGCTGGAAAAAGCAGACACCGCAGACGAATGCAGTGAATAAATTAGGAAAACAGTTTGCTTGAATGTTTGAAAAGTGAAACGCTGTTTGCAAAGAAACTACTGAGCGAAAATGTCTGAAATTTACATGAGGTCCAATGAATGATACAGAAAAAATAAGTAATGTTACAGAAAAAATAAGTAAACTTAAAAAAAAAAATAATTCCAGAAAAATGCTTAAAATATCCTAAAAAATCTATAAATAGACTCTTTACTGCAGAATTTTATAATGAAAGGTTTATTAGATATTGAACTAAAACGGGAATATTTTTAACATTGAAACCTATGGGATTTGCCTGAATAAATCTGCCGCATGAAACAACCGAATGGCAGGGCATTTCGGGAACCTGTCACTGCTGGTTTGTGCTCTCTGAATAGCCGAAGCAGTGCTTTTTTTATGGGGATTTCAATGCCCTCGAACAGGCACCGTATGTGCAGGCAATTCGCCAGGATTTCGCGAATTGCCTGCTCTTCTGGATAGCCGAATGGCCAAGAAAGGTAACCGAACGCTGATTTTCAGTGTTCGGTTACCTTTCTCAAGCAATTCGGATCTCTTTAAATTATCCTGATAGTGTTCCTTAACGCCACAGGACGTACCATTACGTCCTGCATTAGGCGGGCTTTAACGCCGCAGGACGTAATTGTACGTCCATGGCGTCTGCAGCCACCCTCCTGCCATACTCACCTCCTCCGGTCGCTTCCTCGCTGCTCTGACTCCCACGGAGTCAGATCGGCGGGTTTCACTCCTCCCGGCGCACTGATGTCATCGCAATGACGTCAGTTTCAGGCGTGTCCACCCCCTGCCAGAGCAGGGGAAGCGCCTGAAGGGGAGGGGGGATCCTTTGGATCCCTCTATCTCCCCATCGCCGGGGACTAGGAGACTGTCACAGCCTGACCTTTCCAGCGATGTAGGGGGTTAACCCCTTAGTTGCCAGGTCGCGGCCTGGCACCAATCGGTGCAAGACCGTGGCCTTTTTCTGGTGTGGGCCGCCTTCTTGGATGGTAGCCCCAACTCTGGGGGCCCCCCCCCCGCATCAACTGACTCATCGCGCGGTGATGTCAGTTAACCGGAGAACCCCCTAGCTGAAAAGGGATTTCCCAAGGAAATCCCATAGCGATAGGGGGGTTCTTTGAACCCCCTTATCTCCTGATCGGTGGCAGCTAGGGGGTCATGTCTGATATTGCTGGAAAGCATGGCCTTTCCAATTATATACTATGTTATAAGTAAACTAAAAGTGTAAAAAAATTATAAAAATAAAAATTTTTTTATTTTTATGCAGCACTATTATTCACATTTCAATTATGTGAACAATGATGCTTCACTAATGATTTTTTTTTGGGGGGGGGGGTAGCTAAAAATCACGCAATTTCTCCCCAAAAAAAAAATGGGTTCCCCGTTCTAAATTTTTTAACAAGTCTACCCCATAGCATATGACCGCAAAGGCTCGGATAATAAAAATTTAAAAAAAAAATTACTTTACACACTGTGGATGATTGAAATTTTATTGAAAATTCTCTTTTTTTTTTAATTTATTTTTACATTTTTTTGTTATAGCATTTTGGCAGGGCATGACATATACATATAATAATGATATATTATTAATCTTCCGAGTCAGCCGGAAAGAACGATCTATAATATGTCTGGGTGGTATAAAAATACGTGACTTAAAACTGTGTTTAAAAACGGTCAAAATGAGCTCAGCAAACTTCTACTTCCGAAACAGCGCCGAAGTTGTAAAATTACTCCCGTCCTTAAGGGGTTAAGAAAAATTAATCGGCCAACTAATCGATCATGAAAATAATCAAAAGTTGCAGTCCTATATGTATCTTTAGAAACTGCAAATGTTACTAACACCAACAACAGACGCCAGAGCTTCACAAAAGATGGATCCAAACTGCAAGCTATTCTGCTGCTGTCTGGATTTTCCAGTTTTCAACAGTGTTTGCAATATTGGCATATACTGCCTGTGCATTCTGAATATCCCCATAATCTAAATTCTAGCATCTCATGTATGAAAAAATAGATAATATATCTTTCCTTAGTACAGCTATTGCAGCATTCTGTATGCTACTCCTTTGTAGAAAACTGAAAGCTTAATCATTATAAATGTGTTCACTACATTTTTTTTGGCAGGCTGTTACCAATCACAATAATGGAAGGGTGGGATTGTAATGTGGTCATGGCTAAGGTCAAGGAAAAAATTATGGTCATTGTGAATACATTCTCTATTTTTCCTGATCATACCACACCATTATTGACTTTTGGAGAATACCAATACTATAACTATACATAGGACAAGTGCAGATTGTACATGAACTATAAAGGAAAATAACAAACTGGTCCTGACATGAAATGATTACAAAAAGTGACATCAAGATGAAATATTCTAGATTGACATAATCAAAATGACAGACTGTATACACATAGCTTTAATTTGATTAAAATTTGCAAAGGACACTGATCGAGAATTCCGTGGCATGCAAATATACTGTCATCCTAAAAAATTCAGAAGAAAAAATAAACTGTTCCTAGAACACGGACCTCACACAATGGCTGGTTTCAAATATTTCACGAAGAACAAAACTGATCAGCTGATCTTGAAACTGTTATAGAAATTAACCATGGGGTGTGTCCAGACACCATTACGAGTGGCCACATGTAACCAGAACTCTACGATTATGCCAGACTTTTCACCCTATCCGGTGTACCGACACAAATGGCAGCGGAGCAGCGAGTGAGCTGGCACACACCATGGCCTCCAAAGGTCCAACGGATGCGAGAATCGGCCTAGTCGGCCAAGAAAGATAGTCTGAGGGATGGCCAAGATGGTGGCTCCCAGGGGTCTTACTCGCCTGACTCCATTGAGCATCCAGACGACTCTCGTTCACTCAGCCTCTTAGTCTGCCCCACCATCAGAGAAACAGTTGCACACGATCTTGGGGGAGCTCAGAGCAACCTTACAAGCTGACTTCAAGTCTATAACAGCAACGTTACACAGATATTTAGGAACTGGAGGACAGAACAGCTCACTTGGAAGCTAAAATGGATGAGCTCTGCCTGGTTTACATCGAGCTGATTGACGCATACCAGGAGAAATAACATAAGAGTCAAAGGAATTTCTGAATCTGTGAAAACAGAGGCTGTAGCTGCTTATGTCACAGACACGTTCCGCACACTGCTCTTGCAGATGCCAGTGGAGGCCATGCAATTGGATAGGGTACACAGGCTCCCAATCCAAGAAATCTAACAATGTCCTGCAGGATGCTCTGGTGCACATTCAATATCTCCGCAAGGAAGAGCTTATGGCACTCTCCCATTCAACACCAACGCTACCTGTTGAATGGGAAAGTGCCATCCAGGTAAGTTCAACTTTTCCTGGATTTATCCGTGTATACTATGGCCAAACGCAAAGAATATCTGTCAATCATTAAACTCCTCAGGAACCACAAGATGCCTTACATATGGGGTACCCCACAAAATTAAGTCTTTGGCACCAAGATATGTTACATGTGATCTCCTCGGTTTCCTGAAGGCATGCATCTGCTTAAGGGTTGGCACCACCTGTCTGAATATACTCCTCCCAGGCAGACCACATCTTCGCTGGCAAAAGTATCCCTGGAGTGGCACAAAGTGAACACTGAAATAAGGACTGCTCTGCAATTCAGGACTCATAGCCCCTCCTTTTTTTTTTGTATAATATCTTTTTATTGAAATAAAAGATTGCATATAATCAAGGCATTATCAGTTCAATTACAGAATAAGTGAGATACAGAAAAGTACCGATAAAATAAGCTTATACCGTCTAGTGTAAGGTATTCTTATGAAAAGAAAAAGCAAGGAAGGAGAAAACAAAAGAAAAACCATAAAGACAATAAAACAAAACAAAAACAAATACACAACGTTGGGTCTTGTGATCCCTATGATCACATGGGAGAGTCTCGTTCGTCTGCCGGTTCCAAAATACTGTCTCAGTCAGCCAGCTCGGTCTCTGAGGGGAATACGGGGGGTATGGCTCGCCTTTCATGTGACCTGGCTATGGCCTCCGGGTTATCCTTACGGTGTTTCATAACAAAGTCAGACCACCAGTACCACGTTTTAAAGTAAATATCATATTTGTTTTCCAGTGAGAGGTGGAGTTCCTCCATTTCCCTAACGCTGGAGACCTGATCTATCCATTCGAAGATCGTTGGTGGTGATTCCGATCTCCAGTGTCTGGGGATCAGGGATTTTGCTGAGTTAAACAAGTGAATCATTAGAGACTTAATATATCTATTCGGGGATAGGGGGACCACATGTAGGAGAGCCGCTTGCGGGGTGAAGGGGATTTCCATAGAGGTGATTTCGTTAACATAGGTGAACACCACCTCCCAGTAGGGCACTATAAACGGGCAGGACCACCAAATATGAATGAACGTTCCTTTCGAAAGCCCACATCTCCAACAATCCGGGGATACACCCGGGTGCATCAACGCCAATCTGTTAGGTGTGAGATACCATCGTGATAGCAATTTATAATTCATTTCTTGTACTTTCAGGTCTCTGGAGGAATGAAAAGTGATGTGGAAGATATCTAACCAAGCTCGTTCGGTCAAAGGAGGGGGCGTCTCGGCTTCCCACTTAGTAGTGTAGGAGGGTAGGTCTGGGTATTCCGCGGCCATCAGAAGGGCATATATTAATGAAAGGAGGTGAGGTGGTGGGGGGTCCTGAGTACAGAGGCTTTCAAAGGGGGACAGAGTAGGTCTGTACGGTTGGTGTGCAGTCAGGCTGGACCAGAAGTGTTTGAGTTGGAGATAGCGATATGCCTCCATTGGGGACGGTATCCGCTGCGGCACCAATTGCTCTAAGGGTAGAAGTGTGCCCTCAACAGTGCACGTCTGGATCGTTAGATAAGGGCCATCGTAGTCAATATCAAGGAATGAGGGCTGGCGTCCGGGTAGGAAGTCAGGGTTGCTGGTTATGGGAGTAAGGGGGGAGGGGAGCGGAGATAGATCCAGTCTGTGGCGATAGCGGCGCCATAACCTCAGAGTCGGGGATATCGTTGGATGCGGCGTCGGGCAGATAGTGGTGTGAGAGACCGTTTGCCAGGGTGCTGAGGCAATGGGGACTTGAAGGAATTTTTGTTCAAGGGGGACCCACAGCTTATGGGGACCAGTCTGACAGGCGAAGGAGCAGTGCGGCCACATAGTAGTATTCCATGTGGTGTACTCATTCCTCCCCGGTGTTTAGGGCGGGTCAGTAGGCGGAAGGCCAACCTGGGTCGTTTGTCAGCCCATATGAACTTTCCAAATAAGCTGCGTAGTGTGTTGAAGAATGATGGGGTAACATGGATAGGGAGAGTCTGGAATAAGTAGAGGAACTTAGGTAGTATGGACATCTTTATTATATTAATCCGTCCAAACCAAGAGAAGTGGGGCTTATCCCATGCCTGTAGGTCGCTCCGTACCCTGTGTAAGAGAGGTTCATAGTTAAGAGTGTATAATAGAGTAAGGTCAGAGGGGAGTCGGAGGCCCAAGTATGTGATAGCTTCTGATTGCCAAGAGAAGGGGAAGAGTGATCTGATCTGCAAGCGAGTGGTGTCAGGGATGTCCACTCCAATTGCCTCACATTTAGTAGTGTTAATCTTAAAATTGGAGACCGCGGCATATAGATGGACCTCCCGCAAAAACGCAGGAGAGATTGTAAGGGATCTATGATCGTCAGGAGCACATCGTCCGCAAAAGCAGAAACTTTATACTCGTGTAAGGGGCCATTGTATCCTCGACTACACTCATTGTCCCGTAACCTCTGTAGGAAAGGTTCCAGTGTAATAATAAACAGTATCGGGGAGAGTGGACATCCCTGACGCGTCCCGTTCCGGACCTACAAGGGGCTGGAGAGTGAGCCATTTACGCGAAGGAGGGCCGTCGGGTTACTGTAAAGTGCCGAAACCCAGGCAAGCCAGCGAGGCCCCAAACCTAGTTTTGCTAGAACCGTTATTAAAAATGACCAATCTACTCGGTCGAACGCCTTTTCGGCGTCGACCGAGAGAAAGAGCATAGGGGTAGAGCTGACCGGGGATATGTGAAGAAGGTTTATGGCTCTCAGAGTATTATCCCGAGCACCTCTAAGAGGAACGAATCCCACTTGGTCGGGATGGATTAGAGAGGGGAGTATAGGGTTAAGTCTCCGGGCCAGCATTTTTGCCATAAGCTTTATGTCGTTATTTATTAGAGAGATGGGGCGGTAGTTAGAGCATGATAAAGGGTCTTTACCAGGTTTCGGTATAAGCGAGATTGTTGCTCGGAGAGCTTCTGCGGGGAAACTAGTCCCTTCGTCAATCGCGTTAAAGGAGCGGAGAAGGTAGGGGCCCAGTGACTTCAGAAAGGTCCGATAGTACCCAATAGAAAAGCCATCTGGACCCGGACTCTTCCCCGTCGGGGTAGCTTTAAGCGCCTCCGCCAGTTCCTCAGATGTGAAGGGGACATCCAGTGCCTCAGCCTGGTCCGGGGAGATAGTAACATCCAGGGCTTTAGCCAAGTAATCCGCCATAAGCTTAGCTGGAGGGGGTGAGTCCCTAAGATTATATAGGGAGTGATAGTAGGTATGGAACTCAGCTATAATTTCGTCATTGAGATGCGTGACGGAGCCGTCGGAGCGTCTAAGTTTGGGGATGTAGGTAGACTGGTACTTCTGGCGTAGGGCTCTCGCCAATAGTTTGCCACATTTATTACCGTGAAGGTAATAAGAGCGTTTAGTAAGGAGGAGCGACCTACGTGCATGGTGATGGAGCAGTTCCCTCAGGTCTGATCGGAGGGAGGACAGGGCGGAATAATGTTCAGCGGATGGAGTGGTCTTGTGGAGGGTCTCAAAAGTTTGTATATCCGCAAGCAAAGATTGGATCTTGTCTCCCCTATCCCTTTTACATCGGGCCCCCAGCTGTATCAGCTGACCCCGGAGTACACTCTTATGTGCTTCCCACAGTAAGGGATCTGTGACTTCCCCGTTATCATTCTCGTCAAAGTAGTGAGTAATGGCCTCCGTGAGGTACTCCCGGTGAACCACGTCTTTCAGAAGAGATTCATTAAGACGCCATTGGTATTGTCTAGGGGGTAAATCAGGGACTTCAAGGTCCATCAACACTGGGGCGTGATCTGACCAAGTAATACTCCCTATGGACACAGTGCGAATTAAATGAAGGGTATGATGAGACATGAGAAAAAGGTCCAGACGGGAGTAAACTCGGGCAGCGTGTGAGTAAAATGTGTAATCGCGCCCAGCGGGGTGCATTGCTCTCCAACAATCTACCAATTGAAACGTCTGTAACAGTTGGTGAAATCTCCTCCGTTTAGATGGCTGTGACGCTCCCGGGAAGCGGCAGCTTCCCTCGGGGAGTCCGGGGAGATATTGAAGTCTCCTCCACAAAATAGGGGGCCTTCAGCAAACTTAGCGAGTTTATTCAAAAATTTTCTGAGCGCAGTGCATTGATGGGTGTTGGGAAGGTATAGATTTGCCAGCGTGACCAGTCTAGCTCCGATATGCCCCTTAATAAAGATGAAACGGCCCTGTGGGTCTGTCATCTGGGAGGTGCATGTAAAAGGGATATGTGAAGCTACCAGAATAGCCACCCCTCTAGATTTGGACGCCTCAAAGTTACTATAGAAGCCCTGGGTAAAGTAAGTTGAGCGCAAAGTTGGAGCACTGTCTGACCGAAAATGGGTTTCTTGCAAGAAGGCAAAATCGCATTTTTGCTTACGGAGATCAGCCATAGCGATCCGCCGCTTAGCCGGGTGGTTCAGTCCCCTGACATTCAGGGATATAAGTCGTATTTTAGCCATAATCTAAAAAAGTGTCCCTAAAAAATTTACAGTGTTGGAGAGAATGCACTCCCCTGCGCTGGCTCATCACAAGCGGTTCCGGCACGGACAAGTCATACATGTTGCATGGACCCAAATAGACATACATTAATAAAGACCAAAATACAGACAAAAGAAAAATCATAAACCGCACCTTACAGTGCAGAACACATAATGAAGATCGGTGTGGGTACCCGCGTAGGGTACAGACCCATATGGGGTCTATCCAGCAAGATGAGAGTGTGGAACAGCCGTTCCAGGCGTACTGGTGAAATTCAAACACCGCAGGGGGGATGGTGTAGAACAAAAGTAAAATACGCAACATGGAAACCTTAGTGAGTGTTAAATAAACTAAATACAGCACTACAGTTAAAGTAGTGTAACAGCTACCTAATTCTGCCGCACCCGGGCAAATATAGAGCAAGCTTAACCATCGAGTGTCGTCCTTAACAGAAGGACATAACCACAGGGCATGTCCCGACGTCCAATATCTTATAGCAAAAAACAGGAGAACAAGAGATATAGAGACATATGGATGCTCCCGAGGGCTTTGGGCCTCCGTCCTCGGAATGTAGGTGTCATAATTAGCCAACACAGTAGAAGGGGGAGTAGGAGACCATAAAGAGGGGGAGAACTTCTCAGGGGTCCTGCCTCGCCGGGCCAAAGGACGGGTGGAGTCCTGGGTCTGTTGCCTCATCCCTGAGGGGGTGGCGGTGCTTCTGTTTACGGAGTGCTTGCCATTTTTGCCGTTGGGGCTTGGGAGGGGGAAATCCAGTAAATCTCCTCCATGCCAATTTGTGACCTCCACCTGCGGTAGGTCCAAAGCGCAAATAAATTCGGGCACATCTCCAGGTTCCATAATAGACATGAGCTGATTATCCCTTCGTACAGTAAGAGCAAAAGGGTAGCCCCACCTGTATCTAATGTCTCGATCTCTGAGGACATCCGTGATCGGTTTAAGGTGTCTCCGAGCTTGCAAAGTGAATCTGGAAAGATCTTGGTAGACTTCAACCGCGTGTCCATCATGTGTGATTGAGCGTTTCTTTCTGGCCGCTTGCATGATCTCTTCCTTGAGCGGGAAATGATGTATGCGGCAGATGATATCTCTTGGGGGTGCCGACGGGGCTCCCCGTGGGCGCAGCGCCCTATCAGGCGGGCGTTCGAGGAGCGCATTGAACAAAGTTCGTAGGGTGAGGGGTATATCTTCTGTGTCCTCCGATTCAGGGACGCCTCTAATACGGACATTGTTGCGGCGCCCTCTATTATCTAAGTCGTCTACAGAGCGGCGTAAGTCAGTAACATATCGGGACTGTTCATTTATTTGGGCCTGTAGTCTGTCCAGGTGGGCCATGGAAGCGTCTCTATCCTCCTCTAAATCCTGCACTCTGCCTCCCAGCTGCCGCACATCAGCCCCTAGTTCAGCGAATTTTGCATCAAATTTCGCCTCAAAGCGTGAAAATAAAGATTCCAGGTCTCTCTTAGTGGGAAGGTGGCGCAGGGTCTCCCTTACCTCCGCCGTTGGTATGTCGCTCAGAGAGGAAGTCCGGCTGTCTTGCAGATCATCCTCCGATTCTACCATGCGGTCCCCGGCCGCCGCCATCTTGGCTTTGCGGCCTTGCGAGGAGACAGCCTGTGATCCGCGGAGATAGTGGCGCATCGGGGAGCTCCCGGTCAGCGCCGGTGTGTGCGGGTGAGTCACAGAGGCAGCGGCTCGTTTTTTTTGTCCCGTGGGACGTCTTGCGGACATTCGAAGAGCTTATTTGGTGCGCCCGGGTGCAGAGCTGCAGAACTAAGCGGCCATCTTGCCTCGCGTCCAGGCCACGCCCCCTAGCCCCTCATTTTGATGCATGGAACACGTGAGTTTTTTTTTACCTATACACCAAGACATGTTACATTGTGATCCAGGTTCCCTCTACAGACCTCCGCTACAGTAGTCTGAGCTGAAAGTTTCTGCTTTATCTATCTGAAGCACTCCCCGCTGCCTTTGCTGACGAGTGTCCACACTCACCCATCCGAATACCAAGGTAGGGTCCTGTTCTCTCGTCCCACTACTGGTACAGCCTCTTATGTTTTGGCCTGAATCCCAATGCCTTCAACCTGTGCCTTATTATTTGGACATGGCACTCACCCCCCCCCCATCCTACCCTTAAACCAACGCGGTTCGTCTGAGAATGTTGCTCAGTCACTGGAGGGTATTTATTTATGCATCAAATTTCTTATGGTTGCTTTCTGTTGATCTCCTCGTGTTTATACTTCTTGGTGCCCCTTTGGCACTGGTTTTTCTTCTCTCCTTTCCCTGTGCTGTTCCAATCCTAGGGGGAAGTTTCCAGTCACTGTCACACAGGTCCACCTCCCACTTCCCCAACATGAAAATAATATCTCACAACGTAAAGGGATTGAATGCACCATATAAATGGCATTCGTTGTATGTGGACCTCTGAAAGATCTCCCCTGACGTGATGTGTATTCACGAAACCCCCTTCAAAACGGCTTGCCCACTCTTTATTTGCCCCTTATATCAATTGCAAATCCAGGCGACATCCCGAAGGGTCACGTTCAGTCTTATAGATGAATTATAGATCCCAATGGGAACATTTTTTTTTTTTTTTTTTTTGAATATGTTTATTCGTTTTATAGAAGAAAATATACAAAAGATCGTAAAACATCACGCTACTCGGCACGCAGGCCAGTCAAATAGCATACTTTACAGTGATATATGCAAGGGAAGGGTGGATAGAGGGGTAACAGAGGGTGGGGGTAGAACGGGAAGATGGGAAGTGAAGAATGAGTTGGATAGGGTGGGAGACACAGTACATGGCGTACCCCAGGCAATATAAGTGCAAGCATTGATAACACAGAAAAACCGGCATTGGGTTGGTCAGTAAATGGACACTAGAGTGTCTGCGCCTTCACCTCTACAGTGGACTGACGGTAGAATCATCAAGCAGTATCGCTTTAAATTCAGGCCCTGAGGAAAGTAAGAGCCATCTGGACCATATGGTCAGGTATCGGGAGAGCATGTGATTGGCCGTGAAGAACAAATGTTCTGTAGTATGAAGTTCTTCCATTCTGGACAGCCAGAGTGTGAGAGGGGGGCAGTCGGGGCGCCGCCAGAACAGGGGGATCAGGCTTTTTGCCGTGTTAAGAATACGTAAGCCAACGGAGTTTTTATACGCGTACCTGGAGTACGGGACGTGGTGCAGTAGCATTGGTGCTGGTAGAAGGTCAGGAGGGGGGTCTAGGAAAAGACCCAGCAGTCTATGTATCTTTATCCAGTAAGGGCGTATTAAGGAGCAATCCCACCAAATATGTATGAGTGAACCTGGAGAGTCACCGCAGCGCCAACAGCTATCATCAATCTCTGGGTACATTCGGCAAAGGACCTGGGGTGTTCTATACCACATGGAAAGCAGTTTATAGGCTGACTCTTGTATTCTCGTGGAGACAGAACAGTGATGTGTGAGGTCACAGATGCGACTCCACTCCTCCTCAGACAAGCATATTCCCAGCACCGTCTCCCACCTCCCTATGTATCCGGGGGGTTGAATCTTAGAAGCATGTAGGAGAAGGGAGTAAAGACGGGACACACCATGTGGCAATAGGCCTTGGCGTGAGCAGAGTACTTCAAACTCGGTGAGGGGTCGTTTTAGGTGGGACTGTTGTGGGATAGCTCTGATGAAGCTCAGTATCTGTTGGAAGGGTAGGTAGAGTGCGAGAGATACAGTTTCCCCTCCCTTCAGTTCCCCCAGGGTGACAAAGCGACCGTTCGGGAATACGTGGTGGATGCGTGGTGTAGGCGCGTTAATTAGGTCTCGAAAGGCCAGGGGGTTGAGGCCCGGAGAAAAGTCGGGATGGTGTATCAGGGGGGTGAGCGGAGAGGGGTCCGAGGAAAGCCCCAGGGGTTGTCTCATCCGGTGCCATATACGCAAGGACGTCGAGGTGTACAGCAGGGGGCGCGTTAGGCGTAGCCCATGGCGTCTGGGTAGCCATGGGAGTGTCGCAACCGAGACTCCCGCCTCAATCCCCTCAATCTCCCCCCAGGCCCTTGTCTGGCCGAGTCTCGCCCACTCCCACCCTTACCCATGGCATGTTTTGTAATATAAAAGAAAGTCTGGAACGGCCAAACCTCCCTCCAGTTTAGGCAGAGTTAGGCAGGTAAAACTTTGTCGGGGCGGCTACCTCGCCATATGTATGTGGTCGTCAGGGAGCGGAGTGTGCGAAAGTAGGCACTGGGGATGTGGGTAGGGATTGTCTGGAATAAGTATAGGATGCGTGGCAGTAGGTTCATTTTAAGTACTTGGACCCTCCCCAACCAAGAGATGTGTGGATAGTCCCATTGTCCAAGGTCGTTAGCGAAAGTGTCCAGGATGGGAAGGAAGTTGTCGCGAAACATGTGGGCTGGGATTTGCGTGACCCAAATCCCTAAATATTTAATACGTGAAGTGGCCCATTGAAAGGGGAAGTGTGGAGTGAGGGCTGAGACCCTACGTGCGGGTAGGGATACGTTAAGTATAAATGATTTAGCATAATTAATTTTCAGGTTTGAGAGTAGGCCGTAACGATGGAATGCCTGAAGAACATTGGGCAATGTGGTCTCCGGGTGGGAAACAAAGAACAACAGATCGTCTGCGTATGCCGCGATCTTGTGCTCGGTAGGACCCACTCTCAGACCTCGGATATCTGGGGAACCCCG
Organism: Leptobrachium leishanense; assembly: GCA_009667805.1. Taxonomy (NCBI): domain Eukaryota; kingdom Metazoa; phylum Chordata; class Amphibia; order Anura; family Megophryidae; genus Leptobrachium; species Leptobrachium leishanense. The sequence goes on from CM019063.1 coordinate 341,160,539, forward strand.
CACCGCCGCCAGGAAAGGTTCCAGGGCCAACGTAAATAATAGGGGCGATAGGGGACAGCCCTGTCTTGTCCCGTTCCGGATCCTAAATGGGGCAGTGTACATACCGTTTACACAGACACGGGCCGTGGGGTTAATGTAGAGAGCTCGAACCCAGGCACATAAATGGGGACCAAGACCTATGTGTTCGAGTGTTGCAAATAAAAAATCCCAGTTGACCCGGTCAAACGCCTTTTCGGCGTCTGTGGACAACAATAACAAATCTTCCCCTCGGCGTTGAGCTCTGTGTGTGAGAGTTAAGGCTCTAATGGTGTTATCTCTAGCTTCCCGGCCAGGAATAAAGCCAGTCTGGTCAGGATGAATAAGGTCAGTGATGTGGGGTAAGAGTCGTGATGCGAGTATTTTGGCAAATAATTTAAGATCACAATTTAGGAGGGAGATGGGTCGGTAACTTCCGCACTGTTCGGCGTCTTTCCCGTCTTTGGGTATCAAGGTGATGTTTGCAGCTAAGGTCTGAGGTGGAATAAGTCGCCCCTCCGGGACCGAGTTAAAGGCTAATAAAAAATGTGGGGAGAGTGTCTTTAGAAATTGTTTGTAGTAGTTTAAAGGGAGACCGTCGGGGCCCGGGCTTTTACCAGTTTTTGAGGATTTCAGTGCTCCGGCCAGTTCCTCCGTCGAGAGGGGCGACTCAAGAAGTCGCGCAGTCGACTGTGGGAGCCTGCATTTCAGGTGGGTTGTCAGATAGTCACGGATATCAGTTCTGTTAGTCGCCCTATCCTGGCCGTGGGGTGCGCCCGGTAAGTTGTATAGAGATTCATAATACGTTCTAATGGTGGACTGGATGTCGCTGGGCAGATAATGTAGTTTTTTATGTGAGTCTCTGATCTTGGCAATGTAGGAGGCAGCCCTCCGTTTCTGTAGCATGCGTGCCAGGAGGCGTCCGCTCTTGTCGCCGTGAGCAAAAAAAAAACATTTTGGAGCGTTGGCATCGTCTGTGATAGGAGGAATTTAAAAGGGTGGTCAAGTCTCGCCTCGCTGTGGTCAGTTCAATCAGGTCGTCTGGGTCCAGGGAACCTTTGTGTAGGGTCTCTAACGTTGCTATACGCGTTAATGCATCGGAAATGGCGGTCGATCTCTGTCTTTTAAACTCTGATGCCTTCTGTATGTAAAAGCCCCTCACTACGCATTTGTGTGCTTCCCAGATCGTCAGTGGAGAGAGGTCTGGATTGGTGTTTTCTGTAAAGTAGTGTTCTAGAGCCAATGTGCAGTCCTGTGTAACAGTCGGGTCCGAGAGAAGAAAATCGTTAAGGCGCCAGGTTGGGGCCGCGGTCCGGTAAAGCGGGGAGGTGAGGGTCATCATGATAGGTGCGTGATCAGACCAGGTTAGGTTACCAATTGTTGCGGATTGGAGGTCTTGTAGGTGGTAGTGGGAGAGAAAGAAATAGTCCAGTCTGGAGTAGGTCTGGGCTGGGTGGGAGAAAAAGGTATAGTCTTTGTCGTCGGGATGGAGTGCCCTCCAACAATCCACCAATCGGTTCGAGTGGAGGAGTGAGCCGATCCGGCGCAAGATATGTGTGGGGACGGCAGAGCGTCCCGCTGACGTGTCGCGCAGGGGATCCAGTGGGAGGTTAATGTCCCCGCCCAAAACCAGACAGCCCTCCATAAAGTCATTTAATGTTGTGAGGAATTTAGCTAAGAATTTATGTTGGCTCTTGTTCGGTGCATATATGTTAGCGAAGGTATACATGCGATCTGAGATCGTGCCCTTCACTACCACGTAGCGGCCATCTCCATCTGTAAGTGTAGCTGTATGACAGAAGGGGACGGATTTGGCAAATAGTATTGCAGTACCTTTGGATTTGGCTAGGGCATTGTGGCTGGAGAAGCCCAGGGGGAACTTTGAGTCAGTAAATGTGGGTGCAGACCCCTCTCGAAAGTGGGTTTCCTGAATGAACACTACGGAGGCCTTGGCTCTATAAAAATCCCGTAGTGCAAAGGATCTTTTCTCTGGGGTATTGAGACCTCTGGCATTGATAGAAAAAAGTGTCAGATGTGCTGGTGTTATGGGTGCCATTCCCTATCTGTAGTGGGAGTGGGGTAGGGTGGTTATCCGCTGTAAAGGTCTCCGGGGTGGGGATGATAATTAAGGGTGAGCGCAGGGAAGGATAGAGGGGGGAGGCCCAGAAGAAAAAAAGGGGGAGGGGGGTCGAGGAGAAAGAAACCTCGGGCCAAAATATATGAGGTATGGGCAAGGTTGGGTATGAGGTCCGGGGGTCACAAGGAACTCCCCGCGCCCCTCCCAACCGTCGCGTCGCCCTGTCCTCCGGGTGGGAGGCGAGTCCAGAAGGTACCACGCGGGAGGTGTCAACCACTACTCCGCAACCAGACGGGTGCACTCTAGCAGAGATGACGAAACCCCTCCGACCCAAAACAATCTAACTTAAAATGCTTAAGATAAATGCGCAGTAAAATTAAAACTTTTGAATAAACAGTGCAAATGTCGTGAACCCTAGAAAAAGATCTAAGAAAAAACATTTCGACGGAGAAAAAATCCGGCAGGCGAATAACTTCGTAACTGAGTGAAAGTCAATTATGCATGTGTATGTGTAGCGCTAAAGTCCCGGTGCCCCAGGCACAAAAGGAGAGAATATCGGAATCATAGTTACCCTCCATGACTCCCCTCCCGGAAGTCGATCTTGTATCGCGGGAACAGGTGAGCTGTCTATGGCCCGCGGTATCCTTTTTTGGGGAGTCCGTCTATAGACAACAGGAGCAGGTGCGAAAGTTAGTGGAACCGCTAGGAAAGGCAGCTTGCATAGGGTTGGGGTTTAAGGTCCCACATGGATGCTGTAGAGCCCCCGGGTGAGAGTCTGTGCAGTAGCTCTTCAGGACGGCGTAGGGTCCTGCGGACATGTTAAGCCTTCGTATCCCAGAGACCCAGTCTACGGAATGAAGTTCAAGTTACCCGTTTAGTCTCTTCTCCACGGCGTTCGTCGTGCCTCACAGGAGCGGGTAGGAGGGCGGGCCACGATTTCCGTTCAGGGATCCAGCTGCGCACAACGGGGCCAGCTTTGAAGCTGGTGGGGCTGACAGATGAGCTGAGGTGTGTAAGATTGAGATCCAAAGCCTACTTGTGTAGACCGACGTACCCTCAGGAGGGGGGTTCGTGCGTTAATTCGTCGACCCCCGGTGACGACCAGCGGTAAAACGAGACTTGGCGGGTCTTTGCGGTAGGGCGTCAGAAGTCAGGCCAGGGCGGTTGGAGGAGTAGAACTGCACTGGGTCCGGCCAAGACAGTCCCACCGGAGGAAGTTGAAGATCAGAGACCAGGGTGTCCACATCAGCAGAGGAGCGTGCCAGGAATGGCCCTTGAGGAGTAGTGACTAGGAGCCCAGTGGGAAAGTGCCAGCGGTATCTTATCTTCTGCGCCTGTAGGCTCCTTGTGAGAGGGCGTAGAGCTCTGCGGAAAGCTAGGGTTGCAGGAGATAGGTCTGGAAAAAGTTGCAGTTCCACTCCGTCATGGGAAATCTGAGTGGGAGCGCGTGCAGCCCGTAATAGATCTTCTTTAAGGGGAAAGCTTTCCAGGCAACAAATTACATCTCTTGGAGGACCGGTCCCGTGTGGGCGAAGGGCGCGTACAAAAGCAATAGGAGTAACGTTCGGTCTGTCGAGTAAAGTATTAAAGATGGAAGTGAGGGTAGGAATAAGTTGGGTAGGAGAGTCTTCCGTATCCGGGAGACCCCGAATCCGCAAATTGTTCCGTCTGCCACGATTGTCTAAGTCTTCCATGTGGAGTGCCATACCTCTGAGTTGTTCGGTTTGTGAGTCCAGTTTGGTGGAGTTTGCAGCTTGTTGTAGGTTTAAAACATCGCACGTAGCCTCCACAGCGTGGATCTTAGTGTGCAGGCCCTGTAAATCACCTCTGACCTGTTGTAGTTCCGCCATGATGATTGCGTTCGCCTCCTTCAAGTCCTCTTTTGTGGGCAGTCGGGCGAGTAGTGTAGCCCAATCTGGGCCGTCCCCAGTGCGCAGCATCTCTTCGGTTGCTTCTGTGTCCGGCGTGGGGTTGTCAGGTGAGCGCGGTGGTGGTGAGGCCTGTGCGGCTTGTGAGCCCTCCGGCCGCGTGTTCGCGGTGGCTGTCAGCGGCACCAAAAAAGCCTGCAGCGATACGGCCGAATTTTGGCCAGCAGGTGCCTGGGGACGTGGGGTACTCGTGACTCAGTGTGTTTTCCCCATCTAGAGCGCTGGCGGGTCACGGTAGGCGCTGGTGCTGTGGGTCCGAGCGGAGCTCTCTGCCTAAGCGGCCATCTTGGTTGGCGCCGCGGACACTCCCCCCAATGGGACATTTATATTCTTGATTTGTTCTCTTAATCACCTAGACTACACCACTGCCAATATCTACTGCCTCACCGCAGGTCAAGACACGTCCCTCTGTCGGGCTCTGAACAAGCTCCTCCGGCCCCAGAGGGGCCACTTGATTATGTACAGGGACTTTAACATTACTCTGGCTCTGTTCCCTAGCTCTACCAGACCGGAATGTCCCCATGCCCACCACCACAAAATATTATGAGTTTCAGCGTTAATATTGCGCAATATTGTGTTATTCTTCGGGATGTAATTAACCATTTTGTGCAGATTCTGACTATACAGTCTGTACAGTTGCTGGGAGAATGGTATATGACTGGGGACATTGTGTAAATGACATCACCCTTTATCCAACAGATCTGAGTACTATACAGAGTGGAAGTGCAACACAATCACCAACACAGGGCGTAAATGCTCAGAGCACTCCCCACATGGTGCTGACAAACAATAAATAATGATAAAATGTGAGCATATACAGACCAAATGGACGTAAAGACAACAGAAAAAGGTCCTACAAATCCCAGACCACTGGATGAAAGCCTCAAACTGTATTTAATTGAATAAATGAGCCCCTAGAGCTGGGGTCTGCAACCTTTGCTCCCTGATGTTTTGGGAACTACATATCCCACGTGGCTCAGTCAGCTTAATGTGTGACTGAGCATCCTGGGAAATGTAGTTCCCAAAACATCAGGGAGCCAAGGTTGCTGAACCCTGCCCTAGAGAATACAAATTAGTGGAACAGCACATGGTGTGAAACCATAAAAACCAATAGGAACCCCCTCACAAATAAAGTGGCACTGCATAAAAAAATGAGTGCAAATGTGCATGTATTTAAACAATCAACATTCATCCGTTACGGCACACGGAATCCTGGAGTCCCTTTGTCCTAAGGGGGAAGAACTAAAGCACCTGTCTTTCCTAACTCTGGTGACTCGGACTGCTTGTGGCATATATGGGATTGGTGTGTGAAACAAGCTCGACTTGTTTCGTCTAGTATAAGGTTGCGACTTTCTCGAGCTGCTTGCGAAAGAATAGTCGTAGGAAGGTACTCGTCGATACTGACACTGGCATTGCTCAGCACTGCTTGTATCATCTCCCAGAGTCCATAAGAAGCTCAACCCTGTACAAGCTACTGAATGTGTCCTCACACTAGAGTCTGCGAAGTACACTGGGAACTATTTTTTCCTATTGTTCTGCCACATGTGGTCACAGGAACCAACGGATCGAAATTCCTTCTGCAACGTGGGACCAGAGACATGGGCATAACTACCAGGAGTGCAGAGGGTGCCACCGCACCTGGGCCCTTGAGTCTGGGGGGCCCACACGTGCTTTTATGGGGTGTGTGTGTGTATATATATTTATTTTTTATTTATTTTATACTTATTTGTGAGTTTCAGGGCCGGATTAACATAGGGGCTGATGGAGCAGCTGCTCCAGGCCCATGTCCCAGAATAGGCCCAGAGAACCGCTAACTATCAGGGTTATTCAGAGAGAGTGAAAAGCAGGAGAATGACTGGAGAATGAAAAATTCTAGGTCAAAATAGCCAAACCAGAAAAATTCGCACTTTCATCTCCCTTTCCAAATCGGCTATTTTGACCTAGAATTTTTCATTCTCCAGTCATTCTCCTGCTTTTCACGCTCTCTGAATAACCCTGTAAGTCTGCATTGATGGGCATTTGGACCCCTGTATCTCCAACCCCATAGCAGCTACAGAGTCATGTCTGGTATCACTGGAAAGGCCAAAGCATGACATTTCCAATGATGCCAAACATGACCAGGCTTTTAATAATGATAGAATTTTTTTTAATTTCTATAATTTAACAGCAATATTTTTAAATTATTAAGTGAACAATGATGCTGCACTAACTCACCATCACATTTATCATGTCACCAAAATGTGTGGAGGTGATGACACAATCGGTTGTTACGAATCGTTACATCAAAAACCTAAAGAGCATGGAGTGGGGGACTTTGGACTTTGAATCTTTACACCTCACAAGGTCAAGTGAGGTGTCATTGGACAGGGCAGAGTCTGGCCTTTGCATTGATACCAAATGTGACCATGTAAAATCTAAAAGAAAACCAAAAACTTTTTTTTTTTTTTAGTTCCTAAGCGATAGCATTGCCCATTTGTCACGTATAAAATGAGCAATACCACTGCCATTACTCACCTTCTCATTTCCCACACTGGGAGCAAGGTCCGTGTTTTATACATAGTCATATTATTCATAAAACCTCATCCTCCAAAACAAAAGGGAGATATTTCCTCTTTTTTTTGTTGTTGTTAAAATTGTATATTGTCTCAGAAAAATACAGTAACAGGTTCACATTTCACATTTTATCACCACAAAGGTTTGGATGCTAAAATGTGAAAAAAATCATTTTACACGCTGTAGGTTGAAATCTGTACACCGCCAAATGCACGAAGTGCACAAGAGTGTCAAACACAATAATTTTATTAGAAAAACCACACTGAACAAGAAAAACGATTAATGGAGTGAAATGAATACCATGATGGGATAAGCAGCACTTCGTGAAAACTCTCACTGGCTGTTAATACACCTGGAGGGCAGGCCTCCTAACAACAAGCCTATCTAATACCTCGCACAATGATTGAAATCTAAATGGAAATTTCCTCACACAGTACCTGCCTGGTTAGATATACATGTATCTGCACTATTAAATAACCTAAAATATGCTTTCATTTCACTAAATTCCAAAAAAAGCCACCAAAATATTCAGCTTCAGGCCCATAGAGATCTTAATCCGGCCTGGTGAGTTTTACTTTGGAGCTCTGTGATACACACCACATATTACTGTGAGTTTTGTTGCTGTAAACCTGTGATTTACACTGATACACACCGCACATTACTGAGTTTTACTGCTGTGGAGCTCTGTGATACGCTCATACACACCGCACATTGCTGTGCGTTTTATTGCTGTGGAGCTCTGTGATACATTCATACACACTGCACATTGCTGTGGAGCTCTGTGATGCGTTCATACACAGCGCACATTACTGTGAAGTTTATTGCTGTGGAGCTCTGTGAGATACAAATAGTGCACATTACATTAAAAATGGGATGGACTGAAGCGGTTATAGCTAACGTGAAAAAAATGGGACACTGTCTGAAGTCAACATTGTGGACCTGGAGGGGACCATTGCATGTTGACAGGTGTCAGGGTTGTCTCCACCAGATGAGGGTGTAAGAGAGAGAGCGCTCAAGGGACACAGCTGGGAGGCAAGAAGTAGCAGAATACAGACTGCATACCTGGGACAGGACTAATCCAGATACTCAGGAGCTAGGAACCAAGGGTACCTGCTTCAATACTGGAGCGATGAGAAAGTGGGCCCTCTGTTCTTTCATACCCAGTGGTTCCCATCTGATCCAATAGAAGGCCTGTGACATCATCTGTGTGCGACACGGCCCGGCTGCCATGCGTGTCCCTGGTCAGAGGCCCAGACAAGGCCTGAAGCCTAGAGCTCTGCTGGGGAACGTCGGCTGGCAGCCGTGGAACCCGCATCAATCCTCCCCGGGGACCGCAGCCACGCCGAGGAGGTGAGCCGGCCCGCACTGCACGCATGGTACTGCCGAGTCGGCCACCTCGCCGCACCTCCTACCGGAACGCTGGGGGAGCGGGGAGGCAGCCGAACTCGACGCCTGCGGCCTTGACAGTGGGAGAGGGGACAAAATATTTTTTTCCAAGGGTGAGAGGCCGTCATGGTTCCTGCACCTGGGCCCTGAGGTTTCTAGTTACGCCTCTCACCAGAGATATATACTGGACTTTAAAGTATAAGCATTGTTACGTGTTTTGTGATTTTTGCACAATCACTGAACTTCAGGGCTTCTGAGCCTATATTGGAGAATACCTTCTCTGGCGAAGAACATCGAGCTACGTTAAAAAAAGTTTGTTTCTTTCCAGCTAACCGCAAATCAAAAAACTTTGTTGTGATAGTGAGTACAGATGGTAGTGGAGAATGAAAAATTGAAAAAAATATTGGTTTAAGGCGTCACCATAGAAAAAAAAAAACACGGGATCTGAATACTATGTATGTGCGTGGATGTAATGTGTGTGTTTGTATATACCAAAAAATTGGCAGACACTCGCGGTCTTCATTAAATGTTTCCTGGCTTCACCTTTTGTTTCAACGTTCAAACGTCGACTATCTTTGAATTTTTAAATTAAGGTGAAAGCAAGAAATGTTAAAAGACCTGTGAGTTCCTGCTATTTTTTTCATTTTGGAATATAATTAACCCTTTCACTGCTGAGGACGTGTGGGGAACGTCCTCATTGACTCCTAAGGATAGATAGGGGTTACTTTGAACCCCGATATCTCCCGACTGTTGGCAGCTAGCAGGGTCATGTTTGGTATCATTAGAACGGCCAGAGCATGGCCTTTCCAATGATACCAAACATTACCTTGTTTATAGTAAAGAAATAAAATAATAAAAAAAGAAAAACGTGTTTTTGTAAGATGTGAAATGGCTCAGCAGTGAAGGGGTTAAGGGAGGTTTGAGCCCTGGGGCATGAAGACTTAGGCCGGGGTCAGACCAGCGCACTTTTAACGTGCGTTCTGGCGCACATAATTACGGCCGCACTAGCAGCAGATGACGGGCAATATACGATGTATGGCCGCACAAAAGTCCAGCCGTGCAACGCAAGTGGAATTTGAACGCATTTTTCTGTGAACGCTGAACCGTTAGTACTGACGTACTGAGTGCGCAGCTGCGGCATAGCGGCGTGTTTGCGTGATTAGGAGATGTCAGACGCTGCTAATGTCCAGCCTACATAACGTCCAGACGCAAAAAGAGTTTTATTGACGATCCGTACAAAATCACGACCGAAAATGCGCGTCGTCTGACCGTTTTTGCGCATTCCGTGAAAAAATACGTCAATGCGTTCGGACGCACTTTTTCACGTTCGTGGGGAAAAATGCTTTCGTCTGACCCTAGCCTTAGTGACTGATATCTGTCTGGCAGCTAGACCTTTGTAATGTTCATTTTCTTTACTTTTTCGGAGGTAAAACAGATAAAAATTAGAGAATAACCTAAGCAAAACCACCTCTTTGGATTTTGGGTGTTGTGGGGGAGGGGTTATGGCAGTTCTATAGCCACAAATTTTGCATGCTTATTTTTTGTAAAAAATACAATGTTGTAAGATATACTAGAGAAATATTGTTTCGTAGCTTATTTCCATAAAAAAAGTCTCCATTTCTGATTATTTTGAAGTACCTTCTATAATATATAAGTACAACGGTTGAAATGATAAAATGTATAAAAAAATTAACATACTGTAAATTATTGAAATCCACATAAATATTTACATTTTGTGGATTTTGCAATGACTTAAAATTCCGTTGGACCCTTTCAGACCCAAGTGCATTTGTTAAAAAAAAAACAAAAAAAAAAACATTTTTGGGATGTGTAGTTCACATGAAATGTAAAGTAAATTAGAATTTATTTTTCATAGAGATTTTTAATGAGATTTAAAGATGCACTGTGGGGGATACCACTTTTTTTTGCCCCCCCTCTAAATAATTAAGCAGATGATTTTGACAGCATCTGCCCAATTAATATTTTTTTCTTCTATTTAAATTTGGGTGAAAATACTGCCCTCTTCTCCCTCAGTGTGCGGTCCCCCTCTTCAGCTCAGGCCTCCGGAAATGCCGACATTCATCTAATGAGAATTTGCGTGCTTACACAGCTTGTTTACGCTGCACAAATTGTGCATCGCTTGGAACTTGCATAGATTTGGAAGTTCTATAGCGTCTGGAAGAACTATGGATTGGTGCTGTGTGCACAGAACCAATCCATCAGCTTCTGTTTACCAGAATGCTCACTTCTCTGAGCTTTCGAGACAGAAATCATTCTTACATCAGTAAGCAGGCAAAGCAGGGGGGATATTCAAATCCCATCCACTTGGATGGATGGCGGAATCTTCAACTAAAAAAAAGCTAGTGATCAGGGTGTGTAGGGTGTCCTTATTAAAAGAATAAAGTAATGCACATTTACTTATGTTTAGTCAATTATCATTTCTTGAAGTTTCTTTTTTTCATAAAGGTATAACATTTTATGTCACAGCAGAGTTGTAACTTCCCTCCTTCACAGGCCAAGTCCCTCTGGGGAAATGACATTTCCTTGTTAAGTGAAAAGCAAAAAAAAATATATATATATATATATATTTTTATAGGGGATTAATATTCGAAGATTAGTTTTTTATTGGTTAAAGAGGAGACTAGACTGACTAGACCCTTGTGGGGTGACACAACAATAGGGCAATAATGATACTCCTTGTATTATTTTTAGTTTTCAAACATTATATACTTTATATCTATCAATTAATTTTATTCTTTAATCAAGATGGATATGAGGAACAAAGCCTTTTCCTAAAGTACTTGAGGGGAAAAAAGTCAAAGCGCTTGATTTAGGTCTTAAATATCATACACCATTTCTGTCTGTCTTTCAGGAGACGGACTCAGTCATCAGGATATGATGCTCGGTAAGTTTTGTATATTATCATGGCAAACTACACATGTCCATTGCTGTAGCAGGTCCAAGCTAATAAAAATTGCATATAACACTGAAACTCTCACTAGTCAGCTTTTATCTCAATGTTAAATAATTTAGCTTTTGTACTCTTTACTTGCTTATAGTGGGTTATTTTTTTTTTTTTATTAACAATTTTTATTTTGAAAATCGCCACCTAGCATCAAAGGAAAAAGTGGCCGTACAGGGTCACCAATGAAGTTTCATAACACATATCAAAGTAAAACAAAAAACAGTCATCACATCAGAAAAGGAACAGGGGACATCAAGGAAGGCACAGCCCTCCCCTCCACCTCCAACACGGTCAAGATAAAAAGAAAAATTTAAAAAAAACATCAGCCTAACTCGGCAAAAATCAAAAATGTCCTCAAAAGTCCTTGAATGTCAAAAATGAGGGGAAGTCTCATACAAAAAAAAAACACTATGCCGTCGGTGGACTTCAGGGATAGGGCAGCTGCAGTCACGCACTCCTGCATCCTGGCTCCCCCTGTAACACAGCCATCAGACGATGCCACACTCCTCTGATGAGAGGCCTGTTGTCTCCGTCCGTCATCTGTGCCAAGCAGGCCTCCAATCACTGCATCCACAGCTGCATGGGGGGAGGCGTCCCGCCACCAACATCCAAGCCCTTTGCCCGCAGCCGCGACATCCCGGACGGCCGGGAGACGGGGGCCCTTCACCTCCACAGCCCATACCGGGTCCACATTCAGGTACAGCATCCTCCAAATGGAGAAACAGCTGGGTAGGCTCCAAGCCACGAGTTAGACTGCATGATGGCTAGGGAAACCACCAGCCGGGAAACAACCGCAGAATCCTGAGTCTCTGGTCTGGAGGGGGGACAAAACTGGCACCCGACGGCCAGCCTCAGAGGGAGGACCCCTAATAAAGGGAAATGATGGAGATTTTCGGCCTAAATAAAAACCCTAACAAGGCTCCAGGCAGCGTAGCTCCACCAGAACACATCCTCTCCTTTCCGCAGCCGGCCACGCCTGTCGCCTTTTAGTGTTTTGATCTTATCTTTTTTTTGCATGTATACTTATATACTTGCATAGTTTTCCTCAGTGGTAAGATAGATCTGGGGAGTCAGGAAATATTTGTAGCCTACCTTTTCAAAGGGCACTCCAAGCACCATCATCTCTTTGAGTTGGCAGTGTGGGTGTAAACAGAGGGCAGGTGGAGGCCGCCTGCCAAGTGGAGTTGTTTATAGACGGGGCGTGCTTGCGGAGTAACAAAGACATGCAAGGGGGGGTCAAGTTAATGAGCAATTCGAACATGAGCGTCAGTATTTTAAACTGTATCTTGAAATGTACAGGAAGCCAATGGAGGGACTGGCAGAGGGGGGAGGTATGTGAGGAACGTTTATTGAGAAAGAGAAGACTGGCGCCTGCATTCATTACAGACTGCAAAAGGGCAATATGGGCGTTGGCGAGGCCCATAAGGAGTGAGTTGCAGTAATCCAACTGAGAAAAGACAAGCGTATGAACCAGCACCTTTGCGGTGTCTTGCGCCAGAAAAGGGTGGACACGGGCGATGTTCTTGAGTTGATAGTAAACGAATTTTGTAACTGGACGTGGAGAGAAAAAGTTCGGTCAGAATCCAAGGTGACAGCAAGGCAGCGAGCTTGAGGTATTGGACTAATGGGCATTCCATTTACGGTAGTCGTAGAGTTATAGGTGGTATTGGGTTTTTCTTGGAGGGAGGAACGAGAATTTCAGTTTCGGCAAAATTGAGTTTAAGGAACCGGGAACTCATCCAATTTGAGACGGCAGAGAGACATTCAGTGACTCGATCCAGGAGAGCTGGAGAGAGATCAGGGGAGGAGAGGTATATTTGAGTGTAATCCGCGTATAGGTGGTACTGGAATCCAAAGGAGCTGATCAGTTTTCCTAGAGAGGCAGTGTAGATTGAAAAGAGAAGAGGACCCAGTACTGAACCTTGGGGCACCCCCAACAGAGACAGGCTGCCGGAAGTACTTCCCGAAAATGAGACAATAAACGATCTTTGGGACAGGTAGGAAGAGAACCATGAAAGAACAGTACATTGAAGACCTATTCACAGAATACCGGATCGCAGAAAAGTGTCGGGGAAATGCCCTGATTTTTGGTGTTTCAGTTTGACAGGTCTAAACAGGTGACTCCCATTGGATTCAATGTAAAAAAAATAGTATAGTTTTTATTTATTTTTTTATTCAACCGTTTATCTTTTAATTTACAGCAAACAGTCTATTTTCTTGGAACCTCTTTTTGTATTTTTAGGTGACATTTGATTCCCAATTGATTTATTTTTTTCCTGTGACAGACCTTTTTATTTTTTATAGGACCTTTTTCATTATTTAGACGCATTTTAATGCATTTTTATTGGTTTAAACACCCGTTAGAAGAATAGCAGAGTTTGGTTGTTTTTTCTTTCCTTTTTTTTTTTTGGTGTTGGCGGCGGCTCCATATTCGACACTCTTCGAGGAATAGTGAATTCACCGCAGGGTTGGCGAAATGGAATCAACCAACCAGAAAGCACTGAAATTTCAGTGCTTTCTGAATAACCCCTTCTGTGTGGAAGTAAATATTGTAAAAATTGCTTTAACACTTAGAATATCCTTATCCCCTCATAAAATAAAAATTTTAAGCAAAAAAAGGTGGTGGAGGGTTATTTGTTAACCTCTCGTCGCCCTCATACTAGTCTATCACCAGGGATAGCCATAGGGGGTGAAAAAAAGATAGGCACTCAGCGCACTATGACCATTTAAAGTCACTTAAGGTATGAAATATTAAATCTACTTATTTTATTGAATAATGAAGTAATGTCAGAGTAAGAAATGTATTGTATAAAATGTTTTATATTAAAAAGTCACCAGGAGTCAAGACCAGAAGATGAACTTCAGCAAATTACAGTTGAAGTGGAGACCAGACAAGAAAGTGTGACTGTAACAAAGGAAACAGAAGGTGTCTGGTGAGGCTTTTTCTGAATTCTGAGAAAGAACAAAGGTCAAATGGATTTCATAGCAGGATTGAGTTAAACATTTATTTTTTATTTTTCGGACTGAAGTGAGGCTTCCGGGTTCACCAGTGAAACTGGTCCTGTGGATGAGATTGTGAGCCAGAAGTCCGAGGAAGAAGTGCCAGTGACAGATATTTATTTTGTAAGTCTTTTGGTGAATAATGATTGAAATCTTTATTATGATTGCTGTAATCCTTCTGTAAGCATGATCTTCAGATAATTTTAAGTTTGTAGTCCGATATAATTTTTTGTCCTTCAGTATCCAAGGGAAATTCCCAAGGAAGACTCGTCATAAGCATCCCATTACTTTGGGGGGGAATTTTGGCAAATGCGTCGTCATGTGAAATATCAATTTTGTATAAAAATGCGACCGCATAATTAAAAATGGAAATAATTATATTCGTCTGATTTCATAGACCATAGACTTGGGAACATTTATAGATGACCTGCAATTCTAGCTTTGAGCATTGAAGTAAGCGGCCTCAGCACCCTCGGTTGTTTTGGGAACTACATTTCCCATGATTCTCCAGCAGCCTACAGAAGGATCATGAAACATCTAACAAATATTTGGGGGTTCTGAAGTTGCTGATGTTTACCTAGCATTATGATAGGTAACAGATCAAATACGTTGAGACGAAGTTTAATTTTCTGTTTCATTGTTCTTGTTCTGTGTAAGGAATCCAATGATGAAGTGCTAATGTGGTACTTCAAGCTGCAGCATTGGATTTTTACATTCATATCTTATACATGTCATTGTCTTATTGGCTTGAGTAGAGAAGTCTGTATAAAAATAGAGAAAATAAACAGTCATACCTCAAATGTTACCCATTCAGATGCCCATGAACCCTACAAATTGAAGACCTAGCTTTTTTCAGTACATCCAATTGCCAGAATGAAGGTACCAGATACGGGCATGCAATGTTTCATTAACTGCTTTTCTATGATTTTGAGTTTTCTTTTCTTCCTCTATTAGCCATTAATCTGCTGCTCTGCAACTATTTCAATCTACATCTCACATCACTATTTAAAGGGACATGAATAGATGTAACGCTAAAGCAATCCTATACTACAGTGGTTCCCAACCGCATTCCTAAAGTACCCCCGACAGGTCAGGTTTTCCAGATAGCTGAAGCACGGCACAGGTGATATGATTTGATGCTCAGTGATTGCAGGATTCAGTCTGCGTTTCCCCAAGGTAATCCTTAAAACCTGGCCTGTTAGGGGTATTTGAGGAGCGAGGTTGGGAACCACTGCTCTACTAATATGCTCTTTTTCTAATGTATGAATGAGCATTGAGGGCTGCTTGTAAACATCATTTTTGTAACGCATAGTACTTTAAAAATAATGTCTGATCTCTGAAACCTAGGGAGACAATAAAACGTTGTCCCAAACCACCTTATTTGAGCTATTCTTCAGTGTTTACTATGAGATTTTTTTTTAAAAAAAAATTGTGTGTTCATTTATTAATGTCCCTTTAATTTCATGCACAAAAAAATAACTACCCTAAATGCTTTTTCTAGCAGAATGCATTTTAAAGACTACACTCTATCATCCCTTTGCTTGTATCCTTATTCTAAATACATGTAAATGTGCTATCAAATTTCTCTTACCCATGGCACTGAATGAGTTAATATTTGCCAGATGGGTCACAGATCTTCTCCAACTCTTGGTATGATTTTCATTCTTGTTTCCCCTCATTTGTTTCTTATTTTTAATTGTGTTGCATCTGAACAATGTCACAGTGACATTTTTCGTGTGTATAAACGTTAGATTCGTTGTCTTTGTGTGTTTTTTCCAAACAATTCTTCATTTTTTGATTTGTCTTATTCTGTTATCTCATTTCACTCCATTCATTTCACGTCCATTTTTCCTCTTCTTATGTTCACCTCTGCTTTGCATCTTCATCTCATCCTGGGGCCAGTTCACAGATGGGAGATACTGGGTATACTCCCCACACCTCAACCGAGCACACTCCACTTCTTCAACCACTGACTCTGTGAGTGAGTACCTTAGTGCTAACTCTGCCTCTTTCCGAGGTTAGCCTTCAACGCATTGTGTAGTGACTCTAGAGGGCTTTGTGGTCCTGGAGAACAGGTTATCATCTCTTGTAGTTTTAGTAGACTCTGGCAATTATTAACCCTCTCACATCCATTCTCTAATCTCACAGATTGTTATATTCCTCTTCTTTCTCCTGTCTTTCTCGTTCTTCTCACTGCGCTGCTTCTGCTCCTGCCTGGTCCTTTTCTCCTCATTTTGGCTCAGCCACCTGATGACCGGAGTTGGGTTTACTCCCCACTCCACTATAACACCCAGATCCAACCGGTCTCGGATGAGGAAAGTGACACAGTAAGTTCCAGGAGGAATTTTAATATTTGGGATGTTACATCGGTGGCCTGCCATGTAGATACATTAGTAGGAAAATTTTTTACAAAATCTGATATGGATACCAAACTGAGACTCTTGATCAACTGACAAAGGAACTGCACGCTTTAAGCTATAGTAGCAAGATGGTAAACTGCTCAATTTCTTTCTGGCTTGGCTTAACATCTGCAGTTCCTCTCTCTAGGCGCACATATTTCATATGATTTGGTCATGCCTGACAATCTAGAAGCATAGTGGCTATAATGGAGATGTAGGGAAGGTCTATACTTTAATTGAAATATAAACCATTCTGTTTTACATACAATACATTCAAAATCTGTAGAGTTATACCTGGATGCATGTTAACCTATTCTGTATGTCTTTGTTTTAAAAAGCCGTGTTAAAAGCTTAGAGGTAAGAAGTACCTTAGTTTTGATTTTGCTCCAGTACAACTCGTGTTTAAAGGGATATGCATGTCTAGAGAAAAAAAATTAAATTGGACATTTAAATATTTTTATACCTATAGACAAATTAGAATAAATCAAAAGTTTTAAAAATGTGTAAAAAAAAAAATCTTGCTATATACTGTCCTTTCATCTTCTCTGGCCACGCCCCTCAGCTAGGGGTGTTTCTTCAGCTCCCACTTCCTGTATATTTCCCACATCCTCCCTGCTCACTACTCCACCCATGGACTAGCACAAGTTGTGCCCGTGAATCCCTGTGCACGCTCAGGACCTTAGACTGAGGAACTGAATATTGGCCATCTCTGCAACTGTGAAAGCAAAACACACTCACGCTCACCCGCTGACTCGCTCCCACACAGATTCGCTGACTTGCTCACTTGCGCTTGTGGTTTTCACACTCACGGTCTCACTCCAACTCCCTCACCCAGTCACTCACTCTCACACTCTTTCTTGTGCTGTCTGTCTCTTGTGCGTGCACTCTCACTGCACCTTTTCTTGCTGTCTTTCTCTTTACCTTTTCATGCTGTGACTGTGCTTATTTTGCTGTCCCTCTCTCTGCTGTCTCTTTCTCGCTCTCTGTATTGATTTTTTCCCTGTCTCTGCAGTAGTTGTGGTGAAAAGAATTACAGATTGGAATGGCACTCAGCCCCGCCCTCCCCTCAGATTTCATTGCAGGAGGGAGGAGGAGCAGCAACTCAGTCGCACATGCTCGGTGCGTTTTTTATCTATTCCTAGGTATACACACTGATTGGTTAGCTCAAAGTGCCTCCTGAGGTGGGTGTGGAAGCCGCCAAGAAGAAAAAAGCAGGCAAAGATGAAAAATATATTTACTTTTTATGCCTGCTGAATGAGACTGCTGACTCATTCAAAAGGCATAGCACATTTTTAAAAGCGCACTAGCAAAGCATGCATGTCCCTTTAAATTAAATTTTTCATTGAAACAAATTCCAACAACTTTTCATGTAATGGCTCACTAATTCAAGATTCTGCAACCCTTTGCTGTCATTCAATTTTCAGCATAAGGGCTCCACTATGAACTAGAGCTGCTATACTTTTGTTGGGAGTAAGGAGCACGTTCCCCATTTCGTGCAATTTTGCTAGCACATTGTATTTTAAAGATCTGTGAGCAATAGTATTATGTTAATGTATGAAACAATGTGTGTCTTAACCATCTATGCAGTTCTTTCATAGTTTTCAATGAGTTGTTTATAGCATCATGAACTCATACAAACAAGGATTTATTAAACCTACAGAAGCAGTGAAGCTAAACTCAAAGAATTTCAATTTGGTTTTAATTTTGTGTATATAAATCCAAAGAATTATTGGATTGTGTTGTACTAATTCCATGTCATGAGAACAACCTTGGAGTAAATATCTACTGGAACACTGTTTTTATACTTAAACTATGGGATAACCTGAAGATTGGGTACGATTTTAGCTGAAATGCAGGTGTCTGGGACATGAAAGAAAACTGGAAACTACGAAAAAATAAGTGACAAGATAGCACTTTACTTTTTATATTCGAAGTTTAGTTAAGAAGTGAAGTAGATCTGCACAAGGAGGAAAGTGTGAGGAGCAAAAGTCAAGAAGGAGCGGCCAGCAGTAAAAATGAAAGTGAAACCTACAGGATACCTAAATATATTTGTAAAGTTATTATTCTTAAAAATGAACTTCTTCTGGTTGTAAATTATAAAATCACAAGCGGTAAACATGTACATAGAAAACCAGGAATCTTTCATTAAATCTTATCCATGCAGAGGGTAAGATTGTACACAATAGACGGCAATGTAATACAAATCCTTAAGGCACAATTCTACCAAGCAGTCCCTCCCATGGACCTCCAAATCAACACAGAAATATAGGAGTATTGCTAAAACAAAAAGAGAAATACAATAGCATAATTCTGTCGTGATATTTTGCAGAAAAGCATTGTACTCCCTGAAAATAAGAAATAAGCTGATCTGATTATCCAGCGACAAACAGTAATTGGGAGCCAAAAGGTTAAAATAACCAGTAATTTAGTTAAGGCAGTACAAGAATTTTAAGAGCGAAACCGAAGCGTCCAACAGGTTTCATTACTGAGACTTCTAAGTAACCATTATGTTCGCTAGAGGAAACGCTTTAAATACATTAAACATGATAATCACCGATCGGATAACAATAGAGTTCTCTATTCAACAAGGACCTTTAACTCCCCAAATCCAGTGGATTTAATTCCAGTTCACATCGGTGCTGGAAGGTAGTGATACTGGACTTTACACGTCTATAACTGTTTGTACAGTAGAGTAATTGTGTGTGTGTAGTATTGGTGTTTCCTGCTATGGCGTGTTAAGGTTTTAATCTCTAGGTCAGGAACAGGCAACCTTGGCCCCACAGATGTTTTGGAACTACATTTCCTACGAGGCTCTGCCAACTTGAGAGGCCAAGATCATGGGAGATGTAGTTCCAAAATATCTGGAGGGACTCCGATGTGGACACCTGCTCCAAGTCATTGATGGTGACCATCTCTGATAACTACATGCCAACCTTAAGGATGCAGGGGGATGTATTGTTTCAAAACATCCGGGGTTCCAATGTTTGCTATCATTGCTTCATGCATTTCACCCTCCAGCATAGCCGTAATGCTACAATAGAGTTGATGCAGCTACACAATACAAAATGTGTCTCGTATGTGTTTTTTGTGTATATGGTAACTATTGCCTGCAAGTCCTTTTAGACTTGTAATTCACCATATATTCATACAGTGACACTTTAAATGCGTGTGTTATGTATGCTCAGTGTTTCCTTTACAATGCAAGTGTGTGCGTACTGGTTGTTTTTGTGCTACACCATATGCAAATCAGTAGTGTGGACAGTAACGGAGGTTTATGTATATACAATTACGAATTTGAAAGTATAAGTCCTTGCCAGAACAGGATGTTAATAAAGATATCATTACGTCAGCATCACAAATGCAACTTTTCCATCATGGCCAAAAGATTTATTTATGTTTGTAGACGGGTTTTGTGGATAGTGGAACTTAAAATGCACCTGTCATGTGAAAAGCAAGTTTTGCTCATTTGATAGGACCTCAATCCCTTTAAATAGATCAGTGTTTTATCACTAACAGACTCTCCTCCTGTCTTTCAGTAATTACTATGCAGATGACCTGAGGCCATGTCCTTATCTGCTACTACTGAAACTTCGTGGAGAACCGAAGGACATGAGTATCAAGCCATGGATATGATGGGATGGTTTATTGCCAGGCACACCAGTGTCGTGTCTACTGTGCAAACTATATGCGTATTCCTACTGTCAGCTTCCCCTGCTCCTTGATTTTCTGTTACCAAGTTTATGGCGTGTCAGGCAGAGTTTGGAGAAGTAGTTAGTTTGGTCCCCTCTTCCTGAACATTACCTGGCTGGTAGAAACTCCAAAACGATGGTTGGTTCAATAATACATCTTTTCAGTGGATCTAGTTTTTTTTTCGTTTTAAGACATTGCCCCTAGTGACCCATCTGTGTTTAACATAAACCTGCTTCTATGACAGTGAAAGGTCCAATGGTTAAAACCCTCTTATTTTCCTAAATAGGTTTTTAGCATATTATAAATTGATGTTTACATTTTTACGTGTGACGGCATAGGCTGAAATTAGTGTTCACATCTCCAATGTAAACTTTCCTAGTGTTTATTATAACGTTTGAAGTAAAGGCTGCTAAATATGAGGTGACCTGCAAACGCCCACAAATTACTGCTACCTTAATATATAGGATAGTATGGAAAGTGGACAAGAATTGGGTGAATTCCCAAGGGGACCTAGGACCGAGACTGACAAGCGATGCAGAGAAATGGCAATTAATCCAAGAGTATTGATGAGTTGTATGGAAGCCTATTTTTTCTGTTAAAACATGGGATTATGGTTCCCCTAATCAACACTGTACATATTTCTCTGCAGTCATACATTCAGACATTTTTAAACCTATACAGAGGCATTCCCATTTGTTTACATTTTCCAGTTATTTATTGGCACTATAGTTTTCCCCATCTATTTATATTATATACATAATTGTTTAAAATGAACAAGATCCCATACAAGCATTTTAATCTTTTTATGAAGATGATCCGCGCTGTCACTACAGAGGCAGGCAATAAGGCAACAGTTGCAGTGTGTGAACTGAAATAATTCCTTTCCTATTGCCAGATTTAGCACCCAATAGCTATTCATGTGTTTGTCTGTGACCATGCATTCACATAGGCGTACATTTATTTACCTTGTGGTTTAAACATGTAGCTGGTTCATGCTGCTCCTTTGTCGCATGAAAAAGTAGAAGATCATCACCGCAATTATTTGCTTTAAAGCAGCAGCACTAATGACGTAATAAAATGTATTGAGTGTGCGTTGGTCGCTCGTGGAATGCATGCATTTCAATTTAAGGAAAAACAATTGCAGGCACACGTTCACGTTAGTGCTGCTACATTAAAGTCTTGTCTGTTCTAAGACATCTGTCACTTTTAGTTCAAAGTTGTTTTGTGCATAATTATTGTAATATTTTCCCTTCTTGAACACTTTACACACTGAATTATTTTTATTCTAACATTTTTCTTTTCCGTTTGGGTCAACGCATTTCATTGTGGTTTTTGTTAGTGTGGTGTACAATTTACATTTCCCTTTTCAGTAACTTGATATGATCATAAAAGTAAACAGAGTGTTTGGGTGAACAAATGCCACTAAGACTTCAAAAATATTTTTTGGTTGTATATTGATGTAAATAGGGATTGAGTTGTTGTTTTGTGGTGACTGTCCTTTTTTCCCTGATGGCTGCTATAATATATTGGATTTATCAAAAGTGTACTGTATTAAATAATTATCTAAAGTCCTCTATCCTCTTTGTCTTTCTTGGCTACTGTAGAATAGTTTCTGGCTTCGATGACTTACACATGCACAGTTATAGTGTGAAAATGTGAATATAAAGGGGGTGAATGTAGTGTATGAATTCCATCGTTACGTAGGCTGAAAAAAGACATGTGTCCATCGGGTTCAGTTTTTCACACATTACCTACTGCTGTTGATCCAAAAGAAGGCAAAAACCTGAGTCTGACGTGCTCGCCAATATGTAACCCACTGGGAAAGAATTTCTTCTAGACCCAGAATGGCAGTCAGATTTCTCCCTGGATCAAGCAGCTAACCACATATGAAATATTATGACACTTAATATTATGTTTTTGCAGGAAGTCATCCAGTCGTTGTTTAAAAGTACTCGCCTGCAGACTGGTTACAAATGTCCTGCAGGCAGGGGCGGACTGACCCGATCCATATTGGCCATGTGTGGTGCTTCATGGGGATTCCCTCCCCAGCGTGCAGGACGCTCCACACCCGTCCTGTTGGGGCCCCTGCTCACTGACATTCTGGCACCGAGAAGGGGCTTCAGCCACAGCGGGCTGACAGCCGTTGCCGTGAGACACACACCCCCCCACCGTGCCTTGGGAGTCATCGCACGAGCAACGACGTCACCTGCTGGGATTCCCACTGTCCAGGAGATGCAGGGGTCCTTTAGACCCCTGTATCTCTGGATCCATAAGGGCAACAGAATCTGACCTTTCCAATGATATCAAACATCACTATTTAATGTGTGGAAACAGAGAATAAAATTAATAAGAAATAAAAATAATAAAATGAAAGAGGCATTGATTTTTTTTCCTTTTATAAAATTACCATTGTAGCTGCATTAACCCCTTAGTGACTGCAGACGTACCATGTACGTCACGACTACAGGTCTCTTAGGCTAGGGTCAAACGAAAGCATTTTTACACGCGAACGTAAAAAAGTGCGTCCGAACGCATTGACGTATTTTTTCACGGAATACGCGAAAACGATCATACTATGCGCATTTTTGTGCGTGATTTTTTTTACGGATCCAAACCAGGAAACTTTGGGTGTCTGGACGTTATGTTGGCCGAACACGAGCAGGGTCTGACGTCTCCAAATCACACACACACACCGCTAGCGGGCGCAGCGCACTCTGTACGTCAGTACTAGCGGTTCTGCGTTCTCGAAAAAATGCATTCATTTTCCACTTGCGTTGCGCAGCCGGACTTTCGTGCGACCGTACTTCGTATATTGGCCGTCATTGCGCGTCATTTGCTGCTAGTGCGGCCGTGATTAAGTGCGCCAGAACGCACGTTAAAAGTGCGCTGGTCTGACCCCAGCCTTAGACCCGCTGACGTACATAGTACATCCTGCGGTCACTTGAGCGCTGGAAGCGATTTGGTATCCCTTCCCACAGCTCAAACCATTGCATGCTGCCTGGGAGTCCAGGCATCCATGGTGGTCAGAAGTGCCGGGGCCCCTTGTGATCACTCCCCGGGAGCGATCAACATCTGGTTTCACCGGAAAGGTGCCCTGCACTTCTACAGAGCGCTGGAAGTGATCGGTATCTCTTCCAGGAATGAATTGTATGTGATTTGCTGTAATCATCGGTACATTCTGTAATATATTGCCGGTCTAGTTAAATTGTGACATGCTCTTTGATATATAGCTAGTTTAACTAGTTTGTGAAAAGATCTGTATAAGGAATGATCCATCTTTCCTCTAATATCCATTTCCATGATATTGATAGATGGAAAGCGAAAGTAAATCCGCATGAGCGCCATGAAATGGGCGTTCTCTGAAGGGGAATGGGAGATGCGGAGGATGTCCGGGCTTTGAAAACCGGAAATTACATAATGGGAAGTGACGTTGCTATTCCGAGTCGGGGGAATGAAAACGACGTAATTAGAAGGAACACCAAGGCACGCAGGAAGTTGTCATCTAATTAGACAACAACAGGAATAGGAAGCTGAATTTGATCCAGTTAAGGCTTGAAGAGTAATTATCCCTGAAGAAGTCTATGGCGAAACATGTCGGATACTTAAAGAATAATAAAAACAATTTGGAGTCCTTATTTGTTTAAATTGATTTTACATTATCTTCTTTTATACTCTTTGAGCCATATCATTTATGCGGTCCAATTGAAAGCGTTCAGTGAGACTGCCGCAGAAAACTGAACTGCTGCAATATAGCAAGTTCATCCGCTGCTGAGGAACTGAACAGGCCTCTTCAATCACTGAGCAGTTAATTATATCACCTGTCCTATGCTGTGCTTCAGCTATCTGGAAAACCTGGCCTGTTAGTGGCTCCTGAGGACAGGTTTCAGAAACACTGATACAGAGTATACACGTTATGCATATGAAGGATGACTGAGGCTCCTCTGATGGTGCTTGCAAGGCTGGGTCAGCATCCAGTCACTCACACACTATTCCCTAGGTTCGGATTTGTAACTTGTCAGGATAAGTGACTTTAACCCACACCCCCCCCCCCCATCAGGGCCGGCCCGACCGTGGAGCAGTGTGGAGCACTTGAACCAGGCGGTGGAAATTTGACAGCGGCAAATTCGCGGCACTGACGCCGTGGCCGCTGCATTGCAGTATTTTTTGATGCGCCGCGGCGGCATCTAATTTGCAGCTGGCGCATCATGGCCTTCAGTGTCACGAGTGCTGCCGCTGACCACGCCTACCCTGACCCACACGCCCAGCATGGGATCAAGACGCCGCAGCGTGTCGTGTGGGTGAGCGAGCAGAGGGATCATCAGGCACGCCAGGCACTGACTCGTCCTCCCCTCCATCCTCCAGTTCCCGCCGGGCCCTGCTGCTGGACTCAATACTGGCCTCTGCTGGGCATGTCACATCTGGACTCTGCTGGGATGTCACATCTGGGCTCTGCTGGGAATGTCACATCTGGGCTCTGCTGGTATGTCACATAAGGACTCTGCTGGGCATGTCACATAAGGACTCTGCTGGGCATTTAACATCTGGGCTCTGCTGGGAATGTCACATCTGGGCTCTGCTGGGCATGTCACATTCTGGGCTCTGCTGGGCATGTGTAACAGGTGCTGTAGCGTTCACACAGGAGTAGCGAGATTGAGATATTTTGGACAGAAATACCTGCTTGATTGTTACAAAATACTCTGTATTCACAGACTTACAGTGGCAAGAAAAAGTATGTGAACCCTTTGGGATTACGTGGAGTTTTGCTTGAATTGGTCATAAAATGTGCTCTGACCTTCATCTAAGTCACAACAATTTGAAAAACACAGTCTGCTTAAAATAATACAGCACAAATATTGTGTTTTATATTTTATATGTTTTCATGTGTTTATTGAACATAACATGTAAACATTCACAGTGCAGGGTGCAAAAAGTATGTGAACCCCTAGCCTAATGACTTTTCCAACAGCTAATTGGAGCCAGGAGGGAGCCAACCTTGAGTTCGATCAGTGTGATATTATTGGATGTGTTGCTGAAAGCTGTCCTGCCCTTTAAAAACACACACCAGTTTTGGGTTTACTGGTTTCAAGAAGAACTGCCTGATGTGAACCATGCCTCGCAGAAAAGAGCTCTCAGAAGACCTACGATCAAGAATTGTTGACTTGCATGAAGCTGGAAAGGGTTACAAAAGTATCTCCAAAAGCCTTGATGTTCAGGTGTTCACGGTAAGACAGACTGTCTACAAATGGAGAAAGTTCAGCACTGTTGCTAAAGATGACTGCAAGAGCACAGCGCAGAATGCTTAATGAGGTAAATAAGAATCCTAGAGTGTCAGCTAAAGACTTACAGAAATCTCTGGTACATGCTAACATTTTTGTTGACACATGTACAATAAGGAAAACATTAAACAACAATGGAGTACATGGGAGGACACCACGGAGGAAGCCATTGCTGTCCAAAAAGAATATTGCAGCACGTTTGAAGTTTGCAAAAGAGCACCTGGATGTTCGACAGCACTACTGGCAAAATATTCTGTGGACAGCTGAAACCAAAATTGAGTTGTTTGGGAAAAACACACAACACGATGTGTGGAGAAAAAAAGGCACAGCACGCCAACATCAAAACCTCATCCCCACTGTAAAACATGGCAGAGGGAGCATCATAGTTTGGGGCTGCTTTGCTGCTTCAGGGCCTGGACGGATTGTTGTCATTGATGGAAAAATGAATTCCAGAGTTTATCAAGACATTTTGCAGGAAAACGTAAGACCATCTGTCCGCCAACTGAAGCTCCGCAGAGGATGGGTGATGCAACAGGACAATGACCCAAAGCATACAAGTAATTCAACAAAAGAATGGCTTCAACAAAACAAAATACGCCTTCTGGAGTGGCCCAGTCAGAGTCCTGACCTCAACCCGATTTGAAATGCTGTGGCATGACCTTAAGAGAGCGATTCACACCAGACATCCCAAGAATATTGCTACACTGAAACAGTTTTGTGAAGAGGAGTGGTCCAAAATTACTCCAGATCGTTGTGCAGGTCTGATCTGCAACTACAGGAAACGTTTGGTTGAGGTTATTGCTGCCAAAGGAGGGTCAACCAGTTAAGTCCAAAGGATCACATACTTTTTCCACCCTGCACTGTGAATGTTTACATGTTCTGTTCAATAAAAACATGAAAACATATAATGTTTGTGTTGTATTATTTTAAGCAGACTGTGTTTTTCAAATTGTTGTGACTTAGATGACGATCAGAGCACGTTTTATGACTAATTCAAGCAAAACTCCACGTAATCCCAAAGGGGTTCACATACTTTTTCTTGCCACTGTATACTCCAAAGCCAAGGAGCACCAAAGCACCACTGATTTGCCACTAAGTTCCAAAGGTTTCAAGACCAACGGACAACTTAGAGCACGTTCAGAAACATAAAGTCGTTTGACAGTCAATGAATTGTTCAGACTGCAGGGCAGTCAACAAACATAAAGATTTTGCATTAACTGATAAATTCAAGCGGGTAAGAAGTATCTTACAATTATCAGGAGGTGGCTGACACACATATAGGTTTACAGTTGGTACAGACCTGGGTATATTTGGCGGTTAGAGCGCAATGATCATATGCAGCATTTAAATAGTATTTCTCTACCGCGGTTTGCACATATGCTCGTAGCAATGAAACATACACCTTGGGTCTTAAATAGTAACCTGTTTAGGCCACAAATGATACCCCAGAGCGAGATGGGAATAATCCCAGATAGCGAGTGACAGCCCCAGCGGCAAACATAGGGTTAACCACCATTGCACAATACTGGAGATCGCTAATGGTAGAAGCAACAGAATGGTCAGATACCAGGCGGGTCAAAATCAGGAGCAGGAATCGTATACAGAAATGGGTCGGCAACTTGAACAATGAGAATAAGCTTAGCAATGCTGGAACTGAACTCCACGTCAGGGCGACGAGGCAACTCCTCACGCCCTGCTTTAAACCCGGCGGCTCCTCGTGACCACACCAGGCCCTGCCCCCTCAGACACCGCTCGGCCACTACAAGGTGCTGGCACTCGACCAGCTAGTGGCACCGAACTATGCCCAGACATCCCGGGCAGCACAGCAGGGGCTGAGGATATAACCGCATGTCACATCTGGGCTCTGCTGGGCATGTCACATCTGGGTATGTCACATCTGGGCTCTGCTGGGCATGTCAGATTCTGGACTCTGCTGGGTCTGTCACATTCTGGGCTCTGCTGGGTATGTCACATTCAGTGTGGCGCACTGTGATACGCTCATACACACTGCGTGTTTTTTTGTTGTTTGTTTTTGGGGGGCAGCATTTCATCCTTCGCTCCAGGCAGCACAGTGTCTTGGGCTGGCTCTGCCCCCCATATTACCTTCCTGATGCTAAACCCAAAAGGAAATCACTTAGCACATCAGTTATTGCCCTTGCTTCTGCGATCTTAATGTACTTTGCGCTCCCCATATTATTTATAGGATGTGTAATCATTAATTAGGGTTTCGAAAAGTAAGGTATTAAAAAGTGCTAGCGCTATTGACTGTCTGGACGTGCAAGGCAAAATTTTAGCTACTCCTAAAAACTAGTGCTAATTGATACCACATTTGCAAAATCACTTAGCACCCCCTAAACCCCTCCCCCAATAAATCACATACTCCCCTCTCATCCCGTTACAAGAACGGTGGCCCGATCTGCTGCCTCTCGGTGCTGGGAGCAGAGTTAGACTGGGAACAAATAGAATCTACTCGTGCTGAGTAGCGGATTTCGTCACAGCCGGATCATGGTCTTCCCAGTGGTAAAGAACATGACCAGTTTTTTTTTGTAACAAAAATATATATGTTTTATTCTAATGCATCACTATTGTTCACTTTTCAATTCTAAAGTGAACAATGATGCTGTATTAACTCAACATCTCCTTTCCTATGTCAAACTCATAGGCCTGTTCAGTTCCTCAGCAGCTGCTTAATTGCTACATTGCAGCAGTCTCACTGAACGCTTTGGCTGTGAATATTGAAGCAAAAGGGCGGAGGATTGCTTAATGAAAGGTGCTGTTTCTGCAATATCCACTGTTGTCCATTTTATTACCACATTAGTGTTAATGTTTACCATGTTCCAATAAAAATTTGGTGTTTTGATCCACCAAACCTTCAAACTGAACATTTCCTTATTGGATTATTTGCTCTGTGAAGGTGGCCATCTTTCCCATGTCACACTCAGCTACTCTAGCACCGCTCAAGTTAGCTGCAAGTGCTGAGCGCTGAACTGCAGCACAGCATTCAGTGCCAGGTTGCTAACTTAGCACTTGCAGCGGCTGAGAAACTGAATGCTCCTCTATAAGTGTGGGGGGTGATGGAACAATGTGCTATTAAGCATTGTTACATGTGTGACACTTACTGATGGATAACAGCCAAATCAACTTCAGCTATATGTAACTAGGTATCCAGATGGTGCAAGGGGGTAACCCAAATTGATATAGATCAGTGATGGTGGATACAAAGTATATTAAAACTTAACTTTTAATGAATTAGAAGGACCAGATGGACATTTAGGCTGGGGTCAGACTAGCGCACTTTTAACGTGCGTTCTGGCGCACTTAATTACGGCCGCACTAGCAGCAAATGACGGGCAATGACGGCCAATATACGAAGTACGGTCGCACGAAAGTCCGGCTGCGCAAAGCAAGTGGCAAACGAACGCATTTTGTCGAGAACGTCAAACCGCTAGTACGGTCATACAGAGTGCGCTGCGTCCGCTAGCGGCGTGTGTGCGTGATTTGGAGATGTCAGACACTGCTAATGTCCGGCCAACATAACGTCCAGATGCAAAAAGTGTTTTATTGATGATCCGTACAAAATCACGGACGCAAATGCGCATCGTATGACCGCTATCGCGTATTCTGTGAAAAAATGCGTCCATTCGTTCGAACGCACTTTTTCACAGACAATGCGAAAATGCGTTCGTCTGACCCTAGCCTTACACTTTGGACCACCAAAGGACCAGAAACTGTGAAAATCAAGCTCTGGATGGGCTTGCAGAGAATTAAAAAACAAACGTATGTCAGAGCTGCCTGGAACTGGCCAGGGAAACTTACAGACTTGTATTTGTTAGTACATCTAACTTGGAAAGACCCAATAACATTGGAAGGGTCTCTCATATAATTATGACATTGATTCCCACGTTAGCAGAGGATATGGAATGTTTATAGCAGGGATTACTATGTTGAGAGAGACTAGATACAGCCCGTTTTGATCCTACATTAGATTGCTGCATAAGCAGAGACAGGTGAGCCTTCAAGTGTTCACTGGGTATTTAAAAGTCTGGAAATAGATTAATATTTTGTTCTTAGTAAGCAGGTAAAGTAGTAGAGGCCCTTAGAAGGTGGTAGTAGTAGAGACGCCTTTGTGTATATGTGGTCCCACTACAAGGAGACCAGGTGATACTTGCAGTTGTGCAATATATGGATACAAACAGTGTTACTAGCAGTTGTCACTGAGCTTTCTGTTTTTGGTGACTAATTAATACTGGAAGTGGGCAATAACACTTTGAGGCTCAGGTTCTACTGGCATTAAGACTGGAATAGTGGTTCGTGTTTCCAGATACTGTGCATCTTGAATATATGGTCCCATAAGGAGACCAGGTGATACTCAGACCTGCAACATATGGTCACACATATTACTAACAACTGCCATCTAGCTCCTGGTCTTTGGTTATTTGACTCGCTTTATTACCAAGAGTGACAAACCATCGTGGGGCAAATAAATAATTATTATTTCCCTTGGGAATACGGTTAGTGAGCTGTAATAAGTGTGCCTTGCTATACCAAACCCATGAAAATACCCTGTAATTAATCTTACAGCCAGTACCAATATACCCAACTCGGGGCAATTCTAAGGAATGAACTAAGTACATGTACAAGGTGTTCACAATTGTGTTTTTAAACACATTTTAATTGTTAAGATTCAATAAAGAATGTTATGAAATTTTGTAATTATACTTGTATGCATGTAGTCATCCGACACAGACAGGGAGCTCATTTTGGTCTCACGGAAGGTTGTTCTTTTTTCATACCACTAATTATATGGGTTTATCGCCCTAAATTGATGACGGTACACAGATCCCTAATTTTGGAGAAGTCTTGTACAGGGCATTTCCCACTGCAAGTAATTTGTCTTCTCCTTTTGTTACACAGGCGCACTGCTTGGCAGTTGCTACCGGCATCTTCATCTGGCACATGTGTCCAGTTGGGAGTCTGAAACCTGAACACGATTCAAAACCTAAGCTGCTCGATTTGAACCAGATTTTGAATTTCCAGGCTGCCGGTTACTATAGACATTAGCACTCACAGAGCGTGCCGATGTCCCCAGCGGCGCGCTGACCAATCGTGTTAACTAGCATTTTCAGATCTGCCCCTGACTTTGTATGTAAAGTTTGCAAGTCCTGTTGCTTTGGGCAGTTTGCGGTTCCTACGCTAGGCAAGTGGCATAGGAGCACAGAAAAGCCTCGGGATATCTGGGTTTGGGAGTGCCTGAGCTGAAGAGATGCAAGCAGAGGGAGAAATTGTGAAAAATTAACCAAAATAAAATAAGCCTCTGCCAAATAAGGTAAAACGATTCATTCTCCTGGTTTTCACCTCTCTCTGAATAACCCTGTAAGTCTAAGATCAAACCGTCAAATGGATAAAAAAAAAACATCAAAACAGTTTATTTAGTTTCTTCCAGATTTTTGCTTCAGTTTCGTAAAATTTGCAAGTTTTACTTGATTGAGGAAAATTCTCAAAATGCATAATCAACTGTACCACTCCCTGCCACAAACAACATGGCTGCCGGACATGGACAGAGAGGCCCTTTTAGCTGTCTACACAGATGCCTGTATGATACTCATACAAGCTCGTTTATTTATTTTTCTCGCGCACACATCCGTACATCTCTTTGGACAAGTTGAAACCACACTGCTAAATTACCACACATTTCGTGTGCGACACAACAGGCACCTCTTTTGCCACCCGAAAGAAGGATCCACACAAGCAGACATGCCGCGGGGATCTCGGTCTCCGAAGACTAAGAGCCGATCCGGGAAGAAGAATAGGAGGAAAAGCCGTAGCCCGGACTTGTCCGACAGCTCAGACACTGAACGCGAAAAATCCCGAGATGGCGGGCGGAAACCGAGGCACCGGAACAGATCGAGCGGCTCGGACAGCCCGCAGCGAGCCAGGTGGCGGAAACACCCGAGCAGATCGGAGAGCCCGCAGCAGGCCAGGCGACCGAAAGACACGAGTAGCAAGGAGAGGACACCGAGACGACACCGATCCAGCAGCGACGAGAGGCGGGTGAAACGGCGACAATGGCACAGGTCGCCAGACAGCACTGAGGGTTCCGAGAGCAGAAGGCACAGGGCCAGATCCAGCAGCCAGGAAAACTCGGGGAGGGGGCCCCGGAGAGGCCGCAGGAGATCCAGGTACACCGATAGGAGGCAGCCAAGCATTACATGTCCTCATTGTGCCAGGCCTTTCATAATCTTACACATGGGCAGTGCCTGAGGTTTGCTGCCCTGCACTATTCAGGATCCATGATTGGCAGGTAAAAGAATGTTTACTCTTCAGTAGCATTTGATTTATACATAGTGCAGGGCAGCACCTTCCCTATGGCATCCATCTGTATGTGGTAGGCAGGGCAGGATTCCCATCTCATGTGTCTGTAGGCAAAGATATCTGGGTGCCCCAACAAACCCCCCCCCCCATGGGGGGAAATATTTGGACTACCAGCTGCATATAACTGCTCCCCAGCATTTGAAATGACCTTTGACCGTTATTCCCAGCTGTCAGTGGCAGCCAAACTCCCATCAGCCACCGCATGAACGACAATATGGCAGCCTGCATATGGCAGCATACAGTGATAACCTATCCTGCTTCTAGGTCGTTAGGGTTGAAAGGGATTCATTGTACACCTTATTGTAGGTTAACCCCTTTTAATGTGGAGCCTTGTCACCTCACAGTTACTTGGCTCATTAACTGAAGTCATGTTTTATTGTAGAACCCAGACAGATTATACAATATTTTTTTCGTATGCTCAGCAGATTCTAAATCTATATCATTGCTGTATGTATCGTGTCACGTTTCTGTTTGCAGATATTATGAATTTACATTTATTATTGAAATCCAAAGTCGAACCCTAGGCACATCAAACGAGGGGTTACTTTTTATCTACCACTCATTGTGCTCTATTTTTATATTTTAAGATTTAAATAGGGATAGGGGTTGATATGGTGATGGTGGGGGGCCAAATTTACTCTTCCCAACAACGGTAATATACTCTGAACTGTGTATAAAGGGCACGATGACGACATCACAATCCCCCACTTACAGCTGGTACTTTTCAGGCCGCATTGCTGAGATAAACCGTAGGTATTGATGCGGGAAACGGTGAGGTAAGTGATCCTGCAGGAGGATGGCATGATGCCAATGTCTGCATTCTATGAAAGTGGCCACTAACAATATGCCAGCCTTTATTATTTTACAATAATTATAATTTTGGGCTTGGCAGAGGCCCTGGATAACTGCCAGTAAAATTTCCACTTTGTGACCTTTAGTTCCTGGACTCCCGTCTCGACTGGGTTTTGCTTCCCTGGCCCTCACTGGAGTCCTTAAGCAGCCGTCTATTATTTTTATGTTTGCTTGAAAAGCACAACTTACGAAAATTCATTCTATTATTCCAAGCGAAAATGTCAATGCGTGACTTGTACTAGAGCTTTCAGGCTACGACCACCAGATTTGGCAGAGACCATCAGCATACTCTGACTGCGCAGGAACGCGCTTTAACACGTCCGATGCAAAAAGAAGTACGGGAGCTTCTTTGGTGCGTATAGCAGTGTGTTTGCGGCCATAGACATAGCTGCGAACGCGCTGCAATGCGTGTTCGCTTGTTTTTCGCATGCGCAAACGCGCACGCTTGATAAACGTCTAGGTGTGAACCCAGCCTTAAGGGGTTATTCAGAGAGAGGTGAAACCCAGGAGAATGACTGGAGAAGCGAAAATTCTAGGTCAAAATAGCCAAACCAGAAAAATTCTCCTTTTATCTCACTTTCCAAATAAGCTATTTGGTCTAGATTGTTAATTTTCCTGGTTTTCACCGCTCTCTGAATAACCCTGTAAGGCTGGGGTCACATGAGCGTACTTGAGAGTGGCAGGGGAGTCCGTGACAGTGGATGCTCCTTCCACTCTGACTCCATGTGGCCACCTCGCTGAGTGCAGTTAGTGCACTACAAAGCTTGATTTCTCCTATAGAGAATCGCGCTTTGTAGCCCTGTCTTATGTCCGTCAAAGCTTTTTGACGGGGAGGGTTTCAGCACGTCCGGTGTAGCGCACGCAACTAGTACGCACACTACACTCTGTGCCCCAAACCGTCAGCAAGCTGTGACAGATGCAGGGAGGAGGGGGTCACACTGACGCACTCAGTGCGCTCATGTGACCGTAGCTTAAATCACTCTCACGGAGACTCCCTTGATAACATTTACTCACAATCACTTACTGATTCAGAACTACTTACACATGCTAATTCATACGAACAGTCGCTTGCACACACTGACAGTC
Organism: Leptobrachium leishanense; assembly: GCA_009667805.1. Taxonomy (NCBI): domain Eukaryota; kingdom Metazoa; phylum Chordata; class Amphibia; order Anura; family Megophryidae; genus Leptobrachium; species Leptobrachium leishanense. The sequence goes on from CM019063.1 coordinate 341,194,138, forward strand.
AACTGCATTTACTCAGATTCAAACTCACTCTCCCTTTCTTTTATATATACACACACTCTCACGCACTCACTCTCACTAGGTCAAATCCTAGGTCAAAATAAATTCTCCCATTTATCTCCCTTTTTCAAAATCTGCTATTTGACCTAGAATTTACTTCTTCAAAAGTTCTCCAGAGTTTCACCTTTCTCTGAATAATCTTGAAACTCTCACATATCAGTCAATCATTCTCATATGCTAACTCACACTCAGTCGTACAGATGACCACTAACGCACTCTCGTACTCATACTCCACTCAGTCACTTAAACTCACACTGACCCTCAGACTCACTATTTTAAACTTTCAGGCAAGGATTCGTCAAGCCAACATCAAAGTTTGTTTCTCAAACTTTAACGACATGTTCTGACTTTGCGTGCTATATCTTTTCTAAGCCAACCTGACTCCGATTTTCCGTAGGGGGGCTTCCGAAATCCCCAAATTCCCCGATAGACTTTCATCGAGTGGTGGAAAGCTCTGATGGCCCAGTTCAAATTTCAACTGACACTTCAAGCTGACGTCTGTAACTGTCACAGTGAGAGCTGAAACCTTTTTTTTTTTTTTAACTGACATAGAGTTCAGTTTTCAAAATCTTTACTTTAGTCTGGCGTCAGACGAGCGTGTTATGTGCGCCCGTACTGACGTGCCTACCAGTGTCCATCGCAGCGTTGTGGCGCTGCAACGGGGCCAGTCACACGTTTTGTGCGCGCGCACGGAGCGTGCGTGCAACAAGCATCCGTTATCCAAGCCTTTCCGGCAAAGCGCTAGGACGCACATTGAGGGAGCTGCAAAGCGCGATCCTCTTAGAGTGCGCTCAGCGAGGTGGCCAGACGGGCGTCGAGTGGAAGGATTGTCCACTCTCAGACGTTCCTTCTGCTCTTTAAAGACGCTCATCTGACACTAGCCTTAACCGACAAATTGAGAATTATTTTCTAAAATCTTTTATTTAAATCACGCGGTATAACCGGTGTTTGTGAAACTCTGAGAACTCTTAGGACTGTTGAACAAAAGAGAATACATATAATCTTTCTCGTACCCCATTGTGCAGCGCTACGGAACTTGTTAGCGCTTTATAAAAACGTGTAACTGTACTTGCACACAATGAAACTCACTCAGACTCACACTCTCACAATTTTAAACTTTCAGGTATTGATTTGTCAAGCCAACATCAAAGTATGTTTTTCAAACTTTAACCTTTTTTTTTGTTGTTCTCTTTATTATTGTGTTGTGTCAATCAAACCCTCTTTGTCTGTATAAACCCAGAATGCGTGGAAATGAATGCCAGAAAAACTTTCCTTACAATCAAATTGAACATTAAAATTATAGTGTAGAGAATAAATGCAGAATCCATGATTTATGAATGTTCCTTTTCCAAGCAGGGAGTTGGAATATCACAAGTATTGCCTCAAAAATTTAATAATAATAATAATTAATTGCCTCAAAAGCAATGATCGGTTCTAACCTTAGGATTCCATGCAAATTTCTATATTGTGTGTGTTCACACTTGTATGACGATGAACCTGATGTCTCTCTGAATATAAATTATGAGAGCACTGGGAATGAGGAGCATCTCATGGTGCGTGGACAGGTGTACACTAAACCCTTCTGACCAGGTATGAGGCTGAAACGGTTGGAAGTTGCTGTAGCTCTTGTGCAGAAGAGACATCCTTGGCATTTCAGTTCTGGCTACCCTTTAGGGGTGATTTCAGACTGATTTGCATATGGTATAGTGTTCTGTTTTTATACCATTGATGTAAAACCTTAAGAGACCTCTGCAGGAACCCCATTAAATGCAGGCCACTTGTGTTGGTGCCCGTTCTGTGTTTTCATAAATTTTAATTTTGTTATTTTTCTGTCTTTAGCCCCTTAATGATGGGTGGGTGTCGCCCGGTAGTGGTGGCTTAATGCCGGTGAGGCGTACAGGTACGCCTCGCCGAACAGGTGCCGTCAGGAGCTGCAGATTGCGGCCCGAAGCGCAGCGCACATCATTGGCTGCAGGGGGGCGGCTTGAGTTCATGCTGTCCCTGTGCAGCCAATGACGTGTGGCACGTGCATGCTTATTGAAGACAGCGGGGCGTACCTGTACGTCCTGAGTCTTCAAAGCCCTCCCGCCGCCAGAACGGCATAGTACGTCCAGGGGCAGCAAGGGGTTAAGGCAGGGCTCAGCAAATCCCAGGCTCCATGGCAACTAGAAATTGTCAGCCCATTCACTGTTGTGAGAAATCTTTATTTCAGAATCTGCCCAGCAGCTCTGTGGGGCTCCACCTCATGCTGTCACCGATTGCCAGGGGGCCAGCTTCACCCACTGCTCCTCCCTCCCAGGTATCACACAGAGACATGAATGCTCAGCACAGCACCTCTTCTCTTATGTTGCTCTGATGTTTATCTTTACATATGCACAGGGCAGGTTTACACACCGTTACGCCTCTCAGCTTCTGCCTAATAACCTTAGGATCCTTAAGAACGTACATTTCAAACTGTAATAGCCATGACAGAGGCAGAGACTGGAGACTATCGCTCACTTACTACCATAAAAATAAATGGCTAACTTTTTTTTATCTGGCTCCTAGATTCAAAGCAAATTTGTCAATTCTTTAAGGAACTCTCCATGCCATGGCCGCTTTAATTAAAGTGGTCAGGCTGCGTAGAGTGCCCGCCAGCCCCATTCGGCCGATAGCACTGTGTGAAGCGGAGGAGTTTCCTCTGCCACACAGCTGTTATTCGGCAGACTCAAATATCTCACCTGCTAGGAACTAACTTGGGGACAGATGTCAGCGCATTACCTGCGGAGGAGGATAACAATAAGTTGGCACAGTGTATAGAGTGTTCCTTTTAAGTCGGCCTAACGTTTGCAAATGTAGTAATGGCATAGAAAAAAGCCTCTGCCGATGGATGTGGCTGCTGTTTAAATCAAGAGAATGGTCCATGCTTGTTTTGGTGACTGGAGATATGACGGGGGTGTGAATGTTCAGTAACCATGCTTGGAGCCTTGACCTGCCGTTACTGCTCCGTGCGCAAATTAAACCAATTTGAGTCAGTGTAGTATGTTTTTTTAAATTTTTGCTCTAATGCAGAAAATGGCAAACTATTATTAAATGTAACCTCCGATGCTGGGGGGGGGGGGTCGTCTGGATGTGAATAATTTTGCTGTACATTGATGCCTAATTTATGGTGATATTGGTTATAATGTAAGCAGTGCATGTGTTAAATGCAAACACATCCAGACTTTATATTTTTATCTTGTTTTTAGGTCAGACTCTGGTGAAAAGGAAAAACAAAAGAAAGCGAGTAGAGACAGAGAAAAGCAAAGTAAACTCAATTATTCATCTTCATCAGAGGATGAAGCCCAACATAAGAAAAAAACAGGAAGTAGAAGGTCCAGGTCAAAGAGCTCTGTGTCATCTGTCTCCTCACCATCACCAGCAAGATCTCAGAGCCCTGCAGAGACTGGTGTCAGTCTCCAGGAGAGCGCAAAACAAAAGGAAGAGCAAAAAAATAAAAAGGAAATGATGAAGGCTATCGAAACGCCAGAGGAAAAGAGAGCCAGGCGTTTGGCAAAGAAGGAGGCAAAGAAGAGGAAGAAAAGAGAGAAGATGGGCTGGGGAGAAGAGTACATGGGGTACACTAATACAGACAACCCATTTGGAGATAATAATCTATTGGGCACCTTCACCTGGAACAAGGTAAAGTTCTAATGGATCACATTGGGTGGAAGTGAGGGACCTTTCCTGCCAGCCCTTAAGATGCAAACCTGACAGAAATCTGTGCTGCACACTTCAATGCGTATTTCACTGATTAAATTTGTTAATAATACTAAAAAATAAACCCGTCAAACAATGAACGTCCTGGGTCCACCTGTCCTACAGTTTCTGAGAAAGCATGGTCTGTGACAACTACTATGCAAATAAAGTAGAACAGAGTATTTGTTATGTAATCCTTGTACCCGCCTTGGGTGTTATGTCCTTAGAAAAGCACGGTCCTCTTGGGTTTTCATAAACAAGTTCTTTATTGAATTGACTGCTGTTCAGCAGGCAGCAGTTTCATCATTCAAAAATAAAACAAACACATCCCTAAAAAAACAAACCCTAGCTCCCTTTGAGCGCTGACTCACTTAAAGATCCCTTACTATCCGGGGCTTTTTTTTTTTTTTAAACTAAACAAACCTAGGTTTCACCAACCTTTTAGAACTGTTGTTTCTGCTTGGACCCAAAACACTCTGCTCCTCTCCACACAGGCACCTCCCTCAGACTGAAAAGCAGGCAGTGATTTCCTTTTACTGCTGCTAAATGACTTGCAGCTAACCAGTGTGTGTGGGGAGTAAAATAACCTCTTGGGCTACCTTATGTAGTTCACAAATGCTCCCCCAGGAGCTAAAACTCATATCCCTCGCTAAAATGATTAGAGGGAATATATACACCATCACAGTTCACACCTTGTACCTTATCACCGTTATTATTAGGTTAATTACTTTATACAGGTTGAACTAGGGCTGGGAGATGTCCTCGATTTTAGCCCGATTTTAATCTAGGGGCCCTATTCCAATGTTGGTGTTGTGTTGTAAACTAGAGTCATTCTAGTCTATTGAGTTAAGTTTACACCAGCCTTGGAATAGGGCCCTTGGTTGGCTGTGATTTTTACTCCTGTGAAACCGGAGGACTCTGGATTTGTTGCTTGATGGATGCGCTGTTGTATTGCTCAGTACTTCTGAATAGCAAGAATAAATCACACCGACGAAAGATCTATAAAATATGTATTGCAAAATAGAATAAATAAGGGAACTTATTGTGAGCACAATAAACAAGGACTTAGCATCACTAACATAAACAGGTAAAGAGCATCACTAAACTGGTAAATAGCATCACCACTTGAGTCCCAGGCAACATTTCCGTTGGCATGACCAGTAGGTCTTGTTGTACTTGGGTAGAAAGTTTCACGACAGGAATGTAATACCTAATCTTTCTCCAGGCACTAGATAAGAAAGGAATCGGACATCTTACAGAAAAAGATCTCAAGGAAAGGAATAAGCTTATCCAAGAAGACAACCGCTTAGAGCTGCAGAAGGTGAGGATAGAAGTACATATATTGGATGCCTGCCTTCCGTAGTGTCCCCAATCCAATAAATGTTTGCAATCTCTAATTTCTGTTGTTTGTTTGCCTGGTCTAAATTGTGTGTTCACATCTCATTTAAGGTTAAACAACTTCGTCTAGAGCGTGAGCGAGAGAAGGCCATGAGAGAACAGGAACTGGAGATGTTGCAGAGGGAAAAGGAAGCAGAACATTTTAAGACGTGGGAAGAACAAGAGGACAATTTCCATCTGCACCAAGCAAAACTCCGGTATGTGTACATGGTCGTAGTATTAGTTTGGTTACATTATTTATGGGCTGTTAAGCAAGCTGTTTATTATTAGAAAACCTGCATACAGTAAGAACAGGCAGAATTTATTTCACCCTTGATGACTTCCGTAAAGTGACAGAATCCAAAAAAAACCCAGTATTTGTTCTTTGTAGAAACTGGTTCTCTAGTTTCTACCTAAGGGCTCAACGTGTGAGTTTGCACTGGATCCCATTGTCTTTTAGAGCCCACATTGGGTCTTATTACGCCTGCATGTTTGTCTATTTGTCCCCAGTTTCACTCTGTTCCCAGCAGCTGATCGGTCCACCGAATCAGTTAACCATAGCTAGAAGCTGGTGCTAACTTTTCAGTTAACCGTAGCGGTGCTGTAATTAGCGTTAGGACTTTGTAACCCTAATGCTAATGTACTCCCCATGTTAAGTATAGGGAGCGCAAACGGGTTTTTTAATCCGGTGCCGTTTGGAATGTAATAGGGGGGTCATGCGCTAGGGGCACGTAAACTAGTGGTAACGCTCACATAGCCGAGCACTAACTTTACCGTTAAGTTTGTAATGGGGACCATAGTGTATAAAAGTGGATCAGTTTAGCCATAATCCCAAAACATGACAATATTCCCATTTGATGCATTCCATGCCAGTGTTGAGTAGGTGAGGTTTAATGGCTGCATGTTATGTTTCTCCTTAAACCTTATCTTCAGTGTGCTTCTAGTAACTGGGATAAAAGGCACAAATAATTCAAGCAATTGATCTATGCTGCCCATTCAACAACTGTAATTTAGCTCTGCACTTGACAAACCCACAGGCCAAATAGTCATTGGCTCCTAGGTTTTTATCTATGGGTCCTACATTTCTGTATTCTACATAAATCTATATCCAAAACTCTGCATTTGTTGGAGCCCAAATCGAAGGCATATATGAAAGCCTCCAAACATTCGTATTCCTCAGCCTCTTATACTGTCCATTTTTCCCTGTGTCATAGGGCTTCATGTCCACATTGTTGTGTGTATACACTTTCTTCTCATTGAAAGGTATGGTGGCTGAATGATCTTGTCTTGTTCTTTTTATATAAGCAGTTATTCTGAAAATTTTCAAATATTTGCAGAAAAAAACTAATATGGGACACATTCCAACCAGTTTTAATTGTAATCTAGCACTAGAATGTCATTATTAAGGCAATAATAACCTGATTGTAATCCATTCTTAATTAAAGCTTTTGCTGAACTCACTGCTTTGTTAGTGTTCTTGTTGAAACACTAGAGATTTATAGGATTTTGTTTTAGTTCCAAGATCCGTATTCGAGATGGTCGCGCTAAACCAATCGATCTTCTAGCAAAATACATAAGTGCTGAAGATGACGACTTGGCTGTGGAAATGCATGAACCTTACACATTCCTGACTGGACTTACTGTGTCAGACTTGGAGGATTTGCTTGAAGACATACAAGTGAGTCTCAACTTTGGATATGTTGTCCTGTGGCTTATATGTAGTCCTGTGGCTTATATGTACTGTTAGGTCCATATATATTTAGACACCTGCACAATTTTCATACTTTGGCTCTGTGTGCCACCAGAATAAAATTAAAACGAAATATTCCAAATTAGTTTAAAGTGCAGACTTTCAGCTTTAATTCAAGGGGTTGAACAGAAGTATCAAGTACAAATTTTAGGAACTGCAACCATTTTTATACACAGTTCCCCACATTTTCAGGGTCTCAAATGTAATTGGACAATAGTTAATTTTTAATATTTTGTTGATAATCAGTTACTGGCAATGACTGTCTGAAGTTTGGAACCTATGGACATTACCAAAGACTTGGTTTCCTCCTTTCTGATGCTTTGCCAGGCTCTAACTGCAGCTGTCTGTTTGTGGGTCTTTCTGCTTTTAGTTTTGCCTTCAAGTGAAATGCATGCTCAATTGGGCTGAGATCAGGTGATTGACTCAGTCATTGCAGACTATTCCACTTCTTTCCGACAAAAACTCCTGGGTTGCTTTTGCGGTGTGTTTTGGATGATTGTACATCTGTACTGTGAGGCGCTGTCCAATCAACTTTGCTGCATTTGGCTGAATCTGAGCTGACAGTATATCTCTAAACACTGCTGAATTCATTTGGCTGCTTCTGTCACATCATCCATAAACACCAATGACCCAGTGCCATTGAAAGCCATACATGCCCATGTCATCACACTGCCTCCACCGTGTTTTTTGTTTTACAGATGACGTTGTGTGCTTGGAATCATGAGCTGTTCCAAGCCTACTCCCACTTTTTTTTTCCTCCCGTCATGCTGGTACAGATTAATCTTGGTTTCATTCATCTAGAACTGGTCTGGCTTTTTTTTTTTTTTTGTAAATGTAATTTTATTGGAATGCATAAAGATTGTGGTCATGAATAAAAGACATGAAAAACACCTTCCATAATTTTAGGAGGAGGAAAAAAGAGACAGGGTGACAGATAAAAGCAATTTGAGTCCAATCGGACCAACCACCAAGTCCATGTCTTATAGTAAGAGGGCAATGTATCATTGGATATTACGGTGAACTCGCCCGTAACTTGATCATCTCTCAATTTGGGGTATATGCTAGAGAAGGAAGGGGCTGTCAGACCGTTCCAGTCCTCAGCCAGCATTCGACAAGTGGCCAAGGTAATTTTCGAAACTGGTCTGGCTTTTTCGATGTTTTTTGGCAAAGTCTAATCTGGCTTTTCTATTCTTCAGGTTTATGAATGGTTTGCACTTTGTGGTGAACCCTCTGTATTTGCTCTCGTGAAGTCTTCTCTTGATTGTAGTCTTTGACAATGATTCGCCCACCTCCTAAAGTGTCCTGCGCTGGTCTGAATGTTGTGCATGGGCTTTTCTTTGGCATGGAGAGGATCCTGCGATCATCCACCACTGTTGTTTTCCATGGACGTCCAGGTGTTTTTATGTTGCTGAGCTCACCAGTGCATTCTTCTTTCCTCAGAATCTACCAAACTGTTGATTTGGCTGCTCCTAATGTTGCTGCTATATCTTTGATGGATTTGTTTAGTTTTTGAAGCCTTACTATGGCCTGTTTCACTTGCATGGACAGCTCCTTTGACCACATGATGTAGGTTCACAGCAAAAGATTCAAATGCCAATACCACACTTAAAATCAACCAGACCTTTTTCCTGCTTAATTGATGAAATAACAGCGGAGTAGCCACGCCTGGCCATGAAACGGCTTTTGATTCAATTGTTCAATTACATTTGGTCCCTTTGAAAAATGATGGCATGGCTACTGTTAAGAGCTTTAAGGTTGGGGTCAGACGAGCGTAGTCTTCTCGTCCGTGATTGCACCTAAAAGTACGTCCGTGATAGCATGAAAGAAAGCCCATTGGAGCCTGACACATGAAGTACGTCCGCACTGAACTGCGGGCGCACAACGGCCACTGCCCACGGACGCAAGACAGGCAAGAACGTACAACTCCTAGAACGGCCGCACAAAGTGCGCTGCGTCCGCAACGTCTGCATAGCTTTGTGTGTGAGTGCTGGAACGTGGTCAGACGGACTGCATTTATACGTTAAGCATTTTTCACGGACAAAATGGTTTTGCATTTTAATTTATTTTTCCTCCTACATCCGTCAAAAAATAAACGTCAGTGAAAAAAACGGACTGTGGGCCACTACTGCGTCTTCCGTACTAACGTCCGTCCGTACTGCACGGACGCACAGTCCGTAGAAAATGCGCTCGTCTGACCGTAGCCTTATTCCTAAACCCTTCCTCCAATTTGGATGTACATATCCTCAAATTAAACCTGAGCGTGTGCACTTTCAGCCTATATCCATTATATAACTATAGCTTAAATATGTTTTTGTAAACACTGACAAAAAATAAAATAGTGCCTGTGTCCAAATATATATGGACCTAAATGTATATATGTCATCCACACGGTTCTATTCCATATATGATTAAATTTGCTGTTTTGTACCTTTTGTCACTACTTTGAACCAGCAATGAAATATTTATTTGTTCCTTTTTAATTATTTATTGCTTGTTAGATTTACATGGAGTTGGAGCAGGGAAAAAATGTGGATTTCTGGAGGGATATGACCATCATCACTGAGGATGAAATCTCCAAACTACGCAAGTTGGAAACCACCGGAAAGGGACCAGGTTAGATACAATGTCTTGTCTAGGAATTGATGTTCATTTGATTATCAACATTAACAACAAGAAAACGTTTCCTCCATGTTCAGCGTTTTAACTCTTCCTCCACTAATCTCTTAAACCTATTATATTATTACTTGTTGATTTATAAGCGCCAGTTTGTTCATAAATCTAAAAATATCCAGGTGTTGCCAGTGCAGAGGCAGGTAGTGATGGATTGTTAACCTATTGTGTTCATACCAGTGTCCCTGGTTTCTCCAAGCTAACGCTGTGTGTGGTTTATTTTTTTGCATATTAATCTTGTGTGCACTACCTAGTATGCTAACCGTTCTTTATGTGAGAGATTATTTTTGAGGTTTATGTATTTGGTGGTTAATGTCCTTGGGTACTATACTGTGAATAACCAGGATATTTTTATCCTGTCTGGAGATGGATATGCTCCTTTTTCTTTTTTTTTCTCCCTCTCTGGTGTTGACTTTAACAAGCGGCACCTTGTTACAGTTACAAGCGTTTATAAAGCACTAACAGGTTCGGTAGCACTTGTTAGTTGGTGACTAATAACGTTCTTTCCAGCATCCTTTTAATGATGACCCAGATGGCAAGGATAACTTGCCACAAACTTGTGCCACATTTGAATTGTAAGTGTGCAAACTTGCTGCAAATTTTCATCGGCAAGTCATTAACTTGCAGCACAAATTCTAGTTGACACTTTTTTATTATTATTATTATTCTTTATTTATAAAGCGCCAGCATATTCCGCAGCGCTGTACAATAGGCACAGTATAGACAGGGGTACAATACATTGAACAACATTTGACAAACAGTACAGGAGGAGATGAGGGCCCTATTCCCGTAGGAACTCACAATCTGGGAGGGTTGGGGTTGGAAACAGGAGGAGAGGACTGTAAGGTGAGAGTGATTAATGTTTGCGTCAGTGAGTTGGGTGGTAGGCTTCCCTAAATAGGAACGTTTTAAGGGAGCGTTTGAAGGAAGAGAAGTTAGGGGAAAGTCTGACAGTACGAGGGAGAGCGTTCCAGAGAGTGGGGGCTGCGCGTGAGAAATCCTGCAGTCTATCATGGGAAGAGGTGATGCGGGGAGAAGCTAGGCGCAGGTCACTGTTTGACCTTAGGGAGCGGGCTGGGGTGTATTTGGTGATTAGTGAGGACAGGTAGTGGGGAGCTGAGTTAGTGAGGGTTTTGTAGGTAAGGATTTTGAACTTAATTCTGCAGTGGATGGGGAGCCAGTGAAGGGACTCGCAGAGGGGAGCGACAGAGACAGAGCGGCGAGTGAGGTGAATTAGCCTGGCGGAGGCGTTCAGGATGGATTGTAGGGGGGAGAGGCGGGACGGAGGGAGGCCAGATAAGAGATTATTGCAATAGTCGAGTCGGGAGATTACCAGGGCGTGTATGAGTTGTTTTGTGGTGACAGCGGTAAGAAATGGCCGAATTCTGGAAATATTACGCAGTTGGTATCGGCAGGAGGTGGAAAGAGACTTGATGTGGGGGATGAAGGAAAGAGCAGAGTCAAGTGTAACTCCAAGGCAGCGAACTTGGTTTGATGGGGAGATGGTGATACCCTCCACCGTGATAGAGAAGTCAGGAGGTGGGGAGGCATTGGAGGGAGGAATAAGTAAGAGCTCAGTCTTTGACATGTTGATCTTTAGGTGGTGGGAGGCCATCCAAGAGGAGATGCCAGATAAACAGTCATGACTTTTGAGAGGACAGGGGGAGAGAGATCAGGGGTAGAGAGGTAGATCTGAGTGTCATCAGCGTAGAGGTGGTAATTAAAGCCAAAGCTGTTGATGATTTTGCCCAGGGAGGAGGTATAGATTTCAATTTGTAGCAAATTTGCTCTGCAAGTCCACAGCAAGAGCTCTGAAATCTGCGTCCCATTCAAGTGTGTGTGTGTGTGTGCTCTGCTGCAAAGTGTCCATGGATGGTTTTAATTTTTCCATATGTTGGCAACTATTCGTTCAGAGGATAACGAAAGACCCTCATTTCACTGAGGTGTCTGTAGGATGGCACAGAAAGCCTTGCTCAGCTGATGCTCTATGTGCGCTGCAAGCAGTGCCCTGTCTGGGGTTACGGGGAGAAGGAGGATCACCATGGGATAAATTAAAGAGGGTGACCGTAATGGGAGAAAGAGTCGCAGAGGGAAAAAATGGGTGAAATTAGTTTGTAAATGTATTCTTTTGGTCCTACAGTGGACAATGTGGCCGTCCAAAAAAAATGAGTTTGACACCCTGCTAGTCCATTCCTTTTTAATTACATTACTTTGCCAAGTATCATTTCTTTATCACGATCAAGATTGATTTTCAGGGTTAAGAAGAATGTGTTGTGTGTGGTTTGCCTAACCACAATATCTGCCAGAAAGCAAGATTGTGAGTTCTGTTAACACATTATCATGATTTACTCCGTCCAGGAGAGCGGCGGGAGGGGGTGAATACCTCTGTCTCATCTGAAGTACAGTCGGTGTTTAAAGGGAAGACTTACAACCAACTTCAAGCCATTTCTCAAGGTATTGAAAGCAAGATTCGAGCGGGCGGATCCAACCTGGATATTGGATACTGGGAAAGTCTCCTGCAGCAGCTTCGTGCATACATGGCCAGGGCCAGGTAAATAAAATACAGCAAATGCTCTTCAACGTTCCTATGATGGCGAATCGAACCTGTGGCATAACATAACTCTAGCAGAGTACAGTTGTGTACACAGATTATACAGTATGTGCTAAGAGCGTGACAAATATCTGAGTATAGTTTTAAAACAAAGCTGTCATGAATAAACACTTTATTTTTTTAAACATCCCATCAATATCTCAGTGAGATCTCAGGAATACACATGTCTCTGCTGTATGAGATAATACACCTGTACTTGTCTCTGTTCCAGTGATGTGGGCACTGCCATCTTTCATGTCCTCGCACTCTCAGTTCTAACTAGAACAGGATGACACATCACATAACTGCCAGCTGCAACTACACCCTGTAGTATTGTGGTAAACTTGTGTTTATCTTAAGAGTAAGTGGGAGAACCATTTTAGGTGGTCCTCCTGCTCTGTCAACACGTGCTTTTTTTCTTTTGGCAGGCTAATTGTAAAGTACTTTATGTGGGTAAAACCTGTCCGTTGGCAATGGAAAATTACAGGCCTCCCCTTTTTTTCTTCTATACATTTGCTAGTAAGTTGTTAAACACCATGTATAGATGCGATTGGTTATGCTCCATCAAGAAGTTGTTTTGGTGACGACTGGTTCACTTTTAACAATGATAGTGCAGAATATTGCGACCCACTTGAAAACCGGGACATAAAGACATTTGGTGTCGCCTGCCTGTCTGGAAACCGTTTGTGTCCCTAAAGTATTTTCAGCGAGAAACACTTCCCAACATTTATTGAAGAGTAGAGCACTATTTGGATCGGAGGTGAGGAAGGACAGTAGGGGGCGCCATGTAGCCCAAAACATTTTTTGCTTTGCTTTCCTCCTCTGCCATGCAAAATGTTAAACCTACCAAGGATACAAAAAGAAAAGGTGTAATAACATTAGTATATGAAGTGTATTAGTTTTATCAGAAGACCTTTCACTTATTAAGACTACACTTTTTCATTTATATTTTTTTTCCTTCTATTAACAAATATATTCCTTGATTTCAGACTCCGTGAAAGACACCAAGATGTTTTGCGGCAAAAACTCTTCAAGCTGAAGCAAGAGCAGGGTGTAGAAAGTGAGCCTCTATTCCCTATCATAAAACAGGAGCTTGAATCTCCTCGTGACAGGTACTGGAATATGTCCAAGCTTTTAATTTAGCACAGAAAAGTGTTTTTTGGTCTTTATGTTGTTTTGTTTTACGATGTACATTTCTAAATGACAAACATCTCCATATTGTCATTATAGGCCAGATCAGGAGGAACCTTCCTCAGAACAAGCTGGGTCGTCCTCTGCCACCGCAGGCCCAGAGGATTCTGCTACTGCACCAGAAGGAGAAGGCAAGGGGGAAGGTGGAGAATCTGTTCTCATGGAAGAAGATCTTATTCAGCAGAGTCTGAATGATTATGATGCTGGGAAGTACAGCCCAAAGTTGCTTAGCAACCAGGAATTGCCATTTGATGCACATGTGGTAGACTTTGAAGAGGACCAACAGCGACTAGTGTTGTGTAGGCAGCAACTACAAGTGACAGGTACTACTAATGCACAGCAACTGCATGTTTATAGAGTCTCTTAAATGACCTGTATTGCCAAAAAGAATTTCCAACAGTGGGTCCATGTGACACTTTCATTTCAGGTGATGTTTTGGGTCTTCTATCCAAAGCACTTGAGGGAACATCACACGTTTGCCACCATAGTGTAGTCTTCTAGTCCTAATGTTTGCTTACTGCTGTAGTCTGCTCACCTATAATAATAATTAATAAGAACTTGCTATGTCTGCCATTGACTATACTTTCCAGCGTTTTTTAATATGAAAACTTCAGATATTTTTTTATTTTGAAGACCCACTTGTATATACAAAACAACTTTGGACTTAACCTGTATTGTACAGGCAGATTCAATTTCTGTTACACTTCTTAAATTTCCAGTTTTGGGATACAAGGAGGCATCTAGCGAGGAGCTCACTGCATCTCACCCATACTGTTTACATGGGCAGTGGATTGCTGTCATAAAAAATGATGTATTCTTTATTTCCTGTTAATGAGGCACACTCGGAGCATTTAACATGTAAAACCAATTTTGTCTCCAAGCGAAACAGTATTCACTTGGATAAACGTTACACACAAACCAGACTTTCACCAATGATCCTGAATAAAGTCATGTTTGCAGACTTCATGATGGCGCTTTCTGTTTTTCGTATGTATGTATGAATATATATGAAAAGATGCAAGCTTATCCCCATGCAGGAACAGGGCTTATGAGCAGTCCGTACTCTGCACAATTCATCGTTATAGGTTTGAGTGTGCTGAGGAGCTTTACTTCACATCCAGTTTTTTTCTGGGTTCAAAGGTTTGTGTAAAGGGAGTGTTAGGAATATAAATGGCGATTTTAAAATATTTTCGGGATGTTTCTCCTTGGCCTAGATGGATCATATTTAAATTCTGATTTGAAAAGGTTAAAGAAATAGATAACGGATCGTTCTCTAAATTGTCATCTATATAGTAATATTTTTATTATGTTCTTCAGGTGATGCCAGCGAAAGCCCTGAAGATATTTTTATCAGGAAAGCCAAAGAAGGCATGGATGGTGATGAAGCTCAGTTCAGTGTGGAGATCCCAGTTACCAGCAGGGCTTATTTATGGGCAGACAAATACAGACCAAGAAAACCTCGCTTTTTTAACCGTGTCCATACGGGCTTCGAGTGGAACAAATACAACCAAACTCATTACGATTTTGACAATCCTCCCCCCAAAATTGTGCAGGGTTACAAATTTAACATATTTTATCCTGACTTGATTGACAAAAGGTCAACTCCAGAGTATTTCCTGGAGGCTTGCCAAGACAACAAGGACTTTGCGATTTTACGTTTCCACGCTGGGCCTCCATATGAAGACATTGCTTTCAAGATTGTCAATCGTGAGTGGGAGTATTCTCACCGGCATGGCTTCCGCTGCCAGTTTTCCAATGGTATATTCCAATTATGGTTCCACTTCAAACGTTATCGCTACAGAAGATGAAACTTTAAATTGGACTGTTTTTTTTTTTTTTTTTTTAATTTTTCTAGTATCACAACTCTTTTAAAGCTTTTATGCCAAAATGGGGATTTTGGATTAAGCTTGTCTCGCATATGGATTTTGAGTTCCTTTTGTCAAGTATATCATTATCTTCAGTTGGCGAGTCTGTAGTTTTGTACAAATAAATGACAGATTAAAGTTTTGAACCGTATGCTAACCGTGAATTCAAATGTTTATTATATACAGGAATACCCCACAAATTTTGCTTGTATTTTGGCGCATTGTGTTTTATTACTAATATGACTATGGGGTTTATTCAGAGAGATCCAAAATGTAACCGGACACTGAATTTCAGCGAACGTGGACATTTCGGGCCATTCGGCTATTCAGAGAGCAGGCAATTCGCCAAATTTTGGACGAATTGCCTGCACATACGGTGCCTGTTCGAGGGCAGTGAAATCCCCCATAGAGAAGCAATGCTTTGTCTATTCAGAGAACGCTGAGGAATGTCAGTGAAGTGCCCTGCCGTTTAGTGGTTTCATTCGACCGGTTTATTCTGGAGAATCCCATAGGCTTCAATGTTAAAAATATTCCCATTTTTATTCAATATCTAATTGAAATGTTTATCATTTTATTCTTCAGTATAAAGTCTTATTTTTTAATTATTTTTTTGCGTTTTTAGGATTTGTTTTGTCAAAATCTGTTCTCCGTTGGTTTTGTTTTTTTAATCGTACTTTTCATTTTTCTGTAACAGCCCTTTCTATTAGCATTCATTGAATATTATATATAAATTCCAGACGTTTTCGTTCAGTGGTTATTTTGCAAACTGCATTTCAACACCCCCCCCCCTCCAGGTTTACGGCTAGTGTTCGGCGAATGTTCTGCGGGTTTGCGGCGAGTATTCCCTGCGCTACGGGGGCCCTGCGGTGTTTGCTGAATACACTGAAGTGCGGAGAACGAAAAGTCACCGAACGGGCGGTGACTTTTCGGATCTCTCTGAATAACCCTGTATGTATTAAACAGACCTTGCTTGCTGCGTGGAAAATGAGGTGAGTAATGGTAGTGTTGTTGTTCATTTTATATTTGACAAATGGACAATGCCATTGCTATAGAACAAGAAAAATGTTATATTTGTGTTATGTTCTATATTACATGGTCAGGTTTGGTATCATTTCAAAGACCAAACGCTGTCCTTTTCAAATGACAGACATGACTTTGTGGTGTAACAAATGGAAATACAGAGGTCCAAAGTACCGGGGGCGATTCCTAGTTCTCCAACCCTGCGGCATATTCAGCAAGCCCCGCAGGGCCCCCGTAGTGCAGGGAATACTCGCCGCAAACCCTTTTGACCTTTTCAAGTGACACCAAACATGACTGAGGTGTAACAAATGGAAATACAGGGGTCCAAAGTACCCCCGCTCTACGTGAAGCGTCTGTGTTTTCAATGGGCCAGTTTGTAATAGCACTTTGTACCATCACTTCCCCATTTGGTCCTGGCTTGGGAAATAGGAAGGTGAGTTAGTGCAGTGGCATTGTTTGGTTTACAAGTAAAATACATAATGCCACTGCCTTAGAACAGAGAAAAATAAAAATGCAAAATTTACTTTTCTATTTTTACTCAATCTGTCCTTTCCAATGACACCTCACTTGACCTTATGCGGTGTTAAAATCGGGCAAAGGTTTCCAAAGGGCCCCCTGTGATCCTTTGGCAGTTTGGGTTTTCGATGAGGCAATGCCTTCAAACTTGCTGGAATCGTGGGAAATGATAAGGTGAATTCGTGCAGCATCATTGTTCATGCTATAATTGAAAAGAAAATAGTGCTGCATTAGAAAAAAATAAGTAAAAGAAATCTTTCTTACCTTTTTACATATAACATGGTCATGGTTGGAATCTGTTCTGGCTTTACAACGATATTAACCACGGTTGGACGGTTATTCCGAGTGTGGCGCGGGGTTAAATTTCACTGCTGAAAGGGGTAACCCCGAGCCACACTACTCGGGCTGGATACATCACCTGTCCCTGCGCTCCCTCGCTGATCCCCCGCAGTCTCCTCCGGCGATCGCCGCATTTTACTTCCTGGATTCCTTCTCGCGAGAAGAGAACCAGGAAGTATGATGTCACTGGGACAATCGAGGAAGCGCAGGGACAGGTGATGTATCCAGCGGCATCCTGAGCGTGGCTCGGAGTTACCGATTCCAGCATAGGACTTTAACCCAGAGCCACACTCGGGAACACCGCTAGGGGGCCAAAAAGTAAAAAAAAAATTGTAACCCTTTCTGGCAAGAAAATCTGAAAAAAAAATCAGACCACCAGGGAGGTTAAGCATGGCCCTGTAACTTCTATGGTTTGGGAGATACCGGGTCCTGCCTCTGACGTCAGTGAGCAGGGGATGCCCCAGAGGCAGGGCTGAAATACAAGATGACACCTGGAGAACACCGCAGTTGGCCCCAGATCAGCGTGAGGCTGTTATGACACACTTAGCTTTCCTGCTAGGGTGTGGTGGATGTGCCAAGGATGCATTCGGTGCATTGTCTGCAGCCAAGTGGTTAAAATCTGCTAGGAAAATGTCTAATAGCCCATTCCAAGCTGATAAAACAAAGCGCTGCAGTTGCAAGGGCAGTAACTCCATTTGGCCAGCAGATAGTGACATCTGCCTGCCAAAAAGGTTCTTGCAGTAAGGAATACATTGGGAATAGTCCCAAATCTTTCTTACTGTAATTTAAAATTATTTCCTGAAAAACCCACTGGTTCTGGGCACGGTTGTTTTTGGGGAAAATCAATTGGTAGTGAAGTTATGGGCATATTACAATAGAGATCACTCAAATTTCTAATTGAGGTACGTCATAAGTGAAGTATTTCTTTCTAGCCCTCATGTCCTTTGATACTAGGGCATACTGGCTTAGGTCAGCACAATCATGGCCGGATTAACCTAGGGGCTATTGGACCAGCAGTTCCAGGCCCAGAGAAAGGATAACCATCAGGCCTATTCACTAGAAGGTGAAACTCAAGAGAAGAGAACAAATTAGACCAAATAGCCGATTTGGAAAGTGCGATAAATGGGAGAATTTTTCTGGTTTGGTCATTTTCACCTGGATTTTTCACTTCCAGTCAATTCTCCGGAGTTTCCCCTTTTATTGAATAGTCCTGTATGTCTGCATTGATGGGTATTTGGACCCCTGTAACTCTGACTCCATAGCAGCTACAAGATCATGTGAGGAATCCCTGGAAAGGCCAGAGCATGACCTTTGCAATGATACATAAAACCTGTTCATGTTTGGTAACATTAGAAACAATTTTTTTTTTTATAAAAACGGCAACATTTTTCACTTTTCAATTAAAAAGTGAACAATGATGCTTCACTAACTCACCATATTATTTCTCATGTCACCAACAAGTGTGGAGATGATGGCACAATCAGTTATTACTCATTGATCTATCAAAAACCACCGCACTGCAACGAGGAGCACAGGGTGGGGGACTTTGGAACCCTGCATTTCTAATCTTTAGACCTTAAAGTCAAGTGAGGTGCTATTGGACAGGTCAGAGTCTGGCCTTTGCATTGATACCAAATGTGACCATGTAAAACCTAAAAGAAAAAGGTTTTTTTTTTTTTTTTTTAGTTCCAAAGCAATGGCGTTGTCCATTTGTCATGTTTAAAGTGATCAAAACTACTGCTATTACTCCCCTTCTCATTTCCTATGCGCGCCCCCCCCCCCCCCCCGTCTTGGTTAACTTAAAATGTGTAACAGGTTATGTAGCACCTATTTCAATTCCTCCATTCCTGTGTCCTAGTACCCAATCTTTTGTGGGCCCCTTTTTTTTTCTGCTTTTCATTTTTCTTGCATTTCATTAAGAACTTTCTTGCTATTGTGAGTCCTCTATCGAACACATTCATTCTTTAAGTGAATGCTTCTGAGTATGATTTCTAACCTGTCCTATGGTTAGCGGAAACACCAGAGAAACTCTTACCAGTACCCACAATGATGTAATTTTTGTTGGTTTCTGACAGTTACAACATTGGTAATCATGAATTATTTGCTACCGATGGATGCTCAAAATCGTTCCTAGCAAAGCCAAGAGGTTGTTCAGACTGGCCATTTGTCTCTTCTCCTGAATAGGTTCAATTGCATCACAACATATCATCCAGATAACCAGAATGTGAAAGCTAATGCCTTATTTCTCCAATATGATGTATCTGATTTAAAACCTATTCCTGTGGTCCTTTTATATTCTACAAGAGAGAATAATAGCTGTCACTAATAATTTACTCTGGACTGTTAAAACCAATACAATCTGCTTAATCTTCTGCTCCAAATACTAAACCATGAGACAAGCTCTTTGTGTCTACATGGAGGAAAGCGGTCCTTGATACTTACTACTCCTGTAAGCTAGCAGGCCTGTCTTGGCATCTACAAAACGGTCTGCTACATCTTGAACCTACTGGTGGCCTGGCTGCAAACCGATGTTAATTGACAAGTCATAACATTGTTTTGGACTGGGCACATAAAAACATCCAATCTGGCATCAGCAGGTCTTTCACCCTTTATCCATACCAGACAAAGAACCTACGTTACCATAAACTTCATTTTGGATCTACTGGTATCCGAAGCCAATAGATTTTTACGATGTCATTCCAGTCACATGCTCACACTTGTGTCTCTCAGGCGAGGCGAGATTCACAACAACCAGGCAAGAGCTGCCCATACGTGCTGTTATGGGAACCAAGATGTTAGGATGTAAAAATCCTTTTTCTCCTGTTGTCTGGTTTTCTCTCAGGCATTAGCTCTCATATACTTCTTTACCCGGCCGGGCCTTTTCTCAGAGTTGTAGAGACCGTATTCAATTATACATGAATTATATGAGAAATTGAGCACAAAATGCTGATGTTCACATCTCTTTACTGCAATCAAATCTGGGGCAAATTCAAAATGTTCACAGATAAATACAGAATATACACGTCAGAGCTAAGCCATTGCCTCTCAATACGATTGGCCAAGCTTAAGGCGCATTTTCCAAATGTCTTACACAAAGAACTTTGTTTAAATTAACATATTTTGAACTAAATCTTGATTTCTCCAACCACATCTGTTTCAATTTATCAATGGTCATCTCTTACAACAAAGAGAGCTTTTACCATGTAACTTTAGAATCTTTGGGTCAGAAGGTCACATGTGGTTTTGTCCTTCTAAGACTTCTCATATCTCCGGCCCCCCTGACTGAGAGCCGAATGATTGAGGAGCCTTCACAAACTGAATCAGGCCATGATATTCTGTCTAGCTTAGAGATTTCTAAGATTGATATTCAATTAAAATATACAGACATTAAAAATATTCCTCAACACAAGGTCTCTCAGGTTCCTTGGCTACTGGGACTAGTTTACTCCTCTGACCCGAGAACTCCCAAAAGCAGTATGACACAGCATATTTTCCAATGTCCCCAATATCACAGACGACTGATCGTACTGGGTCAATTCCATTGTCACAGCACACATATTAAGGCTGGCGTCAGACGAGCGCACTATGTGCGCCTGTACTGACGTGCCTTTTGGCGTCTTGTCTCAGCATTGAGACGACGCGACGGGGCCAGTCACACGCTGATGAGCGTGCACGAATTGCACACACAACAGCGGCCCTGCTGCGTCCATGCAGCAGCCCTCTCTGTCAAAGCGCTAGGACGCGCGATGATGAAGCTGCAAAGCGCGATTCTCCATAGGAGGATCGAGCCTTGCAGTGCTGAGTGCCAGTGATGCATCTTGGCCTAGGCTGACTAGGCCTAGGGCGGCACTTTTTTGACACGTTCCAGGGGCGGAAAATTAGCCTCCCCGTCGCTCAGGAGGACAGCAGCTGCCGGTTTCTAAGTCTCCAGCCTCGGCTCCGGACCATCCTGCTGCCGACTGTTGGAAGACTCCCCCCTGGAGTCATGCCACCGCTGTCACGTGTTTCCGCAGGGCTGGGAAGAAGTGATCATAAGCGTCACTTCCTCCCAGCTCTCCACCAAGGTGCACGTGCAGGCTGCAGCCGCGGAGGAGAGAAGTGGCTCCCAGGACCCCGCCCCCAGAATCACCGACACAAGGGCAGGCAGCTCCCACACTCCACAGCTCTGCTACCCTAGGACCAGGTGGGCATCACTGAGTAGGTCCTGGCATC
Source organism: Leptobrachium leishanense (assembly GCA_009667805.1). Classification (NCBI taxonomy): domain Eukaryota; kingdom Metazoa; phylum Chordata; class Amphibia; order Anura; family Megophryidae; genus Leptobrachium; species Leptobrachium leishanense. Next base: position 341,215,442 of record CM019063.1, read on the forward strand.
TGGAGACTCCTCCAGCTCCACATTCCAGCGCACATACAGGCACCAGATCCTTGCAGAGTCTGGACGCTCGTATCTTTACTTTTTTTTTCTCTTAGAGGCAGGCCCTCTCCCCCAGGTTGGATCCCCTGAGCACCTGAGTGATCAGATGGGGTCCGATGTGCAGGACATATACGGGCTGCTCCCCCCGTGTCCTCCCCAGCGGCTGTAACATGGCAGTGAGCCATCCTGGACCGCCCCCCCCCTTCCCACAGGGCTCCTTACAGCTTGCTGGCTCTGCAATCCATCAAGCAGGAGCAAGGCTGGAATGCGGAGTCACAGGAGAGCCAGTGCCTGAGCACCTTCACTGTGCACTTCTCTGGCCAGTTCAGCCAGGCCCCCCCAAGCCTCTCAGTCAGGTCTCCAGCAGCCAGCCAAGGATGTTCACCTACAGCTCCAACTACCTGGAGAACCAGCAGGGCATTAGGAACCAAGGTATGAGCCATTCTATCCTGCCAGCCTACCCACAGGGCAGTCTCTGGGACACCTACACTTTATACCCACCAGAGAATCCTATACTACCAGTCTTTTATAAAAAGCAACTTCTGGTGCACTTATATATTGCATGACCCACAGGCAGCTTCTTGCTAGAACACACATTTAACCAATTCAAACTTTTTTCCACAGGGCACATCTCAGACTAAGTGTGTGTACCCCCTCTGCTACCCATACCATATAGATTCTTTTTGTACAATATCTATTATTCCTCTGCTACAGTGGTAGAACCACCACCATAGCGACCCATGCGGACGCTATGGGGCCCCGCAGCCGAGTGGGGCCCGGTGAGGATGACTGACAACAACCAGGGGGAAGCCGGTGCGGGCGCCCCAGTAGTCGCCACTGCTCCCTGGCTGTCAGCGGTGCCCCATGCCCAGCCAGCAGCTCGCGGAGACGGCAGAGTGTGAGCCTGGCAGCGCCGCGCTCTTCCCCCTCTGGCACCGCCCCCAAGGCCTGCAAAGTGTCGCCCCCCCTGCTGATTAGGTCACATGGCGCAGCGTGACGTCAGCAGCCGGGGGGGGGGGTGTTCTGTCTCCAGCCTCCCTCTTGTGACCGGACGTCTCTCTCCCGGCTCCCGCAACCCATGAGGTATGTGGGGGGGGGGGGGAATTAATTGACGCTGGGGAAAATAAATTGATTATGGGGGGATTGATATTGGAGGATTAATTGATTATTTCCCCCAATATCAATTAATTCCCCCAATAATTAATCCCGATATCAATTAATTCCCCCATAACTATCAATTCCCAATAATCAATCCAATATTAATAAATCCCCCCCATAAATTTATCCCAATAAATTGATTATGGAGGGATAAATTTATATTGGGGGGATTTATTGATATTGGATTAATCGATTATTGGGGGGAATTGATATGGGGGAATTGATATTGGGGAGAAATAAATTGATATTGGAATGAATTGATATTGAGTGGGGGAATATAATATTGGGGAGAAATAAATTGATAGTGGGGATAAATTGATTTGATATTGGGGGAATTGATATTAGGGAACTAAATTGATTATTGGAATAAATATTGGGGAGAATTAATTGATATTGGGGGGAAGAAATTAATTAGTATGCTGGGGGAGAAATTAATTATTATAAAGCTGTTGCCTGGGTACTTTGCCACATGAGTGTAGTGTGTTAATTTTTTTTGTGTGGGGGGTAGGCTGCGGGGGGGGGGGTGTTAGGTTGCAGGCGGGGGGGGCATACAACATTTTGCTACGGGGCCCTGTGATTTCTAGTTACGCCCCTGCTTTGCTATAATATATTTGGAATGCCATATTGTAACCTCTAAAGCATGGAATACTGTATGTGCAGTATCTGCTTAACATAAATATCATTAACAGCAAATTCACATTCCTGCCTCCCAGGTCACACTCACATATTATCATCCTGCTCCAGTATTACCACTTTATAGCCACACTCCTTCACATAACAGGACCACATTCTCCAAAATGCAAGCATCTTTCCTCTCTGCCATAACACAGTAACCGAGAAAATTTAAATATATATAATACACACATACCCACCAAAACTACACATTCCTGTAAAAGTGACAAATTCTGCAAAATGCACTTGTATATTGACTTGTAAATCCGCAATACATCTTGGGATAGCAGTAATAATACTAATTTACAGTTTCAAAATTAAAAGATTCATTGGATCAGATTACTGTATAAATAATAGTAATAGTTGTCTGTTAGATTGTAAGATCTTGAGCGGGGTCCTCTATCCTGTTCTGTGTGTTTAACCTGTATGTATATTTGTTATTCTGCCTCCCATGATAAAGCGCTACCAAGTTCTGTAGCGCTGTACAAAAACTTGTAACTAACCGTAGGTGAATTGAACATTGGGTGGGGTTTGAAATGGAAAGAGTGGGTAATGAAATGGAACTCACAGTAATGTGCGGTGTGTATGAGCGTATCACAGAGCTCCACAGCAATAGAACTCACAGTAATGTGCGGTGTGTATGAGCATATCACAGAGCTCCACAGCAATAGAACTCACAGTAATGTGCGGTGTGTATGAGCGTATCACAGAGCTCCACAGCAATAGAACTCACAGTAATGTGCGGTGTGTATGAGCATATCACAGAGCTCCACAGCAATAGAACTCACAGTAATGTGCGGTGTGTATGAGCGTATCACAGAGCTCCACAGCAATAGAACTCACAGTAATGTGCGGTGTGTATGAGCATATCACAGAGCTCCACAGCAATAGAACTCACAGTAATGTGCGGTGTGTATGAGCGTATCACAGAGCTCCACAGCAATAGAACTCACAGTAATGTGCGGTGTGTATGAGTTTTATTGCTGTGGAGTTCTGTGATATGTACAGTGTGTATGAGTGTATCACAGAAATCCACAGCAATAAAACTCACGCTCATACACACCGCACATTACTGTGAGTTTTATTGTTCAACCAATTAGAGTGGCTATGATCCAGTATACTTGACATGTATGGCTGATCTTTGTAAAAATGGTTGAATTTACACGTTTCATAAATTTGATCATCACTTAAAATAATTAGATACAACCTTTGAAAATGGTATGCAAAACAACAAAATATACAAGTAGGCACTTGTTACCCACTTTTAACCCTTTTGCTGCTGAGGCATTTCACGCCTCTGTGCTGAGGTAATTTTTACCGGTTTCGCTCATCATGTTTAACCACGTTTTGAAGCCTTATTTTAATATATGACCCAGACACACATATACATACACATACACATATATTCGTTCTTTCCGGCAGATTCATAATATATCATTATTATATGTATACATGTTGTCCTGTCTGTATATTATAACAAAAAATGCAATAAAATTAAAATTTTCAATAATTTACAATGTGTAAAGTGTTTTTTTCACATTTTAAAAGGCGAGCGTTTGCGGTTATATTTTATATGGGTTGCGCTTGTTAAAATTAGAAATGGGGTCTTTACATTTTTTTGGGGGAAAATTATGCGATTTTTAACAAACGCACCGCATACAAAAATCGTTAGTGCAGCATCATTGTACACATTGTAATTGAAATGGGAACGATATTGCTGCATTAACAAAAAAAATATATATTTTTTTTTAATATTTTTCATTTTATTTATATTTATTTTTTTACACTTACATGGTCATGTTTGGTATCGTTGGAAAGGCCATGCTCTGACCGATCCAACAATACCAGACATTAACCCCTAGCTGCCACGGATCGGGAGATGGGGTTCATTGGAGCCCCCTATCTACACCATTGGTGGCAACTAGGGGTTAACTCCCAGACTGACGTCATCGCGCTATGCACGATGACGCCAGTTGTCAGGGGGAGTTCCCAGAAGCTTGGCCGACATCCAAGATGTCGTCCAGCTCCGGGAGAGGATCACGATTCAGTGCTTTTCAGTGTCCAATCGTGATCCGGCACCCAAGGGGTTAAAGGCAGGCAGGATTTGGAAGGGCAGGCTGTGCCCTTCCAAACCGTGCCTGTCTTTAGCAGCTGGAGCCCAGCGATCGGGAGGGAGAGAGGTCCGAAGGACCTCCCCACCCTCCCTTTTCAGGCACCTCCTCCGCACTCGCGGGGGGGGGGGGCCTGAAATAGATGTCATTGCAGTGGCGCAATGACATCTATCTTCCCATACTAGATGTCAGCCCGCACCGGGGGGGGGGGCAGCAAATCAACTGGAATCCCAGCTGATTGCTGCCTCCTGTGCTAGAATGCTAGCACAGGAGGAACACTTGGCAGGACGCGCTGAGCGTGTCCTTAGCAGCCAAGTGGTTAATATACAGAGAGGAAAAGGTGGAGCCCCAAGAAGAAAAGGTAGAGCCTAACGATGAAGGGTGGTGCTTAAACAGGAAAGGGTGTGGCCTTGATAGGAATGGGGTGTGTCAAATTTAAATTAGGGGTGCCCGAGTTTAGTCAGGCCTAGGGCAGCACAAGTGGGAGTGCACTAAGTGGGAGATCACCTGAAAGGGGGGGTGATCCTTTCGGGTCTCTCTCCCGATCGGGAGGACCTAGTGGGAGAAGGCAGGCACTGGTTAAAAGGGGAGAGTCTCTTAGCCGGGGAACCCCTAGCTGCCTGGGGATTTCTCAAGGAAATCCCATGGTGGAGATGGGGGTTCCTACAGTGATAGCTAGAGGGTCATGGTTGGTGTCATTTGAAAGGCCAGAGCATGGCCTTTCCAAAGAAAGAAAAAAAAAGTGGTTTTTTTTGTGTTTTATTTTTATTAATGCAGCAATATTGTTCCTATTTAATTTATAATGTGAACAATGATGCTGCAGTAACGATTTTTTTCTATGGGGCGGTTTGCTAATAATCATGTAATTCCCCCTCCCCCCAAAAAAATGTAACGAGTCCCCATTTCTAATTTTTTTTAACAAGAGCACCCCATAGAAAATATAACTGCAAAGGCTCGGATGATAAAATGTGAAAACAAAAAACGTTTCAAATTTTATTGCATTTTTTGTTATAATATTCAGGCAGGGCATGATGTATACATATTATGAATCTGCCGAAAAAAAGGATATATAAAATGTCTGGGTCGTATAATAAAACATGACTTCAAATCGCGTTTAAACATGATGAGCAAAAGCGGTAAAAATTAGCTCAGCACATTGTTTGAAGAAAAAAATATATAATGTGCATTACTTTTTGCTACCCCTATGAAACACTGAATGGGACACGGAGATGATTGCAGTTCTCTGTAGGTAGTTAGGATTGTTGCTGTGAAAAGCATACAGGGTTATTCAGAGAGGTGTGAAAACCAGGAGAATGACCGGAGAAGTGAAAATTCAGGTCAAAATAGCCAAACCAGAAAACGTCTCCCACTTTCCAAATCGGCTATTTGGTCTAGATTGAATAACCCTGATAGACTGCTGATACTCTCACAGAAAGTGATAAACAGAAACACATTTCATTTCTGAACTTCTTGTACCTTTTTTGGGATTTGTTGTTGCCAACATCAGACACGAAACTATTCAATAAACACTGCCTCTTAGGCACGAACCAGATCTTAAAACATATGCTGTCCTCAAACACATATTTGCAGGATGAGTTCTAGTAGCGAGGCATGAGCCAAGTCTCAATTTACTTTGGAGTTGCTTGCGTTAAGCCAAAACTGCTTCTGTAAAGTGCCAAATCCTCATCTTGGTCCACATGCGTTTAATATACTCTTTCACCGGGCCTGCTTTGTTTCTTAACCTTACCTTATAACATTTAATAGCAACTCATTTTATATAATATTATCTAAATATAATTAATTGCCTATTAGCATGGCAGCATTTATTGTGGGTTGCTCTTCCCAGTCCCCAGGTCAGGACCCCCCCCCCCAGTTTATTTTTTTGTCCACTTCTCCAATCAGGATAATATGCTGCTTTCTCCAATGAAAAATAAAATGGGAGCCAGGACCTTCCAGGTGGGTTTGGTGCCAGGGGCGCAACTACCTGGGGTGCAGAGGGTGCGACTGCACCTGGGCCCTTGAGTCCGGGGGGGGGGGCCCACATTCGCCTGCCTGGGGGCTCGCCTATAATATATAAAGTCTTTTAATTTATTTTATACTTTGGGAGCTCTGATTTACACTGATACACAATGCACATTACTGTGAGTTTTATTGCTGTGGAGCTCTGAGATACACATAGTGCAAATTACATAAAAAAATGGGATGGACTGAAGAGGTCATAGTGAACCTGGAAAAAAATGTGATACTGTCTGGAGTCAACATTGTGGACCAATGCATGTTAACAGGAAGGGGGGGGGCTATGTTTTTTCCTAGGGTCCCAGTCATGGTTCCTGCAGGTTCTGAATGAACCGATGGACAAACCACCATGTAAGGATAAGCAAATAGGAAAGTGACTAAACACTAATTGTGAATATATATCAAATCCCCTTGCGAGGAAAAGGGCCTATAAGCAAAATTAAAACTTTAAACTTTAATTAAACTCAATTATAAAATGTTCGTTGTCAATTTAGAACAAATTGGTTGTTTGTATTAAACAGATTGAACCCACATAATAGAAATGTGTGTGTAATATACTGAAGTAAATGGTGCGTCCACCAATTTACACAGATAACGCATGTACATGAATGATAGGTGGTGACCTTGATCGGATGTATAATATTACTGATTGTATAAGAAGATAAAGGATAACCTCACCTAGAACTGCGCTCTGACACTACACAAGATAGCTTATTAAAGCTTAATTAGCCGAATAAACAAACACTTGAAGGTAGATAGAACACAGTAGACAGTAGGGAATTTATATAGACCCGTGGGGGTTAATCTATAAACGTGCTATTCAATTGGTAAGTGCTTGATAAGTACCTGTTAGCAAAAATACCAACAAATAATCAATTGTGGGATATATTGAAATAGTTTTACCCATTAAATAGATACCTATTGTGTAAATTGAACGCCTGTTCAGGCGTGATTAATTATCTCAAAGATGGTTTGCATACATGCACATAATGGACACAAATTGTGATAGTCGCTAGACCCAATGTTGAATAAAGATAGCACGCATTTACTTGAGGTTAAACTAAACTAACTAAATTTACATTTAGACAGAGGTGTGTGATCGGACATATATATGGATGTTAGGATTACGGGTAACCAAATAGTAAATGCACAGATTCTTGGGATCACCGCGCTAGAAATCTCATCAAAGCGACGCTCAGGGAGCGGATATAATGACACAAAATATTGATAAATGTCCCTACACCTTGCAAATAGTTAGGAACGTTCAATGTATCAATCGCATTAGACAAGAAGATATTCGTCAAGGGTGGATTGAGCCTACGAGTTCTCAATCATTTAAGTATCAGCATTAATTGAACCTGTTACAAGGTATCAGACGTAATGTTTTAACATATAATTCATTACAGCCATCAAGCTAAGTGGATTTGATAATATTACGAGGTACTCGATTGGCGGCAAACGTCAGCTCAAGAACAATTCAAACAGCCGTCATACTGAAAATACAATCCAGCATGCAATTTGTTGCTAGCAGTTATGCTCAATGTATAAGTGGTGCTATGAGCTAATCAAATGATCGTATTTAGAACCATCCAGCTCAACCACTAATAATTTCAATGATACGCATTCAATATGACGGGCACACAGAGTGTTTCTTGAGTCGGCAGGTACAAATTCTTTACAATAAACGCTCAGTTGGAAAAACTAACAGCCCATAAATTGGTTTGTGTGCATGCACTTTGCAAGCGCAAATTAAACAGCCACCAGGCTCAATGTAATTAGTATGGAGAACATTCAAATAGTGGCTAAATTAGCCTACAAAAGGTTCCACAAAAGGTTCAAATGACCTGAAAATGCTCAGCTTAAACAGCAACTAGGCTAAAGATTATTAATATGAAGAACATTCAAATGACGGCTAGATTAACCGAGAGAAACATTCTTCAAAGGTTCAATTAACCTGCAAACGCTCAATGCGCACACAAACCAATTTATGGGCTGTTAGTTTTATTGCTGTGGAGCTCTGTAATGTGCAGTGTGTCAGGATTAACGGGGGGGGGGGTGCTTTCAATATGGTGGTGACCTAAATAAGGTAAGTTGAACTAATTAATATAAATGGCGTAGTATCTTTTATATTTCAGGAAAAAAAAAAAAGTAAAATTATGGATCTTTTTGGGGGGGGGGGGTGGGCCCTTCATGGATTCTCGCACCAGGGCCATCAGGTTTCTAGTTGCGTCACTGTTTGAGGTTTCACCTGTCAAATTGAATTGTAAGGCTTGGGAACATCCAATGTGAGTCAAACATTATAATATATATATATATTGCATAAAACAAGTGTAGCGCTGGTTTAAAACACTGTTGCTGTAGTACTTATTTTTGGCCACCAGACAAGCGCAATGTAAGAGACACTGGACAATGGGACTACGTTTTCCAGCATGCTTTGCGTCGGGAACAGGAAGTGGGTGGGGAGAAAAGACTTAAATCCGCAGCCTCGTGCAGAGGAAACCCAGAGCGCGCCGAGGAGTGAAGAGAGCAAGACGCACGTGAGACAGACAATGATCGCGATCCGGCCGGAGTGCAGGTGTGGCCTTGCAGAGCTGGAGATCGGTTCACATTACTTGCCAGAGACCTAGTAATCCACCGCGGAATAGTTTACAAAGATACAGAGTTGCTGAAGGACCCCCAGTTAGGAGACCGCGATGATCTAGTGGGAGTGCAGGCAGTCAGCAGAGCATCTTGTGGCAGAAACGGACAAGCAAGACAAGCGGATCCGGTGGCACAGAGTCCCAGTCAAGTCGAGCGGAGAGATGTCCTGGGTCGAGCAAAGCGCAGAGTATCTGGCGGATGGGTGAGAGGCCTTCCCGGCCACAGTAAAATAATAAAGCACGCTGCAAGTTTGTCTAAACCTACAGGACCCCAACGTGACGAATCGAAGACACATTGAAATCATTCACTGGCCAGTTGAATCTTGTACCCGGGTACCAACACACGCATACACGTACACCTTTTTGGGACACAACCTGTACGGGACTCACATTCCAACAACGAAGGGGTTAACATTCATTTTTCTTTTCCGCTGCGCGTTTCTCGCATTATGAACTTCTGTAAATATATATGTATACCGTGCTGCTCTATGTATGCCAGTTTATTTGAGATCAGTAAACTATATAACGTATAAAATCCACAACAGTGCTGGTGTATATTTATTCCCTAGTGCGGGGAGACTGACCCGAGGTTTAAATTCAGCGGCTCCTCCGGGAGTGAGCGCTACACAAGTGTAAATGGATACAAATTCGATTACTATCAAAATGCAGATCATTGTGGATATTGTCCTCAGTGTAATCACCATCCTAGGGCTGTGTGTTCATTTAGGCTCGGGTCAGACGAGCACAGTGTTCACGTCGTGTTGCCGCACATTTTAACGTCTGTGGTAGCATACAATTATGATCAAGAGACCCTCAAAGTGCGGACACACAACGGACGCAAGAACGTAAAACCGCTAGAACGGACGTGTGGAGTGAGCAACGTCCGCATAGCTTTGTGTGTGAGAGTGATGGAACGTAGTCAGACGGACAAAATGGTTTTTCTTATTAAATTTTATTTCCCATCTACATCAGTCAAAACAAACATCAGTCACAAAAACAGACCGTGTGACCACTACCTTGTCGTCAGAAAGTACATCCGTTGTGCACGGATGCACAGAATGCGCTCGTCTGACCCTAGCCGAAGTGTCCATGTCTGAGACATCCATGTGAGGCCATTTCTGCCTATGTCAGACCAAGATAACTCATAATTTTTTGTTTTTGATTAAAAGAAAACACAAATGCACTATCCGGTCACTGTGCAGGAGTAAACAAATGCACATGCGTATATTCAATCATGGCAGCTATAGGTGATGGATGTGTGTCACGTGGCATGTGCGGTTCGGGTTTGAGCCCAGCAGGCGGCGACACAGGGGAGGCCAGACAGGAATCAAGCAACGAATAGAACTTTAATGGAACATAAATGGGCCTTGACTGCAGGCAATTCTGGAACGTACCGGCAAAGACGTGGTTAAAGTCCATATACAAGGGGTCGTGGCTGGCGGCTGGCTGACAGGTGAAGTATGCCAAAGCAAGGGTTCGGTACACAGTAGATCACATAAATACAGTCCAGGGAGTAGTCGTGGATGGAAAGGCAGGATAGTGGGCTATGCAATCCCAGACTGCAAACAGGATCCACCATGAATAAATCAGGACAGCTGGCAGTGGTACCTTGATCACAGGTCAGAGAAGGTGATGAAAAGCTGTAATCCACAGGTAGGTTTCCAGACACAGGGGATAGTGGGCTACGCGGTAGAGAGTACTCACTTGAGCAGTGACCTGGAAGTCTTGACCACAGACTGTAGATACAGCACAGGTGGAGATCGCTGAAAGTCCCTTGCACTGACAGAGATGTATTCAGGAACAACAGATGGGTGCTGGATAAACTGGTACAGGAAGAGCAGGTATGCACACGACCAAGTGACCTCAGTCAGGGAACACAATGCAGAACCACTGCTAGCTGGGTCTCTCTGCCATTTAAGGAGGCTTGATCGCCTCAGCTGGAACTCCAGGGCCGGAAAGGAAGACCCAGGCTGGATCTCCAGGAACCTGGTCATGGTACAGAGCTTAGGTAAAACCCGGATGGGAACCCAAGGAAAAGTGATCCAGGGCAAAGTTCTTAGAGCCAGGCTGTGCATTACAGGCACATCAGCAGGTACCCCAGGTGGACAATGTGTACTTGAAATCCTAAAAGGACATATTTTCTTTTACCTAACTAACAGGATTATTCAAAGCGAACCGAACTGGCCCCGAAATTGCACCGATCAGGGAATTTCCCCATATAGTGCAATTTTGGGGCTATTTGACTATTCAGAAAGTAGGCAGTACGCCAAATTTTGGCAAATTGCCAACGAAATAAATTGCTGTTCGGCGGCAGTGAAATCCCCATGAAGAAGCAATGGCTAATCTATTCAGAGAACACCGAACAGCAGAGAAATGTTGCTGATGTGCCATGCTGTTCGGTGGTTTCATTTGGCAGGTTTATTTAGGCGAATCCCATAGGCTTCAATGTTAAAAATATTTCCGTTTTTATACAATCTATATATATATGTTACGGTTAAAGTCCGACATGCGATTAATTTTTGGATTACCCAGGTAATCCTGACATTACCCAGGCGTCATTAGCAAAAGTCTGAAGTGAAATAAAATTATATAAACGCGAAAGTCCTGACTGATTGACTCATAAACGCCCAGCTGAAACCGTTTAACCTACGAACGTGAAATTTTGAAGGTACATTGTTTTTATGACGTAGGCACCCACTAAGGAAGGATTTTTGGAAACTCCGCCCCTAAGGGAGTGAAAAAGGGGGTTGAATATTTTAAACAGGATACCTATATCTCAAAAACAGAAAATGTTACAGGCCTGAAAATTGGTAATTAGAATAGTCTCGAAAAATAAAATTTTTTTTTTTTTTATCATTTTCCAAAAATCCAGTGGGGGGGGGAAGGGGGGTTGAATACTTTTATCAGTATAGCTATATTTCAAAAACCGAAGATGTTACAGGTGTGAAATTTGGTATTTACAATCTTCGTGAAAAAAAAAACATGTGTTTTACCATTATCCGAAAAAACAGTTAAGGTGTGGGGGGGAAAGGGGGGTGAATACTTTTAACAGTATACCTATATTTCAAAAACCAAAGATGTTACAGCCGTGAAAATTGTAATTTACAATCTTCTTGAAAAATAAAAAAAAACGTGTGTTCTACAATTTTCCAAAAGATCCAAGTGGGGCGTGAAAAAGGGGGGTGAATACTTTTATACAGGATACTTATATCTCAAAAACAGAAGGTGTTACAGACGTGAAAATTGGTATTTAGAATCTTATAGAAAAAACATTTTCTTTACAATTTTTGTTATAGCATTCTGGCAGGACATAACATATACATATAATGATATATTTTGAATCTGCTGAGTCTTTCGAAAATAAGGATATATAATCTGTCTGGGTCCTACAATAAAACATGACTTCTCGTTTAAACATGATGAGCACAAAACGTTCAAAATGAGCTGAACATACAGGGGTGAAATGGCTCAGCAATGAAGTGGTTAAAATACAGATTATCTCAGTCTCTTTTCACGTGAGATTTAAAGCAAAGCCCCCCCCCTCTCCAGTAGGGTGTCACTACATCTATACCAAATCATAAAAATTGTTCATATGAAAACAGTTCACATTTATTGCAATGTTTAGGTAATTTTGTGGTAATTAATGAACCAACATGCAGAATAGCCACAACAGAGAAAACAGGCAAAGCAGAGTCCTTGTAATGCCCAGATAGTGAAGCTAAACCAGAAAATTGTTACAGACAAGCCAAGGTCAGGGGTTAAAGGACTGGAAAGGACAAGATTAGTCAAATAACAAGCTGAGGTCAAAACACAAATAGCAACATGTGAATTCACTGAAATTTATCAGGAAGAATGAAAAGGCAGGGAACAAAGGAAGAGGAAGGAGGGGTGCAACATCTGGATTGTGCCCTTATCAAGATCACAGATAGGACCGACCACTAATGTAATGTTAACACAATGGTGTACTGGCGGGGTGTTTCATCAAACAGATGTAAAAAAACAGGAGCAGCCTTGGTCACTGGAAGGATAAGAAACCGGACAGAGCAAACGTACGTGAGGTTTTAACAGCAGAAAACGTCATAAGTATACTGTCAGGGTGATTCGGAGAAAGGTGAAACTCTGGAGAACTTTTGGAGAAGTGAAAATTCTAGGTCAAAATAGCTGATTTGGAAAGTGAGATAAATGGGAGAATTTTTTTGGGTTGGCTATTTTGACCTAGAATTTTTACTTCCCCAAAAGTTCTCCAGAGTTTCACCTTCCTCTGAATAACCCTGTGTGTTAATTTTCTTTCTTATAATTCCTCTATAGTGTCCGTTAGTGTATCTTGTAATGTATGAGATGTTCTACCTATACATGTGTAACAAATAGATGACATTTTTACTTTTGCGATTTATGGTGCAAACATTTTTTAGATTTGCTTAATTTTACAAAGTTTTAGATTTTGTTAGCATTAATATTAGAATTTTTTTTAAATTAAATGCTTCTTAAAGTCCTTCTGAAAACCAAATGACAGCCAAGGACTGCCAGGAGATCAGGAGGACAAAGGGAAAGCAGTGTGTCAAACCATGTGACTTGGCAGGTCTGATATATACTGGGATATGGGGCATGAGATTTACAGGGTTATTCAGGGAGAGGTGAAAACCAGGAGAATGACTGGAGAAGTGAAAATTCTAGGTCAAAATAGCCAAACCAGAAAAAGTCTCCCATTTATCTCACTTTCCAAATCGGCTATTTGGTCTAGATTGTTCTCTTCTCTGCCATTCTCCTTTTTGTCACCTTTCCCGATACTTTTGGTGGTTTTGCGGCTTTTTTCTTTTTGTTCATTCGATGGCTTTGCGTCGGCTTTTCCCTGCTCTCCGGGGATCCTGCAGTGAATGCAGAATAAAGGTATGACAAGTGCATGAAGTCCAATGTAGCTTGTTTGGTGAAATATGATCAATTCCTTCATTTTATATACTCCTGATTGCACAGGTTGTGAATATGAAATGGTTTAACATTACATATTAATAACTTTAGAGATGTTGCTTAATCAATAATTAGATTTTCAGATGATTCATACTTTTTCCATTTGCATTCATCCGCAAACAAGGAAATTTCCATTTTTGAAAGTAGTTGATAGGCCACATTACATCTTGACGCTAACGCTCACCTGTGTGAGCATTGACGTTAGCCACAGTGTCTACCGCATATTACAATCCAAATGCAAACGGGTTAAGTAACCCGTTTGCGTTTGGTACCTTGCGCTTTTCAACGCGAGGTTACTGTACTTTGTGCTCCCTATACTTAACATGGGGAGCACAAAGTTTTAATCAACGCTAGTATTACAAAGTCCTAACACTGATTGGTTAGTGGAAAGTTAACCAGAGCCAGGACTTTGTGTTAATGGATTCCGCTTCTGTAGAATCCGTTAACACCAGCAAAAAAAGTATGACATACTCACCTCCTGTCCTGCGGTGAGGACCGCGGCTCCGACAGCCTCCTCCATCCGGCAGGAGCAGGGAAAGATGGGGGGAAAAAGTCCCCCCAGTCTCTCCCTGCGTATCACTACGCTGACCGGCCGGATCTCGCAAGGCGAGATCCGGCAGGTCATGTGATCGCCGGTGTCTGGCTCAATGGAGTCCTATGGACTCCAGAGAGTGGATGCTCGCGGCTGCACTCAGCGCTGCCGCGAGCATCGCGGGGCCGTAGTGCACGGAAACAATGCAGGCAGCTTTTTAAGCGCCTACATTGTAATTCCACGCTAAAACGGGGGCGGTAGGGGGAAAACTGCGAGTGTAGCCTTTTCTCCCTACCGCCCCCGTTTTGGCGTGGAGATCATAATGTGGCCCGATGTGGTTTATCTAGAAAATTGGAGACATTAGGGAAATAGAAGTTCTGATAACCAGCCATGTTGGTCGTTCTTTCTGGAGAAAGCATTCAGACTCATTCCTGTAAGTCTGTGGCAGGGGGGTCATTCTTGTTTTTGAATTTCTGGAATGTACAGTTGTGTTCAAAATTATTCAACCCCCGATGCTGTAAAGGGTTTTAGGGAATTTAGTGTACATTTGTAATTGTATTCAGAATGAAATCCTACAAGGACTTTTTAAAGAACCATATGCAACTAAAATGACATCAATTGGTTTTGTAATACAGTAGTAAATGTTTCTTTTGTGAATTCTTCATTGACACAATTATTCAACCCCTTAAAGACTACCACTCTGAAGAACAGAGGTTCATTCAAGTGTTTTCAATCAGGTATTGAAAACACCTGTGGATGTCACGGAGCAGCAATAAAGCATAATAAGCACCAATTAGGCAGCTTTAAAATGACTGTGATACTCAGCTCCTTCTAGACATTTACTGGTGTGGTTACAAACATGGTGAAGTCAAGAGAATGGTCCAGGAAGACAAGAGAAGAGGTGATTACTCTTCACAGGAAGGGCAATGGCTATAAGAAGATTGCAAAGATGTTAAACATACCAAGAGAGACCATAGGAAGCATCATTCGCAAATTCAAGGCAAAGGGCACTGTTGAAACGCTACCTGGTCGTGGCAGAAAGAAGATGCTGACTTCGACTGCTGTGCGCTACCTGAAGCGTAGAGTGGAGAAAAGTCCCCGCGTGACTGCTGAGGAACTGAGAAAAGATTTGTCAGATGTGGGTACTGAAGTTTCAGCTCAGACAATACGGCGCACACTGCGTAATGAAGGCCTCCATGCCAGAACTCCCAGGCACACCCCTTGCTGTCTCCAAAGAATAAGAAGAGTCGACTGCAGTATGCCAAAAGTCATGTGGACAAACCACAGAAGTTTTGGGATAGTGTTCTGTGGACTGATGAAACAAAATTAGAACTGTTTGGGCCCATGGATCAACGCTATGTTTGGAGGAGGAAGAAC
This sequence comes from Leptobrachium leishanense, assembly GCA_009667805.1. Lineage (NCBI taxonomy): Eukaryota > Metazoa > Chordata > Amphibia > Anura > Megophryidae > Leptobrachium > Leptobrachium leishanense. The sequence goes on from CM019063.1 coordinate 341,230,951, forward strand.
AAGGCCTATGAAGAAAAGAACACCTTGCCTACTGTGAAGCATGGCGGGGGGTCAATCATGCTTTGGGGCTGTTTTGCTTCTGCAGGTACAGGGAAGCTTCAGCGTGTGCAAGGTACCATGAATTCTCTTCAGTACCAGGAGATATTGGATGACAATGTGATACAGTCCGTCACAAACCTGAGGCTTGGGAGACGTTGGACCTTTCAACAGGACAATGATCCCAAGCATACCTCCAAGTCCACTAGAGCATGGTTGCAGATTAAAGGCTGGAACATTTTGGAGTGGCCATCGCAGTCACCTGACTTAAATCCGATTGAGAACCTCTGGTGGGACTTAAAGAAAGCAGTTGCAGTGCGCAAGCCTAAGAATGTGACTGAACTGGAGGCTTTTGCCCATGACGAATGGGCAAAGATACCCGTAGATCGCTGCAAGACACTTGTGTCAAGCTATGCTTCACGTTTAAAAGCTGTTATAACTGTAAAAGGATGTTGTACTAAGTACTAAGATTGAATGTCACTTGGGGGTTGAATAAAACTGATAATGATGTGAGCACAGAAAAGACATTTGTGGTTATTTCATTATAAATGTTATGTTATATTTGTCTGACCTACACGTGCCTCTTTGATTTAATTGTAAGCAAGATGACTGAATGATCAAAATCAATGTCAAACTGACCAAAACACTCAATTTCAGTGGGGGTTGAATAATTTTGAACACAACTGGTTTACATCAAGAAAAGTTTAAAATGATTATTACCGCTGTGGCTAGCTTGTCCTGCTGAAATGTAAGCCAAGATCAAATGTGGGTTAATTTTCATGGAAATAGAAAAGACATTATATAAGATAAACACATTTTGAGCTGATATTCCATCAAAAAGTGTATGTAAAAGTAAAATTTATATGTTTAAATATTTGGGTAGGGCTAGCAGGTTTTCTCCTGAGGGGAAAACAAAATTGCATAGCCCTATTCTTTCTATATAATTAATTATAAGTCTGCATAAGATATTGAAATGCAATAATGCTGTGAGAAAAACGTCAAAGCAATAATTCTAGAATATAATTTATAGTAACGATACATACTTGATACTAATGTAGTGCTCACCCCCGAAGGAGCCGCTGAATAAACCTCGGGATAGTCTCACCGCACTAGGAAATAACTATACACCAGCACTGTTGTGGATTTTTCTATATTATATTCTTTACTGATCCCAATAAAGCAGCATATAATAGGCATATATGGTATTTGAGTAACAAGAATTCTGAACTCGGGAAAAACACGCGGCGGTAAAAGAAACCGGTTAGCCCCCTCAGTTCTGGAGTGTAAATCCCATGAAAAATAACTCAAAAATATATGTGTGTTGTCTAGGGTACCCGGGTACTATGTTCAACTGGCCAGTGAATGAAAAGAGCAATCTTCGACTAGTCACCGTTGGGGCCTTGTGGATTTAAACAATATTGCTGCGTGCGTTTCTGTTTTGGAACTGTGGCCTGGAGGCCTCTCACCCATCTGATGAACGAAACTGTCCAGCACTCGATGCCTCAACCAAAAGATCTTCTCCGCTGTGTACTGGGACTCCGTGCCACTGAATCTGCTCCCTGCTTACCAAATCTCTGCAACTAGAACAATGATCCACCGCCTGCACTCCCAATCGATCGGCACAGTCTCCTAACTCGGGGTCCTGCCGGAACCAGCTTGTCCTCCAGACCTCTCAGCGCTGCGTAGGTAGGTCTCAACACGATCACTGTCCCGATCTCCAGCACCAGTAAGACAGCATCTGTACTCTGGCCTGGTTGCGATCCCTGACAGATCCAACGTGTGTCCTCCACCTTTCACTGCTCCGCTCACTCTGCACATGCCTTGCACGAGGCTGCTGATCTATTTCTTCTTCCTTGTCCCACCTCCTTCCTGTCCTCACGCAAAGGTGATGGTACATGTAGTTCGGTTTTGTCCAGCATAGTCCACAATGTCTCTGTCTCTCTCTGGTGGCAGCAATAGTTCAATGCACCAGAATACAGTGTTTTTAAAGCAGCGCTACACTAATATAGTATTTTTTATAACTTCCCTATAATATAATCCCCACACTCCCCCTACATTTAATCAGCAAAATAATACTGGTGGGAAATTGTAACCCACAACCACTGTATGCTAGTAGACCAGGGTGCAAATACTACTCTACCCTTGACTGCCCTCATAAATAATAAATATATTAAGAAAATTGGAAATATTTCTAGTTTATTTTGCTTAGGTATCAGGTTCTAATTTTTAACACTTTTCAATACCAAAATCATGTACCGTATTTTTCGGACCATAAGGCGCACCGGGTTATAAGGCGCATTAAATGAAAAAAAACTCTGATAAGTCAAATTTTATTCAACTCTTTATTCAACTCTTTCACAATAACCATAAAATGGTCTTTCACAATAACTCTCAACATTGTTCAGTAAAATAAAATACAAAACAATACACTCACTTTTTCAGTTTATTCCTCTACCACAAATCCATCAAATTCTTCATCTTCAGTGTCTGAGTTTAACAGTTGGGCGATTTCGGCATCAAGCACGCCCAGATCCCTCTCATCAATATCCGAGTCAGTCTCGTTGCTGTTACTTAGCTGTTCAGTGATAATTCCGGCCTTCCTGAAAGCTCGGATGACACTGGAGACTGATACCTTCACCCAGACATCCACGATCCACTGGCAGATAGTGGCATAACTCGCCCGGCGTTGCCTTCCTGTCTTGGTGAATGTGTGTTCGCCTTCTGTCATCCAATGCTCCCACACAGCTCGCAATTTAACTTTAAATGACACCAATATCTACCGGCTGGAGTTCTTTGGTTAATCCACCCGGAATGATGGCAAGCACCGAATTAGTTTTCTTCACTTGGGTTTTGACAGTATCGGTCAGATGGGTGCGCATGGAGTCACAGATCAATAGGGACGGAGATTTGTGGAAAAAGCCATCCGGTCTCTTGACGTAAACCTCTCTCAGCCACTCACTCATCTTCTCCTCGTCCATCCAGCCCTTCGGGTTAGCCTTGATCAGACACCATAGTTGAGGAACCACCATCCCCTATGCCTAAGGTATGCAGGACTGCAACCAAGGACAAAAAGGAAAAGGTGGGACTTGATAGAAGGCAATTGTTGCTGGGTGATTCTATCATAAGAGGTGTTGAGCTGGAGAGTAGTGGTTTGGCGAGTTGTCTTCCTGGGGCTACTGCTCGTAGAGACAAGAGACGTATTCTCAATATTGTCAAACAAGCAAAGCAGCAATGAGGTTTCTGAGATTAAGGAAGATTTTTGTGTTCTTGGAGGTGAAATACAGCAGATTGCGTCCACTGTGTCATTCTCTGAAGTTTTGCCTGTGCATAACATTCAGGATAGGCAGATGCGCAATAGGGAATTTAATTTGTGGCTTCGGGAATGGTGTCAGGAGCAAGGATTTGGCTTTGTGTCCCATGATAGCTCTAATTGGAGCAGAAAGGAACTGTATAAAAAAGATGGTTTGCGTATTACTCATAGGGGAACATATGTTCTCAGTGAGAAGTTCAAAGGTTTCACAAAAGAATATTTAAACTAGGAGGGGGGGACAAAAGGGTAAAAAACAATCTGCCCGATTGTCCCCCAAAACTAAATCGGAGGGTGCAAGCAACATGCGGGGAAAAAAATTACAAGCTCAGAGTCGTGTCTATAAATGCTCGCAGTTTAGTCAATAAAATCAATGAACTGGAGGCAATGATGGCAGCTGAAAAAGTAGATTTAGTGGCGGTTACTGAGACATGGTTCAGTGAGAAAAATAACTGGGACATAACAATACCGGGGTACTCTTTATATAGAAAAGACAGAGAAGGTAGGAAAGGAGGAGGAGTGGCCCTGTATGTGAAAAACAACATAAAAACGAACCAAATAAAAGTGAGCGAGGTGAACATTGAGTCAGTTTGGGTTACGCTAACATTTGGCAATCATACAGTAGCTCATGTAGGTGTGATCTATAGACCCCCTGGACAAGTAGAAGAGCTAGATAATCTGCTGTTTGAGGAAATAGCCAAAATGGCAATGAAGGGGGAAGTTATTATCATGGGGGACTTTAATCTTCCTGATGTGAACTGGAAAACCAAAACAGCTGGGTGCACCAGGAGTACAAATATTCTAAACTCCCTACTGGGATTATCTCTAACACACAAGTAGTTGAGGAGCCGACCCGTAAAGAGGCCATATTGGATTTAATACTCACAAATGGAGGTTTGGTATCGGACGTTGTTGTAGGTGAAAATTTGGGATCTAGTGATCACCAGTCAGTATGGTTTAATATAAGAACAGAGATGGAGCCGCACCACACAAAAACAAAAGTTTTAGATTTTAAAAAAACGGATTTTTCTAAAATGAGATTTTGTGTGAAGGAGTCATTATCAGACTGGAGGAGTTTAAAGGGAGTCCAGGAGAAATGGGATTATTTAAAGGAAGCATTATTGAAGGCCACAGGCAATTGCATTCGGCTTGTTAGCAAAAACAAAAAAGGGAAGAAAGCACTGTGGTACTCTGCAGAAGTGGCCAAAATAGTGAAGAACAAAAAGACAGCATTCAATAATTATAAAAAAACTCAGAGTGAAGAAGATAGGCAAACCTATAAGATTAGGCAGAAAGAGGCAAATCAATTTATAAGAGCTTCCAAAGCACACGCAGAAGAGAAAATAGCTCAGTCAGTAAAAAAGGGGGACAAAACATTTTTTAGATACATAAACGAGAAAAGAAAAGTAAAACAAGGATTAGTTAGATTAAAAACAATGGAAGGGAGGTATGTAGAAGAGGATAAAAGTTTCGCTGACTGCCTCAATGAATATTTTTGTTCAGTCTTTGCAGAAGAAAAGGAAGGAAAGGGACCTCAGTTAGGAGGAAACACTAACGAGACATTTACATATCAGTTTACAGAGGAGGAGGTTCTACAGCAGCTGTCTAAAGTAAAGACAAATAAGTCAATGGGGCCTGATGGGATCCACCCTAAATTATTAAAAGAGCTCAGTGATGTAATAGCAAAACCGTTAACAGATTTATTTAACCAATCCTTGCTAACGGGAGTCATCCCAGAAGACTGGAAATTAGCAAATGTTGTGCCCATTTACAAGAAGGGTAGTAGGGAGGAATCGGGGAACTATAGGCCAGTTAGTCTTACGTCAGTAGTGGGGAAATTAATGGAAACCATGTTAAAGGAAAGGATTGTTGAACATCTAAAAACACATAGGATCAGAAACAACATGGGTTTACCTCAGTGAGATCATGCCAAACTAATCTTATTGATTTTTTTAATTGGGTAACAAAAATAATAGACACAGGTGGTGCAGTAGACATTGCTTATTTAGATTTCAGTAAGGCTTTTGATACTGTTCCGCAGAGAAGGCTTATCAATAAATTGCAATCTTTGAGCTTGGATTCCAATATTGTTGAATGGATTAGGCAGTGGCTGAGTGACAGGCAACAGAGGGTTGTGGTAAATGTAGTTTATTCGGCGCAAGGTCTTGTTACCAGTGGGGTACCTCAGGGGTCAGTACTTGGACCCATTCTCTTTAATATTTTTATTAGTGATATTGCAGAAGGTATTAATGGAAAAGTATGTCTTTTTGCTGATGACACAAAGATTTGCAACAGGGTTGACGTTCCTGGAGGGATCAGCCAAATGACAAATGATTTAGGTAAACTAAAAAATTGGTCGGAGTTGTGGCAATTGAGTTTTAATGTGGATAAGTGCAAGATAATGAACCTGGGACGTAAAAACCCAAGGGCTGAATATAGAATATTTGATACAGTCCTAACCTCAACATCTGAGGAAAGGGATTTAGGGGTTATTATTTCAGAGGATCTAAGGGTAAGTAGTCAATGTAATAGAGCAGCAGGAAATGCTAGCAGAATGCTTGGTTGTGTAGGGAGAGGTATTAGAACAGCAGTAGGAAAAGGGAAGTGCTCATGCCACTGTACAGAGCACTGGTGAGACCTCACTTGGAGTACTGTGTGCAGTAGTGGAGACCATATCTCCAGAAGGATATAGACATCTTAGAGAGAGTTCAGAGAAGGGCTACTAAAATGGTGTACGGCTTGAAGGAGAAAAGTTACCAGGAAAGGCTTAATGATCTTAACATGTACAGCTTGGAAAAAAGATGAGACAGAGGAGATATGATAGAAACATTTAAATACGTAAAGGGAATCCACAGGGTAGAGGAAGGGAGTATATTTAAAAGGAAACGAAGTAGCAAAACAAGAGGACATAGTCTTAAATTAGAGGGGCAAAGGTTTAAAAGTAACATCAGGAAGCATTATTTTACTGAGAGGGTGGTGGATACATGGAACAGCCTTCCAGTAGAAGTGGTAGAGGCCAAAACAGTGATTGAATTTAAGCAAGCATGGGATAGGCATAAGGCTATCCTAAACAAAAGATAAATCCAGGTAAAGTATCCATGTAATTGGGCAGACTAGATGGGCCGAAAGGTTCTTATCTGCCGACATTTTTCTATGTTTCTATGATGACGCCAACCAGAAATTTTTCTTTTAGCAAAGTCTTCCTCTTGAAAATTACCATGGGTGGTAGTTTCTGGCCATTAGCCTGGCAACCGAGAACTACAGTGAAGGATGACTTCTCGTTTCCTGTAGTGCGTATAGCTACCGTACTGGTCCCTGTTTTCTCGACAGTACGGTTTACGGGTATATCAAAGGTGAGGGGGACCTCGTCCATGTTGGTGATGTGTTCTGGCCGGATCTTCTTTTCATTGATCTTGTTCTTGCAGTAGGTGCAAAAAATGGCCAGCTTTTCTTCGTAATCCTTTGGCAGTTGCTGTGAGATAGTAGTTCTTGCGCGGATGGAGAGATTACGCCTTTTCATAAAACGGAAGCACCAAGAGGGACCTCCTCGAAAGTCGTTGATCTCCATGTCGCGTGCTATCGCTGTTGCTCTGAGTCGAATAGAGACAGTAGAGACGCTTCTACCTGCGGTTCTCTGTTCAATAACCCACTGTTCAATTTTGTCCTCCAACTGTGGCCATCTTGCTTTGTTTCCTCGGAAACTCAGTTTGGTCTTCTTTACCTGGCGCAGGGCGTCTTCTTGCTTCCTCCACTTCCATACCATTGATTCATTAATGTTGAATTCTCTCGCAGCTGCTCTATTTCCATGTTGTACTGCGTGACTGATAGCTTTGAGTTTGAAATCCGCTTCGTAAGCATGTCTCTTAACAGGAGCCATTTTTGGGGCAGCGGGTATAGAAAATGAATGAATGAATGCACACACCTCCTGACTACGATGGCCGTAATGCTCAATCCAAGCAGTGCAGCTTCGTAGCTTACCAATGCCGTGCTAAAACATTTTGACAGATTTTTGAGCGCCGTGTACCACGTAAATCAGTTCCAGGTCAGAAAACACAGCCATACATTAGGCGCACCGCATTTTAAGGCGCACTGTCGATTTGTGAGAAAATTTAAGGATTTTAAGTGCGCCTTATCGTCCGAAAAATACGGTATACACAATTTGCATTGAAATGCAATGAAAATAAATGAAAATTAGTGGATAAGAACCTCATTTATATAGCTTCCAATGCAAGATTAGTGTTCTGCCAGAGGAGAAATAAAATTATGTGTGAGATCGCACTCCTGTTACCCTGTATTACTGTAATGAATCTACAAGCAGCCTCCACCCTCACTTTAACAAAAACTTCAATAAACTTTACTGCTGCATTATAACAGTCAGAGAGAGGGAAGAATACAGTGAGAGCTCTGGGGTCACTCACTGCTGTACAGTGATAAGATTCAGGGGTTATAATTGCTGAAAATCCCTGTAGAGTACAGATACAGGGCCAAATTACATTCTTCACGCAAAAACGCACGCGCAACGCGTGAATTTGTGCGCCAAGCATTAAACGTTAACACGCAGAAATTAACGCTGGAATTACAATCCTCATGCGTTTTTTCATCCGTCGAGCAATAACGCGCGTTAAACGGACACGCACAAATGTGCGTGCACTAACGTTGCGCGCAGAAATCAGTGTGTGGACTGTTTTTTTCACGCGATTCAGCCAATCAGAATTAAGAACCATAATTATCTCACGTTAAGTTTTTGCGGCTGTCAAAGTCAATCTGAGCATATATGCTGCAGCAATAATAAATGCACACACAACTTTTCAAATTTATTGGTTTGGTATGTGTAGAATGTGTAACTATACTTTGTTGCATTTTTTTTTGGGCTGGTGTATTTGGTTTCAGCAAGGTTGATAGAATTTGCCATTAACACCAGCTTTTAGGAGTTGCTAAAATTATGCGTGCAACGTCTATGCGTTAATTCCTACGCATAGATTGTAATACTATCCGCGTACCAGCGTTAATGTTTTTTTGCGCCTGCACAAACGTTTGCGCGAAGAATGTAATTTGGCCACAATGTGTCACTGTCGGTAACTACTGATAAGCTCCTGGAATATGTGAACAGGCTTGCATGCCAAGTCTTGCAGTTACCCCCCCCCCCCAGTTCACCAGCAGTGTTTGGATCAATACGGATCCGGATCCGGAAGGCAGCAGCCAGGGGCGGACTGACCCATTGGGCACTCGGGCACCACCCGCGGGGGGCCCAGATTCCGGGGTTACATGTGGTGTCTTGCGGTCAAGCTTATGAGCGCACCAGCAAAATCTGCGGCGCACCCCCTCGGCTCTGCCGAGCGCTGAGGGGCCGCAACAACTATCTACCATGTGACTTCTCCTCCCGGACAAGTCACACGCCCGCGCCTGTGTGAGTGTGGCCGAACCAGAACACTGGCTCCTGCAGCGCACCTGCTGGAGACTGGAGGGTGAATGACAGTCACCTATGATACACAGGACGGGCCCCAAACATCTTTATAGATTGTGGGAAATATTTAAAAAAATGCTGTTGATCCTGCACCTGCTCATACACACCTGGGTTAACTGTGAGTTATATTGCTGTGGATCCTGCGCCTGCCCTGATGCTGCCACTAATCACTATAACACCACACTTATCACTGCTCTAGACACTCTTGCTCCTCTTCAACTCTGTAAGGCCCCACGCCGCCAACTTCAGCCCTGGCACACCCTCCAGACTCGCTACCTGCAAAGATGCTCCCGCACTGCAGAGCGTGCCTGGAGGAAATCCCACTCTGAAGCTGATTTTGTTCACTTCAAGTTTATTCTCCGGTCATACACCTCTGCCCTCCACTTGGCCAAACAATCCTTCTTCTCATTTCTTATATCTACGCTGTCCTCCAACCCTAAATGGCTCTGGTCCACCTTCAACACCCTCCTCTACCCACCTGCACCTCCCCCCTCAGCTGCCTGCAGCGCTCAAAACCTGGCAGACTACTTCCTCAGTAAAACTCTAACTATCAGAAGCAACATCCCAACACAAGATAGTTATCTGCCACCTCCACTCCCAGAGGTCCCCTCTGCCACCCTCTGCCGCTTCCTCCCAGCCACTGAGGAGGAAGTCAATTCCTTATTGTCCTCCTCACATCTCACCACGTGCCCGCTCGACCCCATTCCCTCACATCTAATTCCTCCCCTCTCCTCCTCCCTCATCCCTGCTCTCACACACATCTTCAACCTATCTCTCTCCACTGGCTCCTTCCCATCCGCCTTCAAACACGCGCTAATTACCCCTTTACCAAAGAAACCATCCCTCGATCCCAACTCTCCATCCAACTACCGTCCTGTATCCCTGCTTCCCTTCACATCAAAGAGCTCTTAGAAAAACTAGTCTTCAACCGCCTCTCCCTCTTGCTGTCCTCCAATTCCCTACTTGACCCCCTGCAATCTGGCTTCTGTCCCCTACACTCAACTGAAACTGCCCTCACCAAAGTCACCAACGACCTCCTAACTGCTAAAAAACACGGCCACTATTCTATTCTCATCCTGCTTGACCTCTCGGCTGCTTTTGACACTGTTGACCACCCCCTCCTTCTACAGACCCTCAACTCTCTGGGTCTTGGTGACACTGCACTCGCTTGGGTTGACTCCTATTTATCCAACAGGTCCTTCTGTGTGTCCTTTGCTGGTAACTCCTCCTCTTCATTGCCTCTATCTGTTGGTGTACCTCAAGGCTCTGTCCTTGGTCCCTCTGCTCTTTTCCATCTACACCTCCTCCCTGGGCAAAATCATCAACAGCTTTGGCTTTAATTACCACCTCTACGCTGATGACACTCAGATCTACCTCTCTACCCCTGATCTCTCTCCCCCTGTCCTTTCCAAAGTCAGTGACTGCTTATCTGGAATCTCCTCCTGGATGGCCTCCCACCACCTAAAGATCAACATGTCAAAGACTGAGCTCCTACTTATTCCTCCCTCCAATGCCTCCCCACCTCCTGACTTCTCTATCACGGTGGAGGGTATCACCATCTCCCCATCAAACCAAGTTTGCTGTCTTGGAGTTACACTTGACTCTGCTCTTTCCTTCATCCCCCACATCAAGTCTCTTTCCTCCTCCTGCCGATACCAACTGCGTAATATTTCCAGAATTCGGCCATTTCTTACCGCTGTCACCACAAAAAAACTCATACACGCCCTGGTAATCTCCCGACTAGACTATTGCAATAATCTCTTATCTGGCCTCCCTCTGTCCCGCCTCTCCCCCCTACAATCCATCCTGAACGCCTCCGCCAGGCTAATTCACCTCCGCCGCTCTGTCTCTGCCGCTCCCCTCTGCGAGTCCCTTCACTGGCTCCCCATCCACTGCAGAATTAAGTTAAAAATCCTTATCCTTACCTACAAAACCCTCACTAACTCAGCTCCCCACTACCTGTCCTCACCAATCACCAAATACACCCCAGCTCGCTCCCTAAGGTCAAACAGTGACCTGCGCCTAGCTTCTCCCCGCATCACCTCTTCCCATGATAGACTGCAGGATTTCTCACGCGCAGCCCCCACTCTCTGGAACGCTCTGCCTCGTACTGTCAGACTTTCCCCTAACTTCTCTTCCTTCAAACGCTCCCTTAAAACGTTCCTATTTAGGGAAGCCTATCACCCAACTCACTGACGCAACCATCAATCACTCTCACCTTGCAGTCCTCTCCTCCTGTTTCCAACCCCAACCCTCCTAGATTGTGAGTTCCTACGGGAATAGGGCCCTCATCTCCTCCTGTACTGTTTGTCAAATGTTGTTCAATGTATTGTATTGTAACCCTGTCTATACTGTGCCTATTGTACAGCGCTGCGGAATATGCTGGCGCTTTATAAATAAAGAATAATAATACACCAGGGATAACTGAGTTTTATTGCTGTGGAGCTCTGTTATTACGCTTATACACACCACACATTCCTGTGAGGTTTACTGCTGTGAAGCTCTGTGATACACTCATACACACCACACATTACTGTGAGTTTTATTGCTGCGGAGCTCTGTGATACGCTCATACACACCGCACATTGCTGTGCATTTTATTGCTGTGGAGCTCTGTGATACGCTCATACACACCGCACATTGCTGTGAATTTTATTGCTGTGGAGCTCTGTGATGTGCAGTGTGTACAGGTGTGTCAGTAATGTACAGTATCTTTTAAACCTGAAAGGTGATCGTCAGTTTCACACGCTTGCCACAGGGACTTTCTGTTCCGCTGCCGTAGCTGCCATGAGTGGGTGACGGCTACTGAAGCAGAGCAGTGGCAGTTTGTAAGTTGGGAGGGGGCACAATGGATTCCCCAATTCGCTGGGGGCCTGAGTGGATTTTATTAACTCGTTAAAATTATTATTTTGAAAACTGTGGGAAGAAATAAACGCAATAATGCAACAATGTGTATGTGGGTTGAGCGTTGCATGGGAAGGGTTTGTATGGGTGTTGCCTACTGTGAGCGTGGCACAAGAGGCCCCACAATCTCCTATTGTCCAAGGGCCCCATTAGTTGTCCGTCCGCCCCTGGCAGCAGCAGCTCTGCTAGATGCCCCAAGAGATGTCTTCACAATCTCAATGGAAGTTAACATGAAGACAAAGCCAGTGGCATCACAAGACGGGGGCCGGGGGTGCGGGCCGCACTGGGTGACACCATCTGGTGGCCCATTGGGCGAGGACACCCGGAATGTGTGCCTGCATGGCTGGCTCTACTATAGTTGTGTGGAACAGGAGATGGGTCACTAGTCTGCAGATAGAGCTGTTAAATGCTTCTATCCCAATGCCAAAAACATTTTCTTTTTATTACTGGACAATTACTTTTTCTTCTCCTCTGGTCCAGCAGGCGTCACTTTGATCTGGCTCCCTGCTGCCTGTAATAGGTGTTTTAGAGTGTCAGGCTGATTTATGGTTAATCACCAGCTGAGCACAGATCAATGAGTAGAGCTTCTCCTCCAATGGACACATGCTATTGCTGGACATCGCCAGGCCCCCACTGCCTGTCAGTGCCAGTGAGACTGGGGCTGGGGGAGCACAGAGCACACTGAATGGCTTCAGAGAAGCCAGACTACAAAAGAGTGAGGAGAGCTGATTATACAATGAAATAAATGCTAAATATATTGTTCTGTGGCATTGAGCAGTTAATATTGCATTGCCCTGAGGGGGGGGGGCATTCTGGAGCCTGTTAGTATTTGGTACAACCATTAATTCAGAGACTTTGTGTGGCCACACATTGTCAATCCGTGGACTTGACAGAGTCCTGCGGTTCTGTGGTGCTGGACTGGTCCGCATTTAGCATTTTAAACTGTTTATTGGCATCTGGATGATCTCTATTTACTCTTATCTGCAGGTCACCCCCTCTCCTCTTAGAATGTAAGCTCTTATGGGTGCTCTTTTCCTATTTCTCTCTGTCAGTGGATGTTTTGTTTGTCTTATCCAACTTCATGTACAGCGCTGCGGAATATGTTGGCGCTTTATAATGGTTACAAAAACACATGGATCCAAGATCCATTGAGACAGATGAGGACCATTACCAACATATGAAATTTAAAAATAGCTTTATTGTACACATTAGGCTGGGGTCAGACTAACGCACTTTTAACGTGCGTTTAGGCGCACTTAATCACGGCCGCAGTAGCAGCAAATGACAGCCAATATACGAAGTACGGCCGCACGAAAGTCCGGCCGCGCAACGCAAGTGGAAAATGAACGCATTTTTTCGAGAAAGCAGAACCGCTAGCACTGACGTACAGAGTGCGCTGCAGCGGCATAGCGGCGTGTGTGCGTGATTAGGAGATGTCAGATGCTGCTAATGTCCAGCCTACATAACGTCCAGACGCAAGAAGTGTTTTATCGACGATCCATAAAAAAATCACACGCGAAAATGCGCGTCGTCTGACCGTTTTCGCGCATTCCATGAAAAAATACGTCAATGCGTTCGGACGCACTTTTTGACTGTCGCTGCGAATAATGCGTTCGTTTGACCCTAGCCTAAAAGTCACAACAGTCTGGACCACGGGGAATTAAATTCCAGAGATGTCCAATGATAATGCTAATTCCACCATTTTATAGCCAAACAAGGGTACCAGATAATGATGTGTGCCTGGCTGAGGGCCACCTCATATATATATGACCGGGGCTCTGTAATTCCAAACAAGTTCCTGCTTGCAAACAGGTGTGCATAATTGCTTCACGTTTAGATATTGTTACAATTTGCAGATGCCGATTGTCAAAAAATAAGACAATAAGGCAGATGCAGTAACATAATCTGGATTAATCTAAACAGATAACGTTGTATCAGTTGATCATGACAATTCATACACAAGATCACAGTCTGAATTCATGAAAACAGGTAACGTTGTATCAGTTAATTATAGCATTTCATACACACAGAGCCTCCAATTCAGGCAGGCTAAAATAGAACTGTTCAATTCGCCCTAGTTAGCTATAAGGTGCCCTTTTTAAATGAATTACCAGTGATTATTATAGAGCAGATATGTGTTATTTGTTAGCCCCATGGCTCATAGGCTCAAATCAAAAAGCATTTCTTCTTGTTTTGGCAGCTGGCATATAGAAACAGGGGGACCAAGGATTAGACAGCACGTCCAACGCGCGTTTCGTTTACGTTTACTCCTCAGGGACTTTATAATGGTTAGAACACGAGGAGGAGGCTGCCTGGCAGATCACAACACGCAGGAGAGGACTGTAGAGACAGCAGGTCGCTGTTGGTGGTAGGTGTATATGGCCCTGACTTAGCCTGACAGACTCCCCTGTAGTACCAGTATACCTGGCCCGTACATTGTCCGACCATGACCCCCAGGCAGCCATCCAGCCGCAGGGGCAGGCAGAGCATCCGCCATTCAAAAAACGCAGCTGCAGTTTCCCGCCTTGTCACCGCCTCCATGATTGTAAGCTGAGTATGCTGCGCAGTTTGGATCAATCTTCTCCTTTCACACCTCAGATAGGGAAAGAAAGTTTCCACCGGATCAGGCACCATGGCGGGGATGTCATGGTGGTGGAGAAACTTTATTTGCCGATCTGAGGTGTGAAAGGAGAAGATTGATCCAAACAAATAGACCTGGTCTGAGGTCTATATCTGTGGGCATTATCTGGTCTGAGGTCTATATCTGTGGGCATTATCTGGTCTGAGGTCTATATCTGTGGGCATGTATCTGGTCTGAGGTCTATATCTGTGGGCATTATCTGGTCTAAGGTCTATAACAACATTAAAAATTTAATGCTCTTTATCAACATTAAAAATGTAATGTAATGCTCTTTACATGTGTTGAATTATCCTTTTAACCAGAGTGTATGTTTATATAATAGGGGGGGGGGATTCTGCCCCGGGCGCCCATAACTCTGGTTATGCCACTGGTTTGGTTCCTTACGCTTTTCAGGGCTGTACTTTGCACTCCCAATACTTAACATGGTGAGCGCAAAGTGTTAATCATCGTTAGTATTACAAAGTCCTAACGCTGATTACTGTCCGGCTCTGGTTAGCGGAAGGTTACCAAGAGCCAGGACTTGGCGTTAACAGATTCCGCTTCTGCAGAATCCGTTAACACCAGCAAAAAAAGTAAAAAAAGCATCACATCCTGTCCCGCGGCGAGGACCGCGGCTCCGACGGCCTCCTCTGTCCGGCAGGAGCAGGGAAAGCCTGGGGGAAAAAGTCCCCCCAGTCTCTCCCTGCATATCACTATGCTGACCGGTAGGGATGAGCTGTTCGGGTTCGGACGGTTCGGGGTTCGACCCGAACTTAGCCTGTTCGGGCGGATCACGAACCCCGAACATTTCCGGGTGTTCGCCGCATGTTCGACCACAATGGACCACAATGCATTTTCCCACTGCCTGAAGCTCCTAATTGGCTACAGCCTTGCACCTGACCACAGGTCTGGTGCAAGACTGGTTGAACACTATGCCAATCACCGCTCAGAGTCCTTATTGGGCAAATTTTGCCCAATCATGGGCTCACAGAGCTAAGTCCCGCAGCACACTATATAAGGTTTCCACGCACCACTTCAGCATGCTTTTGAGAGGAGATTTCATAGGAGATTGTTGTTATGTGTTGTTACTGACAGTCTGCCACGCTACTGAGGGGGTCTGGGGGGGTCTCATTTCGACCAAATATCAGGGAATTTAGGTGATGTGTGTCTTGTCACTGTGCCAGCAAGTTTTTTGGGGTTTACAACTTTATTTAAAACATTTGTGTATTGAGGTGATTTTCTGGGTCTTGTCACACTGGGCCAGCAAGTCTTTTTGGGTCTCATTTATACCAAATATCATTGAATTTAGGTGATGTGTGTCTTATCACTGTGCCAGCAAGTTTTTTTGGGGTTTACAACTTTATTTAAAACATTTGTGAATTGAGGTGATTTTCTGGGTCTTGTCACTGTGCCAGCAAATCTTTTTGGGGCTCACTAATTTCTTTAAAACACTTGGGAATTAAGGTGATCTTCTGTGTCTCGTCACACAGCCAGCAATTTTTTTTGGGGCTCACTAATTTCTTTAAAACACTTGGGAATTAAGGTGATCTGTGTCTCGTCATACAAAAAGTACCACGCTGTATTTTGGGGCTCACTAATTTCTTTACAACATTTGTGAATTAAGGTGATCTGTCTCTTGTCACTGGCTGCCAGCTATCAGTGTGTCTCACTGAGTTATACAGGGTGAGCCAGTCAAACCTGCATTTTTGAAAAGGGCGGGAGAGCCGTGAAAGTGGGCGGAGCGAGTTAGCAAGGTTACCATTGTGTCCCCCACAACTAAGCATTTCAGTCGTCATGGAGCAGTGGTCTAAACAACAACGTTCATTCGCTGTGAAAGCGTTTAACCAAAGTGGTAGTTATGCAGCCGCTCAGCGTCGTTTCCGGAAGAATTTTCAAATTAATCGAAATAAGCCAGTGCCGTCTGTTAATTCAATCAAATTGTGCGTGACAAACTTTGAAGCAATTGGTGAAACGAGAAGCAGAAGAGGTGGCAGTGCAAGATCAGTGCGAACTCCCGCGAATATTGACCGCGTGAGAGTTGCTGTGGAAAGAAGCCCTCGGAGATCGGCGCGTCGACAGAGTGCTGCGCTTGGCATGGCAAACACGAGCGTCCGAAGAATCTTGAGGTTAGATTTACACCATCACCCATACAAAATTCAGGTTGTTCAGGCTATGAATGAAAACGATTTTGCAGCTCGACGGCGTTTTTGTCAAACGTTGTTGGACATGTTTGATGAAAACGAGGACCTTGTTCACAACCTGTGGATGAGCGATGAGGCACATTTCCATCTCTCCGGTTTTGTGAATAAACAAAATTTCCGATATTGGAGTGATGAAAACCCTCAACAACTCCATCAAACACCACTCCATTCAAGCAAGGTAACAGTTTGGTGCGCAATGTCCTCATTGGGAATCATAGGCCCGTATTTTTTTGAAAATGACAGGGAGCAGGCAGTTACTGTGAATGCACAACGCTATTCGGAAATGTTGCATTCGTTCTTCATTCCTCAGCTTCGTCAACATGGAATGAACAATGAAACCTTATTCCAGCAAGACGGTGCCACAAGTCATACAGCCCGTGTGAGCATGAATGTTCTCAACAATGTTTTTCCAAATCGGGTGATATCTCGAAATGGAGCAGTTTCTTGGCCTCCCCGATCGCCCGACCTCACAGTGTGCGATTTTTTCTTGTGGGGGTACCTGAAGAGTAAAGTCTTTGAACAACGACCTCCAACGCTTGGGGAACTCAAGAGGAGAATCCGGTTGGAAATCGAGAGAATTCCTCAGCGTATGCTCCGTGATGCGATGGGCTGTTTCAGAAATCGCCTACAAGAACGTCTCAATCGGGAAGGACACCATCTTACTGGAGTTATTTTTAAACGGTGAATGTTGTTTCTTAAATGCTTTTTAATGTACATTAAGATAGTAACAATAAAATTTTGAAATATCCATCCGTTTATTTTTTACAGTCATTTCAAAAATGCAGGTTTGACTGGCTCACCCTGTACCAGAGTTATTTAAATCTTTATACCAGAGTTGAATCAGAGTTCTGTATATATTAATCTATATATCACTCACCATGTCTGAAAGAACAAAAAGGACAGGCAGACGCTCCCAGCCACAGATAAGAGGGCAAGCAGCCCCTGTGTCGGGAGGCTGTGTCTCTGGTCGTGGTGGACGTGGTGCATCCTCTGCAGGGGCACGTTTGTCCTTTCTAACTGGTGCTGGCCGTCTTAAGCAGCAGCAACATACAGAGGACTTGGTGGATTGGCTAACCAGGCCATCCTCATCCTCCGAGTCCTCTGCCAGCCAGGCTTCTAGTGCTTTACAGTCCACCTCAGCTGCCAAAGCATCTAATGCAGCCTCCATGTCCACAGCTACTCCTGCCGTAGCCTCGATATCACACGCGGAGGAGTCAGCTGAATTGTTTGACTACAATGAGAGTGACATGCTGCTTGAGGATGTGCAGCAAGTACAGTGCTCTGATTCAATCTCTGAGGTTGAGCAAGGGAGTATAATCAACCTAGAGGAAGGGGGTGCCAGTGATGACACACAAATAACTGGCACTCATGTTGCCCTAGCAGCTGCAGCATACTGCCAAGTTGGCTCCAGTGACGAGGAGATAGGGGGTGAAGATGACATTGATGATGATGAGGTCACTGACTCCACCTGGGTGCCAGATTGAACTGAGGAATCAAGTGAGGAGGGGGGGAGGAGGAGGAGGAGGCACAGCAAACACGAGGCACAACATCCTCTGTGACCAACCGTAGCACTAGCCAGTCCAAGGCATCACATGTCAGTGCTGCTCCGGTGCAGAGCGCTGTTGTCTCAAAGAACACATGCAGGAAATCTGCTGTCTGGGAGTTCTTTAAGAACTGTGCAGCAGACCCCAGCGTTGCTATTTGTAATCTATGTCAGAGGAGGCTGAAGCGTGGGATAAACACCGGACACTTGGGTACCACGTGTTTGAGGCGACATATGAACAAGTGCCACACATCCCGTTGGGGCAAAACTTTGCGTAGGTCCTCCTCCTCATCATCTGTCTCTACCCACACTGTATGTCCTGCCATGCAGTTGCCTACAACCTCCACTGACAGGGATGATGCTACAGTAATGGATGTACCAGCAGGTCCTTCCTCACAATGTGACATCATCCCAGTAGCTGAAGATTTACGCAGTCAGATTACGTTGCCACAGCTGCTGCAGCGAAAGAAAAAATATAGTCCCAACCATCCCCAAGCACAGCGTCTAAATGCCAGCTTAGCAGAATTACTCGCATTGCAGCTGCTGCCTTTCCAGCTGGTGGACTCTGCTCCCTTCCCTGAATTTGCTGAATGCGCTGTACCACTGTGGCAGGTTCCAAAACGCCATTACTTTTCACGCAAGGCCATTCCAGCACTATACCAGCACGTGGAAAACAATGTTATCCAGTCATTGGGAAAGGCAGTCAGCAGCAAGGTGCATGTCACTTTAGACACGTGGTCCAGCAAGCATGGACAGGGTCGTTACATTTCCTTCACGGCACACTGGGTAACTCTGATTGCAGCTGGGAAGGATCCAAGATGGGGCTCTGTGCTGGAGCTTGTTCATCCACCACGCCTCCAGAAAGCTGCTTGTATGAGGTCAGTCTGCTCCACCACCACCACCTCTTCCTCCTCCTCCTCCTTCTCTGTCTCTGGCGAAGTGGCAGTTAAACCCACGCCTGACAGGGTCTACGCAATGGCTCAAGCAAGATGCCATACTGTGCTTGAGCTGGTTTGTTTAGGGGACAGGAGCCACACCGGGTCAGAAATTTTGTCAGCTCTGAAGGGGCAGGTGCAGAGATGGTTTACACCACGCCAGCTTGAGCTGGGAATGATCGTCTGCGATAATGGCAGCAACCTTCTCTCCGCCCTACGCAAGGGTAAATTGACGCATGTACCATGCCTAGCACACGTCCTAAATCTGGTGGTACAGCGTTTCCTAACCAAGTACCCAGGGCTGCCAGAACTTCTCATCCAGGCCAGAAAAGTCTGCAGCCACTTCAGACGGTCATTCCCAGCAAGCGTTCGCCTGGCAGAAATTCAAAGAGAATTCCACCTTCCCACAAACCGTCTGATCTGTGACATGCCCACCAGGTGGAACTTGACATTAGCAATGCTGCAGCGTCTGCACAAGCAGCAGAGGGCCTTCAACGAGTACCTGTGTGAGTATGGCACAAGGACAGGTTCAGGTCAACTTGTTTTTTTTCCCCCCGCAGTGGCTGATGATCAAGGATGCATGCACTGTACTGTCATCATTTGAGGAGGCAACGAGGATGGTGAGCAGGGACAGTGCATGCATCAGTGACACAATTCCTTTAGTGTTCCTGCTGGAGCACACTCTGCAGGGAATTATAGATGTGGCTCTAGAGGCAGAGCAGCAGGAGGAAGAGGAGGCCTTCCCTAGCTCTCAAGGCCCCAGTCTTTCCGCAGACAGCATTCTAGCGGGTCCTACTCAGATCAGACAGGAGGAGGAGGAGGACTATTTAAGTAGTGGGGGCATTGAAGGTGGGGATTTTGTGTGCCCAGAAACAGAAGGGCTTGTGCATGGCTGGGAAGAGGAAGTGCACGATACGGTCATCCTCATTGACCAGGAAGACTCGGCAGCTAATGCCACCTCCAACCTACGCTGCATGGGCTCCCTAATGATGCAAAGCCTGCTAAAGGACCCCAGGATTCGTGCTATCAAGGAGAGGGATCATTACTGGTTGGCAACCCTTCTTGATCCACGATACAAGGGGAAATTTGCAGAGCTCATCCTGCCCGCACAGAGGGAGCACAGGATGACAAAACTTGAGGACGCTCTAAAGCGAAACTCGTGTAACACCTTTCCAGGCACTGTTAGATTACCAAGTGCTACTGCTGACACACGTGCTTCTGAGGCTGCAGGTGATCAGAGGAATAGCGGTGAAGGCCAGGGCCGCTTGACTGATGCATTTTTAATTTTTTTTAGTCCTCGACGCCCAGGGACGTCAAATGTAGGCACCCATTGCCAGCGTCTTCACCATATGGTGCAGGACTACCTAGGGGCAAGGGCAGACCTGGATACCTTTCCAGCAGATGATCCACTGGCTTACTGGGTGTTGAGATTGGATCACTGGCCAGAACTTAGCCAATATGCTATGCAGCTACTAGGTTGCCCTTCATATAGCGTGCTTTCCGAAAGGACGTTCAGTGCCGCTGGAGGTTTTGTCACAGACAAAAGAGTGCGTCTGTCCACCGACTCTGTAGACCGGCTGACATTTATAAAAATGAATCAGTCCTGGATCAGCAGCTCCCTGATGCCGAAGTAACGGAATAGATCGGGTATGTCTTCTGCATGCACAAAACCTCCAGCACTGAACTCTTCCACAATACCACAAAATGGTTACGGTGTGAATGCACTTGCTGCCATGAAAGGCACAATATTTGGCTGCACTGATGCCTGTGCCAGATTTATATCATTTTAATTTTTTGAACAGCAGGGTCCAACCCTGCACTCTTCCACAATACCACAGAGGGGTTACTGTATGATGATACTTGATGGCCTGGCACCAAAGGTACAATATCTGGGTGCACTGACGCCCATTACCAGATTCATATCTTTTTAATATAGGACGCAAGGTCCACCCCTGCACTCTTCCACAATACTACAGAGGGGTTACTGTATGATGATACTTGCTGGCCTGCCATTAAAGGCACAATATCTGGGTGCACTGATGCCCATTACCAGATAAAAAAAAGCAAATTTCAATATAGGACCAACCACATGGTCCACCCCTGAACTCTTCCACAATACTACAGAGGGGTTACTGTATGATGATACTTGATGGCCTGCCATTAAAGGCACAATATCTGGGTGCACTGACGCCCATTACCAGATTCAATATCTTTTTAATATAGGACCACATGGTCCACCCCTGCACTCTTCCACAATACTACAGAGGGGTTACTGTATGATGATACTTGATGGCCTGCCATTAAAGGCACAATATCTGGGTGCACTGACGCCCATTACCAGATTCATATCTTTTTAATATAGGACCGCATGGTCTACCCCTGCACTCTTCCACAATACTACAGAGGGGTTACTGGATGATGATACTTGATGGCCTGCCATTAAAGGCACAATATCTGGGTGCACTGACGCCCATTACCAGATTCATATCTTTTTAATATAGGACCGCATGGTCCACCCCTGCACTCTTCCACAATACCACAGAGGGATTACTGTATGATAGTACTTGCATGCCTGGCACTAAAGGCACAATATCTGGGTGCACTGCCATTGACGCCTGTATCAGATTCATATCCTCAGAGGGGTTACGGTGTGACGGCACTGTTGCCGACGCTAAAAGCCCAATTTTAAAGCACCTATTGTTACTTTCATCCAAAGCCTGCATAAGTTTCACAATAATTTAGCCCAAAAAAAACTAAACTTTTTCTGCGCGTCCTAAAATGTCTTTTCATACAGGCTACCGCCCCAAGCAGTTGTTTATGGATAGATTAAAGGAAAAGCATTTACCGTCATATGAAACGTCATTTATTTGTTTTTAAGTGTTTCTATACATCCTAGAAATCCGCCACTTCACGGGCAGGTTATGGGGACCTCCTAGGCACGATATTTGAAGGAATTTTTCGTTTTTATTTTTAACCCTTATTTCATGGAAAACTCACTGTCCCTTTAAAAACTTTTTTTTAAAACTTTTTATCCTTGTTTCCTGTCCCCCAGGGCACTACCCGGACCCCCATACACCTTTTATGGCAAATATGTAGCTTATATGCCCTCTTGGAGGGCACTCTAAAAAACCGAATTTTCAGTCCCATTGACTTGCATGGGAGTTCGGGTTCGGGTTCGGTCCCGAACAAATGGGAAGTTCGGGCTCGAACCGAACTCGGGGGGTGTTCGGCTCATCCCTACTGACCGGCATAGTCATGTGCACAGGTCATGTGACCGCCGGCGTCTGGCTCAATGGAGTCCTATGGACGCCAGCGAGTGGATGCGCGCGGCTGCGCTCAGCGTTGCCGTGAGCATCGCGGGGCCGTAGCGCACGGAAACAATGCAGGCAGCTTTTTAAGCGCCTGCATTGTAATTCCACGCTAAAATGGGGGCGGTAGGGGGAAAACTGCGGGTGTCATTTTTTCTCCTAATGCCCCCGTTTTAGCATGGAGATCGTAATGTGGCCCGATGTGGTTTATCTAGAAAATTTTAGACATTAGGGAAATAGAGTTCTGATAACCAGCCATGTTGGTTGTTCTTTCTGGAGAAAGCATTCAGACTCATTCCTGGAAGTCTGTGGCAGGGGGGTCATTCTTGTTTTTGAATTTCTGGAATGTAAGATAAGGTTTACATCAAGAAAAGTTTAAAATGGGTATTACCGCTGTGGCTAGCTTGTCCTGCTGAAATGTAAGCCAAGATCAGATGTGGGTTAATTTTCATGGAAATAGAAAAGACATTCTATAAGATAAAAAAAATTTGAGCTGATATTACATCAAAAAGTGTATGTAAAAGTAAAATTAATATGTTTAAATATTTGGGAAGGGCTAGCAGGTTTTCTCCTGAGGGGAAAGCAAAATTGTATAGCCCTATTCTTTCTATATAATTAATTATAAGTCTTATAATTATAAATCATGTATACCCAGGCACAGATCCCAGATTAATATATCCAACACAGACCTCAGAATTATATGTACCAGACAACAGACCCCAGAATTATTTGTATCCAGCAGACCCCAGAAATATATATAACAAGCAGACCCCAGAATTATTTGTTCCAGCAGACCCCAGAATTAAATGTTCCAGCACACCCCAGAATTTTATATACCAGCAGACCCCAGATTTTTTTATACCAGCAGACCCCAGAATTATATGTTCCAGCAGACCCCAGAATTTTATGTATCAGCAGATCACAGAATTTTATATACCAGCAGACCCCAGAATTATATGTATCCAGCAGACCCCAGAATTATATAACAAGCAGACCCCAGAATTATATGTACCAGCAGACCCCAAAATGATGTTCCAGCAGACCCCAGAATTATATATTCCAGCAGACCCCAGAATTATATTTTCCAGCAGACCCCAGAATTTTATATACCAGCAGACCCCAGAATTTTTTATACCAGCAGACTCCATAATTATATGTTTCAGCAGACCCCAGAATTTTATGTATCCGCAGACCCCAGAATTTTATACCAGCAGACCCCAGAATGTTTTATACTAGCAGACCCCAGAATTATGTTCCAGCAGACCCCGGAATTTTATATACCAGCAGATCCCAGAATTATATGTTCCAGCAGGCCCCAGAATTTTATGTATCAGCAGACCCCAGAATAATTTATACCAGCAAACCCCCGAATATTTTATACCAGCAGACCCCAAAATGATATGTTCCAGCAGGTCCCAGAATTTTATATAACCAGACAGATCCCAGAATTATATGTTCCAACAGACCCCAGAATTTTATATACCCAGACCCCAGAATTATATATTCCAACAGACCCCAGAATTTTATATACCCAGACCCCAGAATTATATATTCCAACAGACCCCAGAATTTTATATACCCAGACAGACCCCAGAAGTTTATGTTCCAGCAGACCCCAGAATTGAATAGCCAGACAGACCCCAGAATTGAATAGCCAGACAGACCCCAGAATTATATATAACCAGACAGACCCCAGAATTATACTTACCCAGATAGACAGACCTCCTCCCGTGTGTTCCTCCGAGCTCCAGCTTGCTCCTGCACACGGCCACCGGCTTCTTCTGATCTGAAGGCTGTGATGCGATCTCGCAAGATCTCAGCAGTAGGCCACATCACAGCCTTCACAGGGCTGAAGACGGCGGCTGCGCGAGGGAGCAGACGGGCAGCGCTCGGGGAACACGGGCCACTTGAGGGGGCTGCTAGTGGAATGCTGTTAATGCATTCCGCTAGCAGCCCCAGCGATAAACTAAATCGGCCCACAGAAGGAACATGAGTTCCCGCAATGTTCCCACTGCAGGAGAAGTGTGGGAACGCCGTTCCCACGCATTCCTGCAGGACTCGAGCCCTGCTCCATACCATTTCTGATCCCAACGAAGCTTGGTCTGTGCTCTCTGGGGCAGGCCTAACTCTGGCCCAACCAGCACACACCCAGGGTGAATGATTCTCTCCTCCACAGTTCCCCTGTCCTGTGGATCTGTTCTTTTTTTCATTTTTGTTACATTGCTTTTCTTTTTACAGAATATATGTAGGATTTTCAATGTATTTCAACATGATTAATGGGTGGTTTACTCGGACGTGTCTCTGCTTGTCTTATACTGTAAATAGTTTTTTGTTTGTACCTGGACACGGCCCAATTGTGGGATACGTGGGCCTACATACTACTGAAATTAATGTTGTGTCGCTTAGACACTTATCACTCTTATGTGTTACATTGAGCGCACTACAGGGATGTTTTGCAAATGTTCTGTTGTTTCATATCCCTTATTGGTCTGTTACTTTTTAATAGTGATGAATGCTTTTTTTTTTTTTGATAATGCAGAGGCATGGGTTTCCCTGAGGAGTGCTGCAATGGTGGGCACCATGGCTTTGCCCGCTAGCATGGCTCTGAGGGACCCTGGCATCTGTGGCCCCTTCCACGGTCTTCTGCTCCTCTAGAGGAAGCAGCATTGATCTGGGAACATCACACTTTCTATATGGCGCCTACCCCCTCCACAGCTACTTGTTTCCCCTTCTACCATCCCTTTCTCCCCCTTTAGTAAGGTTCCCTTATGGAGTCAGAGGGCATGTTGTTTCCTTTCTGCAATTCTTGTATTTTGCTGATTTTCCTTCTTGTGCCATTTATATTATTTAATGGATATAGCCATTTCGGCAGGTCCTGCGTGACCACATTTTGTTTGCTATATTTGATCTGATTTTGTATGATCTATACTTATAAATAAAGAATTATAAAAATTAAGGATTTAATTTGATTTTAAAAAAATCATATTAACAACAAGCATGTCATAAAAAAAGTCTATACATAAGCTATACTTTGTATTAAAGTGCATAGGACTGTGAATAGAAACAATTGTCAGGCATTTCAGCAAGAACAGGGCAGATAGTGATGTTTTAGATGATCAGAGGAACTTGCTTTCTTCACCTCTCCAATGACTTTTGCCTCACAAGGATACCCAGCCCTGTTGGAATTTTCTGCGGCTGCGTATATCCTGTATTGCAGACGCATCTGTCAATGCCCACATAAAGTTTAGATGCATTTATGCTCTTATTCCCAGAGCTGGATCTTTTGTAAAGTAGACAGTGCTGGGAGAAATCAGCAACAGACATCCACTTCTAGACACGATTACAGGAAACCTTTACACCAAGCAGTCCCCTTGATGTTCTTTGTTATTTTTTCAGTTTCTTTTACTAAAGAAGCCATTTGAAAACTAACATGGAAAATTTACAGGTCTATTCAAAGAAAAGTGAAACTCAGGAGAATTACAGGAGATGTGAAAAATTTAGGTCAAAATAGCCAAACCAGAAAAATTCTCCCATTTATCTCACTTTCCAAATCCGCTATTTGGTCTAGATTGTTCTCTTCTCCTGCCAATTCTCGTGGTTTTCACCTTTCTCTGAATAACCCTGCTGATATTAGTTAAATCTTTCTGATGAACAATAACAAATTCATTTATAGGATACATGTTTTATTGATTAGATTGTAAAAAAAAATGAAAATATTATATAAAATTAATTTCGGATTCACAAGTATTACAAGGAAAATGTCAATTTATCTCAAGGAATGAGTGTCGACAAGTGAAATATTAATTTAAGGTAAATAAAGATAAGCTGCTATTTTGGGCTAGACTTTGCAATTCTCATGTCCGTTCACTGTTCTCAGTTTACTGAAAAAAAAAAGGACTTGTGTGATTTTGACTCTTATGTGATCTTTTTAACCCCAGAAATTCAGCCATAATAAAAAAATATTTCTCAAATTGAAATATGGAAGTGGAAGAAATGACACAGTAACTGTGTTGTCAAGGAAGCTCAAACAAGACAATTCGGTGGTTAAATTAATATTTGGCTGTTCTCAAAATTTGAACCTGTTCCATAAAGTAATGAGAATGTTTCCTTAATGAGACAGGCATGCTATGTACACATAAACAGATATTTGCCCTTTGGAAATTTAGCAAATTATAAGACATTTATGTTGCAAGACTAGCCTGTGCTGTCTGTATACACATAACAGTGTGTTATTTATAAATAATAAGTAATGTCATTTGAAATAGTTTATTGTCAATCGGTTAAACAGTCTAATTTTCCATGGATAGAATTCTTCATCAGCCACTAAATCTGCCCATTGTGCAATAACAGACATATCTTACTGGACCAGAGAAAATAACCAGAAGTCCCCTCACTCCTTCCCCTGAACACACACCCTGTACTTCTGTGAAGACAGTTTAACCATCTGTTACACATAGCTAAAGCTGCAGACTCTCTGGCTTCCTCCAGTGGACTCAGAGCAGCATCAGGCACAAGTAAGTTCTGCATACTTTCCTTTTTTATTATTTAAGAATTGTTATGTATGAATGAGACTTTATGCTGTGGAATGCGTTGGGGAGGGATCCTCCTTTTTGAATTAAATCGATTATTTTACATCTGGATTCAGAATTAAAAACAGTTTGATAGGTTTGTGTTTTAGAAGTAGGTTCTCAATAAACCTCACATTATTCCAAAATATAGAACTCACACACATCTAAAAATTTTAAGGAACAGTAGGTACACATGCTTCTCTCTCTTTCGAAAAGTAGTTTTAATTTTTGACCTATATGTCAAACTCGCTTGTTAATTTTATGTTTGTTTTGTCCTACCCATTATACAGCGATGGGGACCATGTGATATACATTTTTAATCTTAATTTTCCCTTGTAAAACACATCTGGATGTTTTAATGATATTAATAAAAAACAGTAAAGCAAAATGTTTTCATTTTTTTTGGTGAAAATAATAGCTTAGTTAAAGTCTTACAAGTTCCATGCTACCCAATGATTTATTTATTTTTACATCTAATGTTGAAGAGAAATATGATAACACCTTGTATAATATTAAGGTCATTTCTTGGCTTTTACCCAAGTTGAAACTTGCTGTTTGTAAAAATAATTGCTGAATTTAACAATAATTATGTGTGTATCTATACTCTAGTGGGTTTTTTATTACCCGAAGACAAATTAGGGAAATACTGTGACCGTAACATCCTTTTAATGATGTACACAAATAAGTGAATGTAAAATTCGAGGTTTGCAGTGACATCTGTAGAACTGAGCAACAGTTTAACTACCAAGGTCTCATTATT
Source organism: Leptobrachium leishanense (assembly GCA_009667805.1). NCBI lineage: Eukaryota > Metazoa > Chordata > Amphibia > Anura > Megophryidae > Leptobrachium > Leptobrachium leishanense. The sequence goes on from CM019063.1 coordinate 341,258,597, forward strand.
TTTAGACATCTTATTACATCATTAAGCTATATGGAATCTGAAGGGTCACATTTCTACCAAACCTCAAACAAGTGAGACACTTGGGATCTGCATTAATGTAGTTGTGGCTTAAGGCAGTAATTGGGTTTATTCATTATAGTTCTATTCTCTTTCAGGGTTTGACAAATTTTTATCAAAAAATCTATCAAACAATTTAAGAAGAGTAAAGAAATTCCAGGAGTCTCTGGCTGCCAAACTCCTGGATTCGCTAAGCCATGCCACATGGGGCGTATTCACTAAACGGGGAAATGCACAGTTTCAAGTCACAATATGAGAATAGAAAATAATTTTACAGAAATCTCCGATTCACTATTTTGCTGGGGATTTTAATTTTATTTAACAATTCTTTCACTGCCATTTCACAACACTGTACTGAAAAGTTTTTTTTTGCAATTTTCATATTTTGGGCACTATCACCTGGTGTGAGTTAACCCTAGTGTCAGCCTGTTTTCGTGTTAGCGCCTGGTAAATTCAGTCTAGCGCCGAACCAACAGATCGTTTGCCTCTACAAACGGCAAAAAAACACTTAGCGCGCATTATTTAACGATTCGTAATGCGAGCTTACTGTACTTACCGCGTCCTATACTTAACATGGGCGGCGCTACAGAGGATTTTCGCTAGTCTAACCAACAGATCGTTTGGTCCCGGCGCTAATTTTAATCGCAAAATTTTACCTATTGCTCAACCCTGGTGTTAACTGACGGAAAAGGAAAAAAAGTCAAAAGTCCATTTCCAAAATTAACAGGCAATCGAAAGGAATGCAGCGCAGGTGTTCTCTTGGCTCGCTGGATGTAGTTTACGTGTAAAAGATGCATTGTATGGTTAAAACGGTGTGTTTCGAGGAAACGTGAGAAGATGCATTGTATAGGAAAACCTGCCATGTGTGAAGCCCATAGAATTCAATGTAAAAAATATTATCGTTTTTATTCTTTATTTATTCAACCATTTAGGGCTCTATTACATTCTTCACGCAAAAATGCACGGTAAACGCCTGAATATTTGCGAGAAGTGTTAAACGTTAACGCGTGTAAATTAACGCTGGTATTACAATCCTCGCGCATTATTTCATCCATCAAAAAATAACGCACGTAAAAAAGATGTGCAAAAACGCGCGCGCAGTAACTTTGCGCGCAGAAATCCGTGTGCGGACTGTATTTTTTTTTTCTTATTGTGAAAAAGATGCCATTTATTATGTAAGTAATGCAGCAGGATGATTCTATAAAGCAGACTCTTGCTCATTCCTGTTGGTACCCGTGCAGGATGCTCCACGGTCAGGATACTGCTCTGTAACGTGTCTGTATAAATAACCCTCAATGCAACAAAACACGTCAACAACTACTGCATTTGCACTGAAAGTACAGCAACCGAGTTTATCTTATTACAAAAATGGTTCCACGGTTATTTCAAGAGCAGAACATGGCAGAGTCAGGTCAAACTTTGTGATAACGTCTGGATGTAAAATGCTCAATTTCCCAACAGTGTGCCCATTGACCAAGACCTTGGCGCAGCGTCCCGGGAAGAAAGCTGGATCTTCTGCTGACTTGATCCGGTATCCTTTCTCCCCAACGCTCACAGACACCAGCTCCATTACCCAGTCCAGGAGGCCGTGAATCACTTCAAACCCAGGGTTCTTGTTGTAATAGATGGCGCAGAGGTGGCGATGATTCCGCGCACCTACGTCTCTAGAGCCATCCTTCATTACCATGTCAGAGATCTCAAACAGCTTCAGAGGAGGAGGCATTTTCCGATTGGCCGCAATGGTTTTTAACAGACCTGGCAGCAGGGTCGTACAAGGCACCTGGAATTCAGCAGTTTTTGGATTTGCAATATGCACAGCATGACTGATTAGGCCTGAGACCTTCCTGGCCCATACCCCAATAACCCCAATGTGAATAAGACACAGACACATATATAAGTTGGAAAGTGCATGGGCCACAGCTTTATTTATATACATCACAATAACTCGCAGTGCTTAATCACCATTCTGCCCTATTGCCCCAATGCAATAGGCAGTTCCACCATTGTACCAAAACCAAGAGCTCGTCCCCCCGCAAGCGAGGTTCGTCTCCCCATAGCCTCACCCGAAGGCGGCTTATCCGTCCTTTAAGCACTGCTGTCCAGGGAAACCCGCCAATCTTCAGCTGTGACACAGCGGGACTGTAATCCAAAGGGTGGGTGGGCGGGACTGTAATCCAAAGGGTGGGTGGGCGGGCCTCACCTTGATGTACTTCTCACGCTGGCAGGAACAAGAGGAAGAACACTGCCCCCATCACCAGCATATATAGCCCAGGTAAGCAACATTGTTGCAAACACACCACCAATAACACCCTAGATCTCTCCTTGACTGACAGGCCCAGACTATCAGTCAAGCCCCCCCCCCTCCTGAGAGGCACAAGGGATTCTACAACTTTCCAGATCCTTTCTTAACTGACAGGCCCCGGCCATCAGTCATGTCCCCCTTCCTGAAAGGTCCATGGGGTTCTTTTGTGGATGTTACAGGAACTCCAAGTTTGTCAGCAATGTCATCGATCGAGCACCGAGCAAATGTGAAAGCTTCTGTGAAACCCGCCGCAGCCACGTCCTGCCGCAGTAATTCTGACAGTTTATTTAAAGGCAACTGATTTGCTATGGTGTATGTTTTCGGAATGACCATCGCAATGTTATTGAAACCGTAAGCGACGGCTGTGTCCTCCACAATGTCACAGGCGTGAATGATATCTGTTCGCGTCGGTGTTTTTTTCACGCGATTCAGCCAATCAGAATTAAGAACCACAATTTTCTCATGTTAGGTTTTTGCGCCTGTCAAAGTCAATCTGCGTATATATGCTACAGCAATAAAAAAAAAACACACAACCTCTCCATTTCATTGTTTGGGTATGCGTAGAATGTGTAACTACACGTATTTTTTTTCGGGCTGATGTATTTGGGTTCAGCCAGGACGTTCAGATTTGCTATTAACACCAACTTTTCAAAGACGTTATAATTATGCGCGCAAACGTTGTCCGTTAAATTTTGCGCATAGATTGTAATACCATCCGCGTACCAGCGCACAAATGCATTTGCACTCAGAATGTTAAGTATAAGACGCGCGCAGTACATTACACTCGCGCAGGGTTCGCGCAGGTCCACCCGCATTAGATGTTAACGCACATTTTTTGCACAGACGTTGTAATACGACGTTCAGCGCAAAGGGTTTTGCCCCTCGCGTTAATGCGTTTTTGCGCAAGCGTTAAAATTTGCGTTAAGAATATAATAGAGCCCTTAGTTTTTTAATCCACAGCAAAAAGACTTTTTATTTATTGAATTTTTAGAATTTATTATGTATTTTTCTGAATTTTTCAGGCAAATTTGGGGTTCTGATTTTCTTTACAAAAAAAACGTGGCTTTTTTGCACTGGAACGCCTTTTATTTTTAACCGTACAATGCACTAGTGCTGGTTCTCAGCCCGGGTCTTTGCGTTTCCCTAGCATGCACTAATGAATCTTGGACACGGACTACCGTGGATGAGGTGATTGTTGGTGGGTTGTCAGGCTCTACCTTTTATCGACTCGTGCTAGATTTTTCAAGTAGCAGGAGACGCTAAGGGCAGTATTACAAAGCTGGTGCTAACTTAACCAGAGCTGTTGTAAACTTACCAGAGCCATTATAACCTACTAGGTGGAAAGCCTGCCCAGAGGGCAGCCTATTGTTAAGCGAAGCAGCTGCGCGCGGCTGCGCGCGCATCCTGTAGAGCCGGATGCGCTCAGAGCAGACGGCGATAGGCAGTGGAGTAGCGTGGGTTGTCAGTGCCCGGGGCCAGCCAAGAATTGTGTGCCCCCACCCCAACCTGTGGACACGTTATCGATATTGCCACAGCCAGCTCACACATGGATACTGCCCCAGCTCACACATGGATTTTGCCCCAGCTCACACATGGATATGCCCCAGCTCACACATATGCCCCAGCTCATGGATATGCCCCAGCTCATGGATATGCCCCAGCTCACACATGGATATTGCTTCAGCTCACACATGGATATGCCCCAGCTCACACATGGATATGCCCCAGCTCACACATGGATATGCCCCAGCTCACACATATGCCCCAGCTCATGGATATGCCCCAGCTCATGGATATGCCCCAGCTCACACATGGATATTGCCCCAGCTCACACATGGATATGCCCCAGCTCACACATGGATATGCCCCAGCTCACACATATGCCCCAGCTCATGGATATGCCCCAGCTCATGGATATGCCCCAGCTCACACATGGATATTGCCCCAGCTCACACATGGATATTGCCCCAGCCCACACATGGATATGCCCCAGCTCACACATGGATATGCCCCAGCGCACACATGGATTTTCCCCAGCTCACAAATGGATATACTGCCCCAGCAGCTCATGAATATACTGCCCCAGCACATGGAAATACTGCCCCAGCTCATGGATATTGCCCCAACTCATGGATATACTGCCCCAGCTCATGGATATACTGCCCCAGCTCATGGATATATGCCCCAGCTCATGGATATACTGCCCCAGCTCATGGATACTGCCCCAGCTCATGGATATATGCCCCAGCTCATGGATATACTGCCCCAGCTCATGGATACTGCCCCAGCACGTGGATACTGCCCCAGCACGTGGATATACTGCCCCAGCTCATGGATATTGCCCCAGCTCGTGGAGATACTGCCCCAGCTCGTGGATATACTGTCCCAGCTCATGGATACTGCCCCAGCTCGTGGAGATACTGCCCCAGCTCGTGGATATACTGCCCCAGCTCGTGGAGATACTGCCCCAGCTCGTGGATATACTGCCCCCAAAACTCAGACAGCTCAGACCCCAGACCAGACATGGGGCGGCTGTTCGAATGCTCTATCGGCATTCGGACAGCCTCCAGCCGCCCCTGGAGCTCTGGCATACTTACCTGCCTGAACGGCGAAGGGAAAGTTTCCCCGCTTCCGCTCGTTGAAGGACCCAAGCCGCGGTCACGTGGGACTCCCACGTGACCGCGGCTTGGGTCCTTCAAAGAGCGGAAGCGAGGAAACTTTCCTTTCGCCGCTCAGGGGTTGGATGCGCCCGGCAGCCGGGTAGAGGTTGCGAGCGCATCCGGCTCTACACGATGCGCGCGCAGCCTCTACCCGGCTGCTGCGTGTGCATCTTGTAACCGCCACGGCGAGCGCACAGCCGGCTCGTGCCGCGGCGGTTGCATGTGCGCGCAACCAACCGCCGCTGGTTGCAAGCGCATGCGCAGAGGAGGCTTGGCGACGGACACGCCAAGCCTTACTCTTTTATAGTATAGGATGGAGTTGTTAAGTTAACAACAGCTGTGGTTAACTTAGCACCAACTTTGTAATACTGCCCTAACAGTCCAGAGGACTCCATGGAGACCAGTGAGACCTTGAGTGAATTTGCTTACTTGATCATATGGCCTGAGGAGGCAGCAGATTGCAGAATCATCTGTGCTGCATTTTTTCCCCCACTTTACACCAGGCACTTTTTCAATACCAACTCAAGCCAAAATTAACCACCTAATAGGGAATAGCTCATTATTCTTTGTCCAGCCCATTTTTAACAACTCCTATACAAGATATAGGAAGCGATAGTTTACAGTAACAAGCTGACAAGAAGTCCTCTCGTTAGCTTAATTGCTTGGTTGAAATAGGGTCCAATATGTTTTAAAAGGACATTCTACGAACCCTGACTATTTTGCCAGGCTGTGTGGTGTGCCCTCCCTCCAGCCCTGTTTGGCTGATATCACTGTGTGAAGTGGAGAAGTTCCCTCCATCCATCCAGTTGGCACTTGGAAGATGTGTTTTTGAACATCCTGCCTGACAGGGACCAAGTCGAGGAACAATGATGTCAGCACACTTTGCAGCAGTAAGCTTTCTAAGAGATTGCAGCCCGAGGACTGGTGCTACATGTGCATGCGCAGACCCACTTCGATCTTTGAAGGCACTGCATTACTTTAATATTTCCACGGTTATAGTAAAAACATGCATGTCTGGGATTTCATTTAAGATGCACATTTACAGGATTTACAGTAAAAAGCCAGTTTCTGGGACTTAGATAAAAATGCTCATGTTCAGGATTTCATTTTTACACGCGCAAGTCTGGGATTTACAATAAGCCAGTAAAACATGGAAAGCGCACCTTTGCACAAGTATTTGCACTCTGTGTTATGGGCTATTTTGCCGGCCTGATATTTTTATTTAACTGGGCCATTTTATAGAATTTGGCTTGAGACAAATTTTTTCAACTGAATCAGCCAATATTTGAAAAGGATATCTTCTTTTATCGTCTTTATTATTTTAGCTTTCCAACTAATATTAAGGGCCCTATCACCTGGTGTGACATAAAAAGCCAACGCTAAATGGAAAATCTAGTGCGAGTCGCTGAAAGTAGTGCCTGTCTCACCCACCAACAGATCGCCTTGTTTGCGGTTGTCAGTGTACAAGATTCATTAGTGTGTTCTAGGGAAACACTAAGGCCCCATTCACACCTGGGCGTTTTACAGCCCTTTCCTGTGCGCTGTAAAACGCCTAAACACGGAAATCCCATGATTTCCTATGGGGCCCGTTCACACCTGGGCGTTTTACAGCACCAACGCCCAAAGAAGTACAGGAGCTTCTTTGGGGCGTATTGCAGGGCGTTCACGGCCATAGACTGCAGCGTGAACGTTTTTTAAGTCTGCGCGATATGCGCGTCAAAAAACACAGGTGTGAACCCAGCCTAAGACCCAGGCTGAGACCCAGCACTAATGTGTTTGTGTACAAGATAGAACAGTGTTTTTCCAGTGCAGAGTGCCGGGCCATACCTATCCCCTGCCCTCACAAGCTTGTATAAGTATGAACACATCCAGTGAATAGCCCTCACACCCCTGCATTATTAAAATCCTCCAAGGTGACCGTATTACCCATGTTTATTTTTACACATATATTAATTAAGGCTGATGGGCATTGCATGATGAATGCCACCCAACAGCATGTAGAATCATTACAATGCATTTAATAGATCCGAAAGGAAGGCCAGGTGAGCCACAATTATTTCCCTGCTATACCATATCTAAATACATGTTTCAGGGCAAGACTTACCCATGTGACCCTTTAAACATGGTCCACACGGTCACCCGAATAATCAATCGCTTACATGCTATGAATAACCCCCAGTATAAAATGTTTAGAATTAGCCAATATATTAGAAATAGGATATATGTGGATAAAGGATACATATATATCATAATAGAGCCTACTGCAACAGCAATGGCATTGCTGACCAGATCCATTGCTATGGTGTATGGGGCATTCCTTTCAATCGCCTGTTAATTGCCTGTTAATTTTGGGAAAGGACCTTTCTTTTTTCCCTTTTTTTCAGTTAACAACAGGGTTGAGCAGTAGGTAAATTTTTTCGATTAGCGTACGTGTAGAAATTAGCGCCGGGAACAAACGATCTTTTGGTTACAATAGCGCAAGTGCTCTCTAGCTCTCCCTATGTTAAATATAGGACGCGGTAAGTACAGTAAGCTCACACTGCGAATCACAAATTACTGCAAGCTAAGTGATTTTTGCTGTTTGTAGCAAGAGGCAAATGATCTGTTGGTCAGGCGCTAGACTTAATTTACCTGGCGTTAATGTGAAAACATGCTGATGCTAGGGTTAGCTCACACCCAGGGCCACCATCAGGGCATTGCAGCCCATGCCATGTCAGGGACCCGGGCCTGCCGAGGCCTGCTGTTGGCGGCGCCTTTGCTTTTTATCAGCTCTGGTATTGGACTCTAGGAGTATGTATCCGGAGCTGCAAACAATGCTGTGAAACGCGAATCCACAGCAATTCGCATTTCACAGCTTCCTGACTGGCTGGGCGGCCCAAGCACTACAGCAGCGTGCATGTCCCAGCCAAGCCCAAAGGCCCAGCCAAGTCCAAAGGCCCAGCAAATCCCAGGGCCCAGCCAAGCCCATAGGCCCAGATCAGCCCCTGGTTCCAGGCCAGCCTCGCCCAAAGACCATCATACACACAGCTCATTTCTGTGAGTTTTATTGCTGTGAAGCTCTGTGATATGCTTATACACAGCGCACATTACTGTGAGTTTTATTGCTGTGGCGCTCTTTGATATGCTCATACACAGCACACATTTCTGTGAGTTTTATTGCTGCGGCGCTCTGTGATATGCTCATACACAGCACGTTACTGTGAGTTTTATTCCTGTGAAGCTCTGTGATACATTCATACACACTGCATATTACTGTAAGCTATTAAGGGTTGAGGGTGAGTACGGTGGGCCCCATCGTGAGGTTCAGTAATGGGCCCCATAATTTCTGATGGCTGCCCTACTCACACCAGGTGATAGTGCACTAGGTCTTTTTCTGCTTCTTTTGCTTAATCATTGTCACACACAAAGCAACCATAGATTTCAAGTTATGCAAATTTCATAAAAACTAAATTCTACTGAAATATACAGGGTTATTCACAGAAAGGTGAAACTCTGGAGAACGTTTGGAGAAGTGAAAATTCTGGGTCAATATAACCAAACCAGAAAATTCTCCCATTTATCTCACTTTCCAAATCGGCTATTTTGAGCTAGAATTTTCACTTCTCCAACAGTTCTCCAGAGTTTCTCTATTCTCTGAATAACCCTGGTAGACTCAGTCTCAAAGTGTGAACATTAGTAATAAACATATTTGCCATCTGTGTCCAATAATAGCAGGTGAATTATTAGAGAATCTGAGAGATATCACATGTTGGAGCAGCGCCAATATCTACTGATGCCCTACGATTCCACTTTCCACACTTCTCAACTAGTCCGACAACTGAAAAGGACTAGCAGTCCAACATTGTGATTTATTTAAGTTCTTTTATTATTTCTGTATCAGAGCTTGAGCTATGTTGCTCGAGATTTTGCAATTCTACTTTCAAGATGTTGCCGAAGAAAGGGCAAGAAAGGTGCCATTCCCCTCTCAGGTTCATGTTCCAGTCCAGAATTTACCTCTGCCTGGTCTGGTGTCCAGGCACTCAGGGATTCATTCCAGGTTTCTCCTCACCTCTCCAGCCTCAGGTGTGGGCTGGGCCTGGACTGCTTTATAATGAGATCCAACCCTAAGATCTGAGCTTCTGCATCGCTCTAGGAAGACTCATTGTATTCCTGACCTGTATGCTATGCACATCACTTGTTTGCTACCCTTCATTGCTGCATTCCATCGTGACCCTTCATTCCTGGATTCCTACAGTAACCTCCATTACCCTCTGTCTGTCCATATTCCTGGACTTTCATTGATAGACCACCCATGCATGACCTCTGCTCTGGACTTCGACCATCCCTCTGCCAGCTGCCTGCCACCGACCTATGCCTGACCTAACTACTCTCCTGTATTTGCCCCTGATACCACGCCTGATATTGTGTTTACTTCTGCCCTCTGCATCTCCTGGTCCTCAGCCTTCTCCTTATTCTGTTTATCCAGTAAGTGTGTTCTTTAGTTTATCTGTGCCTCTATTTGTGTTTAGTCAAACCCTTATTGTGTTATTCAGTGTTCAGTCCAGTGCCTGTCCTGTCAGCCCTCTTGTGCTATTCAGTGTCCTGTCCTGTTCACCCCTTCCTGTCCTGTATATCATGTCTCATCTAGCCAGCTCCTATACCTCTTATTATTTATCCAGTGTCCCCTTTCTGGTTTATTCCTGTGTTTCTTTATTTAATAAACCTTTTCTGTTTAAACCTCACTTACCTGCCTCACTCCTCTTTTGTAACCACACACTGGGCTCGAATCCGCAACGTCGTATATTGAGACCTGACAGGCATTTCCATTATATCATCTGCAATCCAGATGTCTGTTTCACTCAGTGGCGGAGCGTGGGTTGTCAGCGCCCGGGGCCAGCAAAGAATTGTGCGCCCCCCCCCCAACCTGTGGACGTTATCGATATTGCCCCAGCTCACACATGGATTTGCCCCCAGCTCACACATGGATTTGCCCCCCAGCTCACACATGGATTTGCCCCCCAGCTCACACATGGATTTGCCCCCAGCTCATGGATTTGCCCCAGCTCTCACATGGATTTGCCCCCAGCTCATGGATTTGCCCCCAGCTCATGGATTTGCCCCCCAGCTCATGGATTTGCCCCCCAGCTCATGTATTTGCCCCCAGCTCATGGATTTGCCCCCCAGCTCATGGATTTGCCCCCAGCTCATGGATTTGCCCAAGCTCATGGATTTGCCCCCCAGCTCACTCATGGATTTGCCCCCCAGCTCACTCATGGATTTGCCCCAGCTCACGGGGATTTGCCCCCAGCTCATAGATTTGCCTCAGCTCTCACATGGATTTGCCTCAGCTCTCACATGGATTTGCCCCCCAGCTCACTCATGGATTTGCCCCCATCTCATGGATTTGCCCCCCAGCTCACTCATGGATTTGCCCCAGCTCACGGGGATTTGCCCCCAGCTCATAGATTTGCCTCAGCTCTCACATGGATTTGCCTCAGCTCTCACATGGATTTGCCCCCCAGCTCACTCATGGATTTGCCCCCATCTCATGGATTTGCCCCCCAGCTCACTCATGGATTTGCCCCCCAGCTCATGGATTTGCCCCCATCTCATGGATTTGTCCCCAGCCCTTACCTGGATATTGCCCCAGGCCCCAGCTCCGGCGGGGGTTGAGGGGACCGGGACGCAGATGCCGGGCAGCGCGGGAGCGCCTGCCCGGTCTTTAACAGTCCGTCCTGTTAGGCAGTGGCGTAGCGTGGGTTGTCAGCGCCCGGGGCCAGCAAAGAATTGTGCGCCCCCCCCCAACCTGTGGACGTTATCGATATTGCCCCAGCTCACACATGGATTTGCCCCCAGCTCACACATGGATTTGCCCCCCAGCTCACACATGGATTTGCCCCCCAGCTCACACATGGATTGCCCCCAGCTCATGGATTTGCCCCAGCTCTCACATGGATTTGCCCCCAGCTCATGGATTTGCCCCAAGCTCATGGATTTGCCCCCAGCTCATGGATTTGCCCCCCAGCTCATGGATTTGCCCCCAGCTCATGGATTTGCCCCCCAGCTCATGGATTTGCCCCCAGCTCATGGATTTGCCCAAGCTCATGGATTTGCCCCCCAGCTCACTCATGGATTTGCCCCCCAGCTCACTCATGGATTTGCCCCAGCTCACGGGGATTTGCCCCCAGCTCATAGATTTGCCTCAGCTCTCACATGGATTTGCCTCAGCTCTCACATGGATTTGCCCCCCAGCTCACTCATGGATTTGCCCCCATCTCATGGATTTGCCCCCAGCTCACTCATGGATTTGCCCCAGCTCACGGGGATTTGCCCCCAGCTCATAGATTTGCCTCAGCTCTCACATGGATTTGCCTCAGCTCTCACATGGATTTGCCCCCCAGCTCACTCATGGATTGCCCCCATCTCATGGATTTGCCCCCCAGCTCACTCATGGATTTGCCCCCCAGCTCATGGATTTGCCCCCATCTCATGGATTTGTCCCCAGCCCTTACCTGGATATTGCCCCAGGCCCCAGCTCCGGGCGGGTTGAGGGGACCGGGACGCAGATGCCGGGCAGCGCGGGAGCGCCTGCCCGGTCTTTAACAGTCCGTCCTGTTAGGCAGTGGCGTAGCGTGGGTTGTCAGCGCCCGGGGCCAGCAAAGAATTGTGCGCCCCCCCCCAACCTGTGGACGTTATCGATATTGCCCCAGCTCACACATGGATTTGCCCCCAGCTCACACATGGATTTGCCCCCCAGCTCACACATGGATTTGCCCCCCAGCTCACACATGGATTTGCCCCCAGCTCATGGATTTGCCCCAGCTCTCACATGGATTTGCCCCCAGCTCATGGATTTGCCCCAAGCTCATGGATTTGCCCCCCAGCTCATGGATTTGCCCCCCAGCTCATGGATTTGCCCCCAGCTCATGGATTTGCCCCCCAGCTCATGGATTTGCCCCCAGCTCATGGATTTGCCCAAGCTCATGGATTTGCCCCCCAGCTCACTCATGGATTTGCCCCCCAGCTCACTCATGGATTTGCCCCAGCTCACGGGGATTTGCCCCCAGCTCATAGATTTGCCTCAGCTCTCACATGGATTTGCCTCAGCTCTCACATGGATTTGCCCCCCAGCTCACTCATGGATTTGCCCCCATCTCATGGATTTGCCCCCCAGCTCACTCATGGATTTGCCCCAGCTCACGGGGATTTGCCCCCAGCTCATAGATTTGCCTCAGCTCTCACATGGATTTGCCTCAGCTCTCACATGGATTTGCCCCCCAGCTCACTCATGGATTTGCCCCCATCTCATGGATTTGCCCCCCAGCTCACTCATGGATTTGCCCCCCAGCTCATGGATTTGCCCCCATCTCATGGATTTGTGCCAGCCCTTACCTGGATATTGCCCCAGGCCCCAGCTCCGGCGGGGGTTGAGGGGACCGGGACGCAGATGCCGGGCAGCGCGGGAGCGCCTGCCCGTCTTTAACAGTCCGTCCTGTTAGGTGATGCCGCGCAGCCGGTCACGTGGTCCGGCCAATCAGGTGGTACAGAGACTCCGTACCACCTGATTAGCCGGACCACGTGACCGGCTGCGCACGCCGCGCAGCCGCATCACCTAACAGGACGGACTGTTAAAGACCGGGCAGGCGCTCCCGCGCTGCCCGGCATCTGCGTCCCCTCAACCCCCGGGCCTAACATCTGCGTCCCCTCAACCCCCGGGCCAGTTTTAGGGCGCAAATGCGCCCCTAACAAAACTGCGCCCGGGGCCACGGCCCCCCCAGCCCCCCCACGCTACGCCACTGGTTTCACTTAGTTGATGTATGTTGCTTTGAAGGTGTTTTAACTGAGCAATCTATTCTGGGTCCTCAAATTTATTTATTTAGTATTATACCAGGAAGGATACATTAAGATTTCTCTCGTTTTCAAGTATGTCCTGGGTAAATCCACAGATGTATAATTTGAGAGCACCCATGGTACTAAGTACAATAGAGACAACAATTTAATGTTTCATTACAATTACTTACAGAGAGAGAGAGAAACTGTAGAATTAGGCTAGGGTCAAACGAACGCATTATTCGCAGTGATCGTCAAAAAGTGCGTCTGAACGCATTGACGTATTTTTTTCACGGAATGCGCGAAAACGGTCAGATGATGCGCATTTTCGTGCGTGATTTTTTTTACGGATCGTCAATAAAACACTTCTTGCGTCTGGACGTTATGTAGGCTGGACATTAGCCGCGTCTGACATCTCCTAATCACGCACACAGGCTGCTATGCCGCCGCAGCGCACTCTGTACGTCCGTACTAGCGGTTCTGCGTTCTCGAAAAAATGCGTTCATTTTCCACTTGCGTTGCGCGGCCGGACTTTCGTGTGGCCGGACTTCGTATATTGGCCGTCATTTGCTGCTACTGCGGCCGTGATTAAGTGCGCCTAAACGCACGTTAAAAATGCGTTAGTCTGACCCCAGCCTTAACCTGGAGCTTTTTTAAGATGAGATTTCATCTCCTTTTGGTTTAACTGGACAGCACATAATATCTTTCCTCCAAACTGTCATGCTATGACCTTTTTATCAGTATGTCCTTTCAGGCACGTTTTATTTATTTATTTATTTGTAAAGGATTTTACCAGGAAGGATACATTGAGATTTCTCTCGTTTTCAAGTATGTCCTGGGTTAAAGAACATTGAAATCTTACAGTCGTTACAGAAATACAAAGTAATAAATGCAAGTTTTCCAAAGATCTGTTTAAATCATGCATGGAAAAATGGCAACAACATTTTTGTTTTTTTGCCATATGTATAGCTTAACCCAGAACATACTTGAAAACGAGAGAAATCTCAATGTATCCTGCCTGGTAAAATCCTTTTATAAATAAATAAATAAAAGGACTCTTTGATTCATCCCCTCCTAAGCACTGTTGAGTTCCTAGCTTTTGATTACAATTACAAATACATATATGTAAAATAGTGATTTGGTATAGTCCTGTAAAAAGCTGCCTGATCCACAAATCAGTTACATTATTTCAACACTTTCTGCAAATAACATTGCCCAACCCAACAGCTTCCCTGTGCACATATCACTTCATTTTGTTGCAAGCTATTGTGGTCACACTGTGCTTTCCTGGATGCTGAAAAGGTCAAAGTAAAAGTATACTATAATAGGCTCCTATTCTAATCTAGCTAACGAGTCAGTCATTTGTTAAAATGAACACCTGGAGAGTCTTCTTTTAATTTTTTTTTAAGATTATTATTATTATTATTCTTTATTTATAAAGCGCCAGCATATTCCGCAGCGCTGTACAATAAGCACAGTATAGACAGGGTTACAATACATTGAACAACATTTGACAAACAGTACAGGAGGAGATGAGGGCCCTATTCCCGTAGGAACTCACAATCTAGGAGGGTTGGGGTTGGAAACAGGAGGAGAGGACTGTAAGGTGAGAGTGATTGATGGTTGCGTCAGTGAGTTGGGTGGTAGGCTTCCCTAAATAGGAACGTGATGCAAGATCACTTTATACCATGCTTTATACCATGCTTTGGCAGTAGGTGGACTGTATTCCGATCCAGCCATAAAACTTTAAGGCTGGGTTCACACCACAGCGTAGCGCTGCGTCGCGCAATACGCAGAACGCGCGTACGAAAAAACGCGCGAACGTGCGTTGCAGCGCGTTCGCGGCTATGATATGGCCGCGAACGCGCGGCTATATGCGGAAAAGAAGCTCCCGGACTTCTTTTTGCGTCGGCCGTTTATCAGCGCGTTCATGCGCGCTGAGAAACGGCCAGGTGTGACATGCCCACATAGGGAATCATGGGATGTCACTGTTTGAGCGTTTTACAGCGCGCAGGAGCGCGCTGTAAAACGCTTAGGTGTGAACCCAGCCTAAAAGACTGCTAGTTTCAACAGTTCCGCTCTTTATTGGCTGGAGTTGTTATTCTGACTGAGACACAAACTTGAGAAAACAATTCATACATAAATATGTTTAATGGACTAATAGATATCCTCACACACACACCCTGTGTTAGTGATAGGGTTGAAAATTGTCAAATACTCATCTTTTATGACAAAGGTTACTATCCCAATCTTGTAATATAATCCTATGTTGAAAAAACAGAGAGAGAGAGAACTAATTGCGCAATATCATCAATATCAATATGACCAATGATGTACAATCTACAGCATTTTCACTCACAACTCCAGAGCCTATTCGGCTCGTATTCTGCACCTGCAAGCCTCTATGGGGGGGGGCCTCTACCATCATTCGGTGAGCTTATGCCTCAGATAGAGTTGGTCAATCAGGATATAACAAAAGAAAAACAATATATGTCACAATATCGTTTTAAAATCAGGAAGAAAAAGAGATATGAAAGGAACGTGTCCTTGAGCCTCCTATGACGGTGGTCTGAGGCGCATATACGGAGCCTCGCAGGGCCAACCCAACAACTCTCAAGGAAAAAGTAATGAATAAAACACAAGAAGGAACCAAAATGATGGGGGGGGGGGCAGAAACCATAGGGCATCACTGTCAAAATCCGAAGGGTGCAACTGGGAAGGTATTCAAAAAAAGGAAAAAGAAAGTGTCCTCGAAAAGAATACTCCAGTAAATAAAGAGAAGTGCCCATATCGTCCATCGAGACTCAAACTGTCATCAATGGGGTGGGGGGAGAAACATAACATGGAGGGCAGGGTCGCAACAAGAAACGAACAGGCCCATGGTCAAGAAGTGGAATCAGTAGGACAACTCGGAGCAGTACAGGTTTAGCGAAATGCATGGCGGGTCATCCTGCCGAACAGGGACAGAGAGCGGGGAGAACGTGGGCAACGGCTCTCAAACCGGAGAAGTAGCAGCCCGATCCGGGGATAGTCCTGCTCCCAGAAGCACAGACCAGGCCTTGGCCAGGTCAGTGATGGTATAGGGTACATTTTCGTGAGTCACCACAAGAGAACCGGCCAAGCCCCAGTGGTACCAGACCCACTTAAAATGTAGGAGAGCTGTCAACGACTCCAGGGCCTCTACCAAACAGGTTAGAAGGTTGACCTGGGAACGGAGGTCATTTACTTGATTCAAGAAGACAATCTACTCCTCCGCTAGGTCAGAAGTCCACGCTTGAGCCGCCACCACCTGGGAACTCACAGTTTCCACTTCAGACTGCACCCCTGAATTCTCTGACATCCACAAGGATTTGATCTCTGTGATAACGCTGCTGTAGTGTCATCCAGGGCAGCTGTAAGAGTAGTGTCGGGGTGGAAAGGGGGTGTCCCCGTACCCTTAGGGAGTCCTGTTATCCCATGGGCCTCCGAAATCTGTCGCTGCAGCATGGGCTCCTGGCAAAGAGGGTGACCAGGGGATAGTGACAGGCTACCTCCATCCGAGAGAGCGGCGAGTCCTCCCCAAAACAGTCCACCGAGGGGTCGGGGGCAAAAGCCGAAATCCTGAGAGATGACGCCGCCAGGGCCTTCCGCTTCTTTTGGGCCCTCTTTCGCACTGCTGAGCCCACTGTCACCTGGTCTTTCCCCTGGGATGCCGAGGCCAGCCAGCCCATCTCAGACCCATTCATAAGGGGCCAGGAGCCATCCCCGTCATCTAACGAGCCATAGCCCTGGTGGAGGAAGAAGGGGAGGGTCGCATCGATGGTGGAGTGGCTGCCGCTCAGGGAGTCTCTGATATCCCGTTGGCGGGCACCTTCTGACCTGGGCTGCAGTTTCTGTGTCTTTTTACTCATTGTGAGGGTCGAGGTCGGTAAGCAGCCGCAGGGCCGAAGTAGCAGGAAACTCCTCAGGCTCCACCCAGACAGTCGCTTTGGCTAGGCCGCACTAGGCCCAAATCCCGCCGATGCAGTGCCTGTAAACACCCAGGAATCTGCAGCGTCTGGGGGCCTGAGAGCACTCTCGGGAGAGAACCACTTTTGCTTGTTCCTCATTCTCTCTGCATCCACTCCTTGACGTTATATTCCTACGTCCTTTAGGCTGGGGTCAGACAAACGCAGTGCGAACGTGCGTTTAGCTGCACTTCATTACGGCCATGGTATCGGCAAATGACATCCAACGCAGGCCCACACACGAAGTATGGCCGCACGAAAGTTTGGCAGCGCAACGCAAGCGGCAAACGAACGCATTTTTGCAAGAACGTCGAACCGCTAGTACTGACGTACAGAGTGCGCTGCATCAGCATAGCGGCGTGTGTGCGTGATTTGGAGACGTCAGATGCTGCTCATGTCCGGCCCGCGCATCGTATGACCGCTATCGCGTATTCCGTGAAAATGTACGTCCATGCGTCCGGACGCACTTTTTTACGGACGATGCGAAAAATGCGTTCGTCTCACCCTAGCCTAAGATCTTAACATTTTTGCGCATGTGCATCGCAACCCCAGAACTTTCCTGCATTCCATCCTGGAACGCTCCTCAATTTCACTTTCGACTCTCTTCATCCGGGCTAGAAAAAAAAGTCATACCAAAAGCCACTATATTAAGACATATATAACCTCATATAACCCCTCTCAAAAGAAGTGTACTATCTCAAAACTCTCAATCAGACCCCGTGGGGCCAGTTAAAAATTAATTTCATGTCTTCTTGGGATAGTTGTTTCTCAATATCCTTCCCCCATCCTGTGACCTTTTAACCTCTTAATACCCATAAATTCCAATCCCTCAGGGTTACATTGGTGGAATTCCTTAAAGTGTAAGGACAGTCTATGCTTCTCAAACCCCCGTTTTATTTTGTTAATATGCTCTCTAACATATACAGGGTTATTCAGAGAGCGGTGAAAAGCAGGAGAATGACTGGAGAATGAAAAATTCTAGGTCAAAATAGCCAAACCAGAAAAATTCTCCCTTTCATCTCACTTTCCAAATCGTCTATTTTGACCTAGAATTTTTCATTCTCCAGTCATTCTCCTGCTTTTCACCACTCTCTGAATAACCCTGATAGGGTCCTTCTAGTTTTTCCTATATACAAGTAGCCACAAGGGCATTTAGTCATATATATATTACTTTGTTTTGATCTGCAAGAAATGCAATCAAAGATTCTGTATTTCTGTTCTTTATTGCCATGAAATTCTTTAATATGTCTTCTTTTGCTTTTTTGTATCAGTACAGTTGAGGCACGTGCCACATCCAAAAAAACCCCCTTAATTTCCTCCAAGAATGTTTCTTGCTTTGTATCTCTAAAGTAACTACGGGCTAACTTCTTTTTGACGGTTTCTGCTCCCCTACATACAAACTTCGGGGTTTCTCCCAAAATTCCTCCCATCTCTGGATCCCAATGCTATACGTGTTAATATTTTTTAATAGTTATCCTTATTTTGTAATTTTGTACATTATATCATAGACCTATGGCACCTGACCCAGCCCCTCCTTTGTTTTTTCTTTAAATTTGGTTAACCCTTTCCTATCTTGTTGTTCTACATGTTCCTTTATTTTTACCGGCCGATTCCTTTCATAACCTTTCAGGGCTAGTCAGAGAAAGGTGAAAACCTTGAGAATGACTGAAGAAGTGAAAATTCTAGGTCAAAATAGTCAAACCAGAAAATTTTTCTCATTTATCTCACTTTCCAAATTGGCTATTTGGTCTAGATTGTTCTCTTCTCCTGCCAATTCTCCTGAGTTTCACCTTTCTCTGAATAACCCTGATAGTCTTCTAATTTCTTTATAAGATCAGATTGTTGATGGTACTTTTCCTCATCCATACAATTCCTGTGGATCCTGGTTGGGATATTTATGGTTGTTGTTGGATGCTGTGTACCATCTATATTTGTGTGAACAGCATATAAATTTGGATATTTTATGAAGATATATAGGAGTGCCAAGGCACACTATTAGTATCTGTATGAATATCCATGTAACTCACTCTGAGGGGTGGACTGACAAAACTCATGGGGCTCCTGGGCAATAGGAGATCACGGGACCTCCTTGTGCTCTGCTTGCACACAAGCCACATACAAGCACTACTCACATGTACATTCGTGTGTTACAGAATTCCTCCACAATATTTCCAAAATGTATTAATATGTCAGAAAATATCTTGTATAGTAAAAACATGTGAATTTTAACATATTCCTTTGCCTTTACTGTGAAGTCTGCAGAGGCATATACAGTTGTGTTCAAAATTATTCAACCCCCAATGCTGTAAAGGGTTTTAGGGAATTTAGTGTACATTTGTAATTGTATTCAGAATGAAATCCTACAAGGACTTTTTAAAGAACCATATGCAACTAAAATGACATCAATTGGTTTTGTAATACAGTAGTAAATGTTTCTTTTGTGAATTCTTCATTGACACAATTATTCAACCCCTTAAAGACTACCACTCTGAAGAACAGAGGTTCATTCAAGTGTTTTCAATCAGGTATTGAAAACACCTGTGGATGTCACGGAGCAGCAATAAAGCATAATAAGCACCAATTAGGCAGCTTTAAAATGACTGTGATACTCAGCTCCTTCTAGACATTTACTGGTGTGGTTAAAAACATGGTGAAGTCAAGAGAATGGTCCAGGAAGACAAGAGAAGAGGTGATTACTCTTCACAGGAAGGGCAATGGCTATAAGAAGATTGCAAAGATGTTAAACATACCAAGAGAGACCATAGGAAGCATCATTCGCAAATTCAAGGCAACGGGCACTGTTGAAACGCTACTTGGTCGTGGCAGAAAGAAGATGCTGACTTCGACTGCTGTGCGCTACCTGAAGCGTAGAGTGGAGAAAAGTCCCCGCGTGACTGATGAGGAACTGAGAAAAGATTTGTCAGATGTGGGTACTGAAGTTTCAGCTCAGACAATACGGCGCACACTGCGTAATGAAGGCCTCCATGCCAGAACTCCCAGGCGCACCCCCTTGCTGTCTCCAAAGAATAAGAAGAGTCGACTGCAGTATGCCAAAATTCATGTGGACAAACCACAGAAGTTTTGGGATAGTGTTCTGTGGACTGATGAAACAAAATTAGAACTGTTTGGGCCCATGGATCAACGCTATGTTTGGAGGAGGAAGAACAAGGCCTATGAAGAAAAGAACACCTTGCCTACTGTGAAGCATGGCGGGGGGTCAATCATGCTTTGGGGCTGTTTTGCTTCTGCAGGTACAGGGAAGCTTCAGCGTGTGCAAGGTACCATGAATTCTCTTCAGTACCAGGAGATATTGGATGACAATGTGATGCAGTCCGTCACAAACCTGAGGCTTGGGAGACGTTGGACCTTTCAACAGGACAATGATCCCAAGCATACCTCCAAGTCCACGAGAGCATGGTTGCAGATTAAAGGCTGGAACATTTTGGAGTGGCCATCGCAGTCACCTGACTTAAATCCGATTGAGAACCTCTGGTGGGACTTAAAGAAAGCAGTTGCAGTGCGCAAGCCTAAGAATGTGACTGAACTGGAGGCTTTTGCCCATGACGAATGGGCGAAGATACCCGTAGATCGCTGCAAGACACTTGTGTCAAGCTATGCTTCACGTTTAAAAGCTGTTATAACTGTAAAAGGATGTTGTACTAAGTACTAAGATTGAATGTCACTTGGGGGTTGAATAAAACTGATAATGATGTGAGCACAGAAAAGACATTTGTGGTTATTTCATTATAAATGTTATGTTCTATTTGTCTGACCTACACGTGCCTCTTTGATTTAATTGTAAGCAAGATGACTGAATGATCAAAATCAATGTCAAACTGGCCAAAACACTCAATTTCAGTGGGGGTTGAATAATTTTGAACACAACTGTAGCTACTCTAGCTCGCTAACATCTTATAATAAATTATTTGAACAGTATACAAATATATATGCAGGGTTATTCAAAGAGAGCTGAAATGGTGACGAAATTCCCCATACGATTCAATTTCGTGTCCATTCGGCTATTCAAAAAGCTAGTTGTTAGCCAAATATTGGCGAATTGCCAGCGAAATACAGTGATCTTCGGTGGCAGTGAAATCCCCATAGAGAAGTAATGGTTATTCCATTCAGTGAACACCGAACAGCAGTGAAATGTCAGTGAAATGCCCTGATTTTCGGTGGTTTCATTCGGCAGGTTTAATCTGCCAAATCCCACAGGTTTCATTGTAAAAAAAAATATCCTGTTTTTCTTAAATAATTCTTCAACCATTATTCTTTTCATTTGCAGCAAAAAGTATTTTTTTAGCATTTTTGTTAGGCATTTCTGGGGCAAAAATTTTATTTCGGACCTTATATATTATGTATAGGCATTTTCATGCACTCGTTTTTTTTTTTAAAAAAAACACGTTTTAAAAGTTGGGGGTCTTCTTTTAAGCTTCTTAAATTATTTATCCAATCGTTTATTGTTTTCACTTGCAGCAAAAAGTCTGTTTATTTATTTATTAGGATTTTTTCGGCATTTTTTGGCAAATTTTTCTTTCCTAGGTTTTTTTAAATGGCCTTTTTTTTCTGTAACAGACCTTTTTATTATTATTATTCATAGGATATTAATTCCAGGGATTCATGTAGTACTTTTTTTGCAAATGCCTTTTAAAAGTTACTTTTGTTATACCCGTTCATCAGCTTGTCGGCTTTCTCCAGCAACTGGTTGATGCGATGTTTGGCGGGTCGTCGGCTTATTTCGGATCGATTTGGCTGTTTTTCAGCAGATCGTCGAATGCATTCGCTGCGTTTTCAATGTTTTTTTGGATCAATTCAGTATTTTTTACAGCATTTTTTTTTATCGATTTGGCGATTTAACGGCAGTTTATTGATGCGTTTGGCGGCTTGTTACTTTGGGGACACGCGGTGAATGCTGAATTCACTGCAGGGTCGGCAAATCGGACTAGCCGACGTGTGGGGAACAGGAGTGCTCTCTGCACTAACAAGATATCTGGCAAACAAACAATGCCTTCCTTTGAGACTTGACAAATATAATTTGCTTATATTCTCTTCCCAGAGTGTTCTTCAATCCGATTCGGTGGATAAACAATTTGTTGTTCCCAGGAGAAATCTAATTGACATTATAACTTCATGAAGACTTTTTTCAGTATCATTGCCAAATTAGATTTTTACATATTTCTTTTGAATCACCAGGAATAACAGAAATAAGTTAGTTTGAATGATATGACCTGGTCACTTTAGGCACCAGAGACTAGTCTGGACGCTGGGATGGACATGAGAGAACCTGGTGGCA
The DNA here is from genome assembly GCA_009667805.1 of Leptobrachium leishanense. Classification (NCBI taxonomy): domain Eukaryota; kingdom Metazoa; phylum Chordata; class Amphibia; order Anura; family Megophryidae; genus Leptobrachium; species Leptobrachium leishanense. Next base: position 341,280,704 of record CM019063.1, read on the forward strand.
AGCAGACATTGCTGACTTGATTTCATGTTATATATTAAGGTGATAAGGAGAACAGACATTCCAATCCAATGTGGCTTTATTGAATTAGCACAGCGGTTTACAGCAGAAATGTTTCGGCTGCCTAGCAGCCTTTGTCAAGTACAAATGTCAAATACTGTAGTCAAAAATGGTATAATCACCTATACTCTCATTTTTAGGGAAATCCCAAGTCTTTAAGTGCTTACAGCTAAATATTTCAATCAATACATTAATTAATTGCGAGGAGACGCAGGTCAGGTCGGTGTCATAAATATGTTACCATTGAAAGTTTCACAATTAACCCCTTCCTCCCACATGATGTAATTATACAGGCGAAACAAAATCACATCCATTTATTCTCTCAAGTAGGGGTTCTTAAAAACACAAGATCCAAAGTGCAAACAGATTTAGTGGAGAAATATTAAGTACAATAGATTATCAGTTGCGACATAGTGAAGCATAAACACAGCAAATCACGTAGTCCACGTATGTCATATACCAATGTACTACTTCCTTAATTTCAACAGCAAAAATACCAGCAGCCGCAAATTGCAATGTCCCTGCACTTGTGATCTCTTTGACAGAGTTCACTGTGCAGTGTAACAATCTGAACTATTATTTAATCATTTATATAATATTTTTTTTTCTTTATATTAAAGTCCTCTTTGTCCCTTAAAAAGAGCATATAACATGACGCACTAGATGAGAAAAATGGAAATTATAGTTGAACACAGAAATAGCAGGAATGTCAAAATCTCTTTGGTCCTTAACCCCATCACTATCAAGTGATTTAACAGTAAAACATTGTCAGAAACCAGTTTTTTGTAAAATCATTTTTAATTAACCATAGGAAAAAAATATTTGGGCATATTCCCATTGTATTTCTTATTGTAAATAACATATTCAGCCACTAGATGGTGCCATCTACGGCCAAATTGAGTTATAGCCGTTTCAGGTACAGCTCGAATAAAAAAAAAATGTTTTCCCTGTATTGGCTTGCTGAATGTCTGATGTCAGGACATTCAGTTAGCCGATTTTACACAGATTTAGCTCTTCGGGCATTATGCCCACAGTGCTAAAACTTTTTGGGGCTCCTTCTGCAGCCCAAAAACAAACTAAATTAGTTTGAAGCAAACAAATGTCATTTGTAATTGGGCTGCAGATCTGCAGATAGAGATATCTTGTTGTCGGGGCACAGGATAGTTTCTTTGAAGCCTGGGATATTTCGATCTCGGCAGTGAAGGGGTTAAGTAACAAACAACCTTAATGAGGCCGTGTTACTAAAGGAAAAGAGAATGCAGTGAGATTGTGGCAGGTACTAACAATGTGGGGAGAATAATTTAACAAACTGCAATTACATTTGGGAAACTAACACAAGTAGTAGTTTATAAATCAAAATGCACATTTTGCAAAATGCTGTTTAATACATTTAGTTTACTTGTCTACTATATTTCTGTCTACTGTTGTTTGACGTACACTATTAAAACACACAGGTTTTCATCAAAGCTTTTCTTTCTACTTCTGTTGAGACTGTCCTTTCCCAAGCTTGCCTACTGGGAATTCTAAACAGTACATTCTTTAAATTCTCAATGTTTCCGAATAGTTGCCTTCAGAAAATTGCAATTTAGTATTTTTGATGTCGTTAACTGCAGTTTCTGCCAAGAATAATAAAAAGAAAATTTTTCTTCACAACCCTTTTTGGGCATTAATGATATTTTCTATTAATGTGAGGACCTCAGTGATAGTTATTGGTGTACACAAGTCTCTTTTGTGTAATAGTCACTTTTTAAGTATATAAATAAACATGCCAATTAAAGAATTTAATCAAATAAATCAAAAACTATTTACATGGACCTCTAGGTCTAAATTAAGCATATATACATCTAACTGTAAAAAAAAATGCTTAAATATTTGGGGGAGGAACATTTACTTATACTGATAACTGAAAATGTTATACAAGTGTTATGCCTCGCAGCTTTTGTCTCAAACTTCGATAAAGCACATAATACAGAGAGTGGAGACTGTTATACAGAACAGAGACTGTGTAGACGCATTATAGAGTGTGCAGAGAGCACAGCATGCAGACCTGAGAGAGCAATAAGAAAAGCAGGTCATATTGATGGAAATGTGCTGAGCTCCTTGTACAGAGAGCATTTTATACAGAGCTCTGTATACACAGAACACAAAATACAGACTTACTTAAGCTTTGGGTATGAATAGTCACCCTACTAATAACTTTTCTGAGGATTCTAAGATATTCACACATTTCAAACTGTAATATCACTGAGGGAGGCAGAGACTGGAGACTATCACTCACTTATTACCATAAAAAAACTGGCTCCTAACTTCAAAGCAAATTTAAGCCTGATCAAATACACCACATGATCCAATATACCACAGAGAAGGCACTTTCCATGATAGAGACTAGATGACAGAGAAATTAGAGGCAACAGAGAGAGTTTTTTTGGAGGCATAGAGTTCAGGATCACAATACACAGGTAATAGAACACAAAATACTTACCTGAGCATGTAATCCCACTTCTGACACCATTCTGTTAGGTCTGAACGGCTCTCCTTTTACATCTCCATTCTCCGCGTGTCCCCTCATCTGCGTTACCTGTCAGGATTTGCTGTACCCAGGCATTGATGAGCCCGCATTTGTGCAAAATGAGACACAGACAACTTGCTATGTCCTTTCACCTGAGATTGCATTCATCAACAGTCAGGAGTATATATACCTTTATATACAAAATGGAGGAGCTGATGTGATAACCAATCAGAGACTGCCACGTGTACACAATGTCACAGAGAAACAGGTTATAAGGAATTTGCCTCAGGGTATTGCCGGGTGGGGTCTCCTATACAGCAGAGCAGGATTTAACAGGCACAAGGGGGGGGGGGGTTGGGGCAGATGGCCTGAGGACAATTGGGAAAGAGGCAAGCAATGAATTGAAGATCTCAATTATATGAAATCCCTTACAACAAAACCGGTTTGAAATATAATAACAGTTCCTATAGATTCCATCTGTCTTTATTTTAATACAAAATATTTTAATAGGAAAGATATCCAATGACAAGATTGTACCCGATGACAAGATTATAATTATCCTAATGGTCCCTGGCATGGTGATTTATCACTTAACTTATCCAGAACCAAAGTGTGTTAGATAGTTTGATTATTTTACCCTACTGTAGCGATTCCCAACCTAGTCCTCAAACACCCAACAGGCCAGGTCTGCCAGATATCTAAACCACAGCACAGGTGATCTGGTTGGGTACTCAGTGAGTGCAGGATTCAGTCTGTATCTCCCCAAGGTGATCCTTAAAATCTGCCCTGTTAGGGTATGACACCTATTTAACGTTAAATTCCTTACTATATGCTAGTGCAATTTAACTCTTATCTATGGTAAAGGAAAAATGATGTAATGAATGCTAGACCGTGGTGGATCCGGACACCAATCTTAAGAGTGACACTCTACCAATATGACAAAGAAGACATAATGGAAAACTAGATACTGAGAGAGATAGAGGTATATATACACAGCCAAACCTGCAGCCTACCTGGTAAAATACTTTATAAATAAATAAATAAGTAAAATAGGTGCAAAGAAACAGATGAATGCAGAAAAAGAAATTAACAAATACAGGAAAAAAAGATTTTAAATTGCATTTGCAAATGTAAAAAAAAATTAATATAAACATTAAAGCATACATTAAGCTAAAAAAACATCTGTCAACAGACTTTATGACTGGACTGAGTGATCAGTTGAGTAATCAGTCGACAGGATGTTTTTGTTTCGGCTCTCCAGCGCTGCACATCCTGTGGAGTGTCAATCAGCACCTTGGAAGGCTGTCCAGCACTAGATGATTGACAGTCTTCCAAGGTGGAAGGAAACCTTCTGCTTTACAAGGCTGCCAGAGCCCACAACGACAATGCGAGAAGGAGACAATCACCTTTCTGTGATTATATTAAACGGTGGCTAGAGTGTCTCTATGCTGTTTGCATATTGTGGTACAATTTATATTTATGACTAGGCTTCAATGCGGCAGGTATTTTTTGTCTCTTATTAATTGTATTACAGTCATTGCAAAGTACTTCAGAATGTGCTGATAATTATTTCTTTATTTATTTTAAATTATACAGCGGAAAACCACAAGATTCCAAAAAAGAAATGTAATTCCCCTCACAGTCTGAGATGAGTTGAAAACACACAGTCAGTGTGAGAACCTCTGTCAGATCTTTCATGGGTTTTATTTTATTTTGTGTTTTTTGTCCAGAAATTACAGAAGCCCAGAAAGGCTATGCATTTTTTTTTTTTTTTGGTTTGTTTCATTGACTTTTTTTTTTTCATACACTGAAAAAAAAAAGCCAGGAAAACAAAATTGTTTTAATTTGTTTTCCTGACTTATTTTTTTAATACACTGTTAATAAGGAAGCCCAGAGAGGCCATTTTCAGTTGGTAAGTCTCATAGAGAGGAAGCACACACTGAAAGCAGCTACTTTGATCCTGATGGCCACACACACTCACATACAATGACCCCCACACTCCTATATGGACAATGACCCCCTCACACACACTGATCATACACTCACAATGATCCTCTTCCCTCATTTGGATGTCTGGCAGACTTGGGTCCAGTAGCAGGGCCCAGGTGCTGTTGGGTAGTGTCAGGTGGGTATGCCTATATGCCGTCGTGGGGAAACTCCAGTTCAGCACATTTGTGTGTGAGCTCAGGGGCACCGCTGGTCGCACTGAGTGACATATGTAGGTGGTGCGGCGGCACTCAGCACCTTCAACCCTCTCAGGGTCCTGTGGCTCCGTCTTATTAAACAAAGCCACAGGGCTTGTGGCTGCTGGGCATCCAATTCGCCTCACTATCTCCCCGCTAGAGGTGGCTACAAACCAAGCTGTGGGGCCCCAGGCCTCCCAAACAGTGCATGGAAAAAAAAAAAGTCAGGAAAACAAAATAAAACAATTTTGCTTTCCTGACCTTTTTTTTCAGTGTATGAAAAAAAAAAAGGTAATGAAACAAACCAAAAAAAAAAACTTAAAATGCATGGCCTTTCTGGGCTTCCGTAAGAAATGGAATGACCTACACAGTTATTAAAAAATACTGCAGTAAGTAAAATACCCAACATTAAGGCTAGGGTCAGACTAACGCATTTTTCGCGTTGTCCGTGAAAAAGTGCGTTCGAACGAATGGATGTATATTTTCACGGAATACGCGATAGCGGTCATACGATGCACATTTTCGTCCGTGATTTTGTACGGATCATCAATAAAACCCTTTTTGCGTCTGGACGTTATGTTGGCTGGACATTAGCAGCGTCTGACGTCTCCTAATCACGCACACACGCCGCTAGCGGACGCAGCGCACTCTGTACGTCAGTACTAGTGGTTTGACGTTCTCAAAAAAATGCGTTCGTTTGCCACCTGCGTTGCGCAGCCGGACTTTCGTGCGGCCGTTCTTCGTATGCTGCCCAGCATTGGATGTCATTTGCTGCTAGCACGGCCGTGATTTAGTGCGGATAAACGCACGTTAATACTGCGTTAGTCTGACCTTAGCCTAACATCAACAGAAATTCATGTGACTTTTTTCTCCCATTAGTTCCTGGAAAGTAAATAAAAATCTACCTGTATCTAGAACGTATGTTCATAAACAGATCAACTTGGGGCACCATTCAAAAAGCTCTGAGTTGCTGTCGAAGAACACAACAGAGTTTGGCAGTGCAAACCAGCATCGTGTAAGGAACGTCTGGTTGATTCAGAAGTACTGACCAACATCTCCTTAAGCTAGTGTTTCCTAAACTTTTTACAATGGTGTGTCTAACCCCCGCCCCCATTCCAAAGCACTTAACATCCTTATGTATACTTAGAATACACTTACAGGGCTATTCAGTGAAAGGTGAAAACCAGGTGAACTGGCAGGAGAAGAGAACAATCTAGACCAAATAGCCGATTTGGAAAGTGAGATAAATGGGAGAATTTTTTTGGTTTCGCTATTTTCACTTAGAATTTTCACTTCTCCAGTCATTCTCCTGAGTTTCACCCTTCTTTGCATAGACCTGATAGTCCCACTTAGACTACAGTCACAGACAGGTCTGGCCTTAGACCTTTGGATGGCCTGTGTGAAAATCTTCCCTGTGCCCTTCCCTTGCCACACCCCTCATTGACACAGACCCTGACCCCCTACACACACACACTGACACAGACCCTGATCCCCATGCACACAATGACACAGATCCTGACCCACACACACACTGACACACTAACAAATATACCCAGGACCCCCCTGTCACTCTGCTGTGGATCTTAACTGCTTTAGTTAGGTGGTTAGGGTTTAGGCTGGTGCACAGGTTGCTCAAACATCTGTTTCAGCGGCTACTGCAGGGGCTCACAGGGCTCACTGCTCCAATTCATTAGTATGAGGATGAAACAGCTTCAAACAGTGCACTGTGCTGTGACTTCAGTGTTCATAATATGGAGGCATGGACATTGGTTGCAAAATCACTTAATACACTGACCTAACCCCCCTAAAAATCATGCTCACCTATGATCCCGCAGCGAAAAGGGCGGTGCAATCCACCACTTCCTCTCCGAGAGCAGAGTGCGACTTGGAACAATCGGTTTCTAGACTCTCCCCGCAGTGGTGTATTTAGGTTTTGTGCTGCCCTAGGCCTGACTAAACTCGTGCACCCCCTAATTTAAATTTGAGGCACCCCTTCCTGTCAAGGGCACACCTCTTCCTGGTTAATCCCCACCCTTCCTCTTTAAGCTCCACCTTTTCCTCTTAGAGCTCCACCTTTTCCTCTTAGAGCTCCGCCTTTTCCTCTCTTTATATTAAAAGTGGATACCAAGTGCCTACTTGTATATTTTGTATACCATTTCAAATGTATCTATTGAGATAAATAAAATTATGAAATGATTAAATTCAAGCATTTTTACAAAGAACAGCCACGCATGTCAAGTATACTGGATCACAGCTGCTCTAATTGGTTGAACAATAAAATCCGCAGAAACGTGCACTGCATATGATTGTATCACAGAGCTGCACAGCAATAAAACCCACAGAAATGGGCACTGTGTATGAGCATATCAGAACTGCACAGCAATAAAACTCACAGTAATGTGCAGTGTGTATGAGCGTATCCCAGAGCTCCAGGGCAATAAAACTCACAGTAATATGCAGTGTGTATCACAGAATCCACAGCAATAAAACTCCCAGCAATGCAATGTGCTGTGTGTGTCTCAGCGTATCAGAATTCACAGCAACAAAACTCACAGCAATGCAATGTGTGGTGTGTGTCAGTGTATCAGAATCCACAGCAATAAAACTCCCAGCAATGCAATGTGCGGTGTGTATGAGTGCATCAGAATCCACTGCAATAAGATTGCTGTGTGCTCAAATTCACTCGGTTTGCTGGGAGCAAACCGAGTGAATTTGAGCACACAGCAATTATTTATTCTATATTTACTGGCCTCTGTCCGCGGTAGGGCTGTGTGCAGAGTCAGCAGGGACTGTGTACGGACTCAGCAGGAGGTCCCTCCAGGCCACGTTAGGATCGCGGCAGTGCCTTGCGTGGAGCCATCTTGTCAGCAGTGGGGTGCCAATGCAAGAGGGTGCACCGTGGCTTTGATTCCCTTCCCGGTGGGTGTTCAGTGCAGAATAGAGTGAGAGTCTGTGTTAACGAAAGGGTGGGCAGCTGCGTGCGTGTCACGTGGTTCAGCCAGTCAGGTGGTACTGAGACTCGGTACCACCTGACTGGCCGGACCGCATGACCTGCACGCACGCAGCCTCACCAGGAGCCAGGCAGTTCAATGACAAATTTCTATGACTGCAGTGCTGGTTAAGGAAAGGTCCACTTTAAACAGCAGTAAGCAGACAGGGCTTCATATTCTGCTGATACCCCCCCTTTACCTTCCATTTACTGTCATCTTCTCTCTCTGCACACAAATCACATTCCCCTCCCCTCTCCTAGAGCTGCTGTGGGGCAGGGGAGGAGCGAGAGGGGGATTTTTATTCTATTCGATTTTATTCCGTATGCAAACGTCCTGCTCCGCTGCTCGTTGTTTGAGAACACAGCTCAAAGCTGACACACAGTGACAGTGGCACCTTCTAGTACCCCCTTAATGACACCCAAATAATCACTGGTACCTGGGGCGGCCCGCCCTCCGCCACTCCCCTAAGTACACCACTGCTCTGTGATATGCTCACACACAAGTTTGGCGAACTGCCAGCAAGTACGGTGCTGTTTGAAGGCATTGCAAATCCCCATAGAGAAGTAATGTTAATCTATTCAGAGAACACCAAACAACAGAGAAATGGCAGTGAAATGCCCTGATGTTCGGTGGTTTCAATCAGCAGGTTTATTCAGGCGAACCCCATAGGTTTCAATGTTAAAAATGTTCCAGTTTTTATGCAATATCTAATAAACCATTTATTATTTTAATCGGCAGTAAAAAGTCTTTATTGATTTTTTTTAGTACCTTTTAGTAATTTTTCAGCAAAATTTCCCCCCCCCTTTTTTTAATAGCGGTTTTTCTTTTTTCTGTAACAGAACTTTTTATTAACAATCATAGGATCTTATATGTAAATTCCAGACATTTTCGTTCAGTAGTTCTTTTGAAAACAGCAGGCCACGGGTTTGCGGTGGCAGCATTCAGCGGCCAACTCCATGCACTTTGGGGACCCTGCGGTGAATGGTGAATTCATTGCAGGGTGGGGAATTTTATTCCCCGAAGTGCAGGGAACTACAGTACACCAAAATGTTGGTGTCATTTCAGTGCTCTGTGAGTAACCCATTTAGTGGTGAGGTTTTTTGCTGCCCTCTGGAAAGTGAAAGCCTAGGCCTTGCCTACCCAGGACATACTTGAAAATTAGTGAAATCTTAATGTATCCTTCCTGGCAAAATACTTTGCAAAAGTAAAAAAAAAATTTTTTAATTTTTTTTAGGGGTGGTGCCACCAGTGGAAAGTGCCGCCCTAGGCCTAGGCCTTGTTGGCCTAGGCCAAAATACACCACTGTCTTCCCGTGATTCCTCCATGGCACTGCACAATCCTCCAGGACACGCAGTGCTCAATGGAGTCCTCTGGATTCCAGTAGCCAGTACTCGATTCGGCATGCAGCAGTAGTAGTAGTAGTAGTAGTAGTAGTATCTAGTACCCTGAAAAACATACAGTAAACCATTGATGGTAAGGAAAGTCAGGCGCAGTTTTCCTGACTTGCTATCTCTGTTTTACCGACAGCTGGAAAAAGACCACAGCTAGGATTTGAGTTAGTACTTTTTATTATCAATGCACTTAGTTTATAGCATTAGCACGCCATAGATTCTGTTATTTCACAGTACTGTATGAGGCAAAAAGTGGTATTTTTCTGTTAGTTTGCTTAGGAAATATTTTGTTATAGTTCTAAAAATGTCCAGTGGGTAGTGGAGTGGACTGGATGTACTGCTTGGACAGAGTGCCAGACCCCCCCCCCTTTTCTTTTTCTCTCTCTCCTCTGTTCCCTTGTGCTTTCCATATTCCCTAGTTCTTCCATGAAATGGTGTGACACTGATACATAGCTGTATGTTTACTATTGCTGTGCATACCCGCTATGGTTTAACAATCCTTTTTTCGCATGATAATGGGGTCTCTGTGTGCACGTCCTGGTGTATGTACTATGTGCCTGATTAAACAAAGATTTTTTTTAGAAAAGATGCCCAGCAGGCATGCAAAAAAATGAGAAAATTTGAATAAAATCCAAAAAGTAAAACATCAAATCACTGTGGAAAAGCAATGACCTTTGTTAAATCTTTTTCATTATAAGATTTCTGAATGTTGTAACTCGAAAGGCATTTATAAAAGAATGGCTTAGTCATGCTGCATACATATGTATAACCCAGAAATATGAGTTGCTCATTTGGGTTTACCATTGAAATGACGCGTGTTGTTTTTTTGACGTGTCTTTTGTCCACAACATTCCCATAAGATTCCATCCATCTGTAACATTCTGCAACATATATCTCTATGCATTTATTATATCTGCGCATGTTTATCTTATTGTGTGAGATTAGTAAATCAGCTTTATTATTAGACTACTCACTAAAGCACACATTCACAATACCCCAAAAAGGTTAACAAACCTTAATAAATTGTGACATTAGACAGCTGCTATGAGGAAGAGACACACAAGTCAGCTGTTCAGCTTGTTCAGACATCAGCAGCTGGATGAGATTATTTATGAAGTGTCTGGGATGTGGATTTACTGAGCAAAGGCTTCCTTAATCAAGGACATCATGACTGGTTATGCTGTCATGCAATGTAGAACTGTAACACCCAATGACTGCCTAGACTGTCATGCACCGATTTCGACATTCCGAGCTGCAGAATGCCTGGAAATTGCAGTTTTCACTTTTGCTAGATGCCTGATAAGTCATGCAGATCAACAAAAGCCAAATACGGTGCTACAGGCAGACGATGGCTATGGCAACCTATGATCGTGATTGTCTTGAACTCAACACAAAGCAAAAAGCATTGTTTTTGTATTTCTCTTGGTCTCTTGTCTCCACCCTTACAAGTTTGATACACAGAACCAGAGAGAGGTGTGTCAGAGCACAAGGTGCCAAAAAGTGTCTGAAATAATACGGAAGTATTTGGTTTTCTCCCTTTCACCATTGCTACAGTATAAGGGTAGTATTCTATAGGGTGTTTGGAGATCATGTCCATCTCCATGGAGTCGTATGGACTCTTGGAGCTGATAACAGTGCGGCACTTAGCTTGGTGTTATCATGTTGCGGCTCGGGCGTATTACAACTGAAGTTGCTAAGAAAGTGTTCGGTCCTAATACGGATGCGAAAGGCAAGCCAAAAATGGAGAAAGGCAGATGCAAAAGTTTTACATATGCTTTTTTACCTTTAACGTCCGAGTTGTGATCTGGCCCAAAGTCCTTGCATATCGGATTTTGTGGGATTTCAGCATTATAACTGTAACACGGCTCTTGTGATAATAGAAGTATAAAAAATTTTGAGAAAGTATTTAACCAGGAAGGATACATTGAGATTTCTCTCGTTTTCAAGTATGTCCTGGGTGGCGAGTATGTACCGTTAGGTGTCTTGCCCAAGGACACTTACTGGAGAGGTGCTCTTGCTGGGATTCGAACCTGTATCTCCACGGTTTAGAACAATGATGTTACCGCTACTCCACCCAGATTTTTAAGATATGAGGTATTCCCATATTCCATACAAATGTTGAATTGGTTCAGAGTTAATTTTGTTTCATTTCCACTATGTGTGTACAAATTATATCAAAAACATTTTTTCCCCCGATCTCGATCTCTATTTTTTCCTTTCTCGTTAAATAAAATTGTTCTGCTCCTTAACACACAGAAAGGCTAAAAAGCTTTGGTCCTTAGGAGGGTGGGGGGGTGACCCGGAGGTTTGGCTGACATCCAAGATGTCAGCCACCTCCAGGTTTGAATCGTGATCCGGCACCGAAATAGTTAATGCTATACACCGCTGAAAAGGGGAGACTCTCCCCTTTCCAGCGGTGCAATCATTTTTTTGATAGCTTTAACCGTTGGAGATAGATGGCTCCAAAGGAGGCCCCCTCCCTATCCTGAATTTTGCAACAGGCATCGGGGGGGGGGGCCTGCCGATGACATCATCACGCCGACTGGGCCCTCTGAAGAGGTGGCTTCCAACCTGCCATTCCGCCGCGGGAGACCAGCGAAAAAGGTAAGTATCGAGCGCGAGGGAAGTTAGGGGACCCCGACGTACCATGTACATCCGCAGGTTTAAGGGGTTAAATATATTGCTACATGAAATCTACATAACCTAAATTTATCTTAAAAAAAACACTAGTGGGGTTATTCAGAGAAAGCCGAACTGGCCCCGAAATTGCACCGAACAGTGAATTTCCCTGTACGGTGCAATTTCGGGGCAATTCGGCTATTCAAAATACGGTGATCTTCGGCAGCAGTGAAGTCCCTATAGAGAAGCAATGGTTAATCTATTCAGAGAACACTGAACAGCAGTGAAATGTCAGTGAAATGCCCTGATGTTCAGTGGTTTAATTTGGCAGGTTTAAATCAGGCGAATCCCATAAATTTCAATGTTAAAAATATTCCCGTTTCTATCAAATATCTATCAAACCGTTTATTCTTTTATTTTGCAGCAAAAAGTCTCTATTTATTTTTAGAATTTCCTTAGGCATTTTTTGAGATTTTTCTGGCAAATTTTTTTTCCGTAACAGACCTTTTTATTATTGTTCATAGGACCTTATATATTAATTCCAGGCATTTTCATACAGTAGTTTTTTGCAAACAGCTTGTCAAAGCCACTGTGTTTTGTTGGTTTTTTTCACCACTGTTGGCTTGTCATCTTTTTCCGGCAGCTGGTCTGCGTTGTGATTAGCGGATTGTCGGTTTTTTCCTGACACATTCGTCAGGTTTGCGGCAGCTTATTGGATCCGATATTTTCAGTGGTTTTACAGTGGATTTTCCTTTTGATTCGGTGGATGTTCGGCAGCTTTTCCCTGCACTTCAGGGACTCTGCAGTGAATGCTGAATTCAATGAAGGGTCTGGGAATCAAAAAAGTGCAGGGAACGAAAGAGCACCGAAATTCCGGTGGAATTTCGGTGCTCTTTGAAAACCCTGACTGTCCCAGACACATTTGGATTTCATCTGTAAATAGCTGCAGATGTTTTGACTTTCTGAACGTTACTCACACAATTAATTTTGGCAGTTTATGTAAGTTTTTCAACATCGGTTTTCCATGTTCTCATATATCATTTATACTTATGAGTGGTTTTTGCTGCTAGCATTCTAGTGCACTAGTTTGTATTTATTAGCCATAGGCACCACGCTTTCTTGCTGCCATATTTGGAAATTTATGAGCTGAATGAGTAACAAGCTAGAGGCTATTCTGACAAATTTGTCAACTCTCATTGTGTTTGGTTTTTCCTGAATAATGCGCATACAATTTAAAATGAGCTATCATCATGTCATTTAGTTTAAGGCTAGGGTCAAATGAACGCATTATTTGCAGCGACCGTCAAAAAGTGCGTCCGAACGCATTGACGTATTTTTTCACGGAATGCGCGAAAACGGTCATACGATGCACATTTTCGTGCGTGATTTTTTACGGATCCAAACCAGGAAACTTTGGGTGTCTGGACGTTATGTTGGCCGGATATGAGCAGCGTCTGACGTCTCCTAATCACGCACACAAGCCGCTATGCGGGCGTGGGCACTCTGTACGTCAGTACTAGTGGTTCGATGTTCTCGAAAAAATGCGTTCGTTTGCCGCTTGCGTTGCGTGGCCGAACGCTCATGTAGCCGTACTTCGTATATTGGCCGTCATTGCCCGTCATTTGCTGCAACTACGGCCGTGATTAAGTGCGCCTAAACACACGTTAAAAATGCATTAGTCTGACCCCAGTCTAAGAGACATTCTAGTGGCTTTGGAACTTTACTATTTAGTATGTTACAAGAAGCACTTTCCTAATTCCCATCCATTATTCATTTTTTATCTTTTTAGCAGGATATTTCTATTTAATAGCAGACTTCACCTTCCTGACTTACTGTAAATGCATGCACTTTGCATACGTGCTGTGTCTCAGTTGGCAAAAATCCTCAACGCTGAAACAATACAGAAACAAAGTGACTCACATAGCAGTGCAGAAGCAGGAGTTTACTTATTTATTTATAAAGGATTTTACCAGGAAGGATACATTGAGATTTCTCTCCTTTTCAAGTAGACATTGAAGTGTTACAGTTACAGAAATACAAAGTAATAGATGCAAGATATTAAAAAAAACACAAATAACACAAAAAGTAAATATGTAGGAAATAGTCACTACTATGTTTCGTGTTTACAGGTGAATTCTGTATTGAGGTATGTTAATAGAGATCTCTTAAGTGAGAGTGAGAGTCACGCTGAACTATGGCACCCTCATGGGTGCTGTCACGTGGCACACAACTAGAGGGAGGAGCATAGAGCACTTATTTCCCAAAGTTATTTTAAACCCTTACTGGTTCAGAGATTTAGCCCACTCTTGCAAAAAGAGGCAAAGCGGAGCTGGAGGGCAATTTTTTTTTTATTACTAAATCAACAATTATTAGTCAATAAAAACCTAGCACTTGCACAGCCATCATACACACAGGACAAACAAACATTTTACACGCAACACACGGCCATCATGCGAACACATGATACACAGTCATCACTCACACACGATACACAGTCATCACTCACACACATGACACACAGGCAAAACTTTAAGTATTCTGATGGGCTATAGCAGAATACACTAATCAAAGAAACAGTTTCAAGTGTGCTTCTCTTCACTTACAGGGAAACACATGCATGATAATGATATCATTTATCCTGCCCATACAAGTGTTAAGGAAACAGCTGCAAGTGTGCTTTTTATCTCTTACAGGGTTATTCAAAGTGCTTTTTCAGTCCCTCCACTTCAGTCCCTCCACTCAGTTCCGCTCTTCAGTCCCTCCACAGTCCCTCCACTCCACTGAGAGTCAAATTTGCAGACCCTGAGGTGAATTCAGGGAAAAGCCACCGAACGCATCCGAAAAAACGCCGCAAAACCACAGACTCAAATGGAAAAACCACTGCAAAACCACTGAAAATACATTGGATCGAACCAAGCCACCGAAAAACGCTGAACACACTCGACGATCCGCCGCAAAACCGCCAAACGCATCCAAAAAATTTGACTATCCACCGAGCAGAACGCTGACCAGCCACCAGAAAAAGCCGACAAGCTGACGAACTGGTAAAAAAAAACAACAATCAAAATAACACTGCACTTTTAAAAGCTGTTTGTAAAAAAACTGCTGAACGAAAATGCATGAAAATAACATATAAGGTCCTATGAATAATAATAAAAAGGCCTGTCACAGAAATAGCCCCAGATATTTTAAAAAATTTGAAAATCGTGCCAAAAAAATCCTGAAAGATGCCTAAAAGATCCTAAAAAATAAATAAAGACACTTTTGCTGCATATTAAAAGAATAAACCGTTTAATAAATATTTAATAAAAATGTTTTTTTTTTTTACATTTAAACCTATGGAATTCGACTGATTAAATCAGGGCATTTCACTGACATTTCATTGCGTTTGGTGTTTTCTGAACGGATTAACCATTACTTCTCTATATAAAAAAATACAAAGGTGAATGAGGCACTCGGTCGGGGGCTAGATACAATGCCTAGGTGCTACCTGCTAGAGCACGGATATAGAAACAACGGTAAGGGAGCACTCTGGGTCTTAGAATAAAATAATAAAATTTAATGGAAATCTACATAACATTCGGTCCGTTTTATGTAGATTTCCATTAAACTTTATTATTTTATTCTAAGACCCAGAGTGCTCCCTTACCGTGTTTCTATATATATATATATATAGTGTGTTTATTATTGCAGAAGCCACTTGCACATCACAGCAATTTGATGAATTGCATCCCAGAGCTCCTGTGCCACATTCCCCGTATGCAGCAAGGAATTCTGGGTAGGATATGCAAATGACATCAGTCTCACTTTTATGCATCTTGGGTCTGTTATTACACAAAGCCCTAAAATCAATGCTATGCCACACTGTGGCTTTGTAGCAGAGATAAGGTTTATGCAACTAGTCAAAGCCACTCCTAGGACAGCGCTGTTTCGGGTTTGTTGGACCCTCATCAGCTAGGAGCTAGGCATGATGACCAGTTGCAGTGGATGCTTGGGACCCATAGGGCAATCAGTATCTACAAGGGTTGTGGTGGAGGACAAAAAGTGAGATAAAAGGCCTCCACACTATAAGTGTGTTTATTATTGCAGAAGCCACTTGCACATCACAGCAATTCAATGAATTGCATCCCAGAGCTCCTGTGCCACATTCCCCATATGCAGCAAGGAATTCTGGGTAGGATATGCAAATGACATCTGTCTCACTTTTATGCATCCTGGGTCTGTTATTACACGTAAATGTAAGAGTGTGTGCCTGGCTGACTTAATTTATTAGCAGGGGTAATTGGAATTTGAAAAAAACTTGTCGCCATCAAAGCATCAAAGTTCTTTTTGACCAGAAGAGGTGTAAAAGTCTTGTCCTGTGCTCTCTTGGCCCTTTTGATCACAGGAAGAGAAATGGACACCTTAACTAGTCTGGCTGGAGCCTACGGTTGCCATAATTAAATTAGGTAATTAAAGTCAAGAAGCAGCTCTTTTGTTCTCAGCGCTGTATCATAAAATATGTTGGGAGATATAATGAATGTAAGGAGAATGCTTGAAAGTTGAAATGTGGTCTGGGAGGTCAAAGGGGCGGTCTGGACACTCCTCTGTGTCCATGAATCTGAGAGCCAGGAGAGTTGTATAAATTTCAGCTACACATCTGGAACATGACCTTACTTCTAGGGGTCCATGCAAGTGGGAGTAAATTACGTTTTTCCAAACAGAGCCCCCCTGGTCAGAGATTCTATCTTGGTTTGTAAGTATAGGGTTTATGCTGGTTTAGCCCGTTTATTTTCTGTCTGTGAGTGTGAATATTAATTACAATATCTTTTTATACTGTATATGCACTGTGACCATTTATTTTCCTCATCATAATAAATACTCCTTTATTAAGCTCTGCCTTTGTCTGATATAAGAATCACGTTACCTGAAGAGACCTTTTGTCCTTATAGCCTCGAGGCCTTGAGTTTCTAGAAGATTTATTAAGTCAGGTTTGGTGGCATCAGCCTAGTAAACTGTGTTTTGTGGGTTTAATTGCACGGGGCATTTCAGGTCACTTCATTGTTTCAAATTAGGGGCGAAGACATGTAGTGGCAGTAGTTAATTAACGGAAGTGGGTCGCAATAAGGTGGTCAGTTACTCATTATTTTGCCATGTCACGTGCCCTTCTGGAGTGAAGTTGTGATACGTGACACCGAAGATCACCATTTCATGGCAATTCGCCAATACTTGACAAACTGACTGCATCTGGAATAGCCAAATGGCCATGAAATTGCACTGTACGAGGGGAAATTCACTGTTTTCTGCAATTGCGGAGCCAGTTCGGCTCTCTTTGAATAACCCCTTATATTTAGGCCAACACACTTAACAATCCATGACTTCCACTGCAGCATGTCGAACAGGTGCCTATTCTGACATAAAGATGGATACTATTAGCAAGGAACAGTATCTCCTTTTTTAATGTGCATGCTGTTTTGATGGGGGGGTTGTAATTTTTAAATATTAGTTAATAAAAGTTATGTCCTATAATTATTGGTTTCACCTTTGCAGCTGTCTCTAGTGTCATAACCCCTTTTATCTATGGATTTTCAGGAAGTTTAAAATCAAACTAAAGGGTTAAAACTGGAAGGGGGTGCAGTAGTCAGGAGGGGTTAACATTTAACCCCTCTGTCCTTCTCTCCCATTTTAACACTAGAGTATCGCTTTAAAACCTTTTTATGGTCTTAATCTATACATTTTCGCAATGTTCTTTAATCCCTAATTAAATTTTTCCTAACTAAAACAAGACTCTTGCACTGACACACATGCATATCTTATTACTTATTGGTACTTCACATTATACCAACGCGTAGCTGTGCAAGGTTCTGCAATTTACGTTGTGTAAATATGATGCGGAATGAAAATTTTGAAAGTCCGATTAAAAAACAAACTCAGATGCATAAACTCTTGTTTCTATGTTTCAGATGTTTTTGTTTAATGACTCATCCAGATATTTACATTGCACATTACCATGTCTCTTGATTAATTCGACTTGTTACTTAAGCCTTATATCTTGCTAAAGCCAGAATAAAATAAACTGCTTCCTACGGCCAAGTAATAAATCCTCTGTTTAATTCAGGCTATGAGAACGGATTTAGTTAAATCTAAAAACACTTTCAGAGCTATGTGACATAAAGCTAATGTTGTTACACATCCTGCTATGAACATTTGCTTAATCTCATGTTTATTTGTTGGAACGTGATTATTGATACATAATATGCCGAGGTCATTTTATGTCTGCAGCAAAATCTAACATACATTTGGATTTTCTTTTTCATCATGTAAAAGGTCATCATGTAAGGACAGATGTTCTGTATTTGTGACCTAAAATCTAAGATTTCCTTAGGCTTATAGTCATATATTGATTCCTTTATAAAACTGGACATAATTTAGAAAATCAGATTAGGAAAATTTCTGTAAAAAACAACCAATCACTTCAACTGCTTTAGAAATGTGAAAACAAGTTTCTTTTTTAAAATACATATTGTTGCATAATAACAGATTTCCAATTTAATTGCAAAATTGTTAATTATTCCTCGTAAAATAGTGTATTATACATTGTGCAAGAGATTCGGGAGATAAACATACCAAGTGAATGTGTTTCACCCTGAAACAATCTCTAAAGCATAGGAGTCTCTACAGGGGGGCAAGGGAGCAATTGCCCCCACCTAGGTTATTCCTTGCCCCCCCCCACCAAAAATCAGCATCCAGCTTCCCCCACATATTCAGACCACTATATCTCCGTGCCTGTGCATCGTATATGGATCTAGGTGTCTTTGGAAAGGGCAGATTCTGGCCTTTCCAATGATAACCAACATGCCCACCATATTGTAAATTAAAATCATAAAAACTTAAATAACTTGCACGTAGACATAAACGTTTTCACAGGGTTGAAATGGCTCAGCAGTGAAGGTGTTAACATTCAGACTATATATTACATTGTGTATTACTTTTGTTTTTGCCTTGGTTTAGCTGTGTTTTAAGGGTTAATGGGCAGGCTTTATCCCTCACAGTATACATTTTATTTTTTTCCTTGCTGTATGGCATTTTAGGGGTTAACCCCTTCACTGCTGAGCCATTTCACCGCTGTGTGCTGAGCTCATTTTTACCGCTTTTGCTCATCATGTTTAAACGCGTTTAGAAGCCACGTTTTATTACATGACCCAGACTTATTATATATCGTTCTTTCCGGCAGACTCCGCAGATTCATAATATATCATTTTTATATGTATACGTCATGTTCTGCCTGTATATTATAACAAAAATGCAATAAAATTTGAATTTTCAATCATTTACAGTGTGTAAAGTGTTTTTTTTCACATGAGCGTTTGCGGTTATATTTTCTATGGGGTGCGCTTGTACAAAAATTTGAAATGGGGACTAGTTACATTTTTTGGGGGGAATTACGTGATTTTTTGCAAACACACCCCATAGAAAAAAACATTAGTGCAGCATCATTGTTCACTTTATAATTGAAATGTGAACAATATTGCTGCATTAATAAAAACAACACACACAAAAAAAACATGTTTTTTTAAAAAAAATTAAAATTTTAAATTATTTTTTTTTAGGTTCTTTTTACTTTGAACTTGGTCATGTTTGGTATCATTCGAAAGGCCATGAACCCCGTATCTCCACCAGGGGATTTCCCGGCTATCTGACGTCATCGTGCCATGCACGACACGTCAGGAGCCGAGGGGGAACCCGGAGGTGGAGCCGCCATCCAAGATGGCGGCCCCCACTGGAGCCAGATTACGATCGGCTGCCGAGCGGCGCTGATCACGATCTGGCAATTACAGGGTTAAAAACCAGGCACCGCTTTAAAGGGCAGACACTGCCCTTCAAAGCGGTGCCTGTTTTTTTGTCAGCAAACCCTCCCGATCGGGAGGGAGAGGGATCCAAAAGGATCCTCCCCAGGGGATCTCCGAGCTTTGCCGGGGGTCGCCTCGAAATGACGCCATCGCGCAAGTGCGATGACGTCATTTACATTGGGGGCCGGCCTATCTTCGGCACCTGGCTTCCCTGAAGCCAGAACGCCGCGAGACCCCGGACAGAGAGGTAAGTATCTCCGCCGGGGCTCCTGCTGGCAGATGACATGTGGGGCACGTCTTCCGCATATAGCGGGAGTCAATCAGGACGTGCCCCACACGTCATCCGCAGTGAAAGGGTTATTAGGGAGCTACATGCCACATTGTTTATTATTTTTGTTGCATTTCCCTGGGTTTATGGAAGTTAGAATCTTAACTTTTTGCTTTTTGCCTCATAAATATTGTGAATTCCCTATTTAGCGAATGGTCACTGTAATTTGCTAAAATTGGAGTTGCTGAAGCAGTTCTCAGACATCAGCGACGGCGAATAAAATATTGAATTTAAGTATCAGGTTAATACAATAAAAAGGTATCATTGCATCACATTACTCTGGGGTTTTGGAATCTTATTTATATATCAAATCAAATCAATCAAATAAGCTTTATTGGCAGGACCAAATACATTTTAGCATTGCCAAAGCATATGGGGAGGTTATATGGGGTGGAGGGGGGGGTAGTGGGACATATATGGGGGGGAATGGGCAAGTCCATGAACATTATCAGGGGTAAGGGATAATATGAAGTGGAATGGGGGCGAGTCCGTGTTGGGGATTTATAAGTCCGGGATCTCTCATGTTCCTCTCAGTCTGTGACATTCTGTGACATATTGGGCAGATATTTTCACGGCCGGCTCCTCTTCTCCCAGTATGATGTGGAGTTTCCTCGTCTCTTCTATAGAGGTGAAGTCTGGGATGAGAGCGGAGAGTCTCTGGAAGTGAGTTTCCCTCAGTGCTGAGTACTTGGGGCACTGTAGGAGGAAGTGGACCTCATCTTCCAGGGCCCCTGGTCACAACGCTGGCACAGTCTATTCTCCCTGGGCTTGTAGGTCTGTCTATGCCGCCCTGATTTGATTTCCAGGCTGTGGGCGCTCAGTCTGTACCGGTTCAGGATCTGTCTGTCCTTGGGGTCATTCTTATCTAGGGCACTATCACCTGGGGTGAGCTAACCCTAGCGTTGGCATTTTTTGCGTTAGCGCCAGATTAGTTCAGTCTAGCGCCTGAAAACAGATCGTTTGCATCCCGCTCCACAAACAGGAAAAATCACTTAGTGCATTGCTACTAGCGATCGTAGCGCAAGCTTACTGTACTTTGCACATCCTATACTCTTAACATGGGGAGCGCTAGAGATCTTTAGCGCTTTTGCAACTAACAAATAACTTTGTGCATGCGCCAATTTTTTGAGAGACGCTATTTGCAGAATTTTACCTACTGCTAAACTCTGGTGCTAACTACAAAAAAACAGGTCCTCACCCAAATTTAACAGGCAATTAACAGGCAACTGAAAGGAATACATCACAGGTGTTCTCTTGGCCCCATAAACCACAGTAATGGATCTGGTCAGCAATGTCGCTGCTGTTGCTGTAGACTATATTATAAATGTATCCTTTATTGACATGTGTCCTAATTCTAGTATATTGCCTAATTTTAAACATTTTATGCTGGGAGTTATTCATACTATGTAAGCAGTTGATTATTAGGGTGACATCTTGGACCATGTTTACAGGGACACAAGTCTTACCCTGAAACATGTATTATTTATATGCTGCAGCTGTTAAGTTCTAATTTCCATTATAATTACCATAAACCTTTTTCAAGTTTCTTCTTATATATCAAAAATGAAGTAAGGCGCTGCGCGACTCTGATCAGAGGAGACGACAGACCCAACCACACCGAGATATGGCAGATTAGCATCTGATCAGTCCGTGGTCTGTCAGATTGGTTTATTGTTTCAACATCCAATAGAAATGTTCGTTATACATACATAAAAACTTCCTGCAGTTTTCACTCCCAACATAGGAATGTGATACAACAACCAATCAGAGCAGATACATTTCTACATCATGTAACAAAGATTTCGCGGGCATTCTAAGTCAACACAGGATATCTATTTCCATCACCCCACTGACTAGCCTCGAGAGGAAACGAAATTGAACAGACACCATGCTGGAAAAAGGAGGGGGGATTTCACACTAATGCAAAAATTAAAAACTACCTATCATATTAAAATACCTTTCAATCGTCTCATTGATCACATATACAATCGTGATCACAAAAATGGATGAAACAAACTAGACAATTAAACTAATTATACCTGGGGCCATAGTATCCTCGCCTAATACCTGCATGATATACGAAAAGGATTCCCCAAGGATGCCCTTTATGAGCATAAAATACACTTATCTATCTAGATTCACTCTTCCAGCGAACCACATTTGGAGCGTAGGCAAAAATACCTAATCTAGACCTTAAATAACTATTTATTCCCATTTCCCAAAATATAATTCACCGAACAAGAAAAGTATAATAACTTGAATGTAAAAGTTCATTTATCTAATAAATCAACATGAGTCAGATCTATATCTGTGTGTTTTCCTATGTTCAGCTTCACTCCACAAAACGCATACACACCTGCATTCATACACACATTCAAGAAATACATTCTCATTTTCACAAATTAAATCCTTTCTCACACTTATCTAGGGGATTAAATAAAAAAAAAAATATTCCATAATCTAATACCGTAGTCCACAGTGCGAGATCAAGGTGTGGTCTTTTTTTTTTTCAACATCCCAGCTTGAGACGCATAATCATTGAATGTCATCAGAGCTCCCACCATAGGGACTCCTGAACAAGCTGTCTCTTTGCGCTGGTTGCTTATTACCTGTGACCTTTGACCTTGACACAAAATGTCCATGATTTGTTCCATATGCAGTCATTGTGACTGTCAGGTTTCTTGATGATGTGATATGGTTTTAGCAACAATAAAGAAAATAATAAGAAAAGAAAATATGGTTTACCCCGCTAATCATATACATCCATTCATTCATTGTCACTCTCAAATGCACGAAAACAATAAAAATGTTAATTTACACAAGAAGAGACACAGATAATAAATTTCAAAATGTCCCCGCGAAGCATGTCGGCCTCACGCAATAAAAAAAATTATACTACTTCTGACTCATTGTTAGAGAAAAATATATATACGCAACTTTGGCTCAAAAGGGAAATAGCCGAAGTGCATACTCCACCCTTTATTAAATATCTAAAAAAAAAAATTTTTAATTACTATCCTATTCAGTCTTGTTCGGTGTTTTGAAACAAACCTGACGTTTATAAAACACACCAATCCTCAAATGAAATCAAAAAAATAAAAACAGCATTAATTTTATCGAATTAAAACTTTCCATTTACCACTATATATGTCATGAAACGTATTTATGCAAATGCATTAAATTATATGTTCCTAAATACATTAATTAACTCTAATTTTAATTGGATGTGATCTCCAGTAATCCTAAATGTGTCAGGGAATTTGAACAATATTGATTGTAACTAAACAACAAAAATAATAAAAGACACAAAATAATTATCACTTAGACGACATCAGAATATAAAAATACATTATCTTCTTTCTTTGTCTTCTGTCTTACTGGTTGAAAATAACAGTTTTGTAAAACTGATATGTCTTAAGTTTTATTTCCAAATCAATGATCTTCTTTAATCACATGATTTATTGATGAGTTGTCGATAAATTAGGATTGTTTTATTGCCTGGTGTCTGATAATTCCTTATTATCCGGTTGATGTAACATTGCAATGTGAAAAGATAATGTGTTTGAGTAAATTTCCTTCAATTCCAACAGCTTTATCAATATTGGTATCACATAATCTTCCATCTAGCTTGAGCAAAGTTGGCATGCATGGGTAATTTTCACCAAAAATAAAAACTTGGGAAAAAAATGTATTATTAACCTGTCAAAAACTTTAAAATTCATATGGTTAAAATACTTTTAAAATGGAGAAAAAAAAATCCAACACATTTTTGGACACAAAGAAAAGGAGTGGTCATGAGTGAGACAACACGGAGGAGAGGAGGGGTCATGAGTGAGACAAAATGGAGGAGACTAGGAAAAGAATGTGAACTTCAATTCAAATAAAAAAACACAACAAAAATATCATGAACTGGGAAAGAAAGTATAGAAGGGCATGTTTAAAACTTGACGCGTTAATTAGCACAAAGTTCTCAGAGGAAACTCAGAGAAAAAGATTCTTAATAAACATCAATAATCTTTTTTAAGAATATTGGTTAAAAACAAACATTCAAACGTGAGGTGTTTGTGCAGCTATTTTACAACCTGTTTTATTCCCTCCAAGAATATTCAATGGAGGCAAAGTTATACGCTATTGCACTTCACACCAAAAGACAAAAACATCAGACAGCAAAAAAAAATAAAACTAGACATCTGGCTACCACTGCAGAAAAAGAAAACAATCAAACAATACTCAGATACCAAACTACAACCTTCCATCTTCCTTAGTCAACTAAAATAAAACCAAAAAACCACCTTCTCTTATTTGAAATCTGCCTAAATTCCTTTGTACAGCGCTACTAAACCTGTAGGCGCTTTCCTTTAAACTTTCACTCAAATCCTTCAGCTTTATATCACTTCATCCTCTTAGATTCCAAACAACTAAACATGAACCTTCATATATATTCCATTATACAAGTTACAAAACTGTAAATGATCTCAGTCAGCCATTTTGGCAAAACCTATAACCTATATTAAGGTGCGGTCAATCCCTTAGTGCTGACTCAAACAAAGACCAGAGGAAAATAACCGACCACGCCTCTCTTGGGAAAATGTACAACTTTGAGCCCATCACCTTGATACACTACTTTTTTTATATATATATCATACATCAACTTATAATCCATTTACAGTAAATCCAGCTCCCATAATTACTTTCTTCTGTTCCACTACTGTACGCACGCCGAAGCACTCAAACCGCGCCCAATTCCACAACAGTTACAGTTACAGTTTTATAAAGCACTAACAGCTCCAGAATTCAACTGCTACTACAGTCATTCAAGGCATTAGACACATGTCATTTGTATATACTGTTCAATTATCCCAAATAGATACTCACAGAACAACAAAAATAACTACATATTCCATTATCCAACTTGCACTGCTAAAAGACTACTGGCATTCAAAGAAAAAAAAATCCTTATACAAACACATAATAACATTATACATTACAAATAAAGAGTTTTTTTAATTAAATAAAAAAAGAACAAAGAGAGAAAAAATGAATGTATGAGAAAGAGAAAAAAAGTTAGCAGGCGCTTTTGAAAGTCACTGTAAAAGTAAAGCCCTATTGTCTCCATTTCCTGTGCCTTTTTTTTTTTTACACGAGGCAAGGCAGTAAAGACTGAAACAAAGCAACCCGTTCTAAGAGCAGTCCCTATACATAAATTACATATAAAAAACATAATATCAAAACTACGAAATACAAAACATCAAAGATAAACACATATATTAATAGTTAGTAAAGACAAACACTTAAATAAACAGACGCAATCAATGGCCAGAAACAAAATAAAATATAAAACAAAAACAAACATGCAATCTGAAAGAAAAAAACGTTAGCAAATCCTTTAGAATCAGCGCGCAAACACATGCCGCAAAAAGAATAAAGAAAAAATGGCAGCAGCAGCGCAAGAAAATAAAAAATAAATAATTAAGAGGAAAAAGAAAAAACTGTCTCTCAATGGGAGATAAAATTATTCGATATACAAGAAGAAATCATATATTATGTATAAAAGTAACATCAGGAAGCATTATTTTGCTGAGAGGGTGGTGGATACATGGAACAGCCTTCCAGTTGAAGTGGTAGAGGCCAAAACAGTAATTGAATTTAAGCAGGCATGGGATAGGCATAAGGCTATCCTAAACAAAAGATAAATCCAGGTAAAGTATCCATGTAATTGGGCAGACTAGATGGGCCGAAAGGTTCTTATCTGCCGACATTTTTCTATGTTTCTAAATCAAAATCTAATCAATTAAAATAAAATGCTACGAGCCAGAACTCCAGAACACAATAGAGCTACACTATGGACACAAAGACACACACATTTACTCAACGCTAGAAACATCTTTCAGTTTCCCGGGTGAGTGACATAACGAATACTCAGCACCAGAACTTCATCAGGGTACATCAACATAACGAGTGAGTCACCGCTCATTAACAGTTCTCTATCAGGCGAGTTAAGATAAACAAACAACAAAGAAAAACAAACACAGCGTCCTACAACAACACAGTGGCTCTCACAGACAGCCTCCCATGGAAGCAAAAATTCTTTTATCTATATAGGCAATTGTTTAACATGAAATAAATCATATCAGACAATTGAATTATTAAATCCCACTTTTGACACCAACTGTTAAATTCTAATTTCCATTATAATTACCATAAACCTTTTTCAAGTTTCTTCTTATATATCAAAAATGAAGTAAGGCGCTGCGCGACTCTGATCAGAGGAGACGACAGACCCAACCACACCGAGATATGGCAGATTAGCATCTGATCAGTCCGTGGTCTGTCAGATTGGTTTATTGTTTCAACATCCAATAGAAATGTTCGTTATACATACATAAAAACTTCCTGCAGTTTTCACTCCCAACATAGGAATGTGATACAACAACCAATCAGAGCAGATACATTTCTACATCATGTAACAAAGATTTCGCGGGCATTCTAAGTCAACACAGGATATCTATTTCCATCACCCCGCTGACTAGCCTCGAGAGGAAACGAAATTGAACAGACACCATGCTGGAAAAAGGAGGGGGGATTTCACACTAATGCAAAAATTAAAAACTACCTATCATATTAAAATACCTTTCAGCAGCAGGGAAATTATTGTTGCTCACCTGGCCTTCCTTTTGGATCTATTAAATGCAGTGTAGTGATTATACATGCTGTTGGGTGGCATTTATCATGCAATGCCCATCAGCATTAATTAAAATATGTGTGCATATAAACATGGATAATACGGTCACCTTGGAGGATTTTAATAATGCAGTGGTGTGAGGGCTCTTCGCTGGATATGTTCATACTTATACAAGCTTGTGAGGGCAGGGGATAGGTATGGCCCGGCACTCTGCACTGGAAAAAAATAGTTATATCCTGTACTCAACCGCATTAGCGCTGGGTCTCAGTGTTTCCCTAGCGTGCGCTAAGTGACATTGTACATGGACTCCCGCGGACAAGGTGTTTTGTTAGTAGATCATCAGTTTTAGTGACTTGTGCTAACCTTTTCCTTTAGCAACGGCGTTTTAGCTCACACCAGGTGATAGGGCCCTTAGTTTTTTTCCGTGGTATGATTTAGTGGTGAAAATTATTAGTGCCCCCCCAGTTTTGACTGTGGTATCTTATTGTCCCCCCTAAATATTGTTCCTAGAGACGCCAGTGCTCTAAAGACAATGGTATATGTTTAAAGTCAATACAGGCAATAAATGTTCTTTTTCACTGATGAAGCTTAGCCTTTACGGAATTTAATTAGTTGCATAGTTTTTCTTTGATTTTGTTCATATGAAGTCTAGTAATAGTACATGTAATTAGCAAAGCTTTTGAGTCTAAGGCTGGTGTCAGACGAGCGCAGTGTGAACGAATGTTTTTGAGCACATAATAACGTCCATCGCAGCATAGAATAATAGCCAGTTGAGCCCCCCACACAAAGTGCGTCCACACCGAACTGCTGGCGCATAACGCACGCGGCAAACGGACGCAAGTTTGGCAAGAACGTAAAACCGCTAGAACGGACATGTGGAGTGCACTGCGTCTGCAACGTCTGCATAGCTTTGTGTGTGAGTGATGAACGAGGTCAGACAGACTGCATTTGTGTGGCCAGCATTTTTGACGGACAAAATTTTTTCATATTTAATTTATTTTCCCTGCTACATCCGTCAAAAATAACGTCAGTTTAAAAAATGGACTGTGTGGCCACTACTGCGTCTTCCATCAGAAAGTGCGTCCATACTGCAAGGGCGCACAGTCCGTACAAAATGCGCTCGTCTGACACCAGCCTTAACCTATTTACTACTGTAAACATGCCATTAAATCTGCTTTATGTGTGACACTCAGTCCAGAAATGTGTTTATATTGGATTAAAAAACACCATGCCGTCCTATATTCAATCTAAAAGGGAAACTCTGAGCAGGGGTGCATTTGAGGGTTAATTATTAACCCCTTCTGACATTTTTAGCCTAGAGTTAATAAAAGAGAACCTGCCCATTGAAAAGGATTGGGAATCATTGGAGGATCAGTTTCAATTTAATCAAAGCTGGTCAGAACCCCCCCCCCTCAAAAAAAAAGGCTGTCCAACAGGAATGATTGTAAGCATTCAGGGTGGAGAAAAATCATCCACTTTTGAAGGCTATCAACGTTCCATATTGGCAGCCAAGTGTGGGGGAAATTGGAAAGTTATGTGAGCATACACTGTACATATGAGAGTGGTCAATATGGCTTCAGTTTCCTGTTAGGCATCCAATGTAAAAGTCAATCCTAATGAACGTGGCTAAAAATGGTGCAGAAAAAAATAGCACAAATAAAAAATATTGTGTTTGTGTGTGTTGGGGAGGGGGTGATTGCAGTCTATCTGTGAACCCTGTCGGGAATTCTGCTGGTGGCTGGAGCTCAAGCCAATCTAGTGGCTTTCAGTGGCGGAACGCATTCCCAAAGGTTCCAAGGCCCAGGAATTCTGCTTCTGCAGAATCCTTAACACCAACCTAAAAATAAAAAAACTGAACCCTATACTCACCTCCTGTCCCGCGGCAAGGACCGCGGCTCCAACTGGGGCTCCAACCGCGGCTCCAACCGCCTCCTCCGGCCTTCTGGAGCAGGGAAAGACTGGGGGGAAAAGTCCCCCCAGTCTCTCCCTGCGTATCACTACACGGACCTCATGAGGCGAGATCCGGCAGGTTATGTGACCGCCGGCGTCTGGCTCAATGGAGTCATATGGACTCCATCAAGTGGATGCTCACGGCTGCGCTCAGCGCTGCCGCGAGCATCGCGGGGCCGTAGTGCGGTCTACCAATGCAGGCAGCTTTTCAAGCGCCTGCATTGTAATTCCACGCTAAAACAGGGGTGGTTGGGGAAAACTGGGAGCGCAGTTTCTTCTCCCTACCACCCCCGTATTAGCGTGGAATTACAAAGCAGGCGCTTAAAAGCCCAATGTTTGCACAATATGTCTCAAGATTCACACCATCAGAAAAATGAATGCTCTCAAATTGCCAAAATACAACTTATGAAGCATAAGACACTCAATCAAATGATAGGTCACAACAGTATAAGCCCACATTAAGAAACCATGCAAAAAATACAAATCCAGACAAACTGAATACTTATGAACCCCAGGGCATAAAACATAGGAGAGACCAGGTACCCCAATGTTTCAGCTCTGTATGCCACCAGAATAAAATTGAAACAAAATATTCCAAATTAATTTAAAGTGCAGACTTTCAGCTTTAATTCAAGGGGTTGAACATAAATATCAAGTACAAATTTCAGGAACTGCAACCATTTTATTACACAGTTCCCCGTTATCAGGGCTCAAATGTAATTGAACAAATGAAAATAATCATAAATAAAATGTTAATTTTTAATATTTTGTTGAGAATATTGGCAATGACTGCCTGAAGTCTGGAAACCATGGACATTACCAAACACTTGGTTTCCTCTTTTCTGATGCTTTGCCAGGCTCTAATTGCAGCATCTTCAGTTGTTCTTTCTTTGTGGGTCTTTTTGCCTTTAGTTTTGTTTTCAGCAAGTGAAATGCATGCTCATTTGGATTGAGATCAGGTGATTGACTCAGCCATTGTAGAATATTCCACTTCTTTTCCTTCAAAAACTCCTGGGTTGCTTTTTGCAGTGTGGTTTGCATCATTGTCCATCTGTACAGTGAAGCGGTGTCCAGGTAACTTTGCTGCATTTGGCTGAATCTGGGCTGTCAGTATATCTCTAAACACTGCTGAGTTCATCTGGCTGCTTCTGTCTTCTGTCACATCAACAATAAACACCAATGCCCCAGTGCCACTTGAAACCATGTCTTACAGGTGACGTTGTGTGCTTTGGATCATGAGCTGTTCCAAGCCTTCTCCACACTTCTTTCTTCCTCTCATTCTGGAGCAGATTAATCTTAGTTTCCTCCATCCAAAGAATGCTTTTCTGGTTTGGCTTTTTTATGTTTTTTGGCAAAGTCTAATCTGGCTTTTCTATTCTTCAGGATTATGAATGGTTTGCACCTTGTGGTGAACCGTTTATCTGGCATTTCCTCCTAGTTGGTCTCTCACCACCTAAAGATTAACATGTTGAAGACTGAGCTCCTACTAATTCCTCCCTCTAATGCCTCCCCACCTCCTGACTTCCCGATCATGGTCGATGGTATACTATCTCCCCATCAAGCCAGGGTGGCAGTCTTGGAGTTACACTCGACTGCTCTTTTTTTCCCCACATCCAGTCTCTTTCATCCTTCTGCCGCTATCAATTAAGTACTATTTTCAGAATTTGGCCATTTCTTATTGCACTATTATTTTTGTTTTCTCTTTTTCTTTTTCATTTTACATTTAATCATTTGCCCTTGGAGAAGAATCCTGGATTAAAAAAAAACTATTTAAGTATTTCTTTTATATATTTTTTGCACTGTACTACATAGGGTGTGTAAAAGGGCGGATATTTCAATACCACTCCTGGTCTCACTTATAAAAATTGTGTTGCAAAGGTTGCAAATACTGTTCTTGTTTTCACTTGTTTATAAAAGTTGCGCTGTGTCGGGATTCACACTTGAGGGGATTGTTCCGCTTCTGTCTGTTACTGGTTTTAAATGCCTTTGCCTACTTTTTAGTCGAGTCTGGCCTTGTCGGCTGTCTTATCATAAGAAGTTCCCTTAAAACGTGAGCAAATGTAATGAGTAGAGGTTTGTCGATTAGGAAAGGAGCCATTATTAGGGATGTTTCACGTGTTTTTTTTGTTTAGTTTCGGTCCGTTTTTTTTTCGTCTCGGGTCGTTTTGGCCGGCTTTCATTTCGGTTCATTTTGTTTCGTCATTTCGGGTCGATTCAGCAGTCTGTTTCCATGGGTTATTTAGTTTTATTTCGTTTATTTCATTTTTGTGAGTAATTTAATTGTATTTGGATTGATTTGTATTTAGTTTTATGAGTTATTTCCTTTTTTATAGGTTATTTTAGAATAGCAAACAGATTACTACCAATAAAATTAAAGTCTCCTTACTTATTTATATTTTTTAGGATTATTTTGGCATTTTTCTGGATTTTTTTGTTAATCTTTAGGGTTCCTAACTAATTTTAAAGAAACTAGCAGGGTTATTCAAAGAGATTCGAAAAGTCACCGCACGTTCGGTGACTTTTCGTTCTCTTCAATTCGGTTCCTTTTGCCGATCCCATTTCGGTGACCCTGCGGTGTATTCAGCAAGCACCACAGGGTCCCCGAATTGCAGGGAAAAGTCACCGCAAACCTGACGAATACTAACCGCAAAACCCAGCGAATGCACGCCGAAAACCCCCAAAAACATCTGGATTATCCTTCGAAAAACCCGAGCAGGAGCCGATCACACGCAGCCGAAGCAGCCGAACAGGAGTCGAATCACACAGAGCCGAAGCAGCTGAGACGCAGAGGAGACAGTGAATAAATTAGCAAAATAGTTTGTATGAATCTGTGAAAATGAAAAGCTGCTTGCAAAGAAACTACTGAGCGAAAATGTCTGAAATTTGCACAGGAGGTCCAGGGAATGATAATAAAAAGGGCTGTTACAGAAAAAATAAGTAAACTTAAAAAAATAAATAAAAAAAAAATCGGACTTTTTTAAAAAAAAAAATCTTAAAAATGCTTAAAGTATCCTAAAAAATCTATAGATAAAGAGACTCTTTGCTGCAGAATTTTATAATGAATGGTTTATTAGATATTGAATTAAAACGGGAATATTTTTAACATTGAAGTCTATGGGATTCTCCTGAATAAATTTGCCAAATTAAACTACCGAATGGCAGGGCATTAGGGGAACCTTTCACTGCTGGTTTGTGTTCTCTGAATAGCCGAAGCAGTGCTTCTCTATGGGGATTTCACTGCCCTCGAACAGGCACCGAACAGGCACCATATGTGCAGGCAATTCGCCAGGATTTGGCGAATTGCCTGCTCTCTGGATGGCCGAATGGCCAGGAAAGGCAACCGAACGCTGATTTTCAGCGTTCGGTTACCCTACTCAAGCAATTCGGATCTCTTTGGATAACCCTGTAGGATTTTTTCCACCATTTTCAATGTTAAAACGAATCCCCCCCGACTGAGGCTAGGGACAGATGAGCGCATTTTCTGCAGCCACCGTCAAAATGTACGTCGATGCGTGCGCACGCATTTTTTCACGGAATACGCTTAAGTGGTCAGACGATGCGCAATTCTGGACGTATTTCATGACGGTGGGGTAAAAAGAAGTCTAGGGAAATCCGGCTGTTTGAACGTTATGTAGGCCGCACACTAGCAGCGTCTGACGTCTCCTAATCACGCACACACGCTGCTATGCGGCCGCAGCGCACTTTGTACGTCAGTAGCAGCGGTTTCACGTTCTGATAAAAATGCGTTCATTTGCTGGTTGCGTGGTGTCGGCGCACTTTCGTACGCACGTACTGCGTATATTGGCCGTCATTGGCCGTTATGTGCTGCTACTGCCGCCGTGATTTAGTGCGTCTGCACGCGCGTTCCGACTGCCCCACTCTGACCCTAGCCTGAGAGAGGGAACAGACGTTCTTTGCAGGAGCTCCGGGTGTGATTGCTATCGGGGGGGTTTTCTACCCGGATTACTCCTTTTATTTTACCCCTCTGGGAGTCCCTGCTCGACTGGACATCAGGTGGTGCGCTCTGGAGCCTGTTCTGGTCCCCCCTCCAGGGCCCCGCAGAGATTGTGGCCTTTTTTCCCGGTGGAGCGATCGCCCGGCGGCCATTTTGAGGCCTACCTTCCTGCTCTTATTGGGCCTAATCTTCGGCTCCAATGTTTCCCCCTGTGGCGTACTGTGACCTGGGTGCTCAGCTGTCGCGGAGTCGGGTGCTGGAGGGCCCCCATCTCCTGACCGTGACGACTGTCCCTGCTACAGAATTAGCGGAGGAGGGTGCAGAACGGCGGCAGCTGCTGTACCCTCCTTCCACCAGAAGCCTGGAGGTATTGCTCGCAGACTTGGAAGACTGCTTGGGGTCGCTGCCAGAAGAGGAGGAGAGCCCGTTGTCGAGAGGCTCATGGCGCAGATTAATGGCAGTGCTGCGTGGAGACCGGGAGATGGACCCAGCGGCCCTGCCCGGACGAGGAGCTGGTATTTCTGAAGGTGGTGACTCTGGTGGCCTCCGCCAAGAAATTGCAGGAAGTGAAGCTATGGACTTGGAAGGTCTTACTGCTTTGCAGGATGAGAGAGGACACCCGGAGCCTCCAGCAGCCCCGTCGGTGGCGGGGACGCCACTGTCAAGCTGTCCGGATGTGCCCAGCGGCCGCGAATTGCCAGACTACGCTATGTTGGCCGGAGCGCTGTTGGAACCGGCGAAATCAACTCGGTGCCCGAGGATGGGAGGGCGCTCTTTCCTCCCATCAGCTGAGAGAGGGCCGCGACCTGGGAATCTTACCCCTTCTCCTGGAGCGGAGTTGCTCGCGGCTCTCACCCGGGAAGCAGGTTGTCACCCGATCTGGCTGCTACTGGAGCGGCGAGCTTTGCCCCTTGTTGGAGAGCCTCTGCATCCTGAGAAACCTGGCCTGCTCAGCGATGCCCTTCCTGCGGTACAAGAATCCCCATTCCGAGACGCTGGCTGATGTGTGTGTTTTTCTTTTATGAAACCCACCATTTATTTTTGTTTTGTTATTATTTTGCTCCCTTCCCCCCAATCCCCCCCTATGAAGTCCCCCCCCTATTCTTATTATACAATGATGCTTTCTCCCCACATTCATGCTGCGACTTTGTTTTTGTGACTTTGGACACGCTTTGAGGACACCCTCTTCTCCTTTTCATTTTTTTTTTTCATTCGCTGTTTTTACGATGACATTTCTTGGCCCTGCGTGGCTTCAGTTGCTTGTTATGTCTTCTTGTTTGGCCCTGCGAGGTCATCCATTATTTTACAGTATGATGTGTGACTATGGGAGAAGCTTGGATGCTGCGGGAGTGGGGCACAGAGAAGTGCACAGAGAGGCTTGTGGAGGATTTCCTCCCTGCATGGGATGCAGAGGTCTATCTCGCTGACACACTGTTTGTTGCCCAACCATGCCCTGACCTGCTGATGCCCTGACCTGCTGAGCTTAACCCCGTTCGCCCTCTGGAGCCCTTTCGGATTCCCCGTGGCTGTTCTGATCTCCCTCACCTGTGAGTGCCCTGCTGTGGACAATTAGGTTTTAACACCCCCCCTTTTTTTTTCTTCTTTTTTTTTTAATTTGGCTATTCCGGGATATCTCGGGGACGCAACCGTGGCCTGGGGCCCGGTTTGCTCCTGAGTGCCCGGGCCAGGTGCTGTTATTCCCCCTTGGCCTCCCTGCGGCCTTATGGACCGTCTGGGTAGTCGCCAAGGCAGGCACATTTTTGGCCTTTGCCATCTTTTTATTCCCCCCCCCCCTCTTTCTCTTACAGCTTGATGTCCTCGGCTGGCCTTTTTTTTTTTTTTCTGTTTCTCTGTTATCTACCTGATGACTTTCTCTGGCTGTTAATAGCCATTAGTTCCCTATAACCTGTGTTTTGGATGAGACCCCCCTAATAGGGGATGATTTTGTTGAGTGCATTCCTTGTAGATGACGTTGAAATCTTATTGTGTTTTTCGCAGATGACTTTAAACTTTAGTGTGTTTTTTGCAGGAGACCTTACATTTAAGTGTGTTTTCCGAGAATGATCTTAAATTACTTTTTTGTTTTTCTTCTATAGTTTAACAGATGACTTATTTTGGCCCTGCGTGGTCTTTTTCATTTTATGTTGACTTTCTATGTCGATGCAAACTTTCAAAAATAAAGAATTTAAAAAAAAAATTAAAAAAATCCCCGTTTTTAAATGTTTATTAAATATTTGTAAAACAATTTATTATTTTCAATTGCAGTAAACAGCCATTTTTTTAAATTTATTTTTTAGGATTATTTTGCCATTTTTCTGGAATTTTTTTGGTTAATCCTTAGGGTTCCTAACTAATTTTAAATGTATAACGAGGTCTGTTTTTTTCCTTTGCTAACCACATATAGCTGAATTATCTTCTTTCAGCCTGTATATGCGTTTAGCAAAAAAAAAACATACCTCGTTATACATTTAACATTAGTTAGGAACCCTAAGAATAAGATTTCAGTCCAGCAACTTCAGCAGTGTGGTTTCTGCCGTCCACAGGCTTGTTCAATCACAGTGTGTCTAGCCTCCTTCATGTGCTACCCAGCTACAGTACAATAAATTTTGCCAAGTCTGTCTCTTTGTATCCTTGCCTGAAGGGTCTGCCATGTCGTGTCCTGGGGGTCCCACCATGGCGCATGCTGGGTACCACCCTGACATTGACTTGTGTAGAAAATGTTAGGCTGGAATTGAAAGTGACAGCAAGGCAGCGAGCTTGAGGCATCAGGCTAATGACTGTTCCATTTAGAGATACAGAGATACGTAGCAGGGGGTTCTATCTGGAGAGAGGAATGATGAGAATTTCAGGTTTGGCAAGATTCAGTTTAAGGAAGCGGTAAGACATCCATTTGGAGACATTCAATGACAGGATCCAGGAGGGCAGGAGAGAGATCAGGGGAGGAAAGGTATATTTGAGTGTCATCAGCATACAGATGCTGCTGGAATCCAAAAAGAACTGATCAGTTTGCCTAGAGAGACAGTGTAGATTGAAAAAAGAAGAGGGCCCAGTGCTGAGCCTTGGGGCACCCCCAACTGAGACAGGCGGCCGGGAGGAGGTACTTCTAGAAAAAGACACACTAAACAATCAAAGAACAGTACCTTGAAGGCCTATATCATGTAGAGTTTGAAGGAAGGAGCGCGCCAGCTTGGGATTCACCACGCAGCCCATGGCCTTGTCCATTGCAGGCCACTAGCTGTATAACAAATTTTCACAATGTTGTAGAGGCCCAGACTGAAGAATTTATATTAGAAGCAGAAATTGAGAAGCAAGCAGTCTTGAGAAAGAGAGCAAAATTATCAAAAGAGGAGATGGAAATTAAGAAAAATATTTCAAGGTTAAGTCGGGGCAATGAAGAACACTAGGCTAAAAGGAAAGGGGCTGGTATTTGGTAGAAAAAGCTGCTTGCCTTTTTTCATGATTTTGTCAAACCAGTAGTGTGATTAATATGTTTGCATATGTCACTTAGTTCATGTGACTAAAGAAATAACACAACAAGATGAAAATGGAGAAGTACTATCATTGTATATTTACAATTGCAAGAAAAAGTATGTGAACCCTTTGGGATTACGTGGAGTTTTGCATGAATTGGTCATAAAATGTGCTCTGATCTTCATCTAAGTCACAACAATTTGAAAAACACAGTCTGCTTAAAATAATACAACACAAACATTATATGTTTCATGTGTTTATTGAACATAACATGTAAACATTCACAGTGCAGGGTGGGAAAAGTATGTGAACCCCTAGCCTAATGACTTCTCCAAGAGTTATTTGGAGCCAGGAGTGAGCCAACCTTGAGTCCAATCAGTGTGATATTATTGGATGTGTTGCTGAAAGCTGTCCTGCCCTTTAAAAACAAACACCAGTCTTGGGTTTACTGGCTTCAAGAAGCACTGCCTGATGTGAACCATGCCTCGCAGAAAAGAGCTCTCAGAAGACCTACGATCAAGAATTGTTGACTTGCATGAAGCTGGAAAGGGTTACAAAAGTATCTCCAAAAGCCTTGATGTTCATGTGTTCATGGTAAAACAGACTGTCTACAAACGGAGAAAGTTCAACACTGTTGCTACTCCTAGGCGTGGTCGTCCTGTAAAGATGACTGAAAGAGCACAGCGCAGAATGCTTAATGAGGTAAAGAAGAATCATAGAGTGTCAGGTAAAGACTTACAGAAATCTCTGGCACATGCTAACATTTTTGTTGACACATCTGCAATAAGGAAAACATTAAACAAGAATGGAGTACATGGGAGGACACCACTGAGGAAGCCATTGCTGTCCAAAAAGAATATTGCAGCATGTTTGAAGTTTGCAAAAGAGCACCTGGATGTTCCACAGCACTACTGGCAAAATATTCTGTGGACAGATGAAACCAAAATTGAGTTGTTTGGGAATAATACACAACACTATCAGGGTTATCCAAAGAGATTCGAAAAGTCACAGCACATTCGGTGACTTTTCGTTCTCTTCAATTCGGTTCCTTTTGCCGATCCCATTTCGGTGACCCTGCGGTTTTATTCAGCAAACACCACAGGGTCCCCGAATTGCAGGGAAAAGCTGCCGTAAACCCACCGAAAACTAACCGCAAAACCCACCGAATGCACGCTGAAAAGCCACAAAAACATCTGGATAAACCCGTCGAAAAGCCCGAGCAGGAGCCGATCAC
Source organism: Leptobrachium leishanense (assembly GCA_009667805.1). Lineage (NCBI taxonomy): Eukaryota > Metazoa > Chordata > Amphibia > Anura > Megophryidae > Leptobrachium > Leptobrachium leishanense. Next base: position 341,317,902 of record CM019063.1, read on the forward strand.
ACACAGCCGAAGCAGCTGAGACCGCAGATGAGGGAGGTGAATAAATTAGCAAAATAGTTTGTATGAATGTGAAATTGAAACGCTGTTTGCAAAGAAACTACTGAGCGAAAATGTCTGAAATTTACACAGGAGGTCCAGGGAATGATAATAAAAAGGGCTGTTACAAAAAAAATAAGTAAACTGAAAATAAAAAAAAATATCGGACTTTTAAAAAAAAAAAGAAAATTTCAGAAAAATGCTTAAAATATCCTAAAAAATCTATAAATAAAGAGACTCTTTACTGCAGAATTTTATAATGAACGGTTTATTAGATATTGAATTAAAACGGGAATATTTTTAACATTGAAGCCTATGGGATTCTCCTGAATTAACTTGCCGAATTAAACCACCGAATGGCAGGGCATTAGGGGAACCTTTCACTGCTGGTTTGTGTTCTCTGAATAGCCGAAGCAGTGATTTTTCATGGGGATTTCACTGCCCTCAAACAGGGACCGAACAGGAACCGTATGTTCAAGCAATTCGCTAGGATTTGGCGAATTGCCTGCTCTCTGGATATCCGAATGGTCAGGAAAGGTAACCGAACGCTGATTTTCAGCGTTCGGCTACCTTTCTCAAGCAATTCGGATCTCTTTGGATAACCCTGTATGTGTGGAGAAAAAAAGGCACAGCACACCAACATCAAAATCTCATCCCCACTGTAAGGCTAGGGTCAGACGAGCGTGATTTCTACGGACTGTACGTCCGTGCACACGGAGGTACGTCAGTACAGAAGACACAGTAGTGGCCACACAGTCCGTTTTTTTCACTGACAAATATTTTGACGGATGTAGGAGGGAAAATAAATTAAAAAGCGAAACCATTTTGTCCGTGAAAAAAATGCTGGACGTATAAATGCAGTCCGTCTGACCACGTTCCATCACTCACACACAAAGCTATGCAGACGTTGCGGACGCAGCGCACTTTGTGCGGCCGTTCTAGGGGTTGTACGTTCTTGCCTGCCTTGCGTCCGTGGGCCGCGGCCGTTGTGCGTCCGCAGTTCAGTGCGGACGTACTTCGTGTAACGGGCTCCTATGGGCTTCCTGTCATGCTATCACAGACGTACTTTTAGGCGCAATCACGGACGTGAACACTACGCTCGTCTGACAGCAGCCTAAAACATGGCGGAGGGAGCATCATGGTTTGGGGCTGCTTTGCTGCCTCAGGGCCTGGACGGATTGTTGTCATTGATGGAAAAATGAATTCCAGAGTTTATCAAGACATTTTGCAGGAAAACGTAAGACCATCTGTCCGCCAACTGAAGCTCCGCAGAGGATGGGTGATGCAACAGGACAATGGCCCAAAGCATACAAGTAATTCAACAAAAAAATGACTTCAAAACAAAACAAAATACTCCTTCTGGAGTGGCCCAGTCAGAGTCCTGACCTCAACCCGATTGAAATGCTGTGGCATGACCTTAAGGCTGGGGTCAGACTAGCGCAGTGTTAACGTCCGTGTTGCCGCACATAAGTACGTCCGTGATAGCATACAATTGTGTTAAATGAAGCCCCACACACGAAGTACGTCCGCACAGAAGTGCGGAGGCTGACGGACGCTGCAAACGGACGCAGATTAGGCAAGAACGTAATACTGCTAGACCGGACGTGCAGAGTGCGCCACGTCCACAACGTCTGCATAGCTTTCTGTGTGAGTGATGGAACGTGGTCAGACAGACTGCATTTATACGTCCAGCATTTTTGACGGACAGAATGTTTTTTCATTGTAATTTATTTTCCCTGCTACATCAGTCAAAAAATACGTCAGTGAAAAAAACGGACTGTCGTCAGTCAGTAAGTACGTCCGTACTGCACGGACGCACAGTCCGTAGAAAATGCGCTCATCTGACCCTAGCCTAAGAGAGCGATTCACACCACACATCCCAAGAATATTGCTACACTGAAACAGTTTTGTGAAGCGGAGTGGTCCAAAATTACTCCAGATCGTTGTGCAGGTCTGATCTGCAACTACAGGAAACGTTTGGTTGAGGTTATTGCTGCCAAAGGAGGGTCAACCAGTTATTAAGTCCAAAGGTTCACATACTTTTTCCACCCTGCACTGTGAATGTTTACATGTTCTGTTCAATGAAAACATATACAGGGTTATTCAGAGAGCGTGAAAAGCAGGAGAATGACTGGAGAATGAAAAATTCTAGGTCAAAATAGCCAAACCAGAAAAATTCTCCCTTTCATCTCACTTTCCAAAACGCCTATTTTGACCTAGAATTTTTCATTCTCCAGTCATTCTCCTGCTTTTCACGCTCTCTGAATAACCCTGTTAGATGAAGATCAGAGCACATTTTATGACCAATTCATGCAAAACTCCACGTAATCCCAAAGGGTTCACATACTTTTTCTCGCAACTGTATATACAAATTTATATATTTATATATAGGTCATTGTAATATAGAGAAGAGGAACTTAATACTTTTGGAAAATCTATGGAAAAATTCAAGACTGCATATTTTGCCTCCTTGTGAGATGGTGCAATAAATGAATTTTCTCATTTACGTATTTCTGGTTTATTTTTATCAAGTTTCTTGTTAAGACGCTTTCAGTCTTACACATTACAAAACAGGAAATGAGAATAGAGACCTTTCTGACGAGTACCATAGGTTTCACATTTGTTATATTAATTGAAAACAATGTCGAAAACATCACCACAAGACTGTGTATACTGGAGGATTAAAGGAAGATGGATTGACGTAAAAAGTGGCATGTTGTAAATAAACAAACTGTAGCCCTTTCGCTACAAGCTACTTTTTCTTAAATAAAAATCATAGCATTTACTTTTAAACATGAGATGCGTAGTTAACACTTAGCTGGGTAAAATAACTTTTGTGTTCCGTTGATACACTTATTACAAGACTAGCTGGATACCCGTGCTTCGCAACGAAACGTCGGGCTATGCAGGAGATATTAGGTTCACAATCCTTTGGCTTAATGGTGGTTGGTGATTGAAACACATAAGGGATGACAATAATAATCAGGGCCGGTGCTAGACTATTTTGCACACTAGGCAAGACCAGGCTACCTGCACCCCTCCCCCACTAGAAAAAATTGTCAACTGTTGAAATGCGGGGGGGGGGGAACGACACACGAACTGTGCGCGGGGGCAGACACACGGACACACACACTCCCACACAATGTGCATGGGGCCGCACATGGTCGTTTGGTGCCCATCTTACTCCTCCGCTGGTAAGGCCCAGGATTGGTCTGTGCCTCTTTCTTTCCTCTGCCTCTTTCTTTCTTTCCTCTTTCTTTCTTGCCTCTTTATTTTCGCCTTTTCTTTCATCTGCTTCTTTCTTTCTTTTATCTGCCTCTTTCTTTTCTTTCCTCTGCCTCTTTCTTTTCTTTCCTCTGCCTCTTTTTTCTTTCATTCTTCTCTTTTTTTCTTTCTTTCCTCTGTGCCCTTCTCTCTTTCTTTTGTGCCTTTTTTATTTTGTGCCTTTCTTTCCTGCCTTTCTTTTTTCTTTCTTTCTTCTGTGTCTTTCTTTCTTCTGCCTCTTTTTTTTCTCTCCTCTGCCTTTTGTGCCTCTTTCTTTTTCTTTCTTTATTTCTTTGCCTGTCTTTCTTCTGTGCCTCTTTCTTTTGTCTTTTTCTTTCATCTGCCTCTTTCTTTTCTTTCTTCTGTGCCTCTTTCTTCTGTGCCTCTTTCTTCTTTCTCTCTTTCGTGCCTTTTCTTTCTTTTGTGCCTTTCTTTTTTCTTTCTTTATTCTGCCTCTTTTTATTTCATCTGCCTCTTGTGGTGCCGGCACGTCATCTCGTGGCACCTGCGTGTCACCGTAAGACACCCACCTTCTGTGCCGCTACCAGAGTTTGCTTTGCAAGTCGCCACTGCCGGCTACACAAGCAAACAATGAGGAAGTGGTACAATAAAGGAACTTGCCTAGCTTGCCTAGTGGAAGCACTGGTCCTGATAATAATAATAAACAATAAAATAGATGGGCTTAAGCCCTTTAATCCTTTAATTACTTGCATAGCATAGACTATCAATTTGTCCCTCACATGAATTTCTCAGGACCTCCCTGTAAACAACATTCCTGGTTTTACACTCTGGCTGGAGGATGACCAGGCTGTCAGGTGAACTGACTCTGGAGCACGCCACATACAACTGGCAATGGGAGAAACAGTCACTCGTCAGATTAACACCAGCCACTTTCAAAGTCTGTTCCTGTGCCTTACTGATGTGATGGCGTAGCCATAAGTGTCTGTCAGTTCTTGTCATGGTATCCTTCAGGTACACATACGCCTCACTTTTCAGCTGTTTTTGGTTTCTACGAATCTAGTTGAGTCTTTCACTCTCACTTTTGGCATACATATCAATCAGAAATTGATTGAGAAGTTTGCGGAACAGCATTAGGTAGCATTAAGTTCCTTCACGCTCCATTATCCTGTAGCTTTTACAGGCAGCAGCAAACACAGTCTTCTTGTGAATGGTCACTGTAATTTGCTAATATTGGAGTCCCTGAACCAGTTCTCAGACATCGGTGAAAACTGCTGAATTGCGGCAAATAAAATATTGAATTTAAGTATCAGGTTAGTACAATAAGCACTATCACCTGGGGTGAGCTAACCTTAGCGTTGGCATTTTTTGTGTTAGCGCCAGGTAAATTCAGTCTAACACCTGAAAACAGAGTTTGCATCCCACTCCACAAACAGGAAAAATCACTTAGTGCGTCGCTATTAGCGATTTGTATCGCAAGCTAACTATACTTTCCACATCCTATACTTAACATGGGGAGAGCTTTAGCGCTTTTGCAACTAACAAATAACTTTGTGCCTGCGCCAATTTTTATGAGGGATGCTATTCACAGAATCTTACCTGCTAAACTCTGGTGCTAACTACAAAAAAAACACAAAAAACAGGTCCTTGCCCAAAATTAACAGGCAATTGAACGGAATACAACACAAGTGTTCTCATGGCCCCATAAACCATAGTAATGGATCTGGTCAGCAATGTCGCTGCTGTTGCAGTAGACTATATTATAAATGTATCCTTTATTGACATGTGTCCTAATTCTAATATATTTCCTAATTTTAAACATTTTATGCTGGGGGTTATTCATAGTATGTAAGCAGTTGATTATTAGGGTGACATCTTGGACCATGTTTAAAGGGACACATGGACACAAGTCCTGCCCTAAACATGTATTATTAATATGCTGCAGCAGGGAAATTCTTGCCGCTCACATGGCTACATGCTGTTGGGTGGCATTTATCATGGAATGCCCATCAGCCTTAATTAATATATGTGAGCATATAAACATGGATAATACGGCCACGTTGGAAGATTTTAATAATGCAGGGGGTGTGAGGGCTCTGCACTGTAAAAAAAACAGTTCTATTCTGTACTCAACCACATTAGCGCTGGGTCTCAGCCCGGGTCTTACATTTCCCTAGCGTGCACTAATTGACCTTGTACACTGACCCCTGTGGACAAGGTGTTCTGTTAGTAGGTCGTCAGTTTTAGCGACTTGTGCTAACTTTTTCCTTTAGCAACGGCGTTTTAGCTCACACTAGGTGATAGGGCCCTTAGTTTTTTCAGTGGTATGATTTAGTGCAAAAATTATTAGCGCCCCCCCAGTTTTGACTTCGGTATCTTATGTGCCCCCCAAAATATTGTTCCTAGAGTCGCCACTGTGGGGATATGTTGTTATCATAATGAGATAAATAGCAATGCTATTGCAATGCTAAAAGAATATAAAAAGTATCTTTAAGTGGCATAATGTTGGCATATGAAAATTACAGTAAAACCTTGTGTCTTTACTTTACAGGGATCACCAGATAAAATAAGCGCTTGAATCCTATCCCAGTAAAGCTCCGAGAACAGCCACCATCTGTTCTGCACTCTCACTGGCTGTTTTAAAGCAGCGGTACGGTTTGATGAGTTTTTTGTCACAGTGAGGCTGAGTGTTGCTTCTTGAAGTCTCTGTATAGAGTTACATGGTGACAGCAGTGAGATCTTGTGAGATCTATTTTCTTCCCAAGGGAGCACATAAATCCTGTATTATAAAGACATGCAGCAGACTTCCTGGAAGCGGGCCAACAACACATTTTAGACAAGGTCTATCCGCTGGGTGTCTGGGCAACCTAGAGCACCTCTCTACCCGATATCAACCCCACACCAGTGGAGGAGCATTGGGGGTGTGCGCTGCCTAAATGGAGTCCGTTAAATGAGGCAGCATTTCCCCAGAGTCACGCGGGTCAATACATGTCCCACTTTCCCGAGCCCCTATAGCCTGGGAATCCCAGGAGCCACAGCCTTTCCAGACATCACCAGTGTAGATCTTATGTTGCCTCTAGCGGCCCTGGTGAGTGCAATCCAGGTTGGGAGAAGCCCGGCAATACACTTGGTCATGATGAGTGGCGAAGGTCGCTTACTTCCGCACTGATATGTCTACCTTCACAGTCGCCATTCCACCCTCTCCCCCGCGGGAACACTTTAGTGCCTCGGAGGGAGGCAAGAGACATAGGCGTTGGTTTTTTTGAGTTGGAGTGCCCGTTCCCATCCATTCCCCTAATTTATTTGGCCCTACGGCAACCTCGGGCACCACTGGATACAGTCTGCTAATGGGGAAGCCCATCCCTTTTGGCCACACTGGGAAACCCCCCCCAGCCCAACTTTTTTTTAGTCCCAGGCTGACCTTGGGAGACATCACATTATGCGGCCTCTAGGTTGCTGAGACCTCTGTCACACCGTGCTGCTTCACTGTGGAGAGCACTGAAGTCCTTGGACTACATTTTTTTATAGTCCTAGGGTGTCCTTCTACAGTGAAGCGCTTATGGTGACTTTTTCTTAGGTCGACACAATATTTTATAAAATATGTTCCCACATTACCAAGGAACGTTCTTGGAGACGGAGAAATACGTATCCACTGGAAAACGTAGCAAAAAAATCCACGGAAAAGTTGAAAAATACCTCCTCACCGCACTCCAGTGAATCTAATTCTTCAACAGACTCTAACTCACAGGATACCACCTCCATTTCTAATCAAGTCTCTTCTGGAAAGGTTTTGAGTGTGGCTGATATCTCAGTGGCTCTGTCCCCACTTTTGGATGAAAAACTGGGCAACCCTTTTGCCACAATTGAATCAGCATTGGCACAACTGACTTCTCAAGCTCAGACTTACTGAAGTAGAAGATGGGTTTTGACCCTTTAAACTACTCCAAGAGCAAATTTCCATGCAGGAATCGTGCCTCAAGCACTATCGAAGAAATTAGATGACTTGGAGAATCGCAGTTGTAATAACAATCTTAACATAATTAGTTTACCCGAGTCTGTGAAAGGCCAAGTTTTCCAGGACTGGGCCTCTGGATGGTGGCTACCGCATCACTTGGGCTATTAGAAAGAAGAGCTACTTATTGCAGCTGAGCGAGTGCATTGCGTGTGTCCAGATCTGAACCCAAAAGCGGGTTGCCCACACTTAGTGAAATATAACCTGAAATGGCGCAAACAATGCTTCCTGGGGTCCTAGGGTCTCACGTGTACATATAGGAGAAAAGTAAACAGCAATAGTGCAATAGATAGATATCAATATTAGAAAGGAATAAAGGTAATATCCCACTCACAAATCTAGAGCCTTATCACTGGCTCTAAGTGGGTCCAGGCATATGGGTAGATTGTCTTCCAATTTCTCAGGTGACCCCCACCTTTATCTAGACTGGTGTATCCAGGATCATGTGGTGGAAGATAAGAGACAAAAGGAGACACTCCTTGTGCAAATCTGAGAAAGATTGTATTATGGAAAATTCGAGACTTTCTACTCACATTTTTTCCTCAGAATAAACGCCCATGGGTTTTTTGGATGTCAGGAAACCCAAGAAAAAACCATCTAGGATCCCAGATAGATGGCACAGCAACAACAGGAACGAAAGTTTCAAAAATTAAAATTTATTAAAAACAATGGTTCCAGAACGCGTTTCGCCGCACAAAACCGCGGCTTCATCAGCTGGTAAAGATACATTAAAACCTATGGGTCCTTTTATAGTGTCCACTAATGTTCTTAAGGGTCCCCAGGTGTCCTGTTGTGTGCCTCGATGCTTCTGATCCCCTTCCAATCATCCGGCGTTGGGCGCCGCCATTTTGCGCATGCGCAGTCTACTTCCGCGTTCCACTGCGTTCCAAACGGGGTTTTTCTCACATCCGGTTGGTGTTTATTTGTGTTCTCAGTACATCAATCAGAGAAAAGGCTCGCAGACGCTCCCCTTCTTTGCAATATGTCTCAAATTAAAAGAATATGGGTATTCAGAAATAAGCAATGGGGAAAATTCATAAAAAAGGAGTTTCTTTCTCTTTTTCTCTCATAGTGCATTCTGCAAGATCCCATATTACTCTTTAGCTAAGAGGATGTGTATATCCATATTATTTAATAATGGTAGTATATTCAGCACAATAAAAAAGGCATGTACTGATAAGAAGTGCTTCTTTAAAGTGCATTGTTATTACATCTAATGTGCATGTGGTCAAGTGTATAATCGTTCTCTATTAAAGTGCATGATTTATTGGTGTTCAAAAGCTCATATATTATACTCAATAATATACTGTCATCCGTGAGTATATCTCAGTATTAATTATATCATAATTTTACTAATGCTAGTCACTAAAAATACCAATCATGTGTCAATGCATTAAATTTATTTGTCTATTAATAAATATTATTTTCAAAGTGTATACGATCCACTCAGTGATAACTACTGTAATTATTCCAATGTGAATATATTATTCTTATAATCGTTATTTATATTAAGAATCTAAAACTCATTATTAACGCTCAATAGTGTACTGTGGCCTCATATGTACTCTTATATTTTCCATAAAGTGCTATATTTTCCCTCAATCCTTACTTATCACCTAATTTCCTTAATTTATGTGGTTTATGTATTCCATTATGTTTATTTATCTATAAATGGGTTTATTTCCAAAGTGCGTACGATCCACTAAGTAATATCACTACAATGTATATATATTACATGTTTAATCATTATTTATTAAAGTGCATAATAGTGTTAAAAAATCTAAAAATTCTTTTATTGACACTCAATAATATACACTATATGTACACGTGAGACCCTAGGATCCCAGGAAGCATTGTTTGCGCCATTTCAGGTTATATTTTGCATTTGTATTTATTTGGTGTAGGGGAAACCACTATATCCTGTGATCGGCTGTCTGGGGTGCCAAGGTGGTGGATACATATTGTGTGGCGCTGCACCATCTCTTATTTTTACTGTTTGTGCGAATAGAAAATTCCCCTATTGGTGCAATAGCTGCCTTCGATATGTCATTCACAAATTTTAGGAAAAATATTGCTAGTAATGTAGAATTGTTATTAGGAGAGTTTGGTATACGATCTAACCCACATGGGTCTACTAGATCCAACATACAAAAATCTGAGTTGGATCTAGAAAAGAATTTGATAAAGGAGATAAAAATTAAATTAGAGATTGCCACTTTGGAGATATATCTAAGGGATAAAATAACACCAAGAGGTTTGAGGTTCCAAAAGACCCCAACCTCAGAAAAAGACGATCCAGATTTCATGCTTGGATGGAATAAATTGCTAGAAAGTTTTTCTGTGGCAATGATTGGCTATGTGATTCAAAAGAAAAAGGAGAAATTACCTAAAATTAATGAAGAAATAGAAAAATTGACTGAATCAATCGAACAGAGCCAACCGAAAGAGGATACTTTGGAGTTAAGTAGAGAACTGGAAAGAAAATTAGAAAAAATTGAGAAAGAGATATTAGTAATAAAAAAACGAAAATATGAAAGGGATATAGAAGACTATAAGCGGGGTAACATCCATAGGTCATATGAGGAAAAACGAGGGAGTGACCATCCCTGGGATATGGAAAGAAGAGAAAGAGGCTTCTACAATAATAGAGGCCCCCAATTTGAAAGATGGGAAAGTAGGGGAAATCCAAGAGAGAACTGGACAAGCTACAGACCTCAGCAGTACAGAAACCATAGACCCCAGGAATATAGAAATTTCTCTAAACCAGAGTATCACTCTCCCAGAAGAGAGACTTATCAGGAAAGGGAGAGAAATTATGGAGGATGGGCTTCAAGAAATAGACCGGAGATGTACAACAATAGAAGAAATATCTATGATGATGAAGAAAATAGTAGACCCTATTGGAGGAGAGACCATCAAATAAGGACAAGAGAAGAGAGAAGAACCAATAGACCCCTCTCCCCAAAAAAGAAAGAAAGGGAATCCTCTCCAAGAAAAAATTATGAGAATCGAAATCTCACCCCCTCTAGAGAGGTTAGGAGAAGGGAGAATGAGATTGACAATATCAATATCCCGACGACCAATAGATTCCGAGTCCTTAATGAAAACCCAGAGGAGGAGGTTTTTTGGAGGGACCCCCTAGAAAGGAGAGACAAACAGGGGGAACACAGGGACCTAGATATAAGATTAGGAAGAGAGGGGGGGAGAAAGAGATCCTGGGAAACAACAGAAGGGGAAAGAGAGCAGGAAAGCGAACCCTTAAGAGAAAAAAGGGAGAGGAGGTAAATAAAAAGGGTATTTTTAACCTAAGTCAGAAAATACTCACAAATACAGAGATTAAAGTCCTAAATAAAGGTTTAAAGTTTGCTCCCACTAAGCAGATGGATAAATTCAGTATGTATATAGACTTGCAGCGTTTCAAAAGAAAACTGAGTCTAAAAAAGTATTTCCTAAAAACCCCAATTATAAACAATACAGCTGTTGATCAGGACAAATTTGTACACACCGGCCTAAAGAATAAATCGAAATTTTTCCCACGCCATGTCATTTCAAACGAGATAAAGATGTTTGAAAGTTTGGTATCTACTGACATCGACAGAATGGGGATAAAAGAAAAAAAACACAATCTTACCAAGGAAGAGAAAAAAGCAATAAAGGATTTGGACAAAGATGAAACAATTATAATAAAACCTGCGGACAAAGGGGGAGGGATTGTCATTTGGTCAAAGGAAGCGTACAATGAGGAGTCACTACGAATATTAGGAGATGAGAGGACATATATCAAACTTAAAAATAACCCTATAATAGAAATTAGGGACAACCTCCATACCCTTCTTCAGGATGGGAGAGATAAGGAAATTCTCACTGAGCGTGAATTTCGTTATTTAATGATTGAGCATATAAAGACACCTCATTTTTATATACTACCTAAAATTCACAAAAATGCAACCAAACCGCCTGGAAGACCTATAATAGCAGGAATAAATTCCATCACTAGTTGCTTGTCTGAATATATAGATGTCCTTCTCCAGCCGATTGTGAAGGAAACACTATCCTATTTAAAGGACACTATAAATATGCTGCAAATATTGGATAAAGTCAAATGGGATGAAGACTGTATAATGGTCACATGCGATGTTAACGCATTGTATAGTAACATACCCCACGCTATGGGCCTACAAACGGTTAGAGAGGAAATCTGCAATTCCAAAAATTTTTTGGATATGCAGATAGATTTCATCATGAAAAGTATACATTTTATTTTAAACAATAATTATTTTAAGTTTGGGGATGATTTTTTTCTGCAAAAAAATGGTACAGCAATGGGGACCAAGTTTGCGCCCAGCTATGCGAACCTATATATGGCAGGTTGGGAATCCCGATTTGTCTACGGTTCGCATAGCTGGGCGCACAACATTTTAGTATACAAACGTTTTATTGATGATGTGTTTTTCATTTGGAAGGGTAGTGAGGAGGACTTGATTTTATTTTTGGATGGCCTCGACAATCAAGATTGGGGTATAACACTGGATCGAAAGTGGAGTAAAGAGAGGGTGACCTTTCTTGATCTGGAAGTATATATTGGTGAGGGAACCCTCAAATGTAAAACCTTTTTTAAACAGGTGGATGTCAACACATACATAAATTTATTTTATTTATTTATTTATTTATAAAGGATTTTACCAGGAAGGATACATTGAGATTTCTCTCGTTTTCAAGTATGTCCTGCAAGTTGCCATGACCCATCCTGGTTAAAGGGAGTGCCAAAGGGGCAATTTATGCGCCTAAGGAGAAACTGCTCAGACCTCAGTACTTTTGAACAACAGGCAAATCAGTTGAAAGACAATTTTATAGAAAAAGGATATGACGCAATAGAATTAGATATGGTCATAGACAAATTAAAACAGGAAGATCGAGGGAGCTTACTCCAATATAAACCAAAGAAGAATATGAAGGAAGGGGAAGTGCTCTTTATTTGTGATTACAACAGCAAAGCAAAAAATCTAAAGAAAATAATAAAAAAACATTGGCATATACTCAGAAGAGATAAAGATCTGAATGACATATTGGGAGAACAACCCAAGGTCGTGTTTAGAGGAGTTAAGAACTTAAAAGCGTCAAGTCAAGAATGTGACTGAACTGGAGGCTTTTGCCCATGATGAATGGGCGAAGATACCCGTAGATCGCTGCAAGACACTTGTGTCAAGCTATGCTTCACGTTTAAAAGCTGTTATAACTGTGAAAGGATGTTGTACTAAGTACTAAGATTGAATTGAATAAATTGGGGGTTGAATAAAACTGATAATGATGTGAGCACAGAAAAGACATTTGTGGTTATTTCATTATAAATGTTATGTTTTATTTGTCTGACCTACACGTGCCTCTTTGATTTAATTGTAAGCAAGATGAGTGAATGATCAAAATCAATGTCAAACTGGCCAAAACACTCAATTTCAGTGGGGGTTGAATAATTTTGAACACAACTGTATATGGGTGCACTGCCACTGATGCCTATACCAGATTCATATCATTTTAATATTTGACCGCAGGGTCCAACCCTGCACTCTTCCACAATACCACAGAGGGGTTACTTACGGTGTGAAGGCACTTGCTGCCACCAAAGGCACAATATTTGGGTGCGCTGCCACTGACGCCTATACCAGATTCATATAATTTTAATATTGGACCGCAGGGTCCACCACTGCACTCTTCCACAATACCACAGAGGGGTTACGGTGTGAAGGTACTTGCTGCCACCAAAGGCAAAATATTTGGGTGCACTGACGCCGTTACCAGATTCATATCATTTTAATTTTTGACCGCAGAGTCCAACCCTGTACTCTTCCACAATACCACAGAGGTGTTACTTACGGTGTGAAGGCACTTGCTGCCACCAAAGGCACAATATTTGGGTGCACTGCCACTGACGCCTATACCAGATTCATATCATTTTAATATTGGACCGCAGGGTCCACCACTGCACTCTTCTACAATACCACAGAGGGGCTACTTATGGTGTGAAGGCACTTGCTGCCACCAAAGGTAAAATATTTGGGTGCACTGCCACTGACGCCTATAACAGATTTATATCATTTTAATATTGGACTGCAGGGTCCACCACTGCACTCTTCCACAATACCACAGAGGGGTTACGGTGTGAAGGCACTTGCTGCCACCAAAGGCAAAATATTTGGGTGCACTGACACTGACGCGTGTACCAGATTCATATCATTTTAATATTAGACCGCAGGGTCCAACCCTGCACTCTTCTACAATACCACAGAGGGGTTACAGTGTTGCCGACACTAAAGGCCCAATTTTAAAGCACCTATTGTTACTTTCTTCCAAAGCCTGCATAAGTTTCACCATAATTTAGCCAAAAAAAATCACTAAACTTGATCTGCGTGCAGGGCCGGATTAATGTAGGGGCGGATGGAGCGGCAGCTCCAGGCCCCGTTCTGAAAATAGGCCCCCAGCAGCTGGCTGGCTGATAGCGAGGGCCGAGTATGCTTTGATCAGCTCTGCAGCAGAACCTGGCAAGTAAAATAGCAGTGTTTCCTTTGGGCAGAGGCTGAGGGGTGGAGCCAGGGCTGGATTAACATAGGGGCTGATGGAGCAGCAGCTCCAGGCCCATGCCCCAGAAAAAAGATAACTAACTATATCTGCATTTATGGACATTTGGACCCATATATCTCCAACTCCATAGCAGTTACATGGTCATGTGAGGTATCACTGGAAAGGCCTGAGTATGGCCTTTCCAATGATATTAAACATGGCCAGGTTTTATGTAACATAAAAATAAAATATGTTTTTTAATTTTTCTTTCTAACACAGAATTATTACATCAAAAACCTAAACTTCCGCACTATTATTATTCTTTATTTATACTCGCCGGTATATTCCGCAGCGCTGTATTCCACAGTGTTTCACTACAGGGAAGAGCACTCACAAGATCAAGTGCGGCATCATTTGACAGAATCTGGCCTTTGCATTACTACCAAAACATGACCATGTAAAATCTAAAAGAAAAGAAAACAAAAAAAAACTCAACTTTCTTTATTTATTTTTAGTTCCAGAGAGATGGCGTTGTCCATTTGTCACATATAAAATTAGCAATACCACTGCCATTACTCACCTTTCAATTTCCCACTCTGGGAACAAGGTCAGTGTTTTGTACATAGTCATATTATTCAAAAAACACCATCCTCCAAAACAGGGGAAATATTTCATTTTGTTTTCATTTTTTTAGTTTAAATTGCATATTTTCGCAGAAAAATACAGTAACAGGTTCCTATTTCACTTTTTTAAACAAGAATTCCCTATAGAATATATAACCACAAAGGTTTGGGTAATAAAATGGGAAAAAATAATTTTACACACTTTAAATGATAGAAATCTGATTGAAAAATGAATCACAGAGTAACTACCTCATTAGATAATTAGATATACCCATATCTGCACTATTAAATAACCTAAAATATGTTTTAATTTCACTAAATTCCAAAATAAGACCACCAAAATCTTCAGCTCCAGGCCCATAGAGATCTTAATCCAGCCCTGTCTGCGTGTCCTAAAACGTTTCCTCTTTTCATACAGGCTGCCGCCCCAAGCAGTTGTTTATGAATAGATTAAAGGAAAACCATTTACCGTCATTTGAAATGTCATTTTTTTCTTTTTAAATGTTTCTATACATCCTACAAATCCGCCACTTCACGGGCAGGTTATGGGGACCTACTAGGCACGATATTTGAAGGAATTTTTTGTTTTTTATTCCTAACCTTTATTTCATGGAAAACTCACTGTTCCTTTAAAAATGTTCTTTTGAAAACTTTTTGTCCTTGTTTCCTGTCCCCCAGGGCACTACCCGGACCCCCATACACCTTTTATGGCAAATATCTAGCATATATGCCCTCTTGGAGGGCACTCTAAAAATCGATTGTTCGGGTCCCATTGACTTACATTGAGTTTGGATCGTGTTCGAGTTCGAACTCAAACTTTTGAAATTGTTCGCGTTCGAAGTTGAACCGAACACGGGGGCGTTCGGCTCATCCCTACACATTACTGTGAGTTCTATTGCTGTGGTGCTCTGATATGCTCATCACAGTGCACATTACTGTGAGTTCTATTGCTGTGGTGCTCTGTGATATGCTTAACCAGTGGAATAATATAATTAAACTTTTATGCTACATTGTTTGCACTAATACATATTTTATGTGATTTTAAGGTATTGGGCGCAACTCTTTGTAATACGAAAGAAAACAAGAACAGAAAGATGTGGCTATTTTTATCTTGCCTGAATGGCTAATTTATACTGATGCCACCATGTGCCGGTAATTATTAAAAGTGTTGTTATATGATTAATTAGTACTTTAGAAATTCTTTATTGATTTTCATATACAACACAAAACATATAGAACAGTGTAAACATTTGATAGTTACTACATAATAGGTGCTGGCAATTAACTTATGATCTACGGATAGAGTCAGGGCGAACTGTCGAGTGCGCCCTGTTGGTAATATGTGTGAATAGACCTCAACGTGCTCAGCCTAAATCTCAAAGTGGAATTTAGTAATAATTTAAGGTAATAGCAATAAGTGTCTGGGTAGTTGTCTTATAAACAGTTATATGGTTTAATAAGTGTTTGTACACTTCACCACTTGGTAGCTATATAAATACATAATAGTAGCTGGATACGTTAATAGGCAGTTGTGAATGATACAATATGTAAACCACTGTAAATAGCACTACAAAGGTATAATGTATATACGTCATGTGGAGATACACGGAGTATGTAGTTGGAAGTTTCCACTACATAATCTCAATAGTGGAAACATTAACCTTCGATTGGGTAAACAAATAGACACCCTGCTAAATGTATCTGTCAATCAATCATACACTTTGGGTAGTATCATTAGTGCTGAATGCCAATAGCTGTATTAGTTGGCAGGTAGTTGTAAATACCTCAGGATATAATTCACTGTTAGTAGGTCAATACAAAATAGAAATGAATATAGGAATGCATTAGAATATGTCACTAGGAGTTATCACTCTATAGTCGCAATGATATAATCATTAACCTGAATAGGTAAATTCCAGTGACAAAAACCTTGCTAAATACATCTATCAAGCTAATCACGCATTTAGATTGGTATCCCTGGTACTGGAGGTGTTCAATTCACTCACAACATAAGTCACTGATGGGATCCCCAAAAGTTTGTAAACCAGTTACGATCTACCAGTTTACTGCTAAACAAATGCGCAATTCATGCTGGGACCAATATATCTGTCCCTAGAATAACGAATATACTTGTAGATAGTTACACAATTTGTGAGCAGGTTATAAGGTGTAGCTCCAAAGTAACCCATATAGGGGGATTATCCGCTAAATCAAATACAATGTATCTATAATGATTCCTGGATTCGAGTAGAATACCAATTTAACCCTTGAGGGTTAGCAAAAATAAATATGACTGCTATTAAGGTCTTATCACATTTAAATTATCATAGAATAATGTTATTCCCTGATCAAGAGGATAACAGTTAGTCCCTAGATTGGGTACTCATTTCGTATGATGCCCTAATGCGTCTATTATTTAAACCAGAATTAGGAAAACAATGTATTGTTTAAACGGATAAATGGATAGAACGGGTACAACTACAATGCAACTCGCACATAAGTTCATATACTTCACAGCCCAAGGCGATATTTAATTTGCCGAAAACATGGATTCGTCCAAATCAACACATTAAGATTATGTGAATTGAAGTATTAGCCCATAATAGGTACACCAACAGACTGCGATAACAAAAAAATATATGTGCAGGTAGCTGTTATAGGTTTCTAGTATCTCCCTAAGTATATCAGTAAATTCATTTCTGTACTGTCCCTAGATACTAACAAAGTGCTAGGTTACATATTGTAAGCATGCTACCAAAATCCATTCAATAGACCATCAGAAATCGCCAAAAGAGAGAAAGAGCACCCCGTGCTAAATAATTAAAAACAAACATATGGCCATTGCCAAAATGTATATACTACGCTAACGCGCGTTTCGCCGTATAACCGGCTTCATCCAGAGCGTAAGGTTGTCTGAGTCTATTATAAATAGGATCTATAGACTCAGACAACCTTACGCTCTGGATGAAGCCGGTTATACGGCGAAACGCGCGTTAGCGTAGTATATACATTTTGGCAATGGCCATATGTTTGTTTTTAATTATTTAGCACGGGGTGCTCTTTCTCTCTTTTGGCGATTTCTGATGGTCTATTGAATGGATTTTGGTAGCATGCTTACAATATGTAACCTAGCACTTTGTTAGTATCTAGGGACAGTACAGAAATGAATTTACTGATATACTTAGGGAGATACTAGAAACCTATAACAGCTACCTGCACATATATTTTTTTGTTATCGCAGTCTGTTGGTGTACCTATTATGGGCTAATACTTCAATTCACATAATCTTAATGTGTTGATTTGGACGAATCCATGTTTTCGGCAAATTAAATATCGCCTTGGGCTGTGAAGTATATGAACTTATGTGCGAGTTGCATTGTAGTTGTACCCGTTCTATCCATTTATCTGTTTAAACAATACATTGTTTTCCTAATTCTGGTTTAAATAATAGACGCATTAGGGCATCATACGAAATGAGTACCCAATCTAGGGACTAACTGTTATCCTCTTGATCAGGGAATAACATTATTCTATGATAATTTAAATGTGATAAGACCTTAATAGCAGTCATATTTATTTTTGCTAACCCTCAAGGGTTAAATTGGTATTCTACTCGAATCCAGGAATCATTATAGATACATTGTATTTGATTTAGCGGATAATCCCCCTATATGGGTTACTTTGGAGCTACACCTTATAACCTGCTCACAAATTGTGTAACTATCTACAAGTATATTCGTTATTCTAGGGACAGATATATTGGTCCCAGCATGAATTGCGCATTTGTTTAGCAGTAAACTGGTAGATCGTAACTGGTTTACAAACTTTTGGGGATCCCATCAGTGACTTATGTTGTGAGTGAATTGAACACCTCCAGTACCAGGGATACCAATCTAAATGCGTGATTAGCTTGATAGATGTATTTAGCAAGGTTTTTGTCACTGGAATTTACCTATTCAGGTTAATGATTATATCATTGCGACTATAGAGTGATAACTCCTAGTGACATATTCTAATGCATTCCTATATTCATTTCTATTTTGTATTGACCTACTAACAGTGAATTATATCCTGAGGTATTTACAACTACCTGCCAACTAATACAGCTATTGGCATTCAGCACTAATGATACTACCCAAAGTGTATGATTGATTGACAGATACATTTAGCAGGGTGTCTATTTGTTTACCCAATCGAAGGTTAATGTTTCCACTATTGAGATTATGTAGTGGAAACTTCCAACTACATACTCCGTGTATCTCCACATGACGTATATACATTATACCTTTGTAGTGCTATTTACAGTGGTTTACATATTGTATCATTCACAACTGCCTATTAACGTATCCAGCTACTATTATGTATTTATATAGCTACCAAGTGGTGAAGTGTACAAACACTTATTAAACCATATAACTGTTTATAAGACAACTACCCAGACACTTATTGCTATTACCTTAAATTATTACTAAATTCCACTTTGAGATTTAGGCTGAGCACGTTGAGGTCTATTCACACATATTACCAACAGGGCGCACTCGACAGTTCGCCCTGACTCTATCCGTAGATCATAAGTTAATTGCCAGCACCTATTATGTAGTAACTATCAAATGTTTACACTGTTCTATATGTTTTGTGTTGTATATGAAAATCAATAAAGAATTTCTAAAGTACTAATTAATCATATAACAACACTTTTAATAATTACCGGCACATGGTGGCATCAGTATAAATTAGCCATTCAGGCAAGATAAAAATAGCCACATCTTTCTGTTCTTGTTTTCTTTCGCATTTCTAGTTAAGGTTTAATCCTATCAAATGCTGGTAATCGAGTTCCCTCCATTTTGGCCCCGATTTTTTATTGGGTCCAATCCAACTATATTCTTTGTAATACGATCTTGATTCATATTATTTTTTTAATCACAATTTGAATTTCAAACTGTCTTAAATTATTTGAACGAGATACATACTTTTTACGTTAAATGTGCTGTTGTGCGAGCAATATGTGTGATTTTAAGATATTGGGACTAACACTCTGTAATGTGACCATGATTCACAGTAAATATTGATTTCCTATGGGAAGAGGGGATCGTGGGGGGGGGGGGCATTCTGAGGGTCAGTAAGAGGCCCCAAAATTTCTGATGGCTGGCCTGGATATGATTTAGTTCTAAATTGTTATGGCTCCTTATACATTCAACGAAAATTTTTAATTGAGGCCTGCGTGGTTGGCCCCACCATTTTGCAATGCATGGAGAGGCAGCAACTGGGACAGCATCTCTCGTATTTAATACCCCGTATACCAGATTGTCCTTCTTGGGAGTCTTAGTCCCTCCTCTCATTCTGCCACTCCACTGAAGGAATGGTTCAACTCACACAAAAAGCATAGTGTGAGATCGACCTTTCTATTGGTCTCTTGGAACGTGGAGGGAATCAATACGCCAATAAAATGAAAAAAAGGTTATGTCTCATTTACATAAACTTAAACCTGACATCGTTTTCAAGAGACCCACTGGTCTTGCGCTTCCAATTGTTTGAGGGCCCCATGGATAGGCTTCCAGACAACAGCCCCTTATTTAAATAAAAAGAGAGGTATGGCCGTCTTTTTAAACAAGCCATACACCATAATGCAGGAGATAAACGAGTGAGAGCTGGTATTCTATAGTTTTGCTTTCCATGCAGGGGGGAACATTTTTTGCTGGTGAATGTATATGTCCAATATGAGTAATATTGGCATGAAGATAAATACTTATCTCGCGTAAATCTTATATATTCATAGCATATTTACAAGAGCAAACACTAATCGCAAAACACAATATGCACCACAAATATATATATATATATACAGAATTCTCCACTGATAACATTCACGAGACTGGAGCCTCCATGGAGCTCAGAAATTATGCTTCTAAGACTATCTGGGGGGCTTTTCCTGTCACAATTCAGATGGCAGGGTTGCGGGTCGAGCCCAATATGTGATGAATACACAAGGTAAGCAGGTGAAATAAAAGGATATAACACAATAAGAATACCAAGAATGAATGAACTGAGAAAACAGGAACAACAAGGAGAACAATGAATAATTAATAAACAAGGTATAACTAAGGAGACTGAGGAATAAATGGAAAACTAAACAGATACTGAATATAGCAGAAAAACAGAACCAGGGAACTAGGCTAACTGATAAGGCACTGAATACACAAATGAACAGAGAACCAGGGAACAAGACTGAATAATAAACAGGAAATAAATACACAGGGAGACAGGACCAGTGAATCAGATTAAATGAAAACAACAAAACACAAGATATAGGAATAAGATTAAACAGAAGCACTAGACATAGGTGAACAGAGGAAAGAAGAAGGGCACTATTACATTCTATACGCTAACGCTCACCTGCGTGAGCATTAACGTTTGCCGCGGTATTTACAGCATATTACAATCCAAACGCAATCGGGTTAAAAAATCTGTTTGCGTTTGGTACCTTGCGCTCCTCTGCGTGAGGTTACTGTACTTTGTGCCCCCTATGTTTAACATGGGGAGAGCAAAGTGTTAATCAGTGCTGGTATTACAATGTCCCAGCGCTGATTAACACCTGGCTCTGGTCAGCGCAAAGTTAACCAGAGCCAGGTCTTGGTGTTAACGGATTCCGCTTCTGCAGAATCCGTTAACACCAGCCTTAAAAAAACAAAAAACAATCGTATACTTACCCTCTGTCCCGCGGTGAGGACCGCGGCTCTGTTCGCATCCTCCGGCCGGCGGAAGGAGGGAAAGACTGGGGAAAAAGTCTCCCCAGTTTCTCCCTGCGTATCACTATGCCGACCGGCCGGATCTCGCGAGGCGAGATCCGGCTGGTCACGTGACCGGCAGGGAGGAACTCAATGGAGTCCTATGGACTCCAGCGAGTGGATGCTCGCGGCTGCACTCAGTGCTGCCGCGAGCATCCTGGATTTTACACTCTGAAACAATGCAGGCAGCATTTTTTGCGCTTGCATTGTAATCCAGTGTTAAAACGCGGGCGCAAGGGGGAAAACTGCGGGCGCAGTTTTTCCTCCCTTGCGCCTGCTTTTTAACGTGAAGAGCATAATAGGGCCCTTAAAGTGGAGACAGACAGAGGGATGAGAGAGATCACACAGAGAGAGAGAGAGAGAGGGACAGAGAGAGAGAGGGATGAGAGAGAGATCACAGAGCGAGAGATCACAGAGAGGGATGAGAAAGAGATCACAGAGCGAGAGATCACAGAGAGATCAAAGAGAGGGATGAGAGAGATCACAGAGAGAGGGAAGAGAGAGAGGGACAGAGATCACAGAGGGATGAGAGAGATCACAGAGAGGGATAAGAGAGAGATCATGGAGAGAGGGATGTGAGAGATCACAGAGAGAGAGGGATGAGAGAGAGATCAGAGAGAGAGGGATGAGAGATCACAGAGAGAGAGGGATGAGAGAGAGATCACAGAGAGAGAGTGAAGAGAGAGAGGGACAGAGAGATCACAGAGGAATGAGAGAGATCACAGCGAGAGAGGGAAGAGAGAGAGGGACAGAGAGATCATAGAGGGATGAGAGGGAGATCACAGAGAGAAATGGATGAGAGAGAGATCATGTCACGGTTCCCGGATCCCACCACGCAGTCCTTAAAGCCCAACACTCCACAGAGCCAGAAACTACCAACTGGGTAGCCGTAAAGGAACCCCTAACTGTCTGGTCCTTAAAAATTGGCCAGGTATATGTATACTAGCTAGACAGAAAGAGTTAATCAAAGACAATATCGTAATACAAAACCAGGTCAGCAACACGGGGGTAGTCAGACGAGCCAGAATCAGGAATACAGAGTATAGAATAGTCAAATGGAATAGCCGGGTCAATATCAGTGCAGAAGCGTAGTACAAGGAAATAGTCTAGGGCAATGGAAGGCAGAATAGTCAGAAAACAAGCAGAGGTCAATAACAGGTTAAATCACGAGAGAATTCAGGTACAAGGAGCTCAGGTATGGATAACCACGATCTGGCACTGCTTAGAAGGAACTGTTGGTTTTTAAAAGACCTTCACCAGACCGCGCCCCCCTCTCAAGCCGCGCCTCATGCAGCCACCTCCCTGCCTGTTTCAATTTAAACCGGACATTGGTGAGCGAGCAGCATCAGACATGCTGCCGTCAAGCACACCGGAATGGCTGGAAGCCCCCAACGTTACAGATCACAGAGAGAGGGATAAGAGAGAGATCACACAGAGAGGGATGAGAGAGAGATCACAGAGAGAGGGATGAGAGAGAGACCAGAGAGGGAAGGATGAGAGATCACAGAGAGAGAGGGATGAGAGAGAGATCACAGAGACAGAGGGATGAGAGAGAGATCACAGTGAGAAGGATGAGAGATCACAGAGAGAGAGAGAGGGATGAGAGAGATATCACAGAGACAGAGGGAAAAGAGAGAGAGAGATCAGAGAGAGAGGGATGAGAGATCAGAGAGAGAGGGATGAGAGATCAGAGAGAGGGATGAGAGAGAGATCACAGAGAGAGAGGGACAAGAAAGAGGGACAGAGAGATCACAGCGGGATAAGAGAGTGATCACGGAGTGAGGGATGAGGGAGAGATCACAGAAAGAGAGAGGGATGAGAGAGAGATCAGAGAGAGGAGGATGAGAGGTCACAGAGAGAGGGATATGAGAGAGATCACAGAGAGGGATGAGAGAGAGATCAGAGAGAGAACGATGAGAGATCACAGAGAGAGAGGGATGAGAGATCACAGAGAGAGAGGGATGAGAGAGAGATCATAGAGAGGGATGAGCGAGAGATCACAGAGAGGGATGAGCGAGATATCACAGAGAGGGATGAGCGAGAGATCACAGAGGGATGTGCGAGAGATCACAGAGAGGGATGCGAGCAGGGCTCGAGTCCTGCGGGAACGGTATTCCCGCACTTCTCCCACAGCAGGAACGCTGCGGGAACGCTGCGGGAACGCTGCGGGAACGCAGGTTCCCGCTGTGGCCCGAGCCCGAAAACGATTGAGCTGCTGGCCGCACATTGCCGGCAGCCACGTGCTTTCCTGCTACGAATGGCCGCTGGCAGGAAGTGCAGCCACTCGCCTGGGATCCAACAGCCAGCCGCTATCTCGCGAGATCGCGGCTGGCTGTTTGATCGATTCCAGGCGAGCGGCTGCACTTCCTGCCAGTGGCCGTTCGTAGCAGGAAAGCACGCGGCCGTCGGCAATGTGCGGCCAGCAGCTCAATCGTTTCGGACCCACTGCAGAGAGGAAAGGAGAGGTGAGCTGCTGGGGGCAAAAAAATACCATGTGTGAGCTGGGGGACCATGATGTAAACTGGGGGCAATTATATGATGTGAACTGGGGGCAATTATATCCATGATGTGAACTGGGGTCAATTAAATCCATGTGAACTGGGGACAATAATATCCATGTGAACTGGGGGCAATTATATCCATGATGTTAACTGGGGGCAATTATATCCTTGATGTGAACTGGGGGCAATAATATCCATGTGAGCTGGGGGCAATAAAATCCATGTGAATGGGGGGCAATTATATCCATGTGAACTGGGGGCAATAATATCCATGTGAGCTGGGGGCAAATATATCCATATAACCAGTGCTGGGTATATTATTCTGGGGCTCAGTGCTGTGTACATAATTCTGGGGGCTCAGTGCTGTGCATATTATTCTGGGGGTCCAGTGCTATGTATATTATTCTGGGGGTCCAGTGCTGTGTATATTATTCTGGGGGCTCAGTGCTGTGTATGTTATTCTGGGGGTCCAGTGCTGGATATATTATTCTGGGGGTCCAGTGCCTGTGTATATAATTCTGGGGGGTCTGTGCCTGGATATATATATATGTATGTGATATACAGTATATATATTATATATAACGTGTTAGTCCAGTTGCCAAAATCACTAGTATACCTGTACATAGTGATACCTTTCACTGATCAGTATAGTTTCCAGACCTGAAGAGGAGAGGTTACACTCTTGAAAGCTTGTCTTTTAAATGTAATGTTAACCCAATAAAAATGGTATCACCACATACTGCTATACTCGTGATGTATATATTTTTTCTTCAGGTAATAGGGGTTGTGGAATTCGTGGGTGAGTTCCCTCACTTTTTTTCCCAGGACTTGACACCTGAATGAGAGCGAGATCAGAGAGGGATGAGAGAGATCACAGAGAGAGAGAGAGAGAGATCACAGAGGGAGAGATGGATGAGAGAGAGATCAGAGAGAGAGAGATGGATGGATGAGAGAGAGATAACAGAGAGAGAAAGGGATGAGAGAGAGATCACAGAGAGAGGGATGAGAGAGAGATCACAGAGAGAGAGGGACGAGAGAGCGATCAGAGAGAGAGGGATGAAAGATCAGAGAGAGAGGGATGAGAGAGAGATCACAGAGAGGGATGAGCAAGAGATCACAGAGGGGGATGAGAGAGAGATCACAGAGAGAGGGATGAGAGAGAGATCACAGAGAGAGGGATGAGAGAGATCACAGAGAGGGATGAGAGCGAGGGATGAAAGAGAGATCACAGAGAGGGATAAGAGACAGATCACAGAGAGAGGAATGAGAGTGAGGGATCACAGAGTGGGATTAAAGAGCGAAGGGTCAGAATGAGAGCGAGGGGACACACAGTGATCACAGAGAGAGTTGTGTGACAGAGTGGAGTGAGAAAGAGAGAGTACACAGAAATGAGAGACTAGTAATTCACACTGTATCTTGCTATGAGTCTTATTGCTGTGGAGCTCTGTGATACGCTCATACACAACGTAGTAGCGCTTCTGCGCTGTGTGAGCGTTAATGTTAGCTTAGGTGGCCCTTTTGCGGATCAACCATATTACATTGCAAACGCTAACAGGTTAAAAAAACCATTTGCGATTCGGAGCTTGCACTTTTCAGCACAAGCTCACTGTACTTTGCGCTCCCTATGCTTAACATTAATTAGTATTAGGATTACAAAGTCCTAATGTTAATTACGTCCTGCTGTGGTTAACTGAAAAGTTAACCACAGCTAGGAGCTGGTGTTAACTGATTCCGCTTCTGTGGAATCAGTCAGCACCAGCTGAAACCCCCCCCAAAAAAATCACATACATCTCATCCCACAGCAAGAATGGCGGCCCGATCCGTTGCTTCTGGCCGCTGGGAGTAGAGGGAGATTTGGGAAAAAAGTCCCCAGTCTCCCTCCACGAATCACTCTGCCGACGTGCAGGATCTCAGGAGAGGTTGAATCCTGCAGATCATGTGACCGGCAGCCGAAGCTCTCAAAGGAGTCCTATGGAGGGCATTCTCGCGTACTTTGCGCTGACTCGAGCATCCTGAGGCTTAGCACTCCCTTACGGGGCAGGCTGCTGAATTAATATCACGTTAAAATGGGGACGCTAAGGAGAAACCTGCAGGTGATATTGTCACGTTTTCCTTATTTCAGCCGTGCCCTCTAGTGGTGAGCGGCATTCATATCTGTTCTTCCCTTCTCTGTGTTTGGCTATGCTGGCTTGGGCTGCTCCAGGGTTCTGCTGTGCTTTTCTGGTCTGGGGTCACATGGTCCAATCACACAGACCTACTCCCTATATAACTGCCAGCAGCACAGAGGTTCATTGACCTGTTATGAGTTCTCATGGTGGCTACGTTCCTGTGTGTTCTAGTCCCGTTCCCTGTTTCCCGCGCTGCTGCTTAGCATTTCATGTCTGTTTATCTGGTTTTGACCTCGGCTAGTTTAACTATTCTCTGTTCCCTGTACTCTGTATATTCCATTCCTGTGAGTTCAGGTTCTGTGAAGTCCTGGTTCTTGTGTTTCTGTAAAGCATTCTTATTGATCTCTGGTTTTGACCTCGGCTTTCTCGACCACCTATTCTGTTTACGCCCTTTATGCCTGTTCTGTTCCCAACCTCTGCTAGTCTTGACCACTCTTATATGTTTCTTATTTTATGTGTTTGGTTTGTCTGTATCTAGTTTGCTTAGAGGCCAGTTATAAGGACCTCTCCAGTATATGATTTCTGTCTGCCTCGTTAACCCGTGCCCTTCTTGCTCCCCTGGCTCTGTCATCCTTTGCAAGGTTTTCAGTAGTTAGAGGCCACATAAGGACCTACCCCAGCTTAGGGATTCCTTTAGCTTTCTTCCATGCCCTCCTGTCCCTCGTGTTTCAGTCTTGTCTATCTGTCTTGTATCAAGACAGCAGCTAACCTGCCTCAAGGCTACAGTCCTCCTTGTTTACAGCTACCACGATGGCCCAAGTTGGCGGTCTGCATGACAGATATTCACACACCAAAACCAGGTCTACTTAGAGGATTCCCCATCTGAAGCTCAAGCACTGATTTATGGTCTTGATATCACCTGATTCAAGTACACAGTATAATATGTTATTATTAACTATCAGGGTTATCCAAAGAGATCGGAATGGCTGGAGAAAGGTAACTGAACGCTGAAAATCAGTGTTTGGTTACCTTTCTTGGCTATTCGGCTATCCAGAGAGCAGGCAATTCGCCAAATCCTGGCAAATTGCCTGCACATACGGTGCCTGTTCGGTGCCTGTTCGAGTCATTGAATCCCCATAAAAAAGCACTGCTTCGGCTATTCAGAGAACACAAACCAGCAGTGAAAGGTTCCCGGAATGCTCTGCCATTCGGTGGTTTAATTTGGCACTTTTATTCAGGCGAATCTCATAGGCTTGAATGTCAAAAATATTCCCGTTTTAATTCAATCTATATATATAAACGCGAAAGTCCTGACTGATTGACTGACTGACTGACTCATCAATGCCCAGCTGAAACCGTTTAACCTAGGAATGTGAAATTTTGAAGGTGCACTGTTTTTATGATGTAGGCACCCACTAAGGAAGGAGTATAGGAAGTATTGAAAACAAGTCAGCTGAAGAATAGTTTTCTGGTTGTGACCTATTTGTGTGACTTATCATGCTTCTTTGTCTAAGTCACAGGATGAGCACCCTCTTTGTGGACTGACCCCACGCACTGGAGTGCCCGGTCCACAAAAAGGCACATCAGCACATTCCTGATTTGAATGTCAAGTTGCTATCTGCTGCTTTTCTCTAGCCTGCGAGAAAAGCTCACTTGGCGTCGACATATTGCTAATGGTTTCCAATGAACCTACCATTTTTGGAGACTGAGGGCACTATTCCATAGTAGGTGCTATTGTAGCATTTCGATATGTATTCATTAGCGCGAGGAAAAGTACGTTTAATATCTGGCTTTGATATTCCAATCCTGATGCTACACTGGGGTGAAATCATTTACCGCTTCTCAGCTTGTGCAAGTTTTCTGTACTTAACCACTTCAATGCGGTGGACGCGCTCAGCGCGTCCAACCGCATTGGTACTTGGCTGCGGAGGATGCGCTGAGCGCGTCCTCCCTTTGCAGCCCGCGATCAGCCGGTATTCCGGCTGATCGCTCGGCCCCCCGGTGCGGGCTGACATCATCGATGTCAGCCCAACCTCCGGGACCCCGGCGGACACGATAGGCGTCATCGCGCATGCGCGATGACGTCTATTTCAGGCACCCCCCGCCTTCGGACCTCTCCCCCTCCCCATCCGTGCGGGCCAGCGATTAAAGGCAGGCACCGCCTGGAAGGGCACAGCCTGCCCTTCCAAGCGGCGGCTGTCTTTAACCCCTAGGGGGCTGGATCGCGATATGGCGCCAACATGCGCCGTATCGCGGTCCCCTCCCGGAGCTGGCCGACATCTTGGATGTCGGCCAAGCTTCCAGGATATCCCCCTAATGACTGGCGTCATCGCACAGAGCGCGATGGCGCCAGTTTTTAAATTAACCCCTTGCTGCCACCAATAGTGGAGATAGGGGGTTCCAATGAAACCCCTATCTCCCGATCTGTGACAGCTAGGGGTTAATGTTTACTATCATTGGAACGGCCAGAGCGTGGCCTTTCCAATGATACCAAACATGAAAATGTAAAAAGTAAAAAAAAAAAAAAAAAAGTTTTTTTTTTTAATTTTATTTTTATTAGTGCAACAATATTGTTCCCATTTCAATTATAATGTGAACAATGATGCTGCACTAACGATTTTTTCTATGGGGGGGCGTTTGCTAAAAAACACAGAATTTTCCCCAAAAAAAGTAACGATTCCTCATTTCTAATTTTTTTAACAAGCGCACCCCATAGAAAATATAACCGCAAACGATCGCATTTTAAAATGTGAAAAAAAACACTTTACACATTGTAAATTATTGAAAATTCTAATTTTATTGCATTTTTTGTTATAATATACAGACATGACATAACGTATACATATAATAATGACATATTATGAATCTGCACAGTCTGCCGGAAAGAACGATATATAATATGTCTGGGTCATATATTAAAATAAGGCTTCAAAACGCGTTTAAACATGATGAGCGTAACCGGTAAAAATGAGCTTAGCACAGAGGTGGGAAAAGGCTCAGCAGCGAAAGGGTTAAACGTTTCCTATACCTAACATGGGGAGCGCAATATTTTTTTAGCGTCTCAACAAGTGAGGTATTACAAAGTGCTAGAGCAAATTACCGTCAGAAGACGTAAGCCAAAATTTTCGCACCTTCTAAGGCTGGTGTCAGACGAGCGTAGTGTTCACGTCCGTGATTGCGCCTAAAAGTACGTCCGTGATAGCATGAAAGAAAGTCCATTGGAGCCTGACACATGAAGTACGTCCGCACTGAACTGCGGACGCACAACGGCCGCGGCAAACGGACGCAGGTTAGGCAAGAACGTAATACTGCTAGAACGGACGTGCGGAGTGCGCCACGTCTGCAAGGTCTGCATAGCTTTGTGTGTGAGTGATGGAGCATGGTCAGACGGACTGCATTTATACGTCCAGCATTTTTGACAGACAGAATGTTTTTTCATTGTAATTTATTTTTCCCTCCTACATCCGTCAAAAATAACTTCAGTGAAAAAACGGACTGTGTGACCACTACTGCATCATCCGTACTGACGATGTCTGTACTGCACGGACGTACAGTCCGTAGAAATCACGCTCGTCTGACCCCAGCCTAAAAGCTGGTGTTAAATGATTCTGCAAATGCACAGTCGTTTAACACCCCTAACCCCCCTCAAAAATCCTATACTCATCCTTTAAAAACACAGAGATAAGGGTGGCCCTATCCGCTGCTTCTTCTGGTCATGAGCAGAGCGAGACTGGGAATAAATAGTTCCCAGTCTCCCTCCGCAGCGCTTCGCGCTCTCGCTAGAGTGAAGTTGTGCTATGGACTCCAGGAGGTGATACTCATGGTGGCATAGAAGCAGTGAGTATCACTGCAATTAGTGCTGCATTCCGGGGCAAGGTGCTGAGATAGCACCTGCCCTGGATTAACATGTTCGCGTCCCCATGTTAGTGTGAACTAAGGAATAGGGCCCTGTGTGTGTCTGGCCCTTCTCTGCTCTTAGATTTTCTTTGTTGTATGTCCACTGATTTTCACAACATTGAGAATATGCGAAAGCATCAACTCCAATTGCCACCCTCGTTAACATAGAGGATAGCAACCAACCTTGGTCCACCAATGGTTTTTGGAACTACATCTCGATTGATGCTCACCTACTCTATATATTTGCTGAATCTACCGGTAAATGTAATTCCAATATAAATAGAGGCCAAGGCTGCTGACCCCTTTAATGCCTCATATATATAAATGGTGGTAATTCCAGACAGGATTGACTTTTATCCCCTTCTCTACCATGATCGTTTATACATGATCACCGGTAGCAGACACAACAGCCCGAGATTGTGTTAACACCATGTGGGGCTGTGCTGTATGATTTCAAATTACATTGCTTGTTGCAAACTAATTTCATTTGCTTTTGGGCTCCAGAGGTGCCCCCAAAACTTTAGTCCAGTGGGCATAATGCCCATGGTGTTAAAACTGGTTAAAGTGTGCGTGGGTTGTTGACCGGCTAGCCACTGTATGTTCTGTACTTGTGTGTTGGATTGTGTGTGGTTTTTCTGCTCTTTATCTTTTTCCTCCCTCTTCCCCTTCTCCCCTCTCCCTCCCTTTAGATATGTTTCCTTTTTCTTTCCCTTCCTTTCACTCCCCCTCTCTTCCTCTGTGGTTTATCAGAGGTATTATACAGGGTTATTCAAAGAGATCCGAATTGCTAGCGAAAGGTAACTGAATGCTAAATTCGGTTACCTTTCCTGGCCATTTGGCTATTCAGAGAGCAGGCAATTCGTCAAATTGTGCCTGTTCGGTGCCTGTTCGAGGGCAGTGTATTCCCCATAGAGAAGCAATGCTTTGTCTATTCAGAGAACAAAAACCAGCAGTGAAAAGTTGCCGAAATGCCCTGCCATTCGGTGGTTTCATTCGACAGATTTATTCAGGAGAATCCCATTGCTTCACTGTTAAAAATATTCCCGTTTTACTCCAATATCTAATAAACCGTTTATTATTTTATTCTGCAGTAAAAAGTCTCTTTATTTTTAGATTCTTTTAGGATCTTATAGGCATATTTTGGTATTTTTTAACGAAAAAAAAAATCCGTTTTTTTTAAATCGCTTTTTATTTTCGTTCAGTAGTTTCTTTGCAAACAGCGTTTCACTTTTCAAACATTCAAGCAAACTGTTTTTTATTTTTCACTCCATTCGTCTACAGTGTCGGGTTTTTCCGGCGGCTGCTCTGCGCTGTGATCGACTCCTGCTCGGGTTTCTCTGGCGTGTTCAGCGGGGTTAATCCAGATGTTTTTGCTGGTTTCGGTGTGCCTTCGTCGGGTTTTGCGGTAAGTTTTCGGCAGGTTTGCGGCGACTTTTCCCTGCATTACGACGGCCCTGTGGTGTTTGCTGAATACACCGCAGGGTCGCCGAAATGGGATCGCCAAATCGCACCAAATTGAAGAGAATAAAAAGTCACCGAACGTGCTGTGGCTTTTTGATTCTCTTTGAATAACGCTGATATTGAAATATCGAGTCTGTAGTGGGTTGTTCCTCCCTTTTTTGAATTGTACTGCTTTTTGTCTTACCCTGACTCTCACAAATGAAGGGCCACATTACAATCTTAACGCTGAAATCCTCGCGCAAAGTGAAAATCTTTGCACTAAGCGGTAAAGTTTTGCGCGCTCAAATCACCGTTGGAATTACAATCTTCGCGCGTGTTTTCATCCGCTGATCAATAGCGCGCGCAAACAGGGATGCGCCCAAATGCACACGCAGTACCGTCTTGCGCAAAAAATTGTTTTTCGCAATTCAGCCAATCAGAATTAAGAACCACACCTATCTCACGCAGAGGCGGCTCTAGACTTGCTGAGGCCTTAGGCGAAGGCAAGATATGAGGCCCCTATTAAACACAAGACCATAGCCGAGGCCATATACAAGGGTAATGACATAATCTAGCAGGGCCGTTTATATCATACCTATAGGTATATCATACCTATAAAAACATTTTCTCCATGGCCGCGCATCCGGTTTCTGTTGGCTGCGTGTGCAGCCAACAGAAACCTGATGCGCAGCTTCGGAGAAACGCTGGATCCGCGCGCTTCGGCCGTGCGCGCATCCAGGAGAACAGGATGCGCACGCAGCAGCCGGGTAGAGGCTGCGTGCGCATCTTGTAGTGCCGGATGCGCACGCAGCCTGTTCTCCTGGATGCGCGCGCGGCCGACGCGTAGAGTCTGCGCGCAGATACAGCGTCATGAGCTGGGGCATATATATCCATGTGAGCTGGGGCAAATATACCCATGTGAGCTGGGGGCAAATATACCCATGTCAGCAGGGGGCAATTATACCCATGTGAGCTGGGGAAAAATATACCCATATCAGCAGGGGGCAATTATACCCATGTGAGCTGGGGGCAAATACACCCATGTCAGCAGGGGGCAATTATACCCATGTGAGCTGGAGGCAAATATACCCATGTCAGCAGGGGGCAATTAAACCCATGTAAGCTGGGAACAAATATACCCATGTGAGTTGGGGCAATATATATATCCATGTGAGCTGGGGCAAATATATCCATGTGAGCTGGGGCAAATATATCCATGTGAGCTGGGGGCAAATATATCCATGTGTGCTGGGGGCAATTTATATATCCATGTGAGCTGGCGGGAAAATATACCCATGTGAGCTGGGGGCAATATATATAAACCCATGTGAGTTGGGGCAAATATACCCATGTGAGCTGGAAGCAATATATATACCCATGTGCGCTGGGGCAATATATATATCCATGTGAGCTTGGGGGCAATATATATCCATGTGAGCTGAGGGCAATATATATATCAATGTGAGCTGGGGGTCAGAAACTGGGTGCGATAAACAGCCACATCATTGGGAGCACTGGCCAGCCATATGCTCTACAACAATAGACTGCCCTCCGGGCAGGCTTGATACCTAGTCAATAATAAATGTGATTTAAAACAAAAGCAAAGGATCTTATTTACAGGGAGCAATTTCTAATGTTGATTATAATTTACAGACTCATTGCTTATTGCAATCCAGCTCTGTCATACACAGAGGACATCCTGAACATGTGGAGTGCTCCAAAAAAGAAGATCATTATACAAAGATAGGAAAAATAGTTTGGGCCCAAAATAAGGATTACACCCACACTAACGGTAAATTATATTTTACAAGAGATTGCATTTCATACACAACTAGACAGTTTTAAAGAAACACTTATAGAGACCATGGGCCCTATCACCTCCTTAACACTAGTGCTCTCATAAATTAATCACTTCCCGATACGCTAACGGGTTAAAAAATCCATTAGCGGGAGGGCGGAGCTAGCTGTTGAACTGAGTGGTTGCATGCTTCAGAGATCCTCTGAGAATCTGTTTTCTATTGCTAAAATTCCTCTGATTTATGGGCTAAAACCAGGTTTCCTGGTGAACTTGAGATCCACTGCTGCCCCTAGACTCCAGTACTGCGACTTGCTGGGTGATAGACGACGTATTTCTGGGCCGACAGGATCTGGGCCTAGTGCGGCCTAGACAGAGCAGTCTTCTTTCTGGAGCCGGGGAGTTTCCCACAGGTCAGCACTGCCGTTTCTCCTGATTACCTCCCGATACACAGCGGATGGGTAAGAAATTGCAGCCCCGCCGGGACGTCTCGGAGGGCCCTCGTCAGAGGGATATCAGAGACTCCCTGTACAGCAGCAGACTCTCCTGTAGCACGGTCCCATCACCGATGCTACCTGCAGGCTATGGCTCCTCGTATGAGGATGATGGTTCCTGGCCCACAGATACTGCAGCAGGAATAGACTGGCTCGCTCCGTTGTCACAGGGAGATAGTGCAGCGAAGGGAAAAGCGGCAAAAAAAGAGTACAGAAACAGAGGAAAGCAGTGGCTTCATGTGGGGTCATGGGACCTGCTGCAGGCCCTGTACGGGGTCCCTCTGATGGAGATAGAATACCCTCACCCAGTGGCGTGGAGGTACCGCAGAGGTGCGTACTTTCGCCACGGGAGAATGTGATCTGGGAGACGAATGCCTCTGTGGGGACAGAGGCCTCTTTGGAGGCCTGTCCACCTTCCTTGAAACCCTGCACTGTTGCTACCCCTACTACGGAGATAGATGACGCTCATCCCACCACGATGGGAGACTACCGCCGGTTTATAGATGAAATAAAATCCCTGTGGACGACGGAGGTGTCTGGACTGCGGACCGAAGTGGCATCGGTGCGCTCTCAAGTGGTGGCAATACAGGCTCAGACGTCGGATGTGGCTGCGGAGCAGAATATACTTACATCGCAAGTTGACACCTTACGATCCCAAGTCGACTTACTGACTCGCTCGGTGGAGGCCCTCGAATCTAGGCACCACAGACGCAACATACGAGTCCGAGGTGCCCCGGAGTCGGTGCCAACGTCTGATTTGCTTTCCTATGTAAATCTCCTCGCTCATCATATAATAGGATCGTCCCCCGATGTTTCAGAACTGTTTGTCTCAGCCTCACGGATCCGTAAGCCTGCGACGGCCCCCAGAGATTCCACAAGAGCTATTATTGCGATTGCCCGGGACGTAGCGACTAAGACTCGGATTATGTCAGCTCCTGGGGCCAGGATGGCGGTGAAGTTTGAAGGGGCGGCGATGTCACTATACCAAGACCTACCGTTTGTCACCCTGCTGGCGCGACGTCGCTTCCGACTGGTGACAGGGTTTCTCCGTCTTAAAGAGGTTCCTTACCGTTGGGGGCTAGCTGGCTCGCTCGTGGTGACCCACGGGAACATACCATGCATCATCTCTGACCCGGCCGAGGCTTGGCCGATGCTAGCCAGTATTGGCTTGTCTCAGGATCCGGTGACTACTTCACCAAGCTAATTTTTTTTTTGTCTAGGACATTACCTGTTGCTTTTTCTACTAGGACTTCTTGAGGCAATGTTACCCCGCATACGCTTGGTTTAGCCAGTTCTTTTCAAGTTCTTCGTTGCTCGAGAGATTGCTCCCCCCGTTCCCCCCCTTTTTTTTTTCTTTTCCCCCTCTCTTTTGCTATTTTGGCATTTTTGGGCTGTACAGAGGAGTATCCTCGGTCGCCCTGGCCTCGTGACTAATCCACTCCTTGGCCTTCCCCACGGTTCTTGGGCTATGAGGTTTGTGCCGGGAATGTCACTTTTTGGCCTTTGCCATATTATTATAAAAAAAAAAAATTCTCTGTATTATATAATTTTTTTTATTACTATTTTTTTTATTTTATTTTCTCCTTCTCCCTCCTCCTCCCTTTTAATACGATGCGTAGTCTAGTTCTTTGGATGTCCTTCTCCTGCTCCCCCCCTTATTATGAGATGTATTGGGCACTTTGAGTATGCTTTTATTTCTATGAGTCTGTCCTCTATCAAGGACATGTTAGTCCTTCAGCGTGTTATTGCAGATGACTCATTATGACCATTGGTAGATGTTGTTTTATTTATACCGATGCCCTGTATTTACTTAGATGGCTTTATGCGGCCCTGCGTGGCCACTTTCTCAATGCTGTTTTTTTGTCTGACTATGGATCAACTGGGTTTTGTGCCTTCTTTTGGATCAACAGCAGTAGGTTATGTGGGAGAGGCTGAACCCGATGGACGCATGTCTTTTTTCAGCCTATATAACTATGTAACTATGTAACTATGCAAAACTTCTAAAATAAAGAATAAAAAAAAAAAAATCCATTAGCGTATCGATATTAGCGCTTACTGTACTTTGTGTTCCCTATACTTAACAAGGAGAGCGTAAAATGTAAGCAGAGAGTAATTAGTGTTAGGCTCACATAGCTAGATCACAAAGCTAATTAATCACCCCTGCAGCTAACGGACAAATAGGCACCAGCTCTAAGCTGGTGCTAAGTGATTGAGCCTCTGCGGAATCAGTTATCACCAGCTGAATCCCCCCCCAAAAAATAACAGATACTCACCTCTCATCCCACGGCGAGAACGCCGGCCCGATCCGCCACTTCTGGCCACCGGTACCAGAGGGAGACTAGGGACAAATAGTCCCCAGTCTCCCTCCACGATCTCTCTGTGGCCATGCATGATCTCACGAGAACGAGATCACATGGCCTGGATCAACTCACCCTGGAGCTCTCCAGCAGGCTCTAGGCCTTTAAGGCCTGGCTGCCTATAAAGGCCTAGAGCCTGCTGGGGAGCTCCAGGGTGAGTTGATCCTGTAAATGCAGATTCGGTCAAGTTAGATAGGACCTGTCAATGATGGGGTACATTGGCGTCTTTGACAGGCTTAAGCAAACTATGATCATACTTTGTAAACTGAATCACCATCATTTATTCCCTCAGTCAGGTTTTTTGAAAAAAAAAGGTTGTTAAAAATGTGCTTTTTTTGCCACAGAAAATGATGGAAGAAGGTACTCATTGATATGGAGTGCTTTTTCCTGGTGTGTATATATATATATATATATATATATCCAGTGCTTTTTTTCTGGAAAAATAGGTGGGGGTACTCTCACGCCCAGGGAAAAACTGATTATTATGACGATTTTTATTATTATGACGATTTATTCCTAATAAATACTCCTTTATTCACACTGGATACATTGCCCCCAGCTCACACATGGATATATTAACCCCAGGCCAGCTCACTCATGGATATATTGCCCCAGGCCAGCTCACATGGATATATATTTGCCCCCAGCTCACATGGGTATATATTGCCCCAGCTGACATGGGTATATTTGCCCCCAGCCCAGCTATGCCCTACAGGCGCATATCGGCTCAAAAAACCCCTGTATATATCTATCTTTTTTTATCAACAGTAGATGGGGAACTAGGAACCGAGCACCGTGTAAGTTAACATGGACTATAATACAATTTAAGCTGAGAGCGAGGATTGAAAGTGTGAGAGATAGATATATATATATATTCCACCACACTTACAGGAAACATACAAAACTATTTCAGGACAACAAAGAGGATGGTTAAAAACATTTGTGCTGCTCAGATCCCTGGCCATGCAAGGGTTAAATACCACAGGGGATGAAAATTGTCCTTTCCAGCATGGGTTGTAATATGGCAGGAATGTCTGCTCCTGGACACAGGAGACCCCTCACACATTACAGCTTACACTGTAGGGAGGATGTGTGTGTAACCAGGGGGGAATTTGTGCAGGGGGGTGCCGTGATATGAGGATTTACAGTGCAGAGAGCAGATAGTTTCTCACCTGGCAGCCTGGTGGAATGGAATCCCTGCTCCTCACTCAGCAGCACGTGGAACAAGAGGGCAGGGTGCCATGTTCCCGCTGCTATGTAACAGCCTGCAGCTGAGAGCAGCCACTCACTGGGGGCTGTATGTGCACTGCTAATCTGACAGCGCAGGAGCAGGGCCCCAGGAACACGCTGCCTGGAGGGACTGAGCAACTCTGGCGGCATCAGCTCCTTTCACTGCCCAGAGCTACTGACATGAGCTTGACCAGTGAGTCTGAGGTCACTGTGGGAGGAAGCAACCTGTGAGGCCCGGGGGGGGGTGAGGCCCTAGGCGGCCGCCTTAACTGCCTAATTGGGGGGCCGCCTATGATCTCACGTTAATAAATTGAATCTGCCACAATCAATCTGAGCATATATGCTGCAGCAATAATACATGCACACATAACTTCATCCATTGTATTGGTTTGGTATGAGTTGAATGGGCCACTGTGCTTTGGTGCATTCCTTTTTATGGGCTTGGATATTTGGGGTTAGCCAGGTTGCTCAGATCTGCCATTAGCACCAGCTTTTAGGAGTTGCTAAAATTATGCGCAATAAGGCCATGCGGTAATTACCGCGAATAGATTGTAATACCTTACTTCTCTCAGCGCACATTCGCATTTGTGCTCACAATGTTAAGTATAGGACGCGTAAAGTACAGTAAGCTCGTGCATTGTTTGCGCAGGTTCACATGCGGTAGACGATTGAACGCGGTTGTTACGCTTAGTATGTAATTCGGCAAAAATGGTTTTACCCCATGCAATGAAACTTACTTATGCCGCCGCAAATGTTTGCGTTAAGAATGTAATGTGGCCCAAAGTCTTTAAAAAATAACAACTTGTTAAGGTATGTCCTGACATATCAGGTATTACGTAGCCAACATGGAGCCACCGTTTGCAGTTGTACCTGCATAAACTCCATTTGGCTTGAAGATTGTTTCCATCTGCCTGCCAAATAGATTATTAAAGTAAGAAATGTACTGGGAATATTACAAAATATTTCTTACGGTATAAATAATTAAGTGCTTTTTGTGACAGTGTATTTGTTGGAAAATCACTTTTTAGTGAAGGGGTTAAGATTCACTCCTACTAGAAGAACACAATTATGCCTGTACAAGAGGGTCCCGCCCTCATCAGCGCATAGTCTTTCATTAGAAGGTTATCTGTCATTGTTCTCTAGACTAAAACAGGATCTGCTTAAAGTTAAATAATTGAAGCAAGTGTCTACATCGGAAATGCATTTCCCTTGGATGATAAGCATTTATGAGGCAGTGACATGCTTTGTGAAAGAGTAAAAAGTCCTAAACATAATATGCTTTACACAACATTAAAGCACAACTCTTAATTGAACTATAAACTAAGTAGCTTGGGAAGTAAGCTAATGATGTCTTTCGAATGGCATTCTCTGGGGATCGAATTTGTTTTGTCTTGATGTTCTCGGTTAAAATATTTCCTTTCCATGTTAATTGCTCTTAGATTTCATCTGATCTTTTGTTTATTTCTGAAATTCTGTCATTATTGTAATTTATTCATTGTAGAGAAAAACATGAAGGTGTAGCTAGTGCTTAAATTTTTGGTTTAAATCATCAATATGAGCCTGGGCCCAATACCTGAAGAACAACATGTTACAAGTTTTTTTCCAAGTTGTATAAAACAATCTGGAACTAGTTTTCATATTTGGACACAGAAAAATATTTAACATTCTGTTTCAATCAACCCGATGAGTAGTTTAACAATAATTTATTTCCATAAAAAGGAATAGATATGAACAGGCCCGTCTTTAACATTGATTGGACCCTGGGCAAACATTGTCTTGGGGGCCCGCCGATAGCCTGCCCACCGCATAATTTTGCTCTTCCCAACATCCTAAAAAAAAACACAAGTACATCATGGACTTGTCTCAAAAAGCTTTAATAATGTAAAAATAAAGAAATGGCTCAAAAACAAGTCCTTAGATTGACCTGTAACAGTATGTACATACTGCGGGTACGAGGAACTGATAGCATCAGATGATTGGCTGAGTGAAGAGGTGGGGATGGGATGTACCTGCTAATAAGGGAGGAGATGTAAGCAGCGGCGCGGTTATGGAGAGCTTTGTATGTGAGCACCAGTATAATGAATTGGATTCTGAAGGAAACAAGAAGCCAGTGTAGAGAATGACAGAGAGGTGAGGTGCAGGAGGTGAGGTGTGAGAGGTGCAGGAGGTGAGGTGTATGAGTCTGGCACAGGAGTTCTTTACAGACTGCAGAGGGAGAATCTGGGATCTCTTAAGACCAGAGAGAAGGAGGTTACAGTAGTCAAGGCGGGTGATAATAAGAGCTAGGATGAGCATTTTTGTAGAGTCTGGATTAAGAAAGGGACGGATGAGTGCAATGGTTTTCAGGTAGAAGTAGCAGGATTTGGTTAGAGACTGAATGTGAGGAGTAAAGGATAGATTGGAGTCCAAGAGGACCCTGAGGCAATAGAGCTTGAGAGGTAGAAGTAATGGTGGCACCATTCACCTGAAGGGAAATGGGTGCAGGAATGGAGGTTTTAGAGGGAGGGAAGTTGAGTTTTAGAGTGGTGGAGCTTTAGGAAACGGGAAGTCATCCAGTCGAAGACAGCCGATAGGCAGACTGTAACACGGTCCAACACCGGACGAGAGAGATCGAGAGAGGAAAGGTAGACTTGGGTGTCATCAGCATAAAGGTGATATTGGAATCCATAGGAAGAGATGAGTTTGTCAAAAGAGGCGGTATAGATCGAGAAGACTAGGGGGACCCAGAACAGAGCTTTGAGGTACCCCAACTGAAAGAGGAACTGGTGGTGAAGAGACTCCAGCAAAGGAGACACTGAAGGAGCGAAAAGAGAGACAGGAAGAGGTCCAGGAGAGAGTGATGTCACTGAGGCCAAGTTGACGCAGTGTTAGGAGCAGGAGAGGGTGATCACCAGTGTTGAATGCAGCGGAAAGGTCAAGAAGAATAAGGAGGGAGAAGTGACCTTTGGTTTCAGTGGCAGCTAAATCATTAGTCACCTTGGTCAGAGCCGTCTCAGTGGACGCTGGGAGTGAAAGCCAGACTGGTGCGGATCAAATAGAGAGTTAGCAGCAAGAAAGCCGGTGAGCTGGTTATAGACCAGACGTTCTACGATTTTGGAGGCAAAGGGAAGCAGAGAGATGGGACAGTAGAGAGATGGAGGTAGGATCAAGAGATGGCTTTTTTAGAATGGGGAATCAGTGGGGTAAAATGGTTAAAGAAGGAGGGCAGTGAATGCAGCAGCATTGTTTGTTTTATCTGTAAAAGCATATATTGCCTCTGCTGTAGAACAGAAAAAAAATATTCTGCATTTACTTTTTCATTTTTTTATTTTTACACATTACATGGTCTTGTTTGGTATCATAGTAAAGACTAGACTCTAACCTTTCCAATGACACTCACTCACTTAACAATTCAGGGATGCAGGTTCCAAAGTCCTCCTGTCCCTCCTCACTGCAGCACCACGGTCTAGGTTGTGAATTTAACAATGCGTCGCTTCACCAAATACACACTTGCTGGCAGTATGGTAAATGAGGTGAGTTAGTGCAGCATCACTGTTCACTTTATAATAAACTGAATAATAGTGCCGTGTTAGAAAACAAATTAGAAAAATATTATTTTAATAGATATTTTATTTTTACATAAATCTAACCTGGTTATATTTGGTAACACTGGAAAGGCTATAAGCTGACCTTTCCAATGATACCTCATATGTCCCTCAAGCCCTTAGGGCTCCAGAGATACAGTGGTCTAAATTATTGCAAATTTTAAAAAAAAAAATATATATATTTTTTAAACACAGAACAAGGCGCCCCCTTGTGGCAGGCACCTGTAGGCACATGCCTACTCTGCCTAATGGTAAATCCGGCCCTGCTAATACAGAACCACTAGCCCAAAGCATCCTAATACAGAACCACCTGCCCAAATCATACTAATACAGAACCACTAGCCCAAAGCCTCCTAATACAGAACCACTAGCCCAAAGCATCCTAATAAAGAACCACCAGTCTAAAGCATCTTAATACAGAACCACTGACCTAACATTCTAATATAGAACCCCCAGCCCAAAGTGTCCTAATACAGAACCATCAGCCCAAAGCATCTTAATACAGAATCCCAAGCCCAAAGCATCTTAATACAGGAGCAGCGCCCTGTCCTCCGATACAATGCTCCTGGGGAGCACTGAGAGCAGCCAGTTCCTGGGGAGCACTGAGAGCAGCCAGATCCTGGGGAGCACTGAGAGCAGCCAGATCCTGGGGAGCACTGAGAGCAGCCAGATCCTGGGGAGCACTGACCCTGAACCTACGTAACCTGTGTATATCTGGCTCTGATACTAGCCAGTGCCTCACCAGCCACTGACCTCACTGCATGGCACAGTCGGGTGCCGCCTCTCACGATCCGCAGAGGTGAGGTCCGACATGACGGGGGACCCTAAGGCTGACATAGGAATCTTACATAAGGTGTCACTATACTCTAGAATCCTCACTTTTTGCTAGAAGATCGTTAACTCTTTCAGGTATATTGAATTTAATTTTGTTTGCTCAGTGATCAATGCATTGTATACTGCTATGTTTGTGCTTCCAATACCAAGAACTTATTAAGATTTTGTTGTTCAAGAATTAATAGGATATAATCAAAATGCTCTTCTCTCATGCTTACCCCTCTCTTCGCTCTCTCATCCTCAAAACACTCCCTTTCCATCTTTTGTGATTTGCCTGTAACTCCACTTCTGATGCCAGTTTAGTTTTCTATTATCTTCTGCAGTGTGTTCAAGCCAATAACCTGCGCCTGGCATCCCCCATCATTACCTCTTCACATGCCAGACCGCAGGACTTATCTCGTGCGGTGCCGACCCTATGGAATGTGCTTCCTCGCAATATCAGACTGTCCCCAAATCTGGCTTCATTTAAACGCTCCCTAAAGACTCTTCTGTTTAGGAAAGCCTACCACCCGACTCCATAACAAGACATCCGACCGACCCAAAAACAGTCCTCACCTCTCCCTGTATTAACTCATCACTGCAGCCCCCCTCCTGTTTCTAATCCCCTCACCCATCAAGATTGTAAATTCCCATGGGAATAGGGTCGTATCCTCCTAAATCTGCTGGCAGGAAGATTAGACTGGCATACCTGTCTCCTGTATGTATTGTAGAATTGTCCTGTCTTTACTCATTGCACCTTGTACAGCGCTGCGGAATGTGTTGGCGCTTAATAAATAATAATAATGTCTAAATTGGGGCCGTGTCTATATCCTGACCTGGCCATTTGCCCTCAAATTCTTTTCCAGTCAGCCATCAATCAGCGGAGGAGAATTTCCAGGACTTTACTAATTAGAAACAGTCGCACCAAACATTTTAGCATGGTTAGTGCTTAAATTTGAATGTTTAACGTTAATTTTGCTTAAATTTGAACGTTCTTAATGGATACCTCCAACGAAGAAAGGTCAATGGCTTTAACCAAATGTCCAGATTTTGGATTTTGTTCTTTTAACCACTGACTTTTTTGAAGGATTAGCCACAAATTGGTGATGTTATTAACCTAATTCATGTATCTTGTTATTAACGGACAGATCAATAGCTTCTCATAAAAGCAGTTTATAGATGCAGAACTTACGGAATATATGCAAAATAATACAGCTACAAATATATAAATGTCAAACTAATGCATTTTATACTTCCACAAGGTCAATATTCTGATATAGTGAAATGCAGAGCAAGAACAGCCAATATACAACACAAACACTGTATTTACATACATTTGCCCCATTACATTTCAGAGATAGAAAAGTAACATATTAACCTTTTACTGCTGTGGGGCGTAATATGCCATCCACGGGGCAGGAGGGGCCAGTTGGCGTGTGGGGCGCATCATAAGTCGTCCCCCTGCAGCAAATGACGCGCGACATGTGTCAGCTGCTTAGGCAGGCAGGGGGGGTGGCCCACAGCTGCAGCCAGCAAGCGGGGCGTACTTGTAACCCAACGTTAACAACCCCACTGGGCACACCCTGCTCGGTGGTAAGGGAGTAACATTCAATATTTACAAAATAAAGGCTGAACTTTTTTTTTTCTTTGAGAAAGTATTTTACCAGGAAGGATACATTGAGATTTCTCTCGTTTTCAAGTATGTCCTGGGTGCAGTGGTGCAGCATGGGGGGGCCTCGGGGGCGGTTGCCCCGTGCACAATTATCTCAGGGGCGCAAAATTTCAAAAGAAGTTTGAACCACTAATATTTTCCAGCAGGGATCAGCAAGGTGTCCGCTCATGGACATTGGTATCCGTGAGAGGCCCTTGCATGAGTAGCCGCCAGTTTTTCGACGCCGAAGGTGACTTAGCACTCAGCGTCCGGAAGGGAGGACCAGGACAGAAAATCCTGTCCTGACTCCTCTTTAATTCTAACATGAGTCACGTGAAGCAGTGCAGCAGTATTCAACGGAACACCCTGTACCATGTTTGTCAGCCACCCTTGAAGCCCTGTGCCAGCCCCCCCACATTGGCAGCCCTACAGCTGCTGAACAGGAAGGAGGGAGGGAGGCACCTGCCATGCAGCACATTTAAAAACCAGTCCCCAATAAGCCCCCTGGACAGCCCCCCCCGGGCCACCAGCAACTCCATGCAGGTATGCGACACTGTGTGACACCAAAGTAGCGTGAACAACACAAAGGGTACTGGGCGTATGGGGAGAGGGTGACTGGAGGTTTGGGGAGAGAATGACTGGGGTACGGAGAGAAAGTGGGGGTACTTGGAGAGAGTAAGCGTGACTGGGGTACTTGAAGAGAGAGTGACTGGGGATACTGGGAGA
This sequence comes from Leptobrachium leishanense, assembly GCA_009667805.1. Taxonomy (NCBI): domain Eukaryota; kingdom Metazoa; phylum Chordata; class Amphibia; order Anura; family Megophryidae; genus Leptobrachium; species Leptobrachium leishanense. Next base: position 341,361,731 of record CM019063.1, read on the forward strand.
GAGTGACTGGGGGTACTGGGAGAGAGTGACTGGGGGTACTGGGAGAGAGAGTGACTGGGGGTACTTGGAGGGAGAGAGTGACTGGGGTACTGGGAGAGGGTGACTGGGGTACTGGGAGAAAGTGAGTGGGTATAGTTTGAGAGTGGAACTATGCTAGGGTATACTGTGACAGGGTGACTGGTAGCAGTGATGTAGCGTGGGGGCATGTGTGTTTATTTTTTTATTATATCAGTATTTTGTTAATATACAATACATGTGTTTGTGGGATAATGGGATCAATACTCTACTGGTGGAAGGGAATCAGGGTGTATTACCGTGTCCACAAGTTGGGGCGCGCACAATTCTTGCCTTGCCCCGTGCGCCGACAACCCACGCTATGCCACTGCCTGGGTGGCCAGTATGTACTGTTAGGTGTCTTGCCCAAGGACACTTACTGGAGAGGTTCTCTTGCTGGGATCAAAAGTGTGTCTCCACAGTCTCTCTCCACGCAGAGCAGTGATGTTACCTCTACTCCACCCAGCCGGTTCAACTTGACGGACGCACATCCTTTTTTCAGCCTATGTAACTATGTAGGTAAATTGCTAACCTAGAAAGTTCCTGCATACCCCTGTCATATGACCAGCTCATTTTTTAGTATAGGTATTTGTGCCAGGACATGCAATTCACACTGAAGAGACAGTATGGCATGTGGGTTTAACACTTTAATGGCAATTCAAGTTAAAACGAAACCTCTGTTTAGACATGGATATGAGGGAGTTAAAGCGCAGGGAGCTATATTTTTCTGTATGTGTTATACACAAAGTAGGGCTAGATACTGGGGGTTTACACAGAACTGCACCTCTTGTGTGTTTTAATATTGCGCAAAAGCTAGCTGGTTAAATATGACTTAAAAATGTATATAGTCATTCTTGGAAACAGAGGCGGCTCTAGACTTGCTGAGGCCTTAGGCGAAGGCAAGATATGAGGCCCCTATTAAACACAGGACCATAGCTGAGACCATATACAAACGTAATGACATAACCTAACAGGGCCATTTATATCAATAATAAATGTGATTTAAAACAAAAGCAAAGAATCTTATTTACAGGGAGCAATTTCTAGCATTGATTATAGTTTACAGACTCATTGCTTATTGCAATGCAGCTCTGTCATACACAGAGGACATCCTGAATATATGGAGGGCTCCAATAAAGAGGATCATTATACAAAGACGGGCAAAGTAGTTTGGGCCCAAAATAGGGATTACACCCACACTAATAGTAAATGATATTTTACAAGAGACTGCATTTCATACACAACTATACAGTTCTAAAGAAACACTTATAGAGGTAGAGACCATGGGCCCTATCACCTGCTTAACACTAGTGCTCACATAAATGAGTGTTAGCGCTAGGTTAAAAGAGGTGATAGCGTTATGCTCGGATCACATCCTGTTGCGCTAACGGCTTAAAAAATCCATTAGCGCATCGGTAGTAGCTTTTTTTAGCACCAGCTTACTGTACTTTGCGCTCCCTGTACTTAACATGGAGAGCGCAAAGTGTAAGCAAAGAGTAATTGGTGTTAGGATCATATAGCCAGATCACAAAGCTAATTACTCACCCCTGCAGCTAACTGACAAGTTGGCACCAGTTCTAAGCTGGTGCTAAGTGATTGCGCTTCTGCAGAATTAGTTATCACCAGCTGAACCCCCCCAAAAAAAAATCAGATACTCACCTCTCATCCCATGGCGAGAACGGTGGCCCGATCCGCCACTTCTGACCACCAGGACCAGAGTGAGACGTGGGACATAGTCCCCAGTCTCCCTCCACGATCTCTCCGTGGCCATGCAAGATCTCACGAGAGTGAGATCACATGATCTGGATCAACTCACCCTGGAGCTCCCCAACAGGCTCTAGGCCTTTAAGGCCTGGCTAGCTAAAAAAGTCCTAGAGCCTGCTGGGGAGCTCCAGGGTGAGTTGATCCTGTAAATCCAGATTCGGTCAAGTGAGATAGGACCTGTCAACGATGGGGTACATTGGCGACTGTGACAGGCTTAAGCAAACTATGATCATACTTTGTGAACTGAATCCCCATCATTTTACCTCAGTCAGGTTTTTTTGAACATTTTTTTAAAACTGTGTTTTTTTGCCACAGAAAATGATGGAAGAAGGTGGTCAATAATATGGAGTGCTCTTCCCTGGTGTTATATATATCGACAGTAGATGGGGAACTAGGAACTGAGCACCCTGACAGTTAAGGCTAGGGTCAGTTAAGACTAGAACGCATTTTTCACGTCTACCGTCAAAAAGTGCGTCCGAACCCATTTTTTTCATGGAAGACGCGATAACGGTCATACGATGCACAATTCCGGACGTGATTTTTTACGGATCCAAACCAGGAAACTTTGGGTGTCTGGATGTTATGTTGGCAGGACATGAGCAGTGTCTGACGTCTCCTAATCACGCACACACGCCGCTATGCGGACGCAGCGCACTCTGTACGTCAGTACTAGCGGTTCAATGTTTTTGCGAAAATACATTCGTTAGCCGCTTGCGTTGCGCGGATGAACTTTCGTGCGGCTGTACTTCGTGTGTGGGCCTGCGTTGGACGTCATTTGCTTCTACCACGGACATAATGAAGTGCGGCTAAACGCACAGTCGCACTGCGTTCGTCTGACCCCAGCCTAACATGGACTACAATACAATTTAAGCTGAGCGTGAGGATTGAAAGTGTGTTATATATATATATATACAGTATATATACACAAAACAGCAGAAGGTTGCACTCAACCTCAAAACTAAGCGGGTGTATCTAAGACATTAAACACAAAACTCCAAGGAAGAGCACTCCATATTATTGACCACCTTCTTCCATCATTTTCTGTGGCAAAAAAACACAGTTTTAAAAAAATGTTCAAAAAAACCTGACTGGGGTAAAATGATGGGGATTCAGTTCACAAAGTATGATCATAATTTGCTTAAGCCTGTCACAGTCGCCAATGTACCCCATCTTTGACAGGTTCTATCTCCCTTGACCGAATCTGCACTTACAGGATCAACTCTAGGACCTCTCAAAAATGGGGTACATTGGCGACTGTGACAGGCTTAAGCAAACTATGATCATACTTTGTGAACTGAATCCCCATCATTTATTCTCTCAGTCAGGTTTTTTGAACTTTTTAAAACTGTGCTTTTTGCCACAGAAAATGATGGAAGAAGGTGGTCAATAATATGGAGTGCTCTTTCTTGGAGTTATATATATATACACTGCTCTACAAAATAAAGGGAACACAAAAATAAGATATCCTAGATCTGAATGAAATATTCTTATTAAATACTGTCGTCATTACATAGTTGAATGTGCTGACAACAAAATCACACAAACATTATCAATGGAAATCAAATTGAGCAACCCATGGAGGTCTGGATTTGGAGTTACACTCAAAATTAAAGTGGAAAACAACACTACAGGCTGATCCAACTTTGATGTAATGTCTTTCAAACAAGTCAAAATGAGGCTCAGTAGTGTGTGTGGCCTCCACGTGCCTGTATGACCTCCCTACAATGCCTGGTCATGCTCCTGATGAGGTGGTGGATGGTCTCCTGAGGGATCTCCTCCCACACTTGGACTAAAGCATCCCCCAACTACTGGACAGTCTGTGGTGCAACGTGGTGTTGGTGGATGGAGCGGACGGGCCAGTCCATAGCATCAATGCCTTGCAGGAACGGCTGACACACTCCAGCCACATGAGGTCTAGCATTGTCTTGCATTAGGAGCCCAGGGCCAACCACACCAGCATATGGTCTCACAAGGGGTCTGAGGATCTCATCTCGGTACCTAATGGCTGTCAGGCTACCTCTGGCGAGCACATGGAGGGGTGTGCGGCCCCCTAAAGAAATGCCATCCCACACCATTACTGACCCACTGCCAAACCGGTCATGCTGGAGGATGTTGCAGGCAGCAGAACGTTCTTCACGGCTTCTCCACACCCTGTCACGTCTGTCACATGTGCTCAGTGTGAACCTGCTTTCATCTGTGAAGAGCACAGGGTACCAGTGACGAAGCTGCCAATCTTGGTGTTCTTTGGCAAATGCCAAACGTCCTGCACGGTGTTGGGCTGTAAGCACAACTCCAACCTGTGGACATCGGGCCCTCATACCACACCCTCATGGAGTCTGTTTCTGACCGTTTGAGCAGCCACATGCACATTTGTGGCCCGCTGGAGGTCATTTTGCAGGGCTCTGGCAGTGCTGCTCCTGTCCCTCCTTGCACAAAGGCGGAGGTAGCGGTCCTGCTGCTTGGTTGTTGCCCTCCTACGGCCTCCTCCACATCTCCTGATGTACTGGCCTGTCTCCTGGTAGCGCCTCCATGCACTGGCCACTACACTAACAGACACAGCAAACCTTCTTGCCACAGCTTGCATTGATGTGCCATCCTGGATGAGCTGCACTACCTGAGCCACTTGTGTGGGTTGTAGACTCCGTCTCATGCTACCACTAGAGTGACAGCACCGCCAGCATTCAAAAGTGACCAAACCATCAGCCAGAAAGCATAGGAACTGAGAAGTGGTCTGTGGTCACCACCTGCAGAACCACTCCTTTTGTCTATTCCATTTGCACAATAGCATGTGGAGTTGACTGTCAATCAGTGTTGCTACCTAAGTGGACAGTTTGATTTCACAGACGTTTGATTGACTTGGAGTTACATTGTGTTGTTTAAGTGTTCCCTTTATTTTTTTGAGCAGTGTATATATATATATTCTACCACACTTACAGGAAACATACAAAACTATTTCAGGACAACAAAGGGAATGGTTAAAAACATTTCTGCTGCTCAGATCCCTGGCCTTGCAGGGGTTAAAGACCACAGGGGATGAAAATTGTCCTTTCCAGCATGGGTTGTAATATGGCAGGAATGTCTGCTCCTGGACACAGGAGACCCCTCACACATTACAGCTTACACTGTACTGAGGCTGTGAGTGTAGCCAGGGGGAGGGGGGTCTCTGCAGGGGGGGTGCTGAGATATGAGAGTTTACAGCAGTGGCGTAACTAGAAACCTGAGGGCCCCGGTGCAAGAATCCATGAAGGGCCCCCCACTACCCCCCAAAAAAGATCTATATTTTTTCTTTATTTCCCCCTGCAATATAAAAAAGATAGTATTGCCCCCCAGCTCACATGGATATATTGCCCCTGCTCACATGGATATATATATTGCCCCAACTCACATGGATTTATTGCCCCCAGCTCACATGGATATATATTGCCCCAGATCACATGGATATATTTGCCCCCAGCTCACACATGGATATATTGCCCCCAGCTCACAAGGATATATTGCCCCCAGCTCACACATGGATATATATTGCCCCAGTTCACATGGATATATTGCCCCAGCTCACACATGGATATATATTGCCCCCAGCTCACACATGGACATATTGCCCCACAGCTCACATGGGTATATTGCCCCCAGCTGCCATGGATATATTTCCCCAGCTCACATATGGATATCTTTGCCCCAGCTCCCAAGGATATATTGCCCCAGCTCACACATGGATATATTGCCCCCCAGCTCACATGGGTATATTGCCCCCCAGCTCACACGGATATATTGCCCCAGCTCACATATGGATATATTTGCCCCAGCTCACACATGGATATATATTGCCCCAGCTCACACATGGGTATATTGCCCCCAGCTCACATATGGATATATTTGCCCCAGCTCACACATGGGTATATATTGCCCCAGCTCACACATGGGTATATTGCCCCCCAGCTGACATGGATATATTGCCCCAGTCCATGGATATAATGTCCCGAGCTCATGGATGTATTTGCTCCCAGCTCATGGATACATTGCCCCCAGCTCAAGGATGTATTTGCCCCAGCTCATGGATATATTGCCCCCCAGCTCACATGGGTATATTGCCCCCAGCTCACATGGATATATTGCCCCAGCTCGCATATGGATATATTTGCCCCAGCTCACACATGGATATATTTACCCCAGCTCCCATGGATATATTGCCCCAGCTCACACATGGATATATATTGCCCCAGCTCACACATGGGTATATTGCCCCCAAGCTCACATATGGATGTATTTTCCCCAGCTTACACATGGGTATATATTGCCCCAGCTCACACATGGGTATATTGCCCTCAGCTGACATGGATATATTTCCCCCAGCTCATGGATATATTCCCCCCAGCTCAAGGATGTATTTGCCCCCAGCTCGTGGATAAATTGCCCCAGCTCACGGATGTATTTGCTCCTAGCTCATGGATGTATTTGCCCCCAGCTCTCACTTTGTTCTGCAGCCGTTCTTCTCCGGAGCGGCTGCCAGCATGCGACTGCTGCGACCCTGGTACTTCCACCACTGGTTTACAGTGCAGAGAGCAGATAGTTTCTCATCTGGCAGCCTGGTGGATTGGAAACTCTGCTCCTCACTCAGCAGCACGTGGGACAAAAGGACAGGATGCCATGTTCCCACTGCTCTGTAACAGCCTGCAACTTCTGGAGCTCATCAGCACTGGGGGCTGTGTGTGGACTGCTAATGTGCAGGAGCAGGGCCCCAGGAACACGCTGCCTGGAGGGACTGGGAGGAGCAACTCTGGCAGCATCAGCTCCTTTCATTGCCTGGAGCTGGTGACATGAGCTTGACCAGTGAGTCTGAGGTCACTGTGGGGGAAAGCAACCTTGCGAGGCCCCAGGGGAATGAGGCCTTAGGCGGCCGCCTTAACTGCCTAATTGGAGAGCCGACATTGCTTGAAAACATAACCACCAACCACCAAAGCGCCATAACTTCTGCATTATCTAAAGTTGCTCTTGATTTATGTTTATGCAGATAAAGATACTCTTTTGTTTGTAGTGGTTTAGTTATTGTGTAGTTGCCAAGGTTTTAGCAATACTACTGACCAATAAAAAGTGCAGTATTTTTTTGGGAGGGAGAACTTCACATCCTACCATTTATGTTTAGATTGAGTATATGTTTTAAGTCTATAAGTTAATATAGGTTTCATTTTATTTTTCTTGCAGACTATGGAGCTTAAAGTCAATGAAAGATGAAGAGGATGTAAGCTCAAATATATTATTCCACCATAAGATTAATCATATGCTTGTTGTAAATGGATCCATACAAGGAATCCTATGCATATGCTAACTTGTGTCATATTTATGGCATTGAAGCTTTGTGTCCAGCCATCGAAGAAGAAACAAGCAGTTCAACTGAAACAATGGGTACCTGTTATCGATTTATTAATATGACAATTCCTGTAGATGTCAAACGGCCCCCTTCTTCTCTGTGGGTCTCTGCAGTTTTTGGCGTGATTGGTCTAATTTCAAATCTTTTTGCCCTTTGGGTTTTGGTGAGTGCATCTAGAAAATCTCACAGCCGGTCACGATCTTCGTTTCTCATTTTCCTATGTGGCTTAGTAGTTACAGACTTCATGGGACTTCTGGTGACTTTAACCATTGTAACGTCCTACCATTTAACACAGTTTAATTGGCAAGTGTTTGACAAGGACTGTCATCTCTGTAATTTTTTTGGATTATCCATGGTTTTTTTTGGACAATGTCCTCTTCTCCTTGGTGCCTCAATGGCAGCAGAACGTTTTGTTGGAATAAACAAACCATTTTCACGGTCCGCTAACGTGTCCAAAAAGAGAGCTGGTGGAATTGTGGTCATGGTATGGTGTTTCGCTTTCTTTCTAGCTTTGCTTCCCATCATAGGCCTTGGGAGATATACCCTTCAATTTCCAAAATCCTGGTGTTTCCTGACCTTACTTCAAGATGCAAATAACAAAGCATTTGGTTTGATTTTCTCCCTGACTGGTATAATCGCTGTATGTATTTCCTTCATCCTAAACACTATAAGTGTGATTACCCTCTGCAAGGTTTATCATAACCGCGAGTCTGTTCAACGAAGAAGAGACAGCGAAGTGGAGATGATGGTCCAACTAGTCGGGATCATGATAATTGCCAGTGTGTGTTGGCTCCCATTATTGGTAAGAACTAAATATTTTATATTTATAGATTCTTTTAAGAACAACTCACATTTAACCTTTTCACTGCAAACGGACAAACTCTATTTTGAATTGTAATACAGTTAAAAACAATAAGTAGCATAAAACCCTATTTGCATACCTTTTTAATGCACAATTTATGTGCCTCACTTGAGAAATGAAGTTCTCTGTGGATCTCACTTCTGTGTCCCTAGATTTCTGTAAAGAACATACAGAGAGCAGCCCCACCCTCTTGGTGAAACAAAAAGTTCAACATACTTTACTGCTGCAATACAACAGTCAAAGAGAGGGCAAAATACAAGGAGAGCTCTGGGGTCACACACTGCTGTACATAGATGAGATTCAGGGATTGTAATTACTGAAAATCCCTATATAGTACAGGTACAAGGTTCTACTGTAATCACCCTATACATGCAGGCATTATGCCACAAATTAATATTAGTATTATCCTTTATTTATATAGCGCCACAAATTCCGCAGTGCTTTACAAGATCAGTGTACAAGGGGTTGATACATTAGAATACCACACATGGATGATGACCTGATTTGATTCAAGGGGACCCTGTCCCCAAGGGAATTTACAATCTATGAGAAGTACAAGTATTTTGAGAGGTAGGCGCATCCATAACCTTTGGTGTTTTGCCCAGGGACACTCACTAGTGGCGTCTTGTGAGTGAAATTGAGTGTGCTTTCCATGATTGTAGATCAGCGACCTGATGGTTAGGGTGAACCCACTTCTTGTAAAGTCGAGGCTTGCTTCTCCACAGTTGTATTAGAGTTGAGCTGAACGGGATTTGACTTGCTTTCCCACAGTCAAAGGGTAGAGATGTTACCACTGGGCTCCACAGCCAAAAGTGTGGTAGGCAAGTATGCACCATAAGGTGTCTTGCCCAAGGACACTTACTTGAGAGGTGCTCTGGCCAGTAATCGAACCTGGGTCTCCAAGGTTGTAGAGCAGTGATGCTACCTCTACTCCATCCAGCCAGTACATAGAGATTCTACTTTATATTGTATTGGTATTTTTTGGAAGCGGCATTGCTAATAATTGCACAGATCACTATAAATCCCCTTAACTAAACTATCTGTACATTTTATTATGTATTGTGCTGATGGAGACAACTAATCTACCATTTAGAACCTTTCATCTAAGCATTATTTCTGTAAAGGCTAAACAAATAAATGAAACATAAAAATGAGCAAATTTACATTATTTTAATCTTTTAACTATTTCAGAATAACAATCTTTCAGCAAAATTGCCATTTTACCCATATTTAAGTGTTGCCTACTCATGTCGGGCTCTATTACATTCTCCGCGCAAATTCGCCCACGCAGCGCATTTTTTTTTGCGCGCAGCTTTAAACATTAACGCGCGTAAATTAACGCAGGTATTACGAACCTAGCACATTTTTTCATCCGTCCAAAAAATCGCGCGTAAAAAGACGCACGCGCATTAACGTTGCACGCAGAAATCGGTGGTCAGACTGTTTTTTCACACGATTCAGCCAATCAGAATTAAGAACCACAATTGTCTCCCGTTCAGTTTTAGCGCCTGTCAAAATCAATCTGTGTATATATGCTACAGCAATAATAAAAACATGCACAACCTCTCTATTTTATTGTTTGGGTATGTGTAGAATGTGTAACTATACATTGCTGTATTTTTATTTTCATGCTGGTGTATTTCGTTTTGGCCAGAACGTTCAGATTTGCAGTTACCACCAGCTTTTAAAAGACGTTAAAATTATGCTTGCAAACGTCGTTCGTAAAAGGTTGCGCATCGATTGTAATACTATCCGCGTATCAGCGCACGAACACATTTGCGCTCACAACGTTAAGTATGGGATGCGCACACGAACTTGCGTTCGCGCAGGGTCACTAGCGTTAGACGTTAACGCGCATCGTATGCGCGAACGTCGTAATATGACATCCAGCGTGAGGGTTTTGCCCCTCGCGTTAATGCGCTTTTGCGCGCGTGCAAAAAAGTGTGCGAAGAATGTAATACAGCCCGTCATGTTTCAAATAAATGGTATGATAAGATTTTCTTTATCCAGAAGTTCTTGGTAGTGAAAGGGTTGATTGACTTTAAATACTTTGATTACTGTAAATACAGTGTGGAAACTATTAGGGTCAAATAAAAATCCTGCAGACGTTTGTTGAAAAATTAAATATGCTGTATCCAAAAGAACATTGAAAATCATGTTAGTCATGCATCTTATATGTCACGTTAAAATGTCAAGGAACAGATGTTTTTCTGTATATACATATAAAGAGAGCAAGGATATAGGTCTTTGGGAAAACATTTACATCATTTATACATAGTTGTTAATTTACGATATAAAATCAGAATGGTGCCTGTGTTCCTTTTTGACACACATACTGCGAAACCTTTATTATGTTCCAATCATATGTTTCCTCATTAAGTCACCAGAAATATTTGATCTTTGTTATCATAAGGATTTCCTGAAACCCAGCCTATCTTTATGTTGAAACATTGATATCAGATTTGCATGTGGAGTGGTGGGTTATGTGCAACATGTCATTGATTAATTGAGGAGCAGAAATCAGAAGGATAGTTCCTGCACTTATTTTTTAGGACTAGACCCATGTTTGTTCTCTTCAAGCCGAGTCGTGTGGCTTGGCTTTTGTGCCAGGTTACTGGAAATTATTGCTTAATATACTTTACATAGGAACCGCTAATATGCAGGCAGACAGAGAATAAGAAGCATTTCTAATGTTGCTTGTTATTCTTGCTTACAGTCGGTAATAGACAAGTTACTGGCTGCAAAAAGTTTTTTTTTTTGTGCTTTAGCAAAATTGCTTAAAACTCAAAAATAGCTGCACTGAAAAAAATCTATACGCCCCTCTGGTCCCATGGTACAGAAGGATAATGGAGTCTATGGGTCAGGCAGCTGACTCACAACATTGTATTGTGTGGGATGTATTCAAAGGACATCACCAGGGGGGTCTTTAAAGCTCCCTGTCGTATCTCATGCAGCTGCCATCTCTTACCTTACTTAGCCTAGAGAAAAATGGTCTTATCTAAACATTCCCTCCACCACCTCCTAAACTGGCACATATTATAGATTAAATAAACAAGAGCTGCAAAGCTATTGCTAAATGTTGTATCGTGGGAAAAATCCAGAAACTGGAACCCAGAGATAATATACCTAATTTTATTTTTCCTTTTTACATGTAATTACTTTAGACAAATAAAAAAATACCCAGCAGCAAGTGTTTTATAAGGTGGTTTTGTGTGTAATGCAACAAGTAATCTAGTTACAGTTTATGCAAGTAGTAATGACTGTGATATCAGTCCTGCTAACCACCCAAATTTTTAACCACGTGATGCCTACTGTCCCTCACCAAAGGACAGGCGGACATGGCTGCAATTTCCACCTACTATTCCCAGTTGGTATGGTTGAGTAAAACAGACGCAGACCACTCACAAGGAGTTTACGTTTTGAGTTAAACTTTTTAGCAGGGAAATTCCAAATGATTATGACCCCACATTAGGATACGTGGGATTATAATTATGTTAAATCATCAATGACAAAACTGATGACGGCATACATGATCTGTCTGAGGAAAATACAGAGGATGAGAGACAGAAATCACAAGGTAGTAGTTTAGTATAACTTTGACAACATCTCAACAATTGCATTTTTGAACACTGCAAACGTGAATGCAATCAGCCTTTAACATGTGCAAAATAGTTCTGTGCTTTCATCACTAAAGAACATTCTTTTTTGATATACTGTCTGAAGGTAATGATTAAATCCAACTTTCTCATCTGTTGTTTATTTTGTAAGACCGTGGAAAAGAAAACAAGCCTTGAGCAATGCTATTAATATAAAAAAGATGGCATCTCTTTGCCGTCACATCAGTGACACCTTTTTAATGTAGGGCTGTCATCAGGGCCGGCCCAAGACAATGTGCTGCCTGGAGCGAAAAATGAAATGCTGCCCCCCCCCCAATCCAAACAAACCACGCAGCGTGTATGAACGTATCACAGTGCGCCACAACAATAAAACTCAAACACTCATACACACTAGACATGTGCATTAGTTTTAGTACTAAAACGATTTAGTCCGAATTTTGGGATAATTTAGTTTTTGTATGACTCAAGAGAAACTAAACTGCTCAGTCCAAAAAACGAAAGAAACTAAAATAAAATGCACTACATTTTAGTTTCAGTCCTTTTTGTGATATTACATTGATGAGTGAAGGAGACCAGCAATGAAGAGCGCAACATCGCAACATCTGAAGTTCTGCACCTCCACATGCCAATGCAGTAGGATGTTCTATACAGAGAGGGGCATTAATTAATGCAGGAGGATGTTCTATACATTATACAAAGAGGGGTATTAATGCAGGAGGATGTGATATACATTATACAGAGAAAGGTATAAATTGAGGAGGATGTTCTATACAGAGAGGGACATTAATTAATTCAGGAAGATGTTCTATATATTATACAGAGGGGTATTAATTAATGCAGGAGAATGTTCTAAACATTATACAGAGAGGAGACTTTTTTTTAGCCCTTTAAATCCAGTGGCTGTGAGCGCTGAGATCGGCTGCTTGTTACATTATCTCTCAGTACATTGTATCAGGCTCAGCTGCTACAGTAACTGACTGTAACAGTGCTCAGAGTTTCAGTAAAACAAGGAAATAATATTGTTCTAACCTCTTATATATAAAAATATTATTTACTAGTTCACTGAAACTCTGAGCGCTGTGATGAGCAGCAGTCAGTTACTGTAACAGCTTTGCTTGACACGGGGCAGTATTACAATGTTGGTGCTAACTTAACCAGAGCTGTTATAAACTGAAAACCTCCATAGGCTATAATGGCTCTGGGAAGTTTACAACAGCTCTGGTTAAGTTAGCACCAACTATGTAATATGGCCCATAGTGTGCGGAGAGTGAGAGATATTGTATCTAGCAGCGATCTCAGCCCTCTGAGGAGCCACTACAATAGTAATTGTATCCACTGGATTTCGGATGAATGAAATTAGTTTTCATACTAAAGAACTGAAAACGAATTTCTTTAGCAACTAAATAAATTGCATTTTAGGACTAATCCATTAGTTCAAAACGAAATTTTGTGCTGTGCACATGTCTAATACACACTGCACATTACTTTGAATTTTATTGCTGTGGAGCTCTGTGATACAGTAATGTGCAGTGTGTATGAGCGTATAACTACGCTCCATAGCAATAAAACCCACGGTAACGTGCGTTGTGTATGAGCATATAACCGAGCTCCACAGCAATAAAAACCACAGTGATGTGCTGTGTGTATGAGTTTTATTGCTGTAGCGCTCTGATACACTCATACACACCAATGACAATTTGAAATTGAAATTTTATTGCTGTGGAGCTCAGAGACACAGTAATGTGCGGTGTGTATGAGCGTATAACTGAGCTCTACAGCAATAAAACTCACAGTAACAGTTTGTGTGTATGAGTGTATCACAGAGCAATGCAGCAATAAAACTCACAGTAACCCACTGTCACACACAGACACAAAGTCACACACATTCAAAGTCAAAACACAAACATTCAAAGTCAAACACAAACTTACCCACACCGCCCTGGTCGCCAGCCCACTGGAGGGCGCTGTGCCTGGTCGAGGTCTTACAGGGTGCCGGCCGGCAGGAGGGCCCTAGATGGAGGGCCTGGCTTTCGATGTAGGGCCCAGGCGTCTTGGAGCCTGGCTTCTGGGCCCCGGGCGGCTTGGAGCCTGGCTTCTGGGCCCCGGGTGGCTTGGAGCCCGGCTGGAGGGCCCCGGGTGGCTTGGAGCCCGGCTGGAGGGCCCTGTCGAGGCCTGGTCCATTAGGCGTGGGGCAGCGGCTGGCCTGGGGTGCCGGAGAAGGATCCATCCGCTGTCCGCCACAACACGCGGCGGCGTCTTGATCCCGCGTTTGTTGTGTGGACGCATGCGTGTCGGGTGGACGCGGTCAGCGGCAGCATCACTAGTCAGTGATGAATGTAGCGCCGGTGGCCAAAAAAATTGTGCGGCGGCAAATTTTCCGCTCTCAAATTCCGCCGCCTGGAGCAAGTGAACCGCACTGCTCCATAGTCGGGCCGGCCCTGGCTGTCAAAACATATTTTCTTACTGAAACTCTGGTTTCAGCCCTGCCACCACTTCCACCCCCTATTCCTCCATGTCATTGAACTAATTAAAAATTAAAAGTAAAAAAAAACACCAAAACATTTTGCCTCCTTACCTGTTTTTTTTAGGGACAGGACTTAGTCCCTACTTGTCTAGTAAGGGGTTAAAAGCATTCCCTGGTGGTTCAGTGCAGGAGCAATTGCTATAGTTGCTAATAGTTCCCTCAAGGGGCTCGGTGATGCGTAAGAGAGTCCGGCAGGATCCAGATGCCAAAGCCTACCGAGAAATTTCCTGATGTGCTGTATGACCTAGTCCTAGATGGCACGGTGAGGGTCTGTATACCTACTGGCGCTTGCACAAACTGTTGTGAAGTGGAACAAGGGCCCAAACCCCCTGAAGTCTCTTGGCCTCTGAAAAAATCATGGTCTGCCACTCCAAAAGAAAAAAGCTACAGTGTACTGCTTCTTTTTCTCTTCTTTGGATTTTTCTACTGTGAAACACCTGCATTTGCTGAGTGATACTTTTCGTCTGTGTATGCAACTTCGGCAAACACTGCCTTTTTGTTTAATAACTACCTATATTTAGCTCTTTGAATATATTTAGACAAATGGCCAAATTCGTGAAATTCAAAAACACCTTGCAGTTTACAGGTAACTTATTTTGTAGCATGATTAAGAACTTTATGAGCCTGGTACTAAAGGTTGTGATGGGACTGTGCCTCTGTTCCTTTGCCATATCCAATTGAATCCCCATTGTCTTCATTCATTGCCCAATCTTCTTTGTGTTTTTGGTGTGATTTTCTCTGTATCCATATGGACAGAATGGGAGCTGCCCAGGTGCACTGAGGAAGTTGAAAGGCACAATTGCAGGAACATCTGAGTGAATCACTAAAGGGATAAACTGCAGGGAATACTGCTGGACGTGACAGCTGCAATAAACACTATGTCCCCACACTCGCCGGGAGAGTCAGGGTGATTATGTGTACTATCTTATGGCTGGAAAACATATTACTTATGTTATCTCTATGTAACTTGTTACATTTCTTTTTTGCGACTTTCATTTAGAAAAGTGTCATATGCAATCCATCCACCCAACCATTTTTCTTGCTTTGGGTTTTTGGTTCTTTGTGGTAAATGTGAGATCGCAGTTCCGGTTCATCCATCGATGGGTCGAATATAGGTGTTCTATGGCATTCCTCAGTTTTCTCAGTGTTAATGGCAAAGGTGCCAATATATGATAATATATGTTAAGGTCTACATTTGCCTTCTATGCTTAATTTGCTTTTGTTAGAGCCCCACTTTGCCAATTTCATTTTAAGGTTTTGGGCGCAACTCCAGTTTTGGTGGTGCGTATGTCTGGCGTATGCTGGTTCCTATACTTTTATAATAACAAGAACACCATGTGTCTTCTATGCTTCTGCAGTTCGTAGTGAATTTCTGTGCAGAAATTTACTCTTGGGAACTCGCAGCACTATCATTATTACAGTTTTGAGGCTTTGTAAAGCTAGGCTAATGTCTTACCCATCCCCTCATCCTACAGGTTTTTTTTATTGAGAAAGGATTTTACCAGGAAGGATACATTGAGATTTCTCTCGTTTTCAAGTATGTCCTGGGTGGCGAGTATGTACCGTAAGGTACATTGATATGTCCCCTCTCTAGCGCTGTTGGCTAAAATTGTTAGTGTTTCTCTTGGCCTAATGTAGGATATGGGCCTGGAACTGGAGATCCTATAGCACACAGACTAGATTTCAAGACAGACAGGTGTACACTAAAGTGATTAGAAAAAAAATCACTGATTTCAGGGAAATATCAGGAGTGTCAATCTCAAATCTTTTGACATACAATGATATAACATTTAAAATATGTCCAAAGTAAAACCATATAGTTATATGTGCAACAGTGCTCAGTTAATATTATGGGACAATGCCAGTTGAAAAAACATATACCCTTGTTGTCTTTAAAGCTCTATGATATTCCTTGCTTAATTACAGATATTACAGATATAGCTGTGTATGGGGAAATAAGGAAGTTTAAGGATTGCTTGGTATAGCTCTACCATCATTGTACTATGGTCGAATTAACACACACAATCACTGATGTTGCATTGTGAACAATGAATTTTTTTTTGCAATTCAATTAATGGGATTACGTCCACTTTATATATAATTACATAATTCATATATTGGCTGTGTACCCAGACAAATAAAATTCATTAACGGCAGGAGCCAGACTAGACATTTAATGTAAATAATAAGTAATGGGAAAAATCGATTTTCTGTTAAATCTGTATCAAATCTTATAGCTGTATCCTGGGGCCTGGGGTTATATGTATTATATTACTATTAATGATATAGTCATAGTACAGTGAGGGGGGAAAATATTTGATCCCCTGCTGGTTTGGTACGTTTGCCCACTGACAAAGAAATGATCAGTCTATAATTTTAATGATAGAATAACAACCAAAAACATCCAGAAAAAGCATTTTAAAAAAGTTATCAATTGATTTGCATTTTAATAAGTGAAATAAATATTTGACCCCTTCTCAAAACATCTGTAGATACTAGAGTATAACGCTAGATTTTGGTGACAAAAATTTACCATAAAATTGGAGGGGTCGCGTTATATTCGAGACATCTGCATCGCTTGTAAAAAGAAAAAAACTTGCCTTGCTCTGGATTCCAAGTCTCCCAGAAATTCTGGTAGTCTCGCTGAAGTGAATGCGAGTTCCCTGATGCTTGCAAACACTTCAGGAACTCCCGGATTCGGAAGAGGTGGGATCCATCACGCCAGAGGGCACGCTTCATTTAAGCCAATCATTCACCTCGCTCGCCTCCGCCGGCCATCTAATCACTAGTAAAGTAGACGGGTGGCCGGCAACTTCATACTTAGTAACAACTGCAATCATTCTAGAGCAGAACACTCTGGCCTGAGGGGTAGCCTGACTGTGTTGAGAGAACCTGGAAGGATTTGAATTGTTTACAGGTAAGGTAAAATTTTGTTCCCCGTGTTATATTCGAGTGTTGAGTATTCTCTCATTTCCATAACAAATCTCTATCCATCACGTTATATTTGGGTCGCTGTATACTCAAGTATCTACGATACTTGATGGCAAAACCCTTGTTGGCAATCACAGAGGTCAGACGTTACTTATAGTTGGCCACCAGGTTTGCACACATCTCAGGAGGGATTTTGTCCCACTCCTCTCTGCACATTCTCTCCAAGTCATTAAGGTTACAAGGCTGACGTTTGACAACTCGAATTTTCAGCTCCCTCCACAGATTTTCTATGGGATTAAGGTCTGGGACTGGCTAGGCCACTCCAGGACCTTACTGTGCATCTTCTTGAGCCACTCCTTTGTTGCCTTGGCCGTGTGTTTTGGTTCATTGTCATGCGGGAATACCCATCCACGACTCATTTTCTATGCCCAGGCTGAGGGAAGGAGGTTCTCACACAAGATTTGGGTGACCCCACCAATCGTCCCTCTGAGGTGGTGAAGTTGTCCTGTCCCCTTAGCAGCAAAACACACCAAAAGCATAATGTTTCCGCCTCCATGTTTGATGTTGGGGATGGTGTTCTTGGGGTAATATGCAACATTTCTCCTCCTCCAAACACGGCATGTTGAATTGATACCAAAGAGCTCGATTTTGGTCTCATCTGACCACAACCCGTTTACCCAATTCTCCTCTGAATCATTCAGATGTTCATTGGCAAACTTCAGACAGGCCTGTACATGTGCTTTCTTGAGCAGTCACTGCGGGATTTTAGTCCTTCACGTTGTAGTGTGTTACCAATTGTTTTCTGGGTGACTATAGTGCCAGCTGCCTTGAGATCATTGACAAGATCCTCCCGTGTAGTTCTGGGCTGATTACTCACCGTTCTCATGATCATTCAAACTCTACGAGGTGAGATCTTGCATGGAGTGCCAGACCGAGGGAGATAGACAGTTATTTTGTTTTTCTTCCATTTGCAAATAATCGCACCAACAGTTGTCACCATCTCACCAAGCTGCTTGGTGTCAGGGATCTGCCGCCTGGCCGCCTGAATTCACCTACCCGTGCGCCGCCTCGCCATTGTGGTCTGCTTCATGGAGCCGCGCGCTGCTGTGTCTGTTCTGGTCGCCGGCCCTTCTGTCCCCTAGCGGCGCACACACCTGCTACGGCCTTCTTTTACCCTGTCACCTGTGGACGCACGAGAATGACATCATTGGCCCAATTAGTGTACGGGGCAGGGCCTGTAACCCGGCATTATTTAAACCTGGTTCTCCCTTGGTACACTCTGTAGTATAGCGTCCTGTTCATATAGTTAGCGATTCCTTTGCCTTATGTTCTTGTGCCTCCTTTTGTGTATCGACCTCCTGCTTAGTCCTTTCACATATGAGGATTGTCACCTGCCTACTACTTCCTGCTGTTAAAGAAAAAAATAGATGGCTTGGTCACCTGACCATTCCATCAAAAGAAAAAAGGGGGGGTCACTGCCCGGATATATTTGGGATTAAACCCTCATATACCAACTGCAACTACAACGAAATTGAGGGATAACAGACGGCCAATTGCCCGTCACTGTCACGTTCTATGCTGGCAAACCTGTCTTCCTGCCCTCTGTATTTGTATATTGTGTTTTTTCCCTTGTGTTTCTGTTGCTGCCAATTCCTGGGTGGCCTCCCAGGGGTTAATTGGTGTTCTGTGTGCTGCTCACCTGTTGACCCTTGCCTTGATTCCCCTGCCTATATTAGAGCAATGTACCTATAGGACATTGCTGGGTCATTTTACTTTGCCTGGTCTCCTTGCATCCTGAGAGCTCCTTGCTGTGTTCCTGATATCCTCCGTTTGTGCATCCTTGTTCAGTTTTTGCCTCTATTATTTCTGTTCCAGTTTATGTCAGTTCCTTCTGTGTATTTAGTTCTGTCTATTGCTGTATTTTGTTTTGCTGTTTATGTTCCATTCAGATTCCCCGGTTACTGATTTTGGCTTGGCTGACTTCCCTTCTGGTTCTGATTCCTGTATCCTATATGACGTACTCTCTCTGGTTATGACCTTTGGCTTTCCTCTTTATGACTACTCTATAGTATTTTCCTTGCCTGTACCATTTTCAGGTAACCTTGTCATCTGTATACAACAAAAGACTCTGTACGGCTTCAAGGTAATACTTTCCTTTAGATTAGATCCGGCTATCCTAAAGACCGGTCTTTCAGTGCAGGGAATCTTTGGTATTGCCGTACAGAGGTCTTTAGTTAACCCTGTGTTGCTTTCACCTGCCCTTGCAGTTTACAGTGCATCTCTGCATATAGGGGCTTCTCTCAGGAACCTTGACCTCACCTTCCTGCGAGTTATATTCATAGGGATATATATACAGACCGACCACTTCCAAGGATCGGAGGGCAAGTATAGGGTGGTGCGTGCCTGGTGGTACTGCCACCGTGACAGTCACCCTCAAATCCGGGCATAGAGAACAAAGAATTAAGGACCACTTTTATTAAATAATGTGCATATATCTCGGTCTAAAAAAGTGATACAAGATATATATATATATAATATATTATATTGTAAAACTCTGGGTCATGTGATGAATGTAGAGAATGTACCAATGGAGCCACCAGTATGGCAACAAAATATATACACGTAAATACTGCTTACACATTAAGAGAATTCACCATTGAAGAATCCCCATAGAGATGAAAATAGGGCATAACGCATATATACATTTGTATCAACAGCACATACTAAGTGCGGGACATGCAAGAGAACCAGCACAGGGAAAGAAACTCGACAGTATCCTGCAAGTCCCTATATATTATCAGATTTCTGTTCTGAAAGAGCAGAAATCTGATAAGATATAGGGACTTGCAGGGGTCATCTCTCCTTTTAACCGGTGCCTGGCTTTAACCCCTCAGGCACCGGGCCGCGATGCGGCACCATCCAGCGCCGCATCGTGGTCTAGCTCAGATGGGGGCCATCATCTTGGATGGCAGCTCCACCTCCGGGTCCCCCTCACTTCCGGACATAATCGCGCATGGCGCGATGACGTCAACTGGGGATATCCCAAGGAAATCCCCTGGTGGAGATAGGGGGCTCCTTTGAACCCTCATAACTCCAGAATGGTGGTAGCTAGGGGGTCATGGAGGGAATCATTCGAAAGGCTGGAACATGGCCTTTCGAATTATACCAAGCGTGACCATGTTAAAAGTTAAAAGGAATAAAATAATAATAATAAAAAATAATAATAAAAAATAAAAAAAAGTTTTTTTTTGTGTTGTGTGTGTTGTTTTTATTAATGCAGCAATATTGTTCCCATTTCAATTATAATGTGAACAATAATGCTGCACTAATAATTTTTTTCTATGGGGTGCGTTTGCTAAAAATTAAGTAATTCCCCCCAAAAAAAATGTATTGAGTCCCCATTTCTATTTTTTTTAACAAGCGCACCCCATAGAAAATATAACTGCAAAGGCTCGTGTGATAAAATGTGAACAAAAGATTACAAGCTGTAGATGATTAAAAATTCAAATTTTATTGCATTGTTTTGTTATAATATACAGGCAGAGCATGAAGTATACATATAATAATGATATCTTATCAATCTGCCGAGTCTGCCGGAAAGAACGCTATAGAATGTCTGGGTCATATAATAAAACGTGGCTTCAAATCGCGTTTAAACATGATGAGCAAAAAATTTAGCTCAGCACACAACGGTGAAATGGCTCAGCAGTGAAGGGGTTAAAGGATAAAAAAAATACATGGAAAATAAAAATGAGTAATTCATTTTTTAATCTTTAATTATTTAAATTTTTTAATAACCTTTTTGTCAAATGCTTATTTATTTTAGGCTAGGGTCAAACGAACGCATTTTTCGCATCGTCCATAAAAAGGTGCGTCCGAACGCATGGACGTACTTTTTCACGGAATACGCGATAGCGGTCATACGATGCACAATTACGGCTGTAATGTTTTATGGTTCCAAACCAGGAAACTTTGGGTGGCTGGACGTTATGTTGGCCAGACATGAGCAGCGTCTGACGTCTTCTAATCACGCACACACGCTGCTATCCGGACGCAGCGCACTCTGTACGTCAGTACTAGCGGTTCGACGTTCTCGAAAAAATGCGTTCATTTGCCGCTTGCATTGCGCGGCCCGAACTTTCGTGCAGCCGTATTTCGTATATTGGCCGTCATTTGCGGCTACTACGGCCGTAATAAAGTGTGGCTGAACGCACGTTCGCACTGCGTTCGTCTGACCCCAGCCTAAATGTTACCTATGTAACAATGTATCATATGTTTTAAATAAATATAATGGTGATAAATATAAAAAACAATATTTGCTTGGTAGTGAAAGGGTTATGTCTGCAGCAAACCCATGGTAGATATTTTGTGTGGTTTTCCATTTTTAACTATGGATATTAAGAATATTATTTTCAGGCATTTAACAAATTAAAAATCAAATGTGTTTTGGTTAACGTTTGTTGCTCTACAGTTGACATAGTTTATGCATGGTATGTTTTCATTCTAGGGCTAGCAGCAAAATCATCAAACCTTTCTACGTGCCTTTATAAGGAGAGTGTTTGCATGTACCCTTTTCGTTCAAGTTAAAAATGAGTTGGCTAATACTTTCTGTACAGAGAAATACGGCGCTTTAAAGGAACACTACTGAAAAAGTAAAGGGTCCCTTTATTGCCTTTAAGTAATTGGGCAAAGGCTGCTGTTTGCCTATGCCCAATAATTTTTTACATGTTTTTATATTTTGCCAGATTTTTCTCACATTTTCACTCTCGCCACGCAGAGCTCCTCCTGTTCGGCTCAGGGACTCCTGAACCTGGAAGTCCCTGAGGCTATTCTTTGCAATTTGTGCTCCCTGTGCTACTTGCATAACGTGGGAAACGCAAACTGAGGAACGCAATGGGGTGAATGTACACAAATCCCGTAGCGCCTGCGCAGAACAATGGATTGGAGCTGTGTGCATGCACAGCTCAGATGCATCATGGCCTCTCTGAGAAAATTCACTCAATCAAACTATCGATAATTTTTCCCCTTAGCATCCCGGTTTTAGTGAGAGGCACATGATAGTGCCCTTAGAATGTATAGCATGAAAAAGGAATTTAAAAAAAAACGTCATCATTGTGACAGACCTCTGTGCCCCAACAGGGTCACATCTGCCAATGCTGCTTCCTTGCAGGATCCCCCGTGTTCTACCCAGCCAGACTCCCGTGCCTTCCTCCAGTCCTCAGACAAAGTTTAAGGACCAAGACACATAGGGAGCCCTCTTGCATTCCCCAGAAATAAGACGAGGCTGTAGATCTCAGATCTTTCAGGGTAGAAATGGAACGGCTTTAATCAGAGAACAAGCACAAATATTTATGTGGTCAAACAGGGGTCATTTGCATATACAAAACCCCCTTACCAACCGCTGGGGGACCTTATTACACTGAAACAGACAATTAAATCAACCATTATTTAACATTTCTAATGAGGCAGGACAATGGAAATCAGGTAACATTATAGTCACCAGATTAGCCACCTACTCAAATAGAAACAGATAAGAACATTCTTGACAGGGTAAACTTGGACCTTAATCCTATACAGATAGCAGATAGCATTCGTGACAGGGTAAACTTGGACTTTACTCCTATCAACAAATAACAGCTACACAAACGTTCTGCACACGAGAGGGCAATGAAAATAATAAAGCAAATCAGGCCAGCACCCCATTTCTGAATGTCGCACGTCACAATTATCATATAATTGATCTTATAAGATCTTATTTTTATACTCTGTCACATCTAGGTATATATCCAGAGGCGTAGCGTGGGGGGGCCATGGGGGCCGATGTCCCGGGTGCAATTTACTCAGGGGCGCAAAATTTCAAAAGAAATTTGCGACCCTAATAATAATATCCAGGTACCGCAGGCTTGAAGTCCACCTGTTTTTTTCCCAATTTTTTTTTTTCTTTATGTCTGGGTGAGCACCTGCACTCAGACTCCAGCGCCGCGTCAGAGAGAGGGAGGAGTTGTGGCTCGGCTCCCTCCTGCTGCTCCAGAGTTCTAAGGGATTGGAGGAGACAAAGAGGAGGAGGAGCTGCCTGCAGCCTCCTGGTCATGAGGTCACAAAAGCTGTGAGTGCAGGCAGCTCACGTGAATGGCTCCTCCCCCACTTCCATCCTCTTCCTGGTGTGACTGCGCAGGCTGCAGACACAGCACGAGCCCCATCATGACAGCTAAGATAGTGAGTAAAATGGGGGGGGGCATGAACTGCCTCAGAGAAATCAGGCTTGCTATATTTGAAACATGGGATGATTGGGGTACAGGAGACACAGGGACTGGCTATTTGTTCCAGACAGTGGAGATGAAGGAGCTGGCACTGGGCTCAGGGTCTGGCAGTGGGCTCAGGTTCTGGCAGTTGGGGTCCCAATCAAAAATTGAGGTACCAGGGATTGGACTGAACGCAGACAGCACTGTGCAGCATGAGAACGCTGCTTCCTTACCCAGCTCTTCCTCACACTCTCCTCTCACCCTGTCCCCACGCGGTGCTCACAGCATGCACAGGGGCTTATTACTAGTAATAATTAGAAATATATATACTTTGTTTTGAAATTTTGTATAATTATATTAATATACATAAATACAGAAAAAATGGCGTCGCGCCCATACTCACCGGAGCGGCAGCAACTGCCAGGAGTAACAGCCCAGTTAATGTATAAAACATAACAAGGAAAAAAGGTGTCATCTGCGCTCGTTTCTATGTATTCCATGTACAACAAAACACTATGAGGTTTTTGTTTGTTTCAATGGCCATTGCAACGTAAACTCACTCGCCCCTTCTTTGTAGAGTGAGTACCTAACAAATGTAACCAAAAGGCCGCTTGGGGGACAGGAGACACAGGGACTGGCTATTTGTTCCAGACAGTGGAGATGAAGGAGCTGGCACTGGGCTCAGGGTCTGGCAGTGGGCTCAGGTTCTGGCAGTTGGGGTCCCAATCAAAAATTGAGGTACCAGGCATTGGACTGAACGCAGACAGCACTGTGCAGCATGAGAACGCTGCTTCCTTACCCAGCTCTTCCTCACACTCTCCTCTCACCCTGTCCCCACGCGGCGCTCACAGCATGCACAGGGGCTTATTACTAGTAATAATTAGAAATATTTATATTTTGTTTTGAAATTTTGTATAATTATAATAATATATTATTAGATATAATTCATTTATTTTAATAATCTGTAATTTAATACGTTTTAATATAATTTTTAATTTATTTTAATATTTAAATATAATGTACTATATTTATAGACTATTAATATATAATTTTAATATATAAATATTCCCAATATCCCGCCACACAGAGACTGGTATCCTGTGTGGCGGGAATGATATCGGAAATATTTCTATGTGAGCAGCCAGTTCCCAGCACTGGAGCAATAGATACAGCAGACACGGAGTGTGGCAATCTGGATTCTATAATTTTAATATATATAATTTATTATAATATTTAATTTAATCAATTTCAATTTGTTGTGTAATTACTTGAATATTCTAATTTTAAATATATTTTATATTAAATTAGTATTTTATTAGTTTTATTCCCAACCAGCTCTGTGATACGCTCATGCACACAGCATATTGCTATGAGTTTTATTTCTACGCAGCTTTGTGATACGCTCATATACACTGCATTTTATTGCTGTGGAGCTCTGTGATGTGCTCATATGCACCGCTATTATTACCGTTATTGCTGTGATGTTTAAGCAGACTGCCCAGGGCAAAGCCTGGGGGCATGCACAAATACTTAGAAATATGAGAATAACCCTGCAGTCAGTGCACACCACCTCACATACATACACTTTACTAGTAGGTGGAAGGGAATCAGGGCGTGCCAACGTGTCCACAGGTTTGGCGGGGGGGCGCAAATCTTGCCTTGCCCCGGGCGCTGACAACCCACGCTACGCCACTGTATATATCTCCTATTATCAATATTAAAAATAATGTAATCAGTCATTATTTATGTGTATTTATTATTTATTATTATGTGTAAATTATTCTTAATTTTTTTAAATCTTTTGATTTCCCCCCAGATTTTTATAGCACAGACAGTTCTGCAGGAGCCTACTGAAGGGCTGATGGATGGCGAAATTGCAAAAACCACAGAGACATTTCTTCTCATTTATATCCGTGTGGCCACATGGAATCAGATCCTCGACCCCTGGGTTTATATCCTCTTTCGAAGAGCAGTGTTAAAGAGAGTTTACCCCAGCCTGAATTCTCGGCCTTCCATTATATCATTGTATCCTACACTCACCGCTTCAATTCGTCGAAAATACACGCAGGAGTCCGTGATTAGTTGAACAGAATCCTGTGTTTGCCTGGGAGGAAACATTGAATGCATGTGAATTGTTTTTTTGGCCTTCAAAATTGTTTTTAAAAGATGACATGAAGAAGTTAATTTACCAGATTCTTATCAAATGCCACTTCTGGAATTTAAAGGAACTTTGATTATTTAGCTTGGATTATGTAAAATGAAGACTAAGGAATTGCTTTTGGAAATATCCATAAAAATTGCACAAAAATCTTGAGTATGGCTGAGCATAGCATGCTGAAAGCATCACTCATTTGGATGCCAATAATCATTATTTTACAGTTGTGTTCAAAATTATTCAACCCCCACTGAAATTGAGTGTTTGGGCCAGTTTGACATTGATTTTGATCATTCAGTCATCTTGCTTACAATTAAATCAAAGAGGCACGTGTAGGTCAGACAAATATAACATAACATTTATAATGAAATAACCACAAATGTCTTTTCTGTGCTCACATCATTATCAGTTTTATTCAACCCCCAAGTGACATTCAATCTTAGTACAACATCCTTTTACAGTTATAACAGCTTTTAAACGTGAAGCATAGCTTGACACAAGTGTCTTGCAGCGATCTACGGGTATCTTCGCCCATTTGTCATGGGCAAAAGCCTCCAGTTCAGTCACATTCTTAGGCTTGCGCACTGCAACTGCTTTCTTTAAGTCCCACCAGAGGTTCTCAATCGGATTTAAGTCAGGTGACTGCGATGGTCACTCCAAAATGTTCCAGCCTTTAATCTGCAACCATGCTCTAGTGGACTTGGAGGTATGCTTGGGATCATTGTCCTGTTGAAAGGTCCAACGTCTACCAAGCCTCAGGTTTGTGACGGACTGCATCACATTGTCATCCAATATCTCCCGGTACTGAAGAGAATTCATGGTACCTTGTACACGCTGAAGCTTCCCTGTACCTGCAGGAGGCAAAACAGCCCCAAAGCATGATTGACCCCCCACCATGCTTCACAGTAGGCAAGGTGTTCTTTTCTTTATAGGCCTTGTTCTTCCTCCTCCAAACATAGCGTTGATCCATGGGCCCAAACAGTTCTAATTTTGTTTCATCAGTCCACAGAACACTATCCCAAAACTTCTGAGGTTTGTCCACATGACTTTTGGCATACTGCAGTCGACTCTTCTTATTCTTTGGAGACAGCAAGGGGGTGCGCCTGGGAGTTCTGGCATGGAGGCCTTCATTACGCAGTGTGCGCCGTATTGTCTGAGCTGAAACTTCAGTACCCACATCTGACAAATCTTTTCTCAGTTCCTCAGCAGTCACACGGGGACTTTTCTCCACTCTATGCTTCAGGTAGCGCACAGCAGTCGAAGTTAGCATCTTCTTTCTGCCACGACCAGGTAGTGTTTCAACAGTGCCCTTTGCCTTGAATTTGCGAATGATGCTTCCTATGGTCTCTCTTGGTATGTTTAACATCTTTGCAATCTTCTTATAGCCATTGCCCTTCCTGTGAAGAGTAATAACCTCTTCTCTTGTCTTCCTGGACCATTCTCTTGACTTCACCATGTTTGTAACCACACCAGTAAATGTCTAGAAGGAGCTGAGTATCACAGTCATTTTAAAGCTGCCTAATTGGTGCTTATTATGCTTTATTGCTGCTCTGTGACATCCACAGTAGGGATGTGCACCGATTTTTTTTTTCGATTCGATTCTTCGAATTTTTAAACTTTTCGATTCGGCTCGTTTCGACTGCTTTCTGTTTCGATTCGGTTCGGCTCGATTCGGTTTTCGGGTACATTTATTTTTCGGAATATCGACCATTTTTCGTATTTTCGGGTCACTTTACTAGGTTTCTGTATCGACTTTTCGGTATTTCGGAAATTTTTGTTTTTCGGAATTGTACATGGTTTTCGGTATATATCGACTATTTTTCGTATTTTAGTGTCACTTTGCTCGTTTTTTGGTTATCGGCTTTTCGCTATTTCGGAAATTTTCGTTTTTTTCAGAACATCTGTTCTCCTAGTTTCAAAGCTGTCTAACTCTATTGCCCCAGCAGTCCAGCACATGGATTTTCCCCAGCACATGGATTTGCCCCAGCTCATGGATTTGCCCCAGCTCATAGGATATTGCCCCAGCACATGGATTTGCCCCAGCTCATGGATTTGCCCCAGCACATGGATTTGCCCCAGCACATGGATTTGCCCCAGCACATAGGATATTGCCCCAGCTCACGGATTTGCCCCAGCACATTGATTTGCCCCAGCACATTGATTTGCCCCAGCACATGGATTTGCCCAGCACATGGATGCCCCAGCTCATGGATTTGCCCCAGGGCTCATGGATTTGCCCCAGCACATGGATTTGCCCCAGCTCATGGATTTGCCCCAGCACATGGATTTGCCCCAGCACATGGATTTGCCCCAGCTCATGGATTTGCCCCAGCACATGGATTTGCCCCAGCACATGGATTTGCCCCAGCACATAGGATATTGCCCCAGCTCACGGATTTGCCCCAGCACATTGATTTGCCCCAGCACATTGATTTGCCCCAGCACATGGATTTGCCCCAGCACATGGATGCCCCAGCTCATGGATTTGCCCCAGGGCTCATGGATTTGCCCCAGCACATGGATTTGCCCCAGCTCATGGATTTGCCCCAGCACATGGATTTGCCCCAGCACATGGATTTGCCCCAGCACATGGATGCCCCAGGGCTCATGGATTTGCCCCAGGGCTCATGGATTTGCCCCAGCACATGGATTTGCCCCAGCTCATGGATTTGCCCCAGCACATGGATTTGCCCCAGCTCATGGATTTGCCCCAGCACATGGATTTTCCCCAGCACATAGGATATTGCCCCAGCTCACGGATTTGCCCCAGCACATTGATTTGCCCCAGCACATTGATTTGCCCAGCACATGGATTTGCCCCAGCACATGGATTTGCCCCAGCTCATGGATTTGCCCCAGCACATGGATGCCCCAGCTCATGGATTTGCCCCAGCACATGGATTTGCCCAGCACATGGATGCCCCAGCTCATAGGATATTGCCCCAGCACATGGATTTGCCCCAGCACATGGATGCCCCAGCTCATGGATTTGCCCCAGCACATGGATGCCCCAGCTCATGGATTTGCCCCAGCACATGGATGCCCCAGCTCATGGATTTGCCCCAGCACATTGATTTGCCCCAGCACATGGATTTGCCCCAGCACATAGGATATTGCCCTAGCTCACACATGGATTTGCCCCAGCTCATGGATTTGCCCCAGCACATGGATTTGCCCCAGCACATGGATGCCCCAGCTCATGGATTTGCCCCAGCACATGGATTTGCCCCAGCACATGATGCCCCAGCTCATGGATTTGCCCCAGCACATTGATTTGCCCCAGCACATGGATTTGCCCCAGCACATAGGATATTGCCCCAGCTCACACAAGGATTTGCCCCAACTCATGGATTTGCCCCAGCACATGGATTTGCCCCAGCACATGGATTTGCCCCAGCTCATAGGATATTGCCCCAGCTCACGGATTTGCCCCAGCACATTGATTTGCCCCAGCACATTGATTTGCCCCAGCACATGGATTTGCCCCAGCTCATGGATTTGCTCCAGCACATTTACAAAGACAAAATTTACAGAATCAGCGATATAACCGATAATAGTTAAATAAACGATGTTCAGAATTACCGAAATGGAACCGAAATCCCGAATGGAACCGAAATCATGAATAGAGGGAAAATAAATTTCGATTTGACACATTTCAAGTCCATTCGAAAATTCCGAAAAATTTTCGGATTTGCCGTTTTCGAAAAATTTTCGTTTTTTCGGAAAGTCTGTTCTCGTTTCAAAGCAATAGATTTCGATTTGACACATTTCAAGTCCATTCGAAAATTCCGAAAAATTTTAGATTCGGCTCGGAAAACATTTCTGATTCGACTTTTTCGGATCTAAAAAATTTCGGAATTTCGGCCGCGTCGATAGACCCGAATCGGGAAATTTCGTGAAAATTCCGACATTCCGAAACGCGAAACGCACATCCCTAATCCACAGGTGTTTTCAATACCTGATTGAAAACACTTGAATGAACCTCTGTTCTTCAGAGTGGTAGTCTTTAAGGAGTTGAATAATTGTGTCAATGAAGAATTCACAAAAGAAACATTTACTACTGTATTACAAAACCAATTGATGTCATTTTAGTTGCATATGGTTCTTTAAAAAGTCCTTGTAGGATTTCATTCTGAATACAATTACAAATGTGCACTAAATTCCCTAAAACCCTTTACAGCAGTGGTCCCCAACCCTGGTCCTCAGGGCCCACTAACAGGCCAGATTTTGCAGATCACCTTGGGGAAAAGCAGACTGAATCCTGCAATCACTGAGCAGCAAATCATAACACCTGTGCTGTGCTTCAGATATCTGGCAAACCTGGCCTGTTAGTGGGCCCTGAGGACCAGGGTTGGGGACCACTGCTTTACAGCATTGGGGGTTGAATAATTTTGAACACAACTGTATGTTATTTTTTGCCTGCTGTTGTGAATGGTTGCAGATTACTTACTAGAATATGTGTTTATTTCTGATAAAATATACAGAGGTTGATTTATATAGCAGTATCTAATGTTTAGCCTGGATGGAAAACACAATATGAAGGAATTGCTCTTAAAATTACTGGATATAGGTAAATGTCAAAGTAAACATGCTAAGTATTGTCTGAATCATGCGATAATGTTTTTGAATTCCTAAATACAACATTGTTACTACTGATAAAGGTGTTATTAGGATTAGGAAGAGCCAGGGGCGTTGCAAGGGGGGCGTTTTTTTTTATTTTTTTACACACAAATATTTTGCCAGGAAGGATACATTGAGAATTCTCTCATTTTCAAGTATGTCCTGGGTAGGCGAGGCCTATGCAGGCACTTTCCAGGGGATGGCAAAAAAACACCACAAAGAGGATATTCACAGAGCACCGAAATGACGCAGACATTTCAGTGTTCTGTTGTTCCCCGCACTTTGGGGAATCAAATTTCCCCGGTGAATTCACCACAGGGTCCCTGAAGTGCAGGGAATCAGCTACCGAATGGTGCCGCAAACCCGTTGCCTGCTGTTTTAAAAAGAACTACTGAACGAAAATGTCTGGAATTAACATATAAGTTCCTATGAATGATAATAAAAGGTCTGTTTTAAAAAATGCCTAAAAGATACTAATAAAATCAATAAATACAGAGATTTTTTACCATGGATTAAAGGAATAAACAGTTTATTAGATATTGGATAAAACCAGGAATATTTTTAACATTGAAACCTATGGTGTTTGTTCGCCTGAATAAACCTGCCAAATGACAACATCGAAATGGTGTCTTTTAACAAGATTAACCATTACTTCTCTATGGGGACTTTCACTGCCTTCGAACAGGCACCGTACTTGCTGTCAGTTTGCCAAAATTTGTGTATGAGCATATCACAGAGCTCCACAGCAATAAACCTCACAGTAATGTGCGCGCCGTGTATTATGAGCATTCAGTATTATATGGGAGTACTGACTTATGAGTAAAAGTAGTTAAAAAAAACCCCGTAAAACTCGGGGGGGGGGGTGGTGACACCATAAGTTACCACACCATGTGACACCAATCCTAGTGACGCCACTGGGAAGAGCCTACACAAAAAGAAATGTGGATTGAATTTCCAGTATTTTCAATCAATCCAATTGTAGTTTACATTATTTATAGAGAAAGTGTGTCCGCTGCTTTACCTTATCGAGTGATCATTCTTTAACATGCCACTTGAGGAAGAACCTGAGGGAGTGCTGTATCTTTCTATGTATCGCTCCCCAAACATCAGACACAACTTAATGCAGGGGAAAATTAATTAGCTTTAATGGAAATGGGGTCCATTATATGAGGAACATAGAGTGGGAGGAGGTAACATAACACAATCAACAGAAAACATTGTCTACATAACGGGAATGTGAATTGAGAAAGGATTTTACCAGGAAGGATACATTGAGATTTCTCTCATTTTCAAGTATGTCCTGGGTGGCGAGTATGTACTGTTAGGTGTCTTGCCCAAGGAAACTTAATGGAGAGGTGCTCTTGCCGGGATCGAACCCATGTCTCCACAGGCTCTCTCCACGCAGAGCATTGATGTTACCTCTACTCCACCCAGCCGGAATTCCTTCAGAAAATGCAGAAACCTAATTAGTACATGCTAGACAGGATAGCAAACACACACAGCATTAGATCAATCTAAGGTCAAACAGATAGCAAGAACAATAAGTCTACATTGTATCTCTAACACAAACTAACTTCTAAAATACAGTTTCAAGATAATAATACATTTAACTCGTTAACCCTTAGGTGCCCCTTATGCTCATTGTCCTTGAGAACTGGCTTTTCCAAATTGGTCCTCGATCTCTTGGCAGGAGGCCAGCATCAACACTTCTCCAACAGGCACAGAGGGCATGTATAGTGTGAGCAAGGGTGCCAAGGAGAGTGAGGATACTAAAGTAGAGGGAGTTTTGGTTACCTTACAGACTATATAGCAAGTAGATTAGACGTTATATTGTGGCACTTTCAGACAATCCTATGTAATACAGAGAATGGAGGCAAGCATCTTAATAAAGCGTGAATAACATACAAGGCACTTATGAATATATAATTATAGAATTCCCAGAAACAAGGTAAAATCCCAAAATGAAATTTATCTAGCCAATAGAGTTTCAGGAACATTTCTTTGAGGTGTGTTCAAGGTGTGTGCATTTTTAACTAAGGCAAGCCTACTTCCTGCCAAGTTTTGGTTACACGTCCAACACAGATAAGGTACATATATCGCGCTATGTAGCTTCTCCAAAGCATTTCATTGGAGCTGTTCACATCTTGCCGTGCAACGTCGGCAATGTCGCATGCTGTGCGTCGCTGTAGCATGTCGCTGGTACATGATCCTTTTTTGCGATTTGCATTGGTGGTGTTTTGCAAAATCGCGCATAACCGCGACATCGCGCAACATTATCACTCAATGTCGCGAATATGAAAATCGCGTGGAAGAAAGTGAGATTTTCATGTCGCACGGTGTGAACGGGGCCTACAGGATAAGTGTGGTACTGGTTTATTAACATTCAGCAGAGCTGCAGAATAACAGTTGCTCACAGAGAGGCTGCAAGATTTTAAAAAATAACTACCAACTGAACACAGACAATGCAACGGTCACCAGACAATTTAAACACTGACATATGATTGGCTAGGTCACTAGGATATACATATGCAAATATTACACATGACATTCCATATACAACCCATATGTGTCTCTCTGCCTTCGTATGACCCATATGTGATACACTGCCCCCTCTAAAAGCCCCATGTGTGCCTCACTGTCCACTGTTATGACCCACTAGTTTGCATGAGAGTAAATGTGGCACTCTGTGTATTAAATGTGTATTAAACACATTGCACCCCAAAAGAGAATACAGTATGCAGAATGAAGTAATAAGCATTTTTTTTATTTTGTCATTATTGACTTAATACATAACTGTATTTTCAATAGCTCTGTTGCTGCTGCTGTATCCTCCTACCAGTAGGTGGCAATTTCTGTGTTCTCAGCCACAGAGACTGTGATTTGTGCCATGTGCATGTCTCAGTGGTTTAGTAGTTCTGAGACAGCTATTGAATGCAGAGGAGAGCATGAGAGGATCCAGATTAAAAACCTGAGTTATTTCTCTGTTTCAGGTAGGCAGAAAAGCATCCAAGGATGTCAGTTAATGGGAAATTATATGAGAGTCTGGTGGTTATATTCAGTGGGATCAACCTGGATAAACAGGTTGTATAATGGATCCACTGCAGCCACATGTCACTAACACTGCTGAAGTATGAAGCAGGCTGAGGCTGGTAGAGCTATAGAGGCTTTATGTCAAAGAATCCAGTAGCCAGAATCTGTTTAAAATATGTTTACTGTGTATAATAAATGTCCTGGACAAACTCCCACAGGGTTTTAAAGTGACAGAGGCTGTTGTCCAGAGGTTATATTAATATGCTGGATAGATTTGTTTAGTCCAAGAAGTGGTTGTACCCATTGTTTAAAGGGAGAAATGTATTATTATTTTAGATTAGAAATAATATGTATAGTTAGTGGTTTTAGTAGTTCTGAGATAGCCATTGAATGCAGAGGAGAGCATCAGAGGATCCAGAGTAAAAACCTGAGTTATTTCTCTGTTTCAGAATGAAAAATCAAAAATAAATGTGTTGTTTTAGAACAAGCGCCGTTTCTTGATTCCACAAATGTAACATAAACATGTCAATCCAAATTGAAAGTCTTACCAGATTGTCCCTTCTGCACTGGCTCTGGAGTCACTCTTGAGTTACAACAGCAAGTATAGGCAGTCAACAAGAGCAGATACAAACAGAATTTTATTAAGATTGTTGTGTAGTGGTTATAGGTAATAGATTGATCTTCCTTTTTCTACTTACAATTGCTTCATTGGTTATATATACTAAAATTAATGACTTTTGTCATTATGCACGATTAAGGCTGAAAAAGACAAATCATTGCATTTACGCAACCATGGAGGCCTGCTTTTAATGACTTTCCAATTGTACTGGATCTTGTTACCTGCCTATACTTACTGTTGTAACTCCTTTATGACCTTATATGCATCAGTGCCCCTCTATATACCACATATGTGCCTCACTACCCCTTTATACTCAATATGCGTTTCACTTCCCTTCTACATTACCTGGTTTTGTGCCCTTTGCTTCTGCCACACATTATTATCCCTTGAGCCCGCTAGCCCCCAAGTACACTCACCATAATGGGACCTCAATCACTGACCAACCAGTGCTCAAATTATCTAAAATATGGAAAGCTCTCCAAGGTCTCTGATCAAAGTCCCATTAGGAAGGCATTGAGCGTTCTCCTCCCTCCCCTGAAAAAAAGCAAGCAGAAGCTTTTACAAGCTCAACAGATTCTTGGACCTGTTTGGGGGGACCACTTGCTCCTGATGCTCCCCCATGAATCCGTGACTATTGATTAATTGTTTTTTTTTAGATTTTGAGGACCAAAATCTAAAGGACCACTGAGAGAGCTTCTGGTCTGAAAAAGGTCTTCCATAGTGCCCTCCTGCCTACCAGAACAAATTAAGCTAAGTTTGTTTCCCTTCAGAGACAAGACAGAGGATCACGAAAGTGAAAATGTTCAAGGATCTAAAGGTATTGGCTTCTATCTGGCCTCAATGATGAGCTGAAGGACATCTGTACAAAATATGGATATTTACAGGCATGGCCACGATATGCGAAGGCATGTGTATTTTTGTCCACAATGCATCTAGCAAGATTACAAGCCCTTTCATATAAGCCATGTCATTTTGGCAGTAAAATAACAATCTAAGGTCCACTGATGGAATTATTCAGTTATAACAACCTGGCATTTAAAGATCACAAATGAAAAAGGGATGTCCAAATCACCTTATGACAAAAATGGGCTGTATATAATGCTAAACTGTTTTTTCCTCATCGACACATGAACTTAACACATGAACTGAATACACCATATGGAGTTTTGGAAAATAAAAGTTAAGAGTATGTAACATTCATGAGAATGAAGAATGGGGAACCAGGCACTCCCAGTGGTTATAAGGAACTTGTATTTGTTTCTGCTCGGGCTAGCAGCTGACATGTTGCATTGGTGTCTTACTAAAAGTGACTTATAACTATTGGGAGTGACTGGTCCACCTTTCTTCATTTTCTTGGATATATTGAAGAGCTGGAGACTCTGGGGCCCATGAGCACCCCAACATTGGTATTGTAGTTTGAACTGTTTAAACTTTGGCTGTGCGCAGGAGATTATCCTGTTGTCTTACATATATAACTTTCACAACTCTAACATTTTGTGGAGAGAAAACTAAAACGATGTTCTTGAATATTGATAGTGTTTTTAACAAGTCAATTTATTAAAATTTGTCATTTTCCACAAAATACAATAATAAAGTCATAAGTGTTTGATAATAACAGGATCCAAGCATATACACATTATGAAACAGGACCAGAAAAAACAGAAAAAATCATACAAAAGTACAAATAAAATTCCACAGAACATGACATAATCAGGCAATACAATGGGGTAGTAGAGAGATGCACGAACACACAGGGAGCAATAGCCATGGTGCAGGGAGGACCTTGGGGGCCAGCCACGGGACCATATTTTGTTACAGCAGGACACAGTGTTGTGCAATTGGGCCGTGAGATACTCCATTTTATAAACATACCACGCTTTGTGTAACATATGTAAATATGTATGTGTGTCTTTAAGAGCACAATGTGTATGTATTCCCTAATATCCTTAATTTTAGATAAACTCCTGTAGAAACATAGAAACATAGAAAAATGTCGGCAGATAAGAACCTTTCGGCCCATCTAGTCTGCCCAATTACATGGATACTTTACCTGGATTTATCTTTTGTTTAGGATAGCCTTATGCCTATCCCATGCTTGCTTAAATTCAATTACTGTTTTGGCCTCTACCACTTCAACTGGAAGGCTGTTCCATGTATCCACCACCCTCTCAGTAAAATAATGCTTCCTGATGTTACTTTTAAACCTTTGCCCCTCTAATCTAAGACTATGTCCTCTTGTTTTGCTACTTTGTTTCCTTTTAAATATACTCCCTTCCTCTAACCTGTGGATTCCCTTTACGTATTTAAATGGTTCTATCATATCTCCTCTGTCTCATCTTTTTTCCAAGCTATACATGTTAAGATCATTTAAGCCTTTCCTGGTAACTTTTCTCCTTCAAGCTGTACACCATTTTAGTAGCCCTTCTCTGAACTCTCTCTAAGATGTCTATATCCTTCTGGAGATACGGTCTCCAGTACTGCACACAGTACTCCAAGTGAGGTCTCACCAGTGCTCTGTACAGTGGCATGAGCACTT
Source organism: Leptobrachium leishanense (assembly GCA_009667805.1). Taxonomy (NCBI): domain Eukaryota; kingdom Metazoa; phylum Chordata; class Amphibia; order Anura; family Megophryidae; genus Leptobrachium; species Leptobrachium leishanense. Next base: position 341,398,053 of record CM019063.1, read on the forward strand.
CTCTTTTCCTACTGCTGTAGAATTATAATGGTCTTTCCCAAAGGAATCTTTTGGGATGTTTTTGTTGTAACTTTGAGCAGTCAATTAGGAGATGATCTTAATATGCAAATGAGGTATGATCTCACCCGTGTGACCTGTCAGCCTGGGTTTCTGTTCAGATTACGAGGAGTTTCTGAAAAGGAAAGAGGTAGGCCATGTGCAGAGCTCTCAGATTCTCATTCGCTTGAGTTCTAAAACCATTTAAAAGTTCTCCAAAATTGTTTTTGTGTTTAGTTTTAACTTTAAAAGTGTAGTTTTTCATGTTGGTTTCTCTAGGAGAAACATGTAATCATATCTTATATGGGAATGAAATTTTATTTATGGGTTGTTTGCAGTTTGCATAGTTTTTTCACAGAGTAAAAACAGCTCTTTTGTATAACACAGGGCTTTGAGTGGGAAAATTATCAGGAAGGAAAGTGATAAACCTGTGCTAATTCTATGCGTGGACTGTGCAGGTGGATGTTACAGAGGATATTTTCATGCCGTGTTTTATATATGTTTTTACTCAGGTATGATTTGTTTTATTCCCATTTTTATGTTTTATTTGTATTTCCCTGTTGGATTTATGTATTTTCTTTTTGTATATGTGTATATATATATATATTGTAATGTAACTAAAATCTAGCATGCTCAGATCATGAGGAGTTGCTGCAAAGGAAAGAGGTGGATGTTACGGAGGATATTTTCATGTCGTGTTTGATATATGTTTTTACTCAGATCCATCAGATTAAAACCCCGTGGGCACTATTACATTCTATACGCAAACGTTAACGCTCACCTGCATGAGCATTAACGTTTGCCGTGGTATTTACCGCGTATTACAATCCAAACGCAAACAGGTTAAAACACCCGTTTGCGTTTGGTACCTTGCGCAGCGCTGCACGAGGTTACTGTACTTTGTGCTCCCTATGTTTAACATGGGAGCGCAAAGTGTTAATCAGAGCTGGTATTACAATGTCCCAGTGCTGATTAACGCCTGGCTCTGGTCAGCGCATAGTTAACCAGAGCCAGGACTTGGTGTTAACGGATTCTGCAGCAGCAGAATCTGTTAACACCAGCCATAAAAAATAAAAAAACAGATGCAAGATTGCATCTGTCTCCCTCCAGTATTTAGGAGTACGGCTACCATGTAGTTATATAGATCTATATTCAATTAATTACCAACCTTTGTATGCCCAACTTCAAAGGGAAATGGAGATATGGGATAAGGGGAATATTTCATGGCTTGAATGGTCGGGTGAACTGTATTAAGATGAATCTGTTGCCGAGATTACTCTACTTGTTTCAGGCACTCCCAGTTTCAATTGATTCAAGCGATGTGAAGCAGTTACAATCACCTATCGACTCTTATGTGTGGAAAGGGAGGAGACACAGAGTAGCTCGGGCAACTATGTATCGTCCAAGATCCCATGGAGGTTTGGGCCTACTGTAGCGCTCACTCCCGGAGGAGCCGCTGAATTTAACCTCGGGTTAGTCTCTCCGCACTAGGGAATAAATATACACCAGCACTGTTGTGGATTTTATAAATTATATACTTTACTGGTCTCAATAAAGCGGCATATATAATGTAAGCATATAGAAAACAGGATTTCGTAATGCGAGAAACGCGCAGCGGTAAAAGAAAAGTTTAACCCCTTCGTCTCTGGAGTGTAAGTCCCATGCAGGTTATGTCCCAAAAAGTGTGTGTGTGTGAGCTCAGGTACCCGGGTACTATATTCGACTGGCCAGTGAATGGATTTAATAAATATTCGACTAGTCACGTTGGGGCCCTGTAGATTTAAGCAATACTGCAGCGTGCTTCGTTAAACTTTGACTGTGGCCTGGAAGGCCTCTCACCCATCCGCCAGACAATCTGTTCCGCTGCCCGATCAAGGACGTCTCTCCGCTGGATTATACTGGGACCCTGTGCCACCGGATCCGCTTCTCCTGCTTGTCCGTCTTCTACAACAAGATCTACGGCCTACCGCCTGCACTCCCAGTGGATCATCACGGTCTCCTTACTCGGGGTCCAATCTGGAACTCTTTGTCTGTGCAAAACCTCTCAGCGGTGGGTTACTAGGTCTCTGGCAAGTCACTGTATCGATCCCCAGCGTCGACAAGGCAGCGCCTGCTCTCCGGCCTGGTAACAATCGCTCACAGTATCACGTGCGCCTTACTCTGTTCACCGCTCAGCTCACACTGGCTCTCCTTCGGACGAGGCTGCGGATGTCCTTTCCTCCTTCCCCACCCACTTCCTGTCTCTGCCCCAAAGCATGCTGGAAAACGTAGTCCCATTGTGTCCAGTATAGTTTATTAGATTAGATATATTAGATATGCACATACCCTCGGGACTTCTCAACCGCTGGTAATATTACATAACGATGCCTTCAATTGTTTTTTCTTTTTTTTTCCTTCTGTCTTGTCTGGTTGTGTTTTTTTTTTAATGTTTTTGTTGTTTATTATTTTAGATTATGGATATATATATATGATAGCATTTTGTGCATATACGATAAAAATGTGGACCAGTTTGGTATGACTTGTTTGAATTTATTGTCATGTTGATTATTATGTAATCTTGTTCACTTTAAAAATAAAGTAAAAAAATAAATAAATAAATAAACAAGCACATACTCACCCTCTGTCCCGCGGCGAGGACTGCGGCTCTACTCGCCTCCTCCGGCTGGCGGGAGCAGGGAAAGACTGGGGGAAAAAGTCCCCCCAGTCTTTTGCTATGTATCCCTACGCTGACTGGCCGGATCTCGCGAGGCGAGATCCGGCCGGTTGCGTGACCGGCAGGGAGGAACTCAATGGAGTCGTATGGACTCCAGCGAGTGGATGCTCGCGGCTGCGCTCAGCACTGCCGCGAGCATCCCGGCTTTTTACGCTCGATAACAATGCAGGCAGCATTTTTTGCACCTGCATTGTAATCCAGCGTTAAAACGCGGGCGCAAGGGGGAAAACTGCAGGCACAGTTTTTCCTCCCTTGCACCCGCGGTTTAACGCTAAGACGTAATAGAGCCCCATGTTTGCAGTGATCCAGTTGCCGGTCTCATCCTTGGTGCACAACAACACAACGCAGAGTCCATTACAAATGGCAGCGAGGGTGTAGGCCAGTTACATTTGGATAAAACCTTGCGGGGAGATGGCAGGGTGGACCTCCAGGAGCGGGCAATACAGATCCGTGTTACGGTACAGACACGGTGAACCAGCTGAAGTCTCGAGCGGGGGAGCCCGAAACGTTTGAGGGACTTTTAAGGAGTGCCAAGAGGGGATCAGGGGATACTTGTACGCCCAAATCCAGGGTCAAGAGGTCAAAGACGGATGCCCAGAGGACACGAATCTCCTGACACTCCCACCACATATGGTAAAACAGGGCTCGACAAATCCCAGGAACCAGATCACAATTGCGACTAGAAATTGCTTCCTGGCGCCTGGGCTTTTGTTATCCCAGTCAATGCAGGCACCAGGCGTTAAAAATCAGCAGGGGAGCGGATTTAAAAGCAAAAGTTTTCTCTTCTTTCCTTCGCACTGCGGCAGCTCTGTGTATTCCCCGCCCCATTCCCCCAGTAGATGAGCTTCTGTTGTGAAGATTCTCCCACACCCCCTTTCCTTTGGCAATAGCCAATCTGTGCTGAGGGGGGTGGCGCTATGTCTTGTCTGCTCATTCTGTGGGCAGATATGAGCAGGCTGCCTGCACTACAGCCAATCTGGCAGGCCGCCCCTCCCCCTGTATAGCCTCCTCTCTGATTCCTTGATCAGATGCTCAGCAGGAAGACAGGAGGCAACTGGACCTGTTTGTATGGGGAGGGGGAGCTGCTGGTAATGAGTGTGAGAGAGCTGGCAGTGGGAGAGTGCCAGCTCTCCCCCACTCACACCTCTTTCCAACTGCCAGCTCTCTGTCCTCCCTCTGGTCCCCCTCTGCGCCCTCTCTTCTCCCCTCAGCCACCCCTCTGCCCCCTCAGCCACCCCTCTGCTCCCCCTTTGCCACCCCTCTGCTCCCCCTCTGCTCTCTCTGCCACCCCTCAGCCACCCCTCTCCCTCTGCCACCGCTCTTCTCCCCCTCTGCCACTGCTCCCCCTCTGCCACACCTCTGGTCCCCCTCAGCCACCCCTATGGTCTGACTCATAACTTTTTTAGCTGGCTCCTGAATTCAAGGCAAATTTGTCAAGCCCTGTGGTAAAAGGTTCCCTGCAGGCCATGTGTGGGGGCGTAACCCTGACTTGGCAGGATAAATCCTCTGGAAGTGGTCGGGGTCAAGATACCAGCAAGATACAGGGGCGGATCCAGACACAGATTTCGGGGGGAGCACTCTAACCAGTTTTGGCTAGCAGCTGGTGTTGGGTTCGCAGTGAAATGCAGAGACGCCCTTAATCGCAAGCTGTGTTCATTAGGGTCTGTCCTCATGTGGCTCATGAGCCCTGTGAACCCTTTCCATACAAGGTGCCCAGGGTACCCCCCTCCCAGCACATACCCCTTGAAGCTATGCAGTATGCAGTGTAGGGTAACCCAGGTGTGGGCTGCCCAGTGCACCCTTTCCATTCTGGCAGGACACACGTGGCACCCCATCTGCACAGCCCTGCGAACCCTTTCCATACCAGGGGCCCTTGGGTACCCCCCTCCCAGCTCACATGTAATATATTACCCCAGTCCAGCTCACATATGGATATATATTGCCCCAGCTCACATGGATATATAGTGCCCCAGCTCACATGGATATAAAGTGCCACAGCTCACATGGATATAAAGTGCTCCAGCTCACACGGATATATATATTGTCCCAGCTCACATAGATATATATATATATTGCCCCCATTTCACATGGATATATATATTGCCCCTAGCTCACATGGATATATATATTGCCCCGGCTCACATGGATATATATTGCCCCAGCTCACATGGATATATATATTGCCCCAGCTCACGTGGCCCAAGCGGTCTCCTGCCAGGCCAGGCCCCTCCGAGTGCTTCTGTTCCTGCGAGCGGCTGTCGGCATGAAGCTCTGCCGCCCGCCCTGGGAACCATGCAGAAGTCGCAGTCTCGCAAGATCGCGGCTTGTGGATCCCAGGTGAGCAGCCGCGCTTCATGCCGACGGCCACTCGCAGAACAGAAGCACTTAGCAATATTTTCCCGGGGGGAGGGGGCGCAAATGCCCTGTTGCCCGCCCCTGGCAAGATAGGATCTTGTAACAGTTTTCTATTATCAAAATACAGGTGTAACGCCTCCCGAAGTTACACCTGTATTTTGTCAAGCTCCTCCCGACTCCTCCCGACGTAAATGCTCCTCCCGACGTAAATGACATCATCGCGCCATGCACGAATGAACCCCCTATCTCCACCAGGGGATTCCAGGCAGCTAGGGCTTCCCCGGCTATCTGACGTCATCACGCTATGCGTGAGGACGTCAGGCAGTGAGGGGGGACCCGAGGGTGGAGCCACCATCCAAGATGGCGGCCCCCACCGGAGCTAGGCCGCACTTCGGCGCCGCAAGGCGCCGAAATGCGACCCAGTGCCTAAGGGGTTAAAGCCAGGTACCGCTTAAAAGGGGAGACTCTCCCCTTTTAAGCGGTGCCTGGCTTCTTTTTGTGGGACCTCCCGATCGGGAGGGATCCGAACGGATCCCCCCCTCCCTTCCAGGCGATCTCCCGGCATTGCCGGGGGGTCGCCTGGAAATGACATCATTGCGCATGGCGTAATGACGTCATTTACGTTAGGGAGAAGCTTGACTTCAGCGTCTAAGGACGCTGAAGTCAGAACGCCGTGGGGCCCCGGACAGAGAGGTGAGTATCTTCGCCGGGGGTCCCGCAAAGCTGATGACGTGTGGGACACGTCCTCCTCAGCATACAGCGGGAGTAACTGAGGACGTGTCCCACAGATCGTCAGCAGTGAAGGGGTTAAAAACGTCTTTTTTTTAAACTTTTTGTCCTTGTTTCCTGTCCCCAGAGCACTACCCGGACCCGGACTCGGACCCGGACATTGTTTTTAAATATTTCTATACATCCAAGAAATCTGCCACTTCACAGGCAGGTTATGGGGACCTCCTAGGCACGATATTTGAAGGAATTTTTCATTTTTATTTTTAACCCTTATTTCATGGAAAACTCACTGTCCCTTTAAAAACTTTTTTTTTTACTTTTTGTCCTTGTTTCCTGTCCCCGAGGGCACTACCCGGACCCCCATACACCTTTTATGGCAAATATGTAGCATATATGCCCTCTTGGAGGGCACTCTAAAAATCGAACTTTGAGTCCCATTGACTTGTATTGAGTTTGTGTTCAAGTTCGAATTCGAACTTTTGAAAAGTTCGAGTTCGAATGCGAACCGAACTCGGGGGTGTTCGGCTCATCCCTAACCATTACGCCCACATTACCTCCTGATCGCTAAAGGTTAAAAAACCTGTTAGCGAATCGGTATTAGCACTTTTTAGCGCTAGCTTACTGTACTTTGCACTCCCTATGCTTAAAATGGGGAACGCAAAGTGTAAGCAGAGAGTAACTAGCGTTAGGATCACATAGTCCTAACGCTAGTTACTCACAGCTGTTGCTTACTCAAAAAGATTGCAACAGCTTAGAGTTGGTGCTAACTGATTCGGCTGCTGCGGAAACCGTTATCACCAGCTGTAAGCGTCCCCACAAACATCAAATACTCACTTCTCATCCCGCGACACGAACAGCAGCCCGATCCACCGGTTCCGGCCGCAGGGAGCAGAGTGAGACTGTGGGAAAAAGTCCCCAGTCTCCCTCTGCGATCACTCCGCCGACCTGCAGGATCTCACGAAAGGCGAGAGCCTGCCGGACACGTGACCCGACAGCAGAAATGGATGATCTAGCTATGCTTTAGCGCTATCCCGAGCATCCTGGACCCTAGCAGCCGCTACGGAGTAGGCTGCCTGCCCCATAATCTAATGGTAAAACCAGGCGCAAAGGGGATATTAATCTTTCTCCTCAGCGCCCAAGTTTTAGCGAGGGCCAGGTGATAGGCCCCAGAATGTTTTATGTGACTTTACCATCTATACAATGAAAGGTTTGAATCAATTACTCTTATTGCTCTTCAGTGAAAATAAAATTGTTAAAAACATTGTACTTTTTACCATTTTCTTTTCTGTTGAGTCTACTCAAAAAACATAATCCTGTCATTGTCCTCTTAATCATTGAGAGTGTTCTCACTTAAGGGGTTATGCAAAGTGAGCTGAATTGACTCGCACTGAGCAGTGAATTTCCCCTTACAGTGTATTTTTGGGGCCATCGGCTATTCAAAAAGCTGGCTCTGTAGTGGTGACTCTAGGAACAATATATAGGGGAGTGGGCACATAAGATACCACAGTCAATCCTGGGTGGCACTAATCATTTTCACCACTAAATCATGCCACCGATAAAAACTAAATAAGTAAATATAAACAAGATTTCAAAATCCCAGAGTAATGTGGTGCAAAGATACATAAATTCAATATTTTATTTACCACAAATCGGCGGTTTTCGCCGACGTCTGATAACTGCATCAGCGACTCCTGTATTCGCAAATTACGGTGACCATTCGCTAAATAGGGAATTTACCTTATTTTTGTCAAAATGAATTCCCCGAAATGTGGCGAAAAGCAAAGGATCTAAAAATGACTAGGCCCTTTAGATTCTAACTTTCATAATAACCCCTAAAATGCCATTAAAGCAGGGAACTACAATAAAAATAATAAACATTGTGGCATGTAGCCTACCCATTAACCCCTAAAATGCCATTAATCAAGGGAAAACATGAAATCAATAGACTGTGGCCCATGTAGCCTATCCATTAACTCCCAAAAATGCCAGTTATTAAGAGAAAATGTGAAATAGATACACTGTGAGGAATGTAGCCTACCCATTAACCCCATAACTGCCAGTAATCAGGAGAAAACATAAAATGTATACACTGTGAGACATGTACCCTAAGCCCTAAAATGCTAGTATGAAGCCTGCCCATTAACTCTTAATATACAACTAAAGCAATTTCAACCCTTTCAAAAAAAATTGTTATGTTTTTATTTTATTATTTTTGATATTTATTTTACACTGAATATGGTCATATTGGGTATGATTGGAAAGGCCAGACTGCCCTAGAAAAATGTCGGCAGATAAGAACCTTTCGGCCCATCTAGTCTGCCCAATTACATGGATACTTTACCTGGATTTATCTTTTGTTTAGGATAGCCTTATGCCTATCCCATGCCTGCTTAAATTCAATTACTGTTTTGGCCTCTACCACTTCAACTGGAAGACTGTTCCATGTATCCACCACCCTCTCAGTAAAATAATGCTTTCTGATGTTACTTTTAAACCTTTGCCCCTCTAATCTAAGACTATGTCCTCTTGTTTTGCTACTTTGTTTCCTTTTAAATATACTCCCTTCCTCTACCTTGTGGATTCCCTTTATGTATTTAAATGTTTCTATCATATCTCCTCTGTCTCGTCTTTTTTCCAAGCTGTACATGTTAAGATCATTAAGCCTTTCCTGGTAACCTTTCTCCTTCAAGCCGTACACCATTTTAGTAGCCCTTCTCTGAACTCTCTCTAAGATGTCTATATCCTTCTGGAGATACGGTCTCCAGTACTGCACACAGTACTCCAAGTGAGGTCTCACCAGTGCTCTGTACAGTGGCATGAGCACTTCCCTTTTCCTACTACTAATACCTCTCCCTACACAACCAAGCATTCTGCTAGCATTTCCTGATGCTCTATTACATTGACTACTTACCTTTAGATCCTCTGCAATAATAACCCCTAAATCCCTTTCCTCAGATGTTGAGGTTAGGACTGTATCAAATATTCTATATTCAGCCCTGGGTTTTTACGTCCCAGGTGCATTATCTTGCACTTATCCACGTTAAAACTCAATTGCCACAGCTCCAACCATTTTTTTTAGTTTACCTAAATCATTTGTCATTTGGCTGATCCCTCCAGGAACGTCAACCCTGTTGCAAATCTTTGTGTCATCAGCAAAAATACATACTTTTCCATTAATACCTTCTGCAATATCACTAATAAAAATATTAAATAGAATGGGTCCAAGTACTGACCCCTGAGGTACCCCACTGGTAACAAGACCTTGCGCCAAATAAACTCCATTTACCACAACCCTCTGTTGCCTGTCACTCATATTGGAATCCAAACTCAAAGATTGCAATTTATTGATAAGCATTCTATGCGGAACAGTATCAAAAGCCTTACTGAAATCTAAATAAGCAATGTCTACTGCACCACCTGTGTCTATTATTTTTGTTACCCATCAAAAAAATCAATAAGATTAGTTTGGCATGATCTCCCTGAGGTAAACCCATGTTGTTTCTGATCCTGTAATCTATGTGTTTTTAGATGGTCAACAATCCTTTCCTTTAACATGGTTTCCATTAATTTCCCCACTACTGACGTAAGACTAACTGGCCTATAGTTCCCAGATTCCTCCCTACTACCCTTCTTGTGAATGGGCACAACATTTGCTAATTTCCAGTCTTCTGGGACGACTCCCGTTAGCAAGGATTGGTTAAATAAATCTGTTAACGGTTTTGCTATTACATCACTGAGCTCTTTTAATAATTTAGGGTGGATCCCATCAGGCCCCATTGACTTATTTGTCTTTACTTTAGAGAGCTGCTGTAGAACCTCCTCCTCTGTAAACTGATATGTAATTGTCTCGTTAGTGTTTCCTCCTAACTGAGGTCCCTTTCCTTCCTATTCTTCTGCAAAGACTGAACAAAAATATTCATTGCAATGACACCTTGTTCAACCACATTTGCTTGGAATAGGTGAACTTTAATTATAGACACCTGGTATGTAGGCAACTATGGCCTTCTCTGTCAACAATATACCACAAAAAAGGGAAAACTTGACTGAATACATGTCACTAAGGGGATTATTCAGAGATATCTGAAATGTGGCCAAAATGTCACCGAAATGTAACTGGACACTGAATTTCAGCGTTCTGGGACATTTCGGGGCCATTCGGCTATTCAGAGAGCAGGCAGTTCACCAAAAGCTGGCGAACTGCCTGCACGTACGGTGCCTGTTCGAGGGCAGTGAAATCCCCCATAGAGAAGCAATGGTTCGTCTATTCAGAGAACACCAAACAGCAGAGAAAAGTTGCCGAAATGCTTTGCTGTTTGGTGGTTTCATTCAGCAGGTTTATTCAGGCGAATCCCGTAGGCTCCAATGTTAAAAATATTCCCATTTTAATTCAATATCTAATAAATTGTTTATTATTTTATTCTGCAGTAAAAAGTCTGTTTATAGATTTTTTGAGGAACTTTTAGACATTTTCCGGGATTCTTTTGGCAAATTTGGTTTCCTTTTTTTTTTTATCGTTTTTTAAATTTTTCCTTAACATACCTTTTTATTATCATTCATAGGATCTTATATGTAAATTCCAGACATTTTCGTTCAGTAGTTTTTTTTTGCAATCAGCGTTTCAAATTTCAATCTTTCAAGCATTCTGGGGTTTTTTTTCCGCCACGTTCGTCTGCTTGTCGGGTTTTTCCGGCGGCTGCTCTGCAATGTGATAGGCGGCTAGTTGGGTTTTTCCGGTGGGGTTTTTGCAGCGGTTTCTGTGGGTTTTTGGTGAGTGTTCAGTGAATGTTTGGTGAGTTTGGCGAGTGTTCTGCGGGTTTGCTGCGAGTTTTCACTGTACTACGGAGGGCCCTGCGGTGCTTGCTGAATACACTGCAGGGTAGGCGACCTAGAATCGGTGAATCGCCCTGCGTGACTTTTCGATTCTCTCTGAATAACCCTGTAATTATTACATGTTGTTATAATACAGAAAGTGCTTCCAATCTAAAGTGCAACAACACTAACAGTGCATGCTGCTACTAAAGAGTAGTGGGAGTAGAGAGCAGGCTTTATTTTGTGTGTCTTTAATTAAAGTACATGGAAAATTAATACATATAAAATGCTCTGCAAAAAATATAGAAAGTTCAACTTTGTAGTAATTAAAAAGTAAATAAATGAGATCCTGTTTTGTTCACACATTTATATTACCATATAAAGGAAAGGAACAGCATTATTTGAAAATAACATGAAATGGTTTCTCTGTGAAATAAAAATAGAACTGTTATCTTTATTTTAGTATGAGGGATGTGACTCAGGAAATGTGAGTTGTTTATGTCCTGTCTGAATCTTCATGGTTTGTGATTAAAGTAGCAGTAAAACATATTCCAGTGTTAAAAGTTAATTGAACCTACAGGTTAGGTTCACAAATGAGACTCTGCTGGCCTGATCATGAATCAAAGTGCAGAGCATAACAGGCACTTTTACAAAAGGAAAGTACAGAATAAACTAGGCACCACTAGCCACCACTATGTACAGTATCAGGGCAGCCACCAGAAATGATGGGTCCCCTTACTGAACCTCACGATGGGCCCCCGGCACTCCCTCAACCTCTAACAGCTTTTCTCCCCCTTCAAAAAAAAAAAAAAGACATAACATAGCACCACAGCAATAAAACTCACAGTAATGTGCTGTGTGTATGAACGTATCACAGAATCCACAGCAGTAAAACTCACAGTAATGTGCGGTGTGTATGAACGTATCACAGAATCCACAGCAAGTAAAACTCACAGTAATGTGCGGTGTGTATGAACGTATCACAGAATCCACAGCAGTAAAACTCACAGTAATGTGCGGTGTGTATGAACGTATCACAGAATCCACAGCAATAAATCTCACAGTAACAGGCTGTATATGATGGCCTTTGGGTCTGGGGTCAACAGGCAATCCGGGTTCAATACACAATCAGGGTCCTCGTACAAGCAGAAATTGGCAACTAAGCAAAAGCAGACTGAGACAAAAACGTGATCAGCTGGCGATGCGGGAATGACTCCACATCAGGGCGACGAGCTGAATCTCGCGCCCTGTATTTAAGGACGGCGGCTCTGTGTCATCACACCAAGCCCAGCCCCCTCAGAAGCCAATCTGCCAGCTCGAGCTCCTGGCACCCGGCCAGCCAGCGATGTCGCCAGGCGCCCAGGCCCCCCAGGCGCTGCAGGCAGGCCCAAGACATTGTGCTGCCTGGAGCGAAGGATGAAAAGTGCTGCCCCCCCAAAAAAAAACACAGTGTGTATAAGCGTATCACAGTGCGCCATACTGAATTTGACATACCCAGCAGGGCCCAGAATTTGACATACCCAGCAGAGCCCAGTGTGTCACATACCCAGCAGAGCTCAGTGTTTCACATACTGTAGATACTCGAGTATACCGCTAGATTTTGGTGACAAAAATTTACCATAAAATTGGAGGGGTCGCGTTATATTCGAGACATCTGCATCGCGTGTAAAAAAAAACAAAAAACTTGCCGTGCTCTTGTTTCCGATAGTCTCGCTGAAGTGAATGCGGGGCTCCCTGATGCTTGCAAACACTTCAGGAACTCCCGGATTTGGGAGATTTGGGATCCATCATGGCCAGAGGGTATGCTCGGTTTCAGCCAATCATTCACCTCGCTCGCCTCCGCCAGCCATCTAAATCTCTAGTAAAGAAGATGGGTGGCCGGCAGCTTCATGTTTAGTAACAAAAGCAATCATTCTAGAGCAGAGCACCCTGGCCTAAGGGGGAGCCTGACTGTGTTAAGAGAGCCTGGAAGGACTTTAATTGTTTACCGGTACAGTATAATTTTGTTCCTCACGCTATATTCGAGTCTTGAGTATTCTCTCATTTCCATAATAAATCTCTATCCATTGCGTTATATTCGGGTCGCGCTATACTCGAGTATCTACGGTACCCAGCAGAGCCCAGTATTTCACATACCCAGCAGAGCATACCCAGTAGAGCCCAGTGTTTCACATACCCAGCAGAGCATACCCAGCAGAGCCCAGTATTTCACATAACCAGCAGAGCATACCCAGCAGAGCCCAGTGCTTCACATACCCAGCACAGCCCAGTGTTTCACATACCCAGCAGAGCATACCCAGCAGAGCCCAGTGTTCACATACCCAGCAGAGCATACCCAGCACAGCCCAGTGTTTCACATACCCAGCAGAGCATACCCAGCACAGCCCAGTGTTTCACATACCCAGCAGAGCATACCCAGCAGAGCCCCGTGTTCACATACCCAGCAGAGCATACCCAGCAGAGCCCAGTGTTTCACATACCCAGCAGAGCATACCCAGCAGAGCCCAGTGTTCACATACCCAGCAGAGCATACCCAGCACAGCCCAGTGTTTCACATACCCAGCAGAGCATACCCAGCACAGCCCAGTATTTCACATAACCAGCAGAGCATACCCAGCAGAGCCCAGTGCTTCACATACCCAGCACAGCCCAGTGTTTCACATATCCAGCAGAGCATACCTAGCACAGCCCAGTGTTTCACATACCCAGCAGAGCATACCCAGCACAGCCCAGTGTTTCACATACCCAGCAGAGCATACCCAGCACAGCCCAGGGTTTCACATACCCAGCAGAGCATACCCAGCAGAGCATACCCAGCTGAGCCCAGTGTTTCACATACCCAGCAGAGCATACCCACCACAGCCCAGTGTTTCACGTACCCAGCAGAGCATACCCAGCACAGCCCAGTGTTTCACATACCCAGCAGAGCATACCCAGCACAGCCCAGTGTTTCACATACCCAGCACAGCCCAGTGTTTCACATACCCAGCGCAGCCCAGTGTTTCACATACCCAGCAGAGCCCAGTGTTTCACATACCCAGCAGAGCCCAGTGTCTCACTTACCCAGCAGAGCATACCCAGGAAGGAGGGGGGAGAGAGAGATGGGAGCGCAGGAAGGAGGGGGAAGATGAGCGTGAGAGGAATGGATGGGGGTGAGAGAGACAGACTTGTACTTACCAGCAGGTTGTGTCTCCCTCCAGCCTCCATGCAGCCCAGCTCCTGCTTCTCTGCCATCACAGGCACTGTTCCCCCCATCTGTGAACTTCCGTGTTCACTCACTGTCCAGGCGCCCCCTAGTAGCATCACACGAGCATTGCATGCCGGGAGGTGTCGTTTTAGACTGGTTCTCTGCAATATTCAGTAATGCAGTCTAGAACTACACCTCCCAGCATGCAATGCTCTGGTGATGCCACCAGGCGGCGCCCAGACAGGGAGTGAGTCCAGATGTTCGGCTCAGAGCGGCCCCGCTGCGCTGGTCTCCAATAGATGCCGGTGCAGCTTAAAAAATAGTGCAGGGGCTCAGCGGGAAAAGAAATGTGCTGCTCCCCCAAAATCTGCCACCTGGAGCAGTTGCTCTGAACCACTTCATGGTCGGGCCGGCCCTGGCTGCAGGGGCTGAAGATGTGACACCAGCTTTATCAGTTGGATCTGAGCAAGCACCAGTGAAACATGGGACTGTTTAGGCTAGGGTCAGACGAAAGTATTTTTTACGGACTGTGCGTCAGTGCTGTACGGACACACGTTTTGATGGAAGAAGTGGTAGTGGCCACACGGTCCGTGATAACATCCGTGATTTTTGACGGATCTAGTAAAAAAAGAGAAATAGGAGTAACCAAATTAATTGCAGAATTATAAAAAGAAGGGGAAAAGGGTATAAAAAGCCATTTTGTGGAAGGTGGCGTTTTTCCAAGATGGATGTAGCCCAAGTCTTTGTGTTTGCTGCAACGGGCTACCTGTACCTCAAGAACAAGAGAAAACGGCGAACATGGGTTCATCCCATCAACGATGCCAGATACACCCATGAGCACTTTGTGACGCTGTACAGGCCACTGCGAGAGACGGACCCGGTGAAGTTCTTCAACTACATGCGGATGTCCATCAGGTCCTTTGATGAACTGTTGTCGAAGGTATGTGAGCCACTGAAGAAGAGGGACACGAACATGAGGGCCACCATACCACCAGAGGAGATGCTGGTCATCACGTTGCGGTGAGTACTATCAAACACCAGCATTAATGACTTCGTTGCCAGTCAGCAGACATGTGCTCGGTGTGCAGAGCCCCTATTATCGGTCTGTAGTGACATGCCCACTAGCCCATTTGCACATGCATACCCACACACGGTCTGCAGTGACTAGGGATGAGCTGTTCGGTTCGATGTGTTCGGAGTTCGATTCGAACATCGCCAGTTTGTATGTTCGCGAACTTCGAACATTTCCGTGTGTTCGCAGCATGTTCGCCCACAATGGACCACAGTGCACTTTTCCACTGGCCTGAAGCTTTTAATTGGCTACAGCCTGCACCTGACCACAGTTTAGGTGCAAGACAGGTGCAAGACTATGCCAATCACGGCTCAGAGTCCTGATTGGGCAAATTTTGTCCAATCATGGGCTCACAGAGCTAAGTCTCGCAGCACACTATATAAGGCTTCACACAGCCTTCAGCACGTGTTTTTTGAAAGGAGATTGTTAGTGTGTGTTCTCACTGCCAGTCTGCCAGCAGCTATTGGGGGGGGTTTCATTTCTACAAAATATCTGGGAATTGTTCTAATACAGTATTTGTGTTCTCACTGTCAGCAGCAATTGTGGGGGTCTCACTTCTACAAAATATCTGGGAATTGTTGTAATCTGTGTGTTCTCACTGCCACCAACTATTTTGGGGGTCAGTCATTTATACAAAATATCTGGGAATTGTTGTAATCTTTGTGTTCTCACTGCCACCAACTATTTTGGGGGTCTCATTTCTACAAAATATCTGGGAATTTTTTTAATCTTTGTGTTCTCACTGCCACCAACTATTTTGGGGGTCAGTCATTTATACAAAATATCTGGGAATTGTGGTAATCTGTGTGTTCTCACTGCCACCAACAATTTTGGGCGTCAGTCATTTATACAAAATATCTGGGAATTGTTCTAATCTGTGTGTTCTCAATGCCACCCACCAGGGGGTCTCACTGATTTATAGGAGGTTTCTGGGAATTGTAATCTGTGTCTTCTCACTGCCAGCTATCAGGGGGTCCCACATACTTCTAGCAGATTTCTGCGAATTGTAATCTGTGTTTTGTCACTGGCTGCCAGCTATCAGGGGGTCCTATCAGGGGTCTCACTGACTTGTAGGTGGTTTCTGGGAATTGTAATTTGTGTCTTGTCACTACCACCCATCAGGGGGTCTCACTGATTTATAGGAGGTTTCTGGAATTGTAATCTGTGTCTTGTCACTGGCTGCCAGATATCAGGGGGTCCTATCAGGGATCTCACTGACTTGTAGGTGGTTTCTGGGAATTGTAATTTGTGTCTTGTCACTGCCACCCATCAGGGGGTCTCACTGATTTATAGGAGGTTTCTGTGAATTGTAATCTGTGTCTTGTCACTGGCTGCCAGCTTTCAGGGTGTCTCACTGAGTTATACCAGAGTTCTGGGAATCTTTAATCTTTATACCAGAGTTGAATCAGAGTTCTGCAGCATATCTCCAATTTTTATAACAGAGTTGAATCAGAGTTCTGTATATCTTTAATCTATATATCACTCACCATGTCAGAAAGACCATAAAGGACAGGCAGAAGCTCCCAGACACAGATAAGAGGGCAAGCAACCTCTGTGTTGGGAGGCTGTGCCTCTGGTCGTTGTGGACGTGGTGCATCCTCTGCAGGGGCACGCTTGTCCTTTCTAACTGGTGCTGGGTGCCTTAAGCAGCAGCAACATACAGAGAATTTGGTGGATTGGCTAACCAGGCCATCCTCATCCTCCCAGTCCTCTGCCAGCCAGGCTTGTAGTGCTTTACAGTCCACCTCGGCTGCCAAAGCATCTAATGCAGCCTCCATGTCCACAGCTACATTTGCTGAATGTGCTGTACCACAGTGGCAGGTTCCAAAACGCCATTACTTTTCATGGAAGGCCATTCCAGCACTATACCAGCACGTGGAAGACAATGTTATGGAGTCATTGGGAAAGGCAGTCAGCAGCAAGGTGCGTGTGACTTTAGACACGTGGTCCAGCAAGCATGGACAGGGCCATTACATTTCCTTCACGGCACACTGGGTAACTCTGATTGCAGCTGGGAGGGATCCAAGACCGGGCTCTGTGCTGGAGCTTGTTCCTCCACCACGCCTCCAGAAAGCTGCTTGTATGAGGTCTGTCTGCTCCACCACCACCTCTCCCTTTTCCTCCTCCTTCTCTGTCTCTGGCGAAGTGGCAGTTAAACCAACGGGTGACAGGGGCTACGCAATGGCTCAAGCAAAAAGATGCCATACTGTGCTTGAGCTGGTTTGTTTAGGGGACAGGAGCCACACCAGGCCAGAAATTCTGTCAGCTCTGCAGGGGCAGGTGCAGAGATGTTAACACCACGCCAGCTTGAGCGGGGAATGGTCATCTGTGATAATGGCAGCAACCTTCTCTCCGCCCTACGCCAGGGTAAGTTGACGCATGTACCATGCCTAGCACACGTTCTAAATCTGGTGGTACAGTGTTTCCTAACCAGGTACCCAGGGCTGGCAGAGCTTCTCAGCCAGGCCAGAAAAGTCTGCAGCCACTTCAGATGGTCATTCCCAGCAAGTGTTCGCCTGGCAGAAATTCAAAGAGAATTCCACCTTCCCACAAACTGTCTGATCTGTGACATGCCCACCAGGTGGAACTCGACATTAGCAATGCTGCAGCGTCTGCACAAGCAGCAGAGGGCCATCAACGAGTACCTGTGTGAGTATGGCACAAGGACAGGTTCAGGTCAACTTGTTTTTTTGCCCCCCTGCAGTGGCTGATGATCAAGGATGCATGCACTGTACTGTCACCATTTGAGGAGGCAACAAGGATGGTGAGCAGGGACAGTGCATGCATCAGTGACACAATTCCTTTAGTGCTCCTGCTGGAGCACACTCTGCGGGGAATTATAGATGTGGCTCTAAAGGCAGAGCAGCGGGAGGAAGAGGAGGCCTTCCCTAGCTCTCAAGGTCCCAGTCTTTCCGCAGACAGCATTCCAGCAGGTCCTCCTCAGATCAGACAGGAGGAGGATGAGGAGGAGGAGGAATATTTAAGTATTGGGGGCTTTGAAGGTGGGGATTCCTCAAGGGAGGGTTTTGTGTGCCCAGAAACCCAAGGACTAGTACGTGGCTGGGAGGAGGAAGTGCACGATGGGGTCATCCTCATTGACCAGGAAGACTCGGAAGCTAATGCCACCTCCAACCTACGCTGCATGGGCTCCCTTATCCTGCAAAGCCTGGTAAAGAACCCCAGGATTCGTGCTATCAAGGCGAGGGATCATTACTGGTTGGCAAGCCTTCTTGATCCACGATACAAGGGTAAAGTTGCAGAGCTCATCCTGCCCGCACAGAGTGAGCACAGGATAAAACAACTTGAGGACGCTCTAAAGCGACACTTGTGTAACACCTTTCCAGGCACTGGTAGGTTACCAAGTGATGACACAGGTGTTTCTAAGGCTGCAGATGATCAGAGGAAGAGTGGTGAAGGCCGGGCCGCTTGACTGATGCCTTTTTAAATTTTTTTAGTCCACGACGCCCAGGGACATCAAATGTAGGCACCCATTGCCAGCGTCTTCACCATATAGTGCAGGACTACCTAGGGGCAAGGGCAGACCTGGATACCTTTCCAGCAGATGATCCACTGGCTTACTGGGTGTTGAGATTGGATCTCTGGCCAGAATTTAGCCAATATGCTATGCAGCTACTAGGTTGCCCTTCATCCAGCGTGCTTTCTGAAAGGACGTTCAGTGCCGCTGGAGGTTTTGTCACAGACAAAAGAGTGCGTCTGTCCACCGACTCTGTAGACCGGCTGACATTTATAAAAATTAAACAGTCCTGGATCAGCAGCTATCAATCCCATGATGCTGATGTAACGGAATAGATCGGGATCTCTTCTGTATTCACAAAACCTCCACCACTGCACTCTTCCACAATACCACAAAAGGGTTACAGTGTGAAGGCACTTGCTGCCACCAAAGGCACAATATTTAGGTGCACTGACACTGACGCCTATATTACCAGATTTATATCATTTTAATTTTTTGGACCGCAGGGTCCAACCCTGCACTCTTCCACAATACCACAGAGGGGTTACGGTGTGACAGCACTGTTGCCGACATTAAAGGCCCAATTTTAAAGCACTTTCATCCAAAGCCTGTCTAAGTTTCACCATAATTTAGCCAAAAAATCACTAAACTTGTTCTGCGTGTCCTAAAATGTCTCCTTTTTTAATACAGACTGCTGCCCCAAGCAGTTGTTTATGAATAGATTGAAGGAAAACCGTTTACAGTCATTTGAAACATCATTTTTTTGTTTTTAAATGTTTCTATACATCCTACAAATACGCCACTTCACGGGCAGGTTATGGGGACCTCCTAGGCACGATATTTGAAGGAATTTTTAGTTTTTATTTTTAACCCTTATTTCATGGAAAACTCACTGTTCCTTTAAAAATTTTTTTTTTTTTTTACTTTTTTTCCTTGTTTCCTGTCCCCCAGGGCACTACCCGGACCCCCATACACCTTTTATGGCAAATATCTTGCATATATGCCCTCCTGCAGGGCACTCTAAAAATCTAACTTTTGAGTCCCATTGACTTGCATTGAGTTCGGTACGTGTTCTTGTTCGAACTTGAACTTTTGAAATTGTTTGAGTTCGAATGCGAACTGAACACGGGTTGTTCGGCTCATCCCTAGCATTTACATGCCCACTAGCCCATTCGCACATGCATACCCACACACGGTCTCCAGTGATATGTCCACTAGCCCATTCGCACATGCAAACCCACACGCATCACATCATATGCGACGTACTCAATAATTAATGACACCGACAACAATGTAAGGAAAATAAATTTTTTATCCACAATAATGTGAATGTAAAAAAACAATGACATATTCACACCATATGTTATTGAACAGAACATTTATAATAATAAACAGAAATAGTGTACACGAACATGTGGTAAATAGC
Organism: Leptobrachium leishanense; assembly: GCA_009667805.1. NCBI lineage: Eukaryota > Metazoa > Chordata > Amphibia > Anura > Megophryidae > Leptobrachium > Leptobrachium leishanense. The sequence goes on from CM019063.1 coordinate 341,417,855, forward strand.
GCAACAACATAGAAACTGCAAATGTCATAGATTAACAATGCACGGCATCAAAAAAATAAAAACAAACAAACAAAAAGACACACTACAAATCCTCATACTGTGGAGCATCAGGGTCATGAGGACTGGGCATGTACCTGCGGTGGTACTCGGACACAGGGGTTGCTTGTGGCCTAGCACCAGGGGACATGGGTTGGTGTGGAAGACGCGCCTGGCTCTGCCGGTAATACCCACTGGCATATTGTGGTTGGGGCACAGCACTGGGAGCCACAGGTGGTTGTAGCGGATGGGCCAAAATGTTGTCAATATTTGCCAGACATCTCTTGCGGAACTCCACCTTCTGAGCTAGGGTCATCTGGTGCAACATGGGCAGACAGGAATGAAAAAATGTCATGTCATCATCGTCCCAAAACCTGCAGCGTGAAGGTGGTGGTGGTGGTGGATGGTGCGCATCCATGAATTTCACCATGGCCTGCTCAAACTCAGTTGCTGGTGGCCTCCTCCATTTCGGCACCGGTCTGGTGGTGTCAGAAGGTGCTGTAGCTGGCACCTGTGCAGCGGTCTCCTCCTCCTCCAACTGTGACTCTGCTCCACCCTGTTCCACATTCTCGGAGCAGCTGGCAGAACCACATGGCAGCATGTGCTGTTCCTGTGACCCGGATGTTGACGGGAGATCCATGCTGCTCACCGTTGGTCTCGGCTCGAGGGTTCGTCTCAGGAACGACAGCTGCTCTGCATAAATATAGCCGCGGCCCTTTTTTGCCGCTGATCCAGAGCGCGCTGATTCCGCGTCTTTCTTGAGGACCCGTGTTAGAACCTGGACGCTCTGAACCCCTGGCACCCCCTTTGATTCCCTTTACATGCCACGTCCTGCATGATTTATGCAGGTTCCAGGACTTATTAAGTGAACTTTCCATCTAGCCCTGGAACCTCACCTGAACTTCATCCTCCTTGATCAGTCCTGCACTTAAGGAAGCTACGCCCTCTATCCCACGCTTCCTCATTGACATTGCTAGTTTAGCCAAGTGCAGACTATCCCTCCTGATATCCTTGCCTGGAACCCCTCCTGATCTACAGACATTCCTGTTCACCCTCTGTTATTCCTGGACATTCATCACCGGTATCCTCCTTTGCCCCCTGTTTTCCCCCTGCTATTCTATGCTTGATTTACTCGTGTACCAGACCCTTGCTAAACCTTGACAATTCTATTACTTGCTCCCATTGTACCTTTGCCTGGCTTATATGTTATCTGTAATATCTGTGTTCCTTTGTATGATTGTATATTTAGTGTCTCCCCTCCTATTATCTGAATTCCCTCTGTATACTATTCTAGTCCTTCTAGTTATTCAGCCTCCTTACCCTCTGTTTATCCTGCCTCCTAGCTCCTCCAATCTTGAGTTCCCATTCTCATTACTCCCAGCCATCCTCCTCTTTACTATAAACCCTTTTTTTCCTGCTTCTCCTCCCTTCTGCAATCAGTTCCCATCTTGCCCAGTCTCCTCTTGTTATTTAGTTCTCATGTATCCTATTGCTGTAGTTTGGTTCATATCGGTTATCTGTTGCTTTAATAAATCCTGCTGCTCTGTAACCTGCCTTCTGCTCCTATTCCCTGCACATTGGGCTCACACCCATACTCCTGCACACAATGCTAGGCCGGGCGCATGCCAACCCGGGTGTAGTTGTCCCTCACTGTCCTTCATTTCGCAATAGAATAATAGCAAGTAATTGGCTGCAAAACAGAAGAATGATATTAGGTTCGGTTCATGGAATGTGATCATAACACACTTTTATTTCGTTTTTTCTAGGTATCTTGCTAGTGGATGCAGTCTGCAGGACCTGCATTATAATTTCCGTATTGGCAGATCAACAGCTGGCGAGATCCTCCGCAAGGTGTGCCAGACAATATGGGACACGATGAGGGATGAATGTTTGCCAACACCAACAGACGAGGCATGGTCATGTATTGCTGCAGGATTTCAGGACAGAGCAAACTTCCCAAACTGCCCGGGAGCCGTGGATGGCAAACACATCCGCATAGTGGCTCACTTTACCAAAATTATAAACATTATTTCTCAATCGGGCTACTGGCATTTGCAGATGCCAACTACAACTATGTGGGATCATACGGGAAAGACTCTGACTCCACACTGTTCAGGAACTCCACACTGTGGAATGAAGTTGAGAGTGGGACCCTGAACATCCCCAGACCCACAGCTTTGCCTGGCAGTGACGTGGCAGTCCCCTATGCCTTTGTGGGTGACGAAGCATTCAGCTCAGGGACACATCTGACTGTAAAGAAGCGGGTGTTTAATTACTGGCTGTCACGGGCGAGACAGTATGTCGAGTGCACCTTTGGCATACTTAGCAAAAGTGGCGAATCTTGCATAGGCCAGTCGATGTGAACATCAAATTTTGTGTAGACATCGTTAAATGCTGCTGTGTGTTGCTTAATTTTGTTCAAGGGAGGGATGGTTATAATTTTGATGGCTCCTGTTAGATTTTAATTTCCTGTAAATATAATAAATATTTAGTCTTAAAAAGCCGGTTCTTATAAATGGGCTGTGAAATTCCCCCCCTCCATTTTTGTTAGTGTCAATACTGTATAGACCGTTCTTCCTTCTATAGGATATGAGCTGTGGCCGATTTCCTGTTATGTTCAGTGCAGGAAAATGTGCGCAGAAGCGGGAAGATGGGAAAAGGGTCTCGTGAACCATATATGGTAGTAAGTTAACTGAGTGGCTAAACTTTGATGTTGTAATGTATCTGTACACTGATTGGCTATAAATTCTGTGTATTTTAATAAATAGATCTGGCTTAACGAGGAAAGCCAGACTTCTGAGAAAGACCAATACAGTTTTGTGATTGATTCTTTTTGGGGGTCTCCGACATGGCGTAGCGCAGCTCTTACTTTGGTTTTGATATATAAGAAGAAACTTGGAAAAGGTTTATGGTAATTATAATGAAAAAATAGAATTTTTCAGTTGTTGTCTGAAGTGGGATTTGCCATTCGAATGTATCCTTACATTTGCTTGTTCAGATTTTACGAACCTGCCTCCAGGCTTGGTTTTTGTTTATTTTCCTTGACGTTAAAGCTATGGTTCAGAGCTTGTTGATTTTTTTTTTTATCTATTTATTTATTTTGGTGCAAGGTTGGACTCTTTGTCTTGGTTTGTTTTTGTCATTTTATGTATTGTAGTAAAGGAAAATCGTTTGAGGCCCTCACGTGTGTTTGAACTCGCCCGCTGTGTTGAGTATTTGTATTTGCTGGAAATTGAACTCATAAAAAAAGGAACAAGATGTTTCTAGTTGTATTGTCTCCGTTCTGTGTCTATCTTGTACTTCAATTCTGGTGTTTCTGGGTCGTCCATATCTTGTAATTGTGAGAATTTTATTTTAACTAATTAGATTTTCTTCTTATATATCAACTGATTTAATCTCCCATTGAGAGACAGTTTTTTTCCTCTTACTTTTTTATTTTTATTTTCTTGCGCGCTGCTGCCATTTTTTTCTTTATTTTTTTGCTGCATGTGTTTGCGCGCTGATTCTAAAGGATTTGCTAACTGTTTTTTCTTTCAGATTGCATGTTTGTTTTTGTTTTATTTTTTATTTTGTTTCTGGCCATTGATTGCGTCTGTTTATTTAAATGTTTGTCTTTACTAACTATTAATGTATGTGTTTATCTTCGATGTTTTGTATTTCGTAGTTTTGATATTATTTCTTTTATATGTAATTTATGTATAGGGACTGCTTTTCGTAAACCAGGTTTCTTTGTTTCTGTGTCATTACTGCCTTGCCTCGTGTAAAAAAAAAAAGCCACAGGAAATGGAGACAATAGGGCTTTACTTTTACAGTGACTTTCAAAAGCGCCTGCTAACTTTTTTTCTCTTTCTCATACATTCATTTTTTCTCTCTTTGTTCTTTTTTTATTTAATTAAAAAAAACTCTTTATTTGTAATGTATAATGTTATTATGTGTTTGTATAAGGACTTTTTTTCTATAAATGCTAGTAGTCTTTTAGCAGTGCAAGTTGGATAATGGAATATGTAGTTATTTTTGTTGTTCTGTGAGTATCTATTTGGGATAATTGAACAGTATATACAAATGACATGTGTCTAATGCCTTGAAAGACTGTAGTAGCAGTTGAATTCTGGAGCTGTTAGTGCTTTATAAAACTAACTGTAACTGTTGTGGAATTGGGCGCAGTTTGAGTGCTTCGGCATGCGTACAGTAGTGGAACAGAAGAAAGTAATTATGGGAGCTGGATTTACTGTAAATGGATTATAAATTGATGTATGATATATATATATAAAAAAAGTAGTGTATCAAGGTGATGGGCTCAAAGTTGTACATTTTCCCAAGAGAGGCGTGGTCGGTTATTTTCCTCTGGTCTTTGTTTGAGTCCAGCACTAAGGGATTGACCGCACCTTAATATAGGTTATAGGTTTTGCCAAAATGGTTGACTGAGATCATTTACAGTTTTGTAACTTGTATAATGGAATATATATGTAGGTTCATGTTTAGTTGTTTGGAATCTAAGAGGATGAAGTGATATAAAGCTGAAGGATTTGAGTGAAAGTTTAAAGGAAAGCGCCTACAGGTTTAGTAGCGCTGTACAAAGGAATTTAGGCAGATTTCAAATAAGAGAAGGTGGTTTTTTGGTTTTATTTTAGTTGACTAAGGAAGATGGAAGGTTGTAGTTTGGTATCTGAGTATTGTTTGATTTGTTTTCTTTTTCTACAGTGGTAGCCAGATGTCTAGTATTATTTTTTTTTGCTGTCTGATGTTTTTGTCTTTTGGTGTGAAGTGCAATAGCGTATAACTTTGCCTCCATTGAATATTCTTGGAGGGAATAAAACAGGGTGTAAAATAGCTGCACAAACACCTCACGTTTGAATGTTGTTTTTAACCAATATCCTTAATAAAGATTATTGATGTTTATTAAGAATCTTTTTCTCTGAGTTTCCTCTGAGAACTTTGTGCTAATTAACGCGTCAAGTATTAAACATGCCCTTCTATACTTTCTTTCCCAGTTCATGATATTTTTGTTGTGTTTTTTTATTTGAATTGAAGTTCACATTCTTTTCCTAGTCTCCTCCATTTTGTCTCACTCATGACCCCTCCTCTCCTCCGTGTTGTCTCACTCATGACCACTCCTTTTCTTTGTGTCCAAAAATGTGTTGCATTTTTTTCTCCATTTTAAAAGTATTTTAACCATATGAATTTTAAAGTTTTTGACAGGTTAATAATACATTTTTTTCCCACGTTTTTACTTTAGGTGAACATTACCCATGCATGCCAACTTTGCTCAAGCTAGATGGAAGATTATGCGATACCAATATTGATAAAGATGTTGGAATTGAAGGAAATTTACTCAAACACATTATCATTTCACATTGCAATGTTACATCAACTGGATAATAAGGAATTATCAGACACCAGGCAATAAAACAATCTAATTATCGACAACTCATCAATAAATCATGCTATTTATAGAAGATCATTGATTTGGAAATACAACTTAAGACATGTCAGTTTTACAAAACTGTTATTTTCAACCAATAAGACAGAAGACAAAGAAAGAAGATAATGTATTTTTATATTCTGATGTCGTCTAAGTAATAATTATTTTGTGTCTTTTATTATTTTATATTTTGTTATTTTTGTTGTTTAGTTACAATCAATATTGTTCAAAATTCCCTGACACATTTAGGATTATTGAAGATCACATCCAATTAAAATTAGAGTTCATTAATGTATTTAGGAACATATAATTTAATGCATTTGCATAAATACGTTTCATGACATATATAGTGGTAAATGGAAAGTTTTAATTCGATAAAATTAATGCTGGTTTTTTATTTTATTTGAGGATTGGTGTGTTTTATAAGCGCCAGGTTTGTTTCACAACACCGAACAAGACTGAATAGGATAGTAATTAAAAAAAAAAAAAAATTATATTTAATAAAAGGGTGGAATATGCACTTCGGCTATTTCCCTTTTGAGCCAAAGTTGCGTATATATATTTTTCTCTAACAATGAGTCAGAAGTAGTATAATTTTTTTATTGCGTGAGGGCGACAGGCTTCGCGGGGACATTTTGAAATTTTTTATCTGTGTCTCTTCTTGTGTAAATTAACATTTTTATTTTTTTCGTGCATTTGAGAGTGACAATGAATGAATGGATGTATATGATTAGCGGGGTATACCATATTTTCTTTTTTATTTTCTTTATTGTTGCTAAAACCATATCACATCATCAAGAAACCTGACAGTCACAATGCCTGCATATGGAACGAATCATGGACATTTTGTGTCAAGGTCAAAGGTCACAGGTAATAAGCAACCAGCGCAAAGAGACAGCTTGTTCAGGAGTCCCTATGGTGGGAGCTCTGATGACATTCAATGATTATGCGTCTCAAGCTGGGATGTTGAAAAAAAAGACCACACCCTGATCTCGCACTGTGGACTATGGTATTAGATTATGGAATATTATTTTTTTTATTTAATCCCCTAGATAAGTGTGAGAAAGGATTTAATTTGTGAAAATGAGAATGTATTTCTTGAATGTGTGTATGAATGCAGGTGTATATGCGTTTTGTGGAGTGAAGCTGAACATAGGAAAACACACAGATATAGATCTGACTCATGTTGATTTATTAGATAAATGAACTTTTACATTCAAGTTATTATACTTTTCTTGTTCGGTGAATTATATTTTGGGAAATGGGAATAAATAGTTATTTAAGGTCTAGAGTAGGTATTTTTGCCTACGCTCCAAGTGGTTCGCTGGAAGAGTGAATCTAGATAGATAAGTGTATTTTATGCTCATAAAGGGCCTCCTTGGGGAATCCCTTTTGTACATTATAAAAGGTATTGAGGTATTTTAGGAGTAAATACCAGAATTTTTTTCTTCCCATCTGAGCATCTAGAATGATCTAAAGGTCTTAGGCAAGGACACTGTAGCCCAGGTTTAATTGTCTAAGTTTGGTTTATCTTTTAGATGATCACAGGTGATATGTGATCAAAGGAAAGAATTGTTAGATTTTAATTTCCTGTAAATATAATAAATATTTACAGGGTTATCCAAAGAGATCCGAATTGCTTGAGAAAGGTAACCGAATGCTGAAAATCATCGTTCGGTTACCTTTCCTGGCCATTCGGCTATCCAGAGAGCAGGCAATTCGCCAAATCCTGGCGAATTGCCTGCACATACGGTACCTGTTCGGTCCCTGTTCGAGGGCAGTGAAATCCCCATGAAAAGCACTGCTTCGTCTATTCAGAGAACACAAACCAGCAGTGAAAGGTTCCCCTAATGCCCTGCCATCCGGTGATTTCATGCGGCAAATTTATTCAGGCGAATCCCATAGACTTCAATGTTAAAAATATTCCTGTTTTAATTCAATATCTAATAAACCGTTCATTATAAAATTCTGCAGCAAAAAGTCTCTTTATTTATAGATTTTTTAGGATACTTTAAGCATTTTTCTGAATTTTTAAAAAAAAAATTAAAAGTCCGATTTTTTTTTTTTTTTTTTCAGTTTACTTATTTTTTTTGTAACAGCCCTCTTTATTATCATTCCCTGGACCTCCTGTGAAAATTTCAGACATTTTCGCTCAGTAGTTTCTTTGCAAACAGCGTTTCATTTTCCCAGATTCATACAAATGGTTTTTTATAATTTATTCACTGCCTCCTCTACGTCACAGCTGCTTCGGCTCTGTGTGATTCGGCTCCTTTTCGGCTCCTGTTCGGCTCCTGTTCGGGTTTTTCGAAGGTTAATCCAGATGTTTTTGCTTGTTTTCAGCGTGCATTCGGTTAGGTTTCGTCAGGTTTGTGGCAGCTTTTCCCTGCAATTCGGGGACCCTGTGCTGTTTGCTGAATACACCGCAGGGTCACCGAAATGGGATCGGCAAAAGGAACCGAATTGAAGAGAACGAAAAGTCACCGAACGTGCGGTGACTTTTCGAATCTCTTTGGATAACCCTGTTAGTCTTAAAAAGCCGGTTCTTATAAATGGGCTGTGAAATTCCCCCCCTCCATTTTTGATAGTGTCAATACTGTATAGACCGTTCTTCCTTCTATAGGATATGAGCTGTGGCCGATTTCCTGTTATGTTCAGTGCAGGAAAATGTGCGCAGAAGCGGGAAGATGGGAAAAGGGTCTCGTGAACCATATATGGTAGTAAGTTAACTGAGTGGCTAAACTTTGATGTTGTAATGTATCTGTACACTGATTGGCTATAAATTCTGTGTATTTTAATAAATAGATCTGGCTTAACGAGGAAAGCCAGACTTCTGAGAAAGACCAATACAGTTTTGTGATTGATTCTTTTTGGGGGTCTCCGCCATGGCGTAGCGCAGCTCTTACTTTGGTTTTGATATATAAGAAGAAACTTGGAAAAGGTTTATGGTAATTATAATGAAAAAATAGAATTTTTCAGCTCCTTGTCTGTTTTTTGGTTTGGATGAATTAATCTATGATGATATTATGCCTGTGAATCGACACAGTAACAGGTATCGCAATCCTCTGGCAAATTATTTCACTAGCGGAGCAGGTCAGGTGCCCTGGCAGCTGGGGAGCAATTGACATGTGACGACATTCCTTTTGTTTGCCATTTACATTTATTTCACTCTGCACTTTCTGTTCGTGTTCAAACCATGTGTCGTACGCCGGGTACAACGCCCTCGCCACTGCAGCCCATGTGCTCGCCTTCCTGGTCCAGTCTTTGTATTGTTCGCAGGCTGTGTCCCACAATTCTGGGTGCTCACCCACATTCTTGATCAGCCTCTCCACGTCCATGGCACCAGCAGCTTCCAGGAAATACACTCCAGCCACACAGGAAAGTTCTGGAGTCTGGACGTGATGTAGGCCGGGAAACAGGTGCGTCTGACGCGCACAGGCCGCTAGGTGGACGCAGCGCACTCTGTGCGGCAGTTCTAGTGGATTCACGTTCTTGCCTAACCTGCGGCCGTTGTGCGTCTGTAGTTCAGTGCGGACGTACGTCATGTGTGGGGCTCCACTTACCTTACTTGTTTGCTATCACGGATGTAGAGATGTAGGCAACACGGACGTGAACACTGCGCTCGTCTGACACAAGCCTTACATTTTACAGTATCTTTTACAGTTGCAAAAAAAAATTTAGTTTTCAAATTTGCCGCCTGGTCCCACCCCCCTGCGTCGCGTGGCTTGCTGGGAGCGGAACCAGGAACCAAGTCACCGGCCGCCACGATCACACTGCAGTGACTGCGGAGGACGGCGAGGGAGCGCAGGATGCGGTGAGTATACAGCCCGAGTGTGGCTCGTGGTTATCATTTGCGGTAGCAAAATTCAACCCCGAGTCACACTCCGGAATACCGCCGGGCAGGTTATAAAGGTTTTTTTATATATATAATTGGGCAGATGCTGCAGACTTCTCTTTTGAAGCTCAACTGCTCCTCCTCTTTGGTTCTAGGGTTCCAAAATACAGTGGTGTAGCAAGGGGGGTTGCGGGGATGGTTGCCCTGGGCGCAATTTTCATAGGGGCGTAAAATTTCAAAAGAAATTTGAACCCTTAATAGATTTCAGCAGCATGGCTTACTGGGGATAACAGGCCATGTTCTCTATGCTGCAGCCTAGGACTGATGGGGACTTCAAGATGGCGGCCGGCCATCCGGCACACCCTGTGACATAAACAGAGGGAGTCAGCCGATCCACTCTGATTATATCACTCCACTGGATAACGACCGAGTAGGCTGCTTCAAAGCCTCCCTGTTAGTACGACTCCTGAGAGAAAGGTCTGGGTGCCACCAACAATCTCCAGCTTCCCAGAGGTCATTCTAGTGATCTTAATCTTTGTTGTCACGTGCTGACCTGATTTAGTCAAATATTTTCCAAATTTACATCTATTATTTGATAAAAGGGTCCGCTGACTTCTCTTCACCTAAAGGAGTGTGCTTTACTTACACTTTACTTACCAGCTACGTCTCTGCACCTTTCAGGGTCAGGGTTGCCACCTGTACTGGTTTCACCAGGACAGTTCAGGTTTTGAGTCTTGTGATTAACATATGATTCAGTCTGGACTGTGTACTCTGCATTTCCCCAGCGTGAGCTGCAGCTCCCATTCCTTACTTATGGCAGAGAAGCAAGAACTGCAGCTCCACTGCTCTAAACTTCCAGGAGCCTCAGCCCCTAAAATCCTCCATGCACCCCTGTGTACATAGCTTGCTCCCATGGATTAGACGCAGCAGCTACTGCTATAGCCAGGATTTGGAGCAGCAGCTACTGCTATGGAATTCTGCTGGGGGAGTACAGAGCCCTCATCCCAGGAGCTCCATAAACAACTCTGCCTGCTTTCCTCCCCCCAGATAGCAGGTATATAGGATGAGGGGCTTTAATACTAAGTGTGGATAGACAGGACCGTTTTAAAATCTCTATGGGCCTGGAGCTGAATATTTTGGTGGGCGTTTTGCAGAATTCAGTGAAATGAAAACATATTTTAGGTTATTTAATAGTGCAGATACAGGTATATCTAACCAGACAGATACTGCGTGATTAATTTACCATTAAGAGTTCAATCATGCTCTCTCGGCCGCTCCTCCTTCTCACTGCCTGGTGTCTGTCTGCTTGTCCTCCCACACAACAATGGGTTTCGGAGATCTCAAGTCTCACGCCGGCCTGCAGGTCCTCAATGAGTTCCTGGCCAACAAGAACTACATCGAGGGGTATGTTCCCTCCTAGGCTGACGTTGCAGTGCTTGAGGCTTTGTCTGGTGCTCCCCCTGCTGACCTCTACCATGCACTGAGATGGTACAATCACATGAAGTCTTACGAAAAGCAGGCATCCAGCCTCCCTGGAGTGAAAAAACAGCTCGGAAAACATGGCCCTGTAAACATTGAGGACACAACAGACACCAGTGCTAAAGAGACTAAAGAGGACGATGATGACATTGATTTGTTTGGCTCAGATGATGAAGAGGAGAATGAAGAAGCAAAGAGAATTCAAGAAGAGCGTCTGGCACAATACGAATCATAGAAATCCAAAAAACCAGCACTTATTGCAAAGTCTAACCTCCTGCTTGATGTGAAACCCTGGGATGATGAAACAGACATGGCAAAACTAGAAGTGTGTGTGCGCACTATTGAAATAAACAGTTTGGTGTGGGGCTCATCAAAACTTGTTCCTGTTGGGTATGGCATTAAAAAGCTCCAGATCACATGTGTGTTTGAAGATGACAAAGTGGGAACGGATCTCTTGGAAGAGAGAATTACAGCATTTGAGGACTTTTTCAGTCAAAGGATGTTGCAGCCTTTAACAAGATCTAAAGCCACTTCACAGAATATCTACTGTAGCACTTCAATAAAATACTTGCCTGTATATTGTTTCCTATTTCTTGCTTTGTAGATGGTGACGGCGAAAGATGTCCTAGAAATGTCAGTATGACTTTTCAACAAAGACATATGTATTGGTCACTGTAGATCAAATAAAATGTCACTTAGCAGAACGCAAAGCTATATCAAACTTGGCTGGGGTTTTGCCATGCAGGCTTGACCTTTGGTTTTTGCAGGTTTGTTGAAGCTTTACATGGTTTATGGGAGAAGGAGCTTCTATGAAAGAGTCGGCATACAATAAACAGAATAAGTGACTCTTTATTACAAAAAATATGGGTACAAAAGAAACCAGGAGGTTGCATGGAACTGAACTTCCAGATTGGACCATAAGTGCTCAAGGAGGTCAGAAACTATACCCTGCTAAATAAAACTGCTTACACAAGAAAAAAAAAAAAGAGTTCAATCATTTGCAGCGCGTAAAATTATTTTTCCCCATTTTATCCTCAAAAACCATTGTGGTTATATAGGTAAATTCTGTAGGGAATTCTTGTTGAAAAAATTGTGAAATGGGAACCAGTTACTAAATTTTTCTGAGAAAATATACAATTTTAACAACAAAAATGAAAATTTTCGCTTATGTTTTGGAGGATGATGTTTTATGAATAATATGACTATGTATCCAAGATACTGTCCGAGATAATTTTTTGCTTCCAGCGTGGGAAAATAAAAGTTGAGTAATAGCGGTGGTATTGTTCATTTTATATGTGATAAATGGACAATACCATCGCTTTGGAACTAAAAATAAATAAATAAAATTTTTTATTTTCATTTGTTTTAGATTTTACATGGTCATGGTTGGTATCAATGCAAAGGCCAGACTCTGACCTCTTCAATGACTCCTCACTTGACCTTGTGAGGTGTAAAGATTAGTGACGCAGGGGTCCAAAGTCCCCCCAGCGCTCTTCGCTGCAGTACGGCGGTTTAGGTTTTGATGTAACAATTTGCAACAATGGATTGTGCTATTACCTCCACACTTGTTGGTGACATGAGAAATGTGATGGTTAATTAGTGCAGCATCATTGTTCACTTTACAATTGAAAAGGGAAAAATATTGCTGTGCAGGAAAGAAAAAATAAAGAAATATATATTTTTTACCAGTTACATAAAATCTAGTCATGTTTGGTATCTGGTCTTTCCAGTGATACCTCACATGACCCTGTAGCTGCTATGGGGTTGGAGATACAGGGGTCCAAATGCCCATTAATGCAGATATGGTTATCCTTTCAGTTGGGCCTATTCTGGGGCATGGGCCTGGAACTGCTGCTCCACCAGCCCCTATGTTAATCCGGCCCTGTGGATAGCTAGTAGGTTGCAGAGGTATACAGAGTTAGGGCCATATTATGATCATCACGCTAAAACGGGGCCACTAAGGAGAAAAACCTACGCCTGCAGGTTTCTCCTTAGTGGCCCTATTTTAGCGTGATATTACGGTGTGGACGCTAAACCAATAGCCTGCACCGTAACATGGCGCTAAGCCTCGGGATGCTCGAGGCATCGCTAAGCGCCGCCGCCAGCATCCTCTTCATGGAGTCCAAAGGACTAACGCTGCTGGTCACTTGACCTGCAGGATCACACCCAGCTAGATCCGGCAGGTCGGCAGAGTGAGTCGCAGAGGGAGACTGGGGGGACATTTTTCCCCCAGTCTCTCTTTCCCTGCTCCCAGCAGCAAGAAGAAGCAGATGGAGCCGCTGCTCTCGCCACGGGATGGGAAGAGAGTATCCGATTTTTGGTTTTATTTTCGGCTGGTGCTGACAGATTCCGCAGAAGCGGAATCCATTAGCACCTGGACCAGGGGCGGATCCAGAGTCTAGTCTTGGGAGGGGCACTGACAGAAAATAAGGTGTTGCTTACAGAACTGAAATATTTTCTCCACTCCAATTTATTCGCTCCACAGAAAGTGACCAGATTTATTTATCACGTCTCTTTTATTCCTAAATTCCCACTGAATCATGTAAAGATCACAGTCACACAGTGAACTCCCCAAGCTGAAGTTGAACTTGAACATCCTATCCTTCCCGTTCATCTATACAAAACACTAAGCTTGTGCACCGATTTTTTTTTCAGTTCGATTCGGTTCGATTTTTCGGATGTTTCAACTTTTCGATTCGGCTCGTTTCGACCAATTTCTGTTTCGATTCGGTTCGGCTAGATTTGTTTTTCGTGTATTTTTTTTTTTAGGAATAACGACCATTTTTCAGATTTTCGTGTCACTTAGCTCGTTTTTTGTATCGACTTTTCGTGATTTCGGAAATTCGTTTTTCGGAATTTTACATGTTTTCGGAATTTCGACCATTTTTCGTATTTTCGCGTCACTTAGCTCGTTTTTGTATCGACTTTTCGTAAGTTCGGAAATTTTCGTTTTTCGGAAAGTCTGTTCTCCTCGTTTCAAAGCATTAAATTTCGATTTGACACATTTCAAGTCCATTCGAAAATTCCGAAAATATTTAGTTTCGGCTCGGAAAACTTTTCGGATCTGACATTTTCGGATCTAAAAATTTTCGGAAATTCGGCCGCATCCGAAAACACGAATCGGGAAATTTCGTGAAAATTCCGAAACCCGAAACGCACATCCCTACAAAACACCTGGGGTCATTTCTGCGGTTCAGTGACCCCTCATTCCTTTCCCCCCAGGCCCGTCTTTAATATTGATTGGACCCTGGGCAAACATTTACTTGAGGCCAAGGTACGTATCTGGTCAGCGCGAATAAACGCAAGGGGAGTCGGACGGTTTGACTGCCTTTGGGTTGTTTATCTGAGATGTAAGATGTAAGAAAGGCGGTCATCCACTTAGAGCCAGTGTTCAGGCTCTCCGTTTGTGAGTTGATTGACTACAGAAATATAGACAGTATCCGCCCGTTTGTCAACTTACTGCACCCAGATTTTGTTTTTCTCTTCTGTTTTATCCCAACATGTAATACTGTTGATGACGTCATTTGAGAAACCGTCCGAGTCCCCTTGCGTTTATTCGCGCTGACCAGATACGTACCTTGTTCCATTTATTTTTGGTTTGGGGGAAACCACTGATCACCTGGTTTGGCTGGGTATTCGGAGGTCATATTGTGGGCGCTTACCATTCTCGTTTTTACAAATTTACTTGAGGCCCCCCGAATGCCCGCCCACCGCATGATTTTTCTCTCCACTCCCACCATCCAAGAAAAAAAAAAAAACACATACACAAATACATCATGGACATATATATTATAAGACTTATACATATTTACACACATACTATATACATAAACACATAATGTAGAGACTGGACAAAAAGGAAATTCAGCATAACGCATAGCTTTTTCTTTTTACAGTAAGAGCAATAAAGCTGTGGAATTCTCTGCCTGTTGAGGTGGTTGGGTCAGAGTCTGTACAGACTTTCAAACAATGACAGTAATGTGCAGTGTGTGAGCATATCACAGAGCTCCACAGCAATAAAACGGAAAAAAATGATTATAATAATTATATCATTACTAAGTTTGAGAATTAATAGATCTCATTAAACAGAAGTATCTGTAAAACAGTTTAATCTTTATTAAATTGTAGAATACAAATGACACCACACTGGTCCTTATGCCTGGTGTCCTTTTCATTCTACATTTAAAAAATGATTATGCAATTTTATATACTTTCGTCATAATATAGGTATTAATGGCATATTCTAGAGATCAAATAGTTCTCAAATTTAGTCTGTATTCCTTCCAGCGCGTCCGCCGCATGGAAAGGGTTAATTATATTGTTAAAATAAAATTTAAGTATGAAAATATATATAATTGATATTTAAATATTAATATATTAAATTATTCTTAAATAATTATAAAGTGCTGAAAAAAAAATGCATGTGTAGCACTCACCCCCGTAGGAGCCGCTGAATAAACCCAGGATAGTCTCACCGCACTAGGATTTACTAAATTACTATACACCAGCACACTGTTATGGATTTTCTAAGGAAAGCAATAAAGTGGCATTGAATACACATATACTTTGGAGCACGAGGCAATAAACTTTGAATAAATGACAGAATGCACAACGTGGGAAAACACGTGGCGGAAAAGAAACGGTTAATACTCCTCAGTTCGTGAGTTTAAGTCCCGCTCAAAAAGGCTCATAAATTTGTGTCCTAGGGTACTAGGCTTGTGCACCGATTTTTTTTTTTCGGTTCGATTCGGTTCGTTCGGATTTTGTAAATTTTCGTTTCGACTCGTTTCGGCCGATTTACGGTTCGGTTTGTTTCGTTTCGTTTTTCGGATCGACTTTTTTTTCGTGATTTCGGAAATTTTCATGTTTTTCGGAACGTCTGTTCTCCTAGTTTCAAAGTGTCTATTCGTTTTGAGGTAAACTAATGGTTTTTCGGATACGATAATTATACGATACGATAATTCTGCCGATACGATAATTCTGCCATTGAGATTTCTCATGTTTTACAAGAAGGATACATTGAGATTTCTCATGTTTTACAAGAAGGATACATTGAGATTTCTCATGTTTTACAAGAAGGATACGTTGAGATTTCTCTGGTTTCCCGGGAAGGATACATTGAGATTTCTCATGTTTTTCAAGAAGGATACATTGAGATTTCTCTGGATTTCCAGGAAGGATACATTGAGATTTCTCATGTTTTACAAGAAGGATACATTGAGATTTCTCATTTTTTACAAAAAGGATACATTGAGATTTCTCATTTTTTACAAGAAGGATACATTGAGATTTCTTTGGTTTCCCGGGAAGGATACATTGAGATTTCTCATTTTTTACAAAAAGAATACATTTATTTATAAAGGATTTTACCAGGAAGGATACATTGAGATTTCTCATGTTTTACAAGAAGGATACATTGATATTTCTTTGGTTTTCCAGGAAGGAAACATTGAGATGGGAATGATACAAAATTTAATTACAGAATCAGCGATATAAATACGATGTCCGAAATTACTGAAATGGAACCGAAATCAGGAATGGAGCCGAAATCACGAATGGAACGAAAATTAATTTCTAGTTTACACATTTCTAGTCCATTTTCGAAAATTCCGAAAAGTTTTCGTTTCGGCACGAAAATTTGTTCGGATCTGCTGTTTTCGGATCTGAAAATTTTCGAATGCACGAATCGGAAAAATTTCGTGAAAATTCCGAAATTCCGAAACCCGAAACGTACATCCTTATAGGGTACCCGGGTACTAGATTCAACTGGCCAGTGAATGAAGAAAAATATCTTCGACTAGTCAACGTTGGGACCCTGTAAATTGAAGCAATCAAGCAAGTGCGCACTTTCTCAGAATCGTAGGCCTTGAGGCCTCTCACCCATCCGGCGAACAATGTGTCCATAACCGATGACTCGACCAAAGGATCTCTCTCCACCGACTGGAACCCGGTGCCGACAAATCCGCTCTCCCGATGCCGAATCTCCGGAACCGATCCGCCGCCTGCACTCCCGTCCGATCTGCGGCCTCCTTACTCAAGGTCCTTCTGGAACATGCTTGTCATCCGAACTGCTCAGCGGAATGTGGTATGCGATGATGCACACTTCGACTCCAATCTCCAGCACTGGATACGCTACTGTCCACGCTCCGGCCTGGTTGTGATCCCGGACAGTGTCCAGCATACGTCTCACTCGCCTCGCTGCTCTGCTCGCTCTGCCCATGCCATGCACGAGGCTCCTGATGTCTTTCCTGGCGCCAGCATGCCCACTTCCTGTCCTCTCCCCAGAGGTTTCTGGGAGATGGAGTCCTTAAGTCTCTCATAGTCTTTCACATACGTAACGCTCTGGCTCCCCCCAAAGGCATAATGCTGCAATTCTCAAAGTCCAATTCAGCACAGTGCTACACATGTAAATCCATGTTTGCCCATTCCATGCAAACTGTGAGAGCTTAGGTAAGAACCTGCATTTATTTATAAGACAGTAGTAAGCGATAAAATAAAAGTGCAGTATCTGGTGTAGTGAGTGGAGAGGTTTAACTTCCCTTGCCCAAAGAAGTTTAAGCTCACTCCCCACATGCTGTTCCTGGAATGCAGCCAATGGAGTCAGATTGCAAGCTCAGAGGTTTAATTTCTCCCTGTATTAGATGCGCACACAAACATTGGTACACACAGATTGTGGCAGTCAGTCTCTCTGCACAGCTTTTCCTGCATTAAGGAGAGGATGCCTCTGAGCTGAGAGCTGGACGGAGATTGTGATGTGCAGCCTCCAGGCTCGGCTTCCTGCACAGCTTGCTGCACTGAGTGCGGCCAGCCAGCAGCAGCATTTCACTCACTCAGAGTGTGTGAGATCATGGGATCGTCAAAATCCAGGCAGCCGCTCGGCCCGCAGCGCAGCTCTTCAGTTAGTTTGTTTTCATAGACACTACAGTGCTTCAGTTTGCGCTGGCCTGGCTGGCGGCGGCCAGCAGTAATATTTTCTTGGGGGGGGGGGCAATTGCCCCTGACCAGGACCTAGTTATGGTTAACTTTCGAGTTAACTGCAGTAGGAAGGTAATTAGCATTAGGACTTTGTAATCCTGACACTAATTAACACTTTGTGTTTTTCTTTTCTTATTTCTTTTTATATATAAAATGCTCTGGCCTTTCCAATAATGCCTCACCTGACACTCTAGCTTCTATGGCTCCAGAGATACAGGGTCCAAATAACTCCTGTATCTCTTCCATAGGGAATCCCATGGGGAACGCAATCATTAGTTCGATAAGTAAAGTATTACAAAGTGCTAGCGCTAATATCTGCAGGGACGTGCAAGGCAACATTTTAGCTACTCCTAAAAGCTGGTGCTAAATGATTCTGCAAATGCTAAATAATAACAGGATTTGGTCACTGTGTGGACTGGACGTGAGGAGAAAAAGTTAGGTCAGAATCTAAAGTGACACCAAAGCAGAAAGCTTGAGGCGTCGGGGTAATGAGTGTTCCATTTAGGCTGGGGTCAGACGAGCGTGATTTCTACGGACTGTACGTCCGTGCAGTACGGACATCGTCAGTACGGATGACGCAGTAGTGGTCACACAGTCCGTTTTTTCACTGAAGTTATTTTTTGACGGATGTAGGAGGGGAAAATAAATTACAATGAAAAAACATTCTGTCCGTCAAAAATGCTGGACGTATAAATGCAGTCCGTCTGACCTCGCTCCATCACTCACACACAAAGCTATGCAGACGTTGTGGACGTGGCGCACTCCGCACGTCCGTTCTAGCAGTATTACGTTCTTGCCTAACCTGCGTCCGTTTGCCGCGGCCGTTGTGCGTCCGCAGTTCAGTGCGGACGTACTTCATGTGTCAGGCTCCAATGGACTTACTTTCATGCTATCACGGACGTACTTTTAGGCGCAATCACGGACGTGAACACTACGCTCGTCTGACCCCAGCCTAACTCATAGAGAGATAGGTGGCGGGGTTTCATCCTGGAAGGAGCAATGATGAAAATTTCAGTTTTGCAAAGATTGAGTTTAACCCCTTAATGAGAGGCTGGTGGTGTCCATTGGGTGGGGGTTATCGCCAGCGTGGCGTATTAGTATGCCCCGCCGCCAGGTGCTGCCGCAAGCCTATGATTTGGGTCGCGTGTCATTGACTGCAGGGGGACGGCCCAAGCTCAGGCCGTCTCACAACAGCCAATGGCGTGGCAAGGCACAGAGCATGCTGGCTGCAGGGAGGATCCCTGGTCCATAGAAGTCAACAGGGTGTACCAGTACGCCCGGCATCTTCTAAGCACAACCGCCACAGGGACGACAAGGTAGGGTCTGCAGCAGGAAAAGGTTAAGGAAGAGGGGAAAAATCCATTTCAACACAGTGGAGATACATTCAGTCACACAATCCAGTACAGCGGAAGAAGGATCAGGGGAGGAAAGGTATATTTGCGTGTCATTAGCATGTAGATAGTACTGAAATCTAAAGGAGCTAATCAGTCAGCCTAGAGAGGCTTTGTAGACTGAAAAAAGAAGATTACTATACAGAATACAATATAAAACAAGCAATCAAGATACGTATATGAAAAAAGAAGATTGCCCAGTACTGAACCTTGGGAAACTCGAACTGAGACAGTCGGCTGGGAGGAGGTACTTCCATTAAAAGAGACACTAAACAATCGTTGAGACAAGTAGGAAGACAACCAGGTAAGAACAGTACCTTGAGGGCCTATATCACGTAGAGGTTGAAGGAGGAGCGCATGGTTGACTGTATCAAAGGCGACTGAGAGGTCGAGAAGAATCAGTAGAGAGTAGCACCCGTTAGTTTTTTGCAGTTACAAAGTCTTTGGTTAGTTGAGTAAAAGCTGTTTCTGGTGGGGCGTGTTCATCAGCCAGCGTGGACGGTCGCGTTTGCTAGCAGCTCCTGCTGACCGGTGCTGTTTCGGGCTACCGCGGCTCAACCCGGCGGCGAATCCGCTCGATTTTACCATCATCGGGCTCAGTGTCACTCCGGGCACCCGATGGCTCCAACAAAAACCCCAAAACCAGCGGACCCCATGCGCGCCAGTAAGCTGCAGGATAGGCCGCAAGATGGCGGCTCCATGGGCCCTCGATCCCCGAGCTCTCCTAAACCCCTCCCCGAGGAAGACATCACCACTGAGCCCCGGCAACCTCAACTTCCAGCCTCAGCTCCTGCTACCAGCCAGCAGATCCAAGCCATGCTCCATGATCTCCACAGCACCATCCAGGATGATTTTCGTACGATTACAGCATCACTGCACCAGGAAATTTGGGACATTGGTGAGCGTATTGATTTTTTGGAACATAAATCAGAGTCTCCAGTCAAAAAAGATTCTCTGATGGCGGCGATGAGATGTATGCTGGACTTTCCTTTTTCCCGGATCTTTCAGCGGGCATGATGCAACGGCGGGGGGACTTTTTGCCAGTTACCAAAGTGCTCCGCGATCATCATGTTCCATACCGATGGGGGTTCCCTTTGAAATTACTGGTTACCTTTCGTGGTACTATGTCCGTGTTCCACACACCTCACGACGGAATTGCTGCTCTCCGGGTGTGGGATCTGGCAGGCGAGGTGACCCCTACCCACCGGGCCCCACCTTTGTCACCGTCCAAGGTTTCACCTGAATGGCACCGTGTGCATACGGAGAAATGAAATGTGATGGGTTTAGATTTTGTGTCTTGCTTTTTTCTTTTCGGGTCACTGGCTGGGCCTTGGAAGTCCTGGACTTCCTTTTGGGCAATAACACTCGCCTTCTTCAATGACTGAACGGCCGGTCAGTTTGATGCTGGACCTGTTTTTTGACCATTTTCTGCTGGTTCCACCCCCTTACTCCCCCCCCCCGTAGGATATGGGGTAGGCCCGAGTTTCGACAGTGGCCGTGGAGATCTTTTTTGTACAGGGAGCGGTTGTCTGTTGCACTGTCTCCAACTTTTTTCTGTTTTTTCCTTTTATCTTTTTCCTTTGTTTTTTTTTCTAATTGTTTTTTTTTCACCCTCATTGCACCATTCTGGTATGACATTGTGAGACTGTCTGGGACCTATGTATTGCTCTACACCAGGGAGTTTGCCTCATCAGGTTTTTGGTTTTTATCTGCGTCACTTGAGTGTTTTCCTGTACTACTGGGATGGGTGTGAAGATTGTCTCTTTAAATGTTAAAGGGTTAAATATTCCTTACAAGCGCCGTGCTTTGTATGCGGACTTGCGTCACGATTCCCCAGCAGTGGTATGTCTCCAAGAGACCCATTTTAAACACTCTGCTCACCCTAAGCTTTATCTCCCTGCTTACCCACATCATTTTCATGCCACTTCCCCTGTTAAGGCTAGAGGTGTCTCAATACTGATTCATCGAGCCGTTTCATTTACACTACATAGATCTGTGATTGATCCACAAGGGCGATACTTATTTTTGGTCTGTGATATTGACCGTGTCACCTATACGTTTGCAAATTTTTATTGTCCTAATGTTGACCAACTGTTATTTTTTAAAAATCCTCTCATAAAATTAAAGCGGGTTAGTACCGGCAGGCTGGTGGTATGTGGCGATTTTAATCAATCCCTAGATCTGCCTTCTCGACTGACTTGCCTTCAATGAGACTCGGTAAAGAAGTTTTCCGCCCTTTTAGTGGAATTCCAATTGTTTGATATATGGCGGCTTTTTCACCCAACTGAAGTGGATTACGCCTTTTACTCTGGGGCCCATAAGATGTACTCTAGAATTGATCATTTTTTTCTTAAACGTGATTCATTGTCCAGTGTTTTGGGTTGTACCCTGGGAGCCATATCCTGGTCTGATCATGCTCCGGTTGCTTTGATTCTTCGTGGTGACTCAATGAGTCTCTTCTTTCTCACCCTGAGGTGGTAGAGGAAGTGACTCAGACTATGACCGATTATTTTTGAAAATAACTCCTCAGACGTTTCCCCCTTAACTTTGTGGCAGGCTCATAAACCTGTGATCCGAGGTGTACTTATTAAAGGGGGTTCCCACTTTAAAAGACTAGCCACTTCTCATAGATTAGACCTCCTATATCGTATTCATGAGGCTGCGCTCCAACATAAGCAAACCAACGACGAGGCCTCATCTTTGATTTGCAAACTCAACTGACCGACTTAGATACGAAAGATTACTTGTGGGCGGCTCGCAGGCTACAAGCCTGACACTATTTACATGGCAATAAAGCCAGCAGGTTAATGGCTAACAAACTCCAACAACGTGCAGCCAAATCTATGCTAGAGAAAATGACGAATAAGAAGGGGGAGATTTGTTTTCACCCTCAACATATAGCTGACTGTTTTGCAGAATACTATTCAGATTTGTACAATTTACGCGATGACGCCAATATTCCTCAACCTTCCTTGACGGACATTGTCCCTTTTTTACAACGCTTTCATTTTCCATCTTTATCTAACGAACAATCTGAGTCCCTAACGGCCCCGATTTCCCTACTAGAACTTTCCTTATCTATCGCCTCCCTTAAATCTCGTAAAGCCCCTGGTCCTGAAGGGTTCACTGCTCTCTACTACAGGTCGTTCAAGACTCAGTTATCCCCTTCCCTCTTATCTGCATTTCACCATATTTTTCAGTCTGGACATGCATCAACTGACTGGCTATCCGCCACCATTGTTACTCTCCCCAAAACCTCCCCACCTGCCCCGATATGCTCTAAATACAGACCCATTTCATTGCTTAATACTAAATTCTATGCAAAAATGTTGGCGAATAGGATAGTGGACTTGTTGCCCTCCTTAATAGCAGACGATCAGGTAGACTTTATTAAACATGGACAGGGCCTGATAATACAATCAAAGTGATCTCTTTAATGGATCTGGTAACTCGCTCGGGAACCCCGACTTTACTCTTATCCCTAGATGCCGAAAAGGCATTCGATCGCCTACATTCGTTGTTTTTAGAACACACCCTCTTGAAATTTAATTTCCCCAACGCCTTAATTACTGCTATCATGTCCCTATATGTGAACTAAACTCCGTCCGCATCTGTTTTAAACGCTGGTTTTCTCTCTAAGCCTATGTATATTACAAATGGGACTCGACAGGGATGCCCGCTTTCCCCTCTTCTCTATGCATTAGCCCTTGAGCCCTTGGCGTAGGCGATTCGACAAGCTGACGAGGTGGAGGGGATCCCCGTAGGTCCATCCACATGTAAACTTAGTTTATTTGCTGACAATATCTTAGTTACAATGAAAAATCCCCTCACGTCTTTATCAGCCTTGCAGAAGATTTTAGATGCGTACGGCAGGCTATCTTACCATAAACTTAATGTCTCGAAGACTCAAGCCCTTCCATTTGCTATCCCTAGTCCAGAGGTAGACACGCTGAAACGACTTTACCCTTTTGATTGGGGATCATGCTCCCTGACATACTTCAGACTCAAAATATCCTTTTCTAAGAATACCCTTTTCGATTTAAACTACAAACCTCTCCTCTCCTTAACTAAAAATTTGTGTTTTAAATGGTCCAAAGTTGAACTCTCCTGGGTGGGCAGGATCCATGCTATTAAGATGACGCTGCTACCAAAATTATTATGTGTCCAGAGCCTTACCTTTACCAAACCCTTAAACATTTTTCACGTCCCTTCTTTCCTCTTTATCCCACTTTGTACAGCGGGGGAAACGCCCGCGTATTAAGATGGACGTATTACATGCCCCTGTTGCACTTGGAGGTTTGGGCCTTCCAAATATTCTGCTCTATTATAGAGCGGCGGTATTGTTGAATCTGAGTCGATTGGTTTCTCGAGACAACTTGCCACAATGGGCCTCATTGATCTTTCCTCAGTCACTCCCTTACGATTATAACATGCTAGCTTGGTTGCCTAATCTCAGACGCCCACGAATGGACCCCCTTCCGATGTTTCCTAAGCTACTTATGGATATTTGGAATAAGACACGTTCTATTCTGTCCACAGTACACCCGCTTCCTATGGCATCCCCTATTTCAACCCTCTCCCACTTAATTCCTAATTTTCAGCACCGTTCATGGTTTCAGAAGGGTATTACCCATCTCTGTTGTTTATACGACTCTCAAGGGCTCCTGTCTTTCCCTGTCCTCAGTCAGAAACACTCCCTAGGCCCTGTTTTCACTTACTCCTTCCTGCAAGTTAGGTCTTACCTTTCCAAGTACCATATGCTGAAATTCCCAGATCAGACTGTTTTATTGACTCCTTTTGAACAATATTGTGTAGCCCCTTCTTCAGATGTTCGTCCCCTATCCCTTATATATCATCCTTTGGTATCTTCAACCACATCATCCAAATGGCGGTTTAAAGCTAATTGGGTGGCAGATTTGCTGATTCAAATTTCTGACTCTACTTGGGCGGATTGCTTCCTTCTGGATATGTCTAAATTCCATTGTGTATCCCTTATGGAAGCTAAGAAGAAGATCCTGTATAGATGGTATACAACTCCTGATAGGGAACATAATTTTAATCCCAAAGTTTCAGCGGTATGATGGCGATGTGGGGAAGAGAGAGGCTCTTTCTTCCATATGTGGTGGTCCTGCCGCTTGATCTCCCAGTTCTAGTCCTCTATAGCTAAATTCAGTTCTGATGTTATTGGTTCTGAGATCCCAATCCTCCCTGAAATCCTCCTCCTTTAGATTATGCCCGACACCCTTTCCCATATGCAAAAGCAATCCTTGGCCCATGTGTTGTCTGTAACAACCACTCTGGTGGCAGCTCGATGGATATCTTCTACTCTTCCCTCGATTAAAGACATTGCCAACCGATTAAACGCTCTGAGGCTTCTTGATGGGATGGCCAGGGGTTTAGCGGGAATGCCACAATCTTGTTAAAAAACTTAAAGACTCTGGTATTGGTGATCGCACGCTAACCTGGTTTCAATCATATGTATCTGTCGGTCGCAATATGTGTCCATTTCTGGCAGCTCCTCCCTCCCCCTCCCAATCACTTGCGGTGTACCCCAAGGCTCAATACTCAGCCCCCTGCTATTTACAATATTCATAAATGATCTGCCTAACATCTGCAATGCCTCAACTGTACACATGTACGCAGACGACACCGTAATCTATACCAGCAAACCAACTCTCCCACAACTGGAGGCCGTGCTGCAAGAACAATTCACAGAGGTAGAAAAGTGGATCAAACACAACAAACATTTTTAAATACTGACAAAACTGTAACAATGCTCTTTGGAACAGCACCTAAACTACATAAATTGCAAAATCCCCATCTATGTGTGGGGACAAAATAAAATGGCACGCTGACCACAGTCCCTTCTCTCAAATATCTAGGTATGTGGTTAGACCCAAATCTATCCTTTGGCCCCCACATCGAAAAACTCTCATCTAAAATTTACCCCAAACTAGGTGCCCTGTACAGAAACAAATCGTGCCTGAGCCCCACGGTAACAAGGCAAATTGTACAACAAATGCTTATGCCAGCTATTGACTACGGAGATGTAGTTTATGCAGCGGCCCCGCAAACACACCTTCAGAAACTTACCACATTGTATAACTCATGCTGCTGCTTTGCGCTACAATGGAACTACATGACCCACCATTGTGACATGTTAAAAGAGCTAAACTGGCCGTCGCTGGAGTCTAAACGTACCCTTCACCTTTCCAACCTGGTGTTTAAGAGCTTTTCTGGGAAGCTGCCACCCTACCTGAATAGACTGCTTCCACCAGCAGTTCCCTCCTCCTTTAACCTCCGATCCAGGACCAGTACCTTACTTGCAATACCACAATACAAAAAGACAGTGGCTCAGTCCTCAATTTCCTACAGAGCACCGTAGTTATGGAATAACCTCCCAGACGCCATCAAATCTTCCCCCAGTCTAAAGTCACTCAAGAGCTCCCTGATAACATACCTCAATACGGAATACACCTGTAAACCTGTAACATAATGACTATTTCCTACATATTTATTTTCTGTTAATCTGTATATTTGTGTTTTTATAATATATATCTTGCATTGTATTACTTTGTATTTCTGTAACAACTGTAACATTTTAATGTTCTTGAACCCAGGACGTACTTGAAAACGACAGAAATCTCAATGTATCCTTCCTGGTAAAAACATTTATAAATAAATAAATCTGATAAGGAAGGATCATTGGTCTCTATGGGATATATATACCGTTAAACAGGTACATATATGTTATTATTATTATTATTATTCTTTATTTATAAAGCGCCAGCATATTCCGCAGCGCTGAACATATATGTTCATATATGTTCTATATGTCTCTATTACCTTGCTGATGCTAGATGTCTGGTTGCAATGTTGTTACCCTCTTCCAATTTTTTTATCCCTTTTTTCTTTATTCTCTTTGTATTGTATATTTTGTGATTGTGAAATAATTCTGAAAATAAAAATTTTTATATTTAAAAAAAAAAAGCGGTTTCTGTCGAGTGCAGGGAGTGAAAACCAGATTGCAGAGGGTCAAGGAGAGAGTGGGAATTGAGGTAGTCAATTATTAATTAAACGGACATACGCAATCTTTTCAAGAAGTTTGGAGGTGAAAGGAAGTAGCTGGAGGGAGCAGTCGGATCCAGAGACGGCTTTATTAGGATCGGGACTCCAGTGGCATGCTTGAGGGGACCAGGGAAAACCCCAGAGGATAAGGACATATTAAAAGGTGTGGGTCAAGGACGGTACAAGAGAAACGGAAAGTGTTTTGGGAAGACGTGAAGGAATGGGGTTTAGGAGGCGGAAGTAGGATGAGAAGATTGTAATAGTGTCGAAAGTTCTAGTTTAGTTGCAGGAGGGAATATGTTAAATGTGTGAGGATCGATATGATGAATATCTTCTAGTGTGGGTGATAATGGCATTGTTGAGATTTCAGTTCTTATCTGTTCAAATTTTGTCTTTGAAAAAGCACGCAAGGTCATCGGCATTGAGGACAGATATTCATTCCCTCATTGTCTGGACCTCAGTCAGTGCAGATTGCGAAACTGCTTTGAATTGTGTCCGTAGTCAGTAGTTACAAGTCAGAGTGATTCAAACTAAGCGACTGCATCTCGAATAGAGTTACAAGGCCTGCAACCAATGGAGGTGCAGAATACTCTGCTTTCCCACCAGACCATTGGGTAATGAGTTTATTGTGATCGCTTCCCCCACTACAACCAAGCATTTAGCTCCTTCTCTGAGGTAATTGTAAGGAGGAGAGAGGGAAAAATGTTTTTATTTAAAAACAAATAAAAAACCCAATTCAACTATGTAACATGGGGGTTTCCATTCACGTGCAGACTGCTCCCCTTTAAGCCAGTATTCTGCAGAAGTATTGCTTCTGGGCCCGATGCAGGCAATAACACACTGGAGATCTTTGCTCTTTCAACCCAAAATAGAGAATGCTTTATTTTTTCACTTTAGACACACAAAGGTAAAACACAGTTGAGACTCATCCCCTTTCTTAAAGAATACATTACAGATTAGCTCAAGAGTCTACAGTCAGAGAACAATCGAAAGAGCCATCCAACACAATGGATTATTTACACATGCGTCTTATCTAAACAGTCTCCTAAGACTAGAGGGAAGCAGGAGTCTTCTTAAAGCAGTAAGTCTACAATATGGAGAGAGGGGGTGGAAGCAGACACGAGGTTAGAGTGCAAGCTCTTGAGCAAGGGTCCTCTCCTACTGTTTTGTGAGTGCAAAATAGAACAACTTATAACTGTAACATACAGATACACACTTTGACACAGCATAGCACATTACACAACACTCTACACTATATATACAGACAGATTGCAGCCGGGCTGTTTCAATGACTGATACATTGTAGCAAGCATGTACTCCGTGGTTACTAGCAGGATCAGTGCAGGGGAAAACATGATTAAATAGACGTCTAAAAACAGTTTTACACTAAATCTAACGGGAATTTGTTCATATAAATAAAGGGTAAACGAAATATAACAAAATAAGAATGAAATTAAACTAAATAAATCCTGTGGCAGCCAATCCGTCACATAGCTCCCCCAGTCCCATGATGGCAGACCCGGTGAGACCCTCTACGGGTTTGCCTGGGGATGTCCAGGTGCAAGTGTCTTTAACAAGTCTCAAGTTCGGGTTGCTGGGGCAATGCTTTGCCAACCCCAATAGTCTTTCGGTCCATAGTCCGTAGGGAGGAGGCTGGCCCCCGGGCGTCTCCAAACATCCGGCTGCACTGGCTCACATTTCCACGGACCATGCAGACTCTTGTGCTTGGTTCTCTGTCCCAGGGAAACAACGTGCCCCAGGGAGATGTTGAGAGCCTTCTCTGTTCTCTCTACCCGTTGTGTGTGTGCCGCTTTGCCGGCACCCTCTCCTGGGGCAATGAACTGCTGCTTGGGAGAGGTACCACCTCTACCTTCTCCCATGGTCACAATTAGCCACGGGGAACATGTGCTGACTGCACCCTTTCCAGGTGCTCCGGGCAGCAGATGGATGGAATATGGGGAGACCAGTGCCTCCTGCAAAAGTGTTTGGGGATCTGGGCCAGCTGCCCAGCATCCAGGGGGCCCGAAGCTGGAAATCTCAGCCTCAGCAGCAATCTCACAGTAGGCATCCCCCGAAACTTGGGGATGGGGTTCAGCAGCACACCGTTGCTGGAAAAAGGGGCCACCCCCACACTCATGCTGGGACTTAATCTGCTGGGGAGCAAGACCCACCATCTCCACTACTGGAATCACAACCTGCCTCTGCCTGCCATCACTCTAGTAGTGACCACAATCTGCCGCTGGGGAGTGAGACCAACTGTCTCCCCTCCCGGGATCATTACCTGCCGCTGGGGAGTGGTACCACCAGTACTCTCTCCCTGGGGTGCCCGCTGCTGTGGTGGACTAAGACCGACTGCTTCCCTCCGGGAACTCGTCTTGCGACCGGTGTAGGGATGAGATGGCTGTCCGTCCTCCAGTTTGCTTTGCAAGTGAGTGGCTCTTTGCTTTGTCCCCAATTTCTGGGGTGGCAAGGTAGGGGTAAAGGTTAACGGTCCTCTGCCGCAGTGCTAGTTTTCCAGCCGAAGTGGGGGACCGCTCCCCCATGTATGAATTATAATCCTTGATCCCTGCCGCTATCAGCCAGGGACCCGGGCCAACGGATCCCGGATTCTTCAAGCTCTGTGGGAAGGACCACAGCATCTTCTGCATTGGTCCAGGCAAAGTCCGCTGCCCTCTGATCCTCTACCCATCCGCGGTTGGGAGCGTTCTGTTGGGGTTCGGGGTCTCCTGTCAATCGTTCCAGTGATCTGCCTGGGTGGGCCTTAGTCTCATCCTTCATCAACAGGCATGCCTCCTTCTCCCAGCTTCCTGGAGTAGCAAGTAGGGGGCCAAGGATAGCAGCCCTCTGTCCTGATGCCACCTCTTCTGCTGGGTTGGGGCACTGCTCCCCCCATACACATATTTTAGTCTCTACTCGCTGAAGCGCCTGCCAATGCAAGCTGGGAATCTGGGCCAACTGTGCCACATATTCTGGGCTCTGTGGGAAGGACAGCAGCCTCTTCCTCTGTGGGCCATGACACCTCCACTGCATCCCGCTCCTCCACCCATTCGTGAGTGGGGGTGCTTTGTGGAGGTTTGGGGCCTCCTGCTGAGCACTCCAGCAACTTGCCCGGGTGGGCCTTTGTTCAGACCCATCGTTGTCCGGCTTTCCTCTCTCCGCAGTGCCCCTCGGTCACGATGGCTCTCCCTGGTGGAGACCACAGTCCCATCCACCGTTGCTCTGTCACTGTCCTTGTTAGGCTTACGAAATGCACCAGCACTCTGCTCCACTGCAGGCTTCACATGAACTGCACTCGCTGAGTCCTTTGCCTCCTCCTTGGACAACACGCTGTACTGTGGCTGCAGATACATTGCTTCCTCAGTAGTGTTCGAGACCTGGGAAATGCTCTGCTGTTGGGGAGAGGGGCCGACTGCCTCCTCATCCTGGTGTTCCGAAACGGCCGCAGATCCTGGGCGCAGGTCGGCTCCACCGTATCCTGTTGACTGCTCTGCTTCTACCGTTTCCATAGGGGTGAGAGCAACCGGGGAAGTGCCCTCAAACAACCTCCTGTATTCTTGCTCCAGATCCCATTCACAAGCGACCAGCCAGTCCAGGTCACTGCTCAGTCCGAGATCTTCGAGGGGCTCAGTCTCACAAAACTCCCGGATTTCTGCCCATATCATTTCCGCTGTACTGCCGAAGGAGGGATCATCCTCGAGAGCGTCAAATATTAATCCCGTGCCACCGTAGTCATAGCCCTCTGTGGAATCGTTCCTCTCTAGTTTTGGACACAGGTTGGCGACATACCATTCCAGTGCACAGTACTCATCCTCCATCCATAGCTCCGTCTGGATCAGGTTCTCAACTTGGGATAGTCTTTCTACTACTGGTTGCACTACCAGGAATGGCACCCGCAAGTCCCATAGTCTCCAGTATCTCTCACCCCAGGTAGGAAGAATCTTGCCTAGGTAGTCCTGCTTGAGCTGTAGAGTGTCCCTCCAAAGCTGCTGTCGAGCTGCATCATTTTCCATGGAAGCATCCTGATCAAGACCTGGATCTCTGTGCTGGTCGACTGCTGTAGCTCCCCTGAGCTGGTGCTGCAACTTGGCCACTCGAAGCTGACTGATCCCTCACAAAATGCTTGGGATCACCTCTTCCGGAGGGTTGGTTCCAAACAGGGCCAGCTTCCATTGTATCTCCCGCCACCATTCTGCGACTTCTGAGTCCTCATAGAGGGCCATGCTCACCTTGTTGGACCTCTGTAATTCTGCCAAGGGGACTGCTTTGGACTTGATGCTGGTGCACTTTTTCTGAATTCCCAGCCAGCGTTGCTGCATGGCTTTCTGCAAGGCTGGCTTTACCAAAGTCCATGCAGCTGGAAAATCCCTTGTCAGGCGAAAGTCTTGAGAATCATGTAAATTAATGTGACGGACACAGAGCTTCACAACTGAGCTGAGCTCCTGCTCTGTTTCCTGTTTTAATCTGTTACTGCACACAAACATAACAGGAGGCAGCGCTCAAGCAGACTAGCTACGGTGGTCAGGATGACACAAAAAGAAACATAGGCAAAACACAATACATTACATCTCCCTTCCTAAGCATAAAACAAACCCTACATTAGCATAGTCACTTTAAATATATGTATAGATATAGCAAATATTAATTGTTGCTATTTCTTTAAACTTTGCAATTTACATAAAAACTTGCATGCCTAAAAAGAAAAGGTTAGCACACTTCAGATGAGAATCATTCGATGACATGTCATTAAGAACAGTGAACTATTGAACATAAACATGTGTAACTGTAAAGGAAAGGTTATTGGTATACTGCTTTCACAAAGCGCTGTCGCCGCGCATGTCTCTGACTACAAGCAAAGCCTGTCTGGAGGCTTCAGGACTCTGCCAAGTCTGGTGGTATACTGCCCGGTCGGCAGCATTTCCTCAGCAGGTTGTATTGCTGGAGCAGATTCTTGTGGAGAGCTAGCATGATCCACAGATGCGGCAGGGGCGGATCCAGACACAGGTTTCGGGAGGGCATTCTACCAGTTTTGGCTAAGAGCTGGTGTTGGGTTTGCAGTGACAGGCAGATTTGTCCCAAGATATTTGCCCCAGCTCACATGGATATATATATTGGCCCCTAACTCACATAGATGTATATAATGCCCCAAGGCAGCTCACATGGATATATATATCTGCCCCCAGCTCACACATGGGTAATATTTGCCCCCAGCTCACACATGGGTAATATTTGCCCCCGGCCTGCTCACACATGGGTAATATTTGCCTCCGGCCTGCTCACACATGGGTAATATTTGCCCCCAACTCACACATGGGTAATATTTGCCCCCAACTCACACATGGGTAATATTTGCCCCCTGCTCACACATGAGTAATATTTGCCCCCACCTCACACATGGGTAATATTTGCCCCCGACCTGCTCACACATGGGTAATATTTGTCCCCAACTCACACATGGGTAATATTTGCCCCCAACTCACGCATGGGTAATATTTGCCCCAACTCACACATGGGTAATATTTGCCCCCAATTCACACATGGGTAATATTTGCCCCCAACTCACACATGGGTAATATTTGCCCCCTGCTCACACATGGGTAATATTTGCCCCCACCTCACACATGGGTAATATTTGCCCCCTGCTCACACATGGATATATTTGCCCCTTAGCTCACACATGGGTATTTGTGCCCCAGCTCTCACCTCTGCCCCCGGTGTGCAGCAGAGCCAGAGACAGTGTGGCGACTCCTGCTAGATTTCCAATTCCCGCCCATGTGACTCACCATGTGACCACCTGACCTGTCCAACCAGCGCCCGCCCCGGATGATTGACAGTCACCCACGTGACTGAGTTAGTGACGTGGGGGAGCATGGCTGGCTCGGCCTCGCTCACTTCCTGTTCCTTCCTGCTTGCTGCTCGCTCGCATTTTGAGTCAGTGCGGCGGCGGCAATGATCCGGGCAGGGCAGGCAGGCAGTGCGTGCCGCGGGTCGCGGCGCGCGCTGCTTCAGTTTGGCCGGTCCGGCATTGCAATGCGTCTGTCTTACACTCTGATGCTGCAGCTGAGCTGAAGGCAGACAGAGAATCTTGGGGGGGCAATTGCCTCGTTGTCCCCCCCTGGATCCGCCCCTGAGATGCGGGCTCTACGGCACTCACTGGTTCCAACGACTCTGCCCAATGATCATCAACAAGTCTGTGACGGAGTCATTGGCAGCTGGTGTGCTCTTACGAAGATGCTGGATGTTGCGACGGTATTCTCTATTCCCACAGTTTACAATATAGGATCTTGGGGCATTGTAAGACCTCACTACTACTACAGGCGACCATCTGTTCCTGCCTGGATGGGGCTGCATCCTAACTTCATCTCCAGGCTTCAATTCAGCATGAGGGCCACTTGCTCTTTTGCGGTCATAGTAGGACTTCTGAATGCATTTGTTTCTGTCTGGGCGCCGTTTGACGTTGACGGGATCATACGCTGCAGGTGCCAGCAGCAGACGAGCAGTAGGCAGGCAGTTGCGAGGCCGCCTGTCCATCAGCAATTGAGCAGGCGAAAAGCCTACAGAATCCAGTGGTGTTGTTCTGTGGTCAAGCAGTGCAAGGTGTTTGTCTGGCGCTTTGGTCCAAAGTTTTTTCACAGTCTGGACTGCACGCTCTGTTTCGCCATTGGAATGTGGTGTGTGGGGTGATGAAGTTTTGTGAGTAATTCCATACATTTGGCAGAAAATCTTAAATTCTTCTGCTGCATATTGAGGACCTTTGTCTGTTTGGAGGATGACAGGGATGCCATGCCTACTGAATTGGGCCTTCAGCTTTTCTATGACAGTGCGGAAATGTAGATCTTTCAGCACGTCCACTTCAATGAACTTCGAGTAGTAATCCACCAGCAGAATGTAATGGGTCCCTTCAAACTCAAACAGGTCCGAGGCTACTTCTTCAAAGGGAAGATTGGGCGTTTCTGTAGGCCGAAGGGGTTGTCTCGGTAGTTTATTCTGGAAGTCTGCACACTTGCCGCAGTTCTTCACCATTTGTTCAATGACAGAACTCATACCTCGCCAGTATAGAACCTCATGGGCGCTTTGCTTGCTCTTCACTATTTCCAGGTGGGACTGATGTAGGAGTTTCAACATGTGAGCTTGCATAGAAGGGGGTACCACTATACGCAGGCCTTTGTACACAACACTATCGGAGACAACAAGCTGGCTTCGTGAGTCCCAGTATGGTTGTATTTCATTAGGCAGATCATGCCTGTGGTCTGGCCAGCCTTCTTGGATTGTCCGCTGAAGACAGCTGAGCAATTTTCTTGTGCAGTTCTGGAGCACTGAATATTTCCACTCACTGATTGAAACAAAGTTAAGCATGGAGACGCACTCTAAGCCTTCCATCTCAGGCTTGTGTACAGGTAATTGAGCTCTTGACAGCGTATCAGGCAGTTCCATATCTTTGCCTCGCCTGTACTTAACGGTGAGATCATACCACTGCAAGCAAAGGCGCATCCTCTGAATGTGCATGGGAGTAGAGAGCAATGGCTTCCTAAAAATATCCTCCACAGGTTTATGGTCATTGTACACAGTAACGTGGTTTCCAAATATGTAATTATGAAACTTGACACATGCGTGAACAATTGACCAATGGGTGTGTTGAAGGTTGTCAGAAATGATGATGATTCATCCAGTTCTATTTGTAGGAACCCAGATTTTGCATCCAAAACTGAGAAAACTTTAGCACCAGGTATTGTTGAAACTGCCTCCTCGATGGTGCGCATTGGGTAATGTTCCCTCTTAATGACTTTATTTAAGTTGCTCAGGTCAATACAGATCCTTATCTTGCCATTACGCACAGCTGACACCATAGAACTCACCCACTTGGTTGGTTGGTTAACTTTAGTGATGTAGCCATCTTTAACCATCTCTTGTAGTTTCTCTAGTATTTTCTTTCGCCGTGCAGCTGGTTGACGACGGATAGGATGAACCAAACCTTGTGCTTCAGGATCAATTTTGATTGTGTACTTGCCTGGCAAGGTTCCAGTAGTGCGAGTCAGCTCTGGATAATCATCTAGCCCAACTGGCACAGAATGTGTTGTGTCGTTTTTTGTAGCGGGCTGCTGTGCATTGAGACGCATCACTAAACCTAAGGCTTCCGCTGTTGCACCACTGAGCACATTTTCTTGCATAATGTCCACAATCTCAAATTCTGCTTGTATCTCTGTATTCTTGAATTTAGTCGGAAGGTCAACTGCAGCTATTGGCTTCAGCTTGTGGTTGGAGTAGGACTTTAGTACCCGATTAGAGCGTTTAAGCTCACCCACATGCAGAAGTGCCTGATAATTACTTAAAGTCAATGTTACACTTTGCACCAGTATCAATTCTGAATGGTACTTGCCAAGACAGGATTTCAATGTCCGCTGTCCACTTCTGATCGTGCTCATCCGTTTGTGTGAGATTTATGTTCAGCACCTCCTCATCCTCGGTTTCTGGTTGCAGCTGCACACTAAGGCCCCTATTACATACCTAACGCTAATGATAGCTGCAGTATTAGCTGCCTATTACAATCCAAACGCAAACGGGTTAAAAAACCCATTTGCGTTTGGTACCTTGCGCTCCTCTGCGCGAGGTTAGTGCACTTTGCGCTCCCTATACTTAACATGGGGAGCGCAAAGCGTTAATCAGCGCTGGATTACAATGTCCCAGCGCTGATTAACGCATGGCTCTGGTCAACGAAAAGTTAACCAGATCCAGGACCTGGTGTTAACAGATTCCGCTTCTGCAGAATCCGTTAAGCCACATACTTACCCTCTGTCCCTCGGCGAGGACCGGGCTCCGGTCGCATCCTCCAGCCGGCGGGAGCAAGGAAAGACAGGGGGAAAAGTCTTTCCCTGCGTATCACGTGACCGGCAGAGAGGAACTCAATGGAGTCCTATGGACTCCATTGAGAGGATGCGTGTGGCTGCAATCAGCGCTGCCGCGCGCATCCCTAACTTTAACGCTCGATAACAATGCAGGCAGCATTTTTTGCGCCTGCATTGTAATCTGGCATTAAAACACGGGCGTAAGGGGGGAAACTGCGGGTGCAGTTTTTCCTCCCCTGCGCCTGCGTATTAACGCCAAGAGCGTAATAGGGGCCTAACTGTGTTTACTATCCTTTTGCGACATACTGCCACCCAGTGGTTTAATTTGTGACAGTACGAGCAGACAGAACCTTTTGCTGGACATTTTCCTTGGTTCCACTTATGTTCTGGATCTCTGCCACAACATAAACAGTTGTATGTTCGATTAGTATACATGTCTTTCTGCACAAATTTAGTCAGATTTTGTAGATAGGCTTTTTTATTTGCAGTTTGGAATTGTGTATTCACCTTTATTGCTTGCACCTGAGATTCTTCTTCTGTGACTATTTTAATTTGCTTCTGTGACAGTTCAAACTGTTGAGCGATTTCAATTGCTTTTGGTAGTGTTAGATCTTCCCCTTTGTCTAAGAGTCTCTCTTGGACGCTGTTTTCTCTGGCTCCAGCGATTATTGCATCGATTAACATATCGTCTGGATCAGCATACTCGCAATCCATTAGCATGAGTCTTAAATCCTTCACAAACTGATCAAAACCCTCACTGACTCCTTGTTTTCTTAGTTTAAAGCAGTGTCTGGCTATTCTCTTATTCTTTCTTGGCCTTATATAGCTGGCAAATTTATCCATTACTTTAGATTAGGCTTGTGCACCGATTTTTTTTTCGGCTCGATTCGGTTAGATTTTTCGGATTTTCAAACTTTTCGATTCGGCTCGTTTCGACCAATTTCTGTTTCGATTCGGTTCGGCTCGATTCGTTTTTCGTGTATTTTTTTCGGAATATCGACCATTTTTCGTATTTTCGTGTCACTTAGCTCGTTTTTTGTATCGACTTTTCGCGATTTCGGAAATTTTCTTTTTTCGGAATTGCACATGTTTTCGGAATTTCGTCCATTTTTCGTATTTTCGTGTCACTTATCTCGTTTTTTGTATCGACTTTTCGTAAGTTCGGAAATTTTCGTTTTTTCGGAAAGTCTGTTCTCCTCGTTTCAAAGCAATAAATTTCGATTTGACACATTTCAAGTCCATTCGAAAATTCCGAAAATATTTCGTTTCGGCTCGGAAAACTTTTCGGATCTGCCATTTTCGGATCTAAAAATTTCCGGAAATTCGGCCGCATCCGAAAACACGAATCGGGAAATTTCGTGAAAATTCCGAAATTCCGAAACCCGAAACGCACATCCCTACTTTAGATGGATCATCCTTCTCACCTTCTCCCCAGAGAAGCATTTTATATATTTCTCTGCCCTGCTCGCCAATCCACATACCCAACCAACCTGCACACTGCTTCGGTGTTTGTTCTGAGAGTGGTCCGTCAAACACGAATGTGACGTGGCTTCGAAATCTATCAAACTCTTGGTACAAGTCCAGAGCATCCCAGTCAATCTAAGGGTGTTCAAATTGTAATAATGCCATACTAAACGTGAGATCTGTTCCAGACAGACTTCTGACACCATGTAAAATAATGTGACAGACACAGAGCTTCACAACTAAGCTGAACTCCTGCTCTATTTCCTGTTTTAATCGGTTACTGCACACAAACATAACAGGAGGGAGGGCTCAAGCAGACTAGCTACAGTGGTCAGGATGACACAAAAAGAAACATAGGCAAAACACAATACATTACAAATCCCAATGGTGGTTTGGAGTGGCTGAGACCGGGGTCAAGCCAGCGGCTGTATTTCCCCCTGCTGGGCTGGTCTCAGAGATCTCACTGGCTGTAGGGCTGCTCCTGGCTCTTGGAGCTTTGTGATGTCTGAGACCGGGGTCAAGCCAGCGGCTGTATCTCCTCCTGCTGGGCTGGTCTAAGAGATCCCACCGCTGTGCCACCAATGTAGCGTGGGGGTTTCCGTCCACGTGCAGACTGCTCCCCTTTAAGCCAGTATTCCGCAGAAGTACTGCAATCTGGGCCCGACGCAGGCAATAACACACTGGAGATCTTTGCTCTTTCAACCCAAAATAGAGAATGCTTTATTTTTTTTAGAAACACAAAGGTAAAACACAGTTGAGACTCATCCCCCTCCCTTAAAGAATACATTACAGATTAGATCAAGAGTCTACAGTCAGAGAACAATAGAAAGAGCCATCCAACACAATGGATTATTTATACATGCGTCTTATCTAAACAATCTACTGAAACTAGAGGGAAGCAGGAGTCTTCTTACAGCAGTAAGTCTACAATATGCAGAGAGGGGGGTGGATGCACACAAGAGGTTGGAGTGCAAGCTCTTGAGCAAGGGTCCTCTCCTACTGTTTTGTGAGAGCAAAATAGAACAACTTATAACTGTAACATACAGATACACACTTTGACACAGCATAGCACATCACACAACACTCTACACTATATACACAGACAATAAACTGTAAGCAAAATACTTGCGAATAAACATTGGGCAGCCGTTTCGTCACAAACTACAATACAAATTGCACACATCGCACGCACTACGCACATTGTAGACGCATGTTACATATATATTACACACATTACAGACACACTGGACAAGTCACACATCACTGACACATTGCACATGATATGGAAACATGTCACGAAACATTGCACCTGTTACAGACTAATCATGCACACATAACACTTGTAACATATTACTGGCACATTACACACGTCGCATGCACATTACACAGAACGAACAAGAGAGGGGGCAAAAATGTTTTACAAAAAGAAATATTAACAAACACACACATATGCACATTACACATACATCAGAAACATTAGCCATGTCGCACACACACTATGCATGTCACACACAGTACAGACACATTGCAAACATTACGCACATATGAAGAATATAGCTGGTCACACAAGGCTCAGTATTTAAGGGAGTTTTATTTGGAGCAACAGAAACGTTTCAATCCTATCCCAGATCCTTTCTCAAGCAATTAAAAAATTACCAGGTTCTAAAAGCTGGTGTTAAGTGAATTTGCAATTCCTGAAAACTCACTTGATATCTCTCAGTGAAGTGGGTGGATGATGGACCATACTGCAAAGCACTTTAAAACTCCACTTAGTTTTTAACAGAAATGTATATTCACTAGATTTACTGTGTCCAACATGTAAAACATTTTTTTTCCCCAACGGATCAATATAGCAATGCAAATATGTACTTGGATGAGGTCTTGATAGTAGCTGAAAAAGCAAACCACAATAAGGAGCAAGAACAGCAGATCAGGGATTAAAAAATCATGAATAAATTCTACAAGATTGGACTAAAAATGGCAATCAGTCTTATTTTCTTGAGGCAGATAGACACTCAAAAAGCACACAGTCACTACAAACTATAGAGTAGAGTGAAAGACCTGAGGCACTATTACATTCTTCGCCAAACGGTAATGCATGCGCAAAAACGCATGGGAAAAAACCCTTTGCGCAGAATGTCGTATTACAATGTCCGCGCAAAAAATGCGCGTTAATGTCTAACGCGGGTGGGACCTGCGCGAACCCTTTGCGAGCGTAATGTACTTTGCGGGTCCTATACTTAACATTGTGAGCGCAAATGCGTTTGTGCACTGGTGCGTGCAAAGGTATTACAATCTTTGCGCAAAATTTAACGGACGTTTGCGCGCATAATTTTAACATCTTTGAAAAGCTGGTGTTAATGGCAAATCTTAACGTCCTGGCCGAAACCAAATACACCAGCCCAAAAAAAAAAAAAAATACAGCAAAGTATAGTTACACATTCTACGCATACCCAAACAATAAAATTGATAAGTTGTGCGTGTTTTTATTATTGCTGCAGCATATATACTCAGATTGATTTTGACAGGCGCAAAAACTGAATGGGAGACAATTGTGGTTCTTAATTCAGATTGGCTGAATCGCGTGAAAAAACAGTCTGCCCACCGATTTCTGCGCGCAGCATTAATGCGTGCGTGTTTTTGCGCATATTTTTTATGCTTGGTATTTTTTGACGGATGAAAAAATGCGCTCGGATTGTAATACCAGCGTTAATTTACACGCATTAACGTTTAACGCTGCGTGCAAAAAAATAGCGCTGCGCGAACGTTTTTGCGCAAAGAATGTAAAGAATTCAAAGAATATTGCCCCTAATATTGTATGAATAAATGATATATGGATCAGGGAAGTTATTTTCAACAGTTTAAAAAGATATCAGGTACCATGTCTGCTGTAAAATGTCTTTTGGAGATACAGGGACCCCTAGTCAGTTTGGAACATGGATTTGAAAGCAACCGCTCTCATATTTCTGCTCTCCAAGTAAACCCCTACTACTGTCATGTTAGTGACCACAGGATAAGTTAAGCAAATGGTTCTAAACTGGCTATCTGGCCATGGACCAGGTGCCATGTCAAGTCCAGAGCTCCACCCACAAATACTTCCAACGTCCGCCCAATTTGTTGTCCCCCCCAAACCCACCATAACTGGTCACACCCCTTCTCATGTCAGATATTGTCCCTAGTCTATCCTTGGCCAGTACTTGCACACAATCTCAAGGGTTGCATTGGCCAGGTGGAAGGACACCAGGTACTAAAAGTTCTCTTTGCTCAAACTGCTGCAAGAAAAGGTGGTTGATGCCCACCTGTTCTCTGAGGCATGAGAGGTAATTCGAACGTTTTATGATGTTAGGATTATTTTTAATATATACTCACACATATTTAAATACATTAGGACCTAAATACAATAAATTGTAAGCCTGAAGAGATCAGGATGAAAAAATATTACATAATTGGAAAAACTAAGCTTCCATTTATATCAAAACTTAAGGCAGTAAAATTTAAGAAACCAGAATGCTTTAATGTGTGCATGTCTAAGACAGAGATGAGATGGATACACCAATTAAATACATTAGAGCCAAGAGGATTAAGGCTAGGGTCAGACTAACGCATTTTTCACGTTGTCCGTGAAAATGTGCGTTCGAAGAATGGACGTATTTTTTCACGGAATACGCAATAGCGGTCATACTATGCGCAGTTTCATCCGTGATTTTGTACGGATCATCAATAAAACCCTTTTTGGGTCTGGACGTTATGTAGGCTGGACATTAGCAGCGTCTGACGTCTCCTAATCACACACACACGCCGCTAGCGGACGCAGCGCACTCTGTACGTCAGTACTAGTGGTTTAACGTTCTCGAAAAAATGCGTTCATTTTCCACTTGCGTTGCGCAGCCGGACTTTTGTGCGACCGTACTTCGTATATTGGCCGTCATTGCCCGGCATCTGCTGCTAGCACGGCCGTGATTAAGTGCGCCAGAACGCGCGTTCGCACTGCCTCAGTCTGACCCTAGCCTAAATGCTGAGTTCGAGATATGTCACTTTCTTTAAATAAAAATGAGGGACTGTTGTGTATAATCCTTGGTAGGAACCATCAGAATATTAATCCTTTATTTATATTGATCATCAGAAGTAATTAAACGAATGATGAGGACATATGTGGCAATTTAAAGTGCATGCACTTTTGAGACTATTCAGATAAGCGAAAGGGGTCATGGTTGAAACTATTATTACTGTGTAATTGATATATATCTTCCAAGACAAAATATATCCTTTCTCTGCCCCCTTTGGTTGCTATTTAGTAACTCCGTGCTACGATCCGAAGGATACGTGATCGGAAACTGTGTCTTTGGAACGCATGCGGAGGTGGAGGAGCCTTGGAAACGTGAACCGGAGATGATGAGTAAACACATGACCGGAAGTCGCTCATGGAACGCAAGCCGGAACGCAAGCCGGAACTGGAACTGATACTCACGCCGGATTACCGGACACAGATGTATGCTATTGTGGAGAATTTCGGGACTATTTATAGCCGCACTACGGGAACGAATTCATTACAGACTGAGGAAGCCTACAGAGGACATAGGCGAAACGCGTCTCTGATAAGTATTTTATTTTTATTTTGGTTTTATGATTTTATGGAATAAAAGCCTTTTTGAGTGTCACTGAAGTGCGGTCTGAATTTCCATTGGTAAAGAGGCACCTCGAACAAAACCTCAATTATGGATGAAGAAGCTGCACTCACCTCATCTGGGTTATCAAATGCCTATATACTGAGCCACTTATAAGGAGAGGCTCAATAATTTGTGAGTATGAATACATCCATGTGCTATTGGGGATATGAGTGATGAATTCTGTGCAATGGAGATCTCTTTTCTTCCCTTAGGCAACAAAGCTAGTCTATATTGAAGATCTGGCATTGGAGGATGGTGTGACATTGGAGGCTTGCGTGATTGGTGAGTGACCCCCCTTAGTGGTCAAGAGGCCCATTATTAGAGCCAAGTGGGGCTCTCCCTTTGTGAGTTGACATCTAGACCAAACTCTCTTCTATTGTTTATCGAAAAAATGTTAAATGATATTGCACCATAGAGTCTTCTTTTTGTATTGATTAATAGGTCAATGTTGATATATGAAAGAAGGTTCCTTACAAAGATTACTAAAGAAAGAAATTGCAATCAGATAAGTGTTTATTTGGACATTATATTCTATTTGCGCTTACACCAGGACTAGTGCCCAACTGATGAATTGTGATTTATGTAGGGGGTGTACTTTGGTGTTTAAGATGCATACGGACTATTGTTTATTAAGAAGCGCCACCACACTTCTCTAAATTGAAAAGTCCACCATTATTTGCTTTGTTGGTTCTGTCAAAGTTATGTAACATAATTCTCAGTGTAATTTTCAATGCGGCTTGCACCAGTGTTTTCAACGTAGTCTTTTTTTAATTTTATTAGTGTAGATTTGACACCAGTTGCAACCTGTAGTTTCAATCTAAGATGTCAGTGATGTTTCTATTGGAGATCAACAGAGACTGCCACTTAACACCATAGTGACCAAGTGGTTTTACCATTGTCTGTCCGAAAGTACCCACTGCTGTTTTTACATTTCTGCGATGTTTGTGTCTAGGTCTAATTTTCCTTTTACTCATTTACGGACCCCAAACATATTATATACTGTTTTTCTCGCCATTAAATGGACTTTCTAAAGATACAATTATTTTCATCATATCACATAATTTACTATAAATAAATTTCTGAAATATGAAAAAAAACACACTTTTTCGAACTTTGACCCCCAAAATCTACAACCGCTAAAAAAAGACCCCAGCGAAATTTTGTCCTGAGTTTACAAATATCCAATTTTTACATGTTTTTACATGCTTTTTAACCCCTTCACTACTGAGCCATTTCACCTCTGTGTGCGGAACTCATTTTGACTGTTTTATGCTCATCATGTTTATTTTTATTTTTTAGAAAAACACTTCTTTGTTTTATTTTTTACTTTTACACCAAACATGGTCATGTTTGGTATCATTGGAAAGGCCATGATAAGGATCTCCACTTGGCAGCTTGGGGGTTAACTGGCCAACTGACATCATCGCACATATGGTGACAATGTCGGTGGGTAAGAGTGACCTGGGAGGCTTGGCTGAAATCCAAGATGTCAGCCACCTCTAGGAGTGGATTCCTGTCCGGTGCCGATTTGCAGCTAAGGGGTTAAAGAGGGACACCACTGGAAAGGGCAGACTCTGCCCTTTTCAGCAGGGCCTCTCTTTTTTTTTCTATGTGCAGCCATTCGGGAGGGAGAGGGGTCCTTTGGACCCACCCTCCCCTTTCAGGATCTCCCCTAGATCGCACCAGGCAATGACGTCAATGCGATGGCTGGGGCCCATTAACCCATCAGGCCGGCTTCACGGAAGCCAGAGCGACGTGGGACCCAGACCTTAGAGGTCAGTATAGGGAGGGAGGGGGGTTAAAGGACCAGGAAGTACATAGTACGTCCTTGGTCCTTAAGGGGAATTTTCTCCAGGACATACTGTGTACGTCAGTAGTCCTTATGGGGTTAAAAAACATATTCACCTTGTGGCAAACAATGCTAGATGGAGAAGAATAATGGTGATATCAATGTTCAGCATTGTATGCCATTTTCTGGCAGCCACTTTGCATGCTGTTGTTGAATTTTCTTTCTGTGGATAGCCGAAGTTCATCATAATTGTAAGAAAGGTGATTGTTTTACTGTACTTTGCAACTGATGAACTTCAATGCAACAATGGTGGTTATCGAATAACCTC
This sequence comes from Leptobrachium leishanense, assembly GCA_009667805.1. Taxonomy (NCBI): domain Eukaryota; kingdom Metazoa; phylum Chordata; class Amphibia; order Anura; family Megophryidae; genus Leptobrachium; species Leptobrachium leishanense. The sequence continues at coordinate 341,461,146 of CM019063.1, forward strand.
TAAAATGTTTTGAGGTGATGTCATTTTGTAAAACAAAAAAGTCAACCTAATGAGGTTGCTAGCTCATATCTAGGAGTGACGAAAAATTGATTGGTAAACCTTAATTAACTGGAGACACTCCCAGATTCAAAATTAAAACCAATAAAACAACAACAACAATGAGGGTTTAGCATTTGAATGGGAGCTACCACAATGAGCTGAATGCTGATTTGATTTTAACAATGTTTCGTGTTGTATGAATGGATATGAGGGGAAGAGCAGAAATCGATGAGCAATAAAGGGCCTGTGTATGCTTTTTCAATAGTGGCTATCTTTCGGCCCAAAGGTTTGTGAGAGTCTAAGTCTAAGTCTTTCCTTCATCCCCCACATCAAGTCTCTTTCCTCCTCCTGCCGATACCAACTGCGTAATATTTCCAGAATTCGGCCATTTCTTACCGCTGTCACCACAAAACAACTCATACACGCCCTGGTAATCTCCCGACTCGACTACTGCAATAATCTCTTATCTGGCCCGCCTCTCCCCCCTACAATCCATCCTGAACGCCTCCGCCAGGCTAATTCACCTCACCCGCCGCTCTGTCTCTGCCGCTCCCCTCTGCGAGTCCCTTCACTGGCTCCCCATCCACTGCAGAATTAAGTTCAAAATCCTTATCCTTACCTACAAAACCCTCACTAACTCAGCTCCCCACTACCTGTCCTCACTAATCACCAAATACACCCCGGCCCGCTCCCTAAGGTCAAACAGTGACCTGCGCCTAGCTTCTCCCCGCATCACCTCTTCCCATGATGGACTGCAGGATTTCTCACGCGCAGCCCCCACTCTCTGGAAAGCTCTCCCTCGTACTGTCAGACTTTCCCCTAACTTCTCTTCCTTCAAACGCTCCCTTAAAACATTCCTATTTAGGGAAGCCTACCACCCAACTCACTGACACAACCATCAATCACTCTCACCTTAAAGTCCTCTCCTCCTGTTTCCAACCCCAACCCTCCTAGATTGTGAGTTCCTACGGGAATAGGGCCCTCATCTCCTCCTGTACTGTTTGTCAAATGTTGTTCAATGTATTGTAACCCTGTCTATACTGTGCCTATTGTACAGCGCTGCGGAATATGCTGGCGCTTTATAAATAAAGAATAATAATAATAATAAATAATTAGTTATTAGTTAGTATAATTAGTTATTAGTTCAAGTTATGTTATTGAACCAGGTGCATTGATGAAGGAAATCTATATACAAACCTGTAAATTGAGGCTGCGCTATATTTATGGAAAGCATTGCGGTCGCTCCCATTTGAATGCTAAACCATCATTGTTGTTGTTTTACTGGTTTTAATTTTGAATCTGAGAGTGTCTCCACCTAATAAAGGTTTACCAATCAATTTTTCCTCACTCCTAGTTATGAGGTAGCAACCTCATTAGGTTGACTTTTTCCTCGTTTTTCTTTTTCACAGTAGATTATACAGGTTTAATCCTGAAGCATAGGGGTGGTGTCTCTGGGTCATACTAGAGACAGGTGATCACACGGTGAAGGGGATTTCACAGCCTCCTTTGCCTTATTATATATTTTTATTGTTATGTCATTTTGTACCTATAGGTGAATAGACACTAAATCATACAGCAATGTGGTGCCCATTGTGCTATTTGTTTTTACACCCACACATAAACAGGTGGTGGAACAAGTCTTCATACATTTTGTATGCTAATATTATCATGGGAAAAAATGAAAAACAAACAGGGCTATTCAGAGAGAGGTGAAAACCTTGAGAATGACTGGAGAATTGAAAATTCTAGGTCAATATAGTCAAAACAGAAAAATTCGCCCATTTATCTCACTTTCCAAATTGGCTATTTGGTCTAGATTGTTCATTCTCCTGCCAATTCTCAAGGTTTTCACCTCTCTCTGAATAGCCCTGAAAGAAAATAATAGAAAGTATAACAAGAGACAAACACCATTAAAGTGGACACTGAGCAAAGTCAGACGTCAATGTTTTTCCAGAATAAAACAGTTGTTGAGATCTAATTGTCTTACATGTTTTGCATAGATAAGAGAGTATGCATTTAATTTTAATGTTGCACATTTCTATTGTGTACAGCAGTGGATTGAATTCTATGTTTCTAAAACAATTACTCTGCTATCGAATTAAAATGTGATGAAAGTTTGCGTAAATTCCATTCAAATATTTTACTGGAGTAGAAAATAAATCTATACTCACTTTATATACTCTAATAATGTAAATTCTTCAGTTTTCATTTTATTATTAGATCAAAGCATTATCAGTTGTGGAGGTCCAATAATTAGTAATATCTTATGCACAGTAAAATTGTTCTTGAGTAACGGTTGAGACAATCTTCTACAGAAAGACATCAAGGATGTATGGTTGAAACTCTGATCTCAGTTTTCCTGACGTATAGCCTTCCCAAACTTCCATTACAAATTCTGGTGGAAAAGCAAATTCACCCAAAACGTTGTCCAATCCTTTGCTAAATTCTTCAGGGTTCTGATTCACCTTTGCGGTTTCAACCAGGGTGGAAGCTGAATGAAAATGTTGACACATTAATTACATATTATAAGGTAAATATAGAAGTTATTCAGAAAGTGTCAGTGGTCGAAACGTCTAGCGATCACAACCTTTCCTATAATGCCCAGAACTGTGATACAACCAATGAACTCTCCATGCAACCCATTTTCTTCACTGGAGCTGTAGATCAGGAGTTTCAAAGTCCCCACTGACAAGCAGCCAAGGCCTTGAGACTAGGCTGAAACATGCGTCCACTTATCTTTCGATACATCCTTGTAAAAAACAGGTCAAAATGGGGCCCCCTCTTTAGGTCAGTAGATTGTGCCATGCCAAAGGGGGCTGGCCATAAAATATCGTGAAACAAATGGTAAGCGCCACACAACACGCCGTGGCCACCCCAACTCCAATGCTACACCAGCAGATAGTGGTTCCCCCACACCATAGAATGTAAACAAAATATAACGTATCTGGTAAGCGCAAATCGATATGCTCTGGCGTTCGGGTGTCTCATACAGGTCCGTAACACATCATATGGTTTTTAAAAAAGAAGCAGCAAATACAAAAGATCATAGTGCAACACTGCAATGTATATTTGTAGGCGATATACTGTATATTGATTCCACTCACAAGTGTGGAGCCCTAACACCGGCTCAGAGTGGACCTTCGTCTTTGGGTGATTTTTCTTCCTCCTTGTTAGCAGGTGACCCCCACCTTGAGTATGAGATATTCTTCAAAACCCCGTATTTGGTGAGAGCATGGAGGGAAAAATAGAGAAATACATGCTTTCCTAGTGTGAATCTTTCTGCTAAATAGGTGCAAACCTCTTTTCTGCTGATTGGAAACTTACATGAGATGGAGCTTCCAAAGCTCAGGTAGAAATGCCCATGGATTTTTTGTGGAAAAAAATCCAAAAGAAATACCAATCTGGAACCGGAAGGTGGTCTTTAAAAGGTTTAATATAAAAGAATTATAAAAACAAACCACATATTATGGGCCCAGAATGCGTTTCGCTGCTGTAAAGCAGCTTCCTCAGCTGGTCTCAACAAATATCCACAGTATAAGGGTATATATACCCTTCTATTAATGAACAAATTGTCCCCACATGACTTTAATCGGTTCCAAAAATCTTCCACCGGTGTGCGCCGCCATCTTGCGCATGCGCCACGCCGTTTTCCGCGTTCCACGCTGGTTCAGGACGTTTCTTCAAAGCGCGGCCATTTTGCGCATGCACTGTCCCAAATTTATGTTTTAAAGGCGATCTCTGTCCTCAATCGCTCCCCACCATGACAGTCAGGCGCATCTTCAGCGCTGGAACGGAGGATTACAGTCTCCAACACAAAACGCACATAAGGCACAAAACAAAACAAAAAAAGGGGATGGTTTAATAGAGAAACGCTTAGAATTTATTATGGATCGCTCCCCTGTGCCATCTGTGTGAGCAGAATGTGAACTTCCGCTTTTTTTACTTGTAGTGGCTGCTACAACCCACTATATAAATCCCTCTATCTAGGAGAGAATTTTGTATATAACATAATTCTTTGATTTTTAATACTATCTATAGAAGGTGCATTAAATTGCAAGCTATTACCAACTGTGTGTGTATACAAAATAACGCAAACACCTAAGTTGCTAAACTAAAAAAGCACATTTAAATTTATTGCGCTTTTATAGGATAATGACATACGATGTATGGTATTAAATAAGCTCTTAAGTGACAATTTACTTATATCCTATGTGTTGGAAATCACGAAGAAAGTGCTAGTAGTGCTAAAGTGACCTGTATATACTTATTCCTTGGTGCCCTATAGTGGGAAAATTCTATCAACCAGACTGAATACCTCAGTATATAGCACACTAAAATCTGGTTGCAATACCTCAACCTGTGTGTGAGGGGTGTACAATAGTAGATGACACATATGATTGAGATGAATATCGAATATTATAGTCTATTTGTATATGAGATAAATTAAGACACTAGGTCATAAACTGAATCCATTGTCCTATGAAAAATTACACTAATATATAAAGTGCTGAAGTGACCATTTTGAGTGCATAATGTGTACTAAAGTAGCATTTGCGTTTTCCTTATGTAGCACTGTGTTTAAAACCTTACTGTGGCAGTATCTATTTTTGGCCACCGGAGGGAGACAAGCGCGATAAGAGACACTGAACATTGGGACTACGTTTCCCGGCATGCTTTGCGAACAGACACAGGAAGTGGGTGGGACACAGATGCTGTACATCCTGAGCCTCGTGGAGATAGCTGGCAGAGCGCGCCAGGGAGTGAAAGAGAGAGGACACAGTGCTGCAGAGCGGAACCGTGACTAGGCCGGAGCGCAAGTGCGGCCTATCAGGATTCCAAGTGGGGTTATCCAGCCTTGCAAGAAGGAGACCCAGTGATCCACAGGCATCACCAAGCTGCTGTCAAGGAAGCGGAGGACCTCGAGTTAGGAGTACCGCAGTCCATTGGATGGGAGAGCAGGCGGTAGCTGTACCAGTCACTGTCGGAGCAAAGAGAGCCAGACAACGGATCCAGTAGCCAGTATCCAGCAAGGCACCGAGCTGAGGGACGTCCTGGGTCAGAGGAACCTTGGTGATCGAGCGGATGGGTGAGAGACCTCCAAGGCCGGTTTTATAAAGTCAAGAAAGCACGCTGCTGTTTATTTTAAAACCCACAGGGCCCCAACTTGACTAGTCGAAGACATCGTTTAAGAGATTCACTGGCCAGTTGAATAGTACCCGGGTACCATAACACACACATACACTTACAGTCCGGGACTTAACCTGTGCGGGACTCACTCCCTAATATCCCAAAAAGGGGTAAAGATTCGCATATTGTTTTGTTTTTCCGCTGCGCGTTTCTCGAATTACGAAATATTGTATTCTCTTTCCGCTACGCGTTTCTCGAAATTACGAAGCATTGTATTTTTTTCTGTTCGGCTGCGCATTTTCCCGAAATACGAAGCCTCGTATTTCTTTTTCCGCTGCGCGTTTACCGCGATACGAAATACTGTAAATATATCTACGAACACCGTGTCTCATTATATGCCTTTTACTTTAGTAAACTATATAATTTATAAAATCCACAATGGTGCTGGAGTGTATTTATTCCCTAGTGCGGGGAGACTGACCCGTGGTTCATTTTCAGCGGCTCCTCCGGGAGTGAGCGCTACACTTATATTAGCTGAACAAAGTGCTAACGAAATGGGTGAAAATTAATATTATAAAGTGCTGTGTGACCTATACTTAGGGGCGGATGTTCTCCTGGTCGAAGTGCATTACAGCTCTACCATGTGAAAGTGGAATCTTGGAATATGAATATGTATATAATATATTGAACTTTCAACAAAGATCCCTTGGGATTAATTAATATGATAGTATTTTTTTTTTATACGCGTGTTGTAATGATCATTATTGACCTATTTATCAGTGACAATTCGAAATAGTACTCACAAATGGCATAGCTGAGATGACCTTACAGAAAATGAGTGATTTTGAAATCATTATTGAGGCCACCCGGTGACATAGTGTCCATAATTCAAAAATTAACCTCATCTCCTCCTGCACCAATCTTTTTATTATGTCCTCCTCTATATCATTTTTAAAAAATTTGTTTTATAGCCATAAATTTCAAACCCACAGGGGAACCATTATGTTTCAATTTAAAATGTGAGGACACAGAATGTTTCTCGTATAGATTCTTCACATTTCTCACATGTTCTGAGATTCTTACGTTCAGAGCTCTCTTGGTACGACCCACGTATTGGAGGCCACATGGGCACCAACAGATATAGAACGTTCTTTGAATAGCAATTTAATACATTTTTTATATTCACTGTCTGATGATATTTTTGATTGTGATATTCGCCATGGATTTTTTTCTTTGTGCCTGTAGATCTGCAAGCAAGACATTGTCCACAGCTATAGAATTCATGTTTTAAATTTTAAATTCTTTTAAAGACCACCTTCCGGTTCCAGATTGTTTTTTCTTTTGGATTTTTCTTCCACAAAAAATCCATGGGCATTTCTACCTGAGCTTTGGAAGCTCCATCTCATGTAAGTTTCCAATCAGCAGAAAAGAGATTTGCACCTATTTACCAGAAAGATTCTCACTAGGAAAGCATGTATTTCTCTATTTTTCCCTCCATGCTCTCCCCAAATACGGGGTTTTGAAGAATATCTCATACTCAAGGTGGGGGTCACCTGCTAACAAGGAGGAAGAAAAATCACCCAAAGGCGAAGTTCCACTCTGAGCCGGTGTTAGGGCTCCACACTTGTGAGTGGAATCAATATACAGTATATCGCCTACAAATATACATTGCAGTGTTGCACTATGATCTTTTGTATTTACTTCTTTTTTAAAAAACATATGATGTGTTACGGACCTGTATGAGACATCTGAACTCCAGAGCATATCGATTTGCGCTTACCAGATACGTTATATTCTGGCCATAAAATAGCCTTATACGTGGCTGGTTGTCCTGAGGTCAGAACAGACGCTGTATTGAGAAAGGAAAACTGCTCAGTCTGGTCAAGCCCATGTGGGAAACATCAAAACCCCATCTCTATCCACCTGAAAGGGGGGTGTCATTTCATTTGGAGGAAGGCAAATGGTCTAAAGCAGTGTTTCTCAACTCCAGTCCTCAGGACCCAATACAGGCCAGGTTTGCCAGATATGTGAAGCACAGCACAGGTGATATAATTTGCTGCTCAGTGATTGCAGGATTCAGTCTGCATTTCCCCAAGGTGATCCTTAAAATCTGGCCTGTTAGTAGGTCCTGAAGAATAGAGTTGAGATACACTGGTCTAAAGAAATCCAAATGCATTGGGACGAACGGAGTATCTCATCTCATGAGGAGACTAAGCGTCCATTTAAGCATCTGCATCAGAGATAATCTCTCTCTCTCTTTTCTCTCTCTGTGACTGAAACCAACAATCTGCAAGAGCCCCAATGATTGGTAACATATAGCATGTGCTGTGTGTGTTCATTAGATTAGAGGGAGGTAAATTTCATTGTAATTACTGTAACTATATGTCCTAATACTTTGTTCAGCCTCTGTAAATAAATATTTTTGGATTGTAGAAAGCGAGGAGTGTAAAGTCGGATTTTATACTCTGTGTTTAAGGTTATTAATGTAGTTAGGTATATTATAAGATCGTTGCTAGATTGAGTGGGATTTTATACACCTATAACAATTAAACGACAGAATAATCTTCGGAACATTAATGTTTCTATAACATTATAATCGTTTTTATAACAATCCTCACTTCCTCTACTAACCGCTCCACTACGTTTCTCAAAATACCTGACTGCAATTAGAGATCCAAGTCAATTTGCCAGATCTCTGGTGCCTTGAAACTAGGCAGGATTGAGAACCTGAAAAATCAAAAATCAAAAAAACTCGGCCTCCTGATAGAACCCAGGAAAAGGCTCAGTTGACCAACATGCAAACAGCAGTAAATTTTCCTCCATATTGTTGATACCCTCCACAACCGTGAACACTACACAGCCATCATACATCGGGACCTGTTCAGCATCCCTTAGAACAGTGGTCCCCAACCCAGGTCCTCAGGGCCCACTAACAGGCCAGATTTTGCAGATCACCATGGGGAAAAGCAGACTGAATCCTGCAATCACTGAGCAGCAAATCATAACACCTGTGCTGTGCTTCAGATATCTGGCAAACCTGGCCTGTTAGTGGGCCCTGAGGACCAGGGTTGGGGACCACTGCCTTAGAATATTAGTGCCTTAATTGCAACACCTGGAAAACGAAACAATACCAGCCCATATGGGATCCTTTCAAATTTTTTTCATTTTATTGGAGCTCACTCTTCATACTTTCAGCCTCATGGAAGAGGATACACTTCTCAATGATAATCCAGCTGTTGAATTTTTTTCCACCCTGACCCTTTAGGAAAAATCTTACAATGCTGATCAAAGTTGGAATTATTAGTGTTCTTATTTTATAATTATTTTTCATTACTATCTGTTTTTTGGGAAGTCTCGCCTTTTTATATTCTAACCCAGTGGTTCCCAACCGCGGTCCTCAAGTACCCCCAACAGGTCAGGTTTTCCAGATATCTGAAGCACAGGACAGGTGATATAATTTGCTGCTCAGTGATTGCAGGATTCAGTCTGCATTTCCCCAAGGAGATCTGCAAAATCTGGCCTGTTAGGGGTACTTGAGGAATGTGGTTGGGAACCACTGTTCTAACTCATTAAAAGCTGTGTTTCCCCCTTGTACATTCATTTATGGTCCGATACCCGGTTTATTAGACAGTCCTACTAGTTTGCACTATTTTCTTTGTTTATATTTTGTTTTCAGTTCTGGGTTTTATGTATTTCAATATTTGTTGCCCAGAGGTTTATACAAAGAAATGGAAACCTACTGGGCTCTATCACCTCGTTAACACTAGCGCTCACATAAATGAATATTAGATCTTCGCCTGAATCCCCTCCCGATGGCTAACGGGTTAAAAAAACTGTTAGCGAATCGGTATTAGCGCTTTTTAGCGAATGCTTACTGTACTATACCCTCCATATGCTTACCATGAGGAGCGCAAAGTGTAAGCACAAAGAAACTAGCATTAGGATCACAAGGTCCTAAAGCTAACTACAAAGAGCGGACGCCAACTAAAAAAGTTTGCTACGACTCAGAGCTGGTGCTAGCTGCAGACTCATTTAGCACCAGCTGAAAACGCTCCAAAACCCCCCTAAATACTCACCTCTCATCCCGTGGTGAGAATGGTGGCCCGCTCCACCGCTTCTGGCCACCGGGAGCAGAGTGAGACTGGGGAAAAAAGTCCCCAGTCTCCTTCTACGATCACTCCGCCGACCTGCAGGATCTTGAGAGAGGTGAGATCCTGACGGTCCTGTGACCCAGCAGCAGAAACCACCATGGAGTTCTATGGACTCCATTGAGGGGATGCTCGGGGTGGTGCTTTCGTGTTGCCCTTAGCAACCAGGAGGCTAGCGGCTGCTACAGGGCAACAGGAAAACCAGTTTTTGACCCTCGACATTCCATCCCAGAATCTAGTTGTGGCTCCTAACAAGTGGTAATTCACAGGGTATGCTTTTTTATATGTAAGGGTAATCTAGGTGTGGATCCTTTTCTTGAGGTGTCTAGAAAGGCCAAACAAGCTTTGTCATAACTAATTAAAATGTTACAAGTTTTGCAGTATTTCCTTGTTAAAAGCAGCTTACCCAGCTCCATATCTCTGATTCCCATGTAACTTTCCAACAAGTCATCAACTTTATGTGAAGCCTCCTCTTCCCCTTCGCTTGGCTGCAAAACACAAATTATATGTTTAGTTCTACTGTTTGTTTCATGTTTTTATTCAATGCAAACATACAATAATTAACAATATACACTAAGGAAGTCTTAGAATACCTAGACTACTCAAAACATTTTCCTTTTTAAAACCACCGTACTAGAATCATTATTTTGTTTAAACAAAAACTATGTACTATAAAACAATAAGCTAAAAAAAGTAGTAGGTCCTGGGGGAAAACAGCAGGGTTAATTATTAACAATGACTGACCTTCCCCAGTTAACATGTAAGGGTGAGGAAAACACTCTTCTTCCCTAGAAGCTCTTAGCTATACCTAAAAGCTGATGCTAAATGATTGCGCTTTTGCAAAATCATTTATGTCCCCCTAAAACACCCCCAATAGCTCAGATACTCACCTCTCATCCCGCGGCGAGAATTGTGGCCCAATCCGCCACTTCTAGTGGCCGTGAGCAGGGTGAGACTGGGAAGTCATAGTTCACAGTCTCCGTCCGCGATTACTCTGCCATGGGGTTCTCGTGAGAGTGAGATCACACAGGGTTTGCGGCCTGGAAGTACAAGCCTCTGTGGAGTAATATGGACTCCAGGAGGTGATACATGAGGCGGCGCTGAAGCACTACTATGATTATCATTGCGGTTAGTATTGCATTCCAGGGCAAGGTGTAGAGACAGCGCCTGCCTCGGAATATCGTGCAGGCAAAAGTTTTCCCCATTAGCTTCCCCATTTCAGCGCGAAGCACGGAATAGGGCTCATAATCATGTAAAAGAAACATACAGGGTAGTATTCCAAAGTTGGTTCCAACTTAACCAGAGCTGTTGTAAAATTAACAACTCCATAGACTATAATGGCTTTGGTAAATTTACAACAGCTCTGTTTAAGTTAGCAAAACTATGGAATAGAACCTTCAGTTTCCCTTCTCTCGTAAGCCCAAAGAGCAAAACTGCAATCCATAATACAGAAATGAGTCAGTCTGGATTCCACAAGTACAGACAACAACAGGTAGCAAGCAAATAGAGTTGCAATGATGCAAAACAGCTTCACTTGAAACTTTTCTTCACTGTATTTTGAGCTACTGTGCTTAGGATTTTTGAGGAAGCATGGCACTAGCCCAGGTTACTCAACATTTGTCCTCCAGGGGCCACATTACATTCTTGACGCTAACGTTAATGCTTGTGTGAGCATTAACGTCAGCAGCGGTGTCTACCGCATATTACGATCCAAACGCAAGCGGGTTAAGTAACCCGTTTGCGTTTGGTACCTTGCGCTGTACTTTGCACTCCCCATGTTAAGTATAGGAAGCGCAAAGTGTTAATCAGCATTAGGATTACAAAGTCCTAACGCTGATTAGCAGAAAGTTAACCAGAGCCAGGACTTGGTGTTAATGGATTCCGCTTCTGCAGAATCCGTTAACACCATCCAAAAAAAATAAAAAACAGGTCAGATACTCGCCTCCTGTCCCGCAGTGAGGACCGCGGCTCTGACCACCACCTCCGTCCGGCGGGAGCAGGGAAAGACTGAGGGAAAAAGTCCCCCAGTCTCTCCCGTGCGTATCACTACGCCGACCGGCTGGATCTCGCGTGGCAAGATCCAGTTGGTCATGTGACCGGCAGGGGGAAACTCAATGGAAACTCCTATGGACTCCATCGAGTGGATGCTAGTGGCTGCGCTCAGCACTGCCGCGAGCATCGCGGGGCCATAGCGCCCGCTAACAATGCAGGCAGAATTTTTTGCGCCTGCATTGTAATCTAGCATTAAAACGCGGGCCCAAGGGGGAAAACTGCGGGCCCAGTTTTTTCTCCCTTGCGCCTGCGTTTTAACGCTAGGATCGTAATGTGGCCCCAGATGTTTTGGAGCTACACCATCCATGATAATTAGACACCCATTAGATCAACAGAACCTTTTGAGGTCTACATTTGGATTACCATGTACCTCTGTATCTATGATCTCTGAAACAAATTTAGTCAATCTATAATATATCACCTTTGTGTAAAATGATACAACTAAATTATGATTGTTTATGATCTAGTTGATGTTCTTTCTATGAGTATGCAAACCCTGATCCCTGATCACCCTCTCATTCAAAATTAATCATTATACACTACCATTTCTTCCACAGTGGCCATGCCCTTGTTTCGCAGACGTAGAGTTTCTCTTCCACTCGACATTTTTCCTTCAGATGGGTTTTTGGTGGGTCTGCATCTTTGACCAATCATATCTGCAACAGCAGAAGAGGAGAGTTTGTCACAGAGCAAAACCATAATGGAAAGGTGTACAGATTCTGCAAGATACATAGCATTTGGAAGACTAGTCATGGGAATAATGAATAGATCAGAACTGTTTGTTTGTTGAGGCTATAGGACATGTACGGAAACCCACTAGAAGTTACCACTAGACGAATAGCAGATTCCCAGGTAGTATGCATTAAACACGTGTCAATATTAGCAAACATGCACTGTGATATAAGTCACTTTTGGACTTGGGGTTTGTGTAATCTGTTTTTTGTAATAATAATGTCATTGTCTATCTTTATGGTCCATGTGTAGCGGTTATCTGCAGATAGGGGTAGCCTTCCAGCATGCCCTCTCTCAGCAACGTGTTAATATCGACTGTATATTTGAGTAGTTGGTTAATCTTCTTTTTCAGGCAGACACTGCCCCATTATCTGCTCTCTTTTGACTGTAATCCTGTAATATCAACAATTGTCATTGTCCGTTCTCATCTAGGAATGTTGAGCAAATGTTTATCCCATTATCTGTTTAAGTAGGAAGAGAAGGGGTGAAGCGCCCACCGGAATTAAGTATCTATCCCACTCGCTGAATGCTGTGTGCGGGGGTTTCTCTAAATACCCAGTGACAATTTAAACAAGAAATACAACACAGCGCTAAAGAACCAAAGTCCACAAGATAGTAGGTTAGATACTTGATATGTCCATAAACAGTAATCCTTATCTTCAGGAGCAGATCCTGATCCTGATCCAAATCCTGATCTTCTTTAAAGGTACAGATGGAATTATGCTGCAGGAAAAAGCACAAAGAACCAGAATTGCGCAGTACGACGACACCAGATGTGGGATCAACTTGCATCAGTGTTAAACTCACATTTAGGGGAGCCCACAACCGGCTCTCAGGAATAGGGCGGACAGGGACTTATAACAGGCGCCCATAGACCCTTCAGTTCACTTCTCCAGGATCGACCAGCAAGAGAAGGAAGCGGTTGAGCCTCTATTGGCTCCGTCACAATATGCACTGGGGATCATATAGGTGTTCCCCGGACCTTCAGGACGCGTTTCGCCATGAATGGCTTCCTCAGCTGGCTTCCTCAGCTGGCGAAACGCGTCCTGAAGGTCCGGGGAACACCTATATGATCCCCAGTGCATATTGTGACGGAGCCAATAGAGGCTCAACCGCTTCCTTCTCTTGCTGGTCGATCCTGGAGAAGTGAACTGAAGGGTCTATGGGCGCCTGTTATAAGTCCCTGTCCGCCCTATTCCTGAGAGCCGGTTGTGGGCTCCCCTAAATGTGAGTTTAACACTGATGCAAGTTGATCCCACATCTGGTGTCGTCGTACTGCGCAATTCTGGTTCTTTGTGCTTTTTCCTGCAGCATAATTCCATCTGTACCTTTTAAAGAAGATCAGGATTTGGATCAGGATCAGGATCTGCTCCTGAAGATAAGGATTACTGTTTATGGACATATCAAGTATCTAACCTACTATCTTGTGGACTTTGGTTCTTTAGCGCTGTGTTGTATTTCTTGTTTACATTATCTGTTTAAGTCTAATTATGTCTCCCAACCTTTTCTAGGGAAGGTGTTTGCGTATGTAAATGACCAATTTTTGACCGTATAAATATGTGTCCCTGTCCCCAATTAAAAGATTTCAATTCTAACCCTGAAAACCTCCAGATATAAAGCCTTGTCTTATTTCTGGGGGATGATAGCAGGCTTTCCACGTGTCCCGGTCCTTAAACTTTGTCTGATGACTGGAGAAGGGCATGAGAGTCTGCCTGGGGAGAACACAAGAGTCCTGCAAGGAAGTGACATTGACAGATGTGACCCTGTCGGGGTCCTGAGATCTTTCACATTCACTCTCCCAAATTGTACCTTTTTTTCCAAGGAAACAATTGAAATAACAATAAATTCTAGGAAAGAAGTGATTGTAATCTACACCTCATGACATACACATTGGTAGGGGGCTACATGTAACCTGAGACAATGAAATGAATCCTTTCACATTCAAAAATTTGTCTATACACTTTTTCATTGCAATACAATGGAGTTTACTACTATAGTCCTTAACTGTGCAATTAAAATTATTATTAGAGATATTTACCCCTAAAGTTTACCAAAAAATTGAAAAATACCATATTTGTGGGTCCCTGTAGAAAAAAGGATACAAGTTTCAGGGCTTACTTGTTTTTCTTTACATAAACTACTCCCTACATGTCTTCGTGACTCCGCAAGCACGTCCCATCTAGAACAACTCTGTTCAGCAGGTGATCTCCACCTGTCATCGGTCTACACACGCACAGCCAACTCTCATCTCCAGGACTTCTCAAAGGCGGCACCAGTTCTCTGGACTGACTTGCCTCACCCTATCAAACTCTCCCCTAATCTTCAGGCCTTCAAGAAATCCCTCAAAACCCACCTCTTCAGATTAGCGTACCACATCACTGATGCAACTCATCCCTCTGCTCACCTACTCACACTTGATTGAAGCCGCTCTTATGGCCCCACCATTCCCAAACCACTGGCACTAATGATCCTGCAATCTAGTGAAATTCCTCTTGTCTTCCTCAACCCCCAATCCCTTTAGACTGTAAGCTCCTATGAGCAGGGCCCTCTACACCTCTTGTTTCCATTGTACGTACATTTGTATTTCGTTCCCTTTGGTTATTGTAAAGCGCTGCGGAAACTGTTGGCGCTATATAAATGATGACAATAATAATAATACCATAGGTACTTGCAAAAAAAATTTGAAGCTGAATATTTTAATCCTTCCCAAAAAAATTGCCCTTCCAAAATTTCCAAACCATAACTGAAACATGCATTTTTCCGCAAACCTCTGGAAACGCAAAAAAGGCGCATGTCGTGAAGCAAAAATGGCCGCCATTTTTAAACGAGTCAATGTAAAATTGAAATAATCATGGTTTTAAACTACCAACATATAGGGGTCACCACCACCAAATTTGTTTTTAAAAAAATGGTCAAGCAACCAGTACTAGACCACTTGCTATGAATTGACCCATAGTGTAATCAATGATTCACACTTTGAGATATGTAACCAACTCCGATTCATCCATTCCAACAAAATGGCTGGAGTTGAATATTTCATATATTCCATATAATTTGAGGTTTTTACACTTCGTCAGATATGCAAATGAATGAAATTTTAGTGACATGCAGCAGATGCCGTACAATAGCAATGCTTTTCTTATAACCTTTGGGAAATCTATGGAAGTTGAAATGGCCAATACAAGTTTATATAATACTAGGTGGAAAGCCTGCCCAGAGGGCAGTCTATTGTTGTTGTCGCCAGGTCAGAATTCAAGTCCACATAGTTTTTTTTCAATGTCCTATCCAAGAGTATCTCTCTATATAAATACGTTTGTAACGCGTCCATCGCCATCCCATCCGCAACAGGAGGGCCGACTGAGCAGCTGTGATGGGTGCGCGCACAGCTGACAGCGCATTACAAAGTAATTTATATATAAGAGTAGGTTCCTCTTCCCTCTTAGATTGTAAGCTCACAGGAACCGGACCCTCAGATTGTAAACTCATGGGACCCCTTAGATTGTAAGCTCATGGGGCCCCTTAGATTGTGTTGGGCTTGGGCGGGCATATTTTTTGTAGCGTATACATTATGCGTATATTTAATGGCACGTGGTATGCATGGCATGGCAGGCTGGTATTTAGGCACACTGGTATTATGAGACACTGGAATTATGGCTGGCAGACTGGCATAATGGCTGGCAGACTGGCATTGTGCATGGCAGACTGGTAATATGCATGGCAGACTGGTAATATGGCTGGCAGACTGGTAATATGGCTGGCAGACTGGTATTGTGCATGGCAGACTGGTAATATGCATGGCAGACTGGTATTGTGCATGGCAGACTGGTAATATGGCTGAGAAATGGTAATATGCATGGTAGACTGGTATTGTGCATGGCAGACTGGTAATATGCATGGCAGACTGGTAATATGGCTGGGAAATGGTAATATGCATGGTAGACTGGTATTGTGCATGGCAGACTGGTAATATGCATGGCAGACTGGTATTGTGCATGGCAGACTGGTATTTTGCATGGCAGACTGGTATTTTGCATGGCAGGCATGGCAGACTGGTAATATGGCAGGCCGGGCGCGGAGGAAATGGAGGCTGGGTGCGGAGAAGATGGAGGCCGGGCACGGAGGAGATGCAGAAAACAAATCCGATCCATTGGAGAGGCGCTGTGCTGTGCGCATCTCCAATGGATCGGATTTGTTTTGTCCCTCTCGCACGCCGGCTGTGCGCGTGCCGCGGCCGTTGGATGCGTGCACAGCCAACCGCCGCAGGTTGCGCGCGCATGCGCAGTAGGGTTTTGGCGACGGACACGCCAGCCCTTATTGTTTTATAGTATAGATGCTGTAGATATGTTCTTAAATAAGTTGAACAAAAAGGAGAAGTGGAAAAATGTAAAAGTATCGTACCAAATGCATTGGCACCCCTAGGGGGTAACCCTTAGATATACAAAGAAAATAAACCTCAGCAAAGGGTGCCAAGGCTACAAAATTAGCAGGTACCTAACCATTATAAGCAGTGAAAATAGATAGGCGGTTGTAAATCTTACAGTGGTTTACCAAAAAAAAAAAAAAATGTTTTTATTTGTTCTTGAATAAGGTTCTGCCCACTGAACAGCTGCCTTACAATATGCATATTAAAAGGTACAAGAGGAAATAAAAGAGCTGAATTTTTTAAGTAAATAAAGACCTTCTTTACGATCTAATGAAACACGTCATCTTGCACACATTTTTACACACACACACACAAACACAGCAACTTTCATAGAGGTTAAGCTTCAGATAAAAGGCTCAGGTCAATTTATTCTGCACGTAAGACTTACAATACCACCTGTACATCACAAGATGACAACTTGTACTATGAAAATAAACCATCTATTTTTTTCTTACATAGTTACATAGGCTGAAAAAAGACATGCGTCCATCAGGTTCAGCCTTTCACACATCACCTACTGCTGTTGATCCAAAAGAAGGCAAAAAACCCAGTCTGAAGCGCTCGCCAATATGCAAAATACTGGGGAAAAATTCCTTCTTGACCCCAGAATGGCAGTCAGATTTCTCCTTTGGATCAAGAACCCTACCTGAATAGACTGCTTCCACCAGCAGTTCCCTCATCCTATAACCTCCGATCCAGGACCAGCACCTTACTTGGAATACCACAATACAAAAATAAAGTGTCTCGATCCTCATTTTCCTACAGAGCACCACAATTATGGAATAACTTTGCAGATGCCATCAAATCTTCCTCCAGTCTTAAGTCACTCAAGAGCTCCCCATTAACATACCTCGATACAAAATGCACCTGTTAACATGCAACATAGTGACTATATTACTTACATATTTATTTTCTGTATTAATCTGTATATTTGTGTTTTGTTTTTAATATCTTGCATTTATTACTTTGTATTTCTGTAACGACTGTAAAATTTCAATGTTCTTGAACCCAGGACGTACTTGAAAACGAGAGAAATCTCAATGTATCCTTCCTGGTAAAATACTTTACAAATAAATAAATAAATAAGAAGCTTATTTTTATATAACACTTTTCCTGAACATCTTTTTAAGTGGTATACAGAGGCGCATGCCCAATCAAAAGGCGCATGGAAACCAAAGGGTACATATAAAGCTCTGAAACATAACATCTAGCTTTTTGGCAAACTAGTCATCTCCCTAGTGCACCACCTGACCTCTCCAACCAATGAGCAAATGCCTTGCATTCCCATTGGCCAGTTCAGTTAGTCAAAACTGCATGAAATGTGAGAAATAATTTTATACAGAATTAAATGTATAACAAGAACATAAATTAAATATGGATATTTATCAGTATTTTATAAATGTGGTTGTTTGTGGTAATGTGTATAGAATTTTCGAAACGGCCCTATTTACATTTTGTAGCAAAACTTGGGCACTGCTCAAGTGTTTTGCTCACTTTATAATTACCTTGAGGATGTTTCATGACTTTGCTTGCAATTTACATCTCGTAGCAAATAATTTGAGAAGATAACTCATTATTTACATCTGATAGCAAAATCCTTGCAAATACCGTGTTGTTGACCGGAGTAAAATCACGGTAAAATAATTTCTAGTATAAACCTGAGCATGGAAATAACTACAAGATGTAAATACCATTTTCCGAGCAAAAATCACTTGCATAAATTTTCCTCAGAACTTGACGTTTGCTACAAGATGTAAATAGGGCCATTAATTTGTTAATTTGCTTTTCCTGTGTCCTCAAATGCCTCAGGATAGTATTACAGTTTACACAAACACATAAGTGTGGGATAATTGTAGAAGACCATGATTCATTATCTGTGGGTCATTATGGAATGGTGCCCACTTGCACATTATCTGAAAAATTAGGCTTGTACAGAGCCAAAATGTCTATCCATGGATTTCTCATGGATGGTTCAGGAGGATTATTTTTCTATGGGTGCTTTAGAAGTAACTCATTGTATGTGCTAGTTCCGAACGCCATTTAAGGAAACATAAAAAGATCATCACAATAATAGAACGCTACACAGAATTTATGTGCAACAGTTATATGTGTCATGAAAAGAAAGTGACTCATTCTCTTTCTTATTAAAAATGCTGATTCACAAGAGATGTGGAAGGAAAGCTGATTGGGTTGGACAATAACTGATTGAATAGATTCAATACTGTCTTTAATTCATGTTGTAGAGCATTAGACTTGTCTCAGATACAGTTAAACCACTTCCCTGCTTGGCATTTGGAGAGTAAGGGCAAAAAAAGTATCATTAGACTTAAATGGTTCAATTTCTGCTTAATGTAGGTGTTCGTATGAGTGAAAGCTAACTTCTGACCAGTCAATTCACGGACTCAAGATCCATCACTACGGGAAAAAAATAAATGTGTCTGATAAACAGACTGAGTAAATTTTTTTCCCATCACACAAACACATTCACATTGTGATTTCATTAAAAATGTAACAAACTATAGATCAAATTCAGTATCAGAAAACTTACCCTTTAAAATGTAGAGCTGAAATAAAGAGTGACTCGCCACCAATGATTAAATGTATATTTGTTAATCTGTTTCCCCATTGTACAGCACTGAGGAATTTGTTGGCGCTTTATAAATACTTGTAACTGTAACTAATTCAACTAAGGCAACAGATTCTGCCTCTTCTTTTGATTTGAGCGCAGAGAAAAAGTTTCAGTTTTTTAAAATGTATATTTTTTAGTTTTCTTAGGCTCAAAACTAAAATTTAAATAGTCATTTTGGCATGTTTCCTTTTTATTGTTTGGGGGGTAGGGCGCGCCACATTTCTGTGCCTACAGGCTCCTGAGGTGCAAATCCGGCCCTGGTCACAAATGCGACCACTGTGACCCTGGTAGTTCTGCCACTGCATCACAAGATGGTCTCACCAGTTGAAATAATGGGTGTATGTTACACACACGTAACAGAAGACGGGAGGACCCTGCTCGAGAGCTTACAATCTAAGAGGAGAGGGGTGACACATTAGGTGAGGGTGAATAGGGTCAGTGGCGTAGCGTGGGGGGGCAACGGGGCAGTGGCCCCGGGCGCGATTTTTACGAGCTTTTAGGGGGCGCAAATTTCAAAATTTGCGCCCCTAATATTTTCCCAGCCGATCGGCCGCAGCGCGCCGAATGAAGGGAGGAAAGTCCGGAGGTGCACTGCTGTGTCACGTGAGTGACGCCGGTGACGCAGCCAGTGCGCCGGCGCCACGCTTTTCAGGGCAGGAGGGGAGGCACTCATCATGGCAGCACATGGCAGCTGGAGGGGCAGTGCCATGCGCATTCGTAGCTGCGCAGATGGACAGGGACTGGCGGCACGTGTGTGCTGAGCTGAGCGGCTTGTCACTGTGATGAGGGTGGCGCCGCTTTGCTGAGAGCTGTGTCGGACAGTAGAGGAGTGGACACAGCCGCAGGCAGAGGAGTGGACACAGCCGCAGGCAGAGAGGAGACGAGAGGACGAGGAGCCGAGCCTGGACTGGACTGTGCAGTGTCTCAGTCTGTCAACGTGAACGTGCGGTGTCACGAGCTGGTGGTCGGTGAGTGAGGATATCATGAGTGTAGTGTGATATCATGTGAAATTAAATCATCTGTGGCTGCCTGCCTGACTGTGTTGTCGTGCAATGCATCCATTCCAGACCCAGTCCGTCCACCACTCCCCAGGCCCAAGCCCAGCCTGAGTCAAGGTACCGACTACAGGGGTACCTGCTGCTGGGCCTGGTTGCTCCCAAGTGTGAGTGACAGGCACAGGCTCAGCCTGTGTGAGTGAGTGTGTGTGTATTATATAATGTAAATGCTAATGCTGGAACCAATATATCCTATATGTATGGTTAATTGATGATCATACAGAGAGTCTGCAGTGGGGATTTTAAATTATGAGATTATGGGATATTCCTCTCAGAATCATCAGCATGGGGCCGGCGGTGGATATCAGGACTCTCCAAATCCAGTGTTACGTATTATGGTATTCTTTTTTATATGGATTCCATAGGGAAAAAAAAAAATCGCCTGGCAATTCTCCTGGCAGTTCTCCTGGTTTTCACCGTTCTCTGAATAACCCTGTATGTTAGGTTTTCATTTGTAGTTTTTTTGTTTAATCACCTGCAATAGTGATTCAAAGGCAAGTGTGGTGTTTGTTTATGCTGCAATAAAAAGACCTTTCATTTTCACAACGTCAAGTATGCGGCTGTTTATACTCTAGAATACCATGTTGTTTGGCTGGAACCAAGTATCCCAAGTGGTTGTTGTATCACAGTTAAGGGGTTCAATGCCCTAATGGTGGAAGGGAATCAGGGCATGCTAACGTGTCCACAGGTTGGGGGGGGGCACAATTCTTGGCTGGCCCCGGGTGCTGACAACCCACGCTACGCCACTGAATAGGGTATTTGAAGTAGTGTGTTGCATGAGGACTGAATGGGAGGATGGAGCAAGAAATGTGCAGTGGGGGATCATGGCTTCTCTAAAGTAATGCATTTTCAGAGACTTCTTGAAGGACTGGAGAGACGGGCGAGTCTGATGTGGCGGGGGATGGAGTTTCATAGAAAGGGTGGAGCTCGGGAGACGTCCTGAAGGCAAAAGTTGGGGGTGCGGGTACGAGGAACGGATAGTATCAGATCATTGGCAGAGTGAAGTGGTCGGGATGGAATGTACCTGCTAATAAGGGAGGAGATGTAGGCAGGGGCACGGCTAGGGAGAGTTTTGTACATGAGCACCAGTATAATGAATTGGATTCTAAAGGAAACAGGAGCCAGTGTAGAGATTGACAGAGAGGTAAGGTGTGAGAGGTGCAGGAGGTGAAGTGTAGGAGTCTGGCACAGGCGTTCATTACAGACTGCAGAGGCAGAATCTGGGATCTCTTAAGGCCAGAGAGAAGGAGGTAATAGTAAGGCAGGAGATAATAAGAACTTGGATGAGCATTTTAGTGGAGTCTGGATTAAGAAAGGGACGGATGCATGCAATGTTTTTTAGGTGGAAGTAGCAGGATTTGGTTAGAGACTGAATGTGAAGAGTAAAGTATAGATTGGATTCCAAGAGGACCCTGAGGCAGCAAGCCTGAGAGGTAGAAGTAATGGTGGCACCATTCACCTGAAGAGAAATTGGTGCAGGAATGGAGGTTTTAGAGGGAGGGAAGATGAGAAGTTCAGTTTTCAAGAGGTTGAGATTTAGGAAATGGGAAGTCATCCAGTCGGAGACAGCCGATAGGCAGACTATAACACGGTCCAACACCTGAGGAGAGAGATCGAGAGAGGAAAGGTAGACTTGGGTGTCGTCAGCAAAGAGGTGATATTGGAATCCATAGGAAGAGATGAGGTTGTCCAAAGAGGCGGTATAGATCGAGAAGAGTAGTGGGACCCAGGACAGAGCTTTGAGGTACCCCAACTGAAAGAGGAACTGGTGGTGAAGAGACACCAGCGAAGGAGACATTGAAGGAGCGAAAAGAGAGGAAGATAACCAGGAGAGAGCGATGTCACTGAGGCCAAGTTTACGCAGCGTGTAGGAGGGTGGTCAACAGTGTCAAATGCAATGGAAAGGTCAAGAAGAATAAGGAGGGAGAAGTGACCTTTGGTTTCAGTGGCAGTTAAATCATTAGTCACCTTGGTCAGAGCAGTTTCAGTAGATTGTTGGGAGCGAAAGCTAGACTGCGGATCGAGTAGGGAGTTAGCAGCGAGAAAATTGGTGAGCTGGTTGTAGACCAGACATTCTAAGATTTTGGAGGCAAAGGGGAGCAGAGAGAAGGGACAGTAGTTCAAGAGGGAGGTAGGATCAAGAGATGGCTTTTTTAGAATGGGGGTGATCAAAGCACGTTTTAATACAGAGGGGAAGATTCCAGAGGAGAGGGAGAGGTTAAAAATTTGAGTCAAAGCAGGGATCAGTAACTGGTAGGACAGACCAAATAAGGTGTGAGGGGGTGGGATCACAGCCTGGCCTTTCCAGGGATGTATGACATTAACCCCTTGCTGGTAAGGCCGTGATCCAGAACCAATCGGTTCTAGATCACAGACTTTTACCAGTGGGGCCGCCATCTTGGATGGCAGCCCCACCTCCGGAACTCCCCACGTCCACTGACATCATCGGGCGTGGCACGATGACGTCAGTTAACCAGGAAACCCCTAGCTGCCAAGGGATTTCCTAAGGAAATCCCATGGTGGAGATAGGGGTGTTCTTTGAGCCCCTTTATCTCCTGATCGGGGGTCATGTAGGGTATCGTTTGAAAGGCCTGATCATGTTACAAGTAAAATTAAAGTGTAAAAGAATAAAAAAAAAAAAAAAAAAAAAAACTGTTTTAATTTTTTTAATGCAGCACTATTGTTCACATTTCAATTATAATGTGAACAATGATGCTTCACTAATGATTTTTTTGGGGGTTTTAGCTAAAAATCACGTAATTTCTCCCAAAAAAAATAAAAAAATGGGTTCCCCGTTCAAATATTTTTAACAAGTCTACCCCATAGAATATAACCGCAAAGGCTCAGGTAATAAAATGCGGAAAAAAAATACTTTACACACTGTGGATGATTGAAATTTTATTGAAAATTCAATTTTTTTTTAAAAATCTTTGTTATAGCATTCTGGCAGGGCATGACGTATACATATAATAATGATATATTATTAATCTGCCGAGTCTGCTGGAAAGCACGATATATAAATTTGTCTGGGTGTTATAATAATACGTGACTTAAAACTGCATTTAAAAACGATCAAAATGAGCTCAGCAAACTTCTACTTCCCTAACTGCGCCGAAGTTGTAAAATTGCTCCCGTCCTTAAGGGGTCAAACAGGCTGCTGTGTGTAAAAGTCTGCATCTGTGTTCTTGTCGCAGTCCAGCTTTGCCCCCTTGCCCTATACCCAAAGGATGGTATTGCTCCTAGAATCACCACACAGTGCTGCCTGCACTTCACAAAGTAGGAATGAATTGTAAAATTGCCTCTGTCTTTAAAGGGTTAATAAAAGAGTATTTATTAGGACACGAAAAATAGTCATAATAATCACTGTTTTCCCTGGGCGGGAGAGTACCCACACCTATTTTTCCAGAAAAAAGCACTGGCAAGGACTATAAAGTAAACGTAATAAGTAAATCTAAAGAAGCTGGATGTGACAGGGAAGACACTAGATAAATGATAAACAGTAATAGGATTTAACTAAAGACACCGAGGAATAAACAGGAAAGTAGTTAGACACTGGATATTAGTAAACACAGATAAAACAGAGAGACTAGGCCAGAGAATAGGGCTCACTAATAACACAAAGAAATCAACAGGGCAGGAAGGGGCTGACTAAGAAGTAGATGGATGGGACAGGAACAAGACTGAATGACAACTAAAGCTGAGAGGCAAAAACAAGCACATAGAAGGGACGAAACTAAGAAAACCAGGTGAACAGAATATAATAAATATAAGACTTTAGGATATAAAGCAAGAGTACTGCAATAATAGATCCAGCAAGGGGTTTTGGTAAAGCGAAGTCCAGTAGTAAGCAGGGGTTCGGTAATAGGAGATCCAGCAGAGGGGGTTTGGCACAGCGAGGTCCAGTGGTCAAGCAAGGGTTTGGTAACAGGAGATCCAACAGAGGGGTTTAACAAAGGCAAAGACCAGTATTCAAGCAGGGGTACGGTAACAATAAATCCAGCAAAGGGTTTGGGAATTCCAGGGGTCCGGTAGTCAAGATAGAGGCTAGGCTTGTTACAGCTGGTTTGGAAACAGGATACAGAATGAACCACATGAACAATCAGACATGGTCATATTTTGAGTGTGAATAATCTTGGGGTCTTATGTAATGACACCTCCCTTTCTCATGTTTCAATAAAAGATATGTGCAAGCTCTAAACAGAGCGCAGAGATAATAACATCATTCTGTGTGTCTCATTTCTGCATCCTGATAGGCAATTCAATCAGCGGAAGCCAGGTGAACAGAGTCGCTGGGTCAAGGATACTGTTAATAGATAGAGGTTCCAAGGCCAGAGAATTTTGTTTCCCTGAAGACACCCATCTGTGTGTTAAAGTCAGCCTGACATGGCAGGATAATTACTTTTCAAATGCATTGCAAACCCCCCACCCCTACTGCTTTGCTTGCTTGTGGCTGGGTGCCAGATATCCCAAGGCTGTGAAGCAGCCTTGGATTCAGTTCGCAACCTCGCTCGGAATGTGTTTGGGTAAAGCATGGCCACATATGTGTGTGGTATGGTCTTTTTATTGCAAAGAAATTATTATTGAAAATGTGTAGAGTAAACAAAGTGTGCCACCTCCCCCCCATCCCATCCACTATATGTTACTGCATTATGACTGGGGTGACCGACCCTCACAGATGTACATAAGTCTGTCTAAGCAGTGCCATCGCCCTACCGCTCCCTTGCAGATATTGATAATTCTGCACCTGTACAAGACGGAACCAAAAATTCGTTGCAGCCACAAAGGATCCACAGTTGGTATGGAAGACTTCCAAATCCAGATACAACAATATAGAAAAATATTTACCAACTCTTGTGTGTGATGAATAAAAAGGTTTTATTCCATAGTGAGCACAGGAAAAAGAGAACGTTTCGACCTTCACAGGTCTTTGTCAAGTCCAAGACGTACAAGATGTACAAGACGGAACACCTTACCTCACGGATATACATAAATTCATGACAAGTAGGGATGTGCGTTTCGGGTTTCGGAATTTTGGAATTTTCACGAAATTTCCCGATTCGTGTTTTCGGATGCAGCCGAATTTCCGAAAATTTTTAGATCCGAAAATGGTAGATCCGAAAAGGTTTCCGAGCCGAAACAAAATATTTTCGGAATTTTCGAATGGACTTGAAATGTGTCAAATCGAAATTTATTGCTTTGAAACGAGGAGAACAGACGTTCCGAAAAAACGAAAATTTCCGAAGTTACGAAACGTCGATACAAAAAACGAGCAAAGTGACACGAAAATACGAAAAACGGTCGATATTCCGAAAACGTACAATTCCGAAAAACGAAAATTTCCGAAATTAAGAAAAATCGATACAAAAACGAGCAAAGTGACACGAAAATACGAAAAATGGTCGATATTCCGAAAAAAATATGTACACGGAAAACGAGTCGAGCCGAACCGAATCGAAACAGAAATCGGTCGAAACGAGCCGAAAAGTTTAAAAATCCGAAAAATCAAACCGAATCGAACCGAAAAAAAAATCGGTGCACAAGCCTAGTGACAAGGAGGGTAAGGTTATTTAGATCTAAGTATTGTCCATTTTGCAATGGCAAACTCCTGATAACAATTTCAGACAATAAACAGTGTATATAACCTGGTCACGCCCTCCTAACCTCATTCTCTCATTCTGTTCCCTATCCTGCTTATGTGAGGTCCAGTGAACTGCCTCTCCCTGTGTTTTGTTACCATTACCCTTCATCCTTTGTAATTTTGATATTCCTGTGGCTATAAGTGTTCCAGCTTGCATTCACCTGTATTACACCAAAGTGTCTTTGCGAAGAGCTCCTGCTTCCAGCCCAGTGGATCCTGTCGGCAGTGGACACTGCATAGCCCACTATCCATTGTGCCTTTTGACTTTTATTGTGTATCAGACTTGCTGTGTATATATCCTGAATATACTCTATATACCCGCATACACGTTTCCAGTGCTTTATTCACCTGCTCTCCCCCAGCGCTTGGGAAATATAACATAAAAAGGTCCCGGCCATGGCTCCATCCTGGTGCGGGCCTGACAATAACTACCTACAAAAGCCCGCTGGTACTCTTACAGGGTTATTCAACGAGAATCGAAAAGTCACCGTACATTTGGTGACTTTTCGTTCCCTGCACTTCGGGGTGATTCGGCGATCCTATTTCGCCGACCCTGCGGTTTATTCAGCAAGCACCGCAGGGCCACCGTAGTGCAGGGAAAACCCGCCGCAAACCCGCAGAACACTCGCCGCAAACCCACCGAATACTAACCGAACACTCACCGAAACACGCAGAAAACATCTGGATTAACCCCGCCGAAGATGCCGGAGAAAACCGACTAGCCGGCCCGCCGATCACAGCGCAGAGCAGCAGCCGGAAAAACCCGACACGCAGACAAACGAGGTGAAAAAAAAAACAAAAACAGTTTGCGTGAAAGTTTGAAAATTGAAACGCTGTTTGCAAAAATATATATATATTGTCACATGGGAGCGGTATAGCGTGGTCCTCTAGAACGAATTATGGTACACAAAGTCCTTTAAACGGTGAAATATTTTCCAGGCTTTTATTTCAGCATCAAATAAATCAGAATATCCAAACCAACCTTTGGTTTCATATCCTGCATCCATGCAGACTCTCCAACCTCAGGAGTAGCAGAAACAGCAGCGCCATGTGCTTATCAGTCTCTGTATTTCTCATCCGGTGCCCATTCTAATCTTTCCCCTGTGTGGGAATCCTTCTCATCTCGTGCACAGTCTCATCTACCCCTCGCTGAAGCAGGAGCCATTTAAGCCCTTAATTGCAGGGACACCTGCAGCAACACAAAACACATTCCCTCCTGGGGGTTATTACCTAAACCTTAACACAAAAATACAGGGGAGTACACAGTGCAATCCATGCACTACATCACATATCCCTCCCCCAGCTCAGACCCATGGGGTGAGCGGCCTTAGACCACAGACAGTGTGACCTATTGGACAGTGGAACCAATGGCAGTTCCATCTCCCCTCTGTGAAACCATTGATGTTTCACTTTATAAACTAGAAACCACAGTTTGCCACAATTGACTGAATCAATAAGTACTTGCCCATACTGCTTGGCTACAGGCCAAGTGGAGTTCTCCCATGGCTGACAAACCTGAGGGTGGTCTCGCATGATCACTACATCATGGGTTAACAAATGCACTACCCCCACATCATAGAAACATAGAAAAATGTCGGCAGATAAGAACCTTTCGGCCCATCTAGTCTGCCCAATTACATGGATACTTTACCTGGATTTATCTTTTGTTTAGGATAGCCTTATGCCTATCCCATGCCTGCTTAAATTCAATTACTGTTTTGGCCTCTACCACTTCTACTGGAAGACTGTTCCATGTATTCACCACCCGCTCAGTAAAATAATGCTTCCTGATGTTACTTTTTAAACCTTTGCCCCTCTAATCTAAGACTATGTCCTCTTGTTTTGCTACTTTGTTTCCGTTTAAATATACTCCCTTCCTCTACCTTGTGGATTCCTTTACGTATTTAAATGTTTCTATCATATCTCCTCTGTCTCGTCTTTTTTCCAAGCTGTACATGTTAAGATCATTAAGCCTTTCCTGGTAACTTTACTCCTTAAAGCCGTACACCATTTTAGTAGCCCTTCTCTGAACTCTCTCTAAGATGTCTATATCCTTCTGGAGATACGGTCTCCAGTACTGCACACAGTACTCCAAGTGAGGTCTCACCAGTGCTCTGTACAGTGGCATGAGCACTTCCCTTTTCCTACTGCTAATACCTCTCCCTACACAACCAAGCATTCTGCTAGCATTTCCTGCTGCTCTATTACATTGACTACTTACCCTTAGATCCTCTGAAATAATGACCCCTAAATCCCTTTCCTCAGATGTTGAGGTTAGGACTGTATCAAATATTCTATATTCAGCCCTTGGGTTTTTACGTCCCAGGTGCATTATCTTGCACTTATCCACATTAAAACTCAATTGCCACAACTCCGACCATTTTTTTAGTTTACCTAAATCATTTGTCATTTAGCGGATCCCTCCAGGAACGTCAACCCTGTTGCAAATCTTTGTGTCATCAGCAAAAAGACATACTTTTCCATTAATACCTTCTGCAATATCACTAATAAAAATATTAAAGAGAATGGGTCCAAGTACTGACCCCTGAGGTACCCCACTGGTAACAAGACCTTGCGCCGAATAAACTCCATTTACCACAACCCTCTGTTGTCTGTCACTCAGCCACTGCCTAATCCATTCAACAATATTGGAATCCAAACTCAAAGATTGCAATTTATTGATAAGCCTTCTATGCGGAACAGTATCAAAAGCCTTACTGAAATCTAAATAAGCAATGTCTACTGCACCACCTGTGTCTATTATTTTTGTTACCCAATCAAAAAAATCAATAAAATTAGTTTGGCATGATCTCCCTGAGATAAACCCATGTTGTTTCTGATCCTGTAATCTATGTGTTTTTAGATGTTCAACAATCCTTTCCTTTAACATGGTTTCCATTAATTTCCTCACTACTGACGTAAAACTAACTGGCCTATAGTTCCCCGATTCCTCCCTACTACCCTTCTTGTAAATGGGCACAACATTTGCTAATTTCCAGTCTTCTGGGACGACTCCCGTTAACAAGGATTGGTTAAATAAATCTGTTAACGGTTTTGCTATTACATCACTGAGCTCTTTTAATAATTTAGGGTGGATCCCATCAGGCCCCATTGACTTATTTGTCTTTACTTTAGACAGCTGCTGTAGAACCTCCTCCTCTGTAAACTCATATGTAAATGTCTCTTTAGTGTTCTCTCCTAACTGAGGTCCCTTTCCTTCCTTTTCGGCTGCAAAGACTGAACAAAAATATTCATTGAGGCAGTCACCGAGATTTATCCTCTTCTACATACCTTCCTTCCTTTGTTTTTAATCTAACTAATCCTTGTTTTAGTTTTCTTTTCTCGTTTATGTATCTAAAAAATGTTTTGTCCCCCTTTTCTACTGACTGAGCTATTTTCTCTTCTGCGTGTGCTTTGGAAGCTCTTATAAATTGCTTTGCCTCTTTCTGCCTAATCTTATAGGTTTGCCTATCTTCTTCACTCCGAGTTTTTTTAGAATTATTGAATGCTATCTTTTTGTTCTTCACTATTTTGGCCACTTCTGCAGAGTACCACAGTGGTTTCTTCCCTTTTTTGTTTTTGCTAACAAGCCGAATGCAATTTCCTGTGGCCTTCAATAATGCTTCCTTTAAATAATCCCATTTCTCCTGGACTCCCTTTAAACTCCTCCAGTCTGATAATGACTCCTTCACACAAAATCTCATTTTAGAAAAATCAGTTTTTTTAAAGTCTAAAACTTTTGTTTTTGTGTGTGTGCGGCTCCATCCCTGTTCTTATATTAAACCACACTGACTGGTGATCACTAGATCCCAAATTTTCACCTACAACAACGTCCGATACCAAACCTCCATTTGTGAGTATTAAATCCAATATGGCCTCTTTACGGGTCGGCTCCTCAACTACTCCCAGTAGGGAGTTTAGAATAATTGTACTCCTGGTGCACCCAGCTATTTTGGTTTTCCAGTTCACATCAGGAAGATTAAAGTCCCCCATGATAATAACTTCCCCCTTCATTGCCATTTTGGCTATTTCCTCAACCAGCAGATTATCTAGCTCTTCTACTTGTCCAGGGGGTCTATAGATCACACCTACACGAGCTACTGTATGATTGCCAAATGTTAGCGTAACCCAAACTGACTATGTTCACCTCGCTCACTTTTATTTGGTTCGTTTTTATGTTGTTTTTCACATACAGGGCCACTCCTCCTCCTTTCCTACCTTCTCTCTCTTTTCTATATAAAGAGTACCCCGGTATTGTTATGTCCCAGTTATTTTTCTCACTGAACCATGTCTCAGTAACCGCCACTAAATCTACTTTTTCAGCTGCAATCATTGCCTCCAGTTCATTGATTTTATTGACTAAACTGAGAGCATTTATAGACACGACTGAGCTTGTCATTTTTTACCTCGCATGTTGCTTGCACCCTCCGATTTAGTTTTGGGGGACAATCGGGCAGATTGTTTTTTACCCTTTTGTCCCCCCTCCTAGTTTAAATATTCTTTTGTGAAACCTTTGAACCTCTCACTGAGAACATATGTTCCCCTATGAGTAAGACGCAAACCATCTTTTTTATACAGTTCCTTACTGCTCCAATTAGAGCTATCATGGGACACAAAGCCAAATCCTTGCTCCCGACACCATTCCCAAAGCCACAAATTGAATTCCCTATTGCGCATCTGCCTATCTTGAATGTTATGCACAGGCAAAACTTCAGAGAATGACACAGTGGACGCAATCTGCTGTATTTCACCTCCAAGAACACAAAAATCTTCCTTAATCTCAGAAACCTCATTGCTAGCCAAGTCATTTGTCCCTAGATGGACTAGAACGTCCACTTCCCCTTGTTGCTTTGCTTGTTTGAGAATATTGAGAATACGTCTCTTGTCTCTACGAGCAGTAGCCCCAGGAAGACATCTCACCAAAACACTACTCTCCAGCTCAACACCTCTTATGATAGAATCACCCAGCAACAATTGCCTTCTATCAAGTCCCACCTTTTCATTTTTGTCCTTGGTTGCAGTGCTGCATACCTTAGGCATAGTGGATGGTGGTTCCTCAACTATGGTGTCTGAGCCTACATCCGTCTTACCACTACACTCTGAAAGTGCCTCAAAAGAATTAAGAAGAGCCACAGATTGTGGGACATGCCTTCTATCCACAACTCTAAGTCTACCAGATCCTACAGTAGTCCATCTGCCGCTCCTAGGAGGCCTCTGTGGCAGTGGCTTTGTAACAGTCATAGCCTGAGTTTGTCTAACAGATAATTTACAAATCTCAGACTTCAAACAGGCAATTTCCTGCTGCAATAAAGAGAACTGCCTACATATCAGGCACACTCCAAACCTCCAAAAATTGGATCTAAAAACAAATGCATGACAGCTCTTACACTGGACCAAGCCTGCCATTCTAAAAGAATGGATTTAAAACCAGCAATCTTACCTTTTTGTAGGTTTTCTACCTCCTGTCAAACCTCAGACTACTTCCAGAGTATCTCCAGAAGATCTCCTCTAAGTGTTCACTTTGAAGGATAACATGCAAGTGTTCACTTAGAGGATCACATGCAATGTTAAACATTTCCCAAAAATACAGTTTTTCTGGTTGGAACAGAGCATGCTTTACCAAGGTAGCCTCACTCCCAAAAACAAGGAGTGCTTGAACATGTTCAGTCCTAGAACAGTTAATCAAAACAGCGCTTGTTACACCATACAATTCTGAGCTGGTTACCACAGTCTCATGCAGTGTTCTGGTTCCCATATTACGCTGCGTGGGCTTATCACCCTGTGGACATTCCTGAGCTTCAGGTTCTGGTTCATGTCCTCTGAAACATTGCATTAGAGTAACGTTGGGGGCTTCCAGCCTTTCTGGTGTGCTTGAAGGCAGCATGTCTGATGTTGCTCGCTCACCAACACCCAGTTTAAATTGAAACAGGCAGGGAGGTGGCTGCATGAGGTGCGGCTTGAGAGGGGGGCGCAGTCTGGTGAAGGTCTTTTAAAAACCAACAGTTCCTTCTAAGCAGTGTCAGATCGTGGTTATCCATACCTGAGCTCCTTGTACCTGAATTCTCTCGTGATTTAACCTGTTATTGACCTCTGCTTGTTTTCTGACTATTCTGCCTTCCGTTGCCCTAGACCAGGGCTCAAAATTTCAAGTCCTGAGCTACTAGCCAGGCCTTAAGAGTTACTCGCCACCAGTTGCCCCACCTACCTGCCCTTAACTCCGCCCCTAAACACACCCTCTTAAATTATCTACGAAATGACACGGTTAAATGTTTTATTCAGAATAAAGTTACAAAAATAAATAACATTATAATAACAAAGCAATGTAAACATAGGAAAATAAGTGCTTTACATCAAATGGGATGCAACAAAATATTAAGTGTAACTGCTCAACTTTTAATAAACTTAGTGCATTATTTTGAACTCCAAACAATATGGCATAGCAATAGGAAGCCAATTTCAGAGATTTGCTAAAATGTGTGATGTACAGCAGTACCAAGCCCTGTGTATCGTCCCCTTTCTGATGAAAAATACCACTTATCAATGGCCGTGTTCGGATTGTAATCTGGAAGAGGTGGTCCATTAATTGCAATCATCAACAGGTCATCCAAAGTCTCTATTGCCAGTGATGAACGATACAGTCTTTATTCTGTTTTGGTAGCTAAAGCCACGTTCACATGAGGCTGTTGTTGGGGGCAGTACGGCACAGAAGTTGACCAGAGGGAGTATTGTGGGGAATCTCTCTTTCTGCTGGTTCAATTTTTTCAAAGCCTCGTTGAAAGAGAGTCCACTTTGAATGGAGAGTTTCAGGTCAGTCCACTCTACATCTAAAATGTCAACTTTGTCCTCAAACTGATCATTAAAAACATGTTTTGCAATTGTGTGCAACTCATTCAATCCAAAACTGAGGATTTGTGCTTTGTCTGGCCAGGACAGGCTATCAAATATATTAAAAGATTTCACAATATCTGAAGAGACTGAGGAAAGTCGCAAAATTAAATATTTTTTCAGCTTTAGCCAATACAGATTGGCGTATAGAATTAAATTCTCTTTCACCGGCTTGAAGGTTGGTCAGCTGCAGCCCATATAGTGTTCCGTTACCTGTTAACTTACTTACAAATTCAAGTTCGTTTTTTCCTCTCCCTTTACAAAGATCCTGAAGAGTTTTAACTGCATGTTCTAGTTTGTTTTTTAGGTGACAGATCCTAAGTTCTTTGTTCTGAAGACCTTCTGACAGAGGTTTCAGCTTGCTGTAAAAATCCAACAGGAAATACAGAAGTTTCACAAACTTCAGCTGTTTTAGGTCTTTCAGGATACCCTTAACCTTTGCGGAATCAGTTGTTCCTTCAGTTGAGATCTGCTCAAAATGCGTCACCACGGTTTTCCAGTTTTGAAGAAAAGCATGCAAGGCATCAACTTTGCTGCATAACCAGCGCACGGTGTGTATATCTCGAAGTTTCAAGATTTCCTCACTTAAAGATTTTGCAACTTCTTTCAGTTGCTGAAGGCGTTTGGCTGAGCCATGATAATATTTAAAAACACGCCGCACCACATCATCAAATGTTTGTAGGTATGGCACTTCCTTGCAAACATCCAAAACGGCAAGCGATGAGCCACACAATGTATACTGATGATCTGTGGGCAGAGGTCTTTCATCTGGACGGCTAAACCAGACTTGTGACCCAGCATGCTTGCAGCCCCATCCGTTCCCAAGCCTGCAACCCAGGGAGTGCCTCTGTAATCAAGATGCAAAATATCCAAAAAGGCTGTCAATCCTTTTAAATATCCCTGAGCTGTAGCGCTCTCTAGAGCAAATGTACCCAAAAAATCTTCTTTTAGGTTTCCTTCTGAAACATAACGGACATAAACGTTTGCATGTTCCGTGGAGGTCCGATCTGTTGATCCGTCAATCATAATGCCAACAAAAGTTGACTTTTTAATGTTTGCCACGAGACTTTCTCGGATTATTTTTGCAATGAAATGAATGAATTGTTTGCACTGCACATCATTCCCATACTTCTGCAGAATTGGCACATCGAGTTTAGCAGCTAATGTTAATAAATCCATGTAATCTCGAAATGGCTTTTCCGATTTTGCGACATAGTAAGCAACGATAAACATGTGTGTCATGTGCTGAAACATCGCAGCGTCCATTTTCTTGATACACACCGCTAAAGGTCTCTCTTCAGGAGTGTCTTTAGCCTTTACTTTATCAACATTTTCCTTGTGCTTATTACTCTTTTCGTGCCATACAAAGGTTTCCTTTTTAAATGGAGCTTTCACGCCATCTTTCCATTTCGCATCAGAAGTTTGGGGGAACCGACTGCAAACTATACATGTAACTGTATCCGTATCTTCTGAGAAGATAAGCCATGAAAATTGTTCCAGCCAATGCGTATTAAAACGGCGTTTTTTAGAGGTCTTGCCGGCATCACCATCATTTTTCCTCTTCGTTGTTATGGTGGTTGAGTTGTGTGGCAAACTACAACTAGCAGCTGAATTTGCTCTTGCTTCATTCTCTTCTACTATAGGGTTTGACGGTGTCTCCACAGTCATAGACGGAGCTTTTGCTTTAATGAAAAAGCTTAATTTGCTCTGCTTCATGTCTCTTGCGTGTGCTCTCAAAAACCCTTAATAATTGCCTCAAAACGGAAGTTAAAGGCCAGTTGAATAAGACGAGTTCTCTACACCTCTGCGGAGAACAAGAAAGAAGTGTTAGAGTTGTCAGCATGCCAATTCATTAGCTGGCATGTGACGTGCAACTGGTTTTGGGGATACTAGTGATGCACTGATACCACCATTCTCGCGGCTCGTCATGTGGTTCCCCCAGGCTGGGGCAATATCCATGAGCTGGGCCAATATCCATGAGCTGGGCCAATATCCATGAGCTGGGGCAGTATCCATGAGCTGGGGCAGTATCCATGAGCTGGGGCAATATATCCATGTGCTGGGGCAATATATCCATGAGCTGGGGCAAATCCATGAGCTGGGGCAAATCCATGAGCTGGGGCAAATCCATGAGCTGGGGCAGTATATCCATGTGCTGGGGAAATATCCATGTGCTGGGGCAGTATATCCATGAGCTGGGGCAGTATCCATGAGCTGGGGCAATATCCATGTGCTGGGGCAGTATATCCATGAGCTGGGGCAGTATCCATGAGCTGGGGCAGTATCCATGAGCTGGGGCAGTATATCCATGTGCTGGGGCAGTATATCCATGTGCTGGGGCAGTATATCCATGTGCTGGGGCAGTATATCCATGAGCTGGGCCAATATCCATGAGCTGGGGCAGTATCCATGAGCTGGGGCAGTATATCCATGTGCTGGGGCAGTATATCCATGTGCTGGGGCAGTATATCCATGTGCTGGGGCAGTATATCCATGAGCTGGGGCAATATCCATGTGCTGGGGCAGTATATCCATGAGCTGGGGCAGTATATCCATGTGCTGGGGCAGTATATCCATGTGCTGGGGCAGTATATCCATGTGCTGGGGCAGTATATCCATGAGCTCGGGCAGTATATCCATGAGCTGGGGCAGTATATCCATGTGCTGGGGCAATATCCATGTGCTGGGGCAGTATATCCATGTGCTGGGTCAATATCCATGAGCTGAGGCTGGGAGGACGCGGCGTTCATACAGAGTCATTACAGCGCTGCTTTATGGAGGCTGGGAGGACGCGGCGTTCATACAGAGTCATTACAGCGCTGCTTTATAGCGCATGGGGGAATGTGGGGTTAATGGGAGCTGCCTGTGAGGAGCTGCGCACTGTAACTCCCATCATCCTCAGCCAGGTGAAAGGTCTCCATGTTTAAAGTGACAGCAGGGGCTGCCAGCTCCGCGCTGTATAACGGGATCGGGGAGGAAGAGCTAGGTGTGCGGGAGCTATTGCTGCAGTCGTCTTATCCTTGAAGCAGAGCGGGCCGGTGCTGAGGGGGCCCTGCAGGTCTCCCACGCCGCTCAGACGGCGGCGGCAGCTGCTCCTGCCTCTCAGGCCGTAGCGCGCATCAAGAAGTTCAAACACGTGTGAACCCATGGTGCTGGACCAGGGGCTGACTGGCAACTTTTGGCCTAGGGGGCAAGTACAACTTAGAGGCCCATAGTGCATCAACTCAGGCCCCCCCCCTTTAAAGTGCGTCGGCCGCTTATCTCTACTCTTAATTGCAGCCTCTATACTGAGTTTCTCTTCTATTATCAGAGAGGAGCGCAGCCCTTCCCTGATGAGCCATTTCTCCCCTGTGGGCTGAGCTCATTTTGACTGGTTTTTGTCCCCCATTCATATCTGTCCTGCTGCAGGCTTTTCAACCCTTACTTTATTTCTCTCCCTTTACTCTGCTGCTGGGTGGGGAGTTGGCACAGAGCTGGCAAAGCTGCGTTACGGCTATGGCGGGGCTGCCTGTGGGACGCACGCAGTAACACCTGACCACGTTATCGCATATGCTGCACGCAGCCGTGACCACCTCCCATTCTTCAACACGGCTCTCGGACTCTTACGACATTCTCCCGTGGCAGCAAGACCAAGAGCCCCCCAGGTTTACTACTTTTTTGTGATACACACTGTGACTGCACATTACTGTGAGTTTTATTGCTGTGGATTCTTTGATACACTCATACAAACTGCACATTACTGGGTTTTATTTTTGTGGAGGTCTGTGGTACAGTAATGTGCAGTGTATATAACAGCTGCACAGCAACAAAACTCTGTAATTTGTCGTGTGTATGAGTGTATCACAGAGATGCACAGTAAAAAAACTCACGCACATACACACACACACCACACATTACTGTGAGTTGTATTGCTGTGCAGCTGAGTGATACGCTCATACAAATTGCACATTACATCTAGGGCAGACTGACTACAGCTGTAAAGAACTGACGGACTAGTTTTTTTTCTTACAGAGCTGACATTGATAAGAATTTTTATTTTTGTGACTATATGTAGTAGGGGGAGCAGGTGTATAGAATTGTATAGCAGTATAGATCAGTGTATGCCTATTAGGCAGGTTATTTCAGTTTTCATGTACATTATTGTTGATCTGTGGCACATTTATTTTGGGACTTTTTTTCTGGCCCCACAGAGTCTGCTTTTCTCTTACCTGCAGTGATTAGAGCAATCACTGCAGGTAAGAGAAAGATTTATGTTGTGGAACTGGGAACTGTGTGTCCGGGTGAGGACCTGGCTGGTTATCAGCTCGGAGGTGTCTGGCTTGGTCCTTGCAGACAGCAGGATTCCCACCATGCTGACCAGCTGCAAGATCACTGCATGGGCGAACGCACGGTGACCCCATCTCTCCAGCCGACAGGCCATAGATCTTTTTAATGGCAAACAATTGGAGGAGGGCTACAGGGGTGCGTGCATCATGTGTTTTCAGGCACTGCAGCTTTAAAAAACAGTCTCCCGATGCGTGGCAGATTCCAGGATTTGGAATTTGCCAAAGATTATTTGACAGGCAGTGAAGGTGGGGGGGGGGGCTAAGTTTGAGTGTGTGCGGCTGGGCTGGCTTCACTGCTGTGCTCCGATCCTCCTCCACGCAGTTTGGATGAACAGAGCACACCGGCACTGGCAGGCTGGCTGGCTGGAGTCTGCTGGCTTAGGCTCCCAACGTCTGTCGACCGCGCCTTCCTCTTCAGTGTGTGCAGGGCACGCTTAGCATCACGTGGATGAGGCTGAGGAGGCACCACGTGGGGGGCCAGCACCAATGCTGCTGCGCGGCCGCAAATTAAAAATAAAACAATCTGAGGCTTGGGACAGTACATGGAGGCGCATTGAGGCTGCAGCATTTGCGGTGGGCCGGCGGCCCGGGGACATTTGCCACCCTGCTCCCCGGCCCAGTCCGCCCCTGTGCTGGACGCTTTAATAAAGATTAAGAACGAGATAAATACCTTGGGCCCGCTGTCCTCATGCAGGCATACCGCTGGCTGATGTTTTTGGATGG
The DNA here is from genome assembly GCA_009667805.1 of Leptobrachium leishanense. Classification (NCBI taxonomy): domain Eukaryota; kingdom Metazoa; phylum Chordata; class Amphibia; order Anura; family Megophryidae; genus Leptobrachium; species Leptobrachium leishanense. Next base: position 341,498,922 of record CM019063.1, read on the forward strand.
CTCACGCTGTTTCCCTCTGGCTGGCTCGAGCTGTCTCCCTCTGGCTGGCTCACGCTGTCTCCCTCTGGCTGGCTCACGCTGTCTCCCTCTGGCTGGCTCACGCTGTCTCCCTCTGGCTGGCTTACGCTGTCTCCCTCTGGCTGGCTTACGCTGTCTCCCTCTGGCTGGAACGTGTGGATGCTGCCCTGCCTGCGACGCATCACGTGGTGGATCAGGTGACCTGCCGCACGTAGAGGGGGCGGAGCCTAACACTGCCGCGCCGCCGATATGACTGCTGCGGCAGTTAAAAAATTAAAAAGCTTGAGTCACCTGCCAGCTCGGACCTCTCCCTACTCGCACACATTGAATTTCCACTCGCCAAATGCGAGCAGGCGAGTGGAAATTTCGAGGGCTGCCCTAGACTATTTCCTTGTACTACACTTCTACACTGATATCGACCCGGCTAGTCCATTTGACTATTCTATACTCTGTATTTCTGGTTCTGGCTCGTCTGACTACCCCCGTGTTGCGGACCTGGTTTTGTATTACGACATTGTCTTTGATTAACTCTTTCTGCCTAGCTAGTATACTTATACCTGTCCAATTTTTAAGGACCAGACAGTTAGGGATTCCTTTACAGCTACCCTGTTGGTAGTTTTTTGGCTCTGTGGTGTTGGGCTTTAAGGACTGCGTGGTGGGATCCGGGAACCGTGACATGTACTAATTAAGTCCATGAGGGGCAAGAGTATTCAGAGTCTTGATCCAGTATGTTTCTCTCTGAAGAAGTAACTGAACGATCCCCACCCCTGCCCTGTTAAGGGGCGGCACATGATCAATAACAATGAATTTGAGAGTCGTAATGGATGTCGTTGTGCCAGGAAGTGTTTGGTCACCAGTTTTCCCGTGTGTCCATCACGGTATGTAGTGTTGATGGCCGATCTATGTCCCAAATTCGATCCCTTAGTGTCAAATCCGTTTTGCCCACATAAGACAGTCTGCACGGGGAGGTGATTAAATAGATGTATTCGCTCAGGCAAGAGATACAGTGTCTGATATTGAATCTTTTTCCAGTAGAAGGGTGAGCAAAAGTTGTACCTGAGGTCACAGGTGACACAGTCTAAGCATCGGAAGCAACCCTTTTTCTGTAAGGTGGTTCGCTGGTCATACGAATGCATCAGATCTGTTTTAACTAAAAAATCCCTAAGATTTTTGGTACACCGAAAGCTAATGAGTGGCGGAGCCGGAAACTGCAAAGGAAGAGTGCGATCATATTGAAACATATGCCAGTGTTTGCAAATTTGAGTAGCCATTTCAGTACCCTTCGAATGATAAGTCAGGTGGTAACACAATTCTAGGGGGTTGCTGTGATGTATTATCTTAAGGGTGTTTTGACCTATTCCTTGCCCTTCGTAGTGCGTTCTGTAGTATGCCAATGGAGTATCCTCTTTGTAAGAATTTATTGGTCATTTTGGTAAGCTGTATTTCGCATCGTTGTAGATCAGAGTTGTACTGCAGAACCCTCAGGTACTGAGAGATGGGTAGGGAGTTTTTTAGATGCTTAGGGTGAAAACTGCTTGCCAATAACAATGAGTTTCTATCGGTCTTTTTTTGGTACAGTGTGCACAGTGGTACATCCTTCCCGGATGACCTATATATATAAAAGCAAATCCTTTGCATATGTCTGTTACTGGTAACCTTAATGGGTGTTAAAAGCTTGTTGATGCTGTTAACCATCCTATCAAAGGGAGTCCGTAGTCCCCTTCCATAAAACAAAGATATCATCAACAAAACGGGTGTAAGCGAACTGTTGCCAACATACGGGGTTAGCAGATGTTCCTGTTCAAACTTATGCATATATATGTTGGTGTACGAGGGTGCCATGGCCGCTCCCATGGCTGGTCCCGCAAGCTGCAAAGAGAAATGCTTCTCAATTTTAAAATAGTTACACTCCAAAGTGATACGTAGTAGTTCAGCCAAGAATTTCACTGGTGGGCCAGCGTAATGTGATGATTCTGTAATGGTGCATTTAAAAAAACTCAATGCCCTGTCCATGTGGTATGACCGTGTAGAGATTTTTGACATCCAGTGTAGCCAAAATAATATCATCCTCTGGTAAGGTGATAGACTCAAATATCTCAAAAAAATGGGTAGTGTCCTTCAAACAGGAGGGTAAATGTAGCACCGTTTCTTTACTACAACTGTTGATGAATTTCCCCAATGGTTCAAGTAGACCTCCCCGGGCCGAGTCTATCAGATGACCGGGGGGCTGCTGGGGATCCTTTTGAATCTTTGGTATTGTATATAAAATCGGTACGCGTGGATGTGTTACCTCCAAATATTTTCATTGATATAACCAGCTTTGAGACCTACTGTATCTGGATCAAAGACGTAATCCTACTGTGAAAAGATTTAACCGGGTCTCCTGGTAATTTTCTGTAGGTAATAGAATCTGATAATTGAGTTAGTACTTCTGAACGATAGAATTGGTAATCCATAAGGACAATATCCCCACCTTTATCCACTGAGCGGATGATGATACTTGGATCACTAGCCAGATCTTCCATGGCATCTCTTTCTTCTCTGGTCAAATTAGATGGAATGTATCTCCTCCTTGAATTGGATTCCTGTATAGACATTTGAACATTTTGGGCAAAAGACTTGATAAATGGGTTAGTGGATTTGTAATCCCTGATACTTTTCATCTTTAAACCACGGTTACTGGTGGGGAGAGGGTGTTGAATACTTTCCTGTATGGCTAATGTTCTTTCAATTTTGTTGAAAAGAGTGGTTACTGGGTACAAAGGATAATCCCTTACTTAGTTTCTTCTTAGATAAATTAAATATCAGAGTTATTTCTTGCGTAGTGGAGGGCGACCCCTGTTGTTGATAGGTCTTCCTTTTGTCCTCACTGCGTTCTCCTTCTGCGGCGTTGGTGTAACACCTGGTGACAATCCTGGAAGAAGGATTTGCCTCTCCAGGCGTGGGAATGCGTGTTTAAAAAAAAAAGGTCTAATAGATGTGCCTGTGGCTTCAACGATGTTAGTTTCACCCTCTGAATGTGATTCACCTGAAGATCAAATCGTAGAGACTTTTCTTTTCTGTACCCAGGGTTTATGCGTCGAGGTGTGAAACGTGGGTTGTCATTGCTAAGCCAACGGTAAACTTTATGGGACGTATCATAATTAACCCTTTCAACCTTTAGCTTTTAAAACATATCAGTTCTGAACAATGTTTGTCAACCTCATCATGCAGTTTGGTGAGCATAGGAGCAAACTCTTAGAGTATCAGCATGATTTTGTTCAACCTTTGAGATTTTTAACCATGTTGCTTGTAATTCAATACCCACATCCTCGATTACCAACACCATCCAATCTAGTGAGTATTTGTTGGCTACCGCTACCCATTTCTTACATAACTCCGGCTTATTTCAACCAATTGTCGGTGCATTTCTAAGGCGACAGCCTCTGGGGATCCTTTTAGCCCGATAGTAATCAGACAGGAAAACTCTGTGCAGATCCAAGTCCACCTCTTTTTTCTTTAAGTGTGCACTGTGAGGTGGCCAGACGGGCGTCGAGTAGAAGGAACGTCCACGCTCACGGAAGTTCCTTCCGCTCTTCAAATACGCTCGTCTGACCCCAGTCTTAGTGGGTAAACTCTTTTCTTTTCACAGAGCTGCTATTTTCAAATTTTCCCATCTCATCCATGTGGCACATCTCCTTTTTTCTTCTAGTGTTCCTCAGCCTAATCTTCTCCTCCTTTTAAGTGCCTTGAGTACCTCTACCCTGCTTTCGGTATTTATACTCCATCCTGTCAGTCTCCACAGCTACCCGTCCTTTAGGTTTTTCCTGTGCCCAGTCCTATGGTGTTCCCTTTTTGTTTAATACATGCTTGATTTACTTGTATCCTGCGTGTCTGGTTTCTCAATCTTTGTCTATTGTGTCTAATTCTTAAAGCGATACTGCCACACCATGGCAGCACCCCTATCTGAACATGAAAAGTCTGATTCAATTGGCCCTATCACCTGGTGTGAGCTAACCCTAGCGTCAGCATGTTTTTGTATTAGTGCCAGTTAAAATGAGTCTAGCGCCTGACCAACAGATCGTTTGCCTCCTGCAAGAAATGGGAAAAATCACTTAGTGCGTCTCTATTAGCGATTCGTACCGCGAGCCTACTGTACTATCAGCGTCCTATACTTAACATGGGGGGGGCGCGTTAGAGAGCACTTGCACTATTGTAACCAACAGATCACTTGGTGCCTGCGCTCATTTTTTTTTTTAGAATTCAAAATTTTATTTTGAAATAGGTCAGCAGTAAATCAGACATAAATACAAATAATAACGAGTAAAGCCAGCAAGGTTCATCTGGGATAACAAAAAATAAAAGAGGGAAGGGCACTCCGATATAGGTGACCAGGGAGGTGGTCTCGTCATTAAACAGGTATGGGGTGGGGCAACCACAAAAAAAAGTGGGGTAGAAGGAGTAAGGTGGGGGGACAGCCTGGAAAAAACTGGCATTCCTGGCGCGCTCCAGCAACCCCGGAAGGAGACTGGAGGCCATGGAAGGGCCACAGGGCCAGGTGTCCTGGGGCCAGAGGGAGCGGTCAGAGCTATGGTATCCGTCCCAATGGCTCACCCAGGGCAACCTATTGTCCCGCACCCAAAAAAAACCAAAAAACAATGTAAAAAAAAAAAAAAAGGTGGTTAGATGCCCGGACCGTCACGCCAAACCACGTCCTTGTCAGATGAAGTAGTATCCGCTAAAGAGAGCCCAGAGGGGGGGGAGAATAAATCGGCAAGAGTCCTCAAAACTGTGTGGGGGGTTAGGAGTGTCTGCAGGGGAAGACATCAGGGGGGGGGGACACTTCTGAGGGGGAAAAAGGGGGAAACAGCCATGCAGGAGAAATCAGCATCCAGGAATCCAGCAGTGGGGCCATCCAGTTCAGCCAGTGTCCATGGGAAAAATAAGAGACACGCTCTCCCTGCGTCCATCATCCAGGAGCAACAACGAAGTCGGCTGGGGCAGCAAGTCGAAGAGTGGATTATGACCCAGGACGTCTCCAAGGACATCCGGGGGGAGTAGGTCTCGCCATCCGCACAGCTTCCAGTCAGCCCCAGTCCCAGGCCCACAGGAGACGTCTTACTCCGCTGAGTCACAAGAAGCAGCTGGGCCGGCGGCATCATCGCGCAGGGAGAGCTATCCGATGACTCGAGTGCCGCAGGACCCGGAGTCCATCCAGACAGCTCCCCCTGAGAGCCCACAGACCGAAGGCAAGCTGGGCACCGCCAGTACATGAAGCGACCCGGCCGATCGCCGCACCCGGTCCAGTGCAACGCAACTTCAGGGCCGCCACTCCCCAGTCTCCATACCTCTTCTCTCTGTTCGAAGGAGCAGGTAAGCGCATCACACCCACACAGGGGTCTCCCAGTCACATCTCCAGACGTAGTAGCTGCATCCCGGCCGAGTCGCATCTCAGCCACAAGGCGCCGGACATCCCCACTCGTAATTGGTCGCTCCCCTTCCTCCAGTAACCAAGCCAGGCACCCATCTAGGCGCTCCATCAGTGCCCTACCGCGGCAAGGAAGGGAGGATACGGGTCCCCTTAGCACTGCAACAAAGGCTCAAAGATGGCCGCCCAAAGTAGGCCTCGAAAGCAGGCTGGAGACCGCAAAGTGCCCCAAACAACTCCGAAAAAGCACAGAAGAGACCAGGCATATATCGGGGGGTCCCCCTGCACAGTCCTCTCCACTGTGAGCACAGCAGCCGAAGGTAGGTCGCAAGAATTAGCAAAAGTTGAGGGAAACCTCGAGGAGATCAGCAGAATGCAACCTTCCCTGTCGGCAGTCAGCTCCGCCCCCCCGCGCTAATTTTTTAGACGGACACTAATCGCTAAATTTTACCTACTGCTCAACCCTTGTGGTAACTCCAAAAAAACACAAAAAAATAGGTCCTCGCCCAAAAATAGCAGGCAATTATCAGGCAATTGAAATAAAACCATAGCAATGGATCTGGTCAGCAATGTCGCTACTGTTGCAGTAGGCTCTATTATGCAGGGCTGGATTAAGATCTCTATGGGCCTGGATCTGAGGATTTTTTGGTGGACTCTTTTTGAATTTTAATGAAATGAAAACATATTTTAGGTTATTTAATAGTGCAGATACAGGTATATCAAACCAGGGGTTTGGGTCGAAATCCCTACAACCAGGTTCTCTAATGCCAACATCCCGACGGCCAATTTCCAGACAGAACAAGTTCCGGACATACCAAGTTCAATACACAGACAACTCCCTGATGGCCAACTTCCAGACATCCAAAATCCCAGCGGCTAACCCTAACCCTAACTCTATCTCCCTAACCCTAACTCCCTAACTCTAGCCTTAGCCCCCTAAACCTAGCTCTAACTCCCTAAATCTAGCCATAGCCCCTAAACCTAGCTCTAACTCCCTAAACCAAGCCCTAACCCTAACTCCCTAACCCTAACTCTCTAAACCTAACTCCCTAAACCTAATCCTAACTCTAAATCTAGCCCTAACCCCCTAAACCTAGCCCTAACCCTAACTCCCTAAACATAGCCCTAACCCTAACTCCAACTCCCTAACCCTCTCTAAGCCTAACCCCAACTCCCTAAACCTAGCCCTAACCCCAACTCCCTAAACCTAGCCCTAACCCCAACTCCCTAAACCTAGCCCTAACCCTAACCCTAAACCTAGCCCTAACCCTAAGGGCCATATTACATAGTTGGTGCTAATTTAGCCAGAGCTGTTGTAAACTTCCCAGAGCCATTATAACCTATGGAGGTTTTCAGTTTACAACAGCTCTGGTTAAGTTAGCACCAACATTGTAATACTGCTCTAACTCCCTAAACCAAGCCCTAACCCTAACTCCCTAAACCTAACCATAATCCCTAAGGCTAAGCATAACTCTCTAAGGGGATTTTGAATGTCTGGAAGTTGGCCGTCAGGGAGTTTTCTGTAGGGAACTTGGTATGTCCGGCACTTGATCTGTCTGGCAGTTGGACGTCGGGATGTTTCCATTAGGGATCCTGGTTGTAAGGATTTTGTCCGGCACCCTCAAACCAGATACTGTGTGAGTAAATTTCCATTCAGATTTCAATCATTTATAGCGTGTGAAATTATTTTTTCCCATTTTATCATCCAAACCTTTGTGGGTGTATACTCTATAGGGCATTCTTGTTAAAAAATGTAAATGGGAATCTGTTACTGCATTTTTATGAGACGATATACAATTTTAACCAAAAAATTTTTTTAAAAAGTGAAATGTTCTCCTTGTGTTTGGAGCATGGTGTTTTACTAATAATATGGTTATTTATAAAACACTGATCTTGCTCCCAGCGTGGGAAATGAGAAGGTGAGTAATGGAAGTGGTATTGCTCATTTTATACGTGACAAATGGACAATGCCATCGCATTGGAACTAAAAATAAGTAAAAAAAATTAAAAACAATCTGTTTTTGTTTCTCCTTTTAGATTTTACATGGTCACGTTTGGTATCAATGCAAAGGCCAGACTCTGACCTGTCCAATGATGTCTCAATTGACCTTGCTCGGTGTAAAGATTAGTGACGCAGGGTTTCCAAAGACACATCCAGTGCACTTTGCTGCAGTGCGACGGTTTAGGTTTTTGGTGTAGCACTTTGTAATAATGGATTGTGCCATCACCTCCACACACGAGTTAGTGCAGCATCATTGTTCCCTTTATAATTGAAAATAAATATTTATTTTTATTGTAACATAAAACTTGGTCATGCTTTATATCATTGGTAAGGTCATCCTCTGGCCTTTCCAGTGATACCTCACATGACCCTGTAGCTGCCATGGAGTTAGAGATATAAGGGTCCAAATGCCCATCAATGCAGAAATACAGTGGCAAGAAAAAGTATGTGAACCCTTTGGGATTACGTGGAGTTTTGCATGAATTGGTCATAAAATGTGCTCGGATCTTCATCTAAGTCACAACAATTTGAAAAACACAGTCTGCTTAAAATAATACAACACAAACATTATATGTTTTCATGTTTTTATTGAACAGAACATGTAAACATTCACAGTGCAGGGTGGAAAAAGTATGTGAACCTTTGGACTTAATAACTGGTTGACCCTCCTTTGGCAGCAATAACCTCAACCAAACGTTTCCTGTAGTTGCAGATCAAACCTGCACAATGATCTGGAGTAATTTTGGACCACTCCTCTTCAAATTGTTGTGACTTAGATGAAGATCAGAGCACATTTTATGACCAATTCATGCAAAACTCCACGTAATCCCAAAGGGTTCAAATACTTTTTCTTGCCACTGTAGTTATCCTTTCTCCATGGGCCTATTCTGGAGCATGGGCCTGGAGCTGCGGTTTCTTCAGCCCCTATGTTAATCCCTGGTCAGGGCGCCGGAGGGGTATAAAAAAAAATGGAGGCCTGACTTCAAGGAAGTATTTTGTGCACGAATATTCCTGTGGTCTTCTTACGTAATGACCCCTCCCTTTTTCTCTTATGATTCAATAAAAGATATGTGCAAGCTCTAAGCAGCGCAGAGATAACATAATTTTGTGTGTGTGTGTCTCTCATGTCTGCATCCTGATATCGGCAAGGCAATCAGCATGTCACAAATCCCCCTTGATACTGGTCCCTGTATACTATATCCCCCTCTGATCCTTAGGTGGTTGGCACAACTATCCTCAGGGAACACAATAAGATGTACCCAGCAAGGATAACAGATACCAGAATATACCAGACATTGTTGATTGCACAGGGGATTTTAGAACCAAGAGAGACTCAGAGGTATGCCAATAGTAATGCACAGAGTAGGGTTATCAAGGAATGCTAGGTCGGTACACATAGCAGGGTTGTCAGCCAATGCCAGGTCGGTACACAGAACAGAGATTTCAACCAATGCCAGGTCAGTACACAGAGCAGGGTTATCAGGGAATGATAGGTCAGTACACAGAGCAGGGTTTTCAGCCAATGCCAGGTCAGTACACAAAGCAGGGTTGTCAGGGAATGCCAGGTCAGTACAAAGAGCAGGGTTGTCAGCCAATGTCAGGTCGGTACACAGAGCAGGGTTGTCAGCCAATGTCAGGTCAGTACACAGAGCAGGGTATGCCAGGTCGATACACAAAATAGCCAGTATAACGCAAAGAGTGCTGAGGGAAGTGATAACCACGTCAGGGCACAGAAGTTTTTTAGAAGAAAAAAAAAGTATCTTTTAAGTTTATTTTTTGTTTGCACAAAAATAAATAAAAAAGATAGTTATGTTGGGTATCATTGGCCAGTGACACCAGAAGATTTTTTTATAGGACAAACAGGTCCAGAGATACAGAGGTCTAAATGACCCCTGCATCTCCCATAACGGATTTTCCCTGCCCAGCAGGGGAAATCCGAGCTTGTGACGTTATCATGCGCATGCGTGATGACTCCCGCGGCCCAGGGGCAGTCCCATTGCATGTCTGATGTCCAAGATGTCAACCCACTGTGGCTGCAGCCCCTGCTTGGTGCCAGATCAGCACCAAGCACTGCAGGGACAGTACGTTTATGGAGCATCCTCCAAGCTGGAGAGGGAATCCCCATGATGCACCACGGACATTCCAGTATTGCAGTGTAGACTGATAGGGCCCTAATCCAGGCCCCTCCCCCATCTGGGCCCTCAGGCAGTGCCCAAGAGCCCGATGGGTCAGTCTGTCCCTACTTAAGGGGGAACCTCTAACAGCTGAAGTATACTGTAGTGTATTGCTCATGTGCCTGGTCAGCAGGGGTTAAAAACTACCTTCTTCACAGCAGGGTTTACTTCAGGACAGGGAGACCCCTCACATAGTACAGCTTCTTGTATTGGACAGACCCAGGGTGTGTACCAGGGACATGCGGAGAGGTCAGTGGCTGGTGAGGCACTGGCTAGTATCATAGCCAGATATACGACTGTTACATTTCAATGTTCTTGAACCCAGAACATACTTGAAAATGAGAGAAATCTCAATCTATACTTCCAGGTAAAATCCTTTATAAATAAATAAATATACACAGATATTAACTAACTTTCTATGGTTTGTGTTTAGCTGTAAGTTATCTTTTACGCATTTGCTGTACCCACACATTATATAACGTTTTTCTCACCATCAAATGGACTTTCTAAAGATACCAATATTTTAAACATATCATATACTTTACTATTAAAAAAAAAAAAAATATGATCGGAAAACATTTTTTTCTGTGCCTGTCATACTTTGTATCCATCACTAGAGGAAGCAGAGGGTACTGCTGTTCCCCATCCTGTTAATGAAAGATCAGCCTCCCATGCAGGAGTTTTTTTAAATGGCTTGGACCAATGGTGCTTTCACATTGGTCCAAGCTATTCCATTGCTCTCTCAGTGCCTCTCTGAGGCTCTGACGTGCAGTGTTCAGAAGTAGGCAGCGAGCGTCTGTTCCTATTAGAACAGACTCGCGCTGCAGACTTCTCGAGCAGTTTACGAGATTAGCGTAAAAGGTCTGTTAAAAAAAGGATATATAATTTGTCTGGGTTCTACAACAAGACATGAATTCAAATTGTGTTTATACATATTGAACACAAACAGTCAAAATGATCTCAGCACATGTGTGATATGCACACAGGCAAAAAGTTTAACCGCTTCACACCCAAAATAGAGTTCTCGATTTTGCATTGTAATGCTTTGAAAAGCACTCATTGGCATATCAAAAGACCATTTTCACACCGTTTAAAGAAAGATTAATGTGTCCCTTGTGGAAAAATGGAATCCTTTGTTTTAGGTCTCTCCAAGCACCTTGGAGAGACATAAAACCAACTGCAAATAGCAACCTCAATCCTCACTGTAACAAAAGGTTCAAATTGATTACTGCTGCATAATAGCTGCCAGGGAGCACTCGGAGGTCACTCACTGCTGTACAGGGATAAGATTCAGGGGTTTGAATGACTGAAAATCCCTGTAAAGTACAGATACCAGATGCTACTTAAGTATTTTTTTATATTTTCTTGGTATTTTGTGGAAGCTGCATTGCTAATAATCTCATTATGATCCCTACAAATCCCCATAAGCAGGCTCTCTCGCCATTTTTATTATTTATCTTTATCACAGCTACTGTATCTAACAAAAAGGCCATTTCTGCCTGTATGATGATAATACAGACCCAGTTTGAAATTGTGTAAGATAAGGGACACCATCTAGAGCTCTGAATTTCAAAACTTCTGAAATGGATAAACGAGCACTTGAAAAATTAAAAAAAGAGCAAATTCACAGTAGTTTAATTTTTTAACTATCTTGGATAACAATTTCTGTGCAAAACATCTATTTAACCCCATATTTAATCATTAACTTAACATCCTATATATTTTTTTTAAGGACTCTATTTAGGGTAAAACAAGCAAATATAAAAAAAATAATAGGCATCGTTCACATACAATCAGGTCTCGAGATACTCATAAATGAAAAGCTGGGTAAGAAAACATAGAATAAAAAAATAAAAAAAAAGAAGATGAAAGAAAGAAAAGGATAAGGGGAGGGGGTTTCCACGGGCAAACTGCCATAGGCCATCCAGCATCCATTAAAAAAAAAAACAGACGACATACCCAACATCAGTGCAACATACCAATATCGCCCAACCAGGACATACAAAGATGTCGCAGTAGCTCACAGTCACTCAGTCATTCATAAGACCAAAATTTGTTGCAGCCACATGAATCCACAGTCGGTATGGAAGACTTCCAAATCCAGATACAATAGAGAAATATTTACCCACTCTTGTGTGTGATGAATATAAAGGTTTTATTCCATGGTGAGCACAGGAGCAGAACAACGTTTCGACCCTCACAGGTCTTTGTCAAGTCTGATTATACAAAATATTTTGCACATATAAATAGGTGAAAGCAACAGGTGAAAACAGCAATCAGGTTACTGATTCAATTATACTACAATGAGGAGACTCTTTAATACAATTAAGGCATTATAGTAATTTACTCTTCTATGGCATTCAATTCCAAATGGTTAACCCCTCAGGTTAAGCTGAATCCTGATATATTGAATCAATACAAATTACATAAAGTGTGAAAAATAAAAATAAAAGCGAGCCACCAAAAATATCTAGCGATATTACAATATTATTATCTGTAAATATATTCAACAATATTATTCATATTAAATGTTTATTGTACATATTAAATGTTAATTCTTGATGTAAAAAGTTTGCTTATGATGAACAAATTTGTTTAAAGTCCTAAACAGGGGACTTTTCCCTGTTTAAATTGCTCTTGTTGCAATACTGTAATTAAAGGCGATTCATTCGTGCACCCACACTCTGGTCAAAAATTTTAAATTGGACAATACTTTACATGTAATTCCCAATATGTAATCTATTTGATCAAATGCCCCTGTGGTTGGGTATATGTAGGATAAACTACACAAAAAATTAAAAACAGGATTATTAAACACAAGTCCGATATTCGTCTTAAAAAGATAGAATTACCCACACCACATCACTTTGTTTCATCTGGCCATGATATCTCCCAATTGAGGTTTCAAGTTATTGATACAGTAAATAAATCCATTAGAGGTGGTGATAGAGAATTGGCACTCAAAAAGAAAGAACTCTTTTGGATACATCGATTAAAGGCTATTGAACCGCATGGTCTGAACAGAGATTTTGATCTCTCCCCTTTTTGCAATAGTTTTAAAATCTTGACCCTAGTTCTAAAATCTTGACCCTAGTTCTATATATTCTTATGGGGTATTTAAACAAATTTGTTCATCATAAGCAAACTTTTTACATTAGAAATTAACATTTAATATGTACAATAAACATTTAATATGAATAATATTGTTGAATATATTTACAGATAATAATATTGTAATATTGTTAGATATTTTTGGTGGCTCGCTTTTATTTTTATTTTTCACACTTAATGTAATTTGTATTGATTCAATATATCAGGATTCAGCTTAACCTGAGGGATTAACTATTTGGAATTGAATGCCATAGAAGAGTAAATTACTATAATGCCTTAAGTGTATTAAAGAGTCTCCTCATTGTAGTATAATTGAATCCGTAACCTGATTGCTGTTTTCACCTGTTGCTTTCACCTACTTATATGTGCAAAATATTTTTTGTATGATCAGACTTGACAAAGACCTGTGAGGGTCGAAACGTTGTTCTGTTCCTGTGCTCACCATGGAATAAAACCTTTTTATTCATCACACGCAAGAGTTGGTAAATATTTCTCTACTTAGTCATTCATGGTAGGAGGTAAGATAGTGTAGAGCAGTGTTTTCCAAACCTGTCCTCAGGACCCGCTAACACGCCACATTTGCCAGATATCTGAAGCACAACCCAGGTGATATACTTTGCTTCTCAGTGATTGCATTATTCAGTCTGCATTTCCCTAAGGTGATCTGCAAAATCTCACCTGGTTGAGGGTCCTGAGGACAGGTTTGGGAAACACTGGTGTAGAGGTTAAGATATTGGGAGGTTAAGATAATATAGGGGGTTAAGTAGGAGATTTATACTTCTGATCTGGTGGTAGGGCAATCCCAGCAGGCTATGCTGGAAATGCCACAACACAATGTACTTGAATTCTCATTTATTATCATATCCTCTGTGAATATACCTGACTTCATTGTATCGTTATCCGAGCACTTCACACTTAAATCTCATTATTCCTCCCTCAAAGAAAAACCCAATACCCCCTATCTCTCTACGAGTAAATGGAACGCTCAGTAGCCCAACACCTCAAGCTCGCTGTCTTGGTGTTGCTTTTAACTCTGACCTAACATTCTCTTCCCACATCCAGACAGTGACCAAATCCTGTTACTTTCAACTCAAAAACATTGCCCGTGGCCGCCCCTTTCTGACACAATATACTGCAAAGGTGCTGGTTCATGCTCTTGTTATTTCACAACTTGATTACTGCAATTTATTGGCCTCCCCAACTCCCGTATGGTCCCTTTGCAATCTGTAACGAATGCAGGGGCCAGGCTTATTTTTTTCACCAAACGCACCTCACGTACCTCCCCACTGCCAGTCCCTCCATTGGCTTTCTGTACGTTCCAGGATACAGTTTAACCCCTTCACTGCTGAGCCATTTCACGTCTTAAAAAAACACATTTTTCTTTTTTTATTGTTATTTTTTTTTTTTTCTTTACTTTAAACAAGGTCATGTTTGGTATCATTTGAAAGGCCAATGCGCTCTGGACTTTCCTAATGATACCAAACATGACCATGCTAGCTGCCAATAGTCGGGAGATATTGGGGTTCAAAGGAACCCCCTATCTCCACCCCTATCTTTCCTTAGGAGTCAATGAGGACGTTCCCCACAAGTCCTCAGCAGTGAAAGGGTTAAAATACTGATGCTCACGTTCAAATCGCTCAATAACTCAACCCCTCCCTACATGTCTTCATAACTCCGCAAGCACATCTCATCTCTACCTGTCATCGGTCTACACATTCACAGCCAACTCTCGCCTCCAAGACTTCTCAAGGGCAGCACCGGTCCTGTGGAATGACTTGCCTCACCCTATCCAACTCTCCCCTGACCTTCAGGCCTTCAAGAAATCCCTCAAAACCCACCTCTTCAGATTAGCGTACCACATCACTGATGCAACTCCTCCCTCTGCTCACCTACTCACACATGATTGAAGCTGCTTCTCTGGCCCCATCATTTCCAAACCACTGGCACTAATGATCCTGCTATCCAGTAAAATTCCTCTGGTCTTCGTCAACCCCAATCCCTCTAGACTGTAAGCTCCTTTGAGCAGGGCCATCTACACCTCTTGTTTCCATCATATGTCTGTTTATCTGTATCTCGTTCCCTTTGGTTATTGTACAGCGCTGCAGAAACTGTTGGCGATATATACATGATGACAATAATAATAATATCGATGTTTAATGTGTTCAGCCCACTGTAGTGAAGCACTCCTGATGAGTCGTTACCAGCGAAACGTGCGGTGAGTGCGTCTCTGTTGAGACAGGGACAATTTGTGGAAATCCTTTATTGACTAATCCAATTTATGATGCAGTACTCGCTTTGAGGATGTTTTGATGTGGGTACGCTTTGAGCGCCGCTTGAATTTTTATTGATTCCCTTGCGGGACTGCAATACTAAGTGTTTTTTTGGCATATTCTATATAAGGTTTTGACCCAGATATTGGGATCTTCCTGCTGTAATTGATATTAATGTCCTGTTGTCTCTTAACATTTTTCGTGTCCTTCAATCTCTTGCATTACTATATATCCAAGCAATGTTCTATCGAACCAAGGGCTACTAGCTAATAATACAATCTGGTGTAATTTAGTCCATTGAGATATATTTAGACAGCAAGTAAAGGATTAAATTTTTGTGTTGATTTTGTTTTTAATTCGGTTATGTGGTTTTACCACGATGGTGTGTTCACATGTTTTGTCTTTTTGGTTTTTATTATCGTCATAATAAAAGTTATATTTTAACTACAGGTTGAAACTTTGTTTCTCCTTGAAATTGAAGGAGTCTCTTTTTGCATTATTTCAATCTGGGGTAGACCCTTTAGTCTCCTGTGTATTACTATTCATTCAAAGACTATTCATCTATATGCAATCTCTAGTTTTCTATTCTTTACTCAGGTTACGTATTATTATTGCAATAGTAAATATAGACAGCCCACTGTAGTAGTCAATCTATTTTAGCAATTAAATGTTCATACATTCACTGGCCTAGAAGCAGAGGCGTACAGGGGGGGTGGCGGGGCGGTGGCCCCAGGCATCCACTTCAGGGGCATCCAGGCAATTGCCCCAGGGCCGGATTAACGTAGGGGCGGATGGAGCGGTCGCTCCAGGCCCCGTTCTGAAAATAGGCCCACAGCAAGCTGTCTGAAGACAGGCCTGCCAGTACCACACATCGTCCTCAGGACAATGCGACCTGGCAGTTGAGTGTGGTGGCAGCTAACAGACTGTGCACGGAGCAATAGGGGGGCGGGAGGAAGGAATACAGTGTGCCGGCGTGCGGATGAATCCGCTCAGCCTGCACTGTCCTGCATCTGTGCTACCTCACCCTATTGAGAACAACAGGCCACAGGCACAGCATGCCAGCGCACGAGGAGCAGGGAAGTCTTTAGCACGGGCAGCTGCTCCTGGAGTCCACAGAAATCCTATCCTCGCGGGCCTCCTCCCCTCTGTGGTGACAGGTGACCGCTGAGATGATGAGGCATCTTGGGAGATGAGTTTGGCTCCTCCCCTCCTCCACACCATGCAGTTCCCTCGCATCAAGGACTCACGAAGCAGGCAGTGCTGCTGCTCAGTTCTGCTCTGCTAGCCTGACTGAGACTGAGACAGTCCCTACAGCATGCAGTAAGAAGCAGGGCTCTGCTTAAAAGACCCCCTGCTCCCCCAGCCCTCCCTCCATTTTCCTCCAGCTTGTCTCTGGCACAAGTTCATTTGTGAGTAAATGTTTATATATGAAGTGTGTGATGTGTCTCTGTGTATATATGAAGTGTGGTGTGTCTATTATATGTATATATGAAGTGTGTGATGTGTCTATTATATGTATATATGAAGTGTGTGTGTGTGTCTATTATATGTATATATGAAGTGTGTGTGTGTGTCTATTATATGTATATATGAAGTGTGTGATGTGTCTATTATATGTATATATGAAGTGTGTGATGTGTCTATTATATGTATATATGAAGTGTGTGTGTGTGTCTATTATGTGTATATATGAAGTGTGTGTGTGTGTCTATTATATGTATATATGAAGTGTGTGTGTGTGTCTATTATATGTATATATGAAGTGTGTGTGTGTGTCTATTATATGTATATATGAAGTGTGTGTGTCTATTATATGCATATATGAAGTGTGTGTGTGTCTATTATATGTATATATGAAGTGTGTGATGTGTCTATGTGTATATATGAAGTGTGTGTGTGTGTCTATTATATGTATATATGAAGTGTGTGATGTGTCTATTATATGCATATATGAAGTGTGTGATGTGTCTATGTGTATATATGAAGTGTGTGTGTGTGTCTATTATATGCATATATATATATGAAGTGTGTGATGTGTCTATTATATGCATATATGAAGTGTGTGATGTGTCTGTGTATATATGAAGTGTGTGTGTGTCTATTATATGCATATATATATATGAAGTGTGTGATGTGTCTATTATATGCATATATGAAGTGTGTGATGTGTCTATTGTATGTATGTATGTGTATATATATATATATATTGTGTGTATTATGTGTATACATGATGTGGTAATGTGTGTGTATGTATATTAGGTGTAAGTGAATATAATGTGGAAATTTGTATATAATGTGTACATGTACAGTATATAGAATGTACGTGTACAAAGGATGTATATACAATAGTACGTGTATATTTATGTATACACACAGAGTGTTTTTCTCACAGTAGGTGTATAAAGGATGTGTAATTGTAATTTTTTTAATAAAATAAATAGATTTAGTTGATTTAGTTTTGAGACAAGCCTATGTCTGTTTTTTTATTTATTTTTTAAGGATGCTGGGGTGGAGAGCAAAATTCCAAGGGGGAGGCCCAAGAAAATGTTTGCACAGGGCCCAGTCAATATTAAAGACGGCCCTGACGAGGAGTAATAGAAAGAAACTGCTCAGAGCCCAGCAGGCACTGCCAGTCTGCCACGCCAACATTGCAAGTCCAGCCTGTCTCTCATCAGTGTGCCCAGCTCCCAGGCGGCAAGATCAGTGCCACAAACAGCCAGCTGAGCGCTTGCCACCATTGAGGTTAGTTTGGTGGAGCCAACTTTTTATGCCAATAAAAAGTTTTTATTGTGTATATGAGTATTTGCTCTGCCCTGGAGAAGGGGCTCTGTAGAGAATATTTTATCCCCTTTGCTGCTGAGCCATGCATCACCCCTGTGAGCTGAGCTCATTGGCACCATTTTGTGTCTGTCATGCTTAACCCCTTCGCTGCTGAGCCATTTCACCTCGTGTGCTGAGCTAATTTTTACCGTTTTGTGCTCATCATGTTTAAACGCAATTTGAAGTCATGTTTTATTGTAGGACCCAGACATATTATATATCTTTATTTTCAGCAGACTTGGCAGATTCAGAATATATAATTTTATGTATACATCACGTCCTGTCAGAATGCTGTATCAAAAAATGTAAAAACGTGAATTTCCATTTATCTACAGCATGTAAAAAAATGTTTTCCCCATTTTATCATCCAAGCCTTTGCGGTTATATATTCTATGGGGTACACTTGTTCAAATAGAAATGGGAACCTGTAGCTGTATTTTAGCGATTTTAGCTAAACTGAAAAAACAAAATTTTTCATTAGCGCAGCATCATTGTTCACATTATAACTGAAAAGTGAACAATAGTGCAGCATTAATAAACATTTTTTTATTTTTTTACACTTAACATGGTCATGTTTGGTATCTAAAGACAATGCTTTTGTCTTTCCAATGCTACCAAACATGACCCTCTGCCACAGATCGGGAGATACATGGGTCCAAAGGACCTTATGTCCGCCTTAGGGATTTCCTTAAAAGGCCCCGGAGGCTTGACTGAAATCCAAGGTGTCAGCCACCTCCGGAGAAGTCTGCGATCCAGCACCAGATCACGGACTGGCACCTACGGGGTTAAAGAGAGGCATTTCTGGAAAGGTCAGGCTGTGACCTTTCCAGCAATGCCTCTCTTTTTTTCTCTCACTTCTCCGAATCAGGAGGAGGAGTGGTCCGAAGGACCCCCTCCTCCCTTTCAGGCACTCTGCCTTGGGGGCGCCTGAAGCTGATGTCATCGCGCCAGGAGGGGTTTAAAAGCTGGGTCTGACCTTTTCATTTTATTTCTAAAAATAGGCCCACCAAAATTCTCAGCACCAGGCCCATGATACTCTTAATCCGGCCCTGAATTGCCCCCTATCACGTGATTGTCAGGCGGTGACGCAATGCGCCTGCGCCGGGCTGCTGCCTGTCACGTGGGGGCGGAAGTTGTGAGAGGCGCAATAGCAGGAGGCTGAGGCTCCACAATGTCTGCAGCACTGCGGGACCAGGGACTACTTGGACCATGTAAGCTGGGGGCAATATATAGCCAGGTAAGCTGGGGGCAATATATATCCCTGTGAGCTGGGGCAATATATATATATCCATGTGACCTGGGAGCAATATATATATATATATATATATATATTCCTGTGAGCTGGGGCAATATATCCATGTGTGAGCTGCTGGGTCAATATATCCATGTGTGAGCTGCTGGGGCAATATATCCATGTGTGAGCTGCTGGGGCAATATATCCATGTGTGAGCTGCTGGGGCAATATATCCATGTGTGAGCTGCTGGGGCCATATATCCATGTGTGAGCTGCTGGGGCCATATATCCATGTGTGAGCTGCTGGGGAAATATATTCATGTGTGAGCTGCTGGGTCAATATATCCATGTGTGAGCTGCTGGGGCAATATATCCATGTGTGAGCTGCTGGGGCCATATATCCATGTGTGAGCTGCTGGGGCCATATATCCATGTGTGAGCTGCTGGGGAAATATATTCATGTGTGAGCTGCTGGGGCAATATATCTCCATGTGTGAGCTGCTGGGGCAATATATCTCCATGTGTGAGCTGCTGGGGCAATATATCCATATGCGAGCTGCTGTGGCAATATATCCATGTGCGAGCTGCTGGGGCAATATATCCATGTGTGAGCTGCTGGGTCAATATATCCATGTGTGAGCTGCTGGGGCAACATATCCATGTATGAGCTGCTGGGGCCATATATCCATGTGTGAGCTGCTGGGGCAATATATCTCCATGTGTGAGCTGCTGGGGCAATATATCTCCATGTGTGAGCTGCTGGGGCAATATATCCATATGCGAGCTGCTGGGGCAATATATCCATGTGCGAGCTGCTGGGGCAATATATCCATGTGTGAGCTGCTGGGGCAATATATTAATGTTAGCTGGGAGGGGGTACCCTGGGCCCATGGTATGGTAAGGGTTCGCAGGGCTGCATAGATGGGGTGCCATGTGTGTGTATTTCCACATCTATACTGTATGTCCTTGAAGGTCGAGTGAGATTTCATTGGAAAGGCCTTTTTGTTATTTCCTCGTTCAATAGATATATATTTAAAATGTCTTCCTTTCTCACATGTCTTTCTACTAGATCTTGTACTTGATTTGGGGGGGGCATGCAATCAAAGGGTTGGCCCCAGGCATCAAAAGCCCTCTGCACGCCACTGCCTAGAACGAAGGCAGCAAGGGTGGACAATAATGTATGGCCTCACTCTTGAATCCCAGTTAGCCCAAAATATACAACAATTGCAGCAAAACATAGTAATTAATTTCATTAAAAAATAAAGGCCTATCCTCCCCTTTGATAGGGGGACATTAAATAATTAATACTTTTTTAGCCATTAGATAAATGTTTGGTGCAAGCTTAAAGAGTTAATACTTTTTCTGCTTTGGATAAGTGCTTTGTGCATAACAGAAAGTAAAGAACAACTGTTCAGCGTTACCTTTCTTTGGTAACCACAGAGCGCATACTGTGCAGATAAAGGGCAACTGTCTGCTTTCTAGAACTAGACAAAGGTTAAAAAAAAACCTATGTGTGCGACACACCCCTATTCTGTATCCCATAAAGCTATACATTGAATCTAAGTAAATGTGCAGTTTTGGAACATCTTGTCTGCCTTTTCATTTCCGCGTCCCTATCAAACGGTAAAGAGATTGCCAGCAGACAGTAAACGCATCAGCCACCGGATCCAAGGAATCTGTTCATGCACAAACGTTTCCCTTGGCTAGGGAATTTCCTGTGTGACAACATAGACGTATCGACTCAAGCATGTCGAAGTTCCTATGCATAGTTATTGCACAGATGTATTGAATCAAGGAAGGTCAAGGTTCCAAGGGTCAAGGCTCCTAGGTAACACCTTCTTTTGCAGGAAACTTACCAAATGCTTTTTTCGGTTGGACAAGACGCAAGGTAAAGGTCTCTGACTTTGGTAACTCCCTCAGCATCTTGGCCACTTCGTAGTGCCGGCATCCTACAATAGTCTGATCATTTATGGCTTCAATGTTGTCTCCCACATTCACTGATTGCAGTCGATCTGTAATGCTGTCTTCCTTAATCCTCTGAATCACCAAAAAAGTCAAACATTAGTAAGCATGCAATAATTTTACATATTTACACGTTTATGAGAATTCAGAAGAATAATCACTTATTCCTATCAATGGAAGCTTACCATAAAACAGAGTGGAGAGCCACAAAGGAAGTGCACAATACTAAGTTAGCCAAAAATATAAGAGAAATGCATTTCCTGAAAAGGAAAAAAAAGTATCGTAACCCCAATGTTTGAAATGAAGAGGAGAGCCCATGTTCATGTTACTATCGAGGTCATCTCATTGTGTCAATTTTTATTCAGGGATAACATATTGGAAATCATATCGCCTGATGCCTGGGACATGCAGTTTTTTTAAATTATCCCTGCTGTGGGCAAGCAGCAGGTTTTACTTTTCTTTTGCCTCTTAATGGAGTGGACGCTGGAGCATCTTCTGGCTGCTCGGCACAAGCGTGTACTGAGCACCAAGTCCTTCTGAGTATCCTGAAGGCCCCTGAACTGTGGCAACGTGCATGGAGTGCCCTGGGAATTCCTTCCCCATCTCGCGATGACGCCACAATTAGGGATCTCTTCCCCCAGCCCGGCAGAGAAATACCATAGGAGATGCAGGGGTCCTCTGCATTGCAGGATCCATATGTCCAACAAGGGCAATTGAGGTATTGTTGGAAAAGCCAGAATCTGACAACATAATGTGAAAATCTAAAAGAAAATACATTATTATTATTGTTCTAAAAGCAGCGGCATCCCCCATCCGCTTGGGACCAAGTCCCAGAGCAGTCTGACTTTCTTGAAATCAGACTGTCCCATATGACCCATCCTGGCAGAGCCGGGAGAGTGCCTGAAGGGGAGGGGGGAACGGACCCCTCTCTCTCCCCATCGGTAAAGGGCACAGAAGAAAGAGAGGGATCGTGGCCTTCTAACGGAGCTGGGCATCTGGGGCCTCCCCCTGCACAATTATGTCATCACACATGGGCGCAATGACATCAGTAAAATAATTATCCCAGAGGTGCCGAGGAATTCCCAATGGGAATCCCTATAGTGGAGATAGGATGTACCTTTGGATGCCCACATCTACGGATCCCTGGCTGCTAGAGGTTCATGATCTGATTAGAGGGGCAAAGGTTTAAAAGTAACATCAGGAAGCATTATTTTACTGAGAGGGTGGTGGATACATGGAACAGTCTTCCAGTTGAAGTGGTAGAGGCCAAAACAGTAATTGAATTTAAGCAAGCATGGGATAGGCATAAGGCTATCCTAAACAAAAGATAAATCCAGGTAAAGTATCCATGCAATTGGGCAGACTAGATGGGCCGAAAGGTTCTTATCTGCCGACATTTTTCTATGTTTCTATGATCGATGTCATTGGAAAGGCCAGGGCACGATACCAAACAGTAGCCAGCCGCGGCAACCCACGTACCCCGGCTCTGCTATGGTACGGACGAGTCAGGTGTTGGCTCCTCCTTAGACAGCTCCTGGCTCTCCAGCACTGCTCAACCCTCGTCTGGCTCCCTCAATGAGGAGGTGTGATGGTTGGGTCCCCGACCATGGTGCTGGTGAGAGGAGACAGATCCAGCGTGCTGCCACTTGCTCAGTGGCCGGTCTTTGCCCCGCCCCTGTCAGGGTGTATCTCCTATTTATTCCGGGGCAACTGGCGTTTCATAACACCAGACGGGCAGCGGATCTTATTTGGTATGCACACGATAAACATATCCCCTCCCTACTCTTGTCCCTGGTTGCTGAAAAAGCCTTTGATAGGGTGGAGTGGCCTTATCTGTTTGGACTGCTATCACATATCGGGTTCCCATCAACATTTCTTAAGGTAATTGGGGCGGTATACGACTCTCCTAGTGCCCAGTAGGGATGAGCTGTTCGGTTCGGAGTTCGATTTGAACAACACCTGTTCGCGAACTACGAACATTTTCGCATGTTCGCCGCATGTTCGCCCACAATGGACCACAATGCACTTTTCCACTGGCCTGAAGCTTGTAATTGGCTACAGCCTTGCACCTAACCACAGGTCAGGTGCAAGACAGGTTCAAGACTATGCCAATCACGGCTCAGAGTCCTGATTGGAACTTCAGTTACACTGATGTGAACATCAGGGTACTAGTGTCTCCCAGAGACCAAATTAATATTTAACTTTTATTGAACATGATTAAAAAAAGGGAGATCAGACATATAAACATAAATTGACAGTGCTCACAAAACAACGATAAAACCAATTCTGCTAAGGGTAGTGTGAATAATTGGCAATAGAAACCGTGATCAGCAATAAGTAGTCAATGTAATAAGTGACCTTCAAGGGTCACCACAGATAGGTTGCAATGAAGAATATAAAGCACTTATTGACAGTGTGGAATCATGAAGTGCTACGAATGAAAAAACACAAACACCAAAACTGCTGAAGAGATGTATATATATATATATATACCAGCAAGGACAATGGTCAACAGTCAATACAATAGGTGACCCTGAAGGGTCGCCTCAAAGCATAATTACAGTGAGATGTATAGAGTACTTGTTGATAACGATAAAAACAATAAAGATCAGCAATAAGTGGTCAATATAATAAGTAACCTTCAGGGGTCACCGCGGAGAATTATCACAGTGAAAGGTATAAAGTACTTGTTGACAATGTAGAGTCATAAAGTGCTACGAGTAGAAAAGCACAAACACCAAATCTGCTGAAGCAAATAAATATATATCAGCAGAAACAGTAGCCAGCAGTCAATGCAAAAATTGACCTTCAAGGGTCATCTAAGATATAATAACTTATTGACAATATGAGATCACAGAGTGTTACAAGTAAAAAAGCAGAGAAACCAAATCTGCTAAAAAAGAAGTATGTATATAACAACAGAGGGAGTGATCAACAGTCAATGCTATAAGTGACCTTCGGGGGTCATTACAAGATATTATTGCAATAAATGTGTAAGATATTGATTGACAATGTTAGATCAAAGAACGCTGCGTATTGAGAAGCAGAATGAACAAAGGCTAGGAACTCCAATGAAAAATTATTAGACTGAAATAGCCCAATACAACCGTGCCCGGGAACTAGCCCAGATATATTTTGTCAAAGGACACAAAATTAGACATAAACATGCGTGTGTTGGGGTCTCAAGGCGCGTATATTGAGGAATAGAATCGGAGAGTTCCTGCCTGCAATGTGCACCCGACGCGCGTTTCGCCAGATTTTGCCCAATCATGGGCTCACAGAGCTAGGTCCCGCAGCACACTATGTAAGGCTTCACACAGCGCTTCAGCACGAATTTGAGAGGAGATTGTTCTTGAGTTAGTGTGTGTTCTCACTGCCAGTCTGCCACCAGCTACTGGGGGGGGGGGTCTCATTTCTACAGAATATCTGGGAATTGTTCTAATCTGTGTGTTCTGACTGACACCCAGTATTTTGGGGGTCAGTAATTTCTACAAAATATTTGGGAATTGAGGTAATCTGTGTCTTGTCACTGCCACCAGCAACTATTTTGGGGGTCAGTAATTTCTACAAAATATTTGGGAATTGAGGTAATCTGTCTTGTCACTGGCTGCCAGCTATCAGGGTGTGTCACTGAGTTATACCAGAGTTCAAAAAATCTTTTAATCTTTATACCAGAGTTGAATAGTTCTGTATATATTTAATCTATATATCACTCACCATGTCAGAAAGACCAAAAAGGACAGGCAGACGCTCCCAGACACAGATAAGAGGGCAAGCAGCTTCTGTGTCGGGAGGCTGTGCCCCTGGTCGTCGTGGACGTGGTGCATCCTCTGCAAGGGGCACGCTTATCCTTTCTAACTGGTGCTTACCGACTTAAGCAGCAGCAACATACAGAGGATTTGGTGGATTGGCTAACCAGGCCATCCTCATCCTCCGAGTCCTCTGCCAGCCAGGCTTGTAGTGCTTTACAGTCTACCTCAGCTGCCAAAGCATCTAATGCAGCCTCCATGTCCACAGCTACTCCTGCCGTAGCCTCACTATCACACACGTAGGAGTCAGCTAAATTTTTTGACTACAATGACAGTGACATGCTGCTTGAGGATGCACAGCAACTACAGTGCTCTGATTAAATCTCTGAGGTTGAGGAATGGAGTATAATCAACCTAGAGGAAGGGGGTGCCAGTGATGACACACAAATAACTGGCACTCATGTTGTCCCAGCAGCTGCAGCATACTGCCAAGTTGGCTCCAGTGACGAGGAGATAGGGGGTGATGACAATGATGATGAGGTCACTGACTCCACCTGGGTGCCTCATCGAACAGAGGAGTCAAGTGAGGAGGAGGCACAACAAACACGAGGCACAACGTCCTCTATGACCAACCGTAGCACTAGCCAGTCCAAGGCATCAGATGTCAGAGCTGCTCTGGTGCAGAGCGCTGTTGTCTCAAAGCACACATCCAGGAACTCTGCTGTCTGGGAGTTCTTCAAGAAATGTGCAGCAGACCTCACCGTTGCTATTTGTAATCTATGTCAGATGAGGCTCAAGCGTGGGAAAGACACCGGACGCTTGGGTACCACGTGCTTGAAGCGACATATGACCACCTGCCACGCATCCCGTTGGCGCAAAACTTTGTGTAGGTCCTCCTCCTCCTCATCGGTCTCTACCCCCACTATATGTCCTGCCATGTCATTGCCTACAACCTCCACTGACAGGGATGATGCTACAGTAATGGATGTACCAGGTCCTTCCTCACAATGTGACAGCATCCCATCAGCTGAAGATTTACGCAGTCAGATTACATTGCCCCAGCTGCTGCAGCGTAAGAAAAAATATAGTCCCAACCATCCCCAAGCACAGCGTCTAAATGCCAGCTTAGCAAAATTACTTGCATTGCAGCTGCTGCCTTTCCAGCTGGTGGACTCTGCTCCCTTCCGTGAATTTGCTGAATGTGCTGTACCGCAGTGGCATGTTCCAAAATGCCATTACTTTTCATGGAAGGCCATTCCAGCACTATACCAGCACGTGGAAGACAATGTTATGGAGTCATTGGGAAAGGCAGTCAGCAGCAAGGTGCATGTGACTTTAGACACGTGGTCCAGCAAGCATGGACAGGGCCGTTACATTTCCATCATGGCACACTGGGTAACTCTGATTGCAGCTGGGAGGGATCCAAGCCGGGGCTCTGTGCTGGAGCTTGTTCATCCAGGGTTTCCTAACCAGGTACCCAGGGCTGGCAGAGCTTCTCAGCCAGGCCAGAAAAGTCTGCAGCCACTTCAGATGGTCATTCCCAGCAAGTGTTCGCCTGGCAGAAATTCAAAGAGAATTCCACCTTCCCACAAACCGTCTGATCTGTGACATGCCCACCAGGTGGAACTCGACATTAGCAATGCTGCAGTGTCTGCACAAGCAGCAGAGGGCCATCAACGAATACCTGTGTGAGTATGGCACAAGGACAGGTTCAGGTCAACTTGGTTCCCCCCCGCAGTGGCTGATGATCAAGGATGCATGCACTGTACTGTCACCATTTGAGGAGGCAACGAGGATGGTGAGCAGGGACAGTGCATGCATCAGTGACACAATTCCTTTAGTGTTCCTGCTGGAGCACACTCTGCGGGGAATTATAGATGTGGCTCTAGAGGCAGAGCAGCGGGAGGAAGAGGAGGCCTTCCCTAGCTCTGAAGGCCCCAGTCTTCCCGCAGACAGCATTCCAGCGGGTCCTCCTCAGATCAGACAGGAGGAGGATGAGGAGGAATATTTAAGTAGTCCGGGCATTGAAGGTGGGGATTCCTCAAGGGAGGGTTTTGTGTGCCCAGAAACCCAAGGACTAGTACGTGGCTGGGAGAGGAAGTGCACGATGGGGTCATCCTCCTCATTGACCAGGAAGACGCAGAAGCTAATGCCACCTCCAACCTACACTGCATGGGCTCCCTTATCCTGCAAAGCCTGCTAAAGGACCCCAGGATTCGTGCTATCAAGGAGAGGGATCATTACTGGTTGGCAACCCTTCTTGATCCACGATACAAGGGTAAAGTTGCAGAGCTCATCCTGCCCGCACAGAATGAAAAAACTTGAGGATGCTCTAAAGCGACACTTGTGTAACACCTTTTCAGGCACTGGTAGGTTACCAAGTGATGACACAGGTGCTTCTGAGGCTGCGGATGAATAGAGGAATAGTGGTGAAGGCCGGGGCCACTTGACTGAAGCCTTTTTACATTTTTTTAGTCCACGACACCCAGGGACGTCAAATGCAGGCATCCATTGCCAGCGTCTTCACCATATGGTGCAGGACTACCTAGGGGCAAGGGCAGACCTGGATACCTTTCCAGCAGATGATCCACTGGCTTACTGGGTGTTGAGATTGGATCACTGACCAGAACTTAGCCAATATGCTCTGCAGCTACTAGGTTGCTCTTCATCCAGCGTGCTTTCTGAAAGAACGATCAGTGCCGCTGGAGGTTTTGTCACAGACAAAAGAGTGCGCCTGTCCACCGACTCTGTAGACCAGCTGACATTTATAAAAATGAATCAGTCCTGGATCAGCAGCTATCAATCCCCAAGATGCTGACGTAACGGAATAGATCGGGGATCTCTTCTGCATTCACAAAACCTCCACCACTGAACTCCTACACAATACCACAAAGGAGTTACGGTGTGAAGGCACTTGCTGCCACCAAAGGCAAAATATTTGGGTGCACTGACGCCATTACCAGATTCATATCTTTTTAATATAGGACCACATGGTCCACCCCTGCACTCTTCCACAATACCACAGAGGGGTTACAGTATGATGGCACTTCCTGGCCTGGCACCAAAGGCACAATATTTGGCTGCATTGACGCCTTTACCAGATTCATATCTTTTTAATATAGGACCGCATGCTCCACCCCTGCACTCTTCCACAATACCACAGAGGGGTTACGGTGTGACAGCCCAATTTTAAACCACCTATTGTTACTTTCATCCAAAGCCTGCATAAGTTTCACCATAATTTAGCCAAAAAAAAATCACTAAACTTTTTCTGCGCGTCCTAAAATGCTTTTTCATACAGGCGGCCGCCCCAAGCAGTTGTTTATGAATAGATTAAAGGAAAAGCATTTACCGTCATTTGAAACGTCATTTTTTTGTTTTTAAATGTTTCTATACATCCTAGAAATCCGCCACTTCACGGGCAGGTTATGGGGACCTTCTAGGCACGATATTTGAAGGAATTTTTCTTTTTTATTTTTAACCCTTATTTCATGGAAAACTCACTGTCCTTTTAAAAACTTTTTTTAAAAAAATTTTGTCCTTGTTTCCTGTCCCCCAGGGCTCTACCCGGACCCCCATACACCTTTTATGGCAAATATCTAGCATATATGCCCTCTTGGAGGGCACTCTAAAAATCGAACTTTGAGTCCCATTGACTTGTATTGAGTTTGTGTTCGAGTTCGAATTCGAACTTTTGAAAAGTTCGAGTTCGAATGCGAACCGAACTCGGGGGTGTTCGGCTCATCCCTAGTGCCCAGATCTTAATCCCTGGGGCGGGCCGGATACCTTTTAGGGTGCGGAATGGGACGAGGCAGGGTTGCCCGTTGTCGCCTGCCCTCTTCGCCCTTTTCTTGGAGCCGCTTCTTCATGCCATCAAACCTAACCCGTCTATCGCTGGCTTTAATATGGGGGTACGCAGTATAAATTATCTGCATACGCAGACAATGTTTTATAGTCACTCACCAGTCCTAGGACATCATTGCCAGCAATGCTTAATGAGCTTGAACAATTCTCCCTAATCTCCGGATATAAAACCAATGTTGAGAAATCAGAGGCCCTTTCTGTGGCCCTGCCGACCCCCGACAGACTCGCCCTGACCTCCTCGACACCCATTAAGATAGTTTCCGCGACAATTACTTATTTGGGAGTACATTTAACATCATGTCCTGCCGCTCTATACGCCTCAAATTATCCCGCCCTTATTGCAAAGATTAAAGGGGATTTGGAGTGCTGGGGACACTACATGATCTCGTGGAATGGTCGGGTTAATTGTGTTAAAATGAATATTTTGCAATGCCTTTTGTATGTGTTTCAGGAACTGACAATATCACTGGTCTCTGCCCACATTGCCTCCTTACAATCTACGATTGATCAATTTGTGTGGAATGGGAAACGTCACTGTGTGGTGCAAGTGACTTTCTATCGCCCCAGAACACTGCGTGGTCTGGGTCTACCTTCCCTCTTCACCTATTACTATGCAGCCCAACTGACTCAGATACTATCAGATAGTGGCCTGGTAAACGCTGGTGGGCTGACCTGGAAACTGCACTTATGATGCCCCATGGACTGTCTCAGTGACTATGGCTACCCAGGGTTCACCGCCCCCAACTGAGTACAACATGCCCAGCCATTATGAACTCCCTCCGCCTTTGGGGTAAGCTTGCCGCGAAGTGTGATTTGGCTACGCTCCCATCGCCGTTAACCCCCATTTTTGGAAGCAAAGATTTTGCTCCAGGCCTCGAGGGCGACCCTCTACGGTCCTTCTTGCCCCCCAATGTGTGCAGGTTGTACCACCTATACCCCAACGGACAGCTGCTGGATCTTGAGCAGGACGCAATGGATTCTGGACAATCTGGACTTTCTTTCCCAAATTTTCAACAGTTACGACAACTGAACAACAGCTACTCAACAAGATGTTAAAGCAGTGGCAACCACTACAATGACTTATTTTGAGCGCCTATGTATGGGTGGGACCTACCCCAGGGGCCTAATCTCTTCCTTGTATTGTGCACTCTCGTCCCTGTTAGACTGGAGGGAACGGTCATACATCCGCGCATGGGAGGCGGACATTGGTGAAATCCTGGACTCTGAAGAATGGATAGATATTTGGGATATGTCGCGATCCGTCTCAATATGTACATCTTTGCAGGAACAAGCAATTAAAACGGTAATGAGGTGGTACGTTACACCGGCCCAGTTGGCCCGCTATGACCCAAATGTACCGGACATATGCTGGAGGCTTTGTGGCCAACGCAGCACATACTACCATATGTGGTGGACATGTCCACTCATTAAGACATTTTGGTCCGGCATACAAGACCCTTTGTCTGCACTATTTTCAAAACCTGTCCCGCTAGACCCATGGGCTTTACTACTGTCTCCCTGACTTCACGTTTCATGAAAATAAGCTGATGGCTAAAATTGCACTAGCGACCAGGAGGGCTGCTGCAGAGACATGGAGGCAGCCCAGACCCCCGAGAATGTCGAAAATATACGCCAAAATTAGAGATACGCAGGTCATGGTTGAATTGACTGCGCTGGTTCGACACACCCTGCCGGCCATAGGCGACTCTACAGGGGGGCAAGGGGGCAATTGCCCCCCTAGGTTATTCCTTGCCCCCCATGTGCCCCCCCACCAAAAATCAGCATCCAGCTTCCCACACTTTTGATACGCTGTATCTCCGTCCCTGTGCATCGTATATAGACAACCTATGTGTCATTGGAAAGGGCAGATTCTGGCCTTTCCAATGATACCCAACATGACCATATTCAGTTTGAAATAAAAGTCATAAAACATTAAATAATAACGGACACTTAATCTTAAGGCTACATGCTGCACAGTATTCATTTCATGTTTTCCCATGAATAATGGCATATTAGTGGTTAAGGGGGTAGCTAAATGCCACATTGTTTATTATTTTTATTGTATTTCCCTGGGTATATAGCATTTTAGGGGTTATTATGGAAGTTAGAATCTAAATCGTCTAATCATCTTTAGATCCTTTGCTTTTCATCACATTTCGGGGGAATTCATTTTGCTGAAAATATAGTGAATTCCTATTTAGTGAATATTCACTGTAATTTGCTAAAAGTGGAGTCGCTGAAGCAGCAATCAGACATTCAGCGAAAACTGCCGAATTGCGGCAAATAAAGTATCAGGTTAGTACAATAAAAAGGCATCATTGCATCACATTACTCATTGCGTCACATTACTCTGGGGTTTTGGAACCTTATTTATATATATACTTATTTAGGGAACTATTACCTGGTGTGAGCTAACCCTTGCGTTGGCATGGTTTTGCGTTAGCGCCAGGTTAATTGAGTCTAGCACCTGACCAACAGATCGTTTGCCTCCCGCTACAAACGGGAAAAATCACTTAGCGCGTTGCTATTAGCGATTTGTACTGCGAGCTTACTGTACTTTCCTCGTCCTTTACTTAACACAGAGAGTGCTAGAGATCTCTAGCGCTTTTGCAGCTAACAGATCACTTGGTGCCAGCGCTAATTTTTTAGGGGCGCTAATTGCAACATTTTACCTACTGCTCAACCCTGGTGCTATCTCCAAAAAAACTGTAAAAACAGATCCTCACCCAAAATTAACAGGCATTTGAAAGGAATGCAGCACAGGTGTTCTCTTGGCCCCATACACCATAGCAATGGATCTGGTCCGCATTGTCGTTGCTGATGCAGTAGGCTCTATTATAAATGTATCCTTTATCCACATATATCCTAATATATTGCCTAATTTTAAACATTTTATGCTGGAGGTTATTCATAGTATGGAAGTGGTTGATTATTAGGGTGACCGCGTGGACCATGTTTAAAGTGACACATGGATAAGTCTTGCCCTGAAACATGTGTTATTTATATGCTGCAGCAGGGAAGTTAATGTGGCTCACCTGACCTTCCTTTTGGATCCATTAAATGCAATGTAATGATTCTATATGCTGCTGGGTGGCATTTATCATGCAATGCCCATCAGCCTTAATATATGTGTGCATCAAAACATGGATGATGCGGCCACCATGGAGGATTTTAATAATGCAGGGTGTGAGGTTATGGATGTGTTCATATTAAAGCTTGTGAGGGCAGGGGATAGGTATGGCCCGGCACTCTGCACTGGAAAGAAAAAACAGTTCTGTCCTGTATACAACTGCATTAGCGCTGGGTCTCAGCCCAGGTCTTAGAGTTTTCCTAGCGTGAGCCAAACGACCTTGTTTATGGACTACTGCAGACAAGGTGATCTGTTAGTAGGTCGTCAGGCACTAAGTTTTAGCGACTCGCGCTAAATTTTTCCTTTAGTGATGGTGTTTTAGTTCACACCAGGTGATTGGGCCCTTAGTTTTATTCAGTGGTATGATTTAGTGGTGAAAATTATCAGTGCCCCCCAGTTTTGACTGCGGTATCTTCTGTGCCCCCTCTAAATATTGTTCCTACAGTCGCCACTGCTGCCGGCATACGACAGGACGTGGGGACCATGGCTGGACGCTGGATTGTGAGACCCTGGGAACACGGGTCTTGAACATGCTAGGGACATGGCACGATTTTTCCTAACCTCCTAATATTTTGTGTTCTGCTCCCCTTTTCCCTCCCCCCTAGGCCTGGGCCAGGCTGTTCTACCCCCCCTCTCCCTCCCCTTCATGATAAAATATGGACGCATCTTACCATTTTTCTGACTAAGTATGCCTCTACTGTTATTTTACCTGATTGACTGGCGCTGCAACGCCATCTGCCTTCGGTGTACTATTATGCGATTTTCTGTCTAATAAAATTTGTTTAATCAGGACTCTGCTAAAATGCTCATCAAAGCACTTATAATCTCCCGCTTTGACTACTGTAACCGCCTTCTCTCTCACTTATTAGCAGGTATATCCATCCCGACCACGTCGCTCTGCCCAGTGGCGTAGCGTGGGTTGTCAGCGCCCGGGGCCAGCCAAGAATTGTGCGCCCCCCCAACCTGTGGACACGTTATCGATATTGCCCCAGCTCACACATGGATTTGCCCCAGCTCACACATGGATTTGCCCCAGCTCACACATGAATATTGCCCCAGCTCACACATGAATATTGCCCCAGCTCACACATGAATATTGCCCCAGCTCACACATGGATATGCCTCAGCTCACACATGAATATTGCCCCAGCGCACACATGGATTTGCCCCAGCTCATACATGGATATGCCCCAGCTCACACATGGATTTGCCCCAGCTCACACATGGATTTGCCCCAGCTCACACATGGATTTGCCCCAGCTCACACATGGATACTAAACAAAAGATAAATCCAGGTTAAGTATCCATGTAATTGGGCAGACTAGATGGGCCGAAAGGTTCTTATCTGCCGACATTTTTCTATGTTTCTACTGCCCCAGCTCATGGATTTGCCCCAGCTCACACATGGATTTGCCCCAGCTCACACATGGATATGCCCCAGCCACACATGGATATGCCCCAGCTCACACATGAATATGCCCCAGCTCACACATGGATTTGCCCCAGCTCACACATGGATATGCCCCAGCTCACACATGGATTTGCCCCAGCTCACACATGGATATGACCCAGCTCACACATGGATATGACCCAGCTCACACATGGATATGACCCAGCTCACACATGGATTTGCCCCAGCTCATGGATTTGCCCCAGCTCACACATGGATTTCCCCAGCTCACACATGGATTTGCCCCAGCTCACACATATTTGCCCCCAGCTCACACATGGATTTGCCCAGCTCACACAGGATATGACCCAGCTCACACAGGATATGACCCAGCTCACACATGGATATGACCCAGCTCACACATGGATATGACCCAGCTCACATGGATTGCCCCAGCTCACACATGGATACTTCCCCAGCTCATGGATTTGCCCCAGCTCACACATGGATTTGCCCCAGCTCACACATGGATATGCCCCAGCTCACACATGGATTTGCCCCAGCTCACACATGGATTTGCCCCAGGCTCACACATGGATATGCCCCAGCTCATGGATTTGCCCCAGCTCACACATGGATTTGCCCCAGCTCACACATGGATTTGCCCCAGCTCACACATGGATTTGCCCCAGCTCATGGATTTGCCCCAGCTCACGGATTTGCCCCAGCTCACGGATTTGCCCCAGGACCTCATGGATTTGCCCCAGCACATGGATTTGCCCCAGCACATGGATTTGCCCAAGCTCATGGATATGCCCCAGCTCTCACCTGGATTTTGCCCCAGCTCCCGGGCAGCGGGAGTGCCTGCCCGCCCCGGTCCTGAACAGCGTGCGAGTCCGTCCTGTTGAAGGGGAGGCGGCTGCGTGCGTGCGCAGGTCACGCGGTCCGGCCAGTCAGGTGGTACAGAGACTCAGTACCACCTGATTAGACGGACCACGTGACCTGCGCCTGCACGCAGCCGCCTCCCCTTCAACAGGACGGACTCACTGTTTAGGACCGGGCAGGCACTCCCGCTGCCCGGCATCTGGGTCCCCTCAACCCGCGGGCCCTTGGGCGGCGCCCGAGGGCCCGGCGGGTCAGTCGGGCCACAAGTTTTAGGGGCACATCATTTCAAAAGAAATTATGCGCTCCTAACAAAAGTGCGCCCGGGGCCACGGCCCCCCCTGCCCCCCCATGCTACGCCACTGGCTCTGCCAATGATGGTATCAGCTCCCCATACATGCACCCCAAACATCTGCCTCAAGAACTTCTCCAGAGCTGCCCCCTTTCTATGGAACTCCTTCCTGCTCAACATTAGACTCTCCCCGTCTCTCCAGTCCTTCAAGAAGTTTCTGAAACCACATAACTTTAGCGAAGCTTATTGGCTAACTCCATAATTTCCCCACGGTACATTTCTTGCACCATGTTCTCAGTCAGCCCACATGCAACCGACTGCTTCTTGTACTCTATTTACCGTCGCCTAGAATGTGTCACCCCTATCCTCTAAGATTGTAAGCTCTCGAACAAGGTCCTCTCTCCTACTGTTCTGTGTGTTTAACTTGTATGTATTTTTGTTATTCTGCCTCGCCCATTGTACAGCACTACGGAACCGGTTAGCGCTTTATAAATACTTGTATCTGATTCTGTTCAGTTTGAACTGGATGCAATTTTCTATAAAATGTGAATAAATAAAATGTAAAAAAAATCTGCTAGGGAATGTCCTGTTATATAGGGATTACACCACCCTCGAACTGCAGTTCTATCTGCAGTAAATTGCGACATCTACCTGTCAAATAAGTTGTAAGAAATACACTGGTAATATTCCCAAATTTTTCTGAATGATCTCTATGTACCCATACGCATGGGAGACCAATGCAACGTCAAAGGTTACATGCATGGTAAGAAGTAATACTGGAAGAGATACCCTAACATACCTTCTAACTCTGGGAGGTGGGAAGCAGGTGACAATAAGTGGTAGTGATGTTGTGATCACCACCAATTTCAGAAGAGCATTTTCCATACACACAAGGCTAATTGGAAGTCAAGCCAGTGAAATTTTTCCCTAGAATGTAAACTAATTAATAGGGACGCACCGATACCATAAGACCAAGTATGAGTACCGATACTCTTTTTCAGGCGCTCGCCTATTCCAATCACCAATACTTTTATGCCATGTGACCTTTTTCCAATAAATATTTAAATATTTTGCTGAGAGCCTCTCCAATTTAGGGAAGTATTGAAGGGTATGACTTGTGTACACCCAAAACCCACACCCAAGCCAAACCTCAGACACACAACCACGCCTCACAGCCAAACCTCAGGCGCACACACACATTTCAGCATAGGCCCAGGCACACCCCAATGTTGGATTAAGAGGTCCTCTTTCACTTCCTACATTGACATTTTAGATGTTCCTTATCTGGTTCATGATGAATAGCATTAAAACGGTTGTATCTCTTGCTTACATGCTTTTTATTTCTAATGAACAATGTGCATTTTGTGCTCATCTTCTAAAGGTTTTCAAATAATAAATGTTACATGGGTGCAGACACACTGGGGCCAGAAAAATGCTCTAGCAGCATCCTCCCAGGTTCCCCGGGCTGTAGTGAGCAGCCGCCAGAATGTGCTAGTTATAATGCGGTTCCAAAAACTGCGGCTCCACTCTTGCAAAATCTTACAAGGCTGCATGTAAGATCTCATGATAGGGTGTCCTCGCTGAAATGCGGCCAGAGAACAGAGGAGATCGCAATTAGGGCATTCTGCCAGCCAACCACAGTCCTCACATACCTCTTGGTAAGCCAGCCCAGTGTTGGCTTCTGGTATCCATATGAGTATAGGGGGCATTTGTACTACGAGTACATGTACTCACACAAATGCCTGGTATTGGCACGGATACTGATACTAGTATCCAGGGCTCAAAATTTCAAGTCCCAAGCTACTAGCCAGGATTTAAGCGTTACACTCACCACCAGTTGCCCCACCTAACTCCTACCCTGCCCTTAACTCTGCCCCTAGTAATTTGCAGTGTGAATGAGCATATCACAGAGCTCCACAGTAAAAAACTCACAGTAATGTTCAGTGTGCATGAGCATATCACAGAGCTCCACAACTTTTTTACACCCCAGCAGGCCCCTCACAATCTTCTTCCAGACCCATCCCATTCTTTATTATAAACCCCCAGCAGGCCCTTCATGTTCTCCCCCCCGGCCCATTACATTCTTTGTTACAACCTCCCAGGGCCCCTCTCATTCTTTTTACACACCCCCAGGCCCCAGGAGTAGTGACTCACAGAAACAAAATGATGTCTAGGGCAGCAGATCGGGCCTCGTATGCTGTGTCCACCTTCCCGGTCTGGATGCAGGCTGGCTTCTCTGTCCTCCCTCCGCTGTGAGCCAACCGCACACTCCTCTTCTGCGTGCACACTGTGACATAGCATTGATTTTAGGGCTCTGTGTAATAACAGACCCAGGATGCATAAAAGTGAGACAGATGTCATTTGCATATCCTACCCAGAATTCCTTGCTGCATATGGGGAATGTGGCACAGGAGCTCTGGGATGCAATTCATTGAATTGCTGTGATGTGCAAGTGGCTTCTGCAATAATAAACACACTTATTTTAGTGTGGAGGCCTTTTAGCTCACTTTTTGTCCTCCACTACAACCCTTAAATTATATATATATATATATTATACATATATATATACACAGTTGTGTTCAAAATTATTCAACCCCCACTGAAATTGAGTGTTTTGGCCAGTTTGACATTGATTTTGATCATTCAGTCATCTTGCTTACAATTAAATCAAAGAGGCATGTGTAGGTCAGACAAATATAACATAACATTTATAATGAAATAACCACAAATGTCTTTTCTGTGCTCACATCATTATCAGTTTTATTCAACCCCCAAGTGACATTCAATCTTAGTACTTAGTACAACATCCTTTTACAGTTATAACAGCTTTTAAACGTGAAGCATAGCTTGACACAAGTGTCTTGCAGCGATCTACGGGTATCTTCGCCCATTTGTCATGGGCAAAAGCCTCCAGTTCAGTCACATTCTTAGGCTTGCGCACTGCAACTGCTTTCTTTAAGTCCCACCAGAGGTTCTCAATCAGATTTAAGTCTGGTGACTGCGATGGCCACTCCAAAATGGTCCAGCCTTTAATCTGCAACCATGCTCTAGTGGACTTGGAGGTATGCTTGGGATCATTGTCCTGTTGAAAGGTCCAACGTCTCCCAAGCCTCAGGTTTGTGACGGACTGCATCACATTGTCATCCAATATCTCCTGGTACTGAAGAGATTCATGGTACTTTGCACACGCTGAAGCTTCCCTGTACCTGCAGAAGCAAAACAGCCCCAAAGCATGATTGACCCCCCGCCATGCTTCACAGTAGGCAAGGTGTTCTTTTCTTCATAGGCCTTGTTCTTCCTCCTCCAAGCATAGCGTTGATCCATGGGCCCAAACAGTTCTAATTTTGTTTCATCAGTCCACAGAACACTATCCCAAAACTTCTGTGGTTTGTCCACATGACTTTTGGCATACTGCAGTCGACTCTTCTTATTCTTTGGAGACAGCAAGGGGGTGCGCCTGGGAGTTCTGGCATGGAGGCCTTCATTACGCAGTGTGCACCGTATTGTCTGAGCTGAAACTTCAGCACCCACATCTGACAAATCTTTTCTCAGTTCCTCAGCAGTCACACGGGGACTTTTCTCCACTCTACGCTTCAGGTAGCGCACAGCAGTCAAAGTCAGCATCTTCTTTCTGCCACGACCAGGTAGCGTTTTAACAGTGCCCTTTGCCTGGAATTTGCGAATGATGCTTCCTATGGTCTCTCTTGGTATGTTTAACATCTTTGCAATCTTCCTATAGCCATTGCCCTTCCTGTGAAGAGTAATCACCTCTTCTCTTGTCTTCCTGGACCATTCTCTTGACTTCACCATGTTTGTAACCACACCAGTAAATGTCTAGAAGGAGCTGAGTATCAGTCATTTTAAAGCTGCCTAATTGGTGCTTATTATGCTTTATTGCTGCTCCGTGACATCCACAGGTGTTTTCAATACCTGATTGAAAACACTTGAATGAACCTCTGTTCTTCAGAGTGGTAGTCTTTAAGGGGTTGAATAATTGTGTCAATGAAGAATTCACAAAAGAAACATTTACTACTGTATTACAAAACCAATTGATGTCATTTTAGTTGCATATGGTTCTTTAAAAAGTCCTTGTAGGATTTCATTCTGAATACAATTACAAATGTACACTAAATTCCCTAAAACCCTTTACAGCATTGGGGGTTGAATAATTTTGAACACAACTGTATATATACCCCATTCATTAGGCAATAGATTACTGCACAGCTGCTCTCCTTATGGGTATGTGTTTTTCTGGAATGCCCTGGTGAGCTCTCCTTTAAAATCTGAGAGTTAATAGAAACAAATCATAACTAATGCTTGTTCTAGGGTGGTCTCTAAAAAGGTATGACTTTGCACTGTTTTTTGACTTGGCCCCTGGTAATGCAAGTTATATATCGCTCTTGATGAATAAGTAACAGTGGTTATGTAATTGTGTGACTGTAACTGGCAGCCCCTGTACCCTCCTGTATACCTGATTGATACATAATGTCTGAGGTATATTGTGTATTCAAATGTGGAGCCTGATTGTTAAATCGCTATGATGGCTCATTAGCTGACTCCTAGGATAGGATTATAACTAATGCTTGCTTAAGGGTGGCACCTAAAAGGTATGTCTTTGTACTGGTTTTTGACATGGCCCCTGGTAATTACTGTGCTATCTGTGCTTCTCATCTTTCATTATTTATATTGTGTACATATGGGCTTCTATGTGTGTGGGCTGGTATAATGGTGTATTGTGGTTCTGTGAATTTTCACTCTGTGTAAAGAGGTACTTTCAAGCCACCGTGGAAGTGTCCTATTTGAAGGTTAATTTCTGGCCTATATGTCCCTTTCTTCTAAGATTTTTTGTGTGGTTGTTTTTTGATATATTTCTGTTTATTATTTTCCTTCAATAAAGACTGTGGTCTGTGGGCTAATTCTGTGACTATATCTGGCACCATGTCCCTGCCAGTTAGGGGAATGTGGGAGTAGTCTCCTTACTCTTCCTAGGTGTTGTGTGTTTTTTTTCTTTATTTCTGAGTGGGTTAGGCCCGGGGTAATTGGCAGGGCCATATATTTACACCTTGTTTGAGAGAGACCTTTATGCTCACTCTCAATATATACAGCTTTTTTTAATGGTTTATATTGACCCCACGAATATGGGCTCTATTCCTTAGTTGGTGCCAATATAGCATCTTGATATGTAATCGTTAGCGCTACCATTAGTAAGTTTAACTTCTGTCATCGATATTCCAATCTTGACACTAAAGTAGGGTGAAAAGGTTTTGCGCCGTGCGGCATGCACAAACTTACTGTACTTTGCGCCTTCTATACCTAACATGGGGAGCGCAATATATATATATATATTTAGCATCTCGAAAGTTAAGTATTAAAGTGTTTAGCGCACTTTACCATCTGGACGCTAAATTAAAAAATTTAACAACTCCTAAAAGCTGGTGTTACATGATTCTGCAAATGCACGTTCCAAATACACGTTCCAACCCCCCTAAAATCACATACTCCCCCTTCATCTTGCGCCAAAAAGTGTGGCATGATCCGCCTCTTTTTCCTGCCGGGAGTAGAGTGAGACTTGGGAACAAGTAGTTCCTAGTCTCCCTCTGCAATCTTGTGGTCCAGAAGCACAAGCCTCCATGGCATCCTATGGACTCCAGGAGCTGATACTCACGTTGGCACGAAACGCTACTGTGGGTTTGAGGGTGGTTAGCGCTGCATTCTGGGCTGAGGTGCTGAGATTTCATATTCGAGGGAAGGTGCCGTTAACAAAAGGGACTGTAAGGGAAAATCTGCACGCGCAGGTTTTCCTTCTTACCATATCCATGTTAGTGTCAACTAGGGAATATAGTCCTATATTTGTAGAAGGTCATCAGTTCCTCTCTGAGGAGTCATTTTTTATAAATTAAACAGGTTTTTTTTTTTTTTAGAAAGGATTTTACCAGGAAGGATACATTGAGATTTCTCTCATTTTCAAGTATATCCTGGGTGGCGAGTATGTACCGTTGGGTGTCTTGCCCAAGGACACTTACTGGAGAGGTGCTCATCAGTATCGAACGCATGACTCCACAGGCTCTCTCCACGCAGAGCAGTGATGTTACCTCTACTCCACCCAGCCTTAAGCTGGTTTATAAAAATGTACAATCATGTGGTGCACAGAAGTGGAGGAAGTAGGTAAACACAGTTGCTAAAATGTCCAGTGGCTGAGCGGCTCCCCTAGTCACTTTAACAAAATAAAGCAAAAAAACAATAAACATCGTTATGAAGTCCAAGAACTTAAATAAATATAAACCCGTTGAATGGGTGGATGCAGCTAGGTTCTTATTATTTGCAAGAGGGAGCCCAATTGAGGCAAAACGCGTTTCGCTATA
This sequence comes from Leptobrachium leishanense, assembly GCA_009667805.1. Classification (NCBI taxonomy): domain Eukaryota; kingdom Metazoa; phylum Chordata; class Amphibia; order Anura; family Megophryidae; genus Leptobrachium; species Leptobrachium leishanense. The sequence continues at coordinate 341,539,589 of CM019063.1, forward strand.
TATTGTTTTATATCCGTTCTCTTTACATTTTTTTTATACAATATCTTATTTTGTATAGCTTAACTAAATACCATTTTATTTATTGAAATATTTCAAGATCTTCCTTTTTCCATCTGAAGTGGCTGAGAATAGCTGGAAGATGAAGTAGAGTCCACAGTGGCATTTATAAGGTTGTACCCATAAGTAAACAACCTGAATACACTTCATCTAGGGTCCGTTGATGGGAGTAATATTCCACCTATTCTGATACCTTTTACTGACGTTGCTGGACATATTGCACCATAGAAGCCTTTCTATTCTTTCCAAGTTTCACCCAGCATATTAAACGGGAGTCATACGACAGATAGGTAGGCATTATAATAACCCATAGGGGGCTATATATGAAGAGCTGTCAACGCCTGTCTGCGAGTGCGTTGGCTCTCCACCATGTCACTGATATAAAATGTGATATATTGTTATGTTTAAAAAAAAATTGTCCTTATTTTTTTTAAGTTTAAGCTGGTTATCCGCTCTTTATGACTAAAATATTTAATCTCCATATTCATTTTGTTGCCTGCCTCTGCATCATAATGTTTTTTAAAAAAAACAGGTGCCCAAAATTACACGGCGTATTCAAGGTGCGATTGTACCATTGACCTCTATAACAAAACTATATTTTCCTCCTGAGAATGAATTCCCTTTTTATGCATGCCAATACAAGACTGGCCTTGGTGATTGCGGATTGACATCGGACATTGTTGCTTAGTTTGATGTCTATCTATTCCCAACAGAAAATTAGAGAAAAAGGCAGGGACAGCGAAAAAGGAAAATTCTATTCGAAAGATATTAAAATTATGAACAAAGCCAACTGTACCTTAATAAAAGCATATCCAGCTCCATTATCAGTGATGGTTAAGCCAAGAGCATCCTCTGTTTTAGTAATCTCTACTTCCTTGGTTTCACCTCTAACATGAGCAAAGATAAAATCTTCCAGTCCAATCTGTCCTCCCAGAAGCTTCTGCATGTCCACCTTGTGTGTGTTTAAAGTACAGAACAAGATCTACAAGAGATGTGAAAGAAAAAATGATCACTTTTTCAGAATGTGAAACCCTGAGAAGACGTAGACAAAATTGAAGTGGTTTACAAGGAATGAAAATTTATTTCTAACAGCTTTTGACTTTGCAACAAATGGTTAAATGAATAGTTTATTCTAAACAAATGAACACTACACAATATTTGAATCAACATTTACTATATATATTATATATATATATTATATATATATATATATATATATATATATAGTACTTATTTGGGTTGTGGTGGAGGGCAAAAATTAGATAAAAAGCCAAATTTTTTGCCCTCCACCACAACCCAAATAAGTACTGTAATAATAATTGTTTTATATATATATATATATATATATATATATATATATATATATATATTATATATAAAACAATGTGTGTTCTAATGCGGTTTTACTTATAAGAATAAAGTTATTTGGAGCAGTTTCTTAAACTTTAGTGGTCGACTTGCATAATGTCCTGCCACTGCATTTCAGACAGTTTAGGCACACCTTTTGTGTACTACATTTAAAAGGTACAATGTACAGTTAAAATGGGAGGGTGGCAACAGTGGGATTAAAGCTAGGGATGTGCGTTTCGGGTTTTGGAATTTCCACGAAATTTCCCGATTCGTGTTTTCGGATGCGGACGATTTTCTGAAAATTTTTAGATCCGAAAATGGCAGATCCGAAAAGTTTTCCGAGCCAAAACGAAATATTTTCGGAATTTTCGAATGTACTTGAAATGTGTCAAATCGAAATTTATTGCTTTGAAACGAGGAGAACAGACGTTCCGAAAAACGAAAATTTCCGAAAATACGAAAAGTCGATACAAAAAAACGAGCTAAGTGACACGAAAATACGAAAAATGGTCGAAATTCCGGGAAAATGTACACGAAAAACGAGTCGAGCCAAACCGAATTGAAACAGAAATCGGTCAAAACGAGCCGAATCGAAAAGTTTAAAAATCCGAAAAACCGAAAAAAAAAAAAAAAAAATCGGTGCACAAGCCTAATTAAAGCACCTTATGATACCCACTTCTCTCCTCCCTACTACCCTCCTTTAATACTCACCTTCTTTCTAGCTGGCCTGAGTGGCCTCCCACGTCACTTTATTGAAGCTGCAGATGTCAAGGAACTGGATGCATGCAAGTGCATTGAGAGCTATTTGCTTGTCAAAAGAAAAATCTACACATCTGGTAAAGCTTCACAGTGTAGCTTCTGCTTTCCCTAGTTCAATTTTTATTTTGAGAAGAACTGGTGTTCTTAGCCTTTGTAACTGTAAGTGTCGCTGGTGTTTGCCAAATCGGCAAACACCAGCACTTTCTGAATAACGTTGTATGTTGTTTAGCTTCACTTCAGTCCATTTGGATTTATGTGCTTTTGTGAAATGTGTCAGCTGATAAATATGTGTGGGTGTGTCAGCTTAGTCACTAACTAAATCACAAGAATTAATAAAATATTGATACGTTTTCAATTCAGAACACTAGAGAATCAATTGTCAGTAGGTATTACAAACAAGTCCATTGTGAACTGGTGCGAATATTGACAGATTGTTGACAATCAAAAAGGGAAAATCATGTATCTGGGAAAAGCAACCTGGGCTCCCAAGAGGTTTTGGAACTACATCTCCCACGATGCTCAGTTATTCATTAGGCTGGTAAAGCCTCAAAGGAAATTTTCTTCCAAAACATCGGGAGGGACAAGGTAGCTAACCCTTGCCATATATATGGGTCTCTACCAACAAAAAATTCAATGTCCTTATTGTATTTATGTTGCTGATATCTTACCGGTGCTTTGTTTTTCTCTTTTATGTTTAGTTAAGAAAACATTTTACTCTATATGTGACACTGGGCACATCCATTTTGTGATCATTTGTTGTGTAAACTGCCCCCTAGTATGCTTACAGCACTTGTTCCTCATTTGGCATTGAGCATAGAATTGAGTGAATAGGTCACTAAACATGGTGTAGCGTAGGGTCCCATACCCACATGCAGAATGCTCACCTTGCTGTCACTATCCTGACGAAGTACTGAATCTGGGCCAAATCCACCCAAATCAATAGCCAGGGCTCCTTACAGGGTCAAAATAAAACTGGGAGGGCGTGGCCTGGCAGCTGGAGAGGATGGCAGCGTGAATCCTGAGCTCCACTGCTTTCCCCTCAAACAGGACACTCACCGCACCCAGCAACCCCAGAAATGGGGAAATTAAATAAAGCAGCGGCCACCCAGAAGCAGGGGGATAAAATTTGCGGCTCCTCCGCTACCCCTCTGCGCTCATTTCTTATTTCGCCGCCGGATCACGGCACCAGCCTGGGGGTGCTTCCTAAATTTGGGCAGGGCGCAGTACTCGAGGCCCCGGCTTCTCCGCGGGCTACTTCGTTTCTGGACACCGCTGCACAGCTCGACCCTCCGGGACCTCAGCCACAGGGGGACTGGATGCAGGCTAATCCAGACATTGCCCAAGGTCAGTCTCATCCTCCACCGACACCCCTGACCACAAGGCCGATGACACACCCTGAGGCCCTCACTCACACTGGGCATGACTCAGAACGCGAGGCCCAGGCTTTTTTGCGGCCTACTCTGAATTTGTCAACAGCCTCACAGAAGTCAGATTGCAATGCGGAATTCTCCACAATTGACTGGCATACTGTTTTACGTAACCTTCCTACTAAAGCTGATCTCCAAACTGCAAACGAAAGTCTTAGTGCCACTATCATGACTGAATTACAACACATCCGCACTGATATACAAGGTCTGGCTATGAAGGTGGCCTCTCTGGAGGGTGAATGTGATGCACTCCGTTTACAGACTGAGTCAACCACGAACACCGTTGCCACTCACACTACATTAATGCAAAGTATGGCACTACACCTCACCGACCTTGATAATAGAGGAAGGCGTAATAATTTGAGGCTCCGGGGACTCCCCTTCATCACTGAAACAGATGTTACTCCACATTTTTAATGCCCTTCTTGATCGCCCGCCGCAATCGGACATAAATTTTGTTAGGGCGCGTAGGGCCCTGAGACTAAAGTGTCCTCCTGGAAGTCCTCCGTGTGATGTTATCTGCTGCCTGACCCGCTTTGATTTGAAGGAGGACCTCCTGCGTCATGCGAGAGATGCTACTGTTTTTTCGTTTGAAGGCACTGGATTACATGTAACGGTGGGCCCCCTATAGGGTGATGGGGAGCCCCCAGGCTGTGTAGATTGAAGCCTTTAGGGCAGGTATATGGGTAGTTAGCAGACTCCAGCACACCCTTGCAGCACTTGGAAAACAAGAAAGACCGTGCAGGAATACAGACACACGAGGAAGCCCTGCACTGGGTATAATGTCTCAGCTGCAGACAGATCACGGGACTTGGGGTAGACAATGAATTCAGCAAACTGCAGGAGAGAACTTAATACTTGAAAACCATGAATGCAGTACACTGCAAAGACAGAGCTTGATACTTGGAGACAATGAATTCGGCACACTGCAGGGCAGAACTTGATACTTGGAAACAAAGAATGCAGTAAACTGCAAAGACAGAACTAGATACTGGGAAACACACGATGAATGTAACACACTGCAAATCCTAACACTCCCAGCCAGAGAGTACAGACAAAGCCCTGGGAATCACTCACACCAAATGGCTTCGTGGCCAAATGCCTGTTGAGTGAAGATAAACCAAACGTAACAGACAGACAGATACTAACACTCCCAGCCAGGGAGTACAGCAGGGGCGGATCCAGGGGGGGCAACGGGGCAATTGCCCCCCCGAGATTTGAGCCGGGGACCCAGATGCCGGGCAGCGGGAGTGCCTGCCCGGTCCTGAAGAGTCCGTCCTGTTAAAGGGAAGCGGCAGCGTGCAGGCGCAGCCGGTCACGTGGTCCGGCTAATCAGGTGGTACTGAGTCTCTGTACCACCTGACTGGCCGGACCGCGTGACATGCGCACGCACGCCACATCACCTTCAACAGGACGGACTCTTCAGGACCGGGCAGGCACTCCCGCGCTGCCCGGCATCTGGGTCCCCTCAACCCCTGCCGGAGCTGGAGCAATATCCAGGTGAGAGCTGGGCAAATCCATGTGTAAGCTGGGCAAATTCATGAGCTGGGGCAAATCCATGAGCTGGGCAAATCCATGACCTGGGGGCAAATCCATGAGCTGGGGGCAAATCCATGAGCTGGGGGCAAATCCATGAGCTGGGCAAATCCATGAGCTGGGGGCAAATCCATGAGCTGGGGGCAAATCCATGTGTGAGCTGGGGGCAAATCCATGTGTGAGCTGGGGGCAAATCCATGTGTGAGCTGGGGCAAATCCATGTGTGAGCTGGGGCAAATCCATGAGCTGGGGCAAATCCATGTGTGAGCTGGGGCAAATCCATGTGTGAGCTGGGGCAAATCCATGTGTGAGCTGGGGCAAATCCATGAGCTGGGGGAAAATCCATGTGTGAGCTGGGGGCTCTCTGCTCCTCTAGATTGTAAACTCCTGGGTGTCCTCTGCTCCTCTAGATTGTAAGCTCCTGAGTGCCCTCTGCTCCTCTAGATTGTAAGCTCCTGGGTGCCCTCTGCTCCTCTAGATTGTAAGCTCCTGGGTGCCCTCTGCTCTTCTAGATTGTAAGCTCCTGTGAGCCGGGCCCTCTGCTCCTCTAGATTGTAAGCTCCTGTGAGCCGGGCCCTCTGCTCCTCTAGATTGTAAGCTCCTGTGAGCTGGGCCCTCTGTAAATTCTCGTGAGTCGGGCTCTCTGCTAAAACACCTTATTTTCTGTCAGTGCCCCTCCCGAGACTAGTCTCTGGATCCGCCCCTGGAGTACAGACAAGATACATGTAAATGAGAAGTCCAATAAGCCAGGCCAGGTCATACACGAAAATCAGAATGCAGAATATACTTAGGGAGCAGACTAGAGAATAACCAGAAACCAGAGCCAATGAGGTCATACACAGATGATCAGAACTTGAACTTGAATAAACACGAGGAACAGGATCTCAGACTTACAGGGTTATTCAAAGAGATTCGAAAAGTCACCGCACGTTCGGTGACTTTTCATTCTCTTCAATTCGGTTCCTTTTGCCGATCCCATTTCGGTGACCCTGCGGTGTATTCAGCAAGCACCACAGGGTCCCCGAATTGCAGGGAAAAGCTACCGCAAACCCGACGAAAACAAACCACAAAACCAAGCAAATGCACGCCAAAAACCCTCAAAAACATCTGGATTAACCTGCCGAAAACCACAGAAAAACCTGAGCAGGAGCCGATCACACACAGCGAAGCCTCCGGATAAAGTCGACACCGCAGAAGAGGCAGTGAATAAATTAGGAAAACAGTTTGCATGAGGCTTGACAAAGACCAGTTGTGGTCGAAACGTCATTACTTGGTTTTGGAATAAATCCACTTGGATCAATGTTGTGGTATCTGGAGTTTATTTTATTGTTTTGAGTTTGCATGAATGATTGAAAAGTGAAACGCTGTTTGCAAAGAAACTAATGAGCGAAAATGTCTGAAATTTACATATGAGGTCCAGGGAATGATAATAAAAAGGGCTGTTACAGAAAAAATAAGTAAACTTAAAAAAAAAAAAAAAATCGGACTTTTAAAAAGAAAAAAAGAAAAAAAATTAAGAAAAATGCTTAAAATATCCTAAAAAATCTATAAATAAAGAGACTCTTTACTGCAGAATTTTATAATGAACGGTTTATTAGATATTGAATTAAAATGGGAATATTTTTAACATTGAAGCCTATGGGATTCTCCTGAATAAACCTGTCGAATTAAACCACCGAATGGCAGGGCATTTCGGGAACCTTTCACTGCTGGTTTGTGTTCTCTGAATAGCCGAAGCAGTGCTTTTTCCTGGGGTTTTCACTGCCCTCGAACAGGCACCGAACAGGCACCGTTTGTTCGGCAATTCATCAGGATTTGGCGAATTGCCTGCTCTCTGGATAGCCGAATGGCCAAGAAAGGTAACCGAACGCTGATTTTCAGCGTTCGTTTACCTTTCTCAAGCAATTCAGATCTCTTTGAATAACCCTGTTAGTCTATCCTGATCCAAGGATCCAATGCCTGGTTGACCCTATATATAGGACCAAGCAGATCATGTGACCGCAGACCATCAGCCCAGTGGGAATGGTCTGCAGAGCCTGATCAAGAAAACCAGACAAACTGGCAAACTGGCAAATCCCTGCTCCCACCACCAGGGGGCAGGGTCGAGACGTAACATTACAATTGTTTCCAGATCTTGCTCCTGCCACCCTGGCGTACAGAAGAGCCCTCAAACCACTGACCAGCATTTTGCAAACACAGCAATCTAGATACCGATGGCAGATGCCTACAGGACTTGCTGTGACGACATCGAAGGGCCAGTTTTTGGTTCGGGATGCTGATGACCTAACGGAACTCAGTCATGTGTTACAACTTCCTCCGATTTCTCTTGTATGGACGGATCCGCTGTCACCATATGGAGGTGGCCTTGGGATATTCCAAACCGTGCCGCTAACCCAACGCTCACGTCTCCAGACGGCGCGTGGTCCCCTTCTGTTTGATGCCTTTTCTGAACACAAGTAACGTAACTATTGTTTCCACGTGTATCCTGAATAGGGATGAGCCGAACACTCCCCGAGTTCGGTTCGAGCCCGAACCCGAACTTCCCATTTGTTCGGGACCGAACCCGAACCCGACCCCCATGCAAGTCAATGGGGCTGAAAATTCAGTTTTTTGGAGTGCCCTCCAAGAGGGCATATATGCTACATATTTGCCATAAAAGGTGTATGGGGGTCAGGGTAGTGCCCTGGGGGACAGGAAACAAGGACAAAAAGTTTTTTAAAAAAACGTTTTTAAAGGGACAGGGAGTTTTCCATGAAATAAGGGTTAAAAATAAAAATGAAAAATTCCTTCAAATATCGTGCCTAGGAGGTCCCCATAACCTGCCCGTGAAGTGGCGGATTTCTAGGATGTATAGAAATATGTAAAAACTAGACATGTGCATTCGTTTTAGTACTAAAACGATTTAGTCTGAATTTTGGATAATTTAGTTTTTGTATTACTCAAGAGATCCGAAACTGCTCAGTCCAAAAAACGAAAGAAACTAAAATAAAATGCACTACATTTTAGTTTCAGTCCTTTTTGTGATATTACATTGATGAGTGAAGGAGACCAGCAATGAAGAGCGCAACATCTGAAGTTCTGCACCCTCCACATGCCAATGCCATAGGATGTTCTATAAAGAGAGGGACATTAATTAATGCACGAGGATGTTCTATACATTATACAAAGAGGGGTATTAATTAATGCAGGTGAATGTTGTATACATTATACAGAGAGGGGTATTAATTAATGCAGGAGGATGTTCTAAACATTATACAGAGAGGAGCCTTTTTTTTTAGCCCTTTAAATCCAGTGGCTGTGAGCGCTGAGATCGGCTACTTGTTATATTATCTCTCAGTACAATGTATCAGGCTCAGCTGTTACAGTAACTGACTGTAACAGCGCTCAGAGTTTCAGTAAAACAAGGAAATAATATTGTTCTAGCCTCTTATATATAAAAATATTATTTACTAGTTTTACTGAAACTCTGAGCGCTGTGATGAGCAGCAGTCAGTTACTGTAACAGCTTTGCCTGACACGGGGCCCTATTACAATGTTGGTGCTAACTTAACCAGAGCTGTTGTAAACTGAAAACCTCTATAGGCTATAATGGCTCTGGGAAGTTTACAACAGCTCTGGTTAAGTTAGCACCAACTATGTAATGTGGCCCACATTGTGCTGAGAGTGAGAGATACTGTAACAAGCAGCAATCTCAGCCCTCTGAGGAGCCACTACAATAGTAATTGTATCCACTGGTTTTCGGATGAATGAAATTCGTTTTCATACTAAAGAACTGAAAACGAATTTCTTTAGCAACTAAATAAATTGCATTTTAGGACTAATCCATTAGTTCAAAACGAAATTTTGTGCTGTGCACATGTCTAGTAAAAACCAAAAAATGACATTTCAAATGACGGTAAATGCTTTTCCTTTAATCTATCCATAAACAACTGCTTGGGGCGGCAGTCTGTATGAAAAGAGGAGACATTTTCGGACACGCAGAAAAAGTTTACTGATTTTTTGGCAGTGAAAAGCAGGAGAATGACTGGAGAATGGAAACTTCTAGACCAAAAAGCCGATTTGGAAAGTGAGATAAATGGGAGAATTTTTCTGGTTTGGCCATTTTGACCTAGAATTTTCCATTCTCCAGTCATTCTCCTGAGTTTCACCTTTCTCTGAATAACCCTGTCAGGGTTATTCAGAGAGCGGTGAAGAGCAGGAGAATGACTGGAGAATGGAAAATACTAGGTCAAAATAGCCAAACCAGAAAAATTCTCCCATTTATCTCACTTTCCAAATCGGCTTTTTGGTCTAGAAGTTTCCATTCTCCTGCTTTTCACCGCCAAAAAATCAGTAAACTTTTTCTGCGTGTCCGAAAATGTCTCCTCTTTTCATACAGACTGCCGCCCCAAGCAGTTGTTTATGGATAGATTAAAGGAAAAGCATTTACCATCATTTGAAATGTCATTTTTTGGTTTTTACATATTTCTATACATCCTAGAAATCCGCCACTTCACGGGCAGGTTATGGGGACCTCCTAGGCACGAAATTTGAAGGAATTTTTAACATGCGTTTAGGCGCACTTAATCACGGCCACACTAGCAGCAAATGACGGGCAATGACGGCCAATATACGAAGTACAGTCGCACGAAAGTCCGGCTGCGCAACGCAAGTGGAAAATGAACGCATTTTTTCGAGAACGCAGAACCGCTAGTACGGACGTACAGAGTGTGCTGCGTCCACTAGCGGCATGTGTGCGTGATTTGGAGATGTCAGACCCTGCTCATGTCCAGCCAACATAAAGTCCAGACACCCAAAGTTTCCTGGTTTGGATCCGTAAAAAATCACGCACAAAAATGCGCACCGTATGACCGTTTTCGCGCAATCCGTGAAAAAATACGGCAATGCGTTCGGACGCACTTTTTGACGGTCGCTGCGAAAAATGCGTTAGTCTGACCCTAGCCTTATCTCACTTTCCAAATCGGCTATTTGGTCCAGATTGTTCTCTTTTCCTGCCATTCTCCTGGTTTTCACCTTTCTCTGAACAACCCTGAGAGAGAGATGAAAGCCAGGAGAACTAGCAAGAGAAGAGAACAATCTAGACCAAATAGCCGATTTGGAAAGTGAGATAAATGGGAGAATTTTTCTGGTTTGGCTATTTTGACCTAGAATTTTCACTTCTCCAGTTATTCTCCTGCTTTTCACCGCTCTCTGAATAACCCTGTGAATGTTTAATCCCGAGGTGAAAAATAACATTGCTTTAGATTTTTTTCAAACACCAGTTAAATGCAGCATATTAGGATGTTTTAGGGAAATTAATTCTCAAATCTCAATCAGAAGCAGACACCACCCCACCCTCAGTATATTGTACAATGTATCAAATTGATTACCAGACTAAAAACACCTGGTGTTATGCCCGTTTGTGAACAGAGGTCATTTAGAGTTGATAATCTTTCCACGTACACATTAGTTTTTAATTCAATATCTAATAAACCGTTGCTTATAATATTCTGCAGTAAAGAGTCTCTTTATATCTAGATTTTTTAGTATTTTTTTTAAGCATTTTCTATACTTTTTTCCAAAATTTCTTTTTTTTTTCGAACCCGAACCGAACACGCCCAAAAAAGTTCGAAATTCACGAACTTTCAACTGCCAAAGTTCGGGTCGAACTCCGAACCGTCCGAACCCGAACAGCTCATCCCTAATCCTGACCATGCAGCATCTGTTATTTCTTTGTTTACTGTCCGCATGAGATGACCCTGCAGTTCTACATGGGGACTCTTAGCTCCGACTTCTCGCCAGCCCCTTCCCTCGACCATAAGTAACGCTTGCACACCCGGGAGCTCTGCCCCTTGCCAAAGTTTTTAAGCTCTGTTTGTCGTGCTATGACCCCCCCTTTTTTTTCTCTCTTTCACAAGGGGGGGAACCTGTGGTGGTTGTTGAAAACCTATGTTTGGGATACTAGACTCCCTTCCCCTTCCCCACTGGGGCCATTACTGCGGACGTACACGATGCGTCAAGGGTTTGTCTCTGTTTTCCATTATTGATCTAGAAATTTGCTGGTTTGTAATATTTTTTGTATACCCTGCTCAGTGTCCAATGTTTTTCGGTCACTTTTGTTTGAGGGTCCACAGAGACCTTGGTTTACTTTTTACGCTCAGATACCCGCGGTTTGCCTGGTCACGTTTCTACCCACCGAGGCTGGTTGACAACGAAGGTGGATGGGAAACTCGGACCACTGGTTGGTCTGTTGGTTGTCTCCTGCCCTCCGTCAACCTCACCTCTCCGAGTGTACATAGTTTCCCCCTTTCTCCTGTTTTTACTCTTGGGATTGGGGATTGCTCAGCTTTGATGCTTTTTATCCCCCCTCTCTTTTTTCCCTTCTACGTTGGTTTGTCGTTCCCTGTCCTCCCTTCCTCCCCACCCACCTGACTCATTTCTTACTGATTGCTTCCCCCACCCTCACTCTACACAGTGCACTGACCATGTCTGACTCCATACCATCCTGCCTCACATTATTGTCCATTAATGTCCGAGGCCTTAACAAGCCAGAAAAAAGATCACACGCCCTTCGCGACTTCAGGTCGGCCCATGCATCTGTCATATATCTCCAAGAGACCCATTTTAGGGAGGGATCTGCACCTTCTTTTTCTAACTGCTGGTTTCCCCTGGGGTACTATAGCAACAATTCAGAGGCCAAATCTAAAGGGACTGCCATATTGTTTCATAAATCGGTTCCTTTTGAACACACTGCAGTCCCAACAGACGCAGGTGGCCGATATGTTTTTGTGAAGGGGACTATTTTAGGTCGCAAGTACACGTTTGTTAAGATCTATGCCCCGATTAGGAGCCAGCACAGATTTTAGAGCAGATTTTTGGGGGTGATCTCGGGATTCACGGAAGGATGTTTGATCCTAGGCGGGTACTTTCATTTTCCATTAGATACCCACATGGATAGCTCATCGGGCCATTCTGCAGTACCCACACACGTTATAAGACGCATAAAGACACTATTACATAACAAACGTTTGGTGGATTGCTGGCGAGCGCTCCATCCTGAGGGTAAAGACTATACCTTCTTCTCTCACCCAGCCCAAGTATATTCACGCCTTGACTACTTTTTTCTACCTCACTACTATTTACCTGACCTTAGCTCGGTTCAGATAGGCAACATCACTTGGTCCGACCATGCCCCGGTCACGCTGCACATAGACTCCCTTCTTTACAGGCCCACCGCACCCGCGTGGCGACTAAATGACTTCTTGCGGTCTGACCCGGTAATTGCCCAAGAACTCTCCAACGCTATTTTCAAGAAAATGTCGCCCCCAACCTTGCTCCTCTGACTGTCTGGGAAGCCCACAAGTGCGTTATACGCGGCTTTTTCATACAAAAGGCCTCTGCGCTTAAGCGACAACAGGGCGACGGACCTCTCTGACGTGACCTCCAGAGTACACAGACTGGAAACTCTACAAAGACACGCTAGACCCAGGAATACGAACGGAATTAATTCAGGCGAGAAGGGACCTCTTGGTGTTACTCAGCTCTTTTCATCACAGTCAATCCTTGCGCTCCAAAACATTCTTTTATGCCCACGGAGACAAAAGTGTCCATTTATTGGCGCGCATGCTATGTAAATGTAAAGCTGCTTCGTATATTGCAAAAGTCCAAGATTCTCACCACCGAATGCAAAATCTACAACCTCAAATTCAATCAGCGCTCCGGGCCTATTATGAATCCCTTTATAATCTCCCTCCCCTGGAGTCAGCCCACAGTCGTTCGGCCCTTCAACAGAGCATTCAGGACTATCTGTCCAGCTCGCAATCCCAGAAAGTCTCGCCGAACTTCTAGAATCCCTTCTTACGATAGAGGAGCTAACTGAAGCCATAAAATCATCTAAATCGGGGAAATGCCCTGGCCCAGACGGTCTTCCCTTATCTTATTATAAACGCTTTCAGGGTCCACTTTCGGCCCACTTCCTTGCAGCATTCAACTCCATCCCCGAGGGCCACTTGATCCCCTCCCAGACTTTAGCCGCCAACATCTCCCTGATCCCCAAGGAGGGCAAGGACCATACACACTGTGAGAATTACCGCCCCATTTCGCTCCTTAATTGCGATTTAAAACTTTTTGCCAAAATTTTGATTTCTCGATTGCTCCCCCATGTCCCAGCGCTAGTGCACCCAGACCAGATGGGTTTTGTCCCGGGCCGCGAGGCAAAGGACAATACCATCAGGGCTCTGACGCTGATGCACAGGGCTAGGCGCAGGGAGGAAGACCTAATTCTGCTATCTACGGATGCAGAAAAAGCTTTTGACAGGGTTAACTGGGACTTTTTGTTTTGCACCCTATCCCACCTTGGCTTGGGCCCTCATCTTTGCGCCTGGATCCGGGCGCTGTATATTAATCCCACAGCTTGGATTTGTGTTAATGGGGTGTACACTTCTCCCTTCTGTATACGGAACGGGACGCGCCAAGGGTGCCCACTCTCCCCCTTGTTGTTTGCGTTGGCCCTTGAGCCCTTCCTTAACTCTATCCGTTCCAACCCTGACATAACGGGCCTGCAGGTTGGCTCACTTTCTAATCGTAAAATAAATTTCTCCAAATCCCATATTCGTAATGTCTCCCACCAGAGAGCGCCACTTACGCCCTAGCTTCCCATTCCAATGGACTGACACCCGTATCAAATACCTAGGAATCTGGCTGACTTCGGACCACACCCGCCTTTATCATGATAATTTTTTACCTATCCTCGATTCCTTCACTAAAAACTAAAAGAATGGGATTACCCACACATATTCTGGTTGGGAAGGGTGAAGGTCATCAAAATGAATCTGCTTCCACGCCTATTATATCTATTTCAAGCTATCCCCAATGCTATCCCTGCACTGTATTTCCAATCGTTCCGTACACTATTGCTCTCTTACATTTGGCGTGGTGCCCGCCCCAGAATTCAGTTTCAGACTCTGACCTTACCTAAACAGGAGGGAGGCTTGGCTGTCCCTGATTTTGCCCTTTATTTTTTTTTACAGAGCGTGTCATCTCTTAAGGGTAGTGGAGTTGACAAAACGTGGAACTCCCAGATTTTGGAGGGAGGTGGAGGGTGTTGAGGTAGGAATCCCAATAGCGATTTTGCCCTGGTTGCCCCGACTGCAGGGCTTACGCCTGACGAGACACCTGTATTTTGTGACTGTGACCCTCAAACTCTGGCACCGACTCATGTGACCTCTAGGACGGTCTTCTGAACCGGCAACTTTATCCTCTCTAACTTACTGCTCAGACTTTACCTCTGGACGCGACCCCGCAGCCTTCCGCACCATACTGAAACATGACATTCCCCGTATCAGTCACCTCTACCAGGACAGCAAACTTGTTGACCTAGAGACCCTGATGTGAGACGATGCCATCACCTTCATGCACTACTTTTGGTATCACAAGGTTCGGAGTTTTGTGCTCTCCATTCCCCAACAACCAATGCTCATACGCCCCCTCACTGAATTTGAATGCCTGTGTTATACGTAGAAATTCTTATCCCATGGGGTTTCACTTTTATACTCCCTGCTCCAAAGATTCTCAAGGCCCACCCCGTCCGGGTTTATGGGGAAATGGGAACTAGTGTTGGATACTACATTTACTGATGAACAGTGGACACGAATTTGTGAGCTTACCCACCAATGCTCGATTTCCGCAACGATGCAGGAGACAGCTTACAAATTGCTATCCATGTGGTATAGGATCCCACAGGTTCTGTGTCGCAAATACCCGGCCCTGAGTGACGCTTGCTGGAGATGTGGGTCCGAGACTGGTACCTTACTCCACATTTGGTGGGATTGTCCCTTAATTAAGCCGTTTTGGGAAACGATACACCGCCGGACTTTCTTCCCACACCAATGTTGTTACACCACGTGCCACACTCGATCACAACACAGAAACATTCGGTCTGCATTTGCATGCTTAATACTGCTAAGAGCCTTATCCCCTTGTTCTGGTGGACGCCGACGATCCCACCCCTGAGCTTATGACTCACTAAAATGGAAGAGCTGCATTCTGTGGAACAACTGTATTTGTCCTCTAACCATATGACCTTGAGGTATACGATAATTTGGGCTAGATGGACTCTGATCTCTGCCAGCACAGAGTTCAGAGCACTACTGGTTGACCTGTGAATTACTCTCTAGGTTGCGTTGAGCAGTGCGGGCTGGCGATACTTGCGGGCCCCGAGTCCCCATTACCCCCTTCTCTGCATCACCCCCTCCACCAATTTGCTCTGAGGACTGATGGTATTGACATAGAGGATTATTGTGATATATGTGAGTGCTCCCCACCCTCCCCCCGGTCGCATAGTTTTCGCTTTGCTTATCCTTCCTGACCGACACTCAATTTATCCTGATTATAGGACATGCTTGACGTACGTTTCGCCGTCTAAAAATCATGGCTTCATCAAGGTAGCTCTTGAGGAAGCCGTGATTATTAGACGGCGAAACGTACGTCGAGCATGTCCTAGGGACACTTAGTTGTCCATGTTTTTTTAACAGTTGTTTGTTAGATTATTGAAGCCTACTGGAAGTTTGGTGCGATATGAGTACTTACAGCTTTCCCTATGTTTGGCGCATGTGATAATATTGTAGAGTTTCATTTATAGGGAAAGGATAGAAATCAATACAAGATATAGGGACCTGCAGGTCGCATATCAGTTTCCCTTGTGGTGAATGACCCCTATATGCCGCATTCCGTGTGTACTGCTGATAAGAATTAAACTAGGAGTCAAGCTCTGTGCATTTATTGGAGCTTGACAATCAGATAATTACAGTTGTGTTCAAAATTATTCAATCCCCAATGCTGTAAAGGGATTTAGGGAATTTAGTGTACATTTGTAATTGTATTCAGAATGAAATCCTACAAGGACTTTTTGAAGAACCATATGCAACTAAAATGACATCAATTGGTTTTGTAATACAGTAGTAAATGTTTCTTTTGTGAATTCTTCATTGACACAATTATTCAACCCCTTAAAGACTACCACTCTGAAGAACAGAGGTTCATTCAAGTGTTTTCAATCAGGTATTGAAAACACCTGTGGATGTCACAGAGCAGCAATAAAGCATAATAAGCACCAATTAGGCAGCTTTAAAATGACTGTGATACTCAGCTCCTTCTAGACATTTACTGGTGTGGTTACAAACATGGTAAAGTCAAGAGAATGGTCCAGGAAGACAAGAGAAGAGGTGATTACTCTTTACAGGAAGGGCAGTGGCTATAAGAAGATTGCAAAGATGTTAAACATACCAAGAGAGACCATAGGAAGCATCATTCGCAAATTCAAGGCAAAGGGCACTGTTGAAACGCTACCTGGTCGTGGCAGAAAGAAGATGCTGACTTCGACTGCTGTGCGCTACCTGAAGCGTAGAGTGGAGAAAAGTCCCTGTGTGACTGCTGAGGAACTGAAAAAAGATTTGTTAGATGTGGGTACTGAAGTTTCAGCTCAGACAATACGGCGCACACTGCGTAATGAAGGCCTCCATGCCAGAACTCCCAGGCGCACCCCCTCGCTGTCTCCAAAGAATAAGAAGAGTCGACTGCAGTATGCCAAAAGTCATGTGGACAAACCACAGAAGTTTTGGGATAGTGTTCTGTGGACTGATGAAACAAAATTAGAACGGTTTGGGCCCATGGATCAACGCTATGTTTGGAGGAGGAAGAACAAGGCCTATGAAGAAAAGAACACCTTGCCTACTGTGAAGCATGGCGGGGGGTCAATCATGCTTTGGGGCTGTTTTGCTTCTGCAGGTACAGGGAAGCTTCAGCGTGTGCAAGGTACCATGAATTCTCTTCAGTACCAGGAGATATTGGATGACAATGTGATGCAGTCCGTCACAAACCTGAGGCTTGGGAGACGTTGGACCTTTCAACAGGACAATGATCCCAAGCATACCTCCAAGTCCACTAGAGCATGGTTGCAGATTAAAGGCTGGAACATTTTGGAGTGGCCATCGCAGTCACCTGACTTAAATCCGATTGAGAACCTCTGGTGGGACTTAAAGAAAGCAGTTGCAGTGCACAATAGGGATGTGCGTTTCGGGTTTCGGAATTTCGGAATTTTCACGAAATTTCCCGATTCGTGTTTTCGGATGCGGCCGAATTTCCGAAAAATTTTAGATCCGAAAATTTCAGATCCGAAATGTTTTCCGAGCCGAAACGAAACTTTTCGGATTTTTCGAATGGACTTGAAATGTGTCAAACAAGGAGAACAGATTTTCCGAAAAACGAAAATTTTACGAAAAACTAAAATTTTCTGAAAAACGAAAATTTTGTAAAAACGAAAATTTCTGAAAAACGAAAATTTTGTAAAAACGAAAATTTCTGAAAAACGAAACTTTTTCGAAAAAACGAAAAGTCGATACAAAAAACGGGCAAAATGACACGAAAAATACGAAAAATTGTCGATATTCCGAAAAATGTGCAATTCCGAAAAACGAAATTTTCCGAAATTACGAAAAGTCGATACAAAAACCGAGCACAGTGACACGAAAATACGAAAAATGGTCGAAATTCCGAAAAAAATGTACCCGAAAAACGGGCCGAACCGAATCGAATCGAAACCGAAATCGGTCGAAACGGGCCGAATCGAAAAGTTTAAAAATCCGAAAAATCGAACCGAATCGAACCGAAAAAAAAATCGGTGCACAAGCCTAGTGCACAAGCCTAAGAATCTGACTGAACTGGAGTCTTTTGCCCATAACGAATGGGCAAAGATACCCGTAGATCGCTGCAAGACACTTGTGTCAAGCTATGCTTCACGTTTAAAAGCTGTTATAACTGTAAAAGGATGTTGTAGTAAGTACTAAGATTGAATGTCACTTGGGGGTTGAATAAAACTGATAATGATGTGAGCACAGAAAAGACATTTGTGGTTATTTTATTATAAATGTTATGTTATATTTGTCTGACCTACACGTGCCTCTTTGATTTAATTGTAAGCAAGATGACTGAATGATCAAAATCAATGTTAAACTGGCCAAAACACTCAATTTCAGTGGGGGTTGAATAATTTTGAACACAACTGTATATGTATCAGCAGTGAATATATGTATATTCTACACCAGTGGCTTTTTTGGTTCAATATTTCATATGATCCAGGCAGGGGCGTCGCAAGGGGGTAGGCGGGGAGGCATCCCACCACCCCCTAGGGTGACACTTTTCTTTTTTACACAAAAATATTTTACCAGGATGGATACATTGAGGAATCAAATTTCCCCAGTGAATTCACCACAGGGTCCCTGAAGTGCAGGGAATCAGCCACCGAATGCTGCCGCAAACCCGTCGCCTGCTGTTTTAAAAAGAGCTACTGAACGAAAATGTCTGGAATTAACATATACGTTCCTATGAATGATAATAAAAAGGTCTGTCACAAAAAAAAAAGAAAAACCGCCATTAGAAATTTTTTTTTAAATTTCTTTTGAAAAATGCCTAAAAGATACTAAAAACATAAAATCGATAAATAAAGATTTTTTACTATGGATTAAAGGAATAAACGATTTATTAGATATTGGATAAAAACAGGAATATTTTTAACATTGAAACCTATGGTGTTTCTTCGCCTGAATAAACCTGCCAAATGAAACCACTAGACATCAGGACTGTTGCTGTTGTTTGCTGTTCGGTGTCTCTGAACAGGTTAACCATTACTTCTCTATGGGGACTTTCACTGCCTTCGAACAGGCACCGTACTTGCTGGCAGTTTGCCAAAATTTGTGTATGAGCATATCACAGAACTCTACCGCAATAAGCCTCACAGTAATGTGCGCCGTGTATTATGAGCATTCAGTGTTATATGGGAGTACTGACTTATGAATAAAAGCAGTTAAAAAAAACCCCATAAAACTCTGGGGGGGGTGACACCATAAGTTACCGCACTGGGTGACACCAACCCTAGTGACGCCACTGGACCCAGGTTTTATAAGTAACTTATGTTTTTTGTGTAATCAATTATGGACCGAATTGTCTGTATAACTCTTAATAAAAGTGGTCCTTTTAATAGCCTTTTCTAGCCCAGATCTGAGGGTGACAGGCAAATCACAACGTAACCTGTCACCCCTCAGGTTTTCTGTTTTGTGATGTTCTTTGCATGAGGGTTTAATCCCAATTTATCCGGGCTATCCCCCAATACTGTGATGGAACGGTTCTATAATATTTAGATCATTCTGTCCTCTTTTTTTTTTTTTTTAAAAACCTAACTTTGTTTTTCCTTTTTGCATGCACTTACTTCAAACAAACAAAAAAAACAGCAGCATGTGTTTTATAAAGTGCTTTTATTTGTAGTGCAAAGTAAACAAGTAAACTAGTTGCAGCTTATTTAGTGTCCCTTTAATCCTGTCCAAAGTCCTGCATTAATAAGAGCTTTATAGGTCTTGAGGTAGCTGCATAGCCCTAAAACATCCCTCCCTGGGTTCCATTTGTATGTGAAAAGCACCGCTCCCTCTACCTTTGTGCCCTCCCCTTCCTTGCCCACACTATACACGGCCTATGTGCCTGTTGGAGAAGTGTGGATGCTGACCTCCTGCCAAGGGACCGTGGACCAATATGGCTAAGCCAATTCTCAAGGACAATGGGCATAAGTGGGCAACTAAGGGTTAACAGGTTAAATATAACTCTCTTGAAACGGTTTGTATTTTAGCAGTTGATTCATGTTAGTGATATGATGTAGAGTTATTGTTCTTGATATCTGACCCTAGATTGATCTGATGTTGTCGGTTTGCTAATCTCGTCTAGTGTGTACTGATCAGGTTCCGGTGTCTCCTGAAGGCATTCACATCCCCCTCATGTAGACAATCAGGGTTATTCAGAGAGAGGTGAAAACCAGAAGAATGACTGGAGAAGTGAAAATTCTAGGTCAAAATAGGAGAATTTTTCTGGTTTGGCTATTTTGACCTAGAATTTTCACTTCTCCAGTCATTCTCCTGGTTTTCACCTTTCTCTGAATAACCCCCAATGTATTCAGTTGATTATGTCATGTTACCTTGCCCTCCCGGTCTCCCATGTAAATGGTCCCCATTTCCAATAAAAGAATATTCTACTTCCCTGCACTAAGCTGTGTCTGTTGTTTGGGGAGAGATACTTAGAATTATACAGCACTCCCTCAAGT
The DNA here is from genome assembly GCA_009667805.1 of Leptobrachium leishanense. Lineage (NCBI taxonomy): Eukaryota > Metazoa > Chordata > Amphibia > Anura > Megophryidae > Leptobrachium > Leptobrachium leishanense. The sequence goes on from CM019063.1 coordinate 341,559,836, forward strand.
TCTCTCTGAGGGCTGAGAGAGAAGAAATGCTGCTGTAGATCAGTATGACTGGAGAGAAGGGACAAATGCTGTAACAGGTTCAGATCTGGTGCACAAGCTGGAGACCAGTAAACCCCAGTTGCTGTTACAGCACCCTTACTGCTTTATGATGCAGGAACCCCATGGGCTCCTTTCTAGAATGCCGTCTCACTCACCACATAGTCTGCAATACTGTGATTTTGCAGTGTCCATGTCTAGTTGAGATACAAGATTAGTCAAAAGAACAGACCTCCTCAAACAGCACAGCTACGATGCGCATGTCCAGGATATTGTGCTTCTATAGCATCATTATGATTAATACTCCAGAACATGCTGATATGGCCATTGAGGTGCTAGGTGCTCCTAACGGAGGCATGACCTTGACCTCTTCCTAACAAAGGTTCTTTGTATACAAAATTAGAAGGGCCAGGTGTTGATGCACACAGACAATTTGAAAACTGCTCGTCCTAGAAGGTTTATTTTGATGTTTATATATGTCAGACCTGTCTGACAGCAGTGGTGAGCACTCCAACCAGGTGCCCCGTGACCGTGGCGAGCGTACTGCCGGTCAGCAATACTTTTTATGTGCCAATGGTCCGTCACTCGTGTTATGTCATCGCACACGTTTTGGCACTCTGACGCCAGCCAATCAGGAGAGCGGGCACCCAAATTGAACCGCAGACTCCAGTTCTCAGGTGCCCTTTCATGGTTCCAGTGTTTGACTCTGTGCAAATATATGTATTTCTCTGTCTTTCTGTGTTTGACCCGGCTATTGATTAGGATGTGTACCTCTGCCTTTCCTTTACCCACTTACTTTTTGGACTTCGAATATATATTGGTAGCTATCCCATCGATCATATACTGCGCCACTTTTCCTTCTCTCGTCTGTTTGTACCAGCCATCTAAGGACTGGCGTTTTTCTTCCCTTACTTATTTCCTATTCCTGCGTGTTAGGTCTACCCTCTGTACCATCATTCCAAAACCCAGCAGTATAAAGGATTGGTACTGCACCTGGGGTTGAGGATTTCCTTGTTTTACGTATTGGCGTGTCCCGGAACGTACCCCAAATCCAACTACCCCAAACCTTACAATAGATCGGCAGTCACTAATACAGTTCTATATTTTTTTTGAGAAAGGATTTTACCAGGAAGGATACATTGAGATTCCTCTCGTTTTCCTGGGCGTATGTCCTGGGCAGCGAGTCTGTACCATTAAGTGTCTTGCCCAAGGACACTTACTGGAGAGGTGTTCTTGTAGGCATCGAACCTGTGTCTCCACAGTCTCTCTCCACGGTTATAGAGCAGTGATGTTACCGCTACTCCACCCAGCAGGTAAATGTAGATATTCATCTACATTTGTGTACAGAAAATTTATATTCTGGATCCTAACCTGCAAGATTTTGGGTGTCATCTTCTGTTATTGCATGCGCTCTTTATCAATACAATTTATGATAGTTTGGTAATACATGTCTTACCTCTGTTGGTGAGATGTTGAACACCTCTGCAATTTTAGCATAGAGTTCCTTAACATTGGTGAAGCCTTCAATGCGCTGAGTTGAGCTGCCATGGGCTAGCTGTGTGTGGAAGACCAACCTTGGTCTAACCCTCGGAGGATGAGGTGGTGTAGGTTGTCCCTTTGATGGTGTTGTTGACCCATTAGGTCTAGTTTCTTTGGTCTTTTGTGTCTCTTTTGGAGGCTTGCTTTCATTTAACTCAGGGTCCAAGCCGTTCTCCATTAATCCAGTTTTTAAGTGAGGTGTCCTATGTTTTGATCTCCTTCCTGAGCTGCGCAGCATCCCCTCCTAGCCGGAAAGGGGTGTGAGAGAGAGACAATGGCACAGAATTGCTGACGGAGATAAATAATTTACACCAGGCTTCTGTTTTGGAGGATAAACCTTGTAAAGGGATCCCAAGTGCGTTATAGAGCACAAGTAATCTTATCCAGAAGCTCAGGTTAACCAGGCAGCTCCGAACTCAGGTTGAAAGAATACAGAGGCCTGGCTAAACAAAGCAATTTACCAGGGGATGTGCATGGAAAGATGTACTCACCAGGGACTTCAGTGAGGTAAATCAATTAAACAAACACTCATTAACTCCTTCTGCCATGAAATCACCTGGTAAAATTAAAGTGTATTTGATTTTGTTACAAGCTTTTGCGCCTCAAAATACAGTATACGAAGTTGTTTCTGGACTTCCAAATTTTAGAATGCACCACCACCATACAATATGATAGTTTCACCAAAATTACAATTGGTGAAAAGATACTGTACATAAAAATTAGGGATGTGCAATTAGTTTCGTACCAAATTTCGCACAAAATTGACCATTTTCGTTCTTTCGGGAGCATTTCCGAAACGAAATATCGACTGCCCGAAATTACGAACTCCCGAATCAATTTCAATGCAAATAAAATCATTTCGTTATGGAACCTAAACGAAATAAAATGGAACGAAAATTATACAAAATGCTGAAAAAAACTGAACAAAACGATCAAAAACAAAGTAAATTTCGTAACAAAATGAACTGAAACGAAAAAAACGTAACCAAAATGATCTGACATGAGAAAAAAAAAAGAACAAAATCATCTAAAAACGAAAAAAAAGGGAACAGGTCACTTTTTATTTAATTAATGCAGATGCTGCCTGTGCCCCTATATAATTTATGTATTACAGCTCACTTTATAATTAATGCAGATGCTGTGCCCCTATATAATGTGTATTACAGGTCACTGAGTCAGAACCATGGACAGTCGCCGATGGAGAAACACATATTATCGATCTATTTCTTCATATCAGCACCATGGATAACGACAGGCTTGTTACTATCCATGGTACGAATACTGACAAAATGTATTGTATCAAAATTAATTGCTGAACAGAACACATACGGACGGACTGTGAGAAGATAATCCAGCTGTATTTGTTCTGCAAAGAAAAAAACAGACCTCGTTATACATTTAAAATAAGTTAGGAAGAACCCTAAATATTAACCCAAATATTCCCAAAAAAAGCAAAAATAAGCCTAACAAATAAACAAATGCAGACACTTCTTGCTGTAAGTGAAAAAAATAAATGCTTTAAAGATATATTTAATAAAAACAGGAATTTCTTTTTACATTGAAAGCTATGATGGAAAAAAGACTAGTTTCTTTAAAATTACTTAGGAAAGCTAAAGATTAACCCAAACTTCCCGAAAAATGCAAAAATAACCCTAAGAAATAAATAAAACAAATGGCTGTTTGCTGCAATTGAAAATAAACACTTAAAAACGGGGATTTGTTTTAACATTGACAGCTATGGTGGAAAAACAAAAAAGCCCTGCATCTGCATTAATTAATAATTCTAAAGTGACCTGTAATATATATTATATAGGGGCTGTCATGCCCCATGATTTAGGATTTATTTGTATATTTTAATGTTATGTGTTGAATCTGCCTTTTACTGCTTACAGTTATGATTTCATAGCTATTTTGTCCCTGCTGGGTTTCCTTAGCTTGCTGTATCCAGCTAGTTTCCACCCTTTGTGCAGTGTCTTGTTCTAAGGGACTTCCTGGTTACATAGCAGCCATTTTGTGCTTACTGCTGGACAAAACAAATGTATTTTTACCTCCATTGCTGTACACTATTACAAGATTGTCAGTCTGATCATTAAACTCTTCAACTGGATTCATCTTTCTACATGTCAGTTTTGCTGAGTTGAAGCGATCTGCCGAACTTCATCGTGTGAGTACTGGTCAAATACAGACTTAGCTAGTCTAAAGCATCCATGCCTCACAGCTTTGCTTAGGGAAGCAGAATAGTAAAAAGACATTAACAGCACCTTGCAGCAGATGTACGCAGCTTTCAGTGAACCAGCAGTAAGGCTAGGGTCAGACTGAGGCAGTGCGAACGCGCGTGCAGGCGCACTTAATCACGGCCGCACTAGCAGCAAATGACGGGCAATGACGGCCAATATACGAAGTACGGTCGCACGAAAGTCCGGCTGCGCAACGCAAGTGGAATTTGAACGCATTTGTTCGAGAACGTAAAACCGCTAGTACAGACGTACAGAGTGCGCTGCGTCCGCTAGAGGCGTGTGTGCGTGATTAGGAGATGTCAGACGCTGCTAATGTCCAGCCAACATAACGTCCAGATGCACAAAGTGTTTTATTGATGATCCGTACAAAATCACGGACGAAAAATGCGCATCGTATGACCGGTATCGCGTACTCCGTGAAAAAATACGTCCATTCGTTCGAACGCACTTTTTCACAGACAACGTGAAAATGCGTTCGTCTGACCCTAGCCTAAAAGGCTATTACAGCAGCTTGCAGCAGAAGTACGCAGCATTCAGTGAACCAGTAGTAAAGGCAATTACAGCAGCTTGCAGCACTAGTATACAGCCTTCAGTGAACAGAGAGCAGATTTTACTGCATTCCACAGACTTAGTCTGCCTACAGCTGCAGCGTGTGGGCGGTGCAAAACTTTCCCACACAGTACCTGCTATTCTACTGCCCCTTTCTTATTCTTCTCATCTGCGTAAATATGGCAGACAGAAGAAGCCCTCTAACATCACAGGAAAGGCAACTTGTTTCAGATGTGGAAGTAATGAATATAAATCCAATCAGTAGCAAACGCAATACAAAACCTACATGGAAGATTACTGAAATCCTTATGGACATAAACTATGAGAAATCACAGCAAATGTCATGGCTTTGGGAACAGGTGATGAGTTATGCCTCCACCATCACACACCCTGTTTGTGACGCATCCAAACTAAAAGACGTTTTAGGACAGCTTTCTACAGCTCATGCTCAATATCTTGCCCACTGTCACATTTATGTCTCTAATTTAGAGACGATAGATGAATTAAAATGTCTTAATTCAGAAAGAGACAATTTAGTCCATCAGGCCAGAGTAAAGGCAGCAGAGAGAATTGCTCAACTCCAAGAGACTGCTTCTCACATTTCAGCATCTAGCAAGCATTCAAATAGCTCACATCCCTCAAGGGCAAAAGCCTCACAATATTCAAAGAGTTCATCAATTAGTCTGCAGCTTATCCAAGCCCGGGCGAAAGCAGAGACTGCCAAGATACAGGCGGCCTTTGCAAAAAGAATAGCCAAAATGGAAATGGACGCCACTAGCAAAAAAGCAGAAATGGAAATGGACGCCGCTAGCAAAAAAGCAGAAATGGACACCGCTTGCAAGAAAGCAGCTATGGAAACGGAAGAAGCCGTGGCAACACTGAGGATCATAGATCACGCTGCCGGGGGAAGTGAAAGAGACAGCATCAGCTTATGCAACGTGGATACGGAAGATTCCGTTAAGCGCACCAGAGACTATGTACTAAAGCAAAACAGTGAATCTCTCATAACATCAAATGGTCCTGACAGTTGTGACAACCTTCCAAAACAGGGAAAAGACTCTTTAGCAGTACCCTGCATCCAAGGTCAGTACAATACTCTACTAGCTAATGACCTTGAGCTTTCTTCACACACTCTAGTGCAACAGTAATCCCAATGCATTAACTTTGATGCAATTCTACCCTTCAGCAATTCATCAAAATCCTAGCAACCATACAGCTATAAAACCATGCCTGCCTGAGTCTATGGACGTTAAACTGACTCCAGGGCTAAATAGAGATGCAACCACACACTACGCTATGTCACTTAATCAGAATACTGCAAATGCCTTTCAAACTTCATTTCCCTGCCCAAAGTCAGAGAAAACAGACATGTCTGAGTTGGCTAGATACATGGCTCGCCATGATCTCACCAAGACAAGCCTTTCGAACTTTGATGACCAGCCTGAAAACTACAGAAGCTGCAATTAGTGATCTTGGCATTACTCCTGCTGAGGAACTGGACCTGCTGATCAGATGGCTTGCTCCACAGTCTACAGAACGGGTCAAGAGATTCAGAGCTGTCCACATCAATAATCCAATGTCGGGCCTCGACGCTGCTTGGCAAAGACTTGATCAAAGCTACGGCAGCCCTGAAGCCATAGAGAACGCTCTGTTCAATCGCCTGCACTGTTTCCCAAAGATTTCTGGCAAGGACAATCAGAAATACTTGGAACTCAGTGACCTTCTCTGGGAGCTGCAGCTGGCCAAGACAGACACTTTCCTATCTGGCCACTGCTCGTGGGGTAAACCCAATAGTTTTCAAGCTGCCATACAATATCCAGGAAAAATGGACTGCACTTGGGGCAAAGTATATAAGAGTGAACCAAATCTCCTTTCCACCTTTCTCCTACTTTTGTGAGTTCATAAGAGACATTGCAGAAACAAAGAACGACACCAGTTTTTCCTACAACGAGTTCCACGCTTCAGGCTTCCTGCCTCAGCTGTCCGACAGCTCACACTTTAATCACAGAGGCAGCAGGGGTCCAGTGTCAGTGAAAAAGACTAATTTCTTCTCCCCTCCTACCTCAATTCCTGACGAGTGCAAACAAGGTGAAACGATTGAGAATCCTAACCGCCTTTGTCCTATTCATAAGAAGCCACATCCCATCAAAAAGTGCATCGGCTTAAGAAAGAAAGCACTCCAAGAGTGCAAGGAGCTCCTAAAGACATATGGTGTATGTTTCAGATGTTGTGCTTCTACTGAGCACTTTGCCAAAGACTGCAAATTTCCTATCAAGTGCATAGAATGTGATAGTGTGGATCATGTGCAGGCGCTACATCCATCTCAGTAAATTCCTGCAACGTCAACAGATTCCCCTCCTGTGTTAATACACGGCGGGGAGACTACAGATCAGGAAGTTACCATAGTGTCCTCTTCTTGTACAGCAGTATGCGGTGAAGGGCTTTGTGACAAGTCTTGTGCTAAAATATGCTTAGTTAACATATATCACAAGGATCACCAGGAAAGTCTGTTAAAGTATACGCCATCCTGGATTATCAGAGCAATCGGTCCCTCGCAAGAACGGAACTCTTTGCTCTTTTCAACATAAAAGGAGATTCCTACCCTTATGCTTTAGGTACATGTAGTGGCATTACAGAGGTCTCTGGAAGAAGAGCAAGCGGATTCGTAGTAGCTTCTCTTGGGGGCAATCTGGAATTACCCACACGTGTCGAGTGCAACCAGATCCCATCTAACAAGCAAGAGATCCCTACACCAGAAGCTGCCCTACACCATCCTCATCTGAAGGCTATAGCTAATGAAATTCAAGCCCTTGACAAGAATGCAGATATCCTAATTCTCCTGGGCAGAGATATCCTCAGAATACATAAGGTACGGCAACAAATTAATGGTCCACATGATGCTCCATTCGTTCAATGCCTTGATCTAGGTTGGGCTATCATAGGCAATGTTTGTATAAGAGAAATGAAGATGCCTACCAAGATTGATTCCTAGAAAACACATATCTTGCCAAATGGTCACAACACCTACCTTGAACTGTGCCCACACCAGAACAGAGTGAAGGAAAAATCAAACAGCAATGAATAGCAGCATGACGACCAAGATAAAGTAAATGCTTTTCAGTCCTGGGATAAGAATTGCAGCAGAACGTGTAGTCAAACTGCGTAAAATGCCTCGCTATTATTCCACTGAAGATGTTCCAAGGAAGCTGTTAAGCCATGGCAAGAAGCCTTTCAGCCAGCACAAACACAACCTGCGCTCCTCCACCACTCCTGGGACTATACTTAGCATGTGGTTTTTCTGAGCCAGCTCCAGTCTGGCCTTCTGCTGGTAACAGGACCACTGGTTGTCAACCGGGTGCCCCTGCGTGGAGCTCACCAGAAATTTGTTATCACCACTTCCACAAAAGTCAATATCTCAAGCGTCAAGGTTTCAAAGCACCTGACTGATGCTTACTTCAAGAAGAAGAGTCTGCGCAAACCCAAGCACCAGGAGGGAGAGATCTTTGAAAAAGAGAAGGACAAATACGCAGTCACACAACAGCGGAAGGCCGATCAGAAGTTTGTGGATTCCCAACTCCTGCTAATGGGTCTTGTCACTCAGGTTATGCCCAGTGACGATGGAAGAATCTGAAAAGTGAAGGTCAAAGGGACTAAAGGAGGTGTGGTACATAGTTTCTTCCGGCCATTCACCGAACGGATACTCCTTCTGCCAAGGGAAAAGGTCAGTTAAGAGTTTTTGCTCTCGGCAGAAGCCTTTCCACAAACAGCCAGTTGGAGTACAATTGTATATCAAATCCCCTAACGAGGAATAAACACCTATTGAATAAATTAAAACATATACTTTTATTGTTCAATTATAAAAATTGGAAGAAGTTGTCAAAATTAGAATAAAATTGATTTAAATTAAAACATAAATCCCACATACAATCAATAAAGAAAATTTTGTGTGTATTATCCACTCAAGTAAATGGTGCGTTCACCAATTTACACAATTAGCCCAAATAACATGAATGATGGATAGTGACCATAATTCGACATGTCACATAAAAAATTGATTAAAGAGGAAATTATATCCTCCCAAATATGCGCATCTAACAATACACAATCAATTGTGGGATAAGGTACTAATTGATATAAATAACTATTAAACAATTGCCCGCCTCAATTAGGCATGATTGAATATCTGAATAAACATGAGAATGTGTGCACATTGTAGGCACCAGTTGGAATAACCACCAAACTCAATACGGGAAGGAAGTTTATGAGCATTAAAAATAATGTTGAATTAACTTGCTGGATATGTGCTCTAATACTAGATTCAGCATAGAAACTTGATGACATCAACTATGCAATGTTACTCATCGGTGAGCTCGCAATGTGACAAATAGTCAGTTCATATAGTCCTCAGACTCAGATTCTGACAAATAAGCACTCAATGACTGAAAGAATCCAAATACAAATTGATTGATGTATACACACCTTGCAATTGGCTAAGAGCTTTCAACTCTACCAAAACTTGGAATTAAACCCATAAATGATTCCTTCAAAACGGAGTTTGGGCTGCAGACACTCAAATGTAGAAAGTGTAAGCACATTACCAACGCAGCTTGTCGTAGCTACTGACGCATGGAAAATGGATAGACGATGATTTAGTTAGTAACCTACTAATTTATTCATAGAAACAGCGTTGTGATGTCAACACGACCTAACTAAATCATCGTCTATCCATCTATCCATTTTTTACCTGCATTGCTGTACACTATTACAAGATTGTCAGTCTGCTCATTAAACTCTTCAACTGGATTCATCTTTCTACATGTCAGTTTTGCTGAGTTGGAGCTTTCTGCCGAACTTCATTGTGTGAGTACTGGTCAAATACAGACTTGGCTAGTTTAAAGCATCCATGCCTCACAGCTTTGCTTAGGGAAGCAGAATAGTGGCACAGCATCTGCATTAATTATAAAGTGACCTGTAATACATGGTTTTATAGGGGCACAGCATCTGCATTAATTATAAAGTGACCTGTAATACACATTGTATAGGGGCACAGCATCTGCATTAATTAAATAAAAAGTGACCTGTTCCGGTTCTTTTTCCATTTTAGAATATTGTGGGGGTTTTTTCTTGTCAGATCATTTTGGTTAAGTTTTTTCATTTCAGTATAATTCTTTACGAAATTTTTTATTATTCACAAAAAAACAGGAAACGAAATAACCCATTGAAACAGACTGCCAAATCGACGAAATGAACCGAAACAAAACGAAAACCTGCCGAAACGACCCGAAACAAAAAAAAAAGGGCCAAAAAAAACGAACCAACCAAACTGAAAAAAAAATAAAATGCCGTGCACATCCCTAATAAAAATAAATGTACTGATGGAATAAGACAAATGAACAAGCTGTTAATACCGTTTTAGTCTGATTTAATTATTGTCACGGAACCCCATGCCCAGTGACTGGACTGTACTAAACCCTTGCTCCTCCGCTATCCCCCCCCCCATTTAAGCTATTGGTCTGTTTATACTTTTATGTTAAAAGGTGGTGTTTTTGTGACTCCCCCACCTGCAGAATATAATCCAAATGCCCTTAAACCTGTCTCCTCATGTTCCCTGATGCCAGGGGAAGCCTGTTTTTGAAACTCCATCCGAACACCATCCAGGAGCCTGGTTTGAAACCCCAGCCAATCCAGGTGGTGTTTTTGTGACTCCCCCACCTGCAGAATATAATCCAAATGCCCTTAAGCCTGTCTCCTCATGTTCCCTGATGCCAGGGGAAGCCTGTTTTTGAAACTCCATCCGAACACCATCCAGGAGCCTGGTTTGAAACCCCAGCCAATCCAGGAGCCAGATGTGCCAACCAATCCCATTCAAGGACCCCACGGCATTCACTATAATGGAAACATCTGCAGAAGATTTAAACCCCAGCACATCAAAAACGTTTTGCCGCAGCAGGGTGCTCTTTTGGGGTTAGGGTCCCCCTCATGGGAGCTGCATTTGAGGTAATTTTCCATCGGGAACCAGAGCTTCTGAGCCTTTCATGGCCCCAGGTGCTCAGGTAGCAGCGGCCATTCGGCATCACCTAGGGTAATTTACACACACTGCCGCCCTGGCCCCTTTTTGGACTGTGACACCATAGGGGCTTAAGCTATCAAACAGCACACCAGATTGCCGCTGTTACCCTTAAAATCCCCCAAACAAGGACCCTTGCTCTGTATGACTGCAGTTACAGTTTATTATAAGACACCACCAAGTTCTGTAGCGCTGTACAATGGGAGAAACTGAAAAAGCAATATACATACAAGTTAAAAACTTCGAACAGTAGGAGATTGTATGCTGTTGAGCAGGATCCAAAGTCACTGCAGTGACTGTGCAAAGTGGACCTGATGGGGACCAGGTTGGACTGCGGTGCCGGTGTTCTGCCATTCGAGCGAACTTGCCATAATGGCGAACCGCCTCACTTCCGGTGCACCTACGTCACTAAAAATGACAAAAAACAGCTGTGTACAGCATCCGGAGGTAGGACAAATGAAACGCCCCGTCCCAGCACCTCTCCTCCCCCTATCATACACGCTGGGACAGAGAGAGAACGAACTAACCATCTCAGGGTCTCCCCCAACAAACCCCCCCTGCCCGCTCAAACAGGAAGGGAGTTAATCAGCCGCCCTGTCTCAGCACAGAACAGACTCTGCTCTTTTAAATGACACCTCAACCAGGCGGCTGCAATGCTCAGGGACGGAGATACTGGGCTGCAAAGGACCCCTGGGTCTTCTGCAATGGAAGGTTCCCCCAGGGGAGAATACAGCAATCCCTCCCCGGAGTCAGTGATGCTCGGTGCGGGGAGAAGTGCTGACACAGGGCGACTGATTAACTCCCTTCCTGTTTGAGCGGGCGCGGGGGGGGGGGGGGGAGACCCTGAGATGGTTAGTTCGTTCTCGCTCTGTCCCAGCGTGTATGATAGGGGGAGGAGAGGTGCTGGGATGGGGGGCGTTTCATTTGTCCTACCTCCGGATGCTGTACACAGCTGTTTTTCGTCATTTTTAGTGACGTAGGTGCACCGGAAGTGATGCGGTTCGCCATTATGGCAAGTTCGCTCGAATAGCAGAACACCGGGATGTCTGGGTTGTAAACTGTTATCTGATTCTGTACCAAATAAAAAGAGGCCTGTTGAGATGGCCAGTGAGTCTGCTTAACCCAAAATGACCACGGTCTTGTGCTTTACTGGGAGAAATTAAGAACTGACATTGATTCAGGGATGCTTGAAGGGGAAGAATGCAGGAACTAGCGGAGAAATGCAAGTACGACAGCCGAGGAAAAATATTTGACCTCGGCTCTCGTAACAGTTATTTATTATGTTTTAAATAATTACAACCGCAGCAAGCGAACAGTCAGTTTTTGAATTTCATGTAATGGAAGCAGGAAAAATGGGTAAGTGAAAAGATCTGCGTGAATTTGACAAGGGCCAAAACAGTGATGGCTAGACAACTGGGTCTAAACCTCTCCAAAATGGCAAGTCATGTGAGGGGTTCCGGTATGCAGTGCTTGGTACATAGCAGAAGTGGTGCAAGGGAGGACAGTTGGTGAACTAGCATCAGGGTCATGGGCGCCCAAGGCTCATTGATGCACATGGCGAGTAAAGGCTAGCACAACTGGTCCAATTACACAGAAAAACCTAATGCTGGCCATGATAGAAAGGTGTCAGAAAACACTTGATACACACCACCTACTTAGAGATTGTTGCAGACCACATACACCCCTTCATGGCAATGGTGTTTCCTGATGGAAGTGGCCTCTTTTAGCAGGATGATGCGCCCTGCAAAGTTTACTCAGGAATTGTTTGAGAAGCACAACAAAGATTTCAAGTTGTTGCCTTGGCCTCCATATTCACCAGATCTCAATCCAATTGAGCATCGGTGTTGATGTGCTAGAACAACAAATCTGATCCATGGAGGCACCACCTCACAACTAACAGGACTTTTAGGATCTGCTACTAATACGTTGGTGCCAGATACCACAGAACATGTTCAGAGGTCTTGGAGTCCATGCCTCAACTGTCGTCTGCCATGCTACTGTAAAAGAGACACAACATTTCTCTTCCAACCTATAGCACTATGAAGTAATAAACAAAGTTATATATATTACAGATTGAGAAACATTGACCTTCAAAAATTTTGCATCTTTGTTAATTAACCAAATTAACCTAATTAATCAATTAAAAAGAAAAATATTCAGGACAATGTTACTTTGAGAATTAGATGAAAACAGCGCAAGGTGCAGAGTCTCTAGAAAAGTCGTATGATAAAGAGGGTGATGCATTTTTTTATTTTCATTTGTTGGGGTTTGTATTGCAGGAGCGTGCACTTAGGCTGCGGACACAGGAGCTTTGAGAGCGGAAGGAATGTCCATGAGTGTGGACGTTATTTCCACTCTGACGCCAGTGTGGCCACCTCGCTGAGTGCAGTTATTGTACTCAGCGCTACAAAGCTTTATCTGCCTATGGAGGATCGGCTTAGTAGCCCCGTCCTTCATAGTTTTTTGACGGGGAGGCTAAAAGCATGTCCGGCGGTAGTGCGCGCAACTATTGCGCACGCTACACCAGGTGGCCCTCCCCGTTGAGCCGTCAGAAAGCTGCGACGGACGCAGGGAAGAGTGGTCAAACGGACACACTCAGTGAGCTCATGTGACTACAAAGAGAAAAAGGTTACTGGGGTCAGGTCTTCTATATGACCTGAAAAAATAGCTCATGTGACCGGAGCCTTAGGGAGACGACAGCCATGGCTGATGCTGTGCATGCAAGAGGTGCGCACGCTGCACAAATTAATCTGTTTGCACATGTACCTTGCATGTGAAAATTATGGCCATTACACGATATACGCATTTTAACCCCTTCGCTGCTGAGCCATTTCACCGTTGTGTGCGGAGCTCATTTTTACCGCTTTTGCTCATCATGTTTAAACGCGTTTTGAAGCCAGGTTTTATTATATGACTCAGTTATGTTATATATCGTTCTTTCTGGCAGACTTTGAAGATTCATAATATATCATTTTTATATGTATAGGTCATGTCCTGCCTATATATTATAACAAAAATGCAATAAAATTAGAATTTTCAATCATTTACAGTGTGTAAAGTGTTTTTTCCCCACATTTTTTCACATGAGCGTTTGCGGTTATATTTTCTATGGGGTGCGCTTGTACAAAAATTAGAAATGGGGACTCGTTACATTTTTTGGGGGGAATTACGTGATTTTTTTGCAAACGCACCCCATAGAAAAAAATCATTAGTGCAGCATCATTGTTCACTTTATAATTGAAATGTGAACAATATTGCTGCATTAATAAAAACAACACACATAAAAACAACACACACAAAAAAAGTTGTTTTTTTTGTAAAAAAAAAAAAAATAATTAAATTATTTTTAATTTTGGTTACTTTGAACATGGTCATGTTTGGTATCATTCGAAAGGCCATGCTCAGGCCTTTCGAATGACACCATGCTGCCACGGTTCTGGATAGATCGGGGTTCAAATGAACCCCATATCTCCACCAGGGGATTTCCTTGGGAAATCTAGGGGTTCCCCGGCTATCTGATGTCATTGTACTATGCATGACACGTCAGGAGCCGAGGGGGATCCCGGAGGTGGAGCCGCCATTCAAGATCGGCTGCCGATCGCGATCTGGCAATTATAGGGTTAAAAACCAGGCACCGCTTTAAAGGGCAGACACTGCCCTTCAAAGCGGTGCCTGTTTTTTTTGCTGAAAACCCTCCCGATCGGGAGAGGGATCCCCCCTCCCTTTCAGGCGATCTCCCGGCATTGCCGGGGGGGGAGGTTCGCCTGGAAATTTACGTCGGGGGCTGGCCTATAGTAAGTGTCTGGCTTCCCTGAAGCCAGAACGCCGCAGGACGACAGAGAGTTGCGTATCTCCGCCGGGGCTCCCACTTGCGAATGACATGTGGGGCACGTCCTCCGCATATAGCGGGAGTCAATGAGGACGTGCCCCACACGTCATCCGCAGTGAAGGGGTTAAGAAGGTCCAGGAACGTCTGCATTTGGAAGCCCTGGAGCAGAAGTGGATTCAAGCCCAGCGCTGAGGAAGAGCAGGTAAATATTTTAAACTACAATCTTTAAAAATATTTTGCAGCTGCTGTTGGGGTAAAAAAAAATTGGTGGCTACTTGTCCATAGAGTATTCCTTTAACTCCTTAAGGTCCAATAAAGTCAATGGATTTATGATGTAACAGTTATGTCATTGGTCCTTAGGGGTTAATTATTTTACAGCAAAATGGTTCTCCACCTATCCACAGTCCTTCAGTAAATGGCATGTAAACTTTATGACAAAAATATGAGGAGGGGGGGTAAAACTAATTTAAAAATATCACACCTGAACGTGCTTGTTGTAAATTCCATTTCAAAACCACAGCCATAATATGGAGTTACCCCCTACAATAGGACTGATAAAGTCACCAATCTCCTAAGAAGGTCTTGGAAGTTTTGCTAACTCAGCTGAAAAAAGAGCATTTATCAGCTCAGGCACTGATGTTGGACAAGAAGATCTACCTCACAGTTCATCCCATACATGTAGGATTAGAAAGAGGTCAGGACTCTACATAATTACTTCAATTCTTCTACACCATATGGCCCAAACAACATCTTGACAGAACGCTCTGTGTGCACAAAAGCATAGTGAGGCTAGTATGGGAAACAGCCAAATTACATTTGTATCATGTAGTATTAAGATGACCCTTAACTGGATAAAAGAGTATTAGCCTAAACGTGATAAATACCCCCAAAACATTATTCCTCCTCCACCTAACAGTGGCACTGTGCATTAAGGGAGGTAGCATACTCCATGCATCTGCAACTCCCAAACTGGGATATAGTGAGACATCATTTCTCTCTCCAGAGAAAACATGTCACAGTTCTTGTGTCCTTGACACTTACTTCTTGTTGTCTCTTGACGCCTACCTACGTCTTCTTACTTCTTGTTTTAACGTGGTTCCACATTCCCAGAATGTCACCTTCTTGCATGTGCCCAAGACTGATGCAGAAACCCATGAAGTAATAACACTCTTGCATTGTATAAATTTTGACATGGTACGCTCCGTTGTGTCCGTTTTATAATAACGCAACATTAAATTGATGAAACCACGTTTGCGTCATTCTGTACATGCACGATCTGGTGATCACAGATGACGCCTATGAGATCTATTTGGTAGAGCAGCAAACCTGGCACTCAGTAGTGCGTTATACATGATCAGCAGCAGATGTGGCGGTTGGGGGTAACACGTTTTCATTCTTATGTGCTGCATTTTATGCACCTGTTCGCAAAGCTTCTGGCAGAAACGCACAAACACAATAATAATTAGGAGTATACACAGTGTATCTTAAGCTTTCAAAATAAAAAAAGGGTGTCTTGTTCTGGTTTTCACTATAAAAACATGAACCAAGAGATCCATAGAGTATTAAACACATTTTTTTATTAATAATAATAAAACACAATGCAGAAAAACAAACCTGTTCCATCAAAAAAAGCATTAAACAATGCTAAAGTTTTACACAAAGTGGTCTGACCTAAGAAATCTGTCACAGTTCACCCTCTATCAAAATCCGAGGGTTCCCATCAAAAACCATGATTGAAAATTAAACCACTTACTGATTTTCTATTTGTGGATTGAATGAATGGTTCACTAAAGGTTTCCATTTCTGTTAAGACTCAACTCAGATACAACTCCCAAGTGTTCAGTATCTGAGCGGTACGGAGTGCACAAAATCACACCTACATTCCCAGCTGACGAATTGTTGGGACAGAGATTGAAGCATTAAGTTGACATGCTTTGGTTTGTGATTATGTGATTTGTCACTCTACAAAAACATCAATCCATGATATCTGACTTGTAGATCGGCTGCGGTTTGTTTGATAATTATAAAAACTACAGTAGGGTATCATCATTTGTGGCCGAAAGAATCACAAGCAAACAAGTACAACTCTGCTATAAGCTGCACTAACGCAAATATGGCTTGCCACTAAGTGAATAAACCACTAGAAAATTTTCTCAGTCACCCACATGGTAACTCCAAATGATTGTGGATGAGTGGAGACACTTCTTGTGGCATCCACAGCATATAGATTATTATTCTTTGACATTTTCAACATCCAGTAGGAACTCAACCCACAAGCTGCATTACACAGCTTCCCAACATTGAAATAAGAAAATACTGTAGAATTTGAGGCAAACTCCAAGAAAGTGTTTTGTTCAGAAGCTAAAATATTACAGGTTCTCATTACAGACTAAACGATATATGGTCTACTAAATGAAAACAAAAGCAGAAAAATTGCAAAGAGGTTTTTCTAGAAATTTATATTGTTTTGTTTTATGATCTAACACCAGCAAATGCTTGATTTGATGTTTTAAAACAAAACGTAGTGTTCAGTTTTCAAATTGCACTCAAAAAAGTAAAATAGCACCCTTTTTCATCAAATTAGACTTCACCTCATGCAAAATGTGTACGTTCACCATTACTTTACAGTGTGGAGCTGGCGTCAATGAATTATCAAGACTAGAAGGCAAAAGCTATATAGAATGAAGTATGAAAATCTCAGAAACACGTCAGTAACTCTGTAGTGATCTTAAATAAGATGTCGTTCCACAAACATATTCTTTCAATTGTCTGAAGGCAAGATTATCTCATACACCAAGCTTCTGAATACTGAACAAAAAGGTTTACTGTAAATTGGACCAAGGTTATTTTTAAAAATGCATAACAAGCATGTTAGTTAAAATATAAGTTACAGTAATTTGGCATCTTCTGTGAGACTGAGTATGCTCTGTTTTGGAAGTGAAGGGGTTAACAATCTTCAAAAGCACCTCTTGGTGTCCAGAAATAAAAAAGTAAACTCTATGTAGTCTCATTCTGGAGCAAGGCAAAACAATATTGTATATTGCAAACGGGCTCCACAACGTGACATCAAATCGGACATGACAGCTGATGTGTTGAAATTATTTGAAAAGCATTGAGATCTGTTCTTCCTGAACGGAACCACAAAGCTCCAGTTAAAGTGTAAATGTAGTAGTGCTTTTTGGATAGAGCGAGGAAAAAAAAGATTTATCTACAGTGATCATATTCAAGGGACACCTATGTATAGATTTAATGTACAGGTAATGGAGTCATTTTTCATGAAGGCACTGGACCCGGCCAGTTTTACTGAAAAATCACTTGATAATGAATGGGGTTAAGGCTAATGTCAGACGAACGCACTCTGCGTACGTGCATAACGGACAGACGTACTGACGGAAGATACTGCAGACACCACACGGTCCGTTTTTTTTGATGGATGTAGAACAAAAAAGGAACTATAGGAAATAAAATTAATATGAAAAATGATAAAAATTTGAAAAGGATATGAAAAGCCATTGTGTGCGTCAAGGTGCTGGACGTCGCGAATGCGCTGTGTCTGACATCTCCTCATCACTCACACAGAACACTAAGTGGACGTGGCACACTGTGCGAGTCCGTAGTAGCGGTTTTACATTCTTACCTAACTTGCATCCGTTTGCCACGTGCGTTGTGTGTGCGCAGTTCGGTGCGCACGTACTTCGTGTGTGGGTCTCTATTGATCATGATTCTATGCTACGACAGACGATAAACTGTCCGGCAAATTATGTGAAGCTTTTGTACTCTGTGAATTTCATACTATATATTTTTTACGTATGTAATATCAACAGA
This sequence comes from Leptobrachium leishanense, assembly GCA_009667805.1. Taxonomy (NCBI): domain Eukaryota; kingdom Metazoa; phylum Chordata; class Amphibia; order Anura; family Megophryidae; genus Leptobrachium; species Leptobrachium leishanense. The sequence continues at coordinate 341,577,918 of CM019063.1, forward strand.
GCATTATTAATGTATTATACAAAATAGTATTTGTAATGCATGTGCCTGACCATGAATTGCAAAACTGTAAAGTGTAACTTAATTCCTTGGGGGAGGGGGCCTCAGAAACAAATTATTTAAATGTTGCACCACAGAGTCAGACTGTCAGGGTTATCCAAAGAGATCCGAATTGCTGGAGAAAGGTAACCGAATGCTGAAAATCAGCGTTCGGTTACTTTTCCTGGCCATTCGGCTATCCAGAGAGCAGGCAATTCGCCAAATCCTGGCGAATTGCCTGCACATCCGGTGCCTGTTCGGTGCCTGTTCGAGGGCAGTGAAATCCCCATGAAAAAGCACTGCTTCGGCTATTCAGAGAACACAAACCAGCAGTGAAAGGTTCCCCTAATGCCCTGCCATTCGGTGGTTTAATTCGACAGGTTTATTCAGGCGAATCCCATAGGCTTCAATGTTAAAAATATTCCCGTTTTAATTCAATATCTAATAAACCGTTCATTATAAAATTCTGCAGCAAAAAGTCTCTTTATTTATAGATTTTTTAGGATACTTTAAGCATTTTTCTGATATTTTTTATTTTTTTTTAAAAGTCCGATTTTTTTTTTTTTATTTTTTTTCAGTTTACTTATGTTTTTTGTAACAGCCCTCTTTATTATCATTCCCTGGACCTCCTGTGAAAATGTCAGACATTTTCGCTCAGTAGTGTCTTTGCAAACAGCGTTTCATTTTCCCAGATTCATACAAATGTTTTTTCTAATTTATTCACTGCCTCCTCTATGTCACAGCTGCTTCGGCTCTGTGTGATTCGGCTCATGTTCGGCTCCTGTTCGGCTTCTTCAAAGGTTAATCCAGATGTTTTTGCTTGTTTTCAGCGTGCATTCGGTTAGTGTTCGTCAGGTGTTCGGCAGCTTTTCCCTGCAATTCGGGGACCCTGTGGTGCTTGCTGAATACACCGCAGGGTCACCGAAATGGGATCGGCAAAAGGAACCGAATTGAAGAGAACGAAAAGTCACCGAACGTGCGGTGACTTTTCGAATCTCTTTGGATAACCCTGTATGTTTTCATGTTTATGGCAACACTTTTTAAAGCTAAACCAAAAGACTAGTACTCTTCCTCACCTACACAGATGTATAAATAAACACGCAAACCTAAAGAGCAAAAAGAACAAAAAAACAAAAGTGTAACCAACATTAAAAAGATGCACTTTTACATTTAACATATTTGGATGAAAAATTGCAGTGACCCAAATTGAACGAACCAAAACAAGAAAATATACAGGGTTATCCAAAGAGATTCGAAAAGTCACCGCACGTTCGGTGACTTTTCGTTCTCTTCAATTCGGTTCCTTTTGCCGATCCTATTTCGGTGACCCTGCGGTGTATTCAGCAAACAGCACAGGGTCCCCGAATTGCAGGGAAAAGCTGCCGAAAACCTGACGAAAACTCACCGAATGCACGCTGAAAGCAAGCAAAAACATCTGGATTAACCTTCGAAGAAGCCGAACAGGAGCCGAACAGGAGCCGAACAGGAGCCGAATCACACAGAGCCGAAGCAGCTGTGACGTAGAGGAGGCAGTGAATAAATTAGAAAAACCATTTGTATGAATCTGGGAAAAAGAAACGCTGTTTGCAAAGAAACTACTGAGCGAAAATGTCTGAAATTTTCACAGGAGGTCCAGGGAATGATAATAAAGAGGGCTGTTACAAAAAAAATAAGTAAACTGAAAAAAAAATCAAAAAAAATCGGACTTTTAAAAAAAAAAAAAAAAAAATCTGAAAAATGCTTAAAGTATCCTAAAAAATCTATAAATAAAGAGACTTTTTGCTGCAGAATTTTATAATGAACAGTTTATTAGATATTGAATTAAAACGGGAATATTTTTAACATTGAAGTCTATGGGATTCTCCTGAATAAATTTGCCGAATTAAACCACCGAATGGCAGGACATTAGGGGAACCTTTCACTGCTGGATTGTGTTCTCTGAATAGCCGAAGCAGTGCTTTTTCATGGGGATTTCACTGCCCTCGAACAGGCACCGAACAGGCACCGTATGTGCAGGCAATTCGCCAGGATTTGGCGAATTGCCTGCTCTCTGGATAGCCGAATGTCCAGGAAAGGGAACCGAACGCTGATTTTCAGCATTCGGTTACCTTTCTCAAGCAATTCGGATCTCTTTGGATAACCCTGATAGTGTAGATTACAGCAATGACAAATTGTAAGTGTTGTGCAAAGTGCACCTTTTTATACTTTGGTTACACATTGGTTTCTGCTGGTGTATTGTTGTATGTTGTTGGTGTGTCACATACCTGCACTTTGCTACAATTGTATTCTGCATCAGAATCATCATAGACTTGCTTTGTTTGAATTTGCACATGAAGCTATACATCTTCATATCTGTCAAAAGTAAGCTGCCATTTTTAGCCTCACAATAAACTGAAAATTGTATAAGTGGGGGAGGTAAATATTTTAGAATATCACACAACATTTTCACTTGTAATATGTATTGGTTAGTTTACATAAAAATGTGAAATTCCGGTGATAAACTACACTTTGTAAAACTAAAACGGAATTATGTGATAAATATATAATTTATCAGAATTAGATAATAGATATGGCATTATTTTACAGTTTAATAATATACGAAGAAATCCACAGCAAAGAGATGCCGTGTTTGGGTAGCACTGTATGAGGAGAAGTGATTGACAGGTGAGGGCAGGGTACACGTATTTAGACTTTTCTTATGTAGCTGCAGTCAATGTAGTCAATCCTCTTAAACATCAGCTCAGATTATGCATTTTATGGAAGGTACACTTTAGATCAGAGAAAAGCAAAAACAACCTATTGAGAATCAAGGTGAAAAATCGATCTCCTAGTCCAGTGGTTTCCAACAACAGTCCTCAAATACCCTTACAGGTTCTCCAGATATCACTTGTGCTTTGCTTCAGATAGCATTTGCTGCTCAAGTGATTGCAGTATTCAGTCTGTATTCCCTCAAGGTAATCTTAAAATCTAGTCTTTTAGGGTACCTGAGGACCACGGCTGGGAAACACTGTCCTAGTCTATACAGCATTGTGCTAATTTATAAGCAAGATGACTGCAAAATAAAACTGAAAGAGTATTATAGTTGTAACAGGGCTCAGGATTACTTCAGTAAACATTCTCAACCACCACAATATAAATTTGTACCTACTAGCTCATCTGTCTGTATATTAAACGTTCAAAGCCTTTATTACATAGACATTTGCTGGTAAATGCTAGCAAACAAATATGGTCCAAACCACAAAGAGTGAAACATTGCTGTAGTCCCAACAAACAGGCACCATTGTCCCACCATAAAACAAAAAAGAGAAACAACCTAAAGCACTTCCTCTTCTGTAAAGTGGTAAGGATATGGCATCAATACACAGGTTCTGTCTACAAAACACTTTTTTTTTTTATATCAAAACAACTTTTAAGACAGAAGGGGTGAGGGGGAATCAGGCTTGGAACTGATGCCATTAGCTGGTTCTGCCTTGCAGTGCTTACTTTGAACATGCCAGCACGGTCACTTCACTTTCTGTGGGAAACCACTGTGAACCTCTAAACCAGTGGTTCCCAAACCGGTCGTCGGGACCCTCAACCAGGCCAGATTTTGCAGATCACCTTGGGGCAAAGCAGACTGAATCCTGCAATCACTGAGCAGCAAATCATATTACCTGTGCTGTGCTTCAGATATCTGGCAAACCTGGCAAGGCAGAAGGTCCCGAGGACAGGTTTGAGAAACACTGCTCTAAACGTTACTGCACAAAGAAGAAAAAAATAGACACAGCAAAACAACGGTTGAGCCCAGGGACACATTACACTTTGCCTATTGGATTTAAAAATGGATTGCATCTCCTCTCTATGTGCTCAAAGTCAATGCAGCAGGGACAGCTTTGCATAATAGCATGCACAGACTCTACTCATGTGAAAATGGTGCTACAAAATGTGCAAGAATTAAATTTTAATGCAGTTCAAGGACTGTGTCTCAAAAACATCCAGTTATAAGCCAACTATATCAATGCAGTCTTTTCCCAAAGGAATTCTTTGCTGGTTTCCCTTAATGTCTGGGTCCATTATATCAGCAGTGTCCAATTTTTATAGATTTTGATCTCTAATTAAACACTCAATTACAGAAGTCCATTTCATATCTTCATGATACGTGCGCTGTAGGGTGGGGATATTGGACCCTTGTGTTATGGTTTGTCTTTGCCTACTACACCCTGCTCCATTCTTACGCTTCAATCTAGGTCAGCAAAGACCAGGCTCCCTGCTGAGAATGTGTTCAAATCTTACAGGTGTTCACTGAAAAAAGAAAAAAAGGAAAAAAAAAAAAAACACATTAGTGTCATATGTAACAACATTAAAAAGGGACCTGCATGCTTTGTTAGTGTGCCTTTAAAAACGTGCAATGCATTTTGAATGAATCAGTCTCATTCAGCAGACATAAAAAGCAAGTAAATACTTTTCATATTTACCTGCTTTTCTATTGGTGTTTTCCACGCCCACTGCATGAGGCACCAGGGCCGGCCCGACCATGGAGCTGTTTGGAGCAACTGCTCCAAGCGGCAAATTTTTGTGGGCGGCATATTTTTGCTGCGGAGGCCAGCTGCTACTTTTTTTTTTTTTTGGCGCCGCACTGGCATGTCTTGGAGGCTGGCGCAGTGACCGCTGACCACGCCCACACACACGGCCGGCCAGGAGTGGGAGAGCGAGCGGCGAGAGACAGATTAAGGTGCTGGCAGCCCAACCACACGTGCCTTAATCTGACCCTCGCTGCTCTCCTACTCCTGGCAGGATGTGTGTGGATGCGGTCACTGCACCAGCACAAGAGATGCCAGCGCACAAAAAAAAGTGTTAATTTCCAGGAGTGGGAGCAGACTCAGAAGAGCAGCTCATGCTAGTCCCTCCTTGCTCCTTCTGACTGCGGCACCAGCCTCCCCCAGGACCAAACCAGCCGACCGGACCAGGTACCGTATCTGGTAAATAAATGTAAACGTGGATGGTGGAATTGAAAGATAGATTGTTTTAGAGGGGACCGGAGGGCAGGTATGGGACACCGGGCTCCTCGGATTTAGCTGGGAGTGACAGCCTGCCAGCCTCCAGGTGACAGGCCAGTCTCACTGAGCAATCCTGTCATATTGCTGAGTGAGATGGGCCTCTCACCTGGAGATCCCCACTATTGCAGAGACAGGGAAGGACAAATCAATTACACACAGGGAGAGAGAGACAGCAAAAAGAGGAACAGCAACAAAAGCACAGAGACACAGCAAGAAAAGTTAAAGAGAGAGAGTCAGCAAAATAAAGCAAGGAGTCAGCAAGAAAAGATACCGTAAGGAGACATGGCAAAACTGTTACTAACACAGGAGGTTTCAAACAAAGTGGTTTCAATTTGATTGTATCAGGGTGTTTTCAATACAAAACGTTCAGAAACATGAGCTGCTTGTTCCTTAGGTAAAGAACATGCAGAAAAGCTGTGCACAAGAACAACTTGTATCTAGGTCATATTTTGCGTATGAATATTCTGGGGGTCTTACATAACAACCGTTCCCTCTTGCTTAGGTTTCAATAAAAAAGAGGTGTGCAAGCTCTAAGCAGCACGCAGAGATAACATAATTGTGTGTGTGTTTGTGTACAGAGACTGAGACAGGAAAATTAAGCAGAGACAGCAACAAAAGGTACAGAAACAGATAAATAAAGCAAAGGGAGCACATGAAAAAGTGGGTACATGAAAAAGCAAGAAAATCAGAGAAAGACTGCAAGAGAGCATCCAAAAAGAAGAAAAAAAAAAGCCCAGTAAGAGAGCGCGTAAGAAAGTGAGTGAGTGTGAGCGAGTCAATGGGTGATTGAGTATGAGCGAGTCTTGTTCTCACAGTTGCAGAGATGCTAACATTCAGTTCCTCAGTTTCCCCAGTCTGAGGTCCTGAGCGTGCGCAGATTTTGGTAGTTCATGTGAAGCTTTGATGGGTGGAGCAGTGGGCGGGGAGGAGGCGGGGAATAAACAGGAAGTGGGAGCTGAAGAGGATCACACCTAGCTGAGGGATGTGGCCAGAGAAGATGAAATGATAGAATGTTTATTTTTTCTTGCTTTAAACTCTAAGAATATTTAAAAAACGGTTTATTGATCTATTATAGTATGTTGATTTAAAAAAAAATCGAGACATGTATGTCCCTTTAACCAGCAGCAGAGTTGATATTGTTATAGTACAGTGAATATGTGCCCTAAAGACTGCATTTGAGGACTGTTGCAGGTCTTAAAAATTAACTCGTATCCTAAAAGATTGTATCCCAACTTGAACTAAGCCAGATTTAAACTCCCTGTCTTATCTCATTCAGCTGCCATCTCTTACCTAGCGTAGCCTAGCACAATAACCCCTTGCAGCCTTATCTAAACATTCACTACTCCACCTCCTTGACTGCTAAATATTGTAGCCACTACACTACAGTTGTAAAATAGAATGTTTGCACAGATTTTGTTAAATATTGCATAATGGGAAAAATTCACAAAATGGAAACAGGAGATACAAACCTAACTTTATTTTTCCTTTTCATATGCAATTACTGCAACAAAGAAAAAAAAAAAAAACAATAACATCTGTTTTATAAAGTGTTTTTTTGTTTGTAATGCACAAGTAATCCAATTACAGCTTACAGTAGCAGTAATGTCCCTTTAATATCGTTATTGTCTACGTTTATATGTTACTGTTATTATTGCTAATATTATTTTGTGTGTCATTACATGGCACTCTATTGTTTCATGGGAAAACAATTAGAAGGGGTTATGGCTGGGGACTAGCTCAATTGAGAAGGAGGAGGGCACCAGGGTGCCATGTTCCATTTGTCTCCAGGTCCCTCCTTAGACTGAATAGATTTGCTTCACGTGTTTCATTAAAGTCTGTCTGTTTCATCCCAGCAACGAGTGCTGCCTCATTTCTGAGGAATGGTATAACCACTTTTTCATTGTACCTATCCCTAAGCTTTAGCTAAAGGCTAGAGAAGGCATGAAAGATCGCTGGTGGAAGAACGGATGCCCTGCAAGTGCATCAGCAGATGTAACCCAGTTGAAGTGTAGAGATCTGTTACAGGTGTATCTTTTAGTCATGTTGTAAAGTTTTTTTTGCCCTTGGAGAGTTTATTCTCTTTCTGTTATATGCCAAGAATAACATACATGGTCATATGGACAGGGCAGGGATTGATCAAGCCCTAAAGTGATCAAGAGTCATATTAAGAAATGATCTGCATATGACAAAACAAAGTGTTGCCCATAAAACTGAAGCATGCACTTTGTCTTATGGATTTATTGTTTTTGTAGAATTGGTTTTGTAAAAGTTACATTTTGTTGTCACTTTGTCAAAATTGGCTCTATTTGTTTAAGTGGCTTTTTGAACTCTTTTTGCACTAAGTATTTATGGTCTAGATCAGTCATTCCCACCCCTGTCCACAGGACATACTAACAGGCCAGATTTTAAAAGGACACTCTATAAAGTGTGCAGGATGACTAAAGTTAACAGGATGTGAAGAGTGCCCCTCCCTCCCAGCTTCACCGATCTGCTGAAAATGATGGGTGAAGTGGAGGAGTTTCCTCCACCCACTGTCATCAGCAGCCAGGATTTTTTAATTTCCCAGCTGCTGGTCACCAGTTGACATCGGCAGGCAGAGACTGTGCCAATGCCACTCTCTCTGATACCAATCGCTGCAGCATCCTTCTGGGTCCGGAGTCCTTGAGATGAAGAGGAGGAGCTGCACGTGCCAAGGGAGAAAAGGCAAGATCTACCCCCCCCCCCCAAAGAAAAATAATTGGGCAGATATTGTCAGTAGCCTCTGCCAAAATTATTTAAGGGCAAAAAAGGAAAACTATTTTTTAATGAAGCATTCCTTTAAGGATTACATTGGGGAAATGTAATGACTGAAGACTGAATACTGCAATCACTAAGCAGCAAATCCTATCACCTGTGCTGTGCTTCTGACAAACCTTGAAGGGGTTCATGAGGACCACGTGGGAAACATGGTTTTAAATGACTGTCCAGTGTTCCTTCAATCCACTACGAATGAAAAAAGGTCACCAAAAGTCTGTGTACATACATGCATACAATACATCCATAAACTCAAACAAATCTGACCTGTTAATTCTGGCCAAAATTTCCTTTATCCTGATCACCAGCTTCTCATGCTGAGGTGGATTACCCTCGATTATACTGTGAAGTTTGGCCATGTACACGTCAAGGTTCGCTGGAGTTGGAGTCTCATCGGTGCCTAAATTTATGTGTATAAAAAGAGTTACAGGGTTATTCAGAGAGATCCAAAAAGATATTGCACTTTCGGTGACTTTTCGTTCCCCGCACTTTGGGGCGATTCGGTGAATCCTAGTTCGCTAACCCTGCGGTGTATTCAGCAAGCACCACAGGGAATACTCGCCGCAAACCTGCAGAACACTCACCAAACACACACACAGAATACTCACCTTACACACACACAGAATACTCACCTTACACACGCAGAAACCGCCACAAAAACTAAGCCGAACACGCCGGAAAAATCCAAGCAGCCGCCGATCACAGCGCTCAGCAGCCGCTGGAAAAAGCCAACACGTAGACGAACGTGGTAAAAAAAAAAAAAACACAGTTTGCTTGAAAGTTTGAAATTTGAAACGCGGTTTGCAAAAAAACTACTGAACAAAAATGTCTGGAATTTACATATAAGATCCAATGAATGATAATAAAAACGTCTGTTACAGAAAAATGAAAAAAAGATTTAATGAAAAATAAAAAATTAAAATTTTACAAAAAAATCCCCAAAAATATCCTAAAATAAATAAATCTAAAAATAGAGACTTTTTACTGCAGAATAAAATGATAAACGGTTTATTAGATATTGCATTAAAACTGGAATATTTTTAACATTGAAGCCTATGGGATTTGCCTGAATAAACCTGACGAATGAAACCACCGAACGGCAGGGCACATCACTGACATTCCTCAGCTGTTCGGTGTTCTCTGAATAGACAAACCATTTCTCCTCTATGGGGGATTTCACTGCCCTCGAACAGGCACTGTACAAAATTTGGCGAATTGCCTGCTCTCTGAATGGCCGAATGGCCCCGAAATGGCCCCGTTCGCTGAAATTCAGTGTCCAGTTACAATTCGGGCACATTTCAGATCTCTCGGAATAACCCCCAAAATGTTTAATTCTCACCTGTCTGGAAACCTTATACTACAGTCAGGTCCAGAAATATTGGAACATCGACACAATTCTAACATCTTTTGCTCTATACACCACCACAATGGAGTTGGAATGAAACAAACACAATGTGCTTTAACTGCAGACTGTCAGCTTTAATTTGAGGGTATGTACATCCAACTCAGGTGAACGGTGTAGGACTTACAGCAGTTTGCAGATATGCCTCCCACTTGTTAAGGGACCAAAGGTAATGGGACAATTGGCTTCTCAGCTGTTGCATGTGCTTTTGCAGTATGCTTTGGGTCATTGTCCATCTGCACTGTAAAGCGCCATCCAATGAGTTCTGCAGCATTTGGCTGAATGTGAGCAGATAATATTTCCCGAAACACTTCAGCATTCATCCTGCTGCTTTTGTCAGCAGTCACATCATCAATAAATACAAGAGAACCAGTTCCATTGGCAGCCATACATGCCCACGGCATGACACTACCAACACCATGCTTCACTGATGAGGTGGTATGCTTAGGATCATGAGCAGTTCCTTTCCTTCTCCATACTCTTCTCTTCCCATCACTCTGGTACAAGTTGATCTTGGTCTCATCTGTCCATAGGATCTTGTTCCAGAACTGTGAAGGCTTTGTTAGGTGTTGTTTGGCAAACTCTAATCTGGCCTTCCTGTTTTTGAAGCTCACCAATGGTTTACATCTTGTGGTGAACCCTCTGTATTCACGCTGGTGAAGTCTTCTCTTGATTTTTGACTTTGACATACATACACCTACCTCCTGGAGAGTGTTATTGATCTGGCCAACTGTTGTGAAGGGTGTTTTCTTCACCAGGGAAAGAATTCTTCATTCATCCACCACAGTTGTTTTCCGTGGTCTCCCAGGTCTTGTGGTGTTGCTGAGTTCCTTCTTTTTGAGAATGTTCCAAACAGTTGTATTGGCCACGCCTAATGTTCTTGCTATCTCTCTGATGGGTTTGTTTTGTTTCTTCAGCCTAATGATGGCTTGCTTCACTGATAGTGACAGCTCTTTGGATCTCATCTTGAGAGTTGACAGCAACAGATTCCAAATGCAAATAGCACACTTGAAATTAACTCTGGGCCTTTTATCTGCACATTGTAATTGGGGTAATGAGGGAATATCACACACCTGGCCATGGAACAGCTGAGAAGCCAATTGTCCCATTACCTCTGGTCCTTTAACAAGTGGGAGGCACATCTGCAAACTGCTGTAAGTCCTACACCATTCACCTGAGTTGGATGTACATACCCTCAAATTAAAGCTGACAGTCTGCAGTTAAAGCACATTGTGTTTGTTTCATTCCAACTCCATTGTGGTGGTGTATAGAGCCAAAGATATTAGAATTGTGTCGATGTCCCAATATTTCTGGACCTGACTGTATATTGCAGGTCATCTGAAGTCTGAACAATCGCTAGGAAGGCATTTGCGGTTTCGATAATGTTAGAAAGATTTACATTTATTTTTTTTGCAGAGACTTCTGCAGATACACATTGCCTTTATGACTGAATAGTTACTCTTGTAAAGAAATTAGATATGTCTACATCAGTTGACATGATACGCTGTTGTATTCAAATTTGTCTCAAACATTTGCCATTGTAAGATATTGAGGGACAATGTCATGGTTTGAACATGATCATTCTACCAGCTGTCAGAACTGGAAATGCCTTACAGCAAAAAAGATTGTTCCCAGATGGTGTCACTGACTCCCAAGAGACAACACATGGAAAATAAGACAGCTAGATGAAAAGTCCTGTGTTTGCCCCATGGCAATGCAAGAATATAATATCAGTGTTCTAACTAGAGGGAGGAGGAACAGAATTTATCACCCAAGACAAGTCAGGATGCTCTGACATTTATGTTACATTATGTCAACACATTACCTCTATCACTTGCAGTAAAATAATTCTAATGCATGTACTCGGAGGCTCCTATTTGCATTTCTCCCTTTATTGCACTCGCAGCAGCAAAGGGTTAACTTTTGGAAAAAAACGTTTCAGAAGAAAAAACAACCCTTCCCAAACATGGGGAGGCCCTCCCATAGTCCTTGTCCCGCCCCAATCCCATGTTCAAGTAAGCACTGCGGGAGCATCCACTTCCTCTTCCTTTGCTGCTCTCCGCAGTGGCAACATCGTGCTATAGATAAGAGTCACGCGCTGGCGTTTACTTGTCTGTACTTTTCAATACTTTATTTATTCATTCAATCCTTATTCTTCCTTTTATCTGTGCATCTCTGGGTCCCTACTCCCGGTGGTAGCCGCGGACGGTGACCCGTTTTCACCCCCTCCGGCGGCAGGCCGTAACCAGCCGTCGGGGGTTGCCTTTTACTTTATTCTCTGACTATTGCGCTGTGTTTCCCCGCTGGGTTACTCGATTCTGCGCCGTTTCCCCCGCTGGGTTACTCGATTCTGTGCTGTGTTTCCCCGCTATTTTAACGTGATTGCGCCGTGTTTCCTCCGCTGGTCAAACGTTATTGCGCAGTGTTACCACGCTTGTTTAAATAATAATTTTGCGCTGTGTTTTCCCACTGGTAAAGCTCGTTCCCACTCTCATACTGCCGGCCACAAGCTCCCTGATCTGTGCGAGTACGCCGCGCTCGAACAGACAGTAGCCCCGCCCCTCACATGCACGAATCTCGCAGGGCTTGCGGCGGGCATTTTGAATATATTAAAGTGCGCGCACTTTCCCCATACGCTCCACACGAGGTTTCCCCGTCCTCACCGGCACACTCACCATGTCTCTATCCAAACCCACCGACTCCAGCCCTCAGCTCTCTGGCAATGCATCGGACTCCAGTTCCATGCAGGCTCGTTCAGGGGAACACAGATCCCGAAAACAATATTCAAAATCAGAGGCACGTCTCCAGCGGTTGGAGGCTTCCATCCAGGCCTCCATGACCTCTGCGGTCCAGTCTGCTGTTTCCTCACTGGCTGTTACGTGGGAACAATCGCTAACTGCGATACTGAATGCTCATGTACCGTCTACCCCTGACAGACAGCCTTCCCCTACTCGTTCACAAGACTCCAGACACAGTGCTGCGCAAGGCCCCTCTGATGAGACGAAGCCTGACCCCCCGGGGGACGATTCTGTGCCGTCTATGGACGCGCACGCTGCAAAAAGCAGCCGAGGGGATGGCAGCCCCACCACACTGCCGGGTCCCAGCACCCAACTGGTTCCTCGTAAGAGAGCCCTCGACCGCGGGGCCCCTTGAGCGGTCGCCTCCAAACGACAACGCCAGGCGACACCAGCGCTGACCGAGTTTTCGGACACGGATCCAATGACTAAGGAGGATGAGATCCTGGAGATCCACACTCCGGAGGATCATGCCCTCATAGCCGCAGTGGTTCCTGCCCGGTCCGCCCGCTCCAAACATCTGGTCATTTATGACCCGTAGGGCAATCCACTGCTTGAGCCAGAGGACCTCAACCATCTTAGGCCCACAGCCTGGTGTCCCGCTGCGCATGTCGAGCAATGGGTTGATGCCCATATGCGCCGGCCACTCGAGAAAGTGGACCGTGCGAGATTACGGGCTGAATGCCCTAGACCAGGGGTCAGCAACCTTGGTTCCCTGATGTTTTGGGAACTACATTTCCCATGTGGCTCTGTCAGCCTAATGGGTGATTGAGCATCTTGGGAGATGTAGTTACCGGAACATCAGGGAGCCAAGGTTGCTGAGCCCTGCCCTAGACCCTCCACCACTGGCAAAACGTGCCTGACCCCTGTGGTGGATAAGAGTTTTCAGAAATACACCAGCAGGCGCGGTTGGTCAGCCAAGAAAGGCATCGACAGTGTTCTGAAAAGCTGTCAAGACAAGGTGCTGGATGTAGCAGGCCCTATGGTCCGCATTTTTGAGTTGGTGGAGGAGGCGAAAACTCAACATATTTTCTTAGACCCCAAACAAGTGGGTGAGTGGCTACAGCGTGCGTTCTGCCTCCTGGGAAACGCCAACGCCGCTATTTCTGCCGAACGCAGAAAAAGTATATTGTTAAAAGTAGATTCTGGATTGGTGGAACTGGCCACTAACGATTTGGGTGCTAAGGCCCAGGGCATGCTTTTTGGCAAGCCTTTCCTTAAGGACATTGTCGAGTACACCCAGGCCTTCCAGTCCATAGACAAATCTGAGTCTACTATGAAACGCATCTTCTCTACTAAGAAGCGTGTTTTTGGCAGAGCCGGCAGCTACAGGGGTCGCTCTGCCGGCAGAGCGGGTTCCACCGCCCCCCGCAGATTTCAAGACCCCAATACTGCCAATACCTCCTCTACTTCCACCGGTGCCGCTTAAACAAGAGCCGGTCCCTGGCGTGGCAGAGGTTACAGAGGATACAGAGGCAGAGGTTCCTCCTACTACCGACGTGGATCAGGTATGCCTTTACCAAATTATCCCTTGTTCCCAAGTACAGGTGGGGGGGGGGTCGCCTCCGTCTCTTTTCCCGCGCTTGGCGACACATCTCAGCGGATCCGTGGATCCTTCAGGTAGTCTCGGGGCTCCTCCTGGAGTTTTCATCCCCTCCCGTCCAAGACTCCCTCCCGCTCCCTATTCGGTTTGCACAAGACCAGATGGCTCTGGTTCAAGAGGAAATACATGCGCTCCACGAGAAAGGCACTATAGAGCCCGTGTCCCCCGCTCCTCCTGGTTTCCTCAGCAACCTTTTTCTCGTAGCAAAAAAAGGGGACGGCAGGCGTCCCGTCATCAACCTCCGGTCTTTGAACGAGTGGGTGGTTTACCACCACTTCAAGATGGAGGGCATCCACACGCTCAGAGACTCTCTGTCCCTAAACGACTGGATGGTCAAACTCGACCTAAAGGACGCCTACCTTTCGGTCCCGATCGACCAGGCGCATCGCGACTTCCTGAAATTCACGTGGGGCCCTCACACCTGGCGGTTCACATGCCTACCCTTTGGCCTGTCATCCGCCCTGTGGTGCTTCACCAAGCTCCTAAAACCAGTGGTACACCACCTCCGCGCCCGGGGCATCCAACTAATTATATATCTGGACGACATTCTTCTAATGTCCCCCTCCCGCGGGTCCCTCTTACTACACCTCTCCTGGACGATAACCCTCCTCCAGGATCTAGGTTTCCTAGTGAAGAAGGAAAAATCTATCCTAGTTCCCTCACGCCGCCTGGAGTTTCTCGGGTTCCTCGTGGACTCATCCCAAATGTCACTACACCTACCGAACTCCAAGGTGATTTCCATCAGGAAACAGATTCGATCGCTTTTACGGGTGGGTCATTGCTCCCTCCGCTCTCTGGCCCGTATGGTGGGACTCCTGGCAGCAGCGAGATTGGCGTTTCCTCCAGGTCCGCTTCACTACAGGACCCTCCAACTCTTGAAGGCCAGTTCTTTCCGATCCGGTCGGGACTACGCAGACAGGATCACCCTCACTCCGGATACGGTTGCAGATCTCCGATGGTGGCTCCTCAACATAATTCGCTGGAACGGGAAACGTATCTGTACACCGCCTCCCTCCATGGTAGTGGACTCCGATGCCAGCAAGACCGGTTGGGGTGCCCGCTGCGGCTCAGAGGAGATGGGCGGCCGCTGGTTACCGGGAGAGGCGGCATACCACATCAATGCCATGGAAATCCTGTCAGGTCTGTTCGCCCTTCAATGCTTCACGAAACAAGCTCACCCAGACTGCGTTCTCCTGAGGATGGACAACGTGTCCGCGGTTCGTTACGTCAACGGACTCGGAGGCCCACGATCACCAAGGCTGACATCCCTCGCCCAGAGGTTTTGGGAGTTTTGCATTCACCAGAACATGTCAATAAATTGCAATCTTTGAGCTTGGATTCCAATATTGTTGAATGGATTAGGCAGTGGCTGAGTGACAGACAACAGAGGGTTGTGGTAAATGGAGTTTATTCGGCGCAAGGTCTTGTTACCAGTGGGGTACCTCAGGGGTCAGTACTTGGACCCATTCTCTTTAATATTTTTAATAGTGATATTGCAGAAGGTATTAATGGAAAAGTATGGTCTTTTTGCTGATGACACAAAGATTTGCAACAGGGTTGACGTTCCTGGAGGGATCAGCCAAATGACAAATGATTTAGGTAAACTAAAAAAATGGTCGGAGTTGTGGCAATTGAGTTTTAATGTGGATAAGTGCAAGATAATGCACCTGGGACGTAAAAACCCAAGGGCTGAATATAGAATATTTGATACAGTCCTAACCTCAACATCTGAGGAAAGGGATTTAGGGTTATTATTTCAGAGGATCTAAGGGTAAGTAGTCAATGTAATAGAGCAGCAGGAAATGCTAGCAAAATGCTTGGTTGTGTAGGGAGAGGTATTAGCAGTAGGAAAAGGGAAGTGCTCATGCCACTGTACAGAGCACTGGTGAGACCTCACTTGGAGTACTGTGTGCAGTACTGGAGACCATATCTCCAGAAGGATATAGACATTTTAGAGAGAGTTCAGAGAAGGGCTACTAAAATGGTGTACGGCTTGAAGGAGAAAAGTTACCAAGAAAGGCTTAATGATCTTAACATGTACAGCTTGGAAAAAAGACGAGACAGAGGAGATATGATAAAACATTTAAATACGTAAAGGGAATCCACAAGTAGAGGAAGGGAGTATATTTAAAAGGAAACAAAAAATAGCAAAACAAGAGGACATAGTCTTAGATTAGAGGGGCAAAGGTTTAAAAGTAACATCAGGAAGCATTATTTTACAGAGCGGGTGGTGGATACATGGAACAGTCTTCCAGTAGAAGTGGTAGAGGCCAAAACAGTAATTGAATTTAAGCAAGCATGGGATAGGCATAAGGCTATCCTAAACAAAAGATAAATACAGGTTAAGTATCCATGTAATTGGGCAGACTAGATGGGCCGAAAGGTTCTTATCTGCCGACATTTTTCTATGTTTCTATGTCTGTACAGGCTCAGTTCCTTCCCGGCCTCATGAACCAAATAGCAGACTGAAATTCCAGACATCTCTCGGACTCCGGGGACTGGCGACTACATCCATCCGTCTTCTCCGTCCTTTCCTGCACCTGGGGCCCATTCGACATGGACCTCTTCGCCTCCCGCCTCAACACCCACCTTCCGGTGTTCTTCAGTTGGCGCCCGGACCCAGAAGCCCTGGCAACAGATGCCTTCCTATAAGTGTGGTCAGCTACCCGTCCTTACAGGTTTCCCCCATTTTCCATGATCGCTCTTTGTCTCCTACATGTTCGACGTCACCAGCTACAGATGGTCCTCATCACTCCATATTGGACGTCGCAGTCATGGTTTCCCACCCTGCTCGGGATGGCGATGGATACCCCGCGATTGCTCCTGTCGTCACTCCTCCTGGACCCGTCCGATAAGCCACACCCATTGGTCCTGGCGGACAAGCTGCAGCTGTTGGCATGGTTGATCTCTGGCAACCCCGCGGACCCACAAGCGTTTCGGACCGCACTGCGGATCTCCTCCTTCAGTCCTGGGCCCCAGGAACCCGTTCCTCTTACAGAACAGCCTGGGACAAATGGACTGCTTGGTGTATGGGGAGGAATTGGGATCACTTTACGGCCCCTCTAAACGTGGTCCTAGATTTTCTCACCATTCAGTTCGATGAAGGTAAAGCATACCGAACGATCAACGTTATCCGTTCAGCCTCATCAGCTGGGCACGCGGGTCTTTCGGGGGTGTCCATTGGGAACCACCCATTGGTTTGTCGACTTTTACGCGGTATGCGTCTTACTAGACCCCCCGCTTCCCGCTACACATCCACATGGGATGTTACTTTGGTTCTGTCTCTTTTGTGTTCCTGGCAGGATAACGAACTGATATCCCTTCGAGCTCTCGCCGCCAAATTACTCATGTTGTTCTGTTTGGTGGCATGTAAGCGCGTTATTGATGTACGCGCCCTGGATTTTGGGGCTCGAACTTTTGTGCCTGAAGGTGTGCGCTTCCGCGTTTCGCGCCGCACAAAAACTTACCTACACTCGGTACTTTTTCCCGCTTTTCCTGCTGAGCCCCTGCTGTGTCCCGTGCGTTGTCTCTGGGCCTACGAAGCTTGTACTACCCCGTTCCGCTCCCTGCCCGACTCGCCCCTGTTTTTGTCCTTTTGCCCTCCTCATCGGCCGGTCGTTTCCGCTACTCTTGCACGCTGGTTGCGATGGCTTATGGAGTTGGCAGGCGTTGACGTCACTGCTTTTGGGGCCCATTCGGTACGTAGTCCATGGGCTGTCCACTTGAGGACATCATGCGGGCTGCGGATTGGTCTAGGGAGTCCACTTTTCGCACGTTCTACTTTAAGCCTATTGTGGCGATGTCTGATGCTGTCTTAGGACGGCGTTGAACTTGCAAATAGGAGCCTCCGAGTACATGCATTAGAATTCTTAAATTTTCCTATTACCATGATGGAAAGTTTAAATTCTAATAATGACTCGGAGGCGAGTATTTCCCACCCTTCCCTCCCTATTTCTGTCCTGCACACACCCGCCTATTGTATTAAATTCACACATTGTTCATGGCGTAGTGTCTTTATTCACACACTTTGCGCTGCTGTCGATGTGACTGCTTGTATGGGTGTCTGCCGATGGACGTGCCGTGTTGGTGTATACACCCTGTTGCGGCTCCGCCTCTAATTCCATTTCCGTGTCCCTTCCTATCTTTCAGCGTCCTAAGTGGATTTACGCATTCTGGATATGCCTGATGTCTTCGGATCCAGTTCCCGTTGATTGTTAAACTGGTCCGTCCTAGTTGGCTTTTGTTGCCGTGTCGCAGGCTCGGAAGAGGAAGTGGATGCTCCCGCAGTGCTTACTTGAACATGGGATTGGGGCGGGACGAGGACTATGGGAGGGCCTCCCCATGTTGGGGAAGGATTGTTTTTTCTTCTGAAATGTTTTTTTCCAAAAGTTAACCCTTTGCTGCTGTGAGTGCAATAAAGGGAGAAATGCAAATACTCGCCTCCGAGTCATTATTAGAATTTAAACTTTCCGTCGTGGTAATAATAAGAGAATTCTTAAATTTTCCTAAGTAAAAAATTAAGAAAATTAAGTCCCTATCAGTGAAGAGGCTCTGCCTTCCACCATGCTGAAGACGGATTGCAAAGAGCATGGAAACATCCGGATAATGCCAATAGATTTCCAATTTAGGGTTCGATTTAATGGAGCTCGATCTGTGATATATTTACCACATTTAGCTCATCTTCCGATTCAGCATATTTATTTAAGGGTTTACTGGGATTTCAATTCCTGTTAAAAAAAAATAATCATCTCAATCGTCGTCACTCAATCCTATACTCTAATGTTAAGATCAACTTTAGCCATTCACTACAGCCCCCCCCCCCCAATATCGGTATGTCGATAATATATTTCTTATGAAGTGCTGACAGGGTTTGATTAAATGGAAACTTAGAAACATACAATGAAACCCTCATTCAAACGTTTGAGTCCGTATGAGCAGTCATAATCAACATGGCACTGACAATGGCAGGTGCAATGTATGCCAACTATGACATCATATCATTGCAAAAATAAATGCACCATTAACATAAATTAAGTGAAGGGGAAAAATGCAATGTACCGAAATATTCATAAAACATACAAATAATGTTCCCATATTATGTCACAGTCTCGGCCACACATATGCTTTTCCAGGTGTTTTCCCAACCCACATTCATCAAAGCATGATCAAATTTCAGTTTCTGTTATGGTCAATTGATATAATCCGATATTATGAAATATATAATTACACTACTTAATAGAGATCTATCTCATCTCAACACAAATTGCTAATCACCCAATCACACGGCAGCAACTCAATGAATTTAGGCATCTAGAAGTGGTGAAGACGACTTGCTGAAGTTCAAACCCAGCATCAGAATAGGGAAGAAAGGGGATTTAAGGGACTTTGAACGTGGCATGGCTGTCGGTGCCAGACGGGCTGGTCTGAGTATTTCAAAAACTGCTGATCTACTGGGATTTTCACGCACAGAGAATGGTCCAAAAAAGAGAAAATATCTAGTGAGTGGCAGTTGTGTGAACGAAAATGCCTTGATGATGTCAGAAGAATGGGCAGACTGGTTCGAGAGGATAGAAAAGCAACAGTAACTCAAATGACAACTCGTTACAACAAGGTATGCAGAATACCATCTCTGAATGCACACACATCGAACGTTGAAGCAGATGGGCTATAGGAGCAGAAGAACACACCAGGTGCCACTCCTCTCAACTAAGAACAGGAAACTGAGGCTACAATTCGCACAGGCTCACCAAAATTGAAGATTGAAAAAACGCCTGGTCTGATAAGTGTCGATTTCAGCTGCGACATTCAGTTGGTAGGATCAGAATTTTGCACAACCAACATGAAAGTAAGAATCCATCCTGCCCAGTTAAGGCTGGTGGTGTTGTAATGGTGTGGGGTATATTTTGTTGGCACCCTTTGGTCCCCTTAGTACCAATTGAGCATTGTTTAAACACCACAGTCTATCGGAGTATTGTTGCTGACCATGTCCATCCCTTTATGACCACAGTGCACCCATCTTCTGATGGCTACTTCCAGCAGGATAATGCACCATGTCACAAAGCTCAAATCATCTCAAGCTAGTTTCTTGATCATGGCAAAGAGTTCACTGTACTCCAATGACCTCCACAGTCACCAGATCTCAATCCAATAGAGCACCTTTGGGAGGTAGTGGAACGGGAGATTCACATCATGGATGTGCAGCCGATAAATCTGCAGCAACTGCATGATGCCATCATGTCAATATGGACAAAGTTTCTGAGGAATGTTTCGAACACCTTGTTGATTCTATGCCACAAATGATTAAGGCAGTTCTGAAGGCAAAGGGGGGTCCAACTAGCAAAGTGTACCTAATAAAAAGTGTCTGGTGAGTGTATATATAAAAGTCAATGTATGTTCCTTATAGGCCCTTCCATACATTGAGGGATCAGGACCAAACTTGATAGATTTGTCATCCCGCGGGTAGTACTGGTGTCGTTTCATAACGATGAAATGCCCCATTTCGGCCCCAGGGGTTGGTTTAAGTCAAGTATCAAAATCGACGTTTGCAGGGGAGATAAATGCTTGCCTAAAACATTCAGCTCTCTGAAAGAAAATTAAAACAAAACATGCGAGTAGTTTTGGGGAATAAAACTTATCAAGCTTTCACAGACAATCTTCTGGAAATTGGAGATGGTAGGCTACCAGTCATGTTGTCTGGCAACATTAAATTTCCTCCAGAGTTTTGCAAAATGATATCATCAATTACAGAACTAATAGGTGGGGTACATGGGCCTAGAGATGTATTTGGGAGGTGCAGGCCTGATGTTATATATTATTTCCCTGCCCTCTCTTATGTGGAAATCACCTTGTGCCTGTAGGGTGCAGGGTGTTTGTGTAATATGTGTTATGTATGAATAATATTATTGTCTATCGTTATCTCTGTATCTGTTAATGGGATTACTGTGTGGGTTATTTTAGCCTTTTCCAGCATCCCCTCTCATGAAGGTGTTAATATCGGTTTTAAGACAGACCACTGTCTTTTGTTGATCTGCCTTGTCAGGCAAACACTGCCCCATTATCTGATGTCCTGTTTACCATCCATGAATGTCATTGTCCTGCCTTATCTAGGAATGTTGAGTAATGTTTATCCCATTATCTGTCCTAGTCTAGCTATGTCCCAAATGCCAGGAAGCAAAAGGAGTAATAACATCAGAATTTAAGAACATGGGAAACTCCCAACATTTTCTAGGGAGGGATTATGATGTAGTGCTGCAAGACGCCAGGCTGTTATTTTCTATTGGCTGCCATGCTACCCTAGGCCTGTATATGTAGCTCAATAAAGGCTGGAGGTTTTGCACACCTACACCACTGATCTACGTGTCATCTTACTTCTGGGGGATGCTAGCAAGGCTCTTCAGGTGTACCAGTCCTTGAGCTTCATCTAAGGACTGCAGAAAGGCACGGAAGTCTGCTGGGGAGAGCACGGGGGTCCGGCAAGGAAAGCAACAAGGAAAGCAACATTAACATATGTGACCCAGTCGAGATACAGAGATTTGTTACAAGTAGTATATCTTAGAGTTCAAAAAATTGCATGGATCAGACCTGGTTTTGCAAGACGACCATCCTTGCAGCGAAAAAGGATGGTGGTCAATGTCATGAACAACCTGATACCGGGCTCCGTAACAGAGTACAAGTCAGTCGACTAATTGCTGAGAAAAAACAGTCTCTGTTGTTTAACCAATTGATCTTTTGTTTAACCCCTTCGCTGCTGTACCATTTCACCCATGTGCAGAGGCAGCCCTAAGGCTTTATTCAGAGAGCACTGAAAGTTCGGTGCTCTCGTTACCTGCACTTCAGGGAATCAAATTCCTTGACCCTGCGGTGAATTCCACATTCACCGCATTGTCCCCGAAGTGCAGGGAAAAGCCGCCGAATGGATCTGAAAAAGAACAGAAAATTCTGCCGATACAATTTGAAAATTCAATCTGAAACGCTGCAGAAAATCCAAACGTACCAGATGACCACGTCCTAAAAAAAGCATACAATCCGCCGAACAGAGCGCTGACCAGCCACTGGAAAAAGCTGACGAACGGGGTATAATAAAAAAGACTGAAACTCAAACGCTGTTTGCAAAAAAACTACCAGACGAAAATGTCTGGAATTAACATAGAAGGTCCCATGAATAATAATAAAAAAGTCTGTTACAGAGAAAAATAAAAAAAGATATAAAGAGACTTTTTGCTGCAGATTAAAAGGTTTAATAGATATTCAATAAAAACAAGAATATTTTTAACATGGAAACCTATGGGATTTGCCTGATTAAACTTGTCGAATGAAACCACCGAACATCGGGGCATTTCACTGACATGTAGATGTTCTCTGAATAGATTAACCATTGCTTCACTATGGGGATTTCACTGCCGCCGAACAGCGCTGTATGTATTTTGCTGTAAAATTTGGCGAACTGTCTGCTTTCTGAATAGCCGTGAAATTGCACCGTATGCTGCAATATAGGGGCCAGATCAGCTCTCTGAACAACCCTGCTAGACTTCGTGAGGCCTTAGGCAAATTCCAACACAAGGCCCCGACTGACACCCTCAAATGGAAAAAGTGTAAATGATACATAACAAAATTTATTAATTGCATATTTTCAGACAGACCTTAAATCCTATGATCTTATAATTCATAGCTTTTAGTAATATATTAGTCTCATACTTACTCCACATAACGGAATTGTAATGCAGTGGAGTTCTTGGATATAAACACATAGCAGAAAAAACAAAAAAGATTGAGACCAATAGGTACTATATTAAGGATTAAACCTTTGAAGTGACAATTGAAGAAAAAAAAAAACTGAACACAGTGTTCAGAAAGAAATAGTACCATTAATAAACCGTAGGAGGCTCCATAAACCACCTTTCCAATTGTGCTAAATAATTTTATTAAACATACAAAACAATTGACATACACATGTTAAAAAACATAAATAATGTAAATGGTAGGCGATATTCAATTGAATTAGAATATAACTGCAAATGAAGACAATCAATCCTATATAGCGATTGATATGTAATGCAGCGTGATTAGCCGGTCATCAATTCACCGGACTGTCTCACGTTGGATGATTGGCTAAAATATAAGACCAGTATAATATCAACCTGTTGTATAATTGGAATCATTGGCTATGGCATATAATAGTGCCCAATTCTGATCTGCTTAGGGGAAGCAGAGTGGTATTGTGAATGACCAAAAAATTAGCAGAATATCCGAAGCCAAGATACTGCTGTGGTATAGAGTAATACGTCTCTCAAGGTAATCTCATATGATATACCACCAAATCTTACAAAGACCGAAAAATGATGTTGGTATGTGCTCATCAAATGGTCAATTGT
This sequence comes from Leptobrachium leishanense, assembly GCA_009667805.1. Lineage (NCBI taxonomy): Eukaryota > Metazoa > Chordata > Amphibia > Anura > Megophryidae > Leptobrachium > Leptobrachium leishanense. The sequence continues at coordinate 341,600,954 of CM019063.1, forward strand.
ATATTGAGATGTATAATCTAGAACAATGATGTAACCAATTGGCTACTACTTGGTTAGAGTAACCCTTGTACTATTTAGAGGAAACCCAAAGGATAATAAACACACAATCGTGATATGCGATCCAGTAGGGTTGATAGTAAAAGGAAACAGTTAGTCCTCGGATGCCACTAGTCCACAATAATATAGTGGTTGTGGGTATTCGATTAATGGGCTCATAGAGTTTGTAGTTCCAATTGGAATATCACGGTATCCATATACACAATTCTCTAAATAGACAATTAGAGATCCTCCCAATCTCAGTTAATTATTAAAGAGATGACTTCTAAGGAGCCGAAAAAAGAGAGTATATCGCTGATATTGTCAGGGCAAAACAGTTTAAACCATTTGCTACATCAAATCGTATCTACAATGTATCTTGATCATTTAAAAGAGGAGAGACTTAAATTTCTCTATGCATTCATAATTGATTGCGTTATGCATTTGATAGACCATCGAAAAAGGGTACACAGAGGAGAGAAGGAATTTCAATTGTTAACTCTCCTAAGTCTCATATTGCGCCACAATCTCCGTGCAATGTCTACATAGCTGGGTTCGTTGATTAACCAAAAAATTGTATAGCCAGTATTTGGATCCTTTGGAGAAAGAGAGACTTAGATTTCTCTATATATACATAAATTATTGTTTTTGCATTTTGACTGACAATCAACACAATAAGAAAGATAGTTTCAAAGTTAGCCCTCCAAGGTCTCATATATCGCCACAAAATTCCTGCAATACCCACACAACTGGGTCCCTTAATTAGCCAGTAACTGCATATCCATCAATAAATGCAGAAAAAAGAATCAAATAATCAAATATTTAAATCGCCATATAGAATTCCATAATGGGGTTACCCCAAGTGAATCTGTTAAAACAAAAATTGTATTGCTCAACGCGTTTCGAAAGGTAAACCTTTCTTCATCAGGAGCGAATTACTTGTGACTCCATCGCCATCCAAATTTATACTCATCGTTCCTCCCTGTAAACCACTCCTACCCCCTCAGGCTCTTAGATTAGACTGAATTCAGGTGAGGGTGTGCATAACAACGCAGGTAAACATCTGTGCGTTCATTATTCCATTGTTGGAACGCATGTAACCACCCCTTCACAAGCGGTGGTTACATGCGTTCCAACAATGGAATAATGAACGCGTTGTTATGCACACCCTCACCTGAAATCAGTCTAATCTAAGAGCCTGAGGGGGTAGGAGTGGTTTACAGGGAGGAACGAGGAGTATAAATTTGGATGGCGATGAAGGAGTAATTCGCTCCTGATGAAGAAAGGTTTACCTTTCGAAACGCGTTGAGCAATACAATTTTTGTTTTAACAGATTCACTCGGGGGTAACCCCATTATGGAATTCTCTATGGCGATTTAAATATTTGATTATTTGATTCTTTTTTCTGCATTTATTGATGGATATGCAGTTACTGGCTAATTAAGGGACCCAGTTGTGTGGGTATTGCAGGAATTTTGTGGCGATATATGAGACCTTGGAGGGCTAACTTTGAAACTATCTTTCTTATTGTGTTGATTGTCAGTCAAAATGCAAAAACAATAATTTATGTATATATAGAGAAATCTAAGTCTCTCTTTCTCCAAAGGATCCAAATACTGGCTATACAATTTTTTGGTTAATCAACGAACCCAGCTATGTAGACATTGCACGGAGATTGTGGCGCAATATGAGACTTAGGAGAGTTAATTGAAATTCCTTCTCTCCTCTGTGTACCGTTTTTCGATGGTCTATCAAATGCATAACGCAATCAATTATGAATGCATAGAGAAATTTAAGTCTCTCCTCTTTTAAATGATCAAGATACCTTGTAAATACGATTTGATGTAGCAAATGGTTTAAACTGTTTTGCCCTGACAATATCAGCGATATACTCTCTTTTTTCGGCTCCTTAGAAGTCATCTCTTTAATAATTAACTGAGATTGGGAGGATCTCTAATTGTCTATTTAGAGAATTGTGTATATGGATACCGTGATATTCCAATTGGAACTACAAACTCTATGAGCCCATTAATCGAATACCCACAACCACTATATTATTGTGGACTAGTGGCATCCGAGGTCTAACTGTTTCCTTTTACTATCAACCCTACTGGATCTCATATCATGATTGTGTGTTTATTATCCTTTGGGTTTCCTCTAAATAGTACAAGGGTTACTCTAACCAAGTAGTAGCCAATTGGTTACATCATTGTTCTAGATTATACATCTCAATATACAATTGACCATTTGATGAGCACATACCAACATCATTTTTCGGTCTTTGTAAGATTTGGTAGTATATCATATGAGATTACCTTGAGAGACGTATTACTCTATACCACAGCAGTATCTTGGCTTCGGATATTCTGCTAATTTTTTGGTCATTCACAATACCACTCTGCTTCCCCTAAGCAGATCAGAATTGGGCACTATTATATGCCATAGCCAATGATTCCAAGTATACAACAGGTTGATATTATACTGGTCTTACATTTTAGCCAATCATCCAACGTGAGACAGTCCGGTGAATTGATGACCGGCTAATCACGCTGCATTACATATCAAATCGCTATATAGGATTGAGTGTCTTCATTTGCAGTTATATTCTAATTCAATTGAATATCGCCTACCATTTACATTATTTATGTTTTTTAACATGTGTATGTCAATTGTTTTGTATGTTTAATAAAATTATTTAGAACAATTGGAAAGGTGGTTTATGGAGCCTCCTACGGTTTATTAATGGTACTATTTCTTTCTGAACACTGTGTTCAGTTTTTTATTTTTTTCTTCGAGTTCTTGGATATGCTCATCCAAATTTCTGTGACATTGATTGTAGTTGTGAGATAGCAATTCCTGGGATTTAATTTAGAACTATACTAATCTAGTGATCTGCCATTTCGATGTTCATCCAATTCGTGTTTTAAAAATACACTTGCTGTCCTTGAGTGCTCTTGAGATTCTATTTTCAGTCTGCATGCTTAAAGAATTCAGTTTGTCAGCAAAGCCGAGAAGGAAGTGCTGACAATTGCAGAATTATGAAGACAGCTGGAAACCTAAAGAAAGGAGAATGAAGGGGAAAGATGACATCCTGTGTAAAATTAGGTCCTAACTCAGACATATGGTAACGGTCACGTGACAATCTGGGTATGTTGGGAGGAGAGCAGGGGAGGAAAACTGTATTTTTGGAACATTGTATAAAAGCAGCTGAGTCTGATGTTCTCGCCACTCAAGCTTTGAGCAGATTTGATCTGCTTCTTTGAGTCCGTCTGCAGACGAATAAAATGCCATTTTCTTTTGAAACAAAGGCCTCCGTCTGTCTTCTTTTGTCGAGCCATCACCCAAGAATATCCGGTCAGTTGGCTGCAACATTTTTTGGGGTCTCGTCCGGTGATTGGGCCTTGTCTTGAAAAAGAGGCTTGAACGGCAGAATTTACTGCATTTTCGGTGGGATCCAGCAGGAGTTGCAGCCCAGGCATGCTGATTTTCTACTAAAGGCGCCAAGTGAAAATTCTTGCTTTGTGGACCATCAACCTGCTGGGGGCACGCTCCTGACCGAGAATCCACGAAAAGGAACAGGCCGAGGAAACTGGTGACGCCGCGGCGGAAAGGGGGTAACTAATATAATTGTATTTTTGTGTGTTGAATAATGCCAGCAGCTAGCTTCAATTAGTGTATAGAATTGTAGAATCGTCCGCGCTGTGGAGGGAGAGAGTCCAGACTTCTGTATCTGTGTGTGATGCAGGGGCTGGGGATAGACTGCCCTCCAGCGAGGAATAGAGAGGTCTGTAGAGCCTCAAGAGCCTGTGATGCTCTAAAGCCAGTCCGGATTAACTAAGGAAAGTGTTAAATCCCTGACAAGGGGACTGATCACCCCCTAGTGCTAAAAAAAACAAAAAAAAAAAACAAATCTTTGCAGTAGGGTTTCTAAATACTGATGGTGAAGTATATACTGATGTTGCAGTAGGTACTTGTATTTAATGATTGAGAGCTAGCTGTCTGCAACAAAAGAACTGTTTTTTTTAATATAGTGTCTGTATTTTATGTGTATTATATCTAGTGTTGAGTGTGCAGGAGAGTGGACTTGTTCCCTCTGAGGAGAAGTTACCTGGAAGAATAGAACTATTGATGTACTGTTTTGTGCTGGATTTATCTGATACAGTACGTGCTGAGAGTGTTATGAGTGGTGTGCGCCTACTTGCTTCAGACAGTTGCTTTTTAAAGTGTTTTTGCTGCAAGTTACATCTGCACTGTATAAATTATTGTTTTCAAGAAGAAACCATGGGTAACAATCTAAACCCGAGAAAGTGAAGAATGGTCAAACACCCTTAGAGTATATGATGCACAATTTTGAAGCGCTGTATGAGACATCACTATGGTGTGGAATTGAGTAAAGAAAAATTAAAACTGTTGTATACAATAATCTGGCCGATGTTAGTCCCTGAATGGCCAGAACAGGGATCTATAGACCCGGAGATAATACAGAAAATGTACTCCCAGGGCACCGGGAGATATGGCCACCCAGATCAGTATCCATATATAGATATTTGGAGGTACTGTGTGAGAGATAAAAGCCATTTTGTTATGTTAGCAGGGCAAAGAAAGAAAGGTATGCCCTTAAATAAATATAAACATGAGTGTGGGAATAATTAGACATAGATAAATTACAAGCCCTGTGTGTGGATTGTGTGATGATCTGCAGGAGTCTCTGAGCCCCCACTTCCCCCCAGGCCAGAAGAAAAGGAGATGATCAATGGATCAGATGGTAATCTAGAAGGTTATATGGTAGAATGTTTTTGTCTGACTGTGTTTATGATTGATCAGGGAACTACATGTCCCGTAACTGCCAAACGGGAAGAAACTAAGCGAGTATATATATGTTGTTTATTTTTGATCTATCTTTGTAATAAGGGTTGGATGTTAATTTAGAGTGTGTGATGGCTGAGAGTAATGAGATTCTCTGCATTAGTTCCTCCCCCCCTTTTTCTAGCCCACACTATCTACATAGAGGGGAGGGAGTCAGCTCCCTGATGAACAAAGGAATTAATGTTTTATGTGTCTGTGCAGCGAATTTAGAATTCATGTAGTCGGTTGATTGCGAGATGTATGTTTATATTTTGTGTTGATATATTAGGTTAGGTCTGTCTTGACAGACTAAATCGAAATCGTTTTATATAATCTAGGCTACATGTGAGAAAGTTATACTGTCTAGTATTGTGTCCGGTTGTTTCAGGCAATGGTGCGCAATGTACTATTGCAGAAACTAAGTGCATATATGTGCTGTGTTTGTGTTTAGGGCACAATGTATATGTGCTGCCCAGTCTGTATAAATGCTATATATGTGTATAGTGGGTTTATATGCTCTTTCGTTTTGTATGCATTACAATGAAAATGATCTATGTATGTAATCCCTGTTGTGTGTATATGTACTATGGTGTGTACAGTGTCTATGTGGTTTCTGAGAAGCGCAGCCGGTGTTTTGTGTTTTTCGGGTGTGCCCCTACAGAGCATTGATTAAAAGGGCTAAATTAGGAAGAGACTCTGCTGATTTAAAAAAAAAAGTCTGAAGCCCAAACCCCCCTTATGCACTGGAGGAGAAAAGGTGGGAAGGATGGGCTAGGAGTAACATCTGAGAAAGGCAACAGATATAGAGAAAAATACTGCAGGCGTTAGATCAGTTTGGAGAAATTGTAAACTAAATAGAAAAGACAAGTAAAATGTGGAATACACAAAGAAGTTGATGATGAGAAAAGAGAAACGTGTTATAAAATGTGTATTTACCACATCCCACAAAAAGCTTGGCAACACATCCAAGTCCACCTTGAACATCTGTTTAAAGTACGATTTTCCTAAAGTTGTGTGTGTTTTCATGGAATACTTCGCTACTGCCAGTGCAGAAAGAGAATACCCAAGAGTACCGACCTGTCCAGGATTTAAGAGCAGTTAATTCTGCCACAGTGACTTTATACGGATTTGACCCAATTGAGTGTAATCTCCTAGCTCTGATACCCGGCAACACAGAATTCTACATTTGATTTAAAAGATGCGTTTTTCTGTATCCGCTTGGCTCCAGCGAGTCAGCCATTGTTTGCCTTTCAGTGGGAAAACGCCCAGAATGGCTCCAAACATCAAATGATATGCCTCCCTCAAGGTTTGTTATCCTCAGGAGAGCACTGAACAAAGACTTATCTGCCTTTCACTCTCAGCGAGGCAAAGATACCCTAATGCAGTATGTTGATGATCTCATGCTTGCTCCACCAACTCAAGAAGATTGTTTCAATGCCACAAAAGAACTGTTAAGTATCTTATGCAAGGCAGGCTACAAAATCTCAAGACGCAAGGCACAGATTTGCAGACACCGTGTCAAGTATCTAGGCTTCCATCTTACAGGAACTGAGCGTGCAATCCAGAACGCAAATAATCAGTCTGCCGTGTCCCTCAAGACACAGACTCATTGCCAAATAAGAGAATTACCGAGCCTCTGTACCAAGTCACCAAAGGTGCAGAGCCTGACCCTATAATGTGGGGTGAAGAACAAACTGAGGCTGTCACCCAATTAAAGACTTTGTTGCTTGAAGCCACTGCCCTCCTGGTTGCTGAAGCTGACAAGCTCACACTAGGCCAAGAACTCTTTGTGAAAGTCCCTCATGCAGTCCAGACTCTTCTAGACTATAAAGGCAATTATTGGTTCAGCAATGCAAGAATGACCAAGTACCAAGCTGTGCTGTGTGAGAACCCAAGAGTCCACTTGGAACTAATCCCCACACTGAATCCAGCTACATTGCTTCCAGATGCTCCAGAAGATCAAGAACATGAATGCCTCCAAGTAATGGATGAAGTATAGCAGCAGACCTGATCTCAAAGATATACCCCTAGACAAATACGACTTGTTCACTGATGGAAGCAGTTTTGTAGAAAATGGAAAGAGATTTGCTGGGTACGCAGTAGTCACTCTTGACGAAACAATTGAAGCTAAACCACTGCCCAATGGCACATCTGCTCAACTGGCTGAAATTATTGCCCTTACCAGAGGTCTAGAACTATCTGAAAACAAAAGGGTGAACATATACACCGATTCCAAGTATGCCTTCATGACAATTCAGGCTCACGGAGCACTCTACAAAGAACATGGCCTCCTAACATCTGCGGGCAAACAAGTCAAATATGCCCTTGAAATATTGAATTTACTGGATGCAGTATGGAAACCATCCGCAGTTGGTGTTATCCATTGCCGTGGCCACCAAAAAGGTAAAGAAGAAGTTCCCAGAGGAAACCGGAGAGCAGATCTGGCGGCAAAGAAAGCAGCCAGACAGACACAAGCCCTTGAGCGTGACTGTGATTGGAAAGAAACCAAGGCTATGAGTACTCGACAGCAGCAGGTGCAGCAGCAGGAGAAAACTCACTTGAAACTAAACTGGAGAGGATACCCAGTTCAAGATGAAGATCCCCTGGAAAGTGTTCGGGAAGGAAACCCCGATCGCCGGAGAGGATACCCGGTAAATGCTGAAAATCACTTGAAAAGCTTCCAGAATGGAAATCCGGAACACCGAAATGAAACTTCGGTTCCCCAGAGAGGACTGGTTCAAGATGACTCACCTGTCAAGATTCTAGTACGTGAACCCGAATCCCCGCAAATGAAAGTCGATACTCTGCTCTGTCTGAACGCTGTTTTCCAAGATCAGCCAAAAGTTGACTTCTATATGAATAAAAGAAGATTTGCACCTCATGGCGAATTTATTGAAGATGTTCTTTGCCACTGGTACGGTGAATATGAACTTCTAGAGAAGCACCACAGCTATATCCAATGGTTGTTTCCTCTACGTGAACAAGGCCGAAATGAACATGCAAAGCCTCTGACTATTTCTGAAATTTAAATTATGAAGAACACCGCTGAAATCCAACATAGGCTACGGAGAGCCTATAAACTGATGCTGAATTTCTGCGGCGTAAAATTAGTGGGGGAAGAGGAGATAGAAGTGATACGAGACTCAAATTTTTCGACACGCTTCTCCAATTTGAATACCAACACCCACAATAATCTGAGAATTACCCGAATTGTGAGAAGCATGGGAGAGCTGGGAGCTGCACAATACCAAGCTCCACTGGTGAAGTTCTTCCTGAAAGAAATACTGGTTGAAGATCAGCTGCAAAATATGAAAGAAAGTGCCCTGAAGTATTTCTTGCCGGCGGTAAAGAATGATCATGAAAGAGATGAACTGTCTGAATATGTTTTGAAGCACAGAATATCCAAGAATGCCAAGAGGCTTCTCCCAGTGGTGACGTCCCTGTTACCAACACCCATTACTCACTGGACTCCGGCTTACTCTGAAGAAGAGAAGAAATGGCTCTCCGAAGAGCCAGGAGAATACAGAGAAGACGGATGGTACCAGTTGGAGAATGAAAGAATTGTCTTACCAGCCACTTTGGCACCTGAAATTGTCCGGGCCCTGCATTCCAGAACTCATGAAGGAAAGACAGCCATGGAGCAACAACTAGAACCGTATTTCTATGTTCCTGGACTCACCGCCATTTGCAAAGCAATTGCCCATCAGTGTGTCACTTGTGCTAAGAACAACCCAAGGCAAGGGATAGTACGACCACCAGGAATATTATCTGTTGGATTATCTCCAATGTCCTCCCTACAAATTGACTTTACTGTTCTCCCTCCATGCAAAGGATATAAATATCTACTGGTGCTAGTATGCACATTAACGGGATGGGTTGAGGCCTACCCAACTCGAACAGAAGAGACTGCTGAAGTAGTGAGATGCTTGATGAGAGAAATTATTCCAAGGTATGGCCTGCCTCTTGAAATCGGGTCAGACAATGGTCCAGCCTTCGTACAAAATGGTTTACAGCAACTTGCCCGCCTGCGGAAAATTTCGTGGAAGCTACATACCGCATACAGACCTGAAAACTCTGGAAAAGTGGAAAGAATGAATAGAACTCTAAAGACATCGATGGCTAAAATATGCCAAGAAACGCCATTGAAATGGCTGGATGTGTTGCCAATTGTTCTACTGCATGTGAGAAGCAGCCCTATCTCACTCTTAAAATTGAGCCCATACAAGATAATGTTCGGTTATCCCATCCCTTTGATAACTGGGTTGAGGGGGGATCCCCGGGTATTAGGGGAAACTGACCTACGCTAGCAAGTGAACAGGTTAGATCAGACGATGCAGAGTATGTACACATGGGTTAGTAAACACATACCCTTTTTTTCTGTCCCCACCCCTACACAGATACTATCCTGGGGACTACGTATGGGTTAACCAATGGAAGGTAGACCCGTTAGGAGCTAAATGGAGGTTTTTTTTATGTTGTCTTGTTATCCACTCCTACAGCAGTGAAAGTGGCCGAGGTGGTGCCGTGGATACATCACTCCCGACTGAAACCCGCAGCAGAGGTTACGGACAAGGCATGGAAAGTGATAGCCAGTGAATCTGACCCACTGAAGCTACATTTCCACCGTATCCAAGCAGCTGCACAGACCGGAGAGAAGGGAGATCCAAGTCTAGTTGACCACCGGCTCCCAAAACTCCAGTCTTTGTGCCTGTTGGCAGTACCAAAGCATCCTGATATGTATTGGGATTATTGTTTTCTTTTTGACTTTATTGACAATTGTTGCTGGACTATTTTTTCCAATCCAGCTCCCTAAGGGAGTGAGGTCAGCCCCTATTGGGTTGACACCAGAACACGACATGACTGTCCCACCGGTACAGGACAGATGGAAGCGGGAGCTGACAAGGCCAGAAGATAATTTGTTTATTAAATTTACGTATGCGTATGCAAAGAAGTCAGGATATGAATCCTGTTGGGTGTGTAATAAATTGAACCAAGGGTCATCAGTTATTCCCACCTTAGCTGTACCTCTTAATTTGTCTGACTACCCTGTGAATAAAAGTATAGTGGCCCCTAGTGTACTTAAACTGACTAAGTCTAGATATGCCAAAGACAAACCACACTATTCGCATTACTAATGTGGCCTATTTCCCTCTCTGGTGTTTTAAACTAGAGAAGATCCAGGTTCCACCTAGTTCAATGTGTAAGGAAACTTTGTTTAATACAACACTAGATATATCTGACCCAGAAGCACTAGGAGATAGTCTTCAAGTAATGGTAAAAACAATTGATAATTACAAACAGACTAATGATAAAAGTCCAGAGGCCCTTGCATACACCCACAAGTCACTATCCTTAATTTTCTCCCACCTTGGCTCAGAACCATTTTATCTGATGCCAGGGGCTGGCATACATATTTGTTGTGGAACTCTATGCCACCTTTGGATTAATACTGAAATAAAAACTTGGTGTTATTTGGCCTGGGTGGTTCCCCTGCAGCGTATCCAAGGGGACACCATAGACCTAGGAATACCACATCCCCAATATTTTCTAAAATTTACTAAACGAGTATTGTTTGCCAAGGGTGATATGGTTTGGTCTTGGTTTCTTTTTTCCTTCCACAGGATGGAGCATTGAAATGATGAAAAGATTTAATAAATATGTTGTTTTGATGGATGAAAATGTAAACATTACCAGCACTGATGTTTAGTTGTTAAATGTTGAATTAAGAGAGATTTGTAGAACCCTCGAACCAAAGAAGCAATCCCTAGAGCAAAACCTGACAAAGGTTCACTTAAGCTTAAATCCCCGTAAGAATACAAAGCTTTAATGATTTAGTTAGTTGGCTGGGAGAGGTCATTGTAGACTCTCCGCCAAGAGGAGGGAATGAGATAGCAATTCCTGGGATTTAATTTAGAACTATACTAATCTAGTGATCTGCCATTTCGATGTTCATCCAATTCGTGTTTTAAAAATACACTTGCTGTCCTGGAGTGCTCTTGAGATTCTATTTTCAGTCTGCATGCTTAAAGAATTCAGTTTGTCAGCAAAGCCGAGAAGGAAGTGCTGACAATTGCAGAATTATGAAGACAGCTGGAGACCTAAAGAAAGGAGAATGAAGGGGAAAGATGACATCGTGTGTAAAATTAGGTCCTAACTCAGACATATGGTAACGGTCACGTGACAATCTGGGTATGTTGGGAGGAGAGCAGAGGAGGAAAACTGTATTTTTGGAACATTGTATAAAAGCAGCCGAGTCTGATGTTCTCGCCACTCAAGCTTTGAGCAGATTTGATCTGCTTCTTTGAGTCCGTCTGCAGACTTATAAAACGCCATTTTCTTTTGAAACAAAGGCCTCCGTCTGTCTTCTTTTGTCGAGCCATCAACCAAGAATATCCGGTCAGTTGGCTGCAACAGTTGCGCGCTGTGATACACTCCTACATAGCGCACATTGCCGTGAGTTCTATTGCTGTGGAGCTCTAGAATACACTCATACACACTGCACATTATTGTCAGCTTTATCGCTGTGGAATTCTGATATGCTCGTAACACACCACATATTAAAGTTTTATTGTGATTTTCCTGGGGGAAGGGAGCAAATAAATCTGTTTTGTGTTCCCCCCCCCCCCCAGGGTGAAGTCAAATAAATGTTCCTTTCATTTTTGCCCCCAGAGGGCAGAAAAATTAAATATGTGCTGTTGTTATTTTCCAGGGTGGAGACAAAATGTTTGTTTAAATGGTAAATAAATTTGTTTTGCTGGGGGAGGGGGCAAATAAAGTAAATCTGCTTTAGTCGCCCCACCCCCCACAGGAGAGGCACATAAAGCTCACTGTGTCCATACAACAAACATATTCAAGCAGACTGCAACGCCCATTAGCCCGGACAGACCAGTGCCCCCCCCCCGAATGAAAATCCCATTGGCCATAATGGACCAGTGGCCCCAACACTGCAACTCCCATTAGCCATAATGGACCAGTGGCCCCAACACTGCAACTCCCACTAGCCATTACGCGGACCAGTGGCCCCCAGACTGCAATTCCCACTACCTATAAAGGACCAATGGCTCCCAGATAGCAACTCCCACTAGCCATAAAGGACCAGTGGCCCCCAGACTGCAACTCACACTAGCCAAAGGACCAGTGGCCCCCAGTCCTGACAGCAGTGGCCACCACACTGCAGCTCCCACTAACACTGACAGGCCAGTGACCTACACACTCAAAGACCCATTAGCCCTGAAAGACCACTATCTTATCAGTCCAGACTTAGATCCTCCACACAGTGGACCTGTTCAGTCTGTTATGCCGCTTGTGCATGCATGCTGCAGTCCCACCATACCCTTTTGCCTGTAGACAACACAGCACACGTCACTCTCAGACACACCCTGACTCTCCGCAGGTAACAGCAGCCTCCGCAGTCCACCCAGCCACATACGGAGGAAGCAAGCGAGGATCCTGCCCTGCAGCATGTTGCGGGTCCTTCACCAATCATTGACAATGACAGACCATGGCCTGGTATACCAGAGATGAGGAAGGGGAGGAGCCTGCGAGCAGGGCCCTGGGCTGCCCAAGGAACTGCCTGAAAGCTCATGCGTGCGAGAGGAGCAGAATTGATGCCAGTCGTGGCCTAATACCTTCTTAGACCAGCCAGGAAGTTATTTTAATGAGAAAGAGAGCAAGTATTATTTAAGACAGAGACAAAGTAAGTTTTAAACTTACTTTGCCTCTGTGCAGCCATTGGCAGCCAATGCTTAGTCTGGGGGCCTCTGATCACCCGCGGCAGATAAGTTAGGCGGCCGGGAACGCGAGACCTTAGGCAGACGCCTAACTCGTCTAATTGGAGGCTGCCTCTCCCCTGTGTGCTGAGCTCATTTTGACAGTTTTGTGCTCATCATGTTTAACCCCTTCGCTGCGGAAGACGTGTAGGGAATGTCATGGGAGACTCCCGCTATATGCGGAGGACGTTCCCCACATGTCTTCTGCTTAGAAGGAGCTCTTTCACCCCTCTCCTCCGGGGTCCAACGGCGATCTGACTTCCTGGAAGTCAGATGCGGCTTTTGGGACCCCTCCTAGCATGGGACGTGATGACGTCATTTTCAGGCAGTGTGACGAAACGGCCACTTCAAAGTTTATTTGCATTTATTTTTCTTTACACTATATACAGGAGACAATAAACTGTAGAGTGTTGTGTGATGTGCTATGCTGTTGTCAAAGTGTGTATCTGTATGTTACAGTTATAAGCTGTTATATTTTGCACTCACAAAACAGTAGGAGAGGACCATGCTCAAAAGCTTGCAATCTAACCCTTTGTCTGCTTCCACCCCCCCCCCCATATGTAATGTATTCCTTTGTTCCTTTCTGTGTAGATGCTTGCATTACCCTTCCCCCAGTTCTGATTTGAACCACAGCCCTTATCAGTTCCCTTTGTTGTAGGAGGAGGTTTTGGGATGATCTGGCATAGAGTAACGCAGGGGCGTGGTTTTGACTTTTGAATCTGTCTGTACCTGAAAACCCTCATTAAAGCATTCTACTTTTGGTGTTCCATCTGCATGCATCACAGTCTATGTGTTGTCTATTCTGTGTGTTTGTACGAATATCTCCTGTGTTCAGCGAAAAGGGGCGTCCAGACGGAGGGTACTGAGCGTGAGGGTACCTCGATCCATAACAGGCGGGCTCCCGGCAAAGCGGAGAGATCACCTGAAAAGAGGGGGGATCCTTTCAGATCCCTCCCGATCGGGAGGAGGTAGCAGGTAAAGTCAGACACGGCTGAAAAGGGGAGAGTCTCCCCTTTCAAGTGATGCCTGACTTTAACCCCTGAGGTGCTGGTCCGCGATCCAGCGCTGTATCACAGCTTAGTTCCGGTGGGGGCCGCCATCTTTCATGGCAGCTCCACCTCCAGGTACCCCCCTCTTCATCTGTTAGCTGTGAAACCTCTAGCTGCCTGGGGATTTTCCAAGAAAATCCTATGATGGAGATAGGGGGTTCCTAGGAACCCCCTATCTCCCGATTGGTGGCAGCTAGATGGGTCATGTTTGGTAGCATTTGAAAGGCCAGAGCATGTAGTAAAAATTTTTTTTAAAAAAAAAAAAAAAAAAAACACGTCTTTTTTTATTAATGCAGCAATATTGTTCCCATTTCAATTATATTGTGAACAATGCTGCTGCACTAACATTTTATTTTTTGGATTATAGCTAAAAATCATGTTATTTCCTAGAAAGAAAGAAAAAAAAAGTAACGAGTTCCCATTTCTAATTTTTTTAAACAAATAACCGCACAGGCTCGGATGATAAAATGTGAAAAGAAAAAAATCACTTTGATGATTGAAAATTCAAATCTTATTGCATTTTTTGCTACAATATTCAGGCAGGGCATGACAAATACATATAACAATGATATATTATGAATCGGCCGTAAAAGGATATATAATATGTCTGGGTCGTATAATAAAACAGGACTTCAAATCGCATTTAAACATGATGAGCAAAAGCTGTAAAAATTAGCTCAGCACACAGGAGGAAAAATGGCTCAGTAGTTTAAACGTGTTTTGAAGTCATATGTTTAATTTTGGACCCAAACAAATGATATCTTTTTTTTCAGCAGGCTCCAGAGATTCACACAGGGTTATTCAGAGAGCGTGAAAAGCAAGAGAATGACTGGAGAATGAAAAATTCTAGGTCAAAATAGCCGATTTGGAAAGTGAGATGAAAGGGAGAATTTTTCTGGTTTGGCTATTTTGACCTAGAATCTTTCATTCTCCAGTCATTCTCCTGCTTTTCACGCTCTCTGAATAACCCTGACAATATATCATCATCGTGTGTATACGTCATGTCCCGACAGAATGCTAGAACAGAAAATGACACCAAAAAAAAAAAAAAAAAAAAAGTAAATTTCCATTCAGATTTCAATTACAATAATACTTTGGTTTACGAGCATAATTCGTTCCAGAAGCTTGCTTGTAATCCAAAACGCTCTTAAACCAAAGCAAATTTCTCCATAAGAAATAATGGAAACACTGACGATTGGTTCCACAACCATTTATTAATATGATTGAAAATGATTACAGTAATACAAAATACTGTACAGTATAAAGGAAAAATGAATCCACAGCAACTGTACAGTAATGTGCAGTGTCTATGAGCATATTACAGAGCTCTATAGCAATAAAACTTACATTAATGTGCAGTTTCTATGAGCATATCACAGCAATCCATAGCAATAAAATTTACAGCAACGTGCATTGTGTAGGAGGGTATCACAGTGCTCCACCGGAATAAACCTCACAGTACTCCAATAAACCTCACAGTACTAGAATGTGTGCTGTTACACACAGGAGGGACAGAGGACAGGGCCAGATTGCCAGTGCCACCTCCTCATCTGTTTACCCAGTAAGGGGAAACTGAAATGGTAGCCAGAAATAGAGCAGAGGCTAGCACTCCTAATCTCTCTAGCACATACAAATTTACTGTACTTTCTCCTGTACCTGGTGGTTGGTGTCAGCAAGAGACACTTGATGAAAGGGCTCTTGATGAGAGATGATGTGAGACGAGTGGCTGGTGATTATATCCGCCCCCACCATTCACACACACTCTGCACATATTTTGCTCGTGATGCAAGACGGCGCTCGTAATCCAAGGCAAAAATTTGTAAAAAGAGTTGCTCGTTATCCAAAACACTCGCACACCAAGTTACTCGTAATCCAAGGTATCACTGTATATGCAGGGTGTAAAATTATTTTCCCATATTTTATCATCCAAACCTTTGTGGCTATATGTTCTATGGCAGGGGTCTCAAAGTACCAGCCCCCGGGCCATTTGTAGCCCGCGGACCAGTTGCAAATGGCTACAGTAATGGTGTGGCTGACGGACTGGTCCCCTGCCACAGTAGCACTCTGAGTCCAGACGGACTGGTCCTGCCCACCCTGTGCTAGCCGCGTGAACCTGAATATCTACTTTCACAGGCTCGTCCCCTCCGGTAGGCAAAGCCCTGCCCCCTGGGAGAGCACTCACTGTTGGTGACGGTCAGATACATTGTTGCTCGCCGTTCCACTGTTCTGATGGTGCTCTCCGTGGTATAAGATAGAAATAGATGGTATACGTGAAAGACCAGTGTGGGATGTATTACCCTGTTCCCAGGAGGTCTGAGGTGACTGTGTGTGTGTCAGAGGTGACTGCATGTGTATGTGTGTGTGTCAGAGAGTGTATGTCTGAGGTGACTGCGTGTGTGTGTGTTAGAGAGTGTGTGTCTGGGGTGACTGCACGCGTATGAGTGAGTGTCTAGGTTGACTGCGCGTGTGTGTTTCCAAGTATGTCTGGGATGAGAACGCGTGTGTGTGTGTGAGAGCGTCTGGGATGAGTAGGTGTGTGTGTGAGAGCGTCTGGGATGAGTAGGTGTGTGTGTGAGAGCGTCTGGGATGAGTAGGTGTGTGTGTGAGAGCGTCTGGGGGGAGTGCGCGTGTGAGTGTTGTCTGGGGTGAGTGCGCGTGTGAGTGTTGTCTGGGGTGAGTGCGCGTGTGAGTGTTGTCTGGGGTGAGTGCGCGTGTGAGTGTTGTCTGGGGTGAGTGCGCATGTGTATGCGCACTGAGTGTCTGGAGTGACTGCGCTTGCGTGTGTCTGGAGTGACTGCGCGTGTGTGTCTGGGGTGAGTACACGTGTGTGTGTGTGTGTCTGGGGTGAGTACGTGTATATGCGTGTGAGTGTCTGGGGTGAGTACGCGTATATGTGTGAGAGTGTCTGGGGTGAGTACGCGTGTGTGTGAGTGTGTGAGAGAGAGAGAGAGTCGGGGTGAGTATGCGTGCGTGTGAGAATGTCTGGGGTGAGTGCGCGTGTTGTCTGGGGTGGGTGCACGTGTGTTTGTGTGTGCAGGGGTCTCTGGAGTGACTGCGCGTGCGTGTGTCTGGAGTGACTGCGCGTCCGTGTGTCTGGGGTGACTGCGCGTCCGTGTGTCTGGGGTGACTGCGTGTCCATGGTGACTGCGTGTCCGTGTGTCTGGGGTGACTGCGCGTGTGTGTGTGAGTGTGTCTGGGGTGAGTACGCGTGCTTGTGAGAGTGTCTGGGGCGAGTACGCTTGTGTGTGAGAGTGTCTGGGGCGAGTACACGTGCGTGTGAGAGTGTCTGGGGCGAGTACGCGTGCGTGTGAGAGTGTCTGGGGCGAGTACGCGTGCGTGTGAGAGTGTCTGGGGCGAGTACGCGTGCGTGTGAGAGTGTCTGGGGCGAGTACGCGTGCGTGTGAGAGTGTCTGGGTCGAGTACGCGTGCGTGAGAGTGTGTCTGGGGCAAGTACGCGTGCGCGTGAGAGTGTCTGGGGCGAGTACGCGTGCGTGTGAGAGTGTCTGGGGCGAGTACGCGTGCGTGTGAGAGTGTCTGGGGCGAGTACACGTGAGTGTAAGAGTGTCTGGGGTGAGTAAGCGTGTGTGAGAGAGTGTCTGGGGCGAGTACGCGTGTGAGTTGTCTTGGGAATGCACGTGTGTATGTGTGTGCTCGCACTGAGTGTCGGGTGACTGCATGTGTGTGCGGGTGTGTCTGGAGTGACTGCACGTGCGTGTGTTGAATAGAAAAATCCCCAAAGCACTGGGGGAAGCAAACTCCACATCAGGGCAAGGAGTCTGCCTGAACAGACTGACTTTAAACCCGGCGGCTTTGTGTCATCACGCCGCGCCCTGTTCCCTCACCACCCACGTGACCGCCACGGGCTTGCTTAACACTCGGCGCCCAGCCAGCAAGCAGTGAGGACGGTGCTGCCGGGCAGGGTCCTGGGCGCTGGACATGACAGTGCGTGCGTGTGTCTGGTGTGACTGCATCCCAGCATCTATGTATAAAACATAACGGACTTTGTTCGCAGCGTGGGAAATGAATAGAAGATGAGTAATAGCAGTGGTATTGCTCATTTTCTATGTGACAAATGGAAAATGCCATCACCTAGGAACAAAAAATAAAGACTTTTGCTGTAAATGAAAAGAACATAAACCAGTTTGAAATGTGGCCCCCATCGGATGTGAAAACTTGTCCAGTGGCCCTCGGGCAATTTGAGTTTGAGACCCCAAGGTTTACAGGTTTGAAAACAAAACCTAAACTAAGGCACTTTGGTAATTCAGTATTTTTTCTTATACGTGTACTTTGTTTCCATCTTAAAACACCTTTCTAGGGAGTAGAGGCAACAAGGGAAATAAAATAATTGCAATGCAAGTCGAAATTTAAGCAGACTTCATGGAAATTAAAACCGTTATTCTCATGTTCATTTACAGAAGAATATTAAATGACTTAAGTAGTACAATTTCCAACTATGGTTTGTCAGCAACTTTTTCCAGATGACTGACCTGGAATTGGCAAGGATGAGAAGCTGGTGAGCAGTATCTGACGGACAGTTTGGAGCTGCTGCTGAAGGACCATTGTTTGCCTTTCTTCTTGTGCCAGCTCCTGCTCCAACCTTTCCTTAGCTGTATTCATGTTCTCTGTGTGCCTCTGTAAGATGGCATTCTGCTCCTCAAACTCCATGTTTATTTTGCGAAGTCTTCTCAGCTCTGCTTCACGAACTTAAAAGCAGCACATTAAAATTCAAAAACAAATATGAATATTTAGTGCAAACATTCTATTAAAAGGGGTTATTCACAAAGTGCCGGTGTTTAACAACTCACAAAGGCCAGTATGTCACAAAACTAAAATCCAAAGAGCAACAGAAAAGCTACACACAAAACTTCTTCTGTCCCTTTTTTGCATTTTACTTTTGTGAAATGCTGGCATGTATTGACATTGCTTCTCCGTGTCTTTAGTTGGTATCTGCAAGCCTTGGGCTTTGTGAATAACCCCTCTAACCTATTTTTATTTTCTGAGGTATTTAAACTCAACAGATTCAATCAATGTCTATATAGTTCATCTGTGAATAACGCAAACAAAATAAATAAATGTTCATGAAATATTACAGATTTAATTTAAAAAAAGCCTAAAAAGAGAATTTGTGTGGTTGTGCAGAAGCCAAATGCTTCCAAATGCTCCACAAAACCTCTGCTGTGATTTATAGTGGTTTGGCTGTTAACAAAAACCATTGACCAGCAATGATTAATGAGATATGAAATTCCCATCTGATTTAGAAGTCTAAAAAAATATTAAAATCATATAAAATGCTTATATATTAAAATTTAAATTACATTGCATCTCATTTTTAATGTTAGGTTGCTTAGTGACAAAAGTATGATTATATAAAACCATCTATCAGGGTTAATGGTTAACAATTATGCCAAACGTATTTATTTTACAACAGATAAAAATGGTAAATCCCAAACCTTTGTTTTGATCCAAAAATTCTTCCGTAAAGATGGGTACATCAAAAGTTGAAAAGCCATCACACTGAGCATTCTGTTTAAAAGGAAATTAGCACAAACAATTAGAGATATCATCAGCATAATGGAAAAAGCACATCAAAAGTTTGTGTTCGAGATATGTCCATGCACCAGATACTATGAAATGATACATGGATACCTGCCAACAATTTGCACAGCAGCCATGTGTACAGCTAGATATCTAGATCTGCTATAGATTCTGATCAGAGTCAATGAAGAAAAAAAAAAGGAAAAGGAAAAGAAGTAAAACACAAAACAATTTCGTAAACTACACAGAAAAATAACAGGGGAAGCTTAAGAAGAAAGGAGAAATGAACGGATATTCAACAAGAAGGTTTTCACTCACTTTGTGTGTGTATCCATTCAACAAGTTGGTGATACTAGAAGTACTGCTTTCCTCTATGGGGAAAAAATATATATAGAATTTATACTATACAAACACAAATAATGACTGTAATTAAAACCCATTACATCCCTGCCATACAAAGTATCCTGCAAAAGAAAATTCAAACAAACATAAAACTAACACTCTAAGT
Organism: Leptobrachium leishanense; assembly: GCA_009667805.1. Taxonomy (NCBI): domain Eukaryota; kingdom Metazoa; phylum Chordata; class Amphibia; order Anura; family Megophryidae; genus Leptobrachium; species Leptobrachium leishanense. Next base: position 341,620,696 of record CM019063.1, read on the forward strand.
AACAAGACCATTAAAAGGGACAAAGCATGCTTTGCTAGTGTGCCTTTAAAAATGTGCAATACCTTTTGAATGAGTCCATAATCTCATTCAGCAGGCATAAAATGCAAGTAAATAGGATATTAGATCATATTTACCAGTTTTCTTTTTTGGCATTTTCCACTCCCACCTCAGGAGGCACACTGAGCTAACCAATCAGTGCTTACTCTGTGGATTACATAAACGCACTGGGCATGTGCAACCGAGTTGCTCCACCTCCCTCCTGCACTGTGAGCTGAGTGCCATGCCAATCTGTAACTCTTTCATCCCCAACTACTGCAGAGACAGGGAAGGACAGAAATCAATACACAGAGAGAAAAACAAAAGACAGGGCCAGCAGGAAAAAGGAACAACGAGAGACACAGCAAGAAAAGGTAAAGGAGAGAAAAACAGCAAGATAAAGCAGAGGGCCGGCAAGAAAAAGCAGAGAGAGCAAGAAAAGGCACAACGACAGCGCACACAAGAGACAGATCGCACACAAAAGAGAGTGAGTTTGAGTGAGGCAGTGAGTATGTAGACCATGAAAGAGTGCAAGTCAGAGTGTGAGAGGACGAACTAGAGGGTGCGTGAGCGCGCGAGTGAGCCAGAGGGTGCGTGAGCAAGCATGCCAGAGGGTGCGCGAGCGACCTAGCCAAAGGTGCGTGAGCGAGTCAGAGGGTGCATGTGGCTTGCTCTCATAGTTGCAGATATAGAATACTCAGTTCCCCCAGAGGTACTGAGCGAGCAATGTTTTTCACAGGCACAGCTTGTGCTAGTTCATGTGAAGCGATAATGGGTGGAATAGTGAGTGGGGAGGAAGCAGGGAATATACAGTAAGTGGGAGCTGAAGAAACACTCCTAGCTGAGGGGCGTGGCCAGAGAAGATGAAATGACAGATTATAAAAGCAAGAAAATTATTATTATTTATTGATTTCTTTTTTTAAACTCGTTTTTAAAACTTTTGGTTTAGTCCAGTTTGTCTATTGGTATAGAAGTGTTTAATTATCAAGAGAGAAAAAAAATTCTAGACATGTATATCCCTTTAAATAGAACTTAAAAAGGTCAAGGTGACTGTGACTTGAGTGTCAAAACACCCCTTGGTTTATGGGCACTAATGCCAGAGTGTACCACATTGTTACAGGCTGAAAAATCTTCTAACTACATAGGCATCTATTTCAAGCACATTTTTATATTGCTACGCACTTTCATTTGTTAAACTGACAATACAGTTTGAGCATCTCTTATCCGAAATAGTTAACACTTTAGGATTTGGAAATCCTGCCATAAGGGACACACTGTGCAGTGCCAGTGATGGATGGAATGTGCAGCTGCACTATGTTCCATGCAGTGCCCTCACAGTGTATCCCTCATGCAACATGTAGGTCCTGAGGGGGCATGGTCGTACTTTGGAAGGAATGAGAGAACAGATACAGACGCCTCAAAAAGCATGAAAAGAGCAGTGCAGGACCATAACTGAAGGGTGCCGAAAACCTAAGTTCTCAGAGTGTTCTAGTTTTTGGAATTACGTTTGAAGGTTACGTAATCTGTATATCAAGCGATGATGCCTGGGAATCATGACTTTTGTTGCAAATAGAATGGTTCCCAATTGTTGGGCACAGACTGTAGCACACATGACAGTTACAGGTATTGTCTCTTTTTGTTGTTGCTAAAAGGGGCTATTCAGAAAGCACCGAAATTTCACTGAAGTTTCGGTGCCTTCACATTCGGCACACTTTGGCGATTCCAGTTCACCGACCCTGCAGTGAATTTACTAATTTCTCCGCAGGGTACCTGTAGTGCGCCGAATGTGGAGCTGCCGCAGACCACCACACTGCCCAAAAGAAAAGAAATACATCAAAATGTTCCAAAAAAGAAATAAAAAAGAACATTTACCGAAAATGAAAAGAGTAAACTGTTGAATTAAAAAAAAAAATTTTTTTTTTTTTTTTACATTTCATCCTATGGGATGGAATTGAATCACCGAAAATCAGGGCATTTCCCTAACACTTTGGTGCAGTTTGGTGTTCTGTCAATTTTCCAGTATTTGGTGAATCAACAACTCTCTGAATAGACGAACTGCCACAAAATTGCACCGTATAGTGAAATTTAACGTTCGGTGCCCTTCGGTGGCAAGTTCAGCGCGCTTAGAATAACCCCTCAACTCAGTTCACACAGACGCAGTTTCCAGGCACATAATACCATCCGATTGTATCCAAGCCACAGCTTCAATCACTCTATAGGTGTCTTACCACATTCCAGATTTGACGGCAACTCAATTATTATTATTATTATTTTTTAAATCTGTGCTATTGAAAGCTTTCAGTCAATAAACCAGTTTCTAGCAATGGATCCCACTGCTCATACAATCCCCAAGCCCCAAAAGCGAATACCTATGCAAAGAATTTTCAGACCTTTTTTGATTTTTTTCTCTTGAATTTTTTCGGCGCACATTTTATAAGCTTCAGACTGCTGGTATTCCCTTAGCTCTTTCATATACTGTTGTTTGTCTCTTTCAGCTTCATCCAGGTACCTCTGAAACAGCAAGATTCAAGTCACAAGTAAGTGATTAATACGTTCACTATCTAGGACAAATATTATGGGAATTTAATAAAATATAATTAACTGTACAACTAAAGCATTGATCCTTGATCCTTAACTAATCTCACTGACGCGCCAGAGTAGTTCACATACATGAGTCGACATTAAAGTAATTTGTGCTAAAATTAAACTGGAGTGCCCCATAGACTGATTAGGCTGCGGTCACATGAGCCCACCAATGCGCTTGTGTGACTGCTCCTCCCTGCGTCTGTCGCAGCTTTGTGACAGGCTCGACGGGGAGGGCCACATGGGGCAGCGTGCGCACTAGTTGCGAGCGCTACACCGGACGTGTTTTCTGCCTACCCGTCAAAAAGCTAGGACGGACGTAAGGCGAAGCTACAAAGTGCGATCCTCCATAGGAGGATTTGCCTTAATGTAAGCAGGGTAGTGCATTTGTTAAAGTTATATACAGAAGTACTAAACCCTTTGGAGCTTAAAAGGAACACTTTAGGCACTTCACAGTGGTCACAGTGACCTGCATGCCATCAACTCTCTGCTGGTCTAATTCCACCCTCCAAGTTTTGTAGATTGGTGCTGATCTCAGGTTCCTGAGGATCAGAACTCTCAAGACTTTTCAAGCATCTATGCAGAAGCATACTGAGATCCACTGGACGGCTGGACAAACGTTCGAGGATCAGGCCTACCTGCAGTCACTTGACTGCTGCAACTTACAGGAGGCCTGCAGCATGTCACCTTCGGAAGAGCAACAAGAAAGCCAAACTTTGAAATAAAGGGAAATTTTTAGGCTGGCTTTAGGCATAAAACAGGTGGGTGTGGGGAGGGTCAGAAATGTTTAACCCCTCTCAGTTTCTCCCCCCCCCCTTCCATTTTATCCCTATTGTATCAATTTAAGTATATAATATTGGGATTTGGAATAGAAAAGCGGCAACCTTTTGGGGATGTTTAATTAAGACTCTCTTAAAGCTCTTTAGAATTAACTTATCAAACCTTAGATTAAATATATGGGAAGAAAAAAATAAATAATGTAAAAGCGTTAAGAAAAATAATTTCTATATGGTAACCAGTTCCAAAAAGGTCACAGTAAAGGTTAGGTAACCTGTATGAACTAATACACGCAGACAAAAATGGACAAATTGTGGATTCAGTTGGATAACTCTTAGCTGGAATTCTAAAATCTGGAAGTCTCCAAAAACCATAACTTTCGAAGACTTTCTGGATTTTTGTAAATCCGAATAAGGGGCATTCTGAGACACACTGCCACTCGGGAGCCTGGTTCCTGAGCACTTGAGCACTACAGCAGGCCGTGGCACAAGCTGGTAGCCTCTGGGCAGCCCCTGAGTGTGTCATGCAGCCAGGACTCTCATTGACTCTGAGCATGATGTCTGCAGCTAATGGCTGCAGTGTGTTTACACAGCATCAGTGTGTTTACACACTGGCAGCTGGAAGGCGATCTTTGTTCTCCCACAGTGATCTCCTTCCTCTCTGATTGCAGGCAGCCCCAGTGAGAGACATGTTGCCCAAAGTCACGTTGACGGAGCACTAAGTCAGTGAAGGCTGCTGGAAGCTGCAGCAGGAAGGAGATGATGGCAAGATGTCCTTTCTGGCATTGGATTCTTCCAGATTCTGAAATCCGTAAGAATCCGAAATCTAGAAGAAATAGAACCAGCGGAAAGCTTACACTTGGTGAAACATGAAACACTTGCATGTATCAAAATAAATAAATGTCTATTTCAATGTGATATACAGAATTGATATTGGTTCCCAAAACAAACCTGCTTCTCTGGACCTGGTAGGGTGCTCCACTCTGCTCCGAGCATTTTTGTGATCTCTGGGAAGGGCAGGTCTGGATGCTGACCTCGAATCTGCTCTCTTCGTTCATTCAAAAACCTGACGTAACCCGTGACAGGAGCTTTAGGTCCATTAGGCAGAATTTTTTTTCTTTTCTTACCTTTTGGCCATCCTCTCTTCTTGACTGGCTAAAAATAAGAAAGAGAATATATAAACAAAAAAACAAAGTTCACATAAAATGAAAAGTCAAAAACAAGTATAAATGTGCTTACCATTCATATTACATTTATGACGGAATAATAATTTCCTGTTTAATGGTTGACTTGACTTTCTGATCTCAGAATAACATGCCCTCAGAAGGAGATTTCAAACGAGTTTGTTATTTTTTAAATTCTTTATTTTTGAATTTTGCCTAGACCTAAAGAAGTCAAACAGTAAGCAAAGGCCGTGCAGGGCCTCCATAAATTTGCTATAGCATTGCAGAAGAAAAAAAAAAGCAAAAGTCTGGTAATATCTGGTAGAAGGCACAGAAGGGAAGTAAAAAACAGCACGGAAACAAAAACACCAAAAGAACTGAAAAATAAAAAATGTCCTCAGAGTGGCATAAAAAACGAGGGAGAGTCTCAAAAAAAATAAAAGGCACCGCTTGCAGGGAAAAGAAACGGGGGGGGGGGGGGGTTTGGGGGAACCCTCCAAGGCTAGAACGCAAAATAAAAAAGGAACATATGGCAGAATCAGTGCTTCCTTCAACAGTGATCCCTTTCTTTCTGCCTTCTTCTGTTCAAGGTCGATTTGTACCTCAAATGAAACAGAAAAATACCATAGCGCAGCAAGTGGAACGCAAAATAAAGTCCGCAGAGTCATGGAGGATGACGTAAATTGCCACCCCTGCAAAAATGCTGCTCAAAAAACACAAGGAGAGAAGTTCCCAACCAGGTGAAGAATCTGCCGGTTCCGAGGAGAGTCCCGCTCCAGAAAGCACAGGCCAGGCCTCAGCCGGGTCGGAGATGCTGAAGGGCACCCGTGAGTCACCACAAGGGAACGAGCCAGCCCCCAGCAGTAACTGACCCCCATGTGACAGAGAAAAGCCGTCACCTCCCGGAACCGACGTCTTGCCAGAAGGGTCACGAAAGGCAAGTCCTTATACAGCATCAGCGACGACCCCTTCAAATTGCACCGCTGCCCAGGCTCCTGGGGCCGACATAATCTGTGACTTCACAGCGACCACAATGACATCTCGGAGCACTCTGGAGGCCGCTGCGGCCCCGGAACACCGTGCTGAACATCTCCAACTCATCGGGAGACGACCCTGACACATGGGGTGCCATGCGAGTCACATAGGTCCGACATGGGCACGATTCCGGGACACCTCAGACATTGCGCTTGCGGTGTCTAGATTTGAGGGTCTCCATGGAGCGGATTAGGACATCAACCTGAGACCTCAGGATGCTCACCTGAGACAAGAGGACAGCCTGCACTGCAACCACATCAACGGTCTGTGCCTGAACTGCCACCACCTGGGAACGCACCACCTCCACTTCAGCCCGTACCTCGGACATCTCGGCTGACCACAGAGTCTTAATTTTGGCAATAAAACTGTGATAGTCCCTCATCGATGTGGACCGTGCGTTGTCCATCACTGCTTCAGGGGTATCAATGGTACCAGGGTGTGAGGGGAGTCCCCGACCCCTCAGGGGCACATGGGGTCCGCTGCATCAGGATCTCTTGGGGCAGACGACATTGGGTTTGCGACGTCAGTTCACCTCCGTCAGAGAGCTGCAGGTCATCTTTGGAGCAACCCTGCGAAGGGTCGGACGCAGTTTCCGAGATGTCGCCGCCTGAGCCCTGTGTTTCTTCTGGGCCCTCTTCTTCGTGGCGGGGTCCGCTGCCGTCTGACTCCTCGCCCGAGGTGCCTGGGTAAGCCAGTCCACTCTGGTCCCACTCCCCAGGGGCCAGGTAGAATATTCCTCCTCTAAGGAGTCTAAGCCTAGGGGGAGGGTGGAGGAGGGGGGCACGTCCACCGCAGCACATCTGCCGCCTGTGGACTCTGATGTCCTACTGACGAGGACCCTCCGACATGCCCCCCGATGTTTCAAGGATTTCTTACCCATCAATTGGATTGAGGTAATCAGCCCATGGCCATAGATCGCTATCACGCCAGGCAGCAAAAAAGTCCGTGGTCTAGCTAGGCCACAATAGGCCCGACTCCAGCCAGTTCAGAAATACTCCACTTATCACATGAGCTAAATGAGACTTTTTTTCTCTTTTTTCCTTTCAAATTATTGCAAATGCTTGTTATAGCATCCCGAGACAAGGCTTGGCGGATATATTCGAATTTATATGGTTGTTCTCTGTGGATTTTTTTCCTGACAATATCTGAAGCCTAGCCTCATCTAGCTGTAGATGCGATAAATTGATTGAGTTGCTGTATGTTTTTGTGCTTTTCCAGCTTCCCTGGTTCTTGGGTAATTAGCGACAAATTAATTAATTTTTTCCTTTCTTTCTTTCTTTCCTATATTCAAAAGACCCACGAAGGTCTGTTTCCAGCTACATTTATTGTCTGCTATTATTTCTACATATGCCCATGCTATGTTGAACTGGGTTTGGTTAGGCAGCCTTTGTAATAGTCTCCACCTATCTTATGATTGTTTTGTTTTCTGTATGGTCTGGACTTTGTCCTTAGGTCTGTTTATATGTCCAAACTCTTATGTTCAGACACTTACAGCATTGTCAATCAAACACACTCTCTGAGGTTTTAGACATCTTAGAGAGAGTCCAGAGAAGGGCTACTAAAATGGTGTACGGCTTGAAGGAGAAAAGTTACCAGGAAAGTCTTAATGATCTTAACATGTACAGCTTGGAAAAAAGACGAGAGAGGAGATATGATAGAAACATTTAAATACGTAAAGGGAATCCACAAGGTAGAGGAAGGGAGTATATTTAAAAGGAAACAAAGTAGCAAAACAAGAGGACATAGTCTTAGATTAGAGGGGCAAAGGTTTAAAAGTAACATCAGAAAGCATTATTTTACTGAGAGGGTGGTGAATACATGGAACAGCCTTCCAGTTGAAGTGGTAGAGGCCAAAACAGTAATTGAATTTAAGCAAGCATGGGATAGGCATAAGGCTATCCTAAACAAAAGATAAATCCAGGTAAAGTATCCATGTAATTGGGCAGACTAGATGGGCCGAAAGGTTCTTATCTGCCGACATTTTCTATGTTTTTATCTTTTTCAAGTAAAAGTTAATTTTTTATTTTCCACTGGTATCTTGTCAATTATTCAATCTAACCCATTTGGGTTACCCCAGTATGTCAATCTGGCAAATACCTCCATGTTCTGAAACACGGAGATACCTCCATGTTCTGAAACATATCAAGCTGCTTTGTACCAAGTTTACTTTGTCCTGGAACCCTGTATTCAGTTCAGAAATATGCCTCCAATTGTCTGGGAAACTCCAGCGCGGAGTGCCCCAGAGCGTCAGAGGGTCCCTGGACCTTCAGAAGTCCAGGACGAGAGGGTCGCAGGAAAACAGCGATAAAACAGGTACACCTACAGAGCTCCGCAGCAGGTGACCACTCTCGTCTGTGGCTAGCTTCGCCCCCCAATTTTGCCATTTTACACATAGAAGTAAAACCCCAAAATCTTATTTTACATTTACTCTTGATTTGCATTTTTAAATGGACCTATAGAAAGTAGATATTGATTTTAAGAGCATCTACTGGCAATTCAAATCCTCAAATGGTCAGATACCACATACATTCAGCTGAAAACCCACATACAATCACATCCAAGTACAGATTTAGAATTCCATTTTTTTATGAGATGTTGAGATTTGTGAACTTGCATTAGCTGTCAACATCTTTACACAGTCTTCTAATGGAATAGTGATGATTATGGCAACCTAAAAATGGCAACACCCATTTGAGCAGGGACAAGCCATGAGATTCACAGAAAAGAGACATTTATTTATAAGCTTGCAGTATAAAAATAATACACAAAGCAACTAAAGAATACACCATTGGGGGCGTGGCCTGGACACCAAGGTAATGGCGGCTTAATACAGGAGCTCCGCCAATCATACCGACTACGCAGCTAACAGCGCTTTACGTCTGCACATATGGGTAAATCCCGCAAGACCCCCCTACCTCTGGACCCTCGGAGCCGACCGGCAGACGTTCGTCTGGCTCCAATAAGCCCTTTCTGGCCTTTTCACAGCCTGCAGCGGCACCCGGCCCACCTGACAACATGAGGGCCAATCACTGTTCCTCGACTCCCAGCTACCCAATGGGCTCTACAGCCCGTGGGATCCTCCACCTGACCTGCGCCAGCTGCTACTCTCTCTCCCTACCAGAGATGACCTCGCCACCGCTACCACGGATCTATGGGCCTCCCTCCTCAGCGAGATCTCCACACTGACCTTAACAGCCTTCATGACAGGCTGCACCACGTGGAAGAAACACAGCCAAGCTGACACTGCAGCTGAATATTAGGCTGCTCTCTTTGCCCAACGCACCTCTCTACAAGCAATGACCAGACATTTGTTTGGAGGACATCGAAAATCGTGGCCGCCGCAACAATATTAGGGTAAGGGGCCTACCCGAGGTGGAAACCTCCCCTCGGGAGTTAAAAGACACCTTCACTTACTTGTTCAATGAGATTCTTGGCAGGGACCCTACTGCCGAAATTGAATTTGAGCGGCTCCACAGGGCACTCCGCCCCAAAGGCCCCCCCCCCAAATGCGCCACCCCGAGATGTAGTGTGCTGCCTATTGAGACACTCGCTAAAGGAAGCCATATCAGGAGCTGATCGAGGCTCATGCGCTTTTGATTACGAAAATGTCTCGCTGTTTTGGGATTTATCCCCCATTACACTACAGACTCGCCACATGCTGCGTCCACTCACCTCTGCCTTACACGAAATGCAGCTCCCCTACAAGTGGCTCTTCCCCTTCGGACTACAAGTACGGGCACAGTTGGTCACCCCCACCTTACTCTGTGAAGCGGACCTGCTGCTGTTCTTTGATGCCCTCTCCCTGCCGCTGGACACTCTACTCACAATCCTCGGTGGCTCCCCCACATCCTCGATGCATACCCCCACAGAGTGACCCAGGAAGATGGCCAGGTTTCTCGCCCTATTGGCGGCGACTTGGTTATCTTCTGAGGTGCAGCACCCTGGCTCCCCCCCCCCCATGGCGCTGAAGGCCTAGATATGCTGGACTCACATATTCTTCAACACCCCTGAAGTAGGGCCCTGCAAATCACAAATTTTCACTCGAATCGAATCACAAGTCGAATCGGCTGTTAAGGTTCGAGTTCAAATCGAATAGGTGAGTGCCGCTTTCCTTATTTATTAAATCGCCCCACACAGGGAGCAGGCCCCCATATAATTAATATGAGCAGTTTTACTTTTAAGCCACCCTGGCCCACCCCTTCCTCCCGGCAGCCATCTTCTTCTGGTGATGATGAATCAATGATCCATTCCATCAACTGGCTTCCCCATCCTGCCAAAGAAGCACAATATAATGATGATGGTGAGTATAACTACCCTGTCACTAATTTGGCTCAGGCCTGCCTGCTGCTCGCTCCTCTGCCCCGGCCGAACAACTCTTCACACTGCAGCTTCCACCGCACCTGTCATCCTCAGCCTCCTCTGTGCATCATTTGAGGCGTCACTCTCACAGGTCAGTCTTGCTGGAGGGGTCGGCGCCTAGCAGCATGCCGTTCCCAGCCGCATGCTGTGCGTCTGGGAGGCACGCTGGTTGCTGGGGACACGGATCGCGGCCACACAAGCTCTGAAACCAGAGCTTCTGATAAGAAAGCGTTCGATTTGAATTTTTTTTTGAAATCGATCGGCAAACTCGAATTTTAATCAAATACGTCCAGCGATTTGATTTCGAATCTCGAAGCTTTGCAGGTCCCTACCCTGAAGGGACTTGCTTTCTTTTGTCAGCCATAATGAGTCCCCCTGCTATCCACTGCGCACTCAACCAAGCAGCTTGCATCATTACTGTGACAAAACGGCCGTCACTTACAATTTATACGCATATAAAAAAGGTTAAACGTTCGTTAGATCAATATTAAATTCCGTTGCTACAATTTATGTCTGTATGATCCCTGTGTACTGTATTGTGTTTCCCCTCACAATTCCCCGCACCAAACGCACCTGTAACCCCTCACAATTTAATACCACCTAAATTGCCCAGTTTTCGTTCACCCAAGTGTATAATTCGTTTGTACAATTTGTGCTTGTATGATCCTGATGTTTATTAAGTTCTCTGCCACCCCTGTCTGGCCCAGCCATCATGGTTTATCTGCCTAGCGCAACCCTGATTAAGCTGCCACCGGCCGAGAGCTAGCACAGTCGACATGCCTTACACCCTGCACCACTCAGCCCATGTACATGCCACCAGAGTGCTTTTTGGTCAGAAAGGACCTGAGAATGTGGTGCCACAGTGGGGCGAGTTCTGAAGGGGAGCGCCACGAGATAACCCCTCAATCAGCTGCTAAACTCAGGTCGGGCTTCCCAGCCGCAGAGGAAACCCTGCGCCGGAATCAGAGCTTGCGCTCCAGGGGATGGAATTTCCCGGACAAGGAACAGCCCAGGGCGGGCCAGAAAGTGTGGCACCAAAAGTTGGGATCGAGCTACGGGCAGTGGTAGCCCATGTTAAGTATACGAAAAGGGTTATGGCTGGAGGCAGTGGTAAAACTGGCGCCGGGATGTCTGAGGGCGAGCAGGGGAGAGAACAATGGGGCTGAACCGTATAAATGTATCCTGTGTGTGTCCATAATAAAACAACCTGCTTAACCTTTACTACTGTCACGTCTCGGCCTTGCCCCCTGGTGGTGAAGGGTTCATGTCTGGTTTTTTCCCTGTGGTGTGTCTGGCTGTGCTGTCTAGGGCTGATCTGGGGTTCTGTTATGATCTCCTGGTCTGGGGTCACATGGACCAATCACACGGTCCCACTCCCTATATATTCCCAACAGCACATAGCCTCATTGACGGTTTGTGGAGTTTCATGGTGGTTCTGTTTGGTTCATGTTCCCTGTGTTGCTGCAAAGCATTCCTGTCTCATGGTATTCTGGTTTTGACCTCGGCTGTATTTCTCACTATCCCTTCTGCCCACTCTTGGTACTGTATATGCTGATCTGTTGCCAACCTCTGCCTGTATGACCATTCTTCTATGTTTTATGTTTCATGTACCTTGTCTGTCTTAGTTTAGTATACTCAGAGGCCGCATATAAAGGACCTCTTTAGTCTGTCTATATATATTGTGTTTACCCTCGCTCTTCTTGTTCCACTGCTCTGTTATTACTTTGTGGTATTCTCCCTAGTTAGAGGCCAACTAAAGGACCTACCCCCAGCTTAACATTCCTTTAGTTCTTCTGGTCCTCCTGTCCCTTGTGTCTGTCTGGTTCCTGAGTAGCCCTGACGTGGAGTTTAGTTCCTGTATTGCCTAGTCTGTCAGTTTGTTGACTGCCCTGCAGCCTGAACAATTCATATACGGTCGTACATTGGTTGTTTCTGAGCATGTCCTAAATGGTTTGTCGGTCTTGAAACCTTCAAAGCTTAGTGGCAATTCAGTTCTGTTTTTTGGTGCTCCTTGGTTTTGGAGAAACTAGCCTGTTTTATTTATCTGTCCAGTCAGTAGCTCATCTGCCTTAAGGGCTTCACTCCTTGTTTCTAACCACCACGATGGCCCAAGCAGGGGCCCACCGTTACAACTACGCCTCAACGAGTATTTAGGAAAAGGAACTATCCAGTGGGTATTTACTACTGCTGACTCACTAGCTTCCAGCAAGGGACCTGAAGCTGGCTCGCTACCGCGGCTCACTGCAGAGCAACCCCGGCACCTACAGCGGGATCTACTCCCTCCGAGTAGCGGCATCCTTCACAATTACCATGGATCCTGACCACCATATCCTTTGATAGCACCCTATGGCCCAACGTGCATTCTCCAGACTAAACCTTTTTTCTCCTGTCCCCCCTCCTAGGCTAACCGTCACTGGGACTGGAGAGTCTACTGTTGAAGTCCTGCCCACCCCCCCATTATTATTAGTATTTTTTGCCCATATGGTTCTTGCACCTGGAGCGGACCGATTGGCTTCTGCTCTCTTAGTTTTCTTTTTTTTTTTTCATATTTTTGTATTACATGATCACAAACGTTTCTGTTTAGCGGTTGCTTGATACTGTTGCTATTGTGTTGCACTGTTCTTACTGTACACACACTTTGCCGTTCCACCCTGGCGTTATTGCCTGGTGCCCTGAGTCCTTGGACCCCCCCTGAGTAATTGCCTTCCAAGTGCGAACGGCAACCGTACTTGGACAGCGACACTAGACTGCTGGTGCAGAGATCGTCTCTGTAGGCGCACGCTCCTTTCCTACCCTAATCCCCCCTCCCCTCCACATACCCCCGTCCTACCACCCTGTGCCTGATGACGTATTCCTGCTACCCCTGAGTTGTCTTAGGCGCCCCCCCCCGGGTTCCTCATGGCTGTGATCCTTCATACTCTTACGATCCTCTCCATTAATGCAAAGGGCCTGAATATCCCGGAGAAAAGGCATATCGCCCTTTGTGAATTTCAAATCGTACCACGCTGATTATAATTATGGTTCAGGAAACACACTTCACCCTCTCCCGCGCCCCATCCTTTAAAAACCACCATAAAAACCAAATCCTTTGGGATACTTTAGCAATGCAGCGGCCGGCAAATTATGTGCCACCGCTATCCTGTGCTCCCGAGATGTCCCACTCACCGAGCCGAAGTCCCTATTAGACCCAGGAGGCCGATTTACTTTTGTTAGGGGACCAACTATACACCTTTGCCTCGGTCTACCTCTCTAACAGGAAGCAGCACTCCACCCTCCGCATGATAATACAACACCTCCAGGACTTCCAGGAGGGCATTCTGGTCATGAGGGGGGGGGGGGTGACCTCAACCTGCCCTTAGATGCTCGCTTAGACACGTCAAAAGGCAGCACCAGCACCCCTCACTCGGTCCTGGGCCGCACTAGACATGTTCTCAACTCCCACCCTTTGACTGATTGCTGGCGCGCACTGTTCCCCACGGATAAAGATTACACCTTTTACAGTTCGCCTTACCGGGTGTGTACTCGACTGGATTACATCGTCCTCCCATTTGGCCACATGCATCTTTTAGAAAAGGCCTCTATTGGCCCAATGTCATGGTCAGACCATTGTCCAATTCTGGTTACGTTGCTCTCTCCCCTCTCTCGCCCTCGTGACAGACTGTGGCGACTTAACGAATCTTATTAAAAAGACGGCCTCCTTCGCACGTTACGCCACTTCTTTGTGGAAAATGTGCCCTCTGTCTGTTCACCGCAGGTTATCTGGGAGACGCACAAGGCGGTCATAAGGGGTTATTTGACACAGCAAGGCTCTAGGCGGAAGAGGGAACATGTCGCACAACAGGAATCACATTTCCAATGCATTGTGACTCTGGAACAATCCCATAAGCTGTACTCGGACAATTCGACATACGCGGAACTCCGCGACCTTTTCTCACAGTTGCGTACGCTTTTTAATAACAAGGCTCAGAAGGCCTTTCTGACAGCGAGGAGGTTTTTTCACGAACATGGCAATAAATGTGGCAAGCTCCTGGCCAACGCTCTCTGACAACACCGACAGCAACTGTACATCTCGCGCCTGCGCCCCCCCCCCAGGTACCTTTGTGACTAGGGATGCACGATACAAATTTTTTAAGACCGAGTACAAGTATTTCCTAAATATTTATTTTCTGTTAATATGTATATTTGTGTTTTTTTTAATATCTTGCATTGTATTACTTTGTATTTCTGTAACATTTCAATGTTCTTGAACCCAGGACGTACTTGAAAACGAGAGAAATCTCAATGTATCCTTCCTGGTAAAATACTTTATAAATAAATAAGTACCAATACTTTTTAAAAGTACTCGCCGATACCGAGTACCGATACTTTTATTCAATGTCATGTGACGCTTTCCGATAAATAAATTTAGGATTTTGCTAAAAGCATGTCGTGTTTATGTTAATATTGCAAAGTATTGCCAGACACCCCATTTACCCCACTGCACACTAGGGCTGTGCAATTAATTGCAATCGCAATCGAATCGCGATTTCCGACCCTGCGATTTCTAAATCGCATAAGGCTGCGATTTTTGACTGGTAACTTCCGGCGGCGGCATGGTGCTTTGGGCTCTCGCAGGGGGAACCACGTGACGAGCCGCGTTCTCGCGGCTCGTCACATGGTTCCCCCAGGCGAGCGCCCAAGCTCCATGTGCCGCCGGAAGTTAACAGGGAGCCGAACACGCGGTGCACAGAACACAGCGGCGCACAGAGGTGAGCTGCGGCACACTATCCACGTGCTGGGGCAGTATCCACGAGCTTCGGCAGTATCCACGAGCTGGGGCAATATCCACGAGCTGGGGCAGTATCCATGAGCTGGGGCAGTATCCATGTACTGGGGGCAATATCCATGAGCTGGGGCAGTATCTATGTGCTGGGGCAGTATCCATGTGCTGGGGCAGTATCCATGTGCTGGGGGCAGTATCCATGTGCTGGGGGCAGTATCCATGAGCTGGGGCAGTATCCATGCGCTGGGGCAGTATATCCATGTGCTGGGGCAGTATATCCATGTGCTGGGGCAGTATATCCATGTGCTGGGGCAGTATATCCATGTGCTGGGGCAGTATATCCATGTGCTGGGGCAGTATATCCATGTGCTGGGGCAGTATGTCCATGTGCTGGGGCAGTATATCCATGAGCTGGGGCAGTATATCCATGAGCTGGGGCAGTATATCCATGTGCTGGGGCAGTATATCCATGTGCTGGGGCAGTATATCCATGTGCTGGGGCAGTATATCCATGTGCTGAATATATTTAGAATGTATGTAGCATGTTTGAAAAAGCAAAAACAATTGGCTAAATCGCAAATAAAATCGCAATATTCATTCAAGAAATCGCAATATGATTATTTTGTATATTGCACAGCTCTACTGCACACACACACTCTGGTCTGGTGTTTGTTGGGTATACATGTATCTGATGCCTGTGGGGTATAGTGTATATACATATATATATATATATATATATATATATATACACACTATACCCCACAGGCATCAGATACATGTATACCCAACAGACCAGAGTGTAATATATATATCTCTACATATCAGACCAGCTAGTGTGTGTATGTAATCTATATAAATCCGCTAGGGCTGTGCAATTAATCGCAAAAAAAAAAAAAATCACGTTTTAAGCACATGCGATTTCTAAACCGCATAAGGCTGCGATTTTATCTTCATTTTAGGGCTGCGGAAATAAACGTGTTCAGCTCCCTGTAAGCTTCCAGCAGCATGGAGCTTTGGGCGCTCGCAGGGGGAACCACGTGTACAGCCGCGTTCTCGCGGCTTGTCACGTGGTTCCCCCAGGCGAGCGCCCAAGCTCCATGTCGCCGGAAGCTCACAGGGAGCCGAATACGTGGCGCAAAGGTGAGCTGGGGCAGTATCCATATGCTGGGGCAGTATCCAGGAGCTGAATACTGAATACATTTAGAATGTATGTAGCATGTTTGAAAAAGCAAAAACAATTGCCTAAATCGCAAATAAAATCGCAATCGCAATATTCATTAAAAAAAAAATAATAATAATTCCCAATATGATTATTTTGTCCATATTGCACAGCCCTAATATCCACACACACTTTCACACCAGCCCTGTGTGTGTGTGTGTATGTATATTATAATATAATTATATATATACACACACACTCACAGGGCTGGTCTGAAAGTGTGTGTGTGTAAATATATATATATATATTACACACACTATCTGGTCTGATAGATATATATATATATACGCGCACACACACACCAGACCACTGAGTATATAGGTTACGGGTAAAGACAGGAGTGCAGTTAATCCTAGGAGTACCCAGGTAATCCTGACATTACCCAGGCTCCATTAGCAAAAGTCTGAAGTGTATCTCTACACATTTATTATTGCAGAAGCCATAAGCACATCACAGCAACAGTTGTAAGTACCGATTTGCCCTACGGGTCCAAGCATCCACTGCAACTGGTCATGCCTAGCTCCTAGCTGAATAAACCCGAAACAGCGCTGTCCTAGGAGTGGCTTTGACCAGTTGAATAAACCTGATCTGTGCTAAAAAAAAAAAAAAAATTGAATTAAGGGTTCTGTATAAAAACATACACAGGATGCCATAAAAGTGAGACAGAGGTCATTTGCATATCCTACCCAGAGTTCCTTGCTGCATATGGGGAATGCAGTTCTTTGAATTGCTGTGATGTGCAGATGGCTTCTGCAATAATAAACATAACCTTTATAGCGTGGAGGCTTTTTTTAGCTCACTTTCTGTCCTCCACCACAACTGTTATATATATATACACACACACACACACACACACACATATCAGACTTCAGACCAGATAGTGTGTGTAATACATATACAAATACACACACACACACACACTTTCAGACCAGCCCTGTGTGTGTGTGTGTATGTACAATTATATATATATACACACACACACACACACACACACACACACACAGAGGGCTGGTCTGAGGTCTGAAAGTGTGTGTGTGTATATATATATATTACACACGCTATCTGGTCTGAGGTCTGAGATATATATATATATATCACATATACATATACACATTACACATACATATCAGCAAGTTTGGCGAGCGTTTGAGCGCCTGACCCTCCGGAACACCCCCCATCCCACGGCATCTTCCGCCTTTATGGTATCCTACAACACCCCCCCCCCCCACGTACGTGGCCAGATGGGAGGCGGATCTCCAGCAGGCTTTCAATGACGACGAATGGGCTCAAATTTTCACACTAGCCACCTGGTGGTGCTCGGTTGCAACTAGGTCGCAAGAAACAGCCTACTAACTGCTCTCGCGCTGGTACCGGCCACCACCGCCGTGTATTGGCGGATGGCTCAGACTCATGTTGGAGATGTCAGGAGCCTGGGGCTGATTTGATGCACATGTGGTGGTCCTGACCGATCGTACAGTCGTTTTGGAAACAAGTCCATGACGTTCTTTGTAAGGTATCAGCTGCCCCACCCACATTCACCCCAGCTGCCATGCTACTTCACCATACCTCCATGGACTACAAACGCTTTCTCGACATTCACCTCCTAAATGTTGCTAAAGCCATCATCCCGAGACATTGGAATTCCCCCACTGCCCCCTTCTTTTGTGAGTGGCTCTGAGAAGTACATATCATACGTGACGTAGATGACTTTATTCACCAATCTGCAGGCACAAGTGGCAAACATCTAACACGTCGGTTCTACTGGTCCAATTCCGGCCTTTTCTCTAACAGACATCCCATCCTCCCTTCACACCCCATGCACCCCCCGTGCCCCCCCTTGAGGAACCCAGAGTAACCCCTCTTCCTCCACCATCCAATTTACCCTCTGACTGATTCCCCAGTGTTATAACTCCAAACCTCCCCCCTACCCCTACGACCCTTCGGCGATACATATAACCACATGTGCATTTTGATATTAGTAGTGCTGTTTTGTTCTATGTAACGTACCACGTACCATTCGTTATGACTACAAATATTGTCACTGTATCTCAAAAACCTGTACTAAAACTTGTATTACAATAAAAAAATAAGAACACACCATTGTTGATAGTTTTCATATTATGAACCAAATCAATAATCTAATGTCTCTAGGTGATCATTTTTGGCATTCCTGCTATATAGGCTTTCAGTCTTTATCATTTACTGCACCCACACATATTATATACTGTTTAAAAAGTCTGTTACACTGCACATTTCATCTCTGTGACAGGCTGTAGGGTATTATGATATATGCTGCTGTTGGTGGTGTGCCTCAAAAGGCACCTGGGACAGAATTAACCTGCTGGATGCGGCTTCTGTGACTGCACAGGTCAGTTTAAAAACCTTATTATTCCATGGATATTACTCCATGGAGATAAGTGCGACCACGGAACAGGTCGCGTGAGCTTTTGTCGCACTGAAGCCGTGAGAGAACACTCGGATTTACATAGCAGATCGCAACGGGAGTAAGAACAGATTTTATTTAGTTTAAATATTTTAAAATGTTAAGTGATTTTATAAAAGCAAACTCTTAATACCAGGGCTTCGGAGCCGAGAACGATGAGTATGCTGGAATAGCTAATTTTTCTCTGGCTAGCTGCAAAATGATGGGGCCTATACAAAGTATAGACGACCGTATTTCACAATAACAAGTCACAACATCCGAAAACAATACCAAAATGACCCAGTGACACATATAGATTAAAAATATTTCTTAACTAAACAACCATGAGAAAAGTAAAATACATGTAAGATATCAGTAAAAAAATAAATAAAAAAAATAAGGTCATTTTTTGGTGGTAGTAGCTCTTTGAAATAGTCTTGTAGGCTTACCTCCTCTTCAGCAGTTGGGTTCTCTGTGCTAGTTCTTGGTGTCTCCATTTTCTCTTGTTTGACCGCTACAAGAAAATTTCCACCAGGATGTCTAAAACAGGTCCAAATCAGAACAAGTTGGAACTTAAGCTGGGTTCATGCAAATCGATAAGCCAGATAATATTTAATAATGTAAATAACTACTTGTTGAAAATTGACATACCGGGAGAAATGTAAATATAAGAATAATTTTACTTACAAGACGCTAGTCAGATGCTTGGGTGCTTGAGACATTTTCGGGGACAAATCCAGCACTAGAAAATAAAGTGTATTCAATAAATAGAAGTAAAGAAAGGGGTAGATTTGTATTTCTGCAAATGTGAAGACTGGAAGGCATTTGAAGTCAGTGTCAGGTGGTGAGTGAATGCAGGTGGGGGGGGGGGGTTCTGTGATCTTAGGGATGTATTGGCACGCCATTCCTCAGTGCATTAAAGAAACAATCTATGATAAGAAAGAGTTGGGGCGGAACTGGAGGAGTTATTAATCCTTACACTTTTTAGCTTAGAGCAGATAAAACTCACCATCAGTGCTTTTTTCTGGAAATATAGGTGGGATACTCTCACGTCTGGGGAAAAACTGATTATTATGACTATTTTCATGTCCTAATAAACAATAGTTGTAGCTCACTTAAAGGAAGGCATTATAAAAAGGGATCCATATTTTTTAATACTGTGTTCCTTTAAATGAACTACAACTACTGCCGTAACCCTATGGGGGTTATCCACCAAGTGCCTCTGTTGCAAGAAAAATCGGTATTGCAGTGCAGTTAGCTGGGTTTTTGTTTTCCAACGCACTGAGTGGATAAACCCCTAGCATTTAAGAGCACCACAGCAATGAAACTCACAGTAATGGGCAGTGTGCATGAGCTCCACAGCAATGAAACTCACAGTAATGTGCAGTGTGTATGAGCTCCAAAGCAATAAAACTCGACTATCCACCAAGTACTGTTTGAATAATATTGGGGCACTCCAATAACAGGGTGTTTGACCTTGAGAACACCCCCACATGGTGGTAACAGCAGGACCAGGGGAACATACCTGTGTTGCCAGAGCTGATATTTTTAAATGCTGTTTTGAAGTGTATTTGGAAGCAGCAGCAGTTATTTTCTTTGTTCTGAGACCTGCCCGTCACTGAGTCCCTGCAGAGCAATGCAGCCAGGACTTAAATTTCCACCTTCTCACCTTCCAGGGTGCACCACACGCTGTGTGGAACTGCTGGGTAGGCTGGGAGTAGGGCAGCAGTGTAGACTTTTTTGGCATGCCCTCCTCTTGACATCATCAGAGGAGGCCAGGCACCAGCAAGGAGGAAGGGACCAGGAGGAGAGCGAGAGAGCAGGCTTCCGTATCCAGCACTGCGTTGGAGTCTGCTCTCTGACCTGGCTGATACAATGCAGCTCGCTGCATCTTAGGAGGAGGAGCAGTAGGGACACAGTGCCAGGCAGATAGTTTAAAAATGTGGATCCCTGTCAAGGCAAGTGACCAGGGATTCAAAATTTTTTTTTTGCACCCCTCCTGGTCTTGCAATCTTAGGCGGCCACCTGTACCGCCTTACAGTGCCAGCTCCTCTGATCACACCACTTGCCTGACAATCCGCAGCTCTGGCAGATGTGTGTAAACATGCTGCACCCCCCCTCCCCATGCTGTTCAAAGTTTCAACGGGTGTAGAGCGAGGGGGGTGCAGCATGTTTACACACATCTGCCAGAGCTGGGGCACTGAAGAAACAGAGGGGAAATTTTATTTAACCAGCCCTCCCTTATCACTTACTGGGAGAAGAGGGGGGTTATCGGTCCTTACATACACTCCTGACAATTGGAAGTGTTCAGGAGCAATATGAGCTGCCGAGCGTTTCAGATTCTCTGCCTGCAACTGCAGTAGGAGGGAGGAGCATCATGCTCTCTGTTAGTTCGAACTGGTGGTGAGGTGCCGGTACGGAGTACCGGCGAGTACGCCCTGAAAAAAAGCCCTGCTCACCCATATTCCAGTTCCGCAGCCAATCTTCTCTTACTCTTACTGTATCTTCTCTTACTCTTTAGATTTTACCTTAGTAAAAGATAGCGTTTGTCACGGTTTCAACAAGGGCAAATTTTTGCAACTTTGGCAAACAAAACACGCTTTGAAGAACGCTTTGCATAGTTTACATCAGGCCTCAAAATTTCCACTTTGCGAGTGGAAATTAGCTGAGGACGAGTGGGGCAGATTGATCTGTCGGGCCAGTGGGTTGCTGGGACCCAGATCAGTGGGCCGCCGCCGCCTAGCTTCTCAGCTCCAGTATCGGAATCTTGGAGTCCGAGTCCGGAGCTGTCTGATCGTGGCTGCCCGCGCGACCCGTGAGGTTTGCGGGGTCAACTGTCTGCCCACCCACATGATGAGTCGCACACTCGCAGCACAAGTGCTGCGAGTCTACGACGCATCGCGTGGGTGGGTCAGGTGATGCGTGGGAGGGGGCGGCACCAACGCAGCATGCTGCAGCACCTCTGACTTGGAAAGTGACTGAGGGGGAAAGGGTTTAAAAGAAGAGGAAGGTGAAGAAAAAGGGTGAAAAAGACTGAGAATGAAGGGGAAAAAGATGGGGTAAAAAGAATGAGGGGGAAAGAATGAGAATGTGTGGGGAGAAAGATTGAGAAAGAGGGGTAAAATTAATGAGAAAGAGAGAGGGTGTTGTGAAAAAAAGGCAGTGGAGCTCTGTGATACGCTCCTACACACAGCACATTGTTGTGAGTTATTGCTGTGCTTGTCACGGATTCCCTATAGATATAAGTATATGATCCCTGCACGCACGGTTGCCCTAATAGTCAATATAACCGACCACTACAAGGATCGACTAAGTAGTAGAGAACAGACAGAGACAAAAGCGTATATATATATTAGCAAACAGATGCCATAAATATATAATAAATCTGTATACAATAATGCGAAGCCAGATGACAATACACTGGAGTAGAAGATCGCTAGAACCAGAGGTCTAAACAAAAGAGTAGTCGATTGCCAAAAGCCAGGGGTCAAAACCACAAGAATAGTCGATTTCCAAAAGCCAGAGGTCTATACACAAGAGAAATTGTTATCCAAAGCCCATACACAAATCAATAAATTGAATCAGAAACACTTGGGACTACTGTGGGAGTGTGAGAACACAACAGCGTGCTGATCTGGGCGCCTTATATACTAGATATCGCGCTTTGCTAATGTGCCCTGCCCCTTCGGGCGTCACGTGTTCGGCGCCGGCGTTCATTTTATCCAGCGCCCGGCGAGCGAGCTGCTGGGCGCCGGAGGTACGTGATAGTGCTGCCCTGATACAGTAAGGTGCAGAGTGTATCAGAACACCACAGCAATAAAACTCACAGTAATGTGCGGTATATATGAGCGTGAGTTTTATTACTGTGGAGCTGTGATACAGTAATGTGCCATGTGTATGACCGTATCACAGTGCTCCACAGCAATAAAACTCATGGCAATGTGCAGTGTGTAGTGTGTATGAGCGAGAGTTTTATTGCGGTTGAGCTCTGTGATACGCTCATACACGCCACACATTATTTTTCTTTGTTTAACCCTTTAACGCCACAGGACGTTCCATGATGTCCTGGCGCAGGTGGGCTTTGAAGACGAAGGGCGTACATGTACGCCCATTGTCTTCAATGGGGCCGCCTCAGCCCCTCCCCACAGCCTGAACACGTCATTGGCTGCATGGGGACGGCCTGAACTCAAGCCGTCCCCTGCAGCCAACGCTCGCTGCATGCCGGCTGCGGGGAGGGCTCGAAATCAGTACCTGTACGCCTTGCCGGCGAAATCAACCCCTTAAGGGCACCACCCGCTCGTCCTTAAGGGGTTAAACTGCTTTGTTATGTTAATGATAATAAAATAATAATTTAAGAGGGTGTGTTTAGGGGCAGATTTAAAAGTAAGGGTTGGGTGGGGCAACTGGTGGCGAGGAACTCTTAAGGCCTGGCTAGTAGCTCAGGACCTGAAATTTTGAGTCCAGGTTTACATATTGGGAAATTGACTACCACAGTCATTTCATAAAAGGTAACTGACCAATATTTTATTTATGTTACTCTGGTCAAATTACCATCAATTAAAATAGACCACATTAGTTCCAGCTGTAAGTGTGTGCAAGGAGAAAGATAGCACAGAATGTTTTTGCTTTAATTTAGCTCCAATTCTCCCTTGCTCTAATCCCTGTCTTTACTGGGCCTCCATTCAATCTGTATATCTGCAGAGGGTTTCGATATGTACACCTTCTCAATGCACAAAAGGCATTTTGGTCAATATATTGCATTATTTGTTAGAAAATAAGGAAAGGACACTCTGAACAGCAATACAAACAGTTATGTCTATTCACTCTACTACAATGCTCATCCAAGTCCTTATTATCTCCCGCCTTGACTACTGTAACCTCGAGAGATCCCAGATTCTTCCTCTGCAATCTATAATGAATGCCAGCACCAGACTCATACACCGCACCTCCCACACCTCACCCCTTTGTCAATCTCTACACTGGCTCCCAGTTTCCTTTAGAATCCAATTCAAAATACTGGTGCTCACGTACAAAGCTCTCCATAACTGCGCCCCTGCCTAAATCTCCCTTATTAGCAGGTATACCCCTTCCCGCCCACTTTGCTCTGCCATTGATCTGATGTTATCAGTTCCTCGTATCCCCACCCCCAACTTCAGGACTTCTCCAGAGGTGCCCCCTTTCTATGGAACTCCCTCCCCCGCAACATTAGACTCTCCCCGTCTCTCCAGTCCTTCAAGAAGTCTCTGAAAACGCATTACTTTAGAGAAGCCCATTGGCTCACTCCATGATCCCTCACTGTACATCTCTTGCTCCATCTTCCCAATCAGCCCACATGCGCCCCGCTACTACACATACTCCAGGTACCCTCACTGTGTCACCCCTCTCCTCTTAGATTGTAAGCTCTCGAGCAGGGTTCTTCCCTCCTACTGTTCCGTGTGTGTTTGTTATTCTGTCTCTCCCATTGTACAGCACTAAGGAATCTGTTGGCGCTTTATAAATGCTTGTAACTGTAATGCATCGAATACTACAAATTATTTTAAACAAGCATCTGTTCCTACTGTACATATGTAGAATGGCCCTTTACAGGTTAATAAATAATTTTATACATTTTGTCAAACCTACTGTATATAACAAAAATGATTTTTCATATTCTCAGCATAGAACAGTGATGGTAAATCTTGGCACCCTGGATGTTTCTGAACTTCACGTCCAATGATGCTCAGTCAGCCTAAAGCATGACTAAGCATCATGGAACAAGTAGTTCCAAAACACCTGGGGCAATGTTCCAAAATTGGTGCCAACTTAACCAGAGCTATTGCAAACTTAATAACGCCATAGTCTATAACGGCTCTGGTAAGCTTACACCAGATTTGGTTAAGTTAGCACCAACTATGGAATAGGGCCCTGAGTGTGCCAAGGTTCACCATCACCGCTCTAGGTATGGACTATAACACACTTTTACGAACACTCAAATGAAACAGTATATTTGAAATAAATGTGCAATTCCAGACCAAAAACCTACATAATAATTGCAGTTTTTTCCAGCATTAGTGCACAAACTATGGTATTTTAACAAGATTTGTGAGAAAAAGGAAAAAATCCCAGTCAGTTGTGACAGGCTCAGCCGACACTGGGGCAGTTGGAGGAGCCTGGGGGCTAGCCTCCTTCCTACTGATTATTGGCCAAGGTGCTTCCTGTCGTGTGCCAAAAGGATTGCCCAGAGAATCCAGGATTGATGTTGAACTGTGTCTTGGCATCCTGACGGGCACGCCTCACTTATTATGGACAGGTTTTCCAGCATGTAGACTGAGGAGGCATGGGGTGGGGATTTTTCTGGCAGCCAGATTAAGATAAGGGTTGCCTAGGGACTGTAAACTGTCTATCCAACGTTCTTGAAACCAGGACATACTTGAAAATGAGAAAAATCTCAATGTATCTTTCCTGGTAAAATTATTTATAAATATTGTTTAACTTCCCAGTTTAAATGTCCCTTCCCTTGTCCTGTTATTGGATCTGTTGATCTTATCGGTGTTGTATTCATGAAGGGGATTGTCCCTTATCTGTTTGAATAAAGAGTTTGCTGCAGTTACTCTGAACACTGGTCTTTCCTAGTGATTTGGGGTAAATATTATTTTTTTTGGGAGGTCATGTTCCTGTCCTAAAGGTTACGAGTTCTGCCTGGTAACTTAGGGAGGTTTGGGCTGTTCCCTGGATTTTGGTTTCCAGCTTGGAGAAAGCTAGAGCTTAACAGAGGCACACAGTCATGGTGCCAGGCAGTCACATCAGTAATACATATAATTTGTACACGTTTTCAGATCTCTGCCATGCATTAAATGCTTGTAGACAAGAAAAGAAAATTGGGAAAAAAACATTCCATAATTCCAAGAATGTTCCTTATTTTTTTATTTATTTATTTTTTTAGAGCTGTATTTTAATGTCAGGAAAACGTATTTCTTAGTGACTGGTCACATATCAAGCTATCGTAGACAAAATATGAACCTGAGCTAAATATTTGTCCAATGCTACTTCAACTGTCTAATGAAGCTGCACCGTTTTTAAACCAGATTAAATACATTTACAGTTCTTGCTGCATCATCTTTTAAGAGATATGTTAACCATATGTTTCCTTGTGATTAAAGTAACTGCGGTGTTATGAAATTCGACAGAATATACATATTACACCAAAAAGGCAATTAAAACTTGCAGTGCCGATTACGTTTTTAAAAGGGATATGTTACTCACCATGTACATGCAACTGAATTTAAACAGATATGGGGTGCTGAATAACCCTTTACTAATAATATTGTAAGCACTAGAAGTTTAATGCTGTCAAAATCCCCAGGGATAGCTGGTAGCTGGGGAAGGGGGACAGAAAAACCTAGCACATCATGTCTATAAGGTCCCTCTAATTTGGCTATCAATACTTGACATTCCCTTACAAAAATAAAAGGTTATCCAGATAGCCCAATAAGAGTCACAAATAAGCACAAGCAAATGGCTAAAAAAACAGAGCCTAATCCTTACTTTACTGCATCAACAATAAGAAAATAAGAAAAACCCACAACTAAACTAAGCCAGCCATTTAGTAATAATTTTTTTTAATTTCAAATCAAAACTAAAATCAACAAGTCCCAATAATCTAATAAAAGACACAGGACTAAGAATATGTAGCACACCAATGGAGGAGACAGAGAATAAGGCCCCGGTCCCACCTCAGCGTTTTTCACATGCACGTAATACGCGCATTTTTTTTCGAGCGTATCACTCAAACGTGAAAAATGTGCATGGCAGCGTGTTCACGCTGCAGTCTATGGCCGCGAACGTGCTGCAATATGCCCCAAAGAAGCTCCTGTACTTCTTTGGGCGTAGGGCGTTTTACAGCGTGTTCCTATGCGCTGTAAAACACCTGAATGTGAGCGGGCCCCATAGGAAATCTTGGGATATCCGTGTTTGGACATTTACAGCGTGTAGGAACGCGCTGTAAAACACCCGGGTGTGAACGGAGCCTAAACAAACACATTGTGCTCAATGTACTATATAAAATACATTCAAACTCGCCACAGAAATACTGGGCTCATTAAATATTGAAATATGGTTGTACTAAAAGGCGATAATAGCATGAAAATGTTTATACAGAGACAATATCTACAATAATCACAATCATAAGTAGCATTTTTCAATTAGTGAGGTCAAAAATAATAATTTTCGCGATGCAGCCTTGCATGATGCTGATTCGATGCATTCACGATTGAGCGGTCTAGCAAATCGGACCTGGGCGGCCGATCTGGTAAATGAAGTCGAGCAGGAGCTGTTGTCACTTTCATCGGTCCAGTCAAGGTGGGAACCCACTGTACGGAACTCAGGATGCAGGAATACGTTGGATAGGTCAAGGAGAAATAGGAGACAGGATCTTGATCAGCCAGTCTATGGTAATAGACCAGGAGGAGGGTTGAGGAGCTTCTT
This sequence comes from Leptobrachium leishanense, assembly GCA_009667805.1. NCBI lineage: Eukaryota > Metazoa > Chordata > Amphibia > Anura > Megophryidae > Leptobrachium > Leptobrachium leishanense. The sequence goes on from CM019063.1 coordinate 341,647,514, forward strand.
ACTTGGACCAGAATGGAACAATTGTGAGCACCGAGCATCCAATGAAGAGGGAGAACGACGAAGACGAGCAGCTACCCTGTGCCAGCCTGCCCGGGTCCTACAACTGCTCCTGCACGGAGTACGCCTGCTCCATGCAGCAGAAAGCTGTGTATGAGTGCGGTGCCTGAGCCCAGCACAGCAGCTGGAGACTGCCTGTGGGACCTGTGTAAACCGCTGAAGCTGCACTTCCTGGTCCGCAAAGGCTGCAACTACCTGTGCTAGTGCAAGGCCCAAACCAACGGGCCGGGTAAGGAGGCGGCCCTGGCTCACCCTGCCTGACACTCCCACCTCAGACTTCCAGGCCCTGCTTCACTCAGAGAATGCCTCCATCGCCTGCTGTTCCAGCCACGCCTGCCTCCTCCGCTGCACCCAGGAAGCAACGACGCTTCCGACTGGGAGAGCACGGGAGGCAGTGCGTGAGGCACTGGTGCTCTACACCACGACAGTAACTCAGCCACGAAGTGGTAGGCCACGTAAACTGATGGAGCTGGGTCAGTGGATGCTGAGGCGCATAGTGCGAAGAGGTTGCCAATTTTCTGCAGAGTCAATCACTACAGACCTCCAAACTTCATGTGGCCTTCAGATTAGCTCAAGAACAGTGCGCAGAGAGCTTCATGGAATGGGTTTCCATGGCCGAGCAGCTGCATCCATGCCATACATCACCAAGTGCAATGCAAAGCGTCGGATGCAGTAGTGTAAAGCACGCCGCCACTGGACTCTAAAGCAGTGGAGATGCGTTCTCTGGAGTGACGAATCGCGCTTCTCCATCTGGCAATCTGATGGATGAGTCTGGGTTTGGCGGTTGCCAGGAGAACGGTACATGTCTGACTGCATTGTGTCAAGTGTAAAGTTTGGTGGAGGGGGGATTATGGTGTGGGGTTGTTTTTCAGGAGTTGGGCTTGGCCCCTTAGTTCCAGTGAAAGGAACTCTGAATGCTTCAGCATACCAAGACATTTTGGACAATTCCATGCTCCCAACTATGTGGGAACAGTTTGCAACTGGCCCCTTCCTCTTCCAACATGACTGTGCACCAGTGCACAAAGCAAGGTCCATTAAGACATGGATGACAGAGTCTGGTGTGGATGAACTTGACTGGCTTGCACAGAGTTCTGACCTCAACCCAATAGAACACCTTTGGGATGAATTAGAGCGGAGACTGAGAGCCAGGCCTTCTCGTCCAACATCAGTGTGTGACGGTCATGCCCCGCTCTCTGCCCCGGCCGCCATGTTGGGACACCTGCGGTACTCACCTGAAGTCCCTCGTGGCACATCGCTCCACGCTCTCTGCCCGCAAGCAGGAGAGAGCTCGAGGTACGCCCCACGCCGCCGCCAGGATCCGAATGCCGGAAACGCGCACGTGCGATCGCATGCCTTCCTAGGAAATGAACTTGGCCCTCTGCTGGTAGCTTACGGTACTGCATGACACCTGCACTGGAGATCCTTGTATGCAACCAACTACCCTATCAAGTACTCAGGTATCCCAGCTCCACCTACGAGTCCCAGGTGAAGGGTGTTCTTATGATCCTCTGAACCCTATTTAAACCTGCCGCCTTTCTTAGTTCATTAACCAGGTTATACTGTGGTTCACCGCTTCAGTTATCCAGTGTTCCCTCTTCGTTCCTGTTCCAAGTGAATCCTGAGCCCCAGACTCTGCATCCAGTCTTGCTTCCACGGTACCGGCTCCAGACCCTGCATCCAGTCTTGCTTCACGGTACCAGCTTCCATCTCCAAGCTTGCTTCCACGTCCACAATACCAGCACCAGATCAATCTCCAGGCTTGTTTCCACGTCCACGGTACCAGCACCAGATCCATCTCCAGACTTGCCTCCACGTCCACGGTACCAGTTCAAGATCCTGTATCCACGCTTTCCTCCACGACCATAGCACCAGCTCCTCCACCCAGGCTTGTCTCAAAAGGCCACAGCCCACGTTACCCTCTTCTACAACCCTTCGATCTAGACTTTATGTTTAACTTCTGAACCCGAAGACCCTTACTCGTATTTCCCGTTCTGGACTTTCCACCAAACCAAGGATACCTTTTGAGTTATAGTCTTTTGTCCTGGACTTTATTGGTTTCATCTCAGTAAAAACTCAATTGCTTACTTATACATCTCCTGGTTTCCTTCTTCGACGGCTTGCCATTGAGTTCCATACGCACAACACTATACAGGAGTCACAGCCCCTGCCCTTACAGTGACCTCACAAATGCGCTTCTGGAAGAATGGTCAAACATTCCCATAAACACACTCCTAAACCTTATGGACAGCCTTCCCAGAAGAGTTGAAGCTGGTATAGCTGCAAAGTGTGGACCAATGTCATATTGAACCCTATGGATTAGGAATGCAATGTCACTTAAGTTCATATGCGAGTCAAGGCAGGTGAGCGAATACTTTTGGCAATATAGTTATATAGATTACACACACACACACACACACATATATATATAGCTATATCAGATCAGACATACAGTTGTGTTCAAAATTATTCAACCCCCAATGCTGTAAAGAGTTTTAGGGAATTTAGTGTACATTTGTAATTGTATTCAGAATGAAATCCTACAAGGACTTTTTAAAGAACCATATGCAACTAAAATGACATCAATTGGTTTTGTAATACAGTAGTAAATGTTTCTTTTGTGAATTCTTCATTGACACAATTATTCAACCCCTTAAAGACTACCACTCTGAAGAACAGAGGTTCATTCAAGTGTTTTCAATCAGGTATTGAAAACACCTGTGGATCTCACGGAGCAGCAATAAAGCATAATAAGCACCAATTAGGCAGCTTTAAAATGACTGATACTCAGCTCCTTCTAGACATTTACTGGTTTGGTTACAAACATGGTGAAGTCAAGAGAATGGTCCAGGAAGACAAGAGAAGAGGTGATTACTCTTCACAGGAAGGGCAATGGCTATAAGAAGATTGCAAAGATGTTAAACATACCAAGAGAGACCATAGGAAGCATCATTCGCAAATTCAAGGCAAAGGGCACTGTTGAAACGCTACCTGGTCGTGGCAGAAAGAAGATGCTGACTTCGACTGCTGTGCGCTACCTGAAGCGTAGAGTGGAGAAAAGTCCCCGTGTGACTGCTGAGGAACTGAGAAAAGATTTGTCAGATGTGGGTACTGAAGTTTCAGCTCAGACAATACGGCGCACACTGCGTAATGAAGGCCTCCATGCCAGAACTCCCAGGCGCACCCCCTTGCTGTCTCCAAAGAATAAGAAGAGACGACTGCAGTATGCCAAAAGTCATGGACAAACCACAGAAGTTTTAGGATAGTGTTCTGTGGACTGATGAAACAAAATTAGAACTGTTTGGGCCCATGGATCAACGCTATGTTTGGAGGAGGAAGAACAAGGCCTATGAAGAAAAGAACACCTTGCCTACTGTGAAGCATGGTGGGGGGTTAATCATGCTTTGGGGCTGTTTTGCTTCTGCAGGTACAGGGAAGCTTCAGCGTGTGCAAGGTACCATGAATTCTCTTCAGTACCAGGAGATATTGGATGACAATGTGATGCAGTCCGTCACAAACCTGAGGCTTGGGAGACGTTGGACCTTTCAACAGGACAATGATCCCAAGCATACCTCCAAGTCCACTAGAGCATGGTTGCAGATTAAAGGCTGGAACATTTTGGAGTGGCCATCGCAGTCACCAGACTTAAATCCGATTGAGAACCTCTGGTGGGACTTAAAGAAAGCAGTTGCAGTGCGCAAGCCTAAGAATGTGACTGAACTGGAGGCTTTTGCCCATGACGAATGGGCGAAGATACCCGTAGATCACTGCAAGACACTTGTGTCAAGCTATGCTTCACGTTTAAAAGCTGTTATAACTGTAAAAGGATGTTGTACTAAGTACTAAGATTGAATATCACTTGGGGGTTGAATAAAACTGATAATGATGTGAGCACAGAAAAGACATTTGTGGTCATTTCATTATAAATGTTATGTTATATTTGTCTGACCTACACGTGCCTCTTTGATTTAATTGTAAGCAAGATGACTGAATGATCAAAATCAATGTCAAACTGGCCAAAACACTCAATTTCAGTGGGGGTTGAATAATTTTGAACACAACTGTAATATATATATATATCACACACACGGATGAATGGATCAGACCAGACATAAAGATTATATATATCTCGCTCAAATCAGACCAGATATAGATATATGTAGCTATCAGACCAGACATATATATATGTCTGGTCTGAGATCTGATGTATATCTATTAGTAGGTTTGGTCGGTATGTATGTATGTATGTATGTATTAGGGATGCACTGATACCGATACTGACGTTTGCGCGAGTACTTCGTACTCGTGCAAATGGCCCTATACACACCCCCCCCCCCCGATACCGGAAGCCAGCGCTGGGCCGGCTTGCTGGTATCCACGGGACTGGGGAAGCTGGCTGCGTGCATGAAAAGCCCTCACCAGCGTTCCCCTCCGGCGGCCGCAATACTCACCCTCCGAAGGTCTGGTCGCACGGCTGTGATGTGTTCACATGGCCGCCGGGCTCCTCTGTGACGCTGCCTCTCGGCTGGAGGCAGCATCACAGAGGCGCCCGGCGGCCACGTGAACACATCACAGCCGTGCAACTGGACCATCGGAGGATGAGTATTATGGCCACTGGAGGGGAACGCTGGCCGAGTGCTTTTCATGCACGCAGCCAGCTTCCCCAGCGTTCGACATAGGTCTGTGAGAGCTGGGGGCATAATCCATGAGAGCTGGGGGCAAGCTACATATGCATGTGAGCTGGGGGCATTCTACATATCCATGTGAGCTGGGGGCATTCTACATATCCATGTGAGCTGGGGGCATTCTACATATCCATGTGAGCTGGGGGCATTCTACATATCCATGTGAGCTGGGGGCATTCTGTGTATATATATATATATATATATATCTCTCGGGGGGATATATACATGTGAGCTGGGGCATTTTTTATATGAGGTCTGTTCTTATTGAAAAACGTTCACATGACATAAAATAAAAGTATGGGCTGGCCCTCCCAGACACACGTCTGTATTATTACGCAACGCATCTGACCAGGGTGGTCGACTGGATGTCCGGCTCTCCTGAACAGAGATGGATAGATCTGGAGGAGGCACACGCTGGCCGACCCGTGTGGACACTCCCGTGGCTGCCATGGACAGCAATCAAACATACTGCCATAGCGTCTTCTCCGGTGGGCTGTACACTTCTAGTATGGCATAAAATTAGAACAAAATTCTCTCTTTCAACCTATCCCTTACCTCTTCTGCTCTTAATGCACAATCCCGAATTCCCTGTCAAGATCCTTCATACGTTAGTGGCGCGACTTACTGACACACCTACTATCCGGGCACATCATGTGCTCAAGGATAGTACTTTTGTAATTTTAGATGCGTCAGATCAACCGGCACTTACTTTTGCCGAAAGATTTAATTTTCACCAAATTAAATCGTTCTTGCGGAACCTACCGAATAATACTTCATTAACCAGACAACTCTCCTCCTTTGAAGCTCTATGCAGACGGACTTTTCCGCTAGCACATGGAGTGTCTACACTATATAGCTTGTTGCGTGCAATGGACAATGAATCTCCCGCATTCATGTCCCGGTGGGAACGCATACTTGGCACTCCTATTCCGGACGATGAATGGTTTAAAACACTGACCCTCACACATTCGGGATCACAGGTCAAAGTTACAAGAAGAATCATATAAAATATTGACCTTCTGGTACCGCCCTCCCGCTCTTCTGGCCCCGTTTAACGTCACCATATCTCCTAACTGCTGGAGATGTAACACCGAGTTAGGCACTTATATCCACATATGGTGGGAACGCGCTCTTCTCAAAACATTCTGGAAAAAGGTCCAGGATCTTATACGAGACACCACAGATGTGATCTTGGACCTTACACCCCAAGTCTACCTGTTTCTGCAACTCCCATTTTCATTGGCGTCGATGAAAAAATCGTTGCTACTTCGCATTCTTCTGGTGGCTCGCTCGCTGATACCGGTATTCTGGAAATCGGCTGTCACGCCTCCTTTGAAAACTTTAATAAATAGATTGGAGATATTGAGGTCAATAGAACGAGCCCTGTCCCCCTCAGAGGCAGCTCAACACTTTCTAGAAGTTTGGTTTCATTGGTCGACATACTGCTCTTCAGCGAGGTTCAGGGGACTCCTGGGGGAAGACACAGAACTTCCTCACCCGAGGAAATATCCCTGTTTCATTTATAATAAAATCATTAACTTTATTGATACAAATTAAAATGAAAATTCACTTCTTTATTGATAAAAAATTATCCGATGACCAACAGTGATCTGCCTATAGCAATTGTAAAGCCTTAGTTGCGATACTTAGCTTCCTTTGATACCCAATTATGTCAACAATTGTTAAACATTAGGGTAATAGACCAATTGGTGTGGCGTTTAATGTTCAAGCAGTTTTGCAAAACCATCTGATTCCAACTGCCACTAGCAACTCTTATATACACACTAATTGAGTCAAGCTCGATACCAACATAAAATCAATACCGCTTTCCCTTTGAAAAAGATCGGCTACGGTTACTTAGTGCTTCATATGGTTGATGGTTGAACCGTAAATATACTATTCAATCGATTGATTAGTTAGTGCCACGAGCAGACTGTGCTGAATATCCGCCGCTAGTTACCACCTAGCATCACATACATTTCATGTCCCATCAATTGGATATTCTAAATTGTGTTACCAGACGAAAGTTGATATGAGTTCATATTTCAATGACCTGGATATTCTGCAGCATCAATTTACCACATCAAACCTTAATATGTTTCGATTGGTATCTGGAACTACATCGGAAGGACCTTATGTGTGATTAATGCTCATTTAGCCATAAGCCGATTTTTTGGGATGGAATTAACACAAGGATTTTGGATTGTGCCGTGAATCAACTATACCGATTCTCTCTGTTATTACCAGCACAAAACCATCCTTTATACGGAGCATAAACACACACTCCAAATCTCACCAGAATCATGAAGTGGTCAACAGCTTCGGACGTAATCTATTGTCAAATACAAATACCGCCACTATTGGTCCACATGCCCCAGCTAAGCTTATTAAGATATTCAAAATCTGCTCTTTGAAGGAGACGAAAAAGCCACAATTGTATCTTTAAACCGTCAATGCACCACAACGAATAAGTAAACTTCGCCAGTATCGACAATTATAGCTCAGGCTATCACAACCATAAATCAATATTGGAAGCCTCATAGGTACAACATTTTGTAACTTAGATAACTAATTAACATCCTATTGATGATTATAGTAATAATTCTGCTATATTAGCAATAAATTGCTCAACGCGCGTTTCTTTGCCGCACTAGCGGCAATTTCATCATTAGAGCTCCTGATGAAAACCAGCGCTGGAAACAAGAGGATTTTAGGGTAAGTATTACAGTTACAAGTAAAAAAATAAAAAATAAAGATTTATTAAGGGAATAGGGATAGGTTAGGATAAAAAAACAGGGGGGGGGTGATTTTTGAGTAGAGTGTTCCTTTAAGGTTTGATGTGGTAAATTGATGCTGCAGAATATCCAGGTCATTGAAATATGAACTCATATCAACTTTCGTCTAGTAACACAATTTAGAATATCCAATTGATGGGACATGAAATGTATGTGATGCTAGGTGGTAACTAGCGGCGGATATTCAGCACAGTCTGCTCGTGGCACTAACTAATCAATCGATTGAATAGTATATTTACGGTTCAACCATCAACCATATGAAGCACTAAGTAACCGTAGCCGATCTTTTTCATAGGGAAAGCGGTATTGATTTTATGTTGGTATCGAGCTTGACTCAATTAGTGTGTATATAAGAGTTGCTAGTGGCAGTTGGAATCAGATGATTTTGCAAAACTGCTTGAACATTAAACGCCACACCAATTGGTCTATTACCCTAATGTTTAACAATTGTTGACATAATTGGGTATCAAAGGAAGCTAAGTATCGCAACTAAGGCTTTACAATTGCTATAGGCAGATCACTGTAGGTCATCGGATAATTTTTTATCAATAAAGAAGTGAATTTTCATTTTAATTTGTATCAATAAAGTTAATGATTTTATTATAAATGAAACAGGGATATTTCCTCGGGTGAGGAAGTTCTGTGTCTACTATTATGGGTGTTTAGTCACTCAATCCCGGTTGAAAGTTCTCACATTCTTTGCAGGGAAGATTTTCGATCTATCTCGGCATTTTTTCGACTCCTGGGGGAAGGTGACGGGCAGCTCGGGGAATGCAACACACTAGAGGCATAAATGCCTACATCTGGGACCTTAGGATTTTAACAATTGTCTGTTGTTGTGCGGATGGCTTGCTCAGAGTCAGCAGGAGTGTTCTTATCTTTCCATGTTACCCCTCCACTTCACTTTCTCAAACTCGCCTCCAGCCCCCTTTTTTTTCTCTCTCCTCTTTTCTTTCTTCCTCACCATTTCTCTTTCTCTGTTTTCTTACTCTCCGTTTCTCTTTAACTTCGCTCGCATCTCTTCTTAGATTCTCGAATCTGCTTGTTTGTTTTGTATGCGACCCACCCAGTGGTGTATTTTGGCCTAGGCCGACTAGGCCCAGGCCTAGGGCGGCACTTTCCAAGGGGCGACAGCCTGCACTGGTGGCCCCACCCCTAAAAAAAATATATATATATATTATTATTTTTTTTTTACTTTTGCAAAGTATTTTACCAGGAAGGATACATTGAGATTTCACTAATGTTCAAGTATGTCCTGGGTAGGCAAGGCCTAGGCTTTCACTTTCCAGGGGGCAGCAAAATACCTCACCACTAAATGGGTTACTCACAGAGCACCGAAATGACGCCAACTTTTTGGTGTTCTGTAGTTCCCTGCACTTAGGAGAATAAAATTTCCCCACCCTGCAGTGAATTCACCATTCACAGCAGGGTCCCCAAAGTGCATGGAGTCGGCCGCTGAATGCTGCCACTGCAAACCCGAGGCCTGCTGTTTTCAAAAGAGCTACTGAACGAAAATATCTGGAATTTACATATAAGATCCTATGATTGATAATAAAAAGTTCTGTTACAGAAAAAAGAAAAACTGCTATTAAAAAAAAGGGGGGGGGATTTTGCCCAAAAAAATCTGAAAAATGACTAAAAAGGTAGTAAAATAAAAAAAAAAAATCAATATAGACTTTTTACTGCAGATTAAAATAATAAATGATTTATTAGATATTGCATAAAAACGGGAATATTTTTAACATTGAAACCTATGGGGTTCGCCTGAATAAACCTGATTGAAACCACCGAACATCAGGGCATTTCACTGCCATTTCTCGGAGTCTCAGTACCACATGACTGGCTGAACCACCTGAAACGCACACGCGCAGCTGCCCGCCCTTTCGTTAACACAGACTCTATTCTGGACTGAACACCCACTGGGAAGGGAATCAAAGCTACAGTGCACCCTCTGGCAGTGGCACCCCACTGCTGACAAGATGGCTCCACAGGATAATTGCTGTGTGCTCATATACACTCGGTTTGCTGGGAGTTTTATTGCAGTGGATTCTGATACGCTGACACACACCGCACATTGCATTGCTGGGAGTTTTATTGCTGTGGATTCTGATACGCTGACACACACCGCACATTGCATTGCTGGGAGTTTTATTGCTGTGGATTCTGATACGCTGACACACACCGCACATTGCATTGCTGGGAGTTTTATTGCTGTGGATTCTGTGATACACATTGCATATTACTGTGAGTTTTATTGCTGTGCAGTTCTGTGATACGCTTATACACACTGCACATTTCTGTGGATTTTATTGCTGTGCAGCTCTGATATGCTCATACACAGTGCCCATTTCTTGGGGTTTTATTGCTGTGCAGCTCTGTGATAAGCTCATATGCAGTGCAAGTTTCTGTGGATTTTATTGTTCAACCAATTAGAGCGGCTGTGATCCAGTATACTTGACATGCGTGGTTGTTCTTTGTAAAAATGCTTGAATTGAAACATTTCATAATTTTCTTTATCTCAATAGATACATTTGAAATGGTATACAAAATATACAAATAGGCACTTGGTATCCACTTTTAATATAAAGAGAGGAAAAGGCGGAGCTCTAAGAGGAAAAGGTGGAGCTTTAAGATGAAGGGTGGGGATTAACCAGGAAGAGGTGTGCCCTTGACAGGAAGGGGTGCCTCAAATTTAAATTATGGGGTGCACGAGTTTAGTCAGGCCTAGGGCAGCACAAAACCTAAATACACCACTGGACCCACCCAAAACTATAGTGACATGGAAGCACTGACAGTGGTGCAGGATATAAACGATTTTAAATGGGACATGAGTCCTAAAACATTTGTTGTTTCTCTCCATTAGTTTAATGTGTAGGACACTTTATTTTACAAGCACTTATATTGATCCTTACGATATGCGGTTAGAAATTGTAGTGTTCATAATGTTGTATTACTTAGTGCAATCTTTACTGTTCCATTCATGTAGAAATGTTATACTTAAAAACTTTTCATTTAAAAAAAAAAAAAAAGTATCGGTACACGGTATCGGTGAGTACTTGAAAAAAAAGGATCGGTACTCGGTCTTAAAAAAGTGGTATCGGTGCATCCCTAGTATGTATGTCAGGTCTGAGGTATGTGTACGTGTGTGTGTCTGGTCTGAAGTCTGTGTACATGTATCTGAGATGAGGTGTCTGTGCAGGGGGTAAATGGGGTCTCTGGCCATACATTTCAATATAAACATAAACTGGACAGGTTTTCAGCAAAAATGTTAATTTATTGGAAAGGGATCACATGCCTTTAAATAAATGTATCGGTACTCGGTATCGGTAAGTACCTGAAAAAAAAGGATCGGTACTTGTACTCGGTCCTAAAAATGTGGTATCGGTGCACCCTAGGAGATACGGAGGTCCAAAGTACCCCTGCCTTTCCTGAGGAAGGGGGGGGGGGTAGAGTTTGAGTATTAATTAATAAACAATGAGTGTTTATGAATGAATCGGAGCGTATGTTGTGTGCATATGTGGGAGTGTGTATGTGTGAATCTGTGTCTAAAACCATTGGCACATTGGGCAGTAATCGTGATGCATTGCGGAAGCGACTCGTGAGACCAATTAAGATGTGCACCCCTAGTTATAATGAATCAGAACTACATTATTAGATAATTGACGTTGCTCCAAAAGTGGCATTCAGGGGTAAGTCTCTTAGACTGCATTCACACAAGCGCACTGAGTGCATCTGTGTGACCGCTCCTCCTTGCGCCGTCACCACTTTGTGACAGGCTCGATGGGGAGGGCCACATGGGGTAGCATGCGCTACACCGGATGTAGATTTCAGTCTCCCCGTCAAAAAGCTAGGACAGACGTAGGCCGAGGCAACAAAGTGTGATCCTCCATAGGAGGCTCATGCTTTGTTGCGCACTAACTGCACTTAGCAAGGTGGCCACAATGGGCGTCAGAGTGGAAGGAACGTCCACACTCAAGGACGTTCTTCAGCTGTGAAGAATACTCGTATGACCGCAGCCTAAAGAGTATAAAGGCCAATGTATAAATGCTAGTAGATCTCTAATTCTTTAACCCTTTCCACATCATAGGAACCATGCTAGTAACAATGGGACAGATAAAAAAGTGGTATCGGTGCATCCCTAGTTAAGACCGAGTACCGATACTTTTCTTTAATGTCATGTGACGCTTTCCAATAAGAACAGACCATATAAAAATGCCCCCAGCTCACATGTATATCCCCCCCGATATATATATATTCATACTGCCCCAGCTCACACATGGATATGCCCCAGCTCATGGATATGCCCCAGCTCACACATGGATACTGCCCCCAGCTCACACATGGATTTGCCCCCCCAGCTCACACATGGATTTGCCCCCCAGCTCACACATGGGTATTGCCCCCCCAGCTCACACATGGGTATTGCCCCCCCAGCTCACACATGGGTATTGCCCCCCAGCTCACACATGGGTATTGCCCCCCCAGCTCACACATGGGTATGCCCCCCCAGCTCATGGATATGCCCCCCCAGCTCACACATGGGTATTGCCCCCAGCTCATGGAAATGCCCCTCCCAGCTCACACATGGGTATTGCCCCCAGCTCATGGATATGTCCCTCCCAGCTCACACATGGGTATTGCCCCCAGCTCATGGATATGCCCCCCCAGCTCACACATGGGTATTGTCCCCAGTTCATGGATATGCCCCCACAGCTCACGCATGGGTATGCCCCCCAGCTCATGGACCCCCCCCCTGCGACGATACTTACCTTCCTGAAACTTTCCCGGCGTCGCTCAGGAAGGTAAGTATCATCGCGGAGAGCAGCTGCAGGGCCTGTCCGAATGCTCTATCAGCATTCGGACAGGCCCTGCAGCTGCTCACTGTGTTCATACTTACCTTCCTGAGCGACGCCGGGAAAGTTTCCGCGCGCGCGCTCTCCTTGGAAGGACTCCAGCCGCGATCACATGGTCCCACGTGGTCGCGGCTGGGGTCCTTCCAACGAGCGCACGCGCGGAGACATTCCCGGCGTCGCTCAGGAAGGTAAGTATGCCAGAGAGCTCCAGGGGCGGCTGTCCGAATGGCGATAGAGCATTCGGACAGCCGCCGCAGCCCCTCGGATGCCGGCAAGCCGGCTCAATGCCGGCTTCCGGTATCGGGAAAAATATCGGGGGGTACTGCACGAGTACCAAGTACTCCTGCAGTACCCAGTATCGGCCCCGATACTGATACTAGTATCGGTATCGGTGCAACCCTACAGATAACTAATACTATTGCTCATTCCCCAACTCCATCTATACCTTATCAGTTCAAAGCTGCCTACGAGTACCAAAAACGATCAAGCTTCATAACTCAGACCATAAACCAAAAAGTCCCTTAATGCGTTTCGCCTTATTGGGCTTTGTCAAGAGTGATCCACCATGTCCCATCTTTCATTTTTTTTAATGTGGAGGTGTTTTGGCTTACCATGTGTGCCACAGGTGACTGGATCAACTCCAGTCTCCTACATCAATGTTTCCCAACTCTGGTCCTTAAATACCTATAAACAGGCCAGATTCTAAGGATTACCTCGGGGAAATGCAGACTGAATCCTGCAATCACTGAGCAGCGAATCATATCACCTGTGCTGTGCTTTACATATCTGGAAAATTTGGTCTGTTAGGGGGACTTGAGGAATGGAGTTGAGAACCACTGTCCTACAGCACATGCATGATATAAGCTTGGACCAGGGGCCACTGCAGATTCGAACCGGTTCGATCACATGGTATTCACGGACAAATCAGAAGCATGTCCACAAATCAACCAATTGCGCCACAAGGCAGGCACTGGTCGGTCTTCCTGTAGGAATCCATAGAAACACTGGGATGCTAAACGAGAACAAACTAGCCACCAATCTTGCCTCCTTTAAGACTCCATGGAAATGCTGGAATGTTCAACACGTGCTTATACCCCCGCAAGGGCAGTAAAACAATTAGCTCACATACTATACTATAGAGAGAATTGCTGTAAATTACCATAACAAAACACATCTAGGGTCACATTACATTCTTGTTGCTAACGGTAGCGCTCATTTGCGTGAGCACTAACGTAAGCTGCGGTATCTACTGCATATTACAATCCAAACGCAAACGGGTTAAGTAACACGTTTGGTACCTTGCGCTTTTCAGCGCGAGGTTACTGTACTTTGCGCTCCCTATACTTAACATGGGGAGAGCAAAGTGTTACTCAGTATTAGGATTACAATCTACTATTGCTGCGTAACACCTGGCTTTGGTTAGCAAAAAGTTAACCACAGCCTGGACTTGGTGTTAACAGATTCCGCTTCTGCAGAATCCGTTAACACCAACCTAAAAAACAAAAAAACAGAATGCTATACTCACCTCCTGTCCCGCGGCAAGGACTGCGGCTCCAACCACCTCCTCCGTCCAGCGGGACCAGGGAAAGACTGGGAGAAAAGGTTCCCCCAGTCTCTCCCTGCGTATCACTACGCCGGCCGGATCTCGCGAGGCGAGATCCGGCTGGTCATGTGACCGGCAGGGGGAAACTCAATGGAGTCCTATGGACTCCATCGAGTGAATGTTCGCGGCTGCGCTCAGCGCTGCCGCGAGCACCCGGGGTTAACGCCCGCAAACAATGCAGGCATTGTTTGCACCTGCATTGTAATCCAGCGTTAAAACGCGGGTGCAAGGGGGAAAACTGCGGGCGCAGTTTTTCCTCCCTTGCGCCACGTTTTAATGCTAGGATTGTAATGTGGTCCCTAATCTTTAATAAAAAGGATAGTATGGCTACCAATATCAAATATATAATGAGCTGATCCATTGTCCTATTTAAATCACCTAAGCAATCTTGTTTCAAAACACAGCAGCTTACATGTAAACCATTGATACATAAATCCACAAATGACATTTTAACTCTACTGTCTACTATACTAATAAGGCACCTAAAGCAATCACTATCCCGGCCGGGGGGGGGGGGTCTAAATGCAGCGGGGCAGCATTGCACACCCTGCTGGCTCCCAATGCATGTGTATCGCCTGCATTACATGCTGCCGCAGGACTACCTGAACTCCGGCTCTGTCCTTGAAGCCAATGACGTGTGTGGCACGTCGGCAAGGGAGGTAATGGGCAGCGCGATCCAACACTTCATGTCGCTATACATAATAGCAGACATGGGACAAATAGGTATCTTGCGATTTTTCGGTAGTGTTGTGCTTTGTTCCATGGAATCCGATAACAGTGGCGGCACTGCCATTATCAGTTTGCAGCTCCAATTATTTCAACTCGAAACCCGTATACAGTTGCTCTCGGAGTAGACCCAGTAAGCAGGTATCAGCAGCCTTGGCCCTCCAGGTGTTTTGGAACTACATCTCCAGTGATGCTCAGCCACTGATTAGGTTGAGTGTGCATCATGTGAAATGTAATTCTAAAACATCTGGAGGACCACGGTTGCGGATTCCTCACACGGATTGCTTTCCCTTAGTGGACTAGGGCGCAGGGTCTGAATAGGTACCAAAAAGGTCTTCAAAAAGCATTGCATGCCCAGGAACTGCTCCCGTTTTCTTTGTAAGATTTCTGCTAATTTCTGCTTTTTAAATAAAATGTAATTGACACCCAATAAAGAAAATATTAGTGTTATACAAGAAGTCCATCCTTTCGGGTCATTTTGCATATATTTATTATACGCCAACACATTCCGCAGCGCTGTACAAAAGATGCAATGGGTAAAGACAGGACAATTCTACAATACATACAGGAGACAGGTCAGTATTCCTGCCTGCAGATACAGGAGGACATGAGGGCCCTATTCCCGTGGGAATTTACAATCATCGCTC
Source organism: Leptobrachium leishanense (assembly GCA_009667805.1). Classification (NCBI taxonomy): domain Eukaryota; kingdom Metazoa; phylum Chordata; class Amphibia; order Anura; family Megophryidae; genus Leptobrachium; species Leptobrachium leishanense. Next base: position 341,662,877 of record CM019063.1, read on the forward strand.
ACAAGCACACTCAAAGTAGGTGGGTGAATCGCTACCGCTAACAAACATCTTCAATACCAAACTACACTTTCGGCCATTTATTTGGTTCGTGAAAAAGACCAGGAAAATTTAATGATTATTTATGGTTTAGAAAGAATTACTGTTCCATGTGAGTAAAGGTGTCAGTAACCTTAGCCATCCAAATATTTTAGACCGTGCCAAATATAGAGTGGTCACTTCCCTTCTTTATAGCATCATAGGGAAGTGACTGACCACTCTATATTTGGCACGAGGCGCTTCACTGCAGAGCCTGGATTTAAGAGGCTCTGGAATTTGTAAGTGTGCATTCATTATAATATATGCTGTCTGATGTGCACGATCATTTCTCTTTCTCTTTCCATTTACTGTGGAGCCTAATGGGACCATAGGAGGAGCTGTTGCGTCAAGAGAATTAACCCAATTTTTTATGAAAAAAAGGGTAACATTGACTAACTTCTGAGCACTTTTTGTTGCACAACCTGTTCACCTAGGGACTTTAAAAGTGAATAACAAGGACATCAGACCTCTAGTACGCATTGGACATTGGCGTATGGTCCTTTTCACTTCCTCCACTGGACGCTAGTATTTGGATTCTGGATACCCTTTTAAGTGCAATATTGATCTACTTTGCACTATATGCACTTATATTGCCGCATTTGCACTTTGTACCACTGCATGTTTCAACCGTCGCATTAGCACTTTATACTTCTCATGAGTTCAGGGCCAGCCCGACAATGGTGCAGAGCGGAGCAGCGGCGCCAGGCGGCAAAAATTTGGGGGCGGCAAATTTCAGCCACCGGCGCCGCTGCTGCGCTCTGCACTATTTTTTTATGCAGCGACGGCAGATCCTGCGGCCGCCGCGTTCGTTCCTTCAACGAGCGGTAGCTGCATGAGTATCTGCCGCTCGCCTGAGATCCATCCTCCAGCCTGCCACGATCGAGATCGCGGCAGGCTGGAGGGTGGATCCCAGGCAAGCGGCAGATACTCATGAGGCTGCCGCTCATTGAAGGAAGGAACGCAGCGGCCGCAGGATCTGCCCGTCGGAGGGGCCTGGCAGAGGTGAGCCTGGGGGCAAATATAGCCATGAGTGAACCTGGGGGAAAATATATCCATGAGTGAGCCTGGGGGCAAATATATCCATGAGTGAGCCTGGGGGCAAATATATACATGAGTGAGCCTGGGGGAAAATATATCCATGAGTGAGCCTGGGGGAAAATATATACATGAGTGAGCCTGGGGGAAAATATATACATGAGTGAGCCTGGGGGCAAATATATCCATGAGTGAAAACAAAATACAAATCGGAAGATATATGTCCTCTGAGGCTAGGGTCAGACGAACGCAGCTTTAACGTGCGTTTAGCCGCACAAAATCACGGCCGTGCTAGCAGCAAATGACGTCCAATGCCGGGGAACACACGAAGTACGGCCGCACGAAAGTTCGTCCGCGCAACGCAAGTGGCAAACGAACGCATTTTTTCGAGAACGTCAAACCGCTACTACTGACGTACAGAGTGCGCTGCGGCCGCATAGCGGCGTGTGTGTGTGATTGGGAGACATCAGACGCTGCTAATGTCCGGCCAACATAACGTCCAGACACAAAAAGTGTTTTATTGATGATCCGTACAAAATCACGGACGAAAAGGCGCATCGTATGACCGCTACCGCGTATTCCGTGAAAAAATATGTCCGTTCGTTCGACCGCACTTTTCCACGGTCGACGCGAAAAATGCGTTCGTCTGACCCTAGCCTGAATCAGAAGTAGAGAGATATAACTCACGGAACAATGAGCAATGACCTTGGAGTGGATGCGCTAGATCTGGATGGATTTGGCTTTCATAATTTGTCAGTGGGAATCATGGTGGGTACTTTTTGCCAGGAAACACGCCACAATGATTTCAAAAAGGAAGATATAATAGTTATAAGAATAAATTTTTATTAAAAAAAAAAATAAAGTGCCCATAAACCCGACGCGTTTCGTCTGTGCAACAAACAGACTTCCTCAGGGGCAATGTGTAAATTAATACAGAGCAGAAAATAAAAATCGTAAAGTATTAAGTATTTGTATACACCAACTGTTTTGTTACATTATACCCATGTGTGAGCACTGCTGGGTATGTGACACTCTGGGCGGTTATACACACCTAACATTACTGTATCACAGAGCTCCACAGCAAGAAAATTCTAATGTACGGTGTGTATGAGTGTTTGAATTTTATTGTTGTGGCACACTGTGATACGCTCATACACACTGCTTGTTTTTTTTGGGGGGCAGCATCTCATCCTTCGCTCCAGGCAGCACAATGTCTTGGGCCGGCCCTGCAGGAGTTATAACCGCAATAATAAGATGCACTTTATCTGAACCATATAAGATATATTTAATAAGATCTGTTGATTTAAGACGTCGCAATATCATGATTTGAATATATTTTAGTACCAACTGCACAACTTGATTTTTCACTGACAGCTCTTTGGCTTCACATAAACCTCATAGGATTCTCATATTACAGGTGGAGTATATAACAATAATTTACACCGTGCCAACATATTCTGCCGTGTTGTACATGGGTAGCACAAAACACACAGAGATAGATAGGAAAAGAAGACTGATTCAGTGTGCTTACTATGATGAGTGGGGGCATACAGAGGGGAGGATAAATAGAGTATGAGAAGTAATGGGATGCATGGGGGCTGTGTGACAGATTATCGATCAAGGTGCAATGGGGGATAATCGAGGCAGCTGATAGGCCGCTCTACAGTAAACCCTGTAGTATGTGATCACACAGCGCATTAAGCCCACCTGGTCCCTATCAATAGGCTCCACACGAGGCCATATAAACTGGATTCATAGGTGAGCAGGCGCGCGCAAACACAGGTATGTCAGCACATGTATAGCGCTATCTGTGCATTGCAGCCCCTGGTTACCCCCTGCCTGGAGCCTCAGGGGTTAATTCTAATACAAGCCATAGGCACATTTAGACAACAAGCGCTATTTAACAAATAGCAGGCCGTGCTGGCAGCACCTGCACATTCCGCGGCGCAGAGAGCCCTGCGTCCCCACACAATACGGTAAAGGCTTGTTTATTATCTCTTTACCTTTCTTAATAAACTTTCCTTCTTCTCTCGCATACCTCTCAACCGCGCTTGAATGCCTTCCTCCTCTCAGTCACCATTGGTCGAGCCGCCTGCCCCGTTGCAGAATCCCCAGTTTCTGACTGGTCGATAGAACTCCCTTAGATTATGAGCCTGTGGTGATTCTCGAGCGCTGATTTGCTCGTTGGCTATGGGAGCTGTTTTTGCGTTGCGTGACTGGCTGCACGTTCTATCAATCACAGAGGAAGCATGTTGCGTTGTGCTGCGTTACTCAACCGCCAATCATTAATCAGTTTCATCCTAGTGGTAGGGGTAACTTAAAGGGCCATGCATCACCGGAAATAATCAGGAGGAAATAGGAAGTGGTCATCTATCCAGCTGCATCATAATAAGGAATAGAATCGAGGGAAACAAAATTAAGGGGGAGGGGATCTGTTTTATTAGTAGCTCATCAGCCTGTGAGGCTGAGCTGGAGGGTGGTTGCAGCAAGTGTACTGCAGCTTAAAGGGACAGCATAGATGTGTTTATTTCATAGTTTCACATACACGGGAGATGTTAAAATGTTCCATTATGCAACGGCTTGGCTAAAAGTGGCTGAAAAGGATTTGTAAGAAGGAGGAACAGCAGAGATGTCCGTTCAGATTAAACCTTCGTATATTAATGAATGGGTCAGCATCCCTAGCTTTCCACATGCTTTAGAACTAAATCTCACGTTGATTGGACACACATTTGGCAGAGCTTCATGGGAGATGTAGTTCCAAAACACCTGGAGCTTCAAGATTGCTGACCCTTTGTGTATGCATCCACCAAATTATTTTGGATATTAACTTGCTGGTGAACTTGGCATCAAAGTAAAAATAACGTCGTCGCACAAATTACCGATTTCAACTTGAAAGAATTGAATTGTTCTGTGGGCGACTTGCTATAACCATCGCTACCAAGCGCTTTATGTCAATATTATACTGTTAATTTGAAGCATGGATAACAAAAGATAATAATGGCAATTTTGCAGAGATTGGCTCTTTTTGCCCGTTTTGTGCTCTTGTTTAAATGTGATTTGCAGTCAAGTTTATTGATGGACACATTTATTGATACACATTGCCTGTGCTTTTAAATTGCTTTATTTTGTTTACAGCCCTTGAGAAAGTCTTAGTGACGAAAGGCGTTGGGCATTTTTATATTGTTTGTTAATATATTCTTTTATTGAATCACCTTCCCGACTCCATCGTGTGGTGTGTATTCCAGACGGATACTGGAGAAAATTTGCCACCGACGTTATGATGCATGGATCCATGTCGTGCGTGATCTGCAGGATATGGAGTGACCCTTTCAAATCTAGACTGTGGTTTATCCCCCCCCCCCCAATCGTAGGTTCATAGAAGCTTCGCACTTGTGTTTTTATTCTGTAAGTTTATTGATAGACCCAGACAAATTAAATAAAAAAAAATTTCAGCTGACTTGGCAGATCCAAAATATATTATTGCTATGAATATATCGTTGCGTTGGAATGTGTCATCAAATGTCCATTCAGATTTCAATCATTAACCGATCTAAACCGTAATGGCACTCAAGCCTCCGCTACATGTCAATGGAACCTTGTCTCTACATAGTCTGGCTTGCAGTCTGTGGCCTACTGCTAAGGCTGGGTGAGTGGAGTGCACTATGTGCGCCTGTACTGACGTGCCTCCCGGCGTCTGTTGTAGTGCTGACACTCTGACAGAGCTGGCCACACGCTGCAGTGCATGCACTAAGGCTAGGGGCAGACAAACGCATTCTGTGCGTCCGTGCACAAGGACGTACTTTCTGACTGACAAGGTAGTGGCCACATGGTCCGTTTTTCGTGACTGATGTTTTTTTTTGACTGCAGATGGGAAATAAAATTAATATGAAAAACATTTTGTCAGTCAAAAATGCATTCCGTCTGACTACGTTCCATCACACAAAGCTATGCGGACGTGGCGCACTCCGCACGTCCGTTGTAGCGGTTTTACGTTCTTGCCTAACTTACATCCGCACTTCTGTGCGGACGTACTTCGTGTGTGGGTCTCTATTGATCATAATTGTATGCTACCACGGACGTTAAAATGTGCGGCAACACAGACGTGAACACTGCACTCGTCTGACCCGAGCCTACTTGTGCGTATTACAGCAGACGTGCTGTGGCCATGCTGAAATCCTCCCTGTTGAAGCGCTACAACACTCGTTTGGGGCTGCAAAGCGCACTGTGCTCAGCAAGGTGGCCAGACGGACGTCAGTGACAGGAACGTCCACTCACAGACATTCCTTCAGCTCTTAACCACTTCAATGCGGAGGACGCGCTCAGCGCGTCCTCCGCATTACCGCTGCTGTGCGGAGGACGCGCTGAGCGCGTCCTCCCATTGGGGTCAGCGTTCGGCCGGGTTCCGGCCGATCGCTGGCCCCCCCGGTGCGGGCTGACATCCTCTGTCAGCCCGGCATCCGGAACCGCAGCCGCCGGAATTAGGTGTCATCGCAGCAGCGCAATGACACCTAATTCAGGCGCCCCCCCGCATGTGTGAAGGAGGCGCCTGAAAGGGAGGGGGGGAGGTCCTTCGGACCTCCCGATCGGCGGCGTTGCGGGGGTTAACCCAGGCACCATTTGGAAGGGCACAGCCTGCCCTTCCAAATGGTGCCTGGTATTAACCCCTGGGGAGCTGGATCGCGAATCGGCGCTGAAAAGCGCCGGTTCGCGATCCTTTCCCGGAGCTGGCCGACATCTTGGATGTCGGCCAAGCCTCCGGGAACTCCCCCTGAGGACTGGCGTCATCGTGCGTAGCACGATGACGCCAGTCCTAGAGTTAACCCCTAACTGCCACCAACGGTGGAGATAGGGAGTTCATTGGAACTCCCTATCTCCCGATCCGTGGCAGTTAGGGGTTAATGTTTGGTATGGTTGGATCGGCCAGAGCATGGCCGTTCCAACGATACCAAACATGAAAGTGAAAAGTTTTTAAAAAAAAAATTAAAAATAAAAATATTTTTTTTTTTTTATAATTTTTTTTTTAAAATATATATTTTTTTCTTTTTTTTGGTTCGTTAATGCAGCAATATTGTTCCCATTTCAATTATAATGTGAACAATGATGCTGCACTAACGATTTTTGTATGCGGTGCGTTTGTTAAAAATCGCGTAATTTTCCGCAAAAAAAAATGTAACGAGACCCCATCTCTAATTTTTTTAACAAGCGCACCCCATACAAAATATAACCGCAATTGCTCGCATGTTAAAATGTGAAAAAAACACTTTACACGTTGTAAATTATTGAAAATACATATTTTATTGCATTTTTTGTTATAATATACAGACATGACATAACGTATACATATAATAATGACATATTATGAATCTACCGAGTCTGACGGAAAGAACGATATATAATATGTCTGAGTAATATACTAAAATAAGCCTTCAAAACACGTTTAAACATGATGAGCAAAACCGGTAAAAATGACCTCAGCACAGGGGCGGGAAAAGCCTCAGCAGCGAAAGGGTTAAAAATGCTCGTCTGACCCCGGCCTAATCCATAACAGAAGGAATCAAAAGGGATATCAAGGGCATAGGTGATAAGTGATGGTAAGTCCAATTGCTAGTGCTAAAAGCGTTATAAACTGACAAGATATTGGTGATTCGGAATATAAGAATTAATGAAACATGAATTGGACCCATGAAAATTAAGGTACTCAGCAATACCCGGTGTCTCAGACCTGTGCTGCTTACACTTCCTTTCTGTAAATTCCAGATCAGTGTCTGACCTGGGTGGAATTTCCCAGAACATGGTTTCCAATATACTGTTACACATCTTGAGGGCTATGTAATCAAATTCCACCAATACATTGTTTCCCTATCACTGGCTAGACTTGACACAAAATAATTTTGCTGCTTCAATCCCCAAGGCTCGCATGAAACGAAAACCTGAGGTGCTTCATTTACTGAGCGGGCCATGAAAGATATAAGCCCACGAGTGTCTAAGATGGGAAAAAAATAAGATGCCACCTTTCTGGCAGCTAAAATACTCACAGCAAGTCTAGAAGTAAGTCCAAAATTTTTGCATGAAAGGCATATTATTCAACCCTTTCCCGCAACGGAGCATACTATGTCACCACATGGGGGGTTGGGCCTGAATGGGACAGTTTAGCATGCCCCGCTGGTGTCTAAGGGACGTGTCCTTGGCTGCCGCAAGATGGCCTGAACTCAGTATGCCCTATTGGCCTAACACCCCCCTCGTGCCCCACCAGGCACATCTCGCCTGTCAGTAAGTGGTTATGTTGTAATAAGAAAGGGCTGAGGGAAGGGGGCAAAATCATATATCAAAGATACAGCAGGTTAAATACATCCAGATAGTACATTTGTGAGCTTACACTGGCACAATAAAATGAACTGTTGGAGTGTGTCTGCTGCTTTACCTTTATGGAGTGATCACCTTTTATTTAAGCCTTTTGCTTCTGAGTCAATTCTCCCCTGTGTGCTGAGCTCATTTTACATAGTTGCATAGTTACATAGGCTGAAAAGACATGCGTCCATCGGGTTCAGCCTCTCACACATCACCTACTGCTGTTGATCCAAAAGAAGGCAAAAACCCAGTCTGAAGTGCTCGCCAATATGCAACACACGGGGAAAAAAATTCCTTCTTGACCCCAGAATGGCAGTCAGATTTCTCCTTGGATCAAGAAGCTTTTACCCACATATTAAATATTATAACCCTTAATATTATGTGTCTGCAGGAAGTCATCCAGTCATTTTTTAAAAGTCTGTACAGTCTGACCCACCTCAACAGGCAGAGAATTCCACAGCTTATTGAATAGGTTTCAGTTAGTCTTTCCTCATAACTTAAACCTTCCATTCCCCTTATTAATTTAGTCGCACGTCTCTGCACTTTTTCTAGCAGTATAATAATCCTTTAAAACAGGTGCCCAGGGGGGCGTGGCCTGCCGCGTGTGGAAGCAGACACGTTTTGGAGGAGCTCCGCTGATTTTTGCATTTTTCGGGAATTTCTGTTGGATAACCCCACAAGTTGACTTCTGAGTGACCCCACGTGGCTGGCCATCGAGAGGCATACTTCGGAGCTCGTTTTGGCCCCCCTTCTGGAGTATAGCGGAGATTTGGGCCTTTGCCCTTGCCGAGCGTGGCTCCTTGTCGGCCATCTTGCGGCCTACTGCTCCTTAAGCTCCCTTTTCACCGGGCGTGCGGCTGCTGTGAGCCATGAGGATGGAGGGCCCCCGTCTTCTGGCCAATGCGGCTGTGCCTGTAGCAGAGATTATGGGGGAGGGTGCGGAATGGCGGCGGCCGGCCCATCCACCCCCCCACTAGGAATATGGGAGCTGTCCTGGAGGACCTTGAAGCACTTCTAGAACGGCTGTCCGGGGACGACGACGGGAGCCCGCTCACACGGGGGACATGGCGCCGATTGATGTCTGTGCTGGAGATCGGTGGGCGGACGGAGGATTCCGAAGGAGCTGCGTCCTTAGAGGGATCGTCTGCCGCCCCCGTTGCGAACGACCCTGTGGAGGAGAGCTCGAACCTGGAGCGGATCGAAGAAGGGGTGCTGCTGCCTGAAGAGACCGGAGGGAGAATGGTGTAACCCCCCTCCCCAAGCAGACTGAGGTGGGACCGTGGCGGACACCTGGGGAGCCGATCGCAGGTGGGTTAGGGTGCCTACCTGGGCGCTGCGATGTCATCTTAGCTGCGGTGGAGTTCCGTGTGCTGATTATTACTGCGGCCCTGCCTGAGACCCTGATCGAGGTGATTAGTGAGGGGAGCTCTGCTACGAGAGGGATCTGGGGTCCCCTGCTGTTCTCGTTCCTGCCCGCTGAGACTGGGTTTGCGGCCCGGCCTAGTCTGCCCTGCACCCTCCCTGCTTCACGGGCGCCTATCTTCCGAGACACTGGCTGATGCAAAAAGAGGACACTTTTGTCTTTGTTTTTCCCTATGAGACGCTTCTTTATTGTTTATATTTTTTTTTTTCTAAGGTTCTTAGTCTCTCCCAGCCGTTTTTGATGCTTTTTCTTTTTTAAGCTGATGTTCCCCGGCCGGAGCTTTTCTTTTCCATTAAGACATTTTTAGCTGTGCTTCTCGGAGTACCTACTTTAGTCCTCATAAAGTGCTGTCTATACGATGACTTTTTTTCTCTGTGGCGTTCTATGACACCTTGGCATTGTTATTTTCTTTTTCATATATAGATTTATAGCTGACTCTTACTGGCCCTGCGCGGCCTTTTCTTATCGTTTAATGTCTGCGATGTCTTTGCACAAAATCAAAATAAAGAATTTAAAAAAAAAAACAGGTGCCCGAAATTGCACGGTATATTCAAGGTGCGGTCTTACCATTGATTTATACAGAGGCAAATTATGTTTTTATCCCGAGAGTGAACTCCCCTTTTAATGCATGCAATACCTTGCTGGCCTTGGCGGCTGCTGTTTGACATTGCACATTGATACCTGGTTTGAAGTCGATGATTATTCCAAAATCCTTCTCCTGCTTTGATTTCCCTAACTCCGTACCATTTAGGGTATACGTTGCTTGTGTGTTCTTTACTCCAAAGTGCATAACTGCATTTATCTACATTAAATTTCATCTATCTAAATCCCTTTGCAGCGAAGTAACATCCTGCTCACATTGTATTACTTTTCCTATTTTGTGTCATCTGCAAACACTGATACATGGCTTTCAATGCCTATCTCAAGGTCATTTATAAATAAATTTAATAGAATTGGTCCTATAACAGACCCCTGAAGGACACCACTTAAAACTGATGTCCATCTTGAAAATGTACCATTTATGACACACTCTCTGTACCCTATCTTTTAGCCAGTTTTCTATCCAAGAACAAGTATTTTCATCTAGACCAATTTTTATTAATTTAAATAGTAACCTCTTGTGTGGAACTGTGTCGAAAGCTTTAGCAAAATCCAAGTAAATCACATCCACTGCGACCCCCTGATCTATACTTCTACCTACTTCCTCATAGAACGTAATTAGGTTAGTCTGACATGATCTGTGTTTCATGAAACCATGCTGATTTTTGCCAATTACATTATACATCCCAATAAATTCCTGAATACTATCCCTTAGTAACCCCTCAAATACTTTCCCAGCCACAGATTAAGCTCACAGGTCTATAATTCCCAGGCACACGTTTTAAACCTTTCTTAAATATAGGGACCACGTCAGCTTTTCTCCACTCCTCTGGTACGATTCCTGAAAGAAAAGAATCTTGAAAGATTAAGAACAGGAGGATTACATATTTCAACACATAGCTCCCTCAGTACTCGCGGGTGAATTCCATCTGGCCCTGGGGCTTTATTCACATTCACATTAATTGCTGCAAAACCTTGTCCTGAGTCAAGCAGTCACTTTGTATTATGTTTTTATTCATGAATTGCATGTCTCCTGTTACAGGTTTCTCTTTTGATAAATACTGAAGAAAAATAATCATTCAAAATTTCTGCCTTATCTTGATCTTCAGTTAACAATACCCCTGACTCAGATTTTACTGAACCTACATTTTCACTCTTGGTTGTTTAGAATTTATGTACCTAAAGAATCTTTTAGGCTGGGTTCACACCTGCAGGCGCGCAAACTTAAAAAAACACGCAAAGGCGCATTGCAGCGCGTTCACGGCCATAGTCTGCAGCGTGAACGCGCTGCAATACACCCCAAAGAAGCTCCTGTACTTCTTTGGGCATAGGACGTTTTACAGCACGTTCCTGTGCGCTGTAAAACGCCCAGGTGTGAACGGGCCCCATAGGAAATCATGGGATTTCCGTGCTTGGGTGTTTTTTTTACCCAAGTCTTTGGCTATTTTTAATTTTCCAGTTTAGCCCATCTAATCGCTTTTTTGACCCTTTTTTGTTCTCATGTTTTTAAATGTGTTTTGAAGTCGTGTTTAATTGTAAGCCAAACAGGGTTATTCAGACAGGTGACAACCAGGAGAACTGGCAGGAGAGAACAATCTAGACCAAATGGCCGATTTGGAAAGCGAGATAAATGGGAGAATTTTTCTGGTTTGGCTATTTTGACCTTGAATTTTCATTCGTCATTCTACTGAGTTTCACCTTTCTTTGAATAGACCTGCTAGGCAAAATATCCTTATTTTAAGTAGACTCTGCAGATTCTAAATATATCATTCTATGTATACGTCATGACCTGTAATGCTATAACAAAAATTTGTAGATTTATATTCAGATTTTAATAATTTACAATGTTTAAAATGTATTTTTCACATTTTGTCAACCAAACCTTTTGTGATTATATATTCTCTGTACCCTTGTTAAAAAAAATAGAAATGAGAAGCTTTTACTGCATTTCCTGAGAAAATACACAATTTTAACTAAAACCGGAAAAAAAAAAATTTTCACTTGTATTTTGGCGCATTTTATGTTCTGAATAATATAATTCTATATAAAACCTTGAACTAGCGCGCAGCGTGGGAAATGAGAAGGTGAGTGAAGGCAGTGTTACTGCTCATTTTACACATGAAAAATTGACAATGCCATTGCTTTGGTACTTAATTTAATTTTTTTACATGGTCATGTGGGTACCATTAGACAAGTCAACATGACTTTTGTCGGGTGTAAAAGAAAAATAGAAAAAAAAAACAGGGGTGTGGCTGCTTGTGTTTTTAGATGGACCAATGTGTAATAACGCTTTGCGCCATCACCTCCACATTTAGTCCTGGTGTGTCAGTGCAGTGGCATTGTTTGCTTTACAAGTCTTGAAACAGAGAGTAAAACATGTAGGGCCATATTACAAAGTTGGTGCTAACATAACCAGAGCTGTTGTTAACTTAACAGCTCCATAGGCTATAATGGCTCTGTTAAGATAGCACCAACTATGTAATAGAGCCCGTAAGTTTTGCATTTAAATTTTTTTCTGTGTTTACACATTACAAGGTCATATTTGGTATCGTTGGAAAGCCCAGACTCTGACATTCCAATAACACCTCATTTGACCTTATGCATTGTGAAAAATCAGTTGCAGGGTTCGAAAGGAACTTGGCAACAGTGCGGTGTTGTAGGGCTTCGATGGTACAATGCGTTATTACGCATTGGTTCATCACCTTCAAACTTGGTGGAATTGTGGGGATTGAGAAGGTGAGTTAGTGCAGCATCATTGTACACGTTATAAATGAATAGTGAATAATGCTGCATTGGGGGAATGAAGAAATTTTTATTTTTACATACAACATGGTCATGTTTGGTATCATTGGAAAGGGGTCTCTAGGCTCCCCCGCTCACTTAGATGGGCGCGATGATATCAGGGAATTAACCCCTTGCTGCCCAGGGATTTCCCTATGGCAGAGATGGGGGGGTCCTCTTGAACAATGGCAGCTAGAGGGTCATGTTTGGTATGATTGGACCCCTGTATTTCCATTCTTTACACCAAAGTCAGGTTAGCTGTCATTGGACAGCTCAGAGTCTGGCTTTTCCAATGATTCCAAACCTGACAAGTTATTTATTAACCTAGCACTATTCCCTTTTCAATTATAATGTGAACAATGATGCTGCACTAATGAGAAAATTTTGTTTTCAGTTTTGGCTAAAATTGCATATTTTCTCAGAAAAATAAAGTAACAGGTTCTCATTTCTAATTTTTTTAAACAAACGTACCCCATACGGTTACAAGTACTCCATAGAATATATAACCGCAAAGGCTTGGATGATAAAATGTGCAAAATAATAATAATTTTACACACTGTAGATGACTGATTATAGTTGAATGGAAATTCACATTTAAAAAAATTGTTATAGCATTCTGACAGGCCATGACACATACATATAATAAAAAAATAAAGAACACAAAAATAAGACATCCTAGATCTGAATGAATGAAATATTCTTCACTACTGTGGTCATTACATAGTTGAATGTGCTGACAACAAACTCACACAAACCTTATCTATGGAAATCAAATTGAACAACCCATGGAGGTCTGGATTTGGAGTTACACTCAAAATTAAAGTGGGAAAACCACACTACAGGCTGATCCAACTTTGGATGTAATGTCCTTCAAACAAGTAAAAATGAGGCTCAGTAGTGTATGTGTGGCCTCCACGTGCCTGTATGACCTCCCTACAATGCCAGGGCATGCTCCTGATGAGGTGGTGGATGGTCTCCTGAGGGATCTCCCCCAACTCCTGGACAGAATGTGGTGCAACATGGCGTTGGTGGATGGAGCGAGACATGATGTCCCAGATGTGCTCAATTGGAGTCAGGTCTGGGGAACGGGCGGGCTAGTCCATAGCATCAATGCCTTTGTCTTACAGGAACTGCGGACACACTCCAGCCACATGAGGTCTAGCATTGTCTTGCATTAGGAGGAACCCAGGGCCAACCGCACCAGCATATGGTCTCACAAGGGGTCTGAGGATCTCATCTTGGTACCGAATGCAGTCAGGCTACCTCTGGTGAGCACATGGAAGGCTGTGCGGCCCCCTAAAGAAATGCCACCCCACATTACTGACCCACTGCCAAACCAGTCATGCTGGAGGATGTTGCAGGCAGCAGAACATTCTCCACGGCTTCTCCAGACCCTGTCACGTCTGTCACATGTGCTCAGTGTGAACCTGCTTTCATCTGTGAAGAGCACAGGGCGACAGTGGCGAAAATGGCAAACGTCCTGCACGGTGTTTGGCTGTAAGCACAACCCCACCTGTGGATGTTAGGCCCTCATACAACCCTCATGGAGTCTGTTTCTGACCGTTTGAGCAGCCACATGCGCATTTGTGGCCCACTGGAGGGCATTTAGCAGGGCTCTGGCAGTGCTCCTTCTGTCTCCCTCCTTGCACAAAGGCAGAGGTAGCGGTCCTGCTGCTTGGTTGTTGCCCTCCTACGGCCTCCTCCACGTCTCCTGATGTACTGGCCTGTCTCCTGGTAGCGCCTCCATGCTCTGGACACTACGCTGACACACAGCAAACCTTCTTGCCACAGCTCGCATTGATGTGCCATCCTGGATGAGCTGCACTACCTGAGCCACTTGTGTGGGTTGTAGACTCCGTCTCCTGCTACCTCTAGTGACAGCACCGCCAGCATTCAAAAGTGACCAAACCATCAGCCAGAAAGCATAGGAACTGAGAAGTGGTCTGTGGTCACCACCTGCAGAACCACTCCTTTATTGGGGATGTCTTGCTACCTGCCTATGCTTCCCACCTGTTGTCTATTCCATTTGCACAACAGCATGTGGACTTGATTGTTAATCAGTGTTGCTACCTAAGTGGACAATTTGATTTCACAAACGTGTGATTGACTTGGAGTTACATTGTGTTGTTTAAGTGTTCCCTTTTATTTATTTTTTGAGCAGTGTATTTTTTTATATTCCGTGCATTCGTCAGCCTTCAGGCACCCACGTTCCCATCCTAAGGATATGCTGGAGGCATTTCGTGATCATTTTGCAGATCTTTACGGTGCGAACACTGTACTGCATTGTGCGCCATTACACTGGGGCATTGACGACTATTTAAGTTCTCGTACCTCTTAAATGGCTTTCTGTGTCAATCCGTGAGTTGCTGGATTCGCCTCTGGCTATTGAGTTAGCGGAGGCGGTCAAGTTCTCCCCGGTAGACAAGGCTCCTGGCCCTGACGGTTTTGCCATCAAATATTACAAATGTGTCTGCTGGCGCCTCAATGGCTTTGTACCTTTTTAGTTCCCTTTTGGAGGGCTCATGTCACCTTGCTCCCGAACCCAGGCAAGGATGCGGTTTCATGCAGCAGCTACACAGACCCATCTTGTTGCTGAACCTGGATGTCAAGCTGTTTGCCAAGATCTTAGGCAGATTGCAGCCCTATGTTAGTCGATTGATTCATCCTGACCAGATGGGGTTTATCCTGACTGTGAGGCACGGGATAACACTGCTAGGGCCGTCGCCCTTGTCCATCATGATTCTTTTTTTTCTTTTTTTTTGTAATAACGTTTTATTGCAAGAATTTGCATAAACATACAACAACCTCACGTGTAGCAGTGCACATGAATTCGTTCCACAAATACATGTAGTACAATGACAGGGTTGGTACGGTTCTGAACATCCATAATACATGAATATACATATCAGTACTGAAAACCCCTTAGTTCACGGTGGAACACATTCAGTCGCAAGAAGTACATATGCGGCCCAGCCCCGAGAGATAATATCCAAGGCCGTTGCTGTCCACTTCATGATTGCGCTCTTGCGAACAAACTATCACAGAAAATGTAAATCCGTCCATGATTCTACTCTCCTACTAGGTCTTCATTGCTGTTATCTATGGATGCAGACAAGTCATTCAACCGGGTGAGTTGGCCTTTCCTGCTCGCTACTGTGCGGCGCGTATCAATGTCAATGGCTCCCTGTCGGACCTGTTACCGTTTCGGAATGGTACTCGTCAGGGCTGTCCACTGTCCTCTTGAACGTTTCCTGCATGCCATTCGCTCTAATGCTGCTATTCATGGGTTCTGGGTAGGGGACACCGACCACAAGGTGGAGGTGTATGCCGACTTGTTATTTTTTTGTGTCCCAACCCACATTGTCGCTGCCAAATATAATTGCGGAGTTCAATGCTTACAGTGTGTTGAGTAATCTGAAAATAAATGACTAAATCTGAAATTTTGCCTTACTCAGTCTTCCGCTGTGCGCAAGGGTTCCCCTTCTGTTGGTGTAAAGACACTCTAACGTACCTGGGCATTGAGCTCTTTCTGTACTTTGCTTTACTCTGCTAATTTTCACCTGCTACTGCAAGCTATAGAGGAAGACCTTGCCTTGTGGGTTTATTCCCATATTACATGGTTTGGCAGGATCCAGGTTTTAAATAAAAAAAAATGAATATTTTGCCTTGCGTTCTTTACCTCCTGCAAACCATACCGGTTACGGTCCCCATAGTTTTCTTTTAGGCTATGCACAGCATGTTTTTGCACTGGATCCTAGGTGGTTTACCAACCCAGACACTGTTTCTTCTTACGAGACCTAAATCGGAAGATGGCACGGCCCTACCTCCTATGCATAATTACTACTATGCTTGTCAATTTCAGCAGAAACTGGACTGGGGGCTGCTCCGCCTGACAAGTTGTGGGTGGCGGAGGGATGCTCTGTTGGGCCTCGCTTGCTGCGCTACCCTTGCTCCCTCACTCTGCCTCTTCTAAGACCGCCCTTTCACATCATAGAAAGTTCCTCAGCTAAGGCCCTGGTGGATGTGCCGTTCTCATGCCTGGGCTCACTTTTGTCTACATTTCACTATAATCGTGACGGATCGCACGCCACAATATTTAATTTAATTCTTATTTTGTTATATTTTGTTTACCCTTTATAGGAACGGATTCCCCTCTTAGATTTACTGTTAAATGTTCCCAGTTTTTTATTTAATTGTGGTTTTCCCCTGCACCAATCCTGCTAGTAACCACTGAGTGCATGCTTGCTACAATGTATCGGTTCATTGAAACGGCCCGGCTGCTGGTTTGTCTGTATATCTCCTGTGCTGTTAAAGGAACACTCTACTCAAATCACCCCCCCCCCCGTTTTATCCTAACCTATCCCCTTAATAAATCTTTACGTAAATCTTCACGTAAGCCAGCCAATCGACAGGCTTCCTCCCGGCTCCCTCTGAGGATTAGTGTTGCGTGCAAGAGGATGCGCGCAACACTAACCCTCAGCAGCTGCCGCCAGCTACTGCGGCGAGTTGGAGACGTCATCGTACTGAAAGCGCGATGACGTCTCCTACTCGGCAAAAGTCGGCAGAAGCAGGAAATATGATTCCCGCTCTGCTGACTGACAGCTGGGAGGGCGGAGTAAACTCCTCCGCCTCTCTCAGCTGTTTTCAGCTTTTTCAGCTGAACTGCCGAGCGGAGGGAGGGGAGACAGAGGGCGGCATACTCCGGGCATCATGACCACCTAAAATAGCTTAGGTGGCCATTTTGCCTAGAGTGTCCCTTTAATAACTCCTTCCCTTTTGTGTCCAGCTTGTACCAAACAAAATATGTTGTTAGTGTTCCTGTAGAGTGCACCCCGGCTTGCCTAAAACTCTAATGCAGGAGGCTCCCCAAGAGATCACGAATGCCGCTGGCAAACTGCCAAAACCCGACACCTGTTCACCCGCCTGCCGCTCGGTCCCCTGTTCCTGGATCAGGGCGCTCTTTTGGCAAGAGTAGCCTGGGGACCAGAGTTATCAGCAGGACCCAGAAAGTGTTGCTGCTCCAGCAGAATTCACCCCTACAGACCACCACCAACCATCAGTGGGGTATCAGCCTACCTCCAGGGGAAGCAGCAGCCTGCCCAGCAGGCTCAAAAGACAGATGGAATTTCCCTGACAGACCCCTGCTTGGAGCAGGGGTGTATCCAGGAAAAAGAGCTATGGCTGGTGCTAAAATTCCAATATTAACCTATGGTCTAGCAGTCCGTGTGGGACAGCCAGGCACCAGAAAGTCTGGAGGGGCCAGGTAAAGAACAATGGCAAGCCGGGTTATCAAGATATTGTACCTTTTTATATAAGCACTGTGTGTTCCCATTCAAAATACACAGATTTTCCTTCAACCTACACTTTTGTCTCCGTTAAGTGATTGGGGAGTGATAAAGCACAGCGCTAAAAGACCTGAGTCCGCAAGAAAGTGGGTTAGACACTTGATATGTCCATAAACAGCAGTCCTGATCTTCTTAAGGATACAGATGGGATGTATACTGCAGGAAAAAACAGAGGACCAAAATTGCGCAGTATGACAGCACCCGAAGTGAGAGTAACTAACTTATATTGATGTTTAACTCACATTCTGGGGAGCCTACAACCGGCTCTCAGGAGTATACCAGACAGGGACTTGTAGCAGGCGCCCATAAACCCTTCGATTCACTTCTCCGGGATTTACCAGAAGGAGAAAACTGCAGAAGAATTGACAGGAGGCCAAAAAAAGGCACCTCTTGGTGCGGTAAATCACAAATAATTTAGTGGTTTTAGAGGAGAGCTAAATTCACACTTACAAGCGATTGAGCCTCTTGGCTCCGTCACAATGTGCACAGGGAATCATAGAGGTGTTCCCCAGACCTTCTTTGTGGGGTCATAAAGGCAGACAGCAATTGAATTAAAAAATAAAAACATTTATTGGTTTAAAATAAACAGATTGATATCTACCAGGATGCGTTTCGCCATTAATGGCTTCCTCAGCTGGAGATTACACTGGTGTTCTTGCTGCTGCCTTTTTATACAATGGATTCCATGAAAATAGTTAGGCAATTAAACCTTAAAATCCAATTAACATAAAATCAACATCAGGTGCATAGATTGTAGCACCTGCCCTTTAACACATTCCAATTCCTTTTAATATCCCTAAAATTAAAAGGAATTGGAATGTGTTAAAGGGCAGGTGCTACAATCTATGCACCTGATGTTGATTTTAGGCAATTAAACCCTTAAGATCCAATTAACATAACTATTTTCATGGAATCCATTGTATAAAAAGGCAGCAGCAAGAACACCAGTGTAATCTCCAGCTGAGGAAGCCATTAATGGCGAAACGCGTCCTGGTAGATATCAATCAGTTTATTTTAAACCAATAAATGTTTTTATTTTTTAATTCAATTGCTGTCTGCCTTTATGACCCCACAAAGGTCTGGGGAACACCTCTATGATTCCCTGTGCACATTGTGACGGAGCCAATAGAGGCTCAACCGCTTGTAAGTGTGAATTTAGCTCTCTCCTCTAAAAACCACTAAATTATTTGTGATTTACCGCACCAAGAGGTGCCTTTTTTTTGGCCTCCTGTCAATTCTTCTGCAGTTTTCTCCTTCTGGTAAATCCCGGAGAAGTGAATCGAAGGGTTTATGGGCGCCTGCTACAAGTCCCTGTCTGCTATACTCCCGAGAGCCGGTTGTAGGCTCCCCAGAATGTGCATTAAACATCAATATAAGTTACTCTCACTTTGGGTGCAAAATGGGTCATACTGCGCAATTTTGGTCCTCTCTGTGTTTTATCCTGCAGTATACATCCCATCTGTATCCTTAAGATCTGCTCCTGAAGATAAGGACTACTGTTTATGGACATATCAAGTGTCTAACCCACTTTCTTGCGGACTCAGGTCTTTTAGCGCTGTGTTGTATCTTTTGTCCAATTGTCATTTGGGTATTTAGAGAAACCCCCACACACAACATTCAGCGAGTGGGATAGATACTTATTTCCGGTGGGCGCTTCACCCCCTTCTTTCCTTTCGGGGTGTGATAAAGGGCTATTGTCACAGAGCCTCAGTATCCTCGTATCCAGGCCGAGACAAGCTGCAGATTGATGCATTCTTAATAGCGGCGTTACTGGCTACATCCAGCAGGTCAGCTTATTCTGAGCAACCACCTACACTGCATCCAGGGCTGAGGACGTCGTTAACGGTGAATCTACTCGTCCTGAGTAGCGGCTTTCCTCACAATCATCTTATCGCATAGCTGCGCAGTTTGGCTCCGTTGACCAACTTTATCCACCTCGTCTCAATTTGAGAGCATGTGGGACAGACTGAGTGTTCTGGCACATGCCATCTCACTGTTGTATGGCCTGGTACAACCTTTGACGCCGGCCTGGTGTCATGTCCTCGCTCCCTGGGGCTCCGCAGCGCCTTCCTTGTTGCTCGCTGTCTGGGCACCGAGTGATATGCAGGCCAGGAGAGACCACGTGACTGGCCTGGAGGCAAGATGTGGCATGCTGACGTGGAGCCGTTGGCTTTAAAAGCTAGTTTGCCACGTTCGCTCATTGCCCTGTCGTGGAGTTACTTCCCCAGTGCTCTGTATTTTGATGCCTCTTACTGACTCGACTTTGTATGAGAAGAACCACGCTCCTGTTTCTGGTCCGGCTTTGTGAGAGCCACGATCCTGGTACTGACCCGGTTGTGTAGGAGAACCACTCTGTATGCTTTGTTAACCCTTGATTTCTATGGTAACATCGTGTCCCAGAAGTTGGTAAGAATTACCGACTATTCAAGGATCGGAGGGCTAGAGAGGGCTGTGTACAGGGACCGTTATCTGGTTGTCAGGGGGGATCCTGGACAGATGGGAGGCGGGTCTGGCGTCTTCGGATCAGGCTTGAGATAAATTTTGCTGCTTGACCCATTCCTGTTCAGTATCCTCTAGGATGCAGGAGACTGCGTATAAAATCCTCACAAGATTGTATCGGACACCCGATCGATTTAAAAAGATGCTTTCCTTACAATGATGGTTGCTGCTGGAGGTGTGGGGCCGTGGACATGGACTTCCTACACATTTGTTGGCAGTACCCTACATTGCAACCGTTTTGGCAGGCTGTTCATGACACCGTAACCCACCTGATTGTACCTCCTTTATCGTTCTGCCCGGAGGCTTATCTTTTACACCATGTGTCCTTTGGTCATGACCTATACAAACGCTCTCTGGCAATGCGTCTAAGGCGGTCATACCTAGATACTGGAGGCAGGCAATCACTCCTCCAATTAGGAATTGGTTACTAGAGATTGAAATTATCTGATTTATGCAGCTCGCAATTAATCTGAGCAGCACAACCATAGATGGTTTTTACTTTCTGAGGCAGTGCCTGTGTGAAGTCTGCTTATTATGCCCCCCCCCCCCCGTTGACCTCTTAATACAATGCTGATAGTTTGTTTTTTGTTTATACTATGCACTGTATGCTTTATACTATAATTTCGTCTTTTGTCTCTGCATGACATATATATACTGGGGTCGTACTCTGACTTTGGATGTGAAGTGGATTCTTTTCTGTTTATTTTGAAACATGTTGCTATTTTTTTATGCATTTTCATTTGCCTGTCTTTCATTATATGAAAATTTCATCTATTATGAATCTGCTGGGGGGGAAAAAGAGAATTTTTTTTTATTTTTTTATAATTTTGTCAGGGGCCTGCTATAAAACATGACGTTAAATCAAAAATGTATTGCTCCATTAAAAATCACACGTTAATTTCAGCCCCTGATAGGAGCTTTCTTCAGGGAGTATCTGTACATCTCTATCCCACAATACACAAACCTTAAATAAAAACCATTAGTCAATGACCCACACCCTAGACCCCCATGTGACCCTCCCCCAACAAAGGGTGGAACTCCTTACCATAATCAAGGAAGCACCTGTATGCCACAGTTAAGTATCCATCTTTCTAAGGCCCGTGTCAGACGAACGCAGTGATCACGTCCTTGTTGCCGCACAGTTTAACATCTGTCGTAGCATACAATCGTGAGCAATAGAGACCCACACACTCGGTGCATCCGCACCGAACAGCGTACACACAACGCACGTGGCAAACTGACGCAAGTTAGGCAAGAACGTAAAACTGCTAGAACGGACGCGCAGAGGGCGCCACGTCCACATAGCGTGTGTGTGTGTGTGTGTGTGATGGTACAAAGTCAGACGGACCGCATTTGCAATGTCCAGCACCTTGATGCACACAATGGCTTTTCATATCTATCAATTTTTATCATTTTTCATATTCATTTTGTTTCCCATAGTTCCTTTTTTTTTTCCCTTTTTTTCCTACGTCCATCAAGAAAAACTGATCGTGTGGTGTCTACAGTATCTTCCGTCAGGATGTCTGTCCATTCTGCACGCACGCAGAGTGCGCTCAGAATGCGCTCGTCTGACATTAGCCGAAGTCACCGACCAGGGCCACAGATTCACCCTGAATAAAAGCAAAAACAGTTTCCCCTGGATATTCCTGTCAACTGAATATAAAAGTCTTTTTAAAACCTAAAGTAATTCAAAGATGGAGTCAACCTCAGATTCTGCATCTTTGAATTACTGTAGGTTTGAAAAAATGGGAATCAAAAATTTCACCTGAAATTCTATAAACACAACTTTTTGCTACAAATGAAAACCGTTGACTAAAAACAGTAATATTTTCTTCCATTGTAACCTATGGGATTTGTCTGTTTAAACCTGACAAAGCACCGAAAATCTGGGCATTTTGCCACCTCTTCGGTGCAGTTTGGTGTTTTCATAATAGATTAACCATTACTTCTCTGAGCAATTTCACTGCCATCACTAGTGATGATGCAGTTATGAAGGAAGATGCATGATCCTGTGTTCCTGTAGTAATTCAAAGCCTGTATATAACATGTATATATTTCACTTATGCTCCGTTATCCTTTAACATAATTGAAATGGATGGGAGGACTATCTGAACGATCCCGAAGTGCTTACGAAGTATCAGAGACCCGTGTATCCAGACTGGTTGGAAGGGTAACCTCTTGATACATGATACGCTTGAAACCTTTTTGCGTCTAGTGAGTGCATCTTAAAGTGGCCCGTGGTGTATACTTACAGGGTTATTCAGAGCGTGAAAAGCAGGAGAATGACTTGAGAATAACCTGGAGAATGAAAAATTCTAGGTCAAAATAGCCGATTTGGAAAGTGAGATGAAAGGGAGAATTTTTCTGGTTTGGCTATTTTGACCTAGAATTTTCTATTCTCCAGTCATTCTCCTGCTTTTCACGCTCTCTGAATAACCCTGTTAGAAGGACATCGTGTGATACAAATTTAAACTGTTTGTGTATCTAGGTTGCTCCCATTGGTGATTCGTCACATTATTCTCCAATTGACTGATGACCCGATCTGGCATTCCGACTTTTGACATTGGCTGACAAACCGACCTGTCATCTGAACCTTGGCACTTGGCTGACGAACCCGACCTGGCATCTGACCCCTGGCTGTTATCTGATGATCCGACTAAGTATTAACACCCCATATCTGGCTCTTGAGCAATCCTGGTATTAACCCCTGGTGTCTGGTTACTGTTTACTATATTCCCTATAGGTAGAAATCCGGCCACTTCAAGGACCGGCAGTGTAGGATAGCTTGTCTGTGTACAGGGATTAGACCTATATCAAGGGAATACGTGAAACTCCCATTCAAAGATTTCAAAGCAGACTGGGTTTCAAAATATGCTGTACAAGCTATTTTGAAGCACAAGGAAACTGTTAAGCTGGGGTCACTTGAGCATGGAGGGAACATCCGTGAGAATGGCCGTTCTTTCAGCTTGCACGCCCGTGTGACCACCTCGCTGAGTACACGTTAGTACGCTCAGCCCTACAAAGCACGAGCCTCCTAATGGAGGACCGCTCTTTGCAGACCTGTCTAATGTCTGCTGTAGTGTGTCGACAGAGGAATACTACATGCTTGTTGTAACCTGCGATACTATTATGCACGGTACACTGTGTGACCCTCCCATTCGAGCCTTCCTCAAGCTACGTCGGAAGCTGGGAGGAGAGGTCACTACAGACGTACTTGTTGCGCTTGTGTGACCCCTAGCCTTCATTTTGAGGACAATAGATGCAGTGTTTGGCCCTGGAAACGTAATGCAGCAGATGAAAGACACATCATGCTTACTTCCCTTCAACATCTGACGATCTCCAGTAGGCCTATAAGCAAAGGACTGGCAAAAACCAGTGACCCAAGTACACACATCTACTGTCTAGAGAAATCTGGTCAGAAGTGGTCTTCATGGAAGAATTGTAGCCAAACCCCAGACATGGAAACGAGGCTAAAATAATCAACTATGCTCTATTCCCAGGAACTGGGGTTCAGAAAAAAATGGCAGCAGGTACTGAGTCATAAATTTAAAATGTATGGCTGTAGTAGGAGGCTGTTTGTTCAACGGGCTGGAGAGTGGCACAATGAGTGCAGGCAATAGTGAAGCGTGGTGGAGATTCCTTGCACGTTTGGGGCTGCATTTCTGAAAATGGAGTTAGAGATTTGGTCAGGATTAGTGGTGTCCTCATTGCTGAGCAATACAGGCAGATACTTCTCTATAATGCAGTACAATCAGGGTGGCGACTCATTGGCCCCAAATAGCTTCTGCAGCAGGACAACCACTCCAATCTTCAGTGTAGAGAAGAACAAGGAGTGCTAGAAGTGATAGTTTGGCCCCCACAAAGCCCTAATCTCAGTATTGCGTCTGTTTACATGAAGTGACCGAAGGATCTGTGGTTAGCTCTCAAAGATGTCTGGAACAACCTACCTGCTGAGTTCCTTCAAAAACTGTGTACCTAGAAGAATTGATGCTGTTTTGCCAGCAAAGGGTGGTCACGCCAAATTTTGATTTTTGGAGTTCTCTTCTGTTCACCTATTTCCATTTTGTCTTTTTTTGTTTTAATCAACACTTCTGTTTTTGAAAGCATTCCTACTTTACATAATTTTTTTTTCACACCTACCTAAAGGTAGTACACTACCACAGTACTGTATACATCTCCCTAGTTTAACGTGGTGTTAAACACACATTGTGTTATAATTTAACTTTTTATATCCACATGTGAACCAAATTAAATTTCTGCATGTAAAATGCTTAAATGTCAGGACTAAAAAGTATTTTATTCATATTAACCTCTTCACTACCAAGTGGTTTTTGTTAAAAATTCATAACATTTGCAGCACGGCATGCAAAGTTAATTAAATATGGAGTAAAATAGAAAGGGCCACCTTACATTTCGAGCGGTAAAACGGGGTTGCTAGGTAGGAAAAACTGTGCCCGCTGTGCGCCCGTTTTACCGCTAGATTACAATGCAGGTGCAAAAAATGCTTCCTGCATTGTTACCGTGCATAAACCCCCGGGATGCGCGCGGCAGCATTAAGCGCAGTTACGCGCATCCTCTCCCTGGAGTCTATAGGACTCCATTTGAAGCAGACGCTCGCGAGATCCGGTCAGTGTAGTGATACGCAGAGGGAGACGGGACTTTTCCCTCAGTCTTTCCCTGCTCCCGCCGGACTGAGGATGCAGACAGAGCCACGGTCCTCGCCGTGGATGGTGCTGACTGATTCTCCGTTGGCACGAAGTCCTGGCTCTGGTTAACTGCAGCCGGACGTTAATCAGCGCTAGGACTTTGTAATCCTAACGCTGAGTAACTCTTTTGTGCTCCCTATGTTAAGTATAGGGAGCGCAAGTACAGTAACCTCGCGCAAACGGGTTCCTTAACCCGTTAACGCATATTTAAATCCAAACGCTAACTACTTGGGCTAACTAACGCTCACGCAGGTGAGTACTAGTGTTAGTACCAAGTATGTAATGTGGCCCAAAATTTGTACAGAGCTGCTTGTTCTGAGATAGTTAAAAAAAAAAAAAAAAAAACATTCAATTCACTCATTTTAAATTTTTCATGTATTCGTTTATCCTTCACAGAAATATTGTTGAAATAATAATCTGAACTCTAGATTGTGTCCAGTGGCAACTCTAGGAGAAATATATAGGGGGCACATAAGATTCCAGTCTAATCATTTGCATCACTAAATCATAACACTGGATAAAAGCAAAGTGTGTGTAATATATAAATAAGATTCCAAAATCCCAGAGCAATGTGGTGCAATGATACCTTTTTTGTTGTACTAACCTAATACATAAAGTCAATATTTTATTTGCCGCAGTTCGGTGGTTTTCGCTGACGTCCGATACCTACTTCAGCGACTCCAATTTTTGCAAATTCTGGTGACCAGTGGCTAAATGGGGAATTCACCATATTTTTGGAGAAATGGATTCCCCAAAATGTGACAAAAAGCCAAAGGTCTAAAGGTGAATAGACCCTTTAGATTCTAACAGGGTTATCCAAAGAGATTCGAAAAGTCACCGCACGTTTGGTGACTTTTCGTTCTCTTCAATTCGGTTCCTTTTGCCGATTGCATTTCGGTGACCCTGCGGTGTATTCAGCAAACAGCACAGGGTCCCCGAATTGCAGGGAAAAGCTGCCGAAAACTAACCGAATGCACGCTGAAAACAAGCAAAAACATCTGGATTAACCTTCGAAGAAGCCGAACAGGAGCTGAATCACACAGAGCAGAAGCAGCTGTGATGTAGAGGAGGCAGTGAATAAATTAGCAAAACCATTTGTATGAATCTGGGAAAATGAAACGCTGTTTGCAAAGAAACTACTGAGCGAAAATGTCTGAAATTTTCACAGGAGGTCCAGGGAATGATAATAAAGAGGGCTGAAAAAAAAAAAAAAGTAAACTGAAAAAATAAAAAAATAAAAAAGAAAAATGCTTAAAGTATCCTAAAAAATCTGTAAATAAAGAGACTTTTTGCTGCAGAATTTTATAATGAACGGTTTATTAGATATTGAATTAAAACGGGAATATTTTTAACATTGAAGCCTATGGGATTCTCCTGAATAAATTTGCCGAATTAAACCACCGAATGGCAGGGCATTAGGGGAACCTTTCACTGCTGGTTTGTGTTCTCTGAATAGCCGAAGCAGTGCTTTTTGATGGGGATTTCACTGCCCTCGAACAGGCACTGAACAGGCACCGTATGTTCAGGCAATTCGCCAGGATTTGGCGAATTGCCTGCTCTCTGGATAGCCGAATGGCCAAGAAAGGTAACCGAAAGCTGATTTTCAGCTTTCGGTTACCTTTCTCATGCAATTCGGATCTCTTTGGATAACCCTGAAAGTTCTACAATAAGACCTTAAATGCCATAAACCAGGGAATTACAATTTTTAAAAAAAAAACAAAAAAAAAAACAGTGAGGGATGTAGCCTGCCTATTAACCCCTAAAATGCCCTTAATCAAGGAGAAATTAAAATCTATACTGTGAGGAAGTCTGCCCATTAACCCTTAATAAAACAACTAAACGTAGGGACAAACTAAAGTAACACAATGTGATCTATAGCCTGACTGCTAACTCCTTCACTGCTGAGCAATTTCAACCTTGTGAAATCAAAGTTTAAGTTTTTATTTTATGATTTGTTCTTTACACTGAATATGGTCATGGGGAAATATCATTGGAAAGGCCAGACTGGCCATCGACCATGTACAGTGCTGTTTTGCTCAAACTTCTAAGCAAGGGGTTCTTTTAGGAATGATCAATTTAAATAAAGTGTCAACTTATCTTAATAAATTTTCATTTGAGACAATTTAAAGAAAAATAATCTACTTCACCATTGCATTGCACTGCACATCTAGATCGGTCTGAGAGTTCCTTTGTAAACATCTGGGTAAAGTATCTCCTTTCCGCATGCAAAAGTCCTTCCAGTTGAAAAACGTTCAGGTGAAATTCAGACTCTGTCTCCTAACCCCCCTTATCGCTATACTAATTGCAAACTAAAATAAATTATTAGCAAACCTACAGTATATTTGTACTTCATTAGTAAATTCTGAGGAGCCAAACTTCTCAACCATTCTTCTTTTAGTTGACAACTGTCACCGAGGTCCAATATATATATATAATGCCAAGGTCCAATATTTTCCCTCGGCCGCCGTGGTACGTTAGCATCCGCCAGTTCCCGGATTCTCCTCTCAGCATGCAGCGCTGATTCACTGCCAGTTCTTAATTTCTCCCAGTAAAGCAGACGACACTGTTCATATTGGGTTCAGCAGACACACTGGCCATTTCACATGGCCTGTTTTTATTTGGTACAGAATCAGATAAGAACAGTTTACATCCCCGCCCCCCCCCCTGACATCCTGGCACCGCCATTCAGCCTGCTCTCCATCAGGTTCTCTCAGATTGTGAACTCTTGAGCAGGGTCCTCCCTGATACTGTTCTATGTGTTTTAACTTGTATGTATATTGGTTATTCTGTCTCTCCAATTATATAGCGCTACGGAACTTGGTGGCCCCTTACAAATAACTGTAACTGAAGTCCTACAGAGCAAGGGTCCTTGTTTGGGGGGATTCCAGGGGAGCAGCAGCAATCCAGGGGTACCGTTTGATAGTGCGGGCCCCTACAGTGTCACAGTCCAAAAGCGCCCAAATCCGGAGGCAGGGGCAAGGATGGCAGTGTGTAGCAGTTATTCCCAGTTGATGCCACATAGTCGCTGCTGCCTGAGCTCCTGGGGCCAAGTAAGGCTCAGCAACATGGGTTCCAGATGGAGCTCCCTCCTGAAAATCGCCACAACGGTAGCTCCCATGAGTGGGACCCTAACCCCAAAAGAGCACCCTGCTGGATCAAAGTGTTTTCAGGGCTCCAGGGTTTAAAATTTCTGCAGATGTTTCCATTAAAATGAATGCTGTGCAGTCCTGGAATGGGATTGGCTGGAGTCTCAAAACCAGGCTTCCCCTGGTGGCAGGGAACATGAGGGACAAGCTTAAAGGCATTTGGATTATGTGCGGGCTGGGGGGAGGCACAAACCACCACTTTTAACATTAAAACCTAAACCGACAAATAGCTTACATGGGGGGAATAGCAGAGGAGCGAGGTTTTAGTACAGTCCAGTCTCTGAGCATGGGGTTCTGTGACCACTTTTTCCAGTATTGTCAAAAGTGGATACCCATGGGCACTCTTACGGATGCTAAACACATACGAAAATTGTTACTGGCAAACTGATCAATCAGGCGGGTGCTTTTTCAACTTAACAGCTGTGGTGTCCTGGGGTTTCTGTGGTTTAACCCCCCCCCCTTCCCCTGTATTATCTGTTGCCACTTCATTGTGTGAAGGTTGTAGATTCTTGTCTGAATTGGAAAATCATTAGTTCTGGCAACAACCCACTTGATTTTAGAAGATCTGAACATAAAAGAGCACATTATTCTCATTTACACTTTTATTTTTATGCCCGGTAGGCATCCAGGTAACTAGACTACAGTGGCAAGAAAAAGTATGTGAACCCTTTGGGATTACGTGGAGTTTTGCATGAATTGGTCATAAAATGTGCTCTGATCTTCATCTAAGTCACAACCATTTGAAAAACAAGAAAGGGACCTCTAGAAAAGAGGTAACTGGCTAGGACATATATTTAAAACAATTACTTTATTAAACATTGACCATAAAACATAAACCCTACGGAAGGTTACATAAATGCAACCAAGACTAACGTTACAAACATACACAATTGCTAAAATCAAAATAACCACAAAAATTCGTAGGTGAAATACCTTAGGAAGTGATTATTATTAGTTATTGATAAATTGAACATGTGAATAAACCAAAAATGCTCCTTTTATTGTAAAGCATTCATATGTAGGTAGAGCATTAGTTAATTCACAGTATGAACTAGGATAACTATGATCACTAGTGTACAAAAGATTGAGCCAAATAATTGCAAAGAAGTAAGTATATCCAAGTCAGTAATCATTACTTATGCATCATGCTAGATGATATTAATTTAAACATTGCCTAAACCATAAACATAGTTTGACACACTATAAACAGGTTTTAACCTATAAGTGTGTGTATTTTTTAATGTACTTGATTAGTTGTGCACACAAGATGTCTAAAAAAGGGGCGACTTACTCCAATATAATATTAATAAAGGGCAATTGCTAAGAATTGCAAATAATTCCAGATAGGCAGTAACTACCGCTAAATGTTGAAATAGGTCATTTATTAAGTAGAAACCAGATACAAAGAAGATGATTATGGCAAGTCTCCAGCCTTACGTAGATGATACATTAATGGAGCTGGAACAGTAGCACTAGTACATTCGTTACTGCCATAGATACACCGCAAACCATCAATGAAATTGAACTTAGGTAAATTATGTACAAATGCCAAAAATTATTATGTCGTGGTTTATCAAAAGAAGGGCAGAACGACTTGTATTGCCTCTATGGTTTGAGTATAATTAGCATAAAGGATTCGAGCTAGTTGCAATGCCAAATCTAGAATAGAGTGGAAACGCTCGCTGTAGCGTTGTCAATTTAACCCTTAAATTGAGGTAGGTAATTTCAAATGGTAGCGTTCATATCGTACTAGATTGTAAATACCTTATCATTATACCAAGAATGAATTGTAGACACGGTACTAGATTCTTTTCATAATACCCAACACAGCGTTTTTAAATTAAGGCTGCTTGTGTTATCTACATGCATAAATCGATCTTATGAGCCGTGCTAGAATCAAAATTATTGCTCTTGTTCTGCAAATAAATTGCCGAGTAGTAACGCCCAAAAGCAGCGTTATAAGTTCAAATATGATCTTACACACAGTTAGAGGTATTCTATTCTTTTATCAAGTGCAATTTGTTCAACACGTTTTTCACTCACTTGAAAATGCCAGGTATAAGCAGCACATATTAGAGTGATTACGCCCAAGGCAGCGTTTAGATTATAATGTAATCTTTTTCTGTGCTAGAATTATTTCATTCATCAAGTACTTGCAAGTGCTTTATCTTAAGCAGCACATGTATTGTTAAATTCGATAGTTGCGCCCTCTATTGTCAAAGGTATAACTTAGTATGGCGACATGATGAAGTTTAGACTATTCAATTCATTAATCAGTTTCTTGAGAGATAACCATACAACAGCAGCACATTTAAAGATAGCTACACCCGATAGAGTAGTAACACCCAAATAGCAGCGTTTCAATTTTAAATATAATCTTACACACAATTAGAAATGTTCTATTCTTTTATCAGGTGCAATTTATTTATCACTCACTTGAAGATGCCAGGTATCAACAGCACCTATTGAAGTGATTACGCCCAAGGCAGTGTTTAGATTATAATGTGATCTTTTTCTGTGCTAGAATTATTTCATTCATCAAGTACTTGCAAGTGCTATATCTCAAGCAGCACATATATTGTTAAATTAAGTAATTGCACCTTCGGTTGTCAAGGTATAACTTAATATGGCGAAATAATTCAATTCATTTAATTTCTTGAGGTTACCATACGACAGCAGCACATTTAAAGATAACTACGCCCAAAAGCAGCGTTTAAATTAGGATGTTCAATGAAAAGACTTCAGTCGTTCATAGTCTCATTGGAAAAAAGTTTCAATTGTTCATTTATTAATCCTATATTTAAGCTGCACATTAATTGGAGTAGTAACGCCCAGAGAGCAGCGTTTCAATTTTAAATATGATCTTACACACAGTTAGAGATGTTCTATTCTTTTATCGGGTGCAATTTGTTCAACACATTTATCACTCACTTTAAGATGCCAGATATCAACAGCACCTATTGAAGTGATTACGCCCAAAGCAGCGTTTAGATTATAATGTGATCTTTTTCTGTGCTAGAGTTATTTCATTCATCAAATATTTGCAAGTGCTATATCTTTAGCAGCACATATATTATTACATTCAGTACTTGCGCCCTCAGTTGTCAAAGGTATTACTTAATATGGCGATATTATGAGATTTTAAACTATTCAATTCATTCGTCAGTTGCTTAAGGTTACCATACATCAGCAGCACATTGAAAAATACGCCCAAAGCAGCGTTTAGATTGGGATGTTCTAGGAAAAAGGCTTCAATCATTCATAGTCTCATTGAGAAAATTTTTTTCAATTGTTCATTTATCAATCCTTTTAACTTTCAGTTCTTTGAAGGGAGAATAATTCCTTCATAGTTATCTTAAATTAAGATTCTGAAATCATTTCTTTAAGCATTCATGACGCTTTGGGCGTATTTTTCAATGTGCTGCTGATGTATGGTAACCTTAAGCAACTGACGAATGAATTGAATAGTTTAAAATCTCATAATATCGCCATATTAAGTAATACCTTTGACAACTGAGGGCGCAAGTACTGAATGTAATAATATATGTGCTGCTAAAGATATAGCACTTGCAAATATTTGATGAATGAAATAACTCTAGCACAGAAAAAGATCACATTATAATCTAAACGCTGCTTTGGGCGTAATCACTTCAATAGGTGCTGTTGATACCTGGCATCTTAAAGTGAGTGATAAATGTGTTGAACAAATTGCACCTGATAAAAGAATAGAACATTTCTAACTGTGTGTAAGATCATATTCAAAATTGAAACGCTGCTTTCTGGGCGTCACTACTCCAATTAATGTGCAGCTAAAATATAGGATTAATAAATGAACAATTGAAACTTTTTTCCAATGAGACTATGAACGATTGAAGTCTTTTCATTGAACATCCTAATTTAAACGCTGCTTTGGGTGTAGTTATCTTTAAATGTGCTGCTGTCGTATGGTAACCTCAAGAAATTAAATGAATTGAATCATTTCGCCATATTAAGTTATACCTTGACAACCGAAGGTGCAATTACTTAATTTAACAATATATGTGCTGCTTGAGATATAGCACTTGCAAGTACTTGATGAATGAAATAATTCTAGCACAGAAAAAGATCACATTATAATCTAAACACTGCCTTGGGCGTAATCACTTTAATAGGTGCTGTTGATACCTGGCATCTTCAAGTGAGTGATAAATAAATTGCACCTGATAAAAGAATAGAACATTTCTAATTGTGTGTAAGATTATATTTAAAATTGAAACGCTGCTATTTGGGTGTTACTACTCTATCGGGTGTAGCTATCTTTAAATGTGCTGCTGTTGTATGGTTATCTCAAGAAACTGATTAATGAATTGAATAGTCTAAACTTCATCATGTCGCCATACTAAGTTATACCTTTGACAACAGAGGGCGCAACTATCGAATTTAACAATACATGTGCTGCTTAAGATAAAGCACTTGCAAGTACTTGATGAATGAAATAATTCTAGCACAGAAAAAGATTACATTATAATCTAAACGCTGTCTTGGGCGTAATCACTCTAATATGTGCTGCTTATACCTGGCATTTTCAAGTGAGTGAAAAACGTGTTGAACAAATTGCACTTGATAAAAGAATAGAATACCTCTAACTGTGTGTAAGATCATATTTGAACTTATAACGCTGCTTTTGGGCGTTACTACTCGGCAATTTATTTGCAGAACAAGAGCAATAATTTTGATTCCAGCACGGCTCATAAGATCGACTTATGCATGTAGATAACACAAGCAGCCTTAATTTAAAAACGCTGTGTTGGGTATTATGAAAAGAATCTAGTACCGTGTCTTTAATTCATTCTTGGTATAATGATAAGGTATTTACAATCTAGTACGATATGAACGCTACCATTTAAAATTACCTACTTCAATTTAAGGGTTAAATTGCCAACGCTACAGCGAGCGTTTCCACTCTATTCTAGATTTGGCATTGCAACTAGCTCGAATCCTTTATGAAAAGAATCTAGTACCGTGTCTTTAATTCATTCTTGGTATAATGATAAGGTATTTACAATCTAGTACGATATGAACGCTACCATTTAAAATTACCTACTTCAATTTAAGGGTTAAATTGCCAACGCTACAGCGAGCGTTTCCACTCTATTCTAGATTTGGCATTGCAACTAGCTCGAATCCTTTATGATAATTATACTCAAACCACAGAGGCAATACAAGTCGTTCTGCCCTTCTTCTGATAAACCACGACATAATAACTTTTGGCATTTGTACACAATTTACCTAAGTTAAATTTCATTGATGGTTTGCGGTGTATCTATGGCAGAAACGAATGTACTAGTGCTACTGTTCCAGCTCCATTAATGTATCATCTACGTAAGGCTGGAGACTTGCCATAATCATCTTCTTTGTATCTGGTTTCTACTTAATAAATGACCTATTTCAACATTTAGCGGTAGTTACTGCCTATCTGGAATTATTTGCAATTCTTAGCAATTGCCCTTTATTAATATTATATTGGAGTAAGTCGCCCCTTTTTTAGACATCTTGTGTGCACAACTAATCAAGTACATTAAGAAAAATACACATACCTATAGGTTAAAACCTGTTTATAGTGTGTCAAACTATGTTTATGGTTTAGGCAATGTTTAGATTAATATCATCTAGCATGATGCATAAGTAATGATTACTGACTTGGATATACTTACTTATTTGCAATTATTTGGCTCAATCTTTTGTACACTAGTGATCATAGTTATCCTAGTTCATACTGTGAATTAACTAATGCTCTACCCACATATGAATGCTTTACAATAAAAGGAGCATTTTTGGTTTATTCACATGTTCAATTTATCAATAATTAATAATAATCACTTCCTAAGGTATTTCACCTACGAATTTTTGTGGTTATTTTGATTTTAGCAATTGTGTATGTTTGTAACGTTAGTCTTGGTTGCATTTATGTAACCTTCCGTAGGGTTTATGTTTTATGGTTAATGTTTAATAAAGTAATTGTTTTAAATATATGTCCTAGCCAGTTACCTCTTTTCTAGAGGTCCCTTTCTTGTTGATGTTGGGTTACCCCCTTTGTGGCTCTGGATTCTTTATCCGAGAAGCTCTATACTAGTCAGTTGTCTGGCTACCCTTTCTCATTTGAAAAACAGTCTGCTTAAAATAATACAACACAAACATAGGTTTTCATGTGTTTATTGAACAGAACATGTAAACATTCACAGTGCAGGGTGGAAAAAGTATGTGAACCTTTGGACTTAATAACTGGTTGACCCTCCTTTTTGGTAGCAATAACCTCAACCAAACGTTTCCTGTAGTTGCAGATCAGACCTGCACAACGATCTGGAGTAATTTTGGACCACTCCTCTTCACAAAACTGTTTCAGTGTAGCAATATTCTTGGGATGTCTGGTGTGAATCGCTCTCTGAAGGTCATGCCACAGCATTTCAATCGGGTTGAGGTCAGGACTCTGACTGGGCCACTCCAGAAGGCGTATTTTGTTTTGTTGAAGCCATTCTTTTGTTGAATTACTTGTATGCTTTGGGTCATTGTCCTGTTGCATCACCCATCCTCTGCGGAGCTTCAGTTGGCGGACAGATGGTCTTACGTTTTCCTGCAAAATGTCTTGATACACTCTGGAATTCATTTTTCCATCAATAACAATAATCCGTCCAGGCCCTGAGGCAGCAAAGCAGCCCCAAACCATGATGCTCCCTCCGCCATGTTTTACAGTGGGGATGAGGTTTTGGTGTTGGTGTGCTGTGCCTTTTTGTCTCCACGCATAGTGTTGTGTGTTTTTTCCAAACAACTCAATTTTGGTTTCATCTGTCCACAGAATGTTTTGCCAGTAGTGCTGTGGAACATCCAGGTGCTCTTTTGCAAACTTGCAACGTGCTGCAATATTCTTTTTGGACAGCAATGGCTTCCTCCGTGGTGTCCTCCCATGTACTCCATTCTTGTTTAATGTTTTCCTTATTGTAGATGTGTCAACAAAAATGTTAGCATGTACCAGAGATTTCTGTAAGTCTTTAGCTGACACTCTAGGATTCTTCTTTACCTCATTAAGCATTCTGCGCTGTTCTCTTGCAGTCATCTTTACAGGAAGACCATGCCTAGGGAGAGTAGCAACAGTGCTGAACTTTCTCCATTTGTAGACAGTCTGTCTTGCTGTGGACACATGAACATCAAGGCTTTTGGAGATACTTTTGTAACCCTTTCCAGCTTCATGCAAGTCAACAATTCTTGATCGTAGGTCTTCTGAGAGCTCTTTTCTGCGAGGCATGGTTCACCTCAGGCAGTGCTTCTTGAAACAAGTAAACCCAAAACTGGTGTGTGTTTTTAAAGGGCAGGACAGCTTTCAGCAACACATCCAATAATATCACACTGATTGGACTCAAGGTTGGCTCACTCCTGGCTCCAATTAGCTCTTGGAGAAGTCATTAGGCTAGGGGTTCACATACTTTTCCCACCCTGCACTGTGAATATTTAAATGTTATGTTCAATAAACACATGAAAACATATAATGTTTGTGTTGTATTATTTTAAGCAGACTGTTTTTCAAATTGTTGTGACTTAGATCAGAGCACATTTTATGACCAATTCATGCAAAACTCCACGTAATCCCAAAGGGATCACATACTTTTTCTTGCCACTGTATTAGCCTCTGACCCATGTGTCTGTATACACATAACATTCATATTCTAACCAAATTTTAATGCTTGATACACTGCATATAGTACAGCATATTGCTTTCGATTTCAGTGTTTCAAGATCAAATGAGACTGCTTTCCAATATATCTCTGCACCCTTGGGGCATTACCTTGCATAGTTAATTTTTACTCTAAATGTTCATGGGGTGACCGCCCCTTACATCAAATCTACATCACTGGTTGAATACAGTAGCCACTACCCTTGCTGGGGACTAATGGTGTCATAGCCCACCTTTTTTGTCTTCTCCTTAACTCAAATTCTAGAGGAAGCGACAAGCAGCTTACCCCTTCCAGCTCTTTTAAAGGCTATGGTCCAATGTGTCATAAGATTCAACAATATCTGAATCCTTGACAGCTATGGGCATATTTTACCATTTTTTTCACTTAATCCAGACATGTAAAATCAGGATCGAACCACAAAAAGCCATTGGTCAATATGTCATAATATTCAACAATATCTAAATCTTTGACCACCTATGAATGGCTCCTTTTTTATTTAGCTTTTTTTCCAAATATGTATCTGCACTATTTGAAAGCTTCATTCTGCACCTCGCGGCAAAGGGCATGCACAACTATCCACCCTTCAGTGGCAATGGCTTTCCTCTAATTCATGGAATCGCCCCATACTCAGAAGCTAATTCCTTCCCTCCCTTTTTCTCTCAAAGGGGAAACACAAATGCAACCACTTTCTTAGGCATTGGTCACTTTGCAGGTATGTTATCTCGGAACATGCATATTAACGGTTTGAAGACCCAAATCCTACCAGGATGGTTATTCTAGAAAACTGGAACCAAGATATAACTCATTCCACAATGAACTGTTACTAGTCTTCTCATGTACAAATTAAACCAAGCCTTCTGCAAACATACATACACACCAGGGACATGCCGTCAGGTGAGGCAGGGCTTCACCTGCCATTAAAATAATCTCTCACTAGTACTGTTGATGAATGAATAATAACGTTAAACTCGCCTGCTCTGCGGTCCCTCGCCGTCTGTCTCTGCTGTTTTTTTGTTTTTGTTTTTTTTTCTCATCAGTTGCGTTCGAGTTTTCTAAACTCCTTACTGGGATTATCTCTAACACAAATAGTTGAGGAGCCGACCCGTAAAGAGGCCATATTGGATTTAATACTCACAAATGGAGGTTTGGTATCGGACGTTGTTGTAGGTGAAAATTTGGGATCTAGTGATCACCAATCAGTATGGTTTAATATAAGAACAGGGATGGAGCCGCACCACACAAAAACAAAAGTTTTAGACTTTAAAAAAACAGATTTTTCTAAAATGAGATTTTGTGTGAAGGAGTCATTATCAGACTGGAGGAGTTTAAAGGGAGTCCAGGAGAAATGGGATTATTTAAAGGAAGCATTATTGAAGGCCACAGGAAATTGCATTCGGCTTGTTAGCAAAAACAAAAAAGGGAAGAAACCACTGTGGTACTCTGCAGAAGTGGCCAAAATAGTGAAGAACAAGATAGCATTCAATAATTATAAAAAAACTCAGCGTGAAGAGGATAGGCAAACCTATAAGATTAGGCAGAAAGAGGCAAAGCAATTTATAAGAGCTTCCAAAGCACACGCAGAAGAGAAAATAGCTCAGTCAGTAAAAAAGGGGGACAAAACATTTTTTAGATACATAAACGAGAAAAGAAAAGTAAAACAAGGATTAGTTATATTAAAAACAAAGGAAGGAAGGTATGTAGAAGAGGATAAAAGTCTCGCTGACTGCCTCAATGAATATTTTTGTTCAGTCTTTGCAGAAGAAAAGGAAGGAAAGGGACCTCAGTTAGGAGAGAACACTAAAGAGACATTTACATATGAGTTTACAGAGGAGGAGGTTCTAAAGCAGCTGTCTAAAGCTCACCTTTTCCTCTTAGAGCTCCGCCTTTTCCTCTCTTTATATTAAAAGTGGATACCAAGTGTCTACTTGTATATTTTGTATACTATTTCAAATGTATCTATTGAGATAAAGAAAATTATGAAATGTTTAAATTCAAGTATTTTTACAAAGAACAGCCACGCATGTCAAGTAAACGGGATCACAGCCGCTCTAAATGGTGGAACAATAAAATCCACAGAAACGTGCACTGCATATGAGCGTATCACAGAGCTGCAAAGCAATAAAACCCACAGAAATGTGCAGTGTGTATGAGCATATCACAGAACATCAGGGCAATAAAACTCACAGTAATGTGCAGTGTGTATCACAGAATCCACAGCAATAAAACTCCCAGCAATGCAATGTGCGGTGTGTATGAGTGCATCAGAATTCACAGCAATAAAACTCACAGCAATGCAATGTGTGGTGTGTGTCAGCGTATCAGAATCCACTGCAATAAAACTCCCAGCAATGCAATGTGTGGTGTGTGTTAGCGTATCAGAATCCTCAGCAATAAAACTCCCAGCAATGCAATGTGCGGTGTGTATGAGTGCATCAGAATCCACTGCAATAAAACTCCCAGCAAACCGAGTGTGTATGAGCACACAGCAATTATTTATTCTACATTTACCGGCCTCTGTCTGCGGTAGGGCTGTGTGCAGAGTCAGCAGGGACTGTGTACAGACTCAGCAGGAGGTCCCTCCAGGCCACGTTAGGAGCACGGCTGTGCCTGTGCGTGGAGCCATCTTGTCAACAGTGGGGTGCCACTGCCAGAGGGTGCACCGTGGCTTTGATTCCCTTCCCGGTGGGTGTTCAGTCCAGAATAGAGTGACAGTCCATGTTAACGAAAGGGTGTCACGTGGTTCAGCCAGTCAGGTGGTACTGAGGCTCAGTACCACCTGACTGGCCGGACCGAGTGTGACCTGCACGCAAGCAGCCTCACCAGGAGCCAGGCAGCTCAATGACAAATTTCTATCACTGCAGTGCTGGTTAAGGAAAGGTCCACTTTAAACAGCAGTAAGCAGACAGGGCTTCATATTCTGCTGAAACCCCCCCCTCCTTTACCTGCCGTTTACTGTCATCTTCTCTCTCTGGACACAAATCACATCCCCCTCCCCTCTCCTAGAGCTGCTGCGGGGCAGGGGAGGAGCTATGGAGGGAGGAGAAAGGGATTTTTATTCTATTCGATTTTATTCCGTATGCAAACGCCATGCTCCGCTGCTCATTGTTTGAGAACACAGCTCAAAGCTGACACACAGTGACTGTGGCACCTCCTAGTACCCCCTAATGACACCCCAATAATCACTGGTACCTGGGGCGGCCCGCCCTCCGCCACTCCTCTAAGTACACCACTGCTCTGGTGATATGCTCACACACAAGTTTGGCGAACTGCCAGCAAGTACGGTGCTGTTTGAAGGCAGTGCAAATCCCCATAGAGAAGTAATGGTTAATCTATTCAGAGAACACCAAACAGCAGAGAAATGTCAGTGAAATGCCCTGATGTTCGGTGGTTTCAATCAGCAGGTTTATTCAGGCGAACCCCATAGGTTTCGATGTTAAAAATATTCCCGTTTTTTTTATGCAATATCTAATAAACCATTTATTTTAATCTGCAGTAAAATGTGTTTATTTATTAGTTGTTTTTTTTTGTACCTTTTAGTGATTTTTCAGAATTTTTTGGGCTAAATTCCGCCCCCCCCTTTTTTTTAATAGCGGTTCTCCTTTTTCTGTAACAGAACTTTTTATTATCAATCATAGGATCTTATATGTAAATTCTAGACATTTTCCTTCAGTAGTTCTTTTGAAAACAGCAGGCCATAGGTTTGCGGTGGCAGCATACAACGGCCGACTCCATGCACTTTGGGGACCCTTGCGATGAATGGTGAATTCACTGCAGGGTGGGGAAATTTTATTCCCCAAAGTGCAGGGAACTACAGAACACCAAAATGTTGGCGTCATTTCGGTGCTCTTTGAGTAACCCAATTAGTGGTGAGGTTTTTTGTTGCCCCCTGGAAAGTGAAAGCCTAGGCCTTGCCTACCCAGGACATACTTGAAAATTAGTGACATCTCAATGTTTCCTTCCTTGTAAAATAGTTTGCAAAAGTAAAAAAAAAATTTTTTTTAAGGGGTGGGGCCACCCAGCGGGCCGCCGCCCCCTGGAAAGTGCAGCCCTAGGCCTGGGCCTTGTTGGCCTAGGCCAAAATACACTAGTGTGCTTGAGTCAACAGTAATGTAGAGGTCAGAGACAATGAGACAGACGGAAGTGTCCAGGTTTATTTACATGATACATTATCAAATTTAGATTTTATAATTGAATTATTACACTTTTCGTGGAATTCTAGATCCATTTATCCATTCGTAAGTTTCATAAGTCATTAGGTAGCTATAAATTGTGCCCAATGAAAAGGCACCATGACCTCTGTAAAATATCACCATAATACACATCTCTGGTCTTCTTTGTGCGTACGTCTTCTGATCTTTGGGTTTAGGCTCGTCTATAAAATAACCTCTTCTGTAAGTAAAGACTATTAAGGTGTTCTCTGAGCCTCAAAGTACTAGTCGTCGTCATCTTGCAATGTGTAGACAGAAGGTCATTTACAACAATGAATCTTAAATGCTGTGAAAAGGGACACGACAGGCTCAGCTTCTGATGGATGGCGCAATGTGTGAGACTGTGACAATGTGTGTATGAGTGTCCCACTGGAAAACAAGGCATTTAGCTGCATTTTTGTAGGCATATATTCTATTTTCTACTTGGAACTGTAATTTTTCTACATGGTAATTCAGCTGTTTAGAGAGCAGAGTATTCAAAGAACGGATTTGCAGCAGAAGCGAGTATAGAACCTTGTATGTCATTTTGGTCTATTGCTAGAGCCATGTCACTGCAAAATATCTGTCATGTCATTCAAATCTCATTCATGCCTATTCCTGATCCCAATTTATATAGGATATATAATATATAACACTATAAATAATTCAGAGGCAAGCTCAAGCTATATGTATGCTTATTGAAATAAATGTTCCAAAAGTAATTAATTTATTTAAAACTCCAAGCTGAGTTGGACACAAACATGTGATTTTGTCCCCTAATGTTTTCTGGCCTTTTCATTATTATTATTATTATCATTTATATAGTGCCAACAGTTTCCGCAGCGCTTTACAATAACCAGAGGGAACAAAATACATATAAACGGACATAGGATGGAAACAAGAGGTGTAGAGGGCCCTGCTCATAGGAGCTTACAGTCTAGAGGGATTGGGGTTGAGGAAGACCAGAGGAATTGCACTAGATAGCAGGATCACTAGTGCCAGTGGTTTGGGAATGGTGGGGCCATACAAGCGACTTCAATCAAGTGTGAGTAGGTGAGCAGAGGCATCAGTTGCATCAATGATGTGGTACGCTAATCTGAAGAGATGGGTTTTGAGGGATTTCTTGAAAGCCTGAAGGTCAGGGGAGAGTTTGATAGGGTGAGGCAAGTCCTTCCACAAGTCTGGTGCTGCCCTTGAAGTCTTGGAAGCGAGAGTTGGCCGTGCGTGTGTAGACCGATGACCGGTGGAGATCACCTGCTGAACGGAGTTGTCTAGATGGGACGTGCTTGCGGAGTAACGAAGACCTGTAGGGAGGGGTTGAGTTATTGAGTGATTTGAACGTGAGCATCAGTATTTTAAACTATCCTGAAACGTACAGGAAGCCAATGGTGGGACCGGCAGAGGGGGGAGGGACGCGAGGTGCGTCTGAGAAAAATAAGCCTGGCCCCTGCATTCATTACAGATTGCAAAGGGGCGATATGGGAGTTGGGGAGGCTAAGAAGTTGCAGTAGTCAAGTGGACAAATGACAATAGCATGAACCAGCACTTGTGTGGTATCTTGTGTAAGAAAGGGGCGGACACGGGTCAATGTTTTTGAGTTGAAAATAACAGGATTTGGTCAATGTCTGGATGTGAGAAGAGAATGTTAGGTCAGAGTCAAACGTTACACCAAAATAGAAAATACCAAACAAAATGATGTGGCGCACTCTTGTTCTACTATGATATACCACCCTTAGTATACATCCATGTGGATTTTACAGGTACCACACCAAGGAGTTTGTGCAAATCACCTGTGATCAAGGTGTATATACCTTCTATGTATTTATGGAGACAGGATCAATTGGTCCAGTAAATCATGAAAGAAAGAAACATTACATAACATAGCGCACCCTGTATATATTATGTAATGTTTCTTTCTTTCATGATTTACTGGACCAATTATCTGTTTTTCCCTAGGAGGGATATAACGGGTGGCTGCGAAGTGGAATTTCTTTGATACAGGTTCAGGGTGGAAATCACCCATTTGGTGAAAGGGAAGGTCCTGTGGCCTCTATTCACACCTTGGAGTCCTTGCTGAAGGCGACGACGCGGCACCAAGCTGTAAGGGGCCATGCCTTTCAAAGAAGTAATCACAAAACCCATAACGCATTTCTATAACTTATTGAACACCCCGGTCGCAGCATCACGGTGGAAATTCCAGGCGGCGTGGGAGGGGGCAATAGAGAAGAAATTTTCTCCTACACAGTGGGCGCAAGCTCACATGTATGCGGTGGGTGCTACCAGATGTGCTACCTTGGTGGAAACGCAGAGAAAAGTAATGTATGGCTGGTACCTCACACCTAATAGATTACACCGGATGGACCCTAGGGTCTCGGACAAGTGCTGGAGATGTGCCCAGT
Organism: Leptobrachium leishanense; assembly: GCA_009667805.1. Taxonomy (NCBI): domain Eukaryota; kingdom Metazoa; phylum Chordata; class Amphibia; order Anura; family Megophryidae; genus Leptobrachium; species Leptobrachium leishanense. The sequence goes on from CM019063.1 coordinate 341,705,127, forward strand.
CAGTGGGATCCATGGGTCACGTATGGTGGTACTGCCCTGTAGTGGTGCCACTCTGGAAAGATGTTTCGGCTCTGCTTACGGAGGTGCTAGGGCAACCTATTCCGTATCGACCGGAGGTGGTGTTGCTGGGCATACATCGCCTCCCCCGCCCACACCTCAAGATGATGTTTATCATAGTCTCTACGACACTACTGCTACTTGCCAGATTGTGGAGGACGGTGGAGGTGCCAACAATCCGCCAACTCACCACTTTACTCGATCAATACAGAGGATTTGATGTTAAGGTTACCGTGCGGAGTGGGAACCGACCCCCTAAAAGAGACCCTTGGGCCGTGTGGGATATACACAAAATTTATAAGGCGTGTGGACTGTAGTGGTGGATTTGGATGTAGAGTGCCGATGTTGAGGTGGTGTGTGTGGACACTGGAGGTGACCCCTGTGACTCTAAACTAACTATTACTCGTTCTGTTGGCTTAATCCTGGCAGCTTCCCCCCCCCCGTTATCTATGGTTGCCTTTCTTCCCCTCACATTATGGATAAATGGATTTGCGACTAACTGATATCGTTGCCGCCCTGAAGAGCAAATTAAGACAGAAGTTTAATTCTAGTCGTCTATGATTAATACAATGTAACGTTCTTCCCATGCATGTGAGATGATATTCCCTCTTTCTTTTTTCTGTACCCCATGTTTCATTTGCAAAATAAAAAATTTTGAATATAAAAAAAAAGAAGTAATCACATCCTTTGATCACTAGAGGGGGGGGTCTTTGGAGATGATTGCTATCTTTGGGCAATTAGAATTAACGAAGCGCACTGAGCATGCCCAGGAAAGGGGGAATGCTGAGACATGTAGTGCAGGGGGCTGTACCATTTATGGTTTTTTTTAATGACCAGGAAACCCTATATATTCTGGAGCACGCCATGTGGCTGCTGTGGGTCAGAGGGGGTTCACTCGACATGATCTGTTCATGCTTCCATCTCCAGCCCCCAGAGTCACAACGGTCTGATTAGCTTATCGATGTGTAAGTAAGGCTATGTGTTTGCTCGTTTTATTTTCTTGCTGTTTGTGTGTAATTGATTTATCATATCCATTTTTTTCTGTAACAAATGCACTGTGATTTTTTTTATCATAATAAATACCACTTAAGTTCTGTGTTCTGACTGATATTCGCTCCATGCTAACTGAAAGGACTGGATTATTGCCATTGTTTTAAGCTCAAGTATCTACTAGATTGTGTGAGTTGCGGTCGCTGGGACGGTTGGGTAAGCGCGCGGGGATTGTTTTCCGCGTAGTCATTATTTGGGTCTAGGATAGACAGTGAATTGCTTAACCCTGCGTCTTTCGCTGCGGCGCACGTAGGTGTTGTGACACCTTGTATCTTCATTTATTTACAACCCTCATGGTCTTATGCGGTGTCATTGGAAAAGTCAAGCTTAAACATGAAACCCAGAAGACTTAAAAAGAAAATGAAAGCCAGATTCAAAAATATATTCATTCTAAGGCATTTTTCATGTAAAATTAACAATACCACTGCCAATACTTTCCTTTAAGATATCAGGAGAAATGAAAAATCTAGAAAAACACTTACCTGCTGTACATAAATCAAAGTTCGATTTTAGACATTTACATTTTACTGTTATAGCATTTTGACGTGATATGACACAAACGCACATACTAAAGCTAAATTGAAGCCTTCTCGTCCATGTGTTATCCATACTTATAACCTCTAAAATGGAAATCTCCCAAAGTTCCCAATATAGCTGCAATTAAAGATCCAGCTGGGTGACGTCCATCTATTTGATGGCATGGCCAGAGATATGGAAGGGAGGCCTAAATATCAAGGATCATTGGTTTATCTGGGCAAATGTCAATGTGAAACTGATTTCCTCATTTGTCTTGTTTGGGCTGGGAGGTTCTGTACCTTTTTGAGACTCTGAATTGGTTGCCTGTACCTTGATCAGTTGTGATTTTAATCACCTGTGGTCCTTTCTATGTCTTCAACTTTTCGCTGTATAATGACATTGGTTCTAGTGTGATCATCCATTGTTTTATTATTGCAGGTTTTAATTATGTCTCTCCACTCTTTCTTTTTACGTTCTTTACCACTGTCAACGATTTTTAATTTTTTTTGGAAAATTTAACATCTTATTTAAAAAAAAAAAAAAAAGGCTAGTTTGCACATGCTGAAGAAAAAACAAATTTTGTATTTTAGATATTATAAATTTACAAGTCGTGTTTATATGTGATGAGCACAAAATGGTGAAAATGAGCTCAGCAGTGAGTGGAGTTAAATTACGTTTTTATTGAAAGAAAAACTTTTTTAAAATTGGAGGAAAACGGCATTAACTTTGTTTAGGAAAATGAATAAGCACCGAAGACCCTTTCCTATGGTTTTGCCCAAGTTCAAAATGGCGGCTTTCTTTACACTTCCGCCTCCACGGTGGAGTTCTAAACACTGAAAGGGAAACGCGCTCGACTATCTCGCAACAGCCATTTTGTTGGCGGCAATCGCTTTTACGTTCCAAACAACCCGAGACTCAGAGTGGACGAAGGGTCCGTGTTCACAACGGGCATTTCTACCGTCGGGGCCGGGTTACCGCGCTTCCGCTCAAGGGTTTGGAGTTCTGTGCTTGTGAAATAGCGCCCGAAAGGTCGGATTCTCCATTTCTCCGTTGCAATGTCCTCAAATCAACGTGCTAGGATTTCTGGAGAATGGATCCAATCAGGACAGTATCAGAGCGGCGGAGGGATGCGCGAAGACAACGACGGTGGCATTACCGAGCACGGAATGGACAGGAAACGGTGGGAATGCTCGGCTTTGCCGCAGGGCTGGAAAAAAGAGGAGGTGACCCGGAGATCGGGCCTGTCTGCCGGCAAGAGCGATGTCTACTACTATAGGTGGGGTGGGGGGGACTTGATGGAATTAGTGGGACAGCCACTGGAAGGCCGGACTGTGCCTTGTTCAATGAAGGGGGGAGGGGGTGGAGAGCGAGGCGGGGGGCTGTGCAGAAGAATGGCCGACATGGAGAGAAGCCGGTAATGGTGGGCAGGCAGTGATGCGCTGATAAACAATAATGAGGAGTGGGAGAACAAGAGAGTAGGAGGGATTGAGATAGAGTGGCGGTCGCTGGCGTGCGGAGCGCGTGCGTTTCTCGGGACTCGGCGCTGAAATCTAGCAAAATGAGCAGCATGGCGAGGTGAGGCGGGAGCCGGGCTGTCTGTTTGTGTGTGAGACCCGGAGCTGCATATGCCCGCCATTATCATGTTTTTATTAAAGGATCGCCTTGAATGAAACTGGTAATGCGGGCCTCTGCTCTTTGTGCTCTGGAAATAGCGGGATTGCAGGGGGCTGGGCGCCGCAGGGGAACTAGCTGCTACAGAAGGTCCATGCTGCATGTAGTGGGGCTGGTGCCTGAAACTGAGGTGCTGCAACTCTAACGGGCAGGCAACCAATATACAAAGGGCCCTATTTCAGCCATGTCAGTAACCGAGAGCTGCTAAGGAAAACAAATCGGTGCCTGACCATATCACTCGGTGGCTTCCAGCTAAAAGGCCTGTTCTGACCCAGCCACTGTATTACCGGTGCAGATCAGAATAATTGGGACCTGGAAACCTACTACCACTACATGAATCCGCCTTTGGAGTTATATGAACTTTCATGGAGCAAAGTGCAAGCTCATGTGGGCAGGAATGGCAGAGAAACACTGGAAACTGGTTGTTGCCAGTCCTCTGCTGTGCCCAGTTACTGACGGATAAACGTGGGATAGTATCAAGTTTGGAGTTTTTTTTTCTTTGTTCATAAAATCACTTTATACGTAATGTTCCAGGAGCTTGTAATTTTTTGAGAAAGATCAGCTCCAGATATGAACAAACTTCTTGTAATGGCCCATTACTCTAATTTTCAGGCAGGAAATAGACATCTCCCATAAAGTATCGAAGTCCATATCAAGTGGTCCAGCACTGGTTGCTTGACCATTCATAAACCTTTTATTCTATGGTGATGACACATTTATGTTGGTAGTTTAAAACCCAAGGTTATTTTAATTTTACACTGATTCGTTTAAAATATATTTTTTTTCCTTTTTTTTTTTTGTGACTCCAATGCTTTGCAGAAAACTGCATATTTCAGTTATGGATTGTCACAGCTGTGGAACAAAATTTTTATTCTTGGCACATTCTGGACTAAATTTTTGTTAATTACATCATTTGGCTATCTTGTTTCCATGTGACTAAAATTTCATGCCGAACCCGACGCTCACGGTTATAAAAAAATTAAAATTTCAGGCAAATTTTTGGGAAGGGTTAAAATATTCAACTTCTAATTTATTTATTTTTTAATTTTTTTTTGCAAGTACCTATGGTAGGGTAGCCTTGATACATTTTTTTTTTTTTTTAAATATCTGAGGGAACTAATAAAAATAAATTTTGCACACCGTTAAAGTACTATATTTTTTTTGAGAAAGGACTTTACCGGTAAGGATACATTGAGATTTCTCTCGCTTTCAAGCATAAGGGTGGCGAGTCTGTACCGTTAGGTGTCTTGCCCAAGGACACTTACTGGAGAGGTGCTCTTGCTGGGATCAAACTTGTGTCTCCAGTCTGTCTCCACGGTTATAGAGCAGTGATTGTTACCTCTACTCCACCCAGCCGGTATGGTATGGTATGGTAAACGCAAAGTTTGAGTTTGGTATTCCACTGGGAGCAGAGTTATGCCAGGTACAAAACTTTCAAAATCCCACAAGTTCAGAGAACTAGTGTTATACTGTACAGCAAATAAAGTTTTAAAATACATTATAACACTGTGTAAAATATACACATAATCTCTCTTTACATTGGTCTTAAGTTTTGCACTTATTCAAAAGTTGGGATATCTCCTCACATCGTTTTCAAGAAATGTTGATCGTCCAGTAGCCATTGTTAATTCCATTGGCATCAGTTTTCTAAGTGTTTTTTTTCACCCACACCTTATCTCCTGATGACGTTTTTTGAATGATGTTCTTGGTCCTGCTGGATGGTAAAAGTTAATAAACCTGTCCTTGTTTTGTAATCTGTCTTCTGCTTCACCGAGTCACTACTGTCCATCAGAGACGCACGTGACAATGTCTCTTCAACTCTTCAGATTTTGATGTCAAAAAGCATCTCGTGACACTTTCTGAAACTGGGATATATTGATGAAATCCCCTAGTTCCGACAATCGTTTACAGCTATCAAATCTATCCTGTAACTTAAAGGAACACTCTAGACTAAAAAAATCACCCACCCCCTTTTTTTTTTTTTTTTACATATACCTATTGCCCTACCTGGTTATTCAGTATTTTTTTTTTTTTTTAATATACTTACCCTAAAATCCACTTGTTTCCAACGGCGTGTATTTTTTTTTTTTTTATATATATACTCCCCTCCCTCTTCCGATCCCATTGTGGTAACTCTTCAACTTGACTAATGGTTTACGTGAGATGCACGCCTCTCACGTAAACCAGCCAATCAGCAGGCTTCCTCCCGGCTCCTCCTTCAGCAGAAGCGGGAAATACAAATCCTGCTCTGCTCTGACTGACAGCTGGGATGGCAGAGTAAAGTCCTGCGTGTCTCAGCTGTTTCCCCTGAGCAGAGAGGGGAACAAAGAAGAGGGCATACTTAGGACATCATGACCACCTAAAAAAAGCTTAGGTGGTCATGTTGCCTAGAGTATCCCTTTTAATTTCACGACCAACAACTTCTTTGCTTTTTACATGAATATAAAAGTTATTCCATTATCTTATCACAATAAATCTGATAAATATTCTCAACGGTTAGAATTTGGCTATCCACTGGTTTCTACAAGCTTGCCTTACTTTCGCTGAACCCTTTTGAAATGGATTTCTTGTGTCTTTTGGAAAGGGTCACTGCATGTCTGACCAAAAAGATGATCATACTTATTTAAAATATTTTGCTTCATGGTACCTACAGACAGTTGAAACCGCAGAACACTTAAAGAAAACAATATTTGATCCTCTTCTCCATAATCACTAATAGCCTTTATTTCCTTGGCCACAACCCCATAGACATTTTTATGGCAATGTTCTGTAGTATAGGCACCTATAAAACACTGAGTTAAACACATCATGATTGACTATTGGGTTATTCAGAGAGAGGTGAAAACCAAGAGAATGATTGGAGAAGTGAAAATTCTAGGTCAAAATAGCCGAACCAGAAAAATTCTCCCATTTATCTCATTTTACAAATCTGCCATTTGGTCAAGATTTTTCTCTTCTGCCATTCTCCTGGTTTTCACCTCGGAATAACCTATGTCACCGAGAACCACAAAATCAACATCCTGTGCGGCAGCAGCCATGAAACTGACTAGAGACAGTTCACTCCTCCATACTGCATGTCTGCTTGTATGCAAAGCCCTAGATCTACAGATACTGCATGTCTGCTTGTATGCATAAGCTCTAGATCCACAGATACTGCATGTCTGTGCTTGTATGCATAAGCCCCAGATCCACAGATGCTGCATGTCTGTGCTTGTATGCATAAGCCCCAGGTCCACAGATGCTGCATGTCTGTGCTTGTATGCATAAGCCCCAGGTCCACAGATGCTGCATGTCTGTGCTTGTATGTATAAGCCCCAGATCCTGCATGTCTGTGCCTGAATGAACAAGCCCCAGATCCACAGATGTTACAAAGTTCTATCCTCACCATTTGATTTTGTTCTTTTGAACAAATATTTTCTTAAAAAAAAAATAATACATTAAATACATTGTACTATGATAAGGTGCGTCAAATTTTTTTGTAAGTTTTGTGCCTGGCATAACTGCTCCTAGTGGAATATCAAACTCAAACTTTTTATTGGAGTTTACTACTATATCGTACTTTGTGCAAAATTTAAATATTAGTTCCCTCAGATATTTACCCCTAAATTTTACAAACCCCCCCCCCCTGAAAAATACCATATTTGTGGGTCCCTGTTAAAAAAAAAAAAAAAACTATATTTGTATTTTTGTTTTATTTTTTATTACATAAACTACCCTAGGCACTTGCAAAACAAATTTGAAGCTGACGATTTTAACCATTCCCATGATCAGGCCTTTCCAATGATGTCCAACATGACCCTCTAGCTGCTCGATCCCCTTATCTCCCCTTGGCAGCTAGGGGGTCAACTGGCCCACTAATATCATCACACATATGGTGGGGATGTCAGTGGGTGGGGGATGACCTGGAGGCTTGCCACGGTTGCCGCTGAGTCGTGTTCCGAAACTGTTAACGTTATACACCGCTGAAAAGGGGAGACTCTCCCCTTTCCAGCGGTCTAAAAAGCATGTTTCTAGGTGCCATAGTCCTGTTTATCAATGCAGGTGCCGGGGGCGCCTGCAGATGACATCACCACGCAGCGTGGTGACGTCATCATGCTCGGCGGCCCCTCTAAAGCAGAGGGGCAGGCTTCCTCCCTGACAGAACTCCGTTGGAGCCAGCGAGGGAGGTAAGTATCGGGCGGGAGGTTAGGAGCCGCTGACGTACTATGTACGTCCGCGGGTCTAAGGGAGACCCGTGGGCAGGACGTACATGGTACGTCAGCAGTCATTAAGGGGTTAAACGAGTCGGTATAACATTAAAATCTTGGTTTTAAACTACATATATAACTTTTTTAAAAATTTTTTTTTTTTTTTTTAATGGTCAAGCAACCAATTTTTTTTTTTTCTGGACCACTTGATATGGATTGACCCTAATATAAATCGGAGTGCGTAGCCATGGCATTACAGATGTTTTGGATCTACATATTTCATGATGCTTATCCACGCAGGTTGCCGGAGCCTCATGGGAAATGTAGTTTCAAAACACCTGAAAGGCCTGATGTACAGTAAGGATCCTAATTTTGATCCACAAGGTCATAATAGCACCTGCAGCCATTATTCTGCAAGAGTAAAATGGGGTCCATATTGGTGTGCTGATGGTCTGACACCCAGAGTAGTAGGCAAGCTTTCAGAGTGATCCAGAACAGAGGTTGTACATGTATGATTCAGTGATCTTAAAGTGAAACGGGTCAGTGTTATTGGGACAGAGCTAGAGTTGGTGGGTCAGATAGCGCTGAGTAGAGGGAGCAGACCACCTTGAGGTGGTGAATGAGGAGGAACAAGGCAGAAGTTTGCCCTTTCCATTACTCAAAAGTCAATGGGAATTTCCTTGTTCACCTTCATCTCGAAATATTGTAAAAACTAAACGTTTTGTATTACTTGGTGATACCCCTAAACGCTTCAGATTGTAACCCATTATGAGAACACAATGCTATCAACTTGAGGATAGCACCGCAGTAGACAACGCCCGATCCATTTTTTATTTTTTTTTATAATGGGAAATGCACTTCTCATCAAAAATAAAGCTGTCACTTTGTATATTGGGAAGTATTTGAAGAGAACAAGTATTGCCAGGCAATATTGTCAAAAAATTCTCTTTTTCACAATTCTATTTTACACATTTTAACTATAGACTACCTAAAAATGTAAATCCACTACTAAGGGGTTATTGAGAGAGCACTGAAATTTCAGTGCCGTCTCCTATGGCACCCTTAATTTGTCGACCCTCGCAGCAAATCGATGCACTGAACGCCGCCGATTTAAAGCCTCCAAACACAAGAAAAAACACTGCAAAACCACCGAATCGATCTGATAAAACACTGAACGCATCCGAAAAAAAGTCTACCAGCTGCTGAACAGGGGTAAAAAAAAATCCAAAAAGGCGTTCTAAAAAACACTAGTCCATGAAAATGCCTGGAAACAATATATAAGGTTCTGTGAATAAAAAGGTCTGTTACAGAAAAAAGGGAATATAAAAAAACTTTGCCTAAAAAATATAAACTTTTTGCTGCAAATAAAAATAAACTGAATAAATGTTTAAGAAAAACAGAATACTTTTTTACATTGAAATTTATGGGATTAGCCTGATTAAACCTGCTGAATGAAACCACCGAAATTCTGAGCATTTTATTGACCTTTCACTGCTGTTCGGTGTCTGTGAATCGATTTAACCATTGCTTCTCGATGGGGTATTTCAGTGCTGTTGATCACCATATTTTGCTGGCAATTTGCCAATATTTGGCGCGTCATCAGCGTTTTGAATGGCCACAAAATTGCATCATACGGGGAAATTCACCGTTCAGTGCAATTCGATGGCAAATTCGGTGCTCTTTGACTAACCCCTCAAGTTATATAATCACTTATGCCATATTGCCCATTTTATTAGATTTACCATTTCTCTTTGTGCCAGTTACCGTCTTAGTGACGTTTACTTACATTTTATTCTTTTTGCCCTGTTACCAGTTTACTAAATATGCACTGCCACAACGTCTGGCTTCCTTGTTCTCGCATATGCAGCTCCATTTTTCCCTGTCAAAGATCCGTAGCTGTCGGCCTCAAGTTCCCATGAGAAAGGATAGGGCACACTTGTGGTTCAATTATCACAGAAGGTGAAGGCTGAAAACTACGGAGCCGCACGCAAACACAGCAGGGTCACGTCTGCAAGCACACAGCACGTGATTTGTTAATACAGAGAACTGTACACCTGGGAGCCTGCCGAAACTGGCACACCAGGCTTAGAAAATACCACTCTCACAATTTTAAAAAAAAATCTGTCACGACAAACAGATTAATCTTAGTTTCCTAGCACTAGGTAAAAGTACTGTCATGAGTCGAAAGTTGGGATCCTAACTTGGACAAAACTCCCCCCCCCCCCCCCAAAACACACAAACTGTCCCTATTGAATTCCACTCGTAGATTTTGCTACTTGGTCACACTCTCCAGATTAGTGACTGGTTCCCCCACATACTGTACTATTAAGTGATACAAAGGTTTAGTATTTTATAGGGACACACATTTGTGATGTTTGATTCTACTTTTATAGTGAAGGGGTATGGACAGAACAATGTGTCAGGGACGATTTTCTTTGGCTGGTATCCCCCAATCAGAGTCCACACTTTGTCATGGGATACAGTCAGAGGTATTGGGTCCAATCAGACAGTGCATTGTTTTTACAATATTGTGTTTAAACGTAAGCTTTAAAATTCTCACTAATAGTGGATATGGTAGTGTTTTTATTTTATGGGCTTTGGATACTAGTCTTAACTAGTATCTGTACTTTCTTAGTTTTGACTATTGAATTGCTATTCCCGCACATAGCCAGGCTGTGACGTGGCCTCCAGGTGTGATCTCGCTGTTCAAACTGTTTCAGCACCTCGGCTGTCATGCACATGTTCAAAAACATTGGAGGCACGTCCTCAAGCCCACTTGAAAATATATTTTGTTTGCAATAAACAAAATTGCATTGCTACAGAATTAGACCAGAGTGAGTACACTTCATATCCGGGCTTTGAAGATCGAGTATACTATATCTTGGTAGTGGGGGGGGGGGGGTTAAACCTACTTTGGTCAAGCATTTAGGGAGCAGACCAACTAGAGATTAGAACATTTTCAGATGGTGACTTTTGGGTTCACAATCTTTGCATTCACCTGGGGCAGGTGTCAGCATCCTTACACCCTCCAGATTTTTTTTGAATCCTTTCCTGTGATACTCAGTCACTTGTTGGGTTGGCTGAGCCTCATGGGAAATGTAGTTACAAAGCATCTGGAGGGCTGAGGTTGCGGACACCTGACCTGGACTTGTTTTTTGTGACAATGCAAGATTCTTGGCATTCTCTGATCTTGTGGATCACTGAGACCTTGTGTTTTTTTTTGTGAAAGCAATATCAAATTGTTTATGGACCATGTTAAGTTTCTCCCTGTATGCCTATTCTGGTTTTCATTTGCGCGATATTGTCGTCAGATCCCTTTTTATATCTTGTACTGTTGGGGAATTGGTTTTGATATTGACATGTTGTTCTTGCTCTTCAGCCCCAGTGGTAAGAAGTTCCGCAGCAAGCCACAGCTGGCTCGTTACTTGGGAAATTCCATGGATCTCAGCACTTTTGACTTCCGCACAGGAAAGATGCTGATGAGCAAAATTAACAAGAACCGTCAACGTTTGCGATATGATGGTCTGAACCAAGCTAAGGTATAAGAGCGGTGGTCCAGGCCATGTGGGGTGACTGGGGTAAACCGAGCCGTGTACAAGACAAAACTTAAAAAAGCTGTACTTCCATTTTTCACACAGGGCAAACCTGATTTGAATACTGCACTCCCTGTCAGACAGACTGCCTCAATCTTTAAGCAGCCTGTGACCAAGGTGACCAACCATCCCACCAACAAGGTGAAGAGCGACCCACAAAAGGCAGTAGATCAACCACGCCAGGTAAGACATATGTCGGTGCCAAAGGTTTTCTAGGGGTTTGACTTTTTAGTGTATGTATTTTTAATTCTTTCTTCTCACCAGCTCTTTTGGGAAAAGAAACTCAGTGGATTGAATGCTTACGATATAGCAGAGGAGTTGGTGAAAACGATGGAACTGCCAAAAGGATTACAAGGTAACTCCAAAATGTTTAATATACAATGCTAAGGTGAGAAACAAGAAGGGTGTTTGTGAGGGTCCTGAGAACGAACAACAGCACAATGGCCTGCTCTACGTTGGGGGCTCGCTCAGGTCTCACAAGGTTTTAGCTTGTTTGTGCCATTACAGGGATGAATTTTCCATATGCAAATCAGCCTGCTCTCACCCAAAAAGGGTGGCCAGTGCTGATTGCCAAGGACGTCATCCCTGCACGAGAGGTGCAGCAACCCCCGACGATCGTTTCAGCCTTCTTGGGCCTCGTCAGGAGGGTATAGCTGACACCCCTCTAGGCACATCAAGCAAGGGGTCCACGTCTGGATGACCCTTTACAATTATAGTGAGAAACAAGAAGGGTGTTTGTGAGGGTCCTGAGAACGAACAACAGCATCCTTGGCAGTCAGCACTGGCCACCCTTTCTGGGTGAGAGCAGGCTGATTTGCATATGGAAAATTCATCCCTGTAATGGCACAAGCAAGCTAAAACCTTGTTTGTGAGACCTGAGCGGGCACCCACCGTAGAGCAGGCCATTGTGCTGTTGCTCGTTCTCAGGACCCTCACAAACACCCCCCCTTGCTTCTCACTACAATGCTAAGGAACCCATTTTTTAAAAATAGTATTAGTATTACATAGGCTGAAAAAAGACATGCTTCTATGTAATACTATCGGGTTCAGCCTCTCACACATCACCTACTGCTGTTGATCCAAAAGAAGGCGAAAAACCCAGTCTGAAGCACTGGGAAAAAACTCCTTCTTGACCCCAGAATGACAGTCAGATTTCTCCTTGGACTAAGAGGCTTTTACCCACACATTAAATATTATAACCCTTAAAGGAACACTCTAAGGAAAAATTCCCCCCCGGTTTTTTACATTAAAATATACCTATTCCCTCAACAACTAGGTAGGGATTTTTTTTTGAATATTTATTTTTACTGTAATACTTACCCTAAAATCCACTCTTTTCCAACGGCGTCCTTTTTTTATTTTTTTTTATGCTCCCCTCCTTCCTCTTCCGCTCCTGTCCTTCTAACTCTTTCACTTGGCTAATGGTTTACGTGAGAAGCGCGCATGCGCGCCTCTCACGTAAGCCAGCCAATCAGCAGGCTTCCTCCCTGCTCCATCTTTGATTAGTGTTGCGCGCAACACTATCCTCAGCCGCTGCCGCAGCGAGTTGGAGACGTCATCGCGCACCTAAAATGCTTAGGTGGTCATGTTGCCTAGAGTATCCCTTTTTAATATTCTGTGTCTGCAGGAAGTCATCCTGTTGTTTTTTAAAAGTATGTACAGTCTCTGACCCCACCTCCTCAACAACCACCAGCAGGCAGAGAATTCCACAGCTTTATTGTTCTCACTGTAAAATAACCTTAGGCTGAATTTCCTTTTCGTCTAGTCTAAAATGGGTGACCTCGTGTCCTGTGTATAGTCCTGTTAATGAATAGGTTTCCAGACAATGGATTATAATGGCCCGTATATATTTATATAAGGTTATCAGATCCCCTCTAAGGCGCTGTTTCTCTAAACAGGTTTAAAATTGTTAGCCTTTCCTCATAACTTAAACCTTCCATTCCCCTTATTAATTTAGTCGCCCGTCTCTGCACTTTTTCTAGCGCTAAAATATCCTTTCTTAAGACAGGTGCCCAAAATTGCACGGCATATTCAAGGTGCGGTCTTACAGAGGCAAAATTTTGTTTTCATCCTGAGCGTGCACTCCCCTTTTAATGCATACCAATACCTTGCTGGCCTTGGCGACTGCTATTTGACATTGCACATTGTTACTTAGTTTGAAGTCTATGATTATTCCCAAATCCTTCTCCTGCTTTGATTTCCCTAACTCCGTACCATTTAGGGCATTGGTCCCCAACCCTGGTCCTCAGGGCCCACTAACAGGCCAGATTTTGCAGATCACCATGGGGAAAAGCAGACTGAATCCTGCAATCACTGAGCAGCAAATCATAACACCTGTGCTGTGCTTCAGATATCTGGCAAACCTGGCCTGTTAGTGGGCCCTGAGGACCAGGGTTGGGGACCACTGATTTAGGGTATAAGTTGCTTGTGTGTTCTTTACTCCAAAGTGCATAACTTTGCATTTATCTACATTAAATTTCATCTGCCATTTAAGTGCCAGTCCCCCAATCTATCTAAATCCCTTTGCAGCGAAGTAACATCCTGCTCATATTGTATTACTTTTCCTAGTTTTGTGTCATCTGCAAACACTGATACATGACTTTCAATGCCTATCTCAAGGTCATTTATAAATAAATTGAATAGAATTGGTCCTATAACAGACCCCTGAGGGACACCACTTACCACTGATGTCCATCTTGAAAATGTACCAATGTTTTAGCCAGTTTTCTATCCAAAAACAAGTATTTTCATCTAGACCAGTTGTTCTTAACCCCTTAATGACCCCTGACGTACCCTGTACGTCCTGTCCTCGGGTCTCCCTTAGACCCGCGGACGTACAGGGTACGTCAGCGGCGCCAAATCCCCCTCCCGCCCGATACTCACCTCCCTCGTTGGATCCCACGGCGATCTGGCAGGGAGGAAGCCTGCCCATGTGATTTACATGGGCAGGCGAGGCTGATGACGTCGCCACGCTGCGTGGTGACGTCATCAGAAGGTGCCCCCATGTGTTTCAATGGAGGGGAGGGGGGGGCTCCTTCGGAGCCCTCTATCTCCCAAACCATTGAAGCTAGGGAGATGCCGTTTGTACCGCTGGAGAGGGGAGAGCCTCCCCTTTCCAGCGGTGTATGGCATTAACAGTTTCGCCGCCGGATTGCTTTTTGGCGCCAATTGGCGCCAAAACGCGATTCAAACCTGGAGGGGGGCTGACATCTTGGATGTCAGCCAAGCCTCCAGGTCCCCCCCCACCCACTGACAACCTCACTATATGTGTGAGGATGTCAGTGGGCCAGTTAACCCTCTAGCTGCCATGTAGAGATAAGGGGATCCTAAGGATCCCTTTATCTCCCGATCCATGACAGCTGGATGGTCATATTTGCCATCATTTAAAAGGCCTGATTATGGCCTTTCAAATGATACCACACATGACCAGGTTTGGTTTTAAAAAAAAATTAAAAAAAAAATTAAATAAAAAAAAAATAATAAAAAAATTAAATAAAATAAAAAATTGTTTTTTTAAAAAAATTTTTTTTGTCTGGGGGGAGTTTAATTAAATAGGACCTAGGCTGTCATCTAAAAATAATTAGCACAAAATGGTCAGAATGAGCGCAGCGCACATAGGTGAACTGTCTCAGCAGTGAAGGGGTTAAAAAGCAAACACATGTAAAAATTGGGTATTTCTAGTCTCGGGACAAAATTTTGAACCTATTTAGCCGGGGTCTTTTTGGGTGGTTGTAGATTTTGGGGATTAAATTACGAAAAAGTGTGTTTTTACCATTTTTTTCCTCATATTTCATATTTTTTTTTATAGTAAATTATTCGATATGATGGAAATAATGGTATTTCTAGAAAGTCCATTTAATGGCGGGAAAAAGGGTGTATAATATGTGTGGGTCGAATAAACGAGTAAGAGGAAAATTTGTCCTAAACACTAACAGCGCAGAAACGTAAAAACAGCAGCGGTCACTAAAAGACGGATTTGTGTAAAACCGCCCGGTCACTAAGGGGTTAAATAGTAACTTGTGTTGAACTGTGTTGAAAGCTTTGGCAAAATCCAAGTAAATCACATCCACTGCGACACCCCCCCCCCCCCATCTATATTTCTACCTACTTCCTCATAGAACGTAATTAGGTTAGTCTGACATGATCTGTGTTTCATAAAACCATGTTGATTTTTGCCAATTACATTATACCTCCCAATAAATTCCTGAATATTATCCCTTAGTAACCCCTCAAATACTTTCCCAGCCACAGATGTTAAGCTCACAGGTCTATAATTCCCAGGCACAAATTTTAAACCTTTCTTAAATATAGGGACCATGTCAGAGGGGGGGGGGGGAGAGATGCAGGCTTTCACCATTAAAACAATAAATGAAGAAAATAACAGTTTGTGCTTTTGATTTTAGCCTCGTTACAATTTTTTAATCCCCCTAGCGGTATTAGAGTGGCTCGGGCTGGATACATACCTGTCCATGTGCTCCCTCGCTGTCCCCCGCAGTCACACTCCGGACGATCGCGACGTCATGCTTCCTGGTTCCCTTCTCACGAGAAGGGAAGCAGGACGCAGCGATCGCACGGAGAATGCAATCGCAGAGGTCAGCGAGGGAGCGCAGGGACAGGTATGTATCCAGCTAGAGTGTGGCTCGGGATTAACGCTTTCAGCATTGAAATTTAACCCCGAGCCACACTCGGGAATACCGCTAGGGAGGTTAAACTATAAACTAGACAGGAAGGTTAGTGGCTGAAGCCACCCCCCACCCACTATTGGTTCAAGCAAGATCTTAACCCATTAGTGACTGGGCGGTTTTACACAAATCCATCCTTTAGTGACTGCTGCTGTGTTTACTTTTCTGCGCTGTTAGTGTTTAAGTCAAATTTTCCTCTTACTCGTTTATTCAACCCACACATTATACACCATTTTTTCCGCAATTAAATGGACTTTCTAAAAATACCATTATTTCCATTATATCGAATAATGTACTATAAAAAAAAATGAAATATGATGAAAAAATGGTAAAAACACACTTTTTCGTAAATTAATCCCCATAATCTACACCCACCAAAAAGACCCCGGCTAAATAGTTTAAAAATTTTGTCCCGAGAATAGAAATGCCCAATTTTTACAAGTTTTAGCTTTTTAACCCCTTCACTGCTGAGCCAGTTCACCTATGTGCGCTGAGCTCATTCTGACCGTTTTATGCTAATTATTTTTAGATGACAGCCTAGGTATTATTTAACCCCCCACCCCCCCCCCCCCCCGACAAAATAATAATAAAAAAACCATTTTTGTTCTTATTTTTACACCAAACCTGGTCATGTTTGGTATCATTGGAAATGCCATGATGAGGCCTTTCCAATGATGTCATATATGACCCTCTAGCTGTTAGGGGGATCCTTTGGATCATACTTAACCCGCAACTGCCATGTGGAGATAACTGGCCCACTGACATACTCACACATATGGTGAGGTTGTCAGTGGGTGGGGGGTGACCTGGAGGATTTGCAGACATCTAAGATGTCAGCCCCCTCCAGTTTGAATCACAATTTGGCGCAAATTTGCGCTGAATCGAGATCCGGCAGCGAAATAGTTAATGCTGTATGCCGCTGAAAAGGGGAGACTCACCTTTCCAGCGGTGCAACTTGCATCACTCTAGCTTAAACAGTTGGGGCAATAGAGGGTTCTAAAGGAGCCCCCTCCCCTTCCTGAATTCTGCCCACTGGCGCCGGCCGATTTGACGTCATCATGCAGCGTGATGACTTCATCGGATCGGCTGGCCCCCAGGAAACTGCAAGTCAAGCTTGCCATAGACGTCGTGGGAGCTGGCAAGGGAGGTGAGTTTTGGCGGAAAGGGAGGTTAGAAGGCCACTGACGTACTATGTACGTCCGCGGGTCTGAGGGAGACCCGTGGGCAGGACGTACATGGAACGTCAGCGGTCGGGAAGGGGATAAAGATTGTACTAGAATATATAAATATAAACCTAAGGTCATGGTACCTGAGGATTCATTGTTCCATGATCTGTTATTTGTAAAGCTGGTTAACATTGGTTGCAAGATCACTCTTAAATCTAAAAGTGAGGTGTTTGATGGAGCATGTGGGATTTGGAATACGTGTACTGTATATTTGAGTTAATAATATGGTTTGATGGCAGTCTTGGAGAAGCACAGTGCCCTATGACTTTTTGCTTTAATGCCATTGTAGTCCAATCTGAGAAAATGGGCAAGTTTCATCTTACAAAACTCATTCTGAATTAAGAAACTTAAAGATTAAAAAGGAACGCTACCAGTTACATAAGCTGTAACTAGTTTACTTGTGCATTACAAATGAAACCACATTATAAAACACATGCTGCTGTTTGTTTCTCATTTATTTTTCCTTTTACATGCAATTACTTCAAACAAAGTAAGGTTGATTTCTTGTTACATTTTGTGGATTTTTTTCCCCTGATTTTACCAAAATCTTTGCAAAAGCTTTAAATGCTGTGTTGTATCTAATTACAGTATTTACAGTCAGTGAGATGGAGGAGTGAATGTTTTAGACAAGTGTTGCAGTCTACCTGAGACGAGAGCTGGCAGCTGAATGAGCTAAAACAGGGAGCTTAAAAGACTTCTAATCTACCCCCTGTCCTTTGAATACATCCCACACAATACAATGATGTGAATCTATTCACTCCGTTCTATGACCAAAGCCAGCTGATTGCAGAAGATGTGCCTCTATGGGTTGGTTCTAGGGTTATGGGCGTTATAACCAGTTTATTTTTATTTAGTTTACAACTGGAGCACAGACCCTGGGGTACTGACACTGGGTGGTTGAGGTGCACTCGCGGTGTTTTTATCCTTAACTGGAGCTGGGGGTCCTTTGCCACCACCCCACCCTCCCTCTCTGGTTTGAGCAGCCATCCCTCGTTTTTAAATTATTTTTTTTTACTGCAGCCCCCCCCAACTCTCCTACACTCTTGCCCAAACTCACTCCCTCCGGTCCCTCCTCCACTCATTTTGTTCATGAATTTTAAAGCGATACTCGATGCACCCCGACCACTTTAGCTTAAAGGGACACTCTAATAAAAAATCCCCCCCCGTTTTTTAACCTTAATCTATCCGTACTCCCTTAATAAAACGTTCTTATTTTTTTTTTATTTTTTTTGTAACTAATACCCTAAAATCCTCTTGTTTCCAGCGGCGTCTTTTTTTTTTTTTTCTTTTTCTTTTCATACTCCCCTCCCTCCTCTTCCGCTCCCGTCCTTCTTGAGTCTTCTTGCCTTCTGGTTTACGTGAGAAGCGCGCATGCGCGCCTCTCACGTAAGCCAGCCAATCGGCAGGCTTCCTCCCGGCTCCCTCCTGAGGATTAGTGTTGCGCGCAAGAGGATGCGCGCAACACTAACCCTCAGAGGGAGCCGCCAGCTTCTGCGGTGAGTTGGAGACGTCATCGCGCTGAAAGCACGATGACGTCTCCTACTCGGCAAAAGTCGGCAGGAGCGGGAATTATGATTCCCGCTCTGCTGACTGACAGCTGGGAGGGCGGAGTAAAGTTCTCCGCCTCTCTCAGCTGTTTTCAGCATTTACAGCTGAACCGCTGAGCGGAGGGAGGGGGGACAGAGGGCGGCATACTCTGGGCATCATGGCCACCTAAAAAAGCTTAGGTGGTCATGTTGCCTAGAGTGTCCCTTTTAAGTTATGGTGGGGAAATTTTAATGTTGTCCAGATAGTATTTGGAATGCGTTTGTGATCTTTCTTTCTTTCGAAGAGCACATTTGCCTGCAATCGATTATGAATCGAGTGCAGTTAAAGGAAAGGCTACACCAGGGGTGCGCAATCTTGGTACTCCAGATGTTTTGGCATTTCATCTCCCATGATAGTCACTCTTAAGGTCGACTGAACCTTATGGGAAATGTAGTCCCGAAACCACATCTAGCGGGTCAAAGTTGTTCACCCTTGCACTATGCAATCAGACCACTCATGTGGCCACACTGCTCTGAGCGCACTCTTCCTGCCCTTCTCTGGAAGGGGGTTTTGATGGGGGAGGGGGGGTGCTGCTTGTCTGTCCGGATTATGTCATTTCATCTGATGCTTATTTTAGCGAATTCTTTCGTATTGTTTCCAGAGGTTATTGAGCCATATAACAAGCTTGCAAAAAATCTGCAGGGGTGTAGAATGCTCAAATTGCAGCATTATTCTCATGGGGGCGCCTGGCTTATTTAAGTAGTCATGGTGACTAGACCTTGATACCACCTGTCTGAAATGGCATTGAGGAGTTTCAAGTTTAAACAATGCAGCTTACTGTGATTCCCAACTTTTCACAAACCTACTGTTCCTATAATTCATAAATTCATGTGTTCTTCCATTGGGGCATGATCAAGGATTACAATGTATGGTACAGATCTTTGATGGTATCTGATCTCATAAGTACAAGCAACGCAGTAATAGTTTTACAAATCTATTTAAAGAACCTCAGTAATTCAGAAGATAGAAAGGGAAGGAAACGGCCCAAATAATAGTAGAAAATAACAAGTTCCAACGAAGGAGGTAAAACGGGAATAGAAGGGTACAAACAAATGATTCCGTAAGTGCCAAGCAGCTAGCGGAGTCAATATCTTTTAACACCCCTTCTCAGCAGTGCTATATGATATGTATTTCATGCTCAAAACCAGAAGTAAATCCAGATTTTGTTCCCTTGCTATCTCTAGTCTTCAAAGGGAAATTGGGCACTGGAGCTATCATTCTTTAATGTACTTCATAGCATTTTTTCATGTAGACAGTGTCCCGGTCATGGTGGATTTGGTTAAAATCACAATTAAGTCCGTGCGCAATAAATTTTAAAAAATAGATTTTTGACTTTTTTATTTTTCTCTATCCTCCCTGGTTGATGCACTGTCATGTAATCAAAGTTAGAATGTTGGCTGCTTACAGTAATTTTAATATTTTGCTGTGTTTATAGCACTCCCCCTCTTAACGTGCTATTTGTTTATTCTGCAATGCATTACTCAATCTTGTTTCTATTCATAGGCGTGGGCCCTGGATGCACAGATGAGACCCTTCTTTCTGCCATTGCCAGTGCCTTGCACACAAGTACCATGCCAATTACTGGCCAACTCTCTGCAGCTGTGGAGAAGAACCCAGGAGTTTGGCTTAATACTTCTCAGCCACTCTGCAAGGCCTTCATGGTGACAGATGAGGACATCAGGTGAGGCATCAGTAGTTCTAGATAAAGGTCTCTTTAATGTGACACTTTACGTGAAATCTTCATGATATACGCTTTTAATAGAATACCGTCCTCCAATATTTCTAGTCTGAAGAGCATTTCATAATCTTTACACATTATATACATAACCACATTGGGTTGGTTTGAACATAGGAACACATGTTTTCAATAACTTATAGCGCTGTCTGGTTCTAAATTGGAGAGAAAAAAATGTTCGCAAGTGTTTCCTCTTATGGCTCAAGCGAAAGTAAAAATGCTTCTGTATGCTGAGTTGCCAGATTATGACCACCTGACTTTTTTTGGCATATTGGCTATAATTTCGTGCTGAAGTTACTAGAGGGCAAGACAATTATAAATAGGGAAGCAGGTTGTTTACAACAGTAGAAGTGATTTTTATTTATTTTTTTCTTCTGAAGATCTGGGTAAACAACGCGATTTAACAGCCTTTGAATTTTGGATGATTGTTGGCGCTCGGAGCCATGGAGCGAGTATCGGCAAAACGGCAGAATTCGTTAAATGTTCAAGAGCAGCTGTTGTTAAAGTGTTTAAAGACTGGACTGTCAGCCGAAAATCTGGGTCTGAACTAGGGCTGCAACTAACGATTATTTCAATAATCGATTAGTTGACCGATTTAATCGAAAAAATAATCGGATAATTTCCTCCATTGATTTTAAATTTAGTGAATATATAGAGGTTATAGGTTTGTGCCCCCCTTCACAGTAGTTGGCATTTTACTGTGTATGAGTGTATCACAGAGCTCCGCAGCAATAAAACTCCCAGTAATATGCGGTGTGTATGAGCGTATCACAGAGCTCCATAGCAAAAGCGCAATGTAATTATACATTAAATTAATATTTAAAATGATTTCATTAAAACATCTAAAACTGTTACTGTATATTAAAAATCAAAATGAATCTTATGTGCAGTATCCCAGCCTGAGCCTTTGCTAGTCCACTCCATTAACCCCTTGCAATGCCAGACCATAATTATTGGGTTAATAGAGACTGTAGGGCAGAGTTTGGGCTTGCATAGCAGGGGTTAATGGAACAGATGGGGGCTGTAGGGCAGTTTTGGGCTGGCATTACGCTTAAGGAGCAGATGGGGGTTTAGGGCTGACATAGCAGGGGTTAATGGAACAGGTGGGGGCTGTAGGGCAGTTTTGGGCTGGCATATAGGTTAAAGGAGCAGATGGGGGTTTTGGGCTGGCATAGCAGGAGTTAAAGAGATACTCTAGGCAACATGACCACCTAAGTATGCCCTTTTCCTCCGCTGCCCCCTCCGCTCAGCCGATTGGCTGAAACAACTGAGAGACGCGGAGGACTTTACTCTGCCCTCCCAGCTGTCAGTCAGCAGAGCAGGATTTGTATTTCCCGCTTCTGCCGACTATTACCGAGTAGGAGACGTCATCAAGCTTTCAGCGCGATGATGTCTCCAACTCGCCGCAGCAGAAGATGGAGCCGGGAGGAAGCCTGCTGATTGGCTGGCTGGTTTACGTGAGAGGTGCGCATGCGCGCTTCTCACGTAATCTGTTGGCCAAGTTGGAGATTTCCCACGACGGGAGCAGAAGAGGAGGGAGGTGAGTATAAAAAAAAAAAAACTGCCGTTGGAAACAAGTAGTTTTTAGGGTAAGTATTACATTAAAAAAAAAAAAAAATACTGAATAGGTATAATATAATTTTAAAAAAAAAGGGGTGATTTTTTTTTTTTATCCTAGGGTGTTCCTTTAATGAAGGCTTTAAGACAGAGTTTAGTGATGGCATGGCAAGGTGTTAAGGGGGCAGATAAAGGCTGTGTAACAGTTTTGGGACAGCACAGCAAGCTTTAATTGAGGTTAGGTTTGGGCTGGAACTGCAGGGGGTTGATGGAGGCTGTTTTTCCCCTTTTTGTTTGTGCTTTTAAGTGCTTTTTAACATACCTAAGACCCAGCGTAATCACTCCATCTAACCGGCAAACATTAAGTGCGGGAGGGGAGAGGGGGCGGGTCCGTATGTCGCGCAGCTTCAGCTGAGATGGAATCTTCAGATAGGCAGCTCCTGCGATGTCCGGGTCTCGCAAGCACACAGATTGTGTACAGCTCAGCCACACAACACGCTGCCTACTAATCGATTATGAAATTCGTTGTCAACTAATTTGATCATCGATTTTTATCGCTTAGTTGTTGCAGCTCTAGTCTGAACATGCGAATTGTGGCTGTCAGCGACTAGTCAATGTTAGGGAAGAACGGAGAGTGGCAAGACTGGTGGGCAACAGTGCATCAAATTACTGCAGATTTTAATCGGGGATCCTCTCAAATGATCTCTGAACGCACTGTTTGCCGTACACTGCATTGTATGGGATATGGAAGCCGAAGGCCTGTTCAAACACCTTTCCTGTCTGCAGTTAACAAGATAAAACGTCTCCAATTCGCACAGGAACACACGGATTGGACAGAGCATTGGGAAAAAGTCATGTCGTCCGATGAATCACGTTTCCAGTTGCATCATGCAGATGGCAGAGTGAGAATTTGGCGGAAACTGCATTAAAGCATGCACCCCACATGCATGAGTACAACCCTTCATGCTGGTGGGGGCAGTGTTATGGTTTGGGGCCCTTAAATTCTTTAGGAACAACGTCTGAATAGCACAACATAGCAAAGCTTTGTTGCTGATTTAAGTTCATCCCATCATGTTGATGGCGTATCCCAATGGCGATGGCTTCTTCTAACAAGACAATGCTCCGTGCCACGGTGCTCGTATTGTGCAGGAGTGGTTTCAAGAACATGAGGGAGAATTTACCTTGTTTGGGTGGCCCCCACAATCGCCATCTGGTGGTGACAAAAATCCAATTGAGCATTTGTGGGATGAAGTTGAAAGAGCCATCAGGCAGCTGGTTCCACAACCATCAAATCTCCCAGAACTGGGCAGTGCTATTCCTCAGGCATGGTGTCTGATTCCTCGCCTCTCCTTTCAATATCTCGTGGAGTCAATGCCAAGAAGAATATTGAAGGCAAAAATGTGGCCCAACGAAGTACTGAAGGGGTGGTCATAATAATCTGGCAACTCAGTGTATTTCAGCTGGTCTCCTCACTTGTGACATTGTTCGTGCTGGGTTCTCCATTAGAGCATTCTGGCACCTACGATAAAGTCAAAGCCTTAGTACAGTGTGTAGGATGCACGTACAAAGGTGATAGGATATCTCCATGTTTCACAAGAGGAAACCATTGAAAAGGGAATTGTTTTAAATACAGAAGCATCGTCATTGTGTATCTTCTGTATTGTTGCATTTGGTACAGAGAATGCGTTCAGATTTCTTCTGGATCTAGGATAAATTTGCTTTATCCCATAACCTGTAGAACATAACATGCATATTCCATCCAATAAAAGTAGAGAAGGGTAAACTTAAGGGAACCCCCTCCCTATTTAAACTTGTCTCTCGTTTTTATCATGACACCAAGCCATCTTGGAACCGATACCTGAAGTAGCTAGAAGCTAACAGATGACTATTGTCATGTAAGTGACTAACACACAAAGCCAATTGAAGCCTTTTGATGCACATTAAGCATTGGCTAGCTGGACCAGCTAACTCCTGAAAATTGGCTCTGGCCTAGGTTTTGGTCCTAGGAGAATCCCGTCCCCAGATGATGTCCAGTGGTCATGGTGGCTGATGAATTATCCTTTAACCCCTTAGCAGTGATGACGCGCTAGAGACATTCTCTGGTTTCACGCTAGCATGTGGAGGATGTCTCCAGCACATAGTTGAAGGTCCCTGGCTTGTCACGAACCGCGGACTTAACCTGCAGGGGACTGACCTTGTGAATGTCAGCCCTGCCTGCAGGACCTCCCCCGCCCATAATATCAGAAATGGACCCTCCCCCAGCTGGGCAGGGAATTCCCTAATGGAGCTGATACAGAGGTCATTTCACCCCCGGAACCATAGCAGCTAGAGGGCCAGAGCATGGCCTTTCCAATAATGCCAAACCTGACCAGGTTTTATTTCTTCTCCAGCCCTGTTCACCATTCAATTCTAAAGTGACCAGTGATTCTGCACTAACTCACATTCTCCCCTTTCCCATGATGCCAGCAAGTGTGGCGGTGATGGCACAATGCGTTACTACAGTTCGCCATCCTAAACCACCGCAGCGTGGGCCGCAGGGGGTCCTTTGGACCTTTCCTGTCTCTAGTCTTTACACCACACAAGGTCAAGTGAGTTGTCGTTGGACCGGTCAGAGTCTGTCCTTTTCTAATGATACCAAACATGACCATGTAAATCCGGAAATAAAAAAGTTTTTTTTATTTTTCATTCCAAAGCAATGGCATAGTCAATTTGTCTTGTACAATCAGGTCCAGAAATATTGGGACATCGACACAATTCTGACATCTTTGGCTCTATACACCACCACAATGGAGTTGGAATGAAACAAACACAATGCGCTTTAACTGCAGACTTTCAGCTTTAATTTGAGGGTACATCCAACTCGGGTGAACGGTGTAGCACTTACAGCAGTTTGCAGATGTGCCTCCCACTTGTTAAGGGACCAAAGGTAATGGGACAGAATAATAATCATAAATCAAACTTTCCCTTCTTAATACTTGGTTGCAAATCCTTTGCAGTCAATCACAGCCTGAAGTCTGGAACGCATAGACAACACCAGACGCTGGGTTTCATCCCTGGTGATGCTCTGCCAGGCCTCTACTGCAACGGTCTTCAGTTCCTGCTTGTTCTTTGGGCATTTTCCCTTCAGTTTTGTCTTCAGCAAGTGAAATGCATGCTCAATGGGATTCAGGTCAGGTGATTGACTTGGCCATTGCATAACATTCCACTTCTGTCCCTTCAAAAACTCTTTGGTTGGGGGCGTGGCCGGCTACCATCGAGGGAAGAGGTGTCTTGGTGGAGCTCCGCACGTCTGCAGCTCTTGGGGACCTCCAGCTGACACAAATTGAGGGGATAATTTTAATTTGAGGTCCCGCTGTGGCTGGCTACCGGAACTGAGCTGTCCGGAGCCCGATTGTCCCCCCTCCGGACAGAAGCTGACTTTTTGGCCGCTGTGTGGTTTATCTGGATGGCCGTCGGCCATTTTGAGACCTGCTCAGGCTCCTGACCATCTTGAGCCCCTCCTGCTTCCCCCTGTGGGTTTTACTTGCCAGGTGACAGCTTCTTGCAAGCTCCGAGGATGGAGGGCCCCCATCTTCTGGCTGCGCCAGAGATCCCCCTGGTGAAGAGCATAAGGGACTGTGCGGCATGGTGCGGACCAGAGCACCCCATCCCCCCTGCATGAGGTATGGAGGCAATGTTTGCAGCAGAAGAAGACTACCTGACGCGGCTAACGGGGGATGAGGGGGAGCCACTCACATGCGGTGCTTGGTGCCAACTGATGGCCGCGATAAGAACTGGTCGGGAGACTCTAGATCTGGAGGACGAGGTGACCAGAGGTGCTGTCCTGAGGCCTCCAGATGCCGAAAAGGAGTGTCTTACTGTGGAGATTGCCCTGGAGGAGCCGCAGAAGATGCGTCCTGAGACCCCAGGGGCAACCCTGTGTGTGGTTCTGGGTGATGTGCTGGCCGAGGAATGGTTGCGGGGCAGCTGTGGAGTTCGCTGTGTCGGCAGAGCTGGAACCCCCCCCTGCTGACTATGAAGCTGGATCAGTCCCCTGCTCTGTTGCGGCCTGAGGCTTACACTCGGGCAGCTGGAGTTAGGAGTTACGTTGCACGTGGGGGCTGGATAGCCCAGCTGGCTGCGTTTACTCGCACTGGGCCTCTGTTAGCAGAAATGTCTGGCCTGCACTGCATTGCCCTACCTGTCCTGCGTCTGCTGCCCTTCGGAGAAACTGGATCAAGGGACCCATTCACTGTCTTCCGAGCAGCCTTTTGTTTTTCGTCCCCCTCCCTCCTGCTGAGACTATTTAATGAGACCTTCCTGCTGTTTTTATGACATTTGTCGAGTGGAGACGCTTTTGTTTTTTTTTCTGTTGTCCTATCTCCCACTTAATTTGGCTTTGCCATCTCCCCCCCCCCCTTTTTTTCCTTCTGCTTCACATCCTCGGCTGACCTTTTTCCTTATCTTCGTCGATATGACTTGAGGAATCGCTTTTACTTTTATTTTTTAATAATATAATTATTATTGGCTACTATTCTGATGTCTTGTGTTGGCCCTGCGCGGCCATTTTTGCCTTGCACTACATGATGCTACAATGTTATCTAGAAATTAAAAAAAGAATTAAAAAAAAAAAAAACTCTTTGGTTGCTTTTGCAGTATGCATTGTGTCATTGTCCATCTGCACTGTGAAGCGCCGTCCAATGAGTTCTGCAGCATTTGGCTGAATGTGAGCAGATAATATTGCCCGAAACACTTCAGAATTTATCCTGCTGCTTTTGTCAGCAGTCACATCATCAATAAATACAAGAGAACCAGTTCCATTGGCAGCCATACGTGCCCACGCCATGACACTACCACCACCATGCTTCACTGATGAGGTGGTATGCTTAGGATCATGAGCAGTTCCTTTCCTTCTCCATACTCTTCTCTTCACATCACTCTGGTACAAGTTGATCTTGGTTTCATCTGTCCATAGGATCTTGTTCCAGAACTGTGAAGGCTTTGTTAGGTGTTGTTTGGCAAACTCTAATCTGGCCTTCCTGTTTTTGAGGCTCACCAATGGTTTACATCTTGTGGTGAACCCTCTGTATTCACTCTGGTGAAGTCTTTTCTTGATTGTTGACTTTGACACACATACACCTACCTCCTGGAGAGTGTTCTTGATCTGGCCAACTGTTGTGAAGGGTGTTTCTTCACCAGGGAAAGAATTCTTCTGTCATACACCACAGTTGTTTTCCGTGGTCTTTTGGTGTTGCTGAGCTCACCGGTGCGTTCCTTCTTTTTGAGAATGTTCCAAACAGTTGTTTTGGCCACGCCTAATGTTCTTGCTATCTCTCTGATGGGTTTGTTTTGTTTCTTCAGCCTAATGATGGCTTGGTTCACTGGTAGGAACAGCTCTTTGGATCTCATCTTGAGCGTTGACAGCAACAGATTCCAAATGCAAATCGCACACTTGAAATGAACTCTGGGCCTTTTATCTGCACTTTGTAATTGGTAATGCGGGAATATCACACCTGGCCATGGAACAGCTGAGAAGACAATTGTCCCATGACCTTTGGTCCCTTAACAAATGGGAGGCACAGCAGTTTGCAGATGTGCCTCCCAAGTCCTACACCGTTCACCTGAGTTGGATGTACATACCCTCAAATTAAAGCTGACAGTCTGCAGTTAAAGCACATTGTGTTTGTTTCATTCCAACTCCATTGTGGTGGTGTATAGAGCCAAAAATGTTAGAATTGTGTCGCTGTCCCAATATTTCTGGACCTGACTGTATGAAATGACCAATACCACACCTTCTCATTTCCCATGCCGCAAGCAAGTTCAGCATTTCATACAGTCACACTATTCCTAAAACACAATCCTCTAAACAGTGTTTCTCAACTCATATCCTCAGGACCCACTAACAGACCTGGTTTGTGGGATATCCGAAGCACAGCACAGGTGATCTAATTTGCTGCTCAGTGATTGCAGTATTCAGTCTGCATTTTCCCAGGGTGATCTGCAAAATCTGGCCTGTAGTGGGTCCCGAGGACTGGAGTCGAGAAACCCTGCTCTAAAACAAAAGCAAATTATTATTTATTTTTGTTTAAAATTGCATATTTTCTTAAAACTGCAGTAACAGATTCCAATCTCATTCTTTTTTTATTTTCTATTTTAACAAGAGTACCCCATAGAATATATAGCCACAAAGGTTTTGATGATAAAAAGTGAGGAAAAATATTTTGCACGCTGTAATCTATTGAAATCTCAATGGAAATTATAAAAATTTTGACATTTGTTATAGCATTCGGACGGGACATGATGAATACACATAATGATATATTTTGAATCTGCAGTCTGGGTCCGATAATTAAACATGACTTCACATCACGTTTAAACATGAGCAGAAAATGAGCTTATGAGATGGGGCTGAAATGGCTCAGCAGTGAAGTGGTTAAGATGGTAATCACGTGATGCAAAAGTGCTGTGATTACTGTCTTACTGCAGGAGTAGTGATGTATTTATATTTTTTGCAGAAAGCAAGAAGAACTTGTGCAACAAGTTAGGAAGAAATTAGAAGAAGCTCTCATGGCAGACATGCTTGCACATGTAGAGGAAATCTCAAAGGATGGAGGTGCCCCAGTGGACAAAGATATTGAGGATGAGGAAGATGAAGAAGATGCAAGAGAACCAGAGACAGATGATGTGTAAAAATGGTAAACATTTTAGTGTTATGCTTTTTAATCCATTTTTTTTTTCCTTTCAAATTCTTCAACTCAGAAGGTGATTAAAGCTTTTTGTGCACTAGTTTACTTTTTAACTTGTTTTTCACTTAGGTTTAATGCAAACCAGTCTCCCAAAACACCCATCTGCTAGATGAACACCGGGATCAGCAGCAAAATATGAATTTACAACTCCACCAGCATGTTATGGATGTAGGGCATTTGAGACAATTGAGTCATATGTATGGCAGTCTTTCATGGCTTGTGGAGAATTTTTTGCTTTTTTAACTTTAAATATGTGATTCTAAACATACTGTATATTGTAACTTGAAGGAGCAAGCTGTAAAAATTTGTCAATTTTCTTGCTGCCTGCATCTTGAAGAAAAGATGGTCTATATAGATCACAAGGCAAACTTGGATTTTAGATTTGCATTTTCTTGACTTGTGATTGGCGGTGCTCTGTCTTTTTTTCCTGGACCTGCGTCAATGGGAGATAAACTGAGCACCACTGATTGTAACCAGTGATGCATGTGTACGCATATATTACAGCAGTCGCACAACTGCATTCCCCTGGCCCTTGTGAAATTCCTGGACTGTGCTGAA
Source organism: Leptobrachium leishanense (assembly GCA_009667805.1). NCBI lineage: Eukaryota > Metazoa > Chordata > Amphibia > Anura > Megophryidae > Leptobrachium > Leptobrachium leishanense. Next base: position 341,734,271 of record CM019063.1, read on the forward strand.
GATGCACGCACGTAACGGATATACAATGCGCATGCACCTCTCAGAGCATGTAATGTGACTGTGTGTGTGTTCACCGTAAAAGCCCTGGAGTGTGGTAATTATATGTGAGCATGCACTTGTTCGTTTTTACCACAGTTCATGACTTTCACTGGGTTTACATACGTTTGCTTATGAGGCATACGCGTATGTGTCTTCACCACGGTCCAGGAATTTCACGGCGGCTAGGGGGGCTGCAGTTATGTGACCGCTGTGGCATGAATGATGTATGCATGTGCTATGTGTACAATCCAGGGTGCCCAGATGATTCTGCATCAATCCACATGATGTGGGTCCAGCATTCTCACAGGTCCAGGAAAAAATGGCAAGCCAGAGTCATTTCAGTAGTTTCAGAAAATGGGCTATGTTTCTAGTGAGATGTTTTTGCAGTGGAATCTCACATTATCTCCATTGTTTGTATGTAACATGATGCATTGTCAGGGTTAAATGGAATACGAATCACATTGGTTCACTTCAAATTATCTGTCAAACCTATATGTACTTCTTACTATCCTGTGCTAAAGTTACCTAGAGGCATAAATATATGGTATTAGGAAGCCTTGTTGGCAACCTGAAGCCTTGTTGGCAAAACAGGTGTTTCTGCATCATGACCCTGGACAATGTTAGACCTGATTAACATTGACCTTGTTTTGCAGAAATTAAGAATTTTTAAATGTTCGAGAATAAAAAACTCATATCTCATAAAAAGATGCCGTAGCAAAATGTTTACTAAACAATTTGCAATATTGCATCTTAAACCTCCTTTTGGTTTCTTTGGTCACAGTGTAACTATATGGTCAATAAAAAGTATTATTGGCCTGAAAGAGGCTTTGTTTCTTTTGTTTTTTTTCTCCAGTAGAATTGCAAGTGGTTTAAGATAACGATTTCTTTAATCCTTTTGTTTGAATATGTTGTATTTTTTTTTTTTCCTTTTTTATACCCTCCATGGGGGAAATCTTCATGTAGTACAGATGCAGACTGTATGGATATTTGTTTTGTAAATATTAAAGATTCATATAAAAATTACTGGGTTCCTGCGTGGTTAATTCTCTTGACATTTTGTGTTAAAGCTATTTCAACATGACCGTATTCTTTTTTTTCTCCACTAACATACCAATGGTGTATTTTGCGAAAAGCCCTAACAGGAAGTCTTTTTTTAAATGTTTTGCTCCTTTAAGAATAAAATTAGCTTTCCTTGACTAAAACATCGATTTTTATAAAAAAATGTGAACCACTACAGATCACAACTCTATATGGAAAGTGTGTATAACCAGATAATGTAGAGTTCACTTGTGTTTTATGAATTCTAGAGCAGTTTCTGCAGTACTTTAAAATGGTGAATTCAGCTTGAATCCTTGGAATCAGAGGCAAGAGATGCAGAAGTCTCCGCTCAACTGAACTTAAAATCAAGAGAAGTATCTTTTTATTGGTTAGGGAAGGTGCATCAAGAATGGAACGAATCACGAAAGCGATACGGTTGAGTGATTCTGGAGGGGTCGAGGATTGGTGAAGGAGGTCACTACACAGGACTGGTGCTGCCCTTGAAGCCACAGGTGTGGGTGGAAATTGGTCTGCAGGCAGTCTCTGCAAAGCCTAAGTGCCTTTAGAGGCATATAGATATTCAAGGCTTTGAATGTGAGAGTCGGGTTTTGTACTTAACACTAGAAGAGCCAGACAACATCCTATACCTATAAATCGCCACAAGTAGTCATTTCGACTGCTTCCTTTTATTATTGTTATAAAAACACATTAAATTGTTGTGATCAATAGAAAAGCATTTGTACGCATTGACTATGATAACTTTTTAACATTTTGTTGTAGCTTTTAAATTACACCTGTTAAATGTTTACGACATTAATAAATCTGTTCAGGCAAATACTGATATAAATATTCCTATACCATACTGTATTTTTATTTTACTGTATCTTTTATAGATGAAATAAATTTCAAGGTTGGCCCTAAACAGGAACTTTCAAAGAGGCATAAGGGCCTGTGACAATAGGTGTACCAGTAGTTATCATCCAGCACCCAAACTGCTCGGAAAAGATAAAGAAACCAACTGGGAAGTCATCAATACTGGTGTGAACAGTACAGGAAGATTTGCCATTGTTTGAAAAAAGGTGGTTCCCCACGTTTTAGACCATTGCAGATCATAATCCATCGAGTTTGTCCATAAGCCCCACAGGCATACAGAATGGCAAGAAAGGCTTTGTTCTCTACCAGTGAAATACTCCAGTCTTCACCTTTCCCTCTTGCTTCAGCTTCTGTGCATCAATTGATATGCCATAACATTGGATCGTCAAAGAGGCGCCAAGCAGTAGCAACACTCAGATGTGACATTGCGGTTGGCAAATCGAGTTGGTCCTGCTGCTACTTTTAGGATGTTTAGAATAGCCAATCTTCCTGTACTGTTCACACCTGGATTGATGAGTTCCCAGTTGTTTTCCTTCTTTTCCAAACGGTTGTGAGCCAGCTGCAAAGGACTCTACATTGGGTGCTGGATGATTACTATTGGTACACCTATTGGCACAGGCCCTTGTGCCTCTTCAGCTTCTAAAAGTTCCCCTTAACTGATTGAAAGTTCCTGTTTAGATAAAATAAATTAAGGTTAGCCCTCAAGATATGGTAAAATACAGTGGTAAGAAATATATCGGTTTTTGCCTGAACAAGTTCATTCATATGCTTGTTTGCGGTTGTGATTCATTAGATTAGAAGAACTATCTGGCTGAGATTCATCAGTTTCAACAAGTTGAAAACCTGTAGTATTGTGGAGAAAACACTAACAGGTCTATTCAAAGAAAGGTGACACTCGGGAGAATGACTGAAGTGCAAATTCTAGGTCAAAATGGTCAAACCAGAAAAATTCTCCCATTTAGCTCACTTTAGAAATCGGCTATTTGGTCTATATTGTTCTCTTCTCCTGCCAATTCTCCTGGTTTTCACCTTTCTTTGAATAGACCTCTACGAAACAGAAACCAGTCAAATGGTGCTTCTAGGTATACTGATCTAAATCTATGGAACATGAGCTATTCATGCCAAATTTGGCACGCCGTTAAAACAACATATTTGACTAAAAGTCAAAGTTTGAAGAGTAAATCTGGAAGTATTTTCAAAATGATCACAATTTAAAAATTCAAAAGCGTCAAAATGACTGCTTTTGGCTCTTCTAGTGTTAAATCTCAAGGTACAAGGAGCCTATGGGAGGGACTTGCAGAGTCTTGGGTCAGTGGGTGGGTTAGTATTCAGATCGACCCATCAGCTCACCAGAATCCCATATACTAAAACCCAAAAACGTCTCTCGCTCTCTGACCTCATTTAAGTACTGTCCACTATCACCCGATGTCTTCAAAGCTCATGAACACCTTACTTTCAGGGTTATTCAGAGAAAGGTGAAAACCAGGAGAACTGGCAGGAGAGAACAATCTAGACCAAATAGCCGATTTGGAAAGTGAGATAAATGGGAGAATTTTTCTGGTTTGGTTATTTTGACCTAGAATTTTCACTTCTCCAGTCATCCTCCTGCATTTCACCTTTCTTTTGAATAGACCTGTATGCAGGGCTTGAGTCCTGTGGGAACGGCGTTCCCAAACTTCTGCTGCAGGAACTCAGGTTTCCGCTGTGGCCCGAGCCCGAAACGATTGAGCTGCTGGCCGCACATTGCCGGCGGCCACGTGCTTTCCTGCTGCGAACGGCTGCTGGCAGGAAGTGCAGCCGCTCGCCTGGGATCCAACAGCCAGCCGCGAGATTGCGGCTGGCTGATTGATCGATCCCAGGCGAGCGGCCGCACTTCTGCCAGCGGCCGTTCGTAGCAGGAAAGCACGCAGCCGCTGGCAATGTGCGGCCAGCAGCTCAATCGTTTCGGACCCACTACGGAGAGGAGAGGTGAGCTGCAATAATATCCATGTGAACTGGGGGCAATATATACCCAGGAGGGATACAGAATCCTACATAATGGAGCTGGAACAGAAAGTGGATAGGATTCAGCTCATAGTTACATTCAGTATGAGTGGGCCTTGACAATATTAAATATATGCTTGCTAATGCACGAAGCCTTAACACGCTGGGGGGGGAAGAAGAGGCAATAGCATTTAGGCTGCGGTCTGACAAGCGTACTGATTGCGCAGAGTGCATCTGTTGATTGGATGCACTTTACAACGGATGCGATTGTGGTTAACAATATCAGTTGTAACTGACGTTGAGTAAGAATTGCTGTATAGTATCCGTTTTACAGGACGTTGAGAAAGAGAAAAAAAGTTGTATGCCCCCCCACGTGTCTGTTGTAGCTTTTTCACCTAGATGCCTCTGGCGTCCATTGCAACCTGCATTGCCCGTGCGTGAAAAAGTGTGCATGTGCTTCGTTTGTTTTCTATTTGACTACTTTTGAAAAGCTACGACAGCCAGCAAACAGTGCGGTCAGATGGATGGAAAGCGTGCACTCGTGCAACTGCAGCCTTACTGAACAATTTGACATGGGTATAACGGAAATGTGGTGGCATGAAACGCACGACTGAGCTGTAAATTTTACATGGTTACACATTTATAGGAGATCTACAAATATACTCCTCCCCCCTTTTGCTTTCGATCAACCATGAGTTAAAGCCAAATATTACATAGAATGGGAAAGTTGAAGGATGGTGTTCTTGGGATGCCTTAATCTGTTTATTGATAAACTATTTTCCATGACTGTCGCGGTAGCAATGCTACAGAGGTCATCATATGGGGTTTTATGTTCAGTGTTTCATATGTGTATTTACGGTTACGTATTTTCTTGGTTTTTATATTGCTGTTCACTTCCATCGTAAGAGTCCCTCAGTCTCCCATCAGGTCCACCTAGACATAGCTGCACTAGGGTGGCGTGCCTGCTATTGTTCCCTAGTCCCTCCCTGGGGAGGAAAAGTAAACCTGGTCCGCTTATATTCACCTCCAATAAAATAATCCAGCATAAACTCATCCTGTTTTATCTCAACACTGGTTATGTCTATTGCTTGGGGTAACCTGCTATAATCGGCTCCTTTTTCCGGCTGTTAATCTGCTGTTCTTGGTTGTTGGAGTCCTGAGTGCTGTCTTGGGCTGAAGGAGCATGGTTTTAAGCAGAAATACCCTGCTGGAGCTGTCGGGTATTTTGTATCTCGGAAAAATCTAAATGGAGGATTGATAGCCTAGATGCCGTTTTGTATACTTATATGTAATTAGAGGTAGAGCTTCAAATGTGGCGTAGCTGAAAGAATACAATGTACGCTTCTTTGTTCGTCAATAGCCTTCATATTCCTTAGCCATGACTATGAGGACATAAATCTGTTGTATAGAAACTCCTTTTGTTTAAAACCGTATCTCTCCAGAGAAGGGAGAATGGTAGAAGAGAAGAATTATAGACTTTTCTGTCAAAGGTGAGTATATGAGACGGTTCAGCATCTGAGAATTATTAAATCATAGGTGTCATGACTTTAGGATGACCTTGCCATCCTAAGGTCTTACCACAAGTGCCATCTTGTGGTCAAAATACAGTTAACATGCCCCATAGGAATTCATTGCTAACTTTTTTAATTGGTAGAAAAAGATTCAAGGCTACAGAGGCCATTGTATAGGGCGCTCAGTGCCAAATTAAAACTGGAGGCAAATCCAGGTTTCGTGCTTTTGTGGTTTGCAGCTCAATTCAAGGTTGGGCTTTATGCTGGAGTTGGAGCCCTCACTCGTGCTTCAACTATAACTCACCCTCAATGTAATTGTATTCAAAATGTGCTCTGATCACCCCTATTCTGATAAAGCCAGCTCTTGATCCCACCTCCCTCTCGAACTACCATTCCATCTCTGCTCCTCTTTCCCTCCATAATCTTAGAACGCCTGGTCTATAACCAACTCACCAGTTTTCTCACTGCTAACTCTCTACTTGATCCGCACCAGTCTGGCTTTCACTCCCAGCACTCCACTGAAACTGTTCTGACAAAGGTGACTAATGATTTGGTTGCTAAAACCAAAAGGTCCCTTCTCCCTCCTTATTCTTCTCGATCTTTCTGCTGCATTTGACACTGTTGACCACCCGCTCCTGCTCCTTATGCTGCATCAACTTGGCCTTGGTGACACGATCTCTCGGCTCCTTCAGTGTCTCCTTTGCTGGTGCCTCTTCTCCCCCAGTTCCTCTTTCAGTTGGGGTACCTCAAGGCTCTATTCTGGGTCCCCTACTCTTCTTGATCTATACTGCCTCTCTTGGCAACCTCGTCTCTTCCTATGGATTCCAATATCATCTCTATGCTGACGACACACAAATTTAAGTTTCTTCTCCCGATCTCCTGTCGGCTGTCTCGGACTGGATGACTTCCCTTTCCTAAAGCTTAACCTCTCTAAAACTGAACTTTCCTTTAAGGTGAATGGTGCCATCTACCTCACAGGCTCGTTGCCTCGGGGTCCTTAGACTCTGGCTACTGAATGTGAGGAGTGAAGGAGAGCTCAAACAAATCCTGCTACTTCCACCTAAAACAACATTGCACGTGTCCGTCCCTGTCTTAATCAGGACTCTGATAAAATGCTCATCCAAGCTCTTATCTCCTATTGCAGTGGTTCCCAACCGCAGTCCTCAAATACCCCTAATGGGCGAGGTTTTAAGGATTGCCCTGGGGAAAAGCAGACTGAATCCTGCAATCAATAAGCAGCAAATCATATCACCTGTGCTGTGCTTCAGATATCTGGAAAACCTGACCTGTTGTAACCTCCTTCTCTTTAGCCTTAAGAGATCTGCAGTCTGTTATGAATGCCTGTGCCAGGCTCATCCATCTCGCCTCCCGCACCTCTCATGCGTCACCTCTTTGTCAATCTCTACACTGGCTCCCTGTTTCCATTAGAATCATATTCAAATTAATGGTGCTTACGTACAAAGCTCTCCATAACAACGCCCCCTGCCTACATCTTTATTAACATGTACATCCTGTCCCGACTACTTCCTTCTGCCAATAATCTGATATCATTAGTGATGAGCCGAACACCCCCGTGTTCGGTTCGCATTCAAACTCGAACAAGTTCAAAAGTTCGAACACGAACCGAACTCAATGCAAGTCAATGGGACTCTAAAGTTTGAATTTTAGAGTGCCCTCCAAGAGGGCACATATGCAAGATATTTGCCATAAAAGGTGTATGGGGGTCCGGGTAGTGCCCTGGGGGACAGGAAACCAGGACAAAGTTTTAAAAAAAAACGTTTTTAAAGGAACAGTGATTTTTTTCCATGACCTAAAGGTTAAGAATAAAAATGAAAAATTCCTTCAATTATCGTGCCTAGGAGGTCCCCATAACCTGCCCGTGAAGTGGCGGATTTGTAGGATGTATAGAAACATTTTTTTAAAAAAAAAGACGTTAAATGGTTTTCCTTTAAATCTATTAATAAACAACTGCTTGGGGCGGCAGTCTGTATGAAAAGAGACGTTTTAGGACACGCAGAACAAGTTTAGTGATTTTTTTTGGCTAAATTATGGTGAAACTTATGCAGGCTTTGGATGAAAGTAACAATAGGTGCTTTAAAATTGGGCCTTTAGTGTCGGCAACAGTGCCGTCATACCGTAACCCCTCTGTGGTATCAGTGGTGTATTTTGGCCTAGGCCGACTAGGCCTAGGGCGGCACTTTCCAGGGGGCGGCGGCCCGCACTGGGTGGCCCCACCCCGAAAAAGTTTTTTTTAATTTTATTTTTTTACTTTTGCAAAGTATTTTACCAGGAAGGATACATTGAGATTTCACTAATTTTCAAGTATGTCTTGGGTAGGCAAGGCCTAGGCTTTCACTTTCCAGGGGGCAGCAAAAAACCTCACCACTAAATGGGTTACTCACAGAGCACCGAAATGACGCCAACATTTTGGTGTTCTGTAGTTCACCGCAGGGTCCCCAAAGTGCATGGAGTCAGCCGCTGAATGCTGCCGCCGCAAACCCGTGGCCTGCTGTTTTGAAAAGAACTACTGAACGAAAATCTCTAGAATTTACATATAAGATCCTATGATTGATAATAAAAAGTTCTGTTACAGAAAAAAGAAAAGCTGCTATTAAAAAAAAAAAAAAGGGGGGGGAATTTTACCCCAAAAAAATCTGAAAAATAACTAAAAGGTACAAAAAAAATCAAAGACTTTTTACTGCAGATTAAAATAATAAATGGTTTATTAGATATTGCATAAAAATGGGAATATTTTTAACATTGAAACCTATGGGGTTCGCCTGAATAAACCTGCTGATTGAAACCACCGAACATCGAGGCATTTCACTGCCATTTCTCTGCTGTTTGGTGTTCTCTGAATAGATTAACCATTACTTCTCTATGGGGATTTGCACTGCCTTCAAACAGCACCGTACTTGCTGGCAGTTCGCCAAACTTGTGTGTGAGCATATCACAGAGCAGTGGAGTACTTAGGGGAGTGGCGGAGGGCGGGCCACCCCAGGTACCAGTGATTATTGGGGTGTCATTAGGGGGTACTAGGTGCCACTGTCACTGTGTGTCAGCTTTGAGCTGTGTTCTCAAACAACGAGCAGCGGAGCATGGCGTTTGCATACGGAATAAAATCGAATAGAATAAAAATCCCCCTCTCCTCCCTCCATAGCTCCTCCCCTGCCCCGCAGCAGCTCTAGGAGAGGGGAGGGGGGTGTGATTTGTGTGCAGAGAGAGAAGATGACAGTAAACAGCAGGTAAGGGGGGGTATCAGCAGAATATGAAGCCCTGTCTGCTTACTGCTGTTTAAAGCGGACCTTTCCTTAACCAGCACTGCAGTGATAGAAATTTTTCATTGAGCTGCCCGGCTCCTGGTGAGGCTGCATGCGTGCAGGTCACACAGTCCGGCCAGTCAGGTGGTACTGAGTCTCAGTACCACCTGACTGACTGAACCACATGACACGCATGCACGCAGCTGCCCGCCCTTTCGTTAACATGGACTCTCACTCTATTCTGGACTGAACACCCACCGGGAAGGGAATCAAAGCCACGGTGCACCCTCTGGCAGTGGCACCCCACTGCTGACAAGATGGCTCCACGCACAGGCACAGCCGCGATCCTAACGTGGCCTTGAGGGTCCTCCTGCTGAGTCCAAACACAGTCCCTGCTGACTCTGCACACAGTCTTACCGCGGACGGAGGCCGGTAAATATAGAATAAATAATTGCTGTGTGCTCATATACACTCGGTTTGCTGGGAGTTTTATTGCTGTGGATTCTGATACGCTGACACACACCATACATTGCATTGCTGTGAATTCTGATACGCTGACACACACCACACATTGCATTGCTGTGAGTTTTATTGCTGTGAATTCTGATACGCTGACACACACCACACATTGCATTGCTGGGAGTTTTATTGCAGTGGATTCTGATGCACTCATACACACCGCACATTGCATTGCTGGGAATTTTATTGCTGTGGATTCTGATACGCTGACACACACCAAACATTGCATTGCTGGGAGTTTTATTGCTGTGGATTCTGTGATACACACTGCATATTACTGTGAGTTTTATTGCCCTGGAGCTCTGGGATACGCTCATACACACTGCACATTACTGTGAGTTTTATTGCTGTGTAGTTCTGTGATATGCTCATACACAGTGCACATTTCTGTGGGTTTTATTGTTGTGCAGCTCTGATATGCTCATAAACCGTGCCCATTTCTGTGGGTTTTATTGCTGTGCAGCTCTGTGATACGCTCATATGCAGTGCACGTTTCTGTGGGTTTTATTGTTCAACCAATTAGAGCGGCTGTGATCCAGTTTACTTGACATGCGTGGCTATTCTTTGTAAAAATGCTTGAATTTAAACATTTCATAATTTTATTTATCTTGATACATTTCAAATGGTATACAAGTAGGCACTTGGTATACACTTTTAATATAAAGAGAGGAAAAGGCGGAGCTTAAAGAGGAAGGGTGGGGATTAACCAGGAAGAGGTGTGCCTTTTGACAGGAAGGGGTGCCTCAAATTTAAATTGGGGGGTGCACGAGTTTAGTCAGGCCTAGGGCAGCACAAAACCTAAATACACCACTGTGTGGTATTGTGGAAGAGTGCAGGGTTGGACCCTGCGGTCAAATATTAAAATGATATGAATCTGGTATAGGCGTCAGTGCTCCCAAATATTTTGCCTTTGGTGGCAGCAAGTGCCTTCACACTGTAACCCCTCTGAGGTATTGTGGAAGAGTGCAGTGGTGGAGGTTTTGGTAATGCACAAGAGTTCCCCGATCTATTCAGTTACATCAGCAGCTATAACAAAACCGGGTCAGCAATGTTTAGGCACTTGTACTGCGCTACTGTATATGGTGAGAATCGGTGCACACCAGTAGCAACAGGAAGCAAACAGAACAGGCAGGGAATACACAGAGAGAATAGTCAAATGGCAGGCAAAGTTGGCAACAGATCGGGTCCTCAGAACATGCCGGGTCAGTAACAAGTATACAAACTGATTCGGTAAGCTAGCGATGCGGGAATAAAGGCTGAGACACACTGAGCGTGTAGCGACGCACAGCGTAGCGTAGAGAAGCAAACATTTTGCAGGCTTGACTTCACTCCGCTCCGCCTCGCAGCGTGTCTACACTGCATTACGTTTGCTTCTCACCGCACTGGACAGGAATCCATTAACTAAATTAACCCCTTCCCGACCGCTGACATACCCTGTACGTCCTGTGTTCGGGTCTCCCTTAGACCCGATGACGTACGGGGTACGTCAGCGGCGCCAAATCCCCCTCCTGCCCGATACTCACCTCCCTCGTCGGATCCCACGCCGATCTGACAGGGAGGATCTGACAGGGAGGAAGCCTGCCCATGTGATTTACATGGGCAGGCGAGGCTGATGACGTCGCCACGCTGCGTGGTGACGTCATCAGAAGGTGCCCCCATGTGTTTCAATGGAGGGGAGGGGGAGGCTCCTTCGGAGCCCTCTATCTCCCCAACCATTGAAGCTAGGGAGATGCCGTTTGCACCGCTGGAGAGGGGAGAGCCTCCCCTTTCCAGCAGTGTATGGCATTAACCATTTCGCCGCCGGATCACGTTGCGGCGCCAATTGGCGCCAAAACGCGATTCAAACCTGGAGGGGGGCTGACATCTTGGATGTCAGCCAAGCCTCCAGGTCCCCCCCCACCCACTGACAACCTCACCATATGTGTGAGGATGTCAGTGGGCCAGTTAACCCTCTAGCTGCCATGTAGAGATAAGGGGATCCTAAGGATCCCTTTATCTCCCGATCCATGGCAGCTAGATGGTCATATTTGCCATCATTTGAAAGGCCTGATTATGGCCTTTCAAATGATACCAAACATGACCAGGTTTGGTTTTAAAAAAAAATGTAAAAAAAAAATAATAAAAAAAAAATAATAAAAAATTAAATAAAATAAAAAAATGTTTTTTTTTTTAAAGTTTTTTTTGTCTGGGGGGAGTTTAATTAAATAGGACCTAGGCTGTCATCTAAAAATAATTAGCACAAAATGGTCAGAATGAGCGCAGCGCACATAGGTGAACTGGCTCAGCAGTGAAAGGGTTAAAAGGTAAAAACATGTAAAAATTGGGTATTTCTATTCTCGGGATAAAATTTGGAAACTATTTAGCCGGGGTCTTTATTGGTGGTTATAGCTTTAGGGGATTAAATTACGAAAAAGTGTGTTTTTACCATTTTTTTCATCATATTTCATATTTTTTTTATATTAAATTATTGGATATGATGGAAATAATGGTATTTCTAGAAAGTCCATTTAATGGCGGGAAAAAGGGTGTATAATATGTGTGGGTTGAATAAACGAGTAAGAGGAAAATTTGATCTAAACACGAGCAGCGCAGAAACGTAAAAACAGCAGCGGTCACTAAAGGACGGATTTGTGTAAAACCGCCCGGTCACTAAGGGGTTAAAATGTACACACAAAACAGTTGACAAAACACGTTTTATTTTCACAAAGCACATGTTATATAGGCAAAAATAGTTTCTACTGAATAAAATACATAAAAAATTACTGTTAATTTAATAGGATTTGTATAAAAATATATAAAAAAAAAGGTAACCCCTAAACATATATATTATAGGGACACGGAGCGCTGTGTATAGAGTAGGGATGCATTGATACCACACACAGACATATACGTATATATCAACACGCAGACCTGTATATATCCACACACAGATGTGTATATATACACCCACCCACAGACCTCAGACCATAGATACACATATGCACATGGGGGGGTGGCATGTGGACAATCTCAACTAAATGCCCCCCCCCAATTTGGCTGATCCCTCCAGAGGAAATGTTGAACCCAACAGAGCAGAGAATATATATATATTATTCTCTGCTTGATCGGGTTCAACATTTCTTCTGTAGGGATCAACCAAATGGGGGGGGGGGCAATTAGATGCCAAAATGTGTGTGTAATACAAGTCTGGATGGATATATGTATATATATATATATAATCTATATCCTACCTGCCCTTACCTTCCCCTATAAATTTGCTAAAAATATACACACAAAAGAAACAAACCACTGCCTGAGACCCCGCGCAGCCCACATACCACCTCCCTGTACCTACGCTGAATGTATCTAATATATATAATTAAATACATTCAGCCAGGTAGAGAAAGATAAAAAAGGTTTTATTTTATGTTCCCGGGGACGTTTAAAAATGTCCTCGGATTAAATTTTTTTTAGAAATGTGTCACCTTACCTTAGCCTGGTGGTCAGTGGGGGCTCCCTGGATCCTGGTTGTGGGGGGGGGGGTCTGCCGTGGTCGCAGGTGCAGTGGCTCCCTCCCTGCACCACCTGTCTCTGCCACATGCACCCGGACGGCTAGCCCGCACAGTCGCAGCTCTGTCATCCGGTGGCCGCATGCACCTCAGTGCTCTTCAAGGGGATCCTTGGGAGGCCCCTCCAGGCTGCCCTCTACAATGCCTGATTAGAGGGCCGTGTCTGCCTGATGTTTTAGCAACGAGAATGTTTTATCCCATAGGTTTCAATGTTAAAAATATTCCCGTTTTTTAATTCAATATCTAATAAACCGTTGCTTGTAATATTCTGCAGTAAAGAGTCTCTTTATTTCTAGATTTTTTTAGTATTTTTTTTAAGCATTTTTTATACTTTTTTCAAATCATTTTTTTTTCGAACTTTTAGCGAACGTCCCAAAAATTTTGAAGTTCGTGAACTGTCGAACGTCCGATGTTCGATGCGAACTCCGAACAGATCGAACCGAACAGCTCATCCCTAGTTATCATCTCCTCTTACCCGCACCCCAACTTTCGCCTCAGAACTTCTCCTGGGCTGCCCCCTTTCTATGGAACTCTCTCCCCCCTGCAACATTAGACTCTCCCCATCACTCCAGTCCTTCAAGAAGTCTTTGGAAACACATTACTTTAGAGACGCCTATCGGCTCATTCAATAATCCCCCACTGAGCACCCCCTACTTCATGTTCTCTATTTACTCTCACCTAGTTTGTCACCCCTCTCCTCTTAGATTGTAAACTCTTTAAGCATGGTCCTCTCTATTATTATGTGTTTTTAACTTTTATGTATATTTATTATTCTGCCTCCCCCCCCATTGTACAGCGCTACGGAACTTGTTTTCCATTTTATAAAAAAACTTGTAATTGTTAGGTAGCAAAGGGTTAACACCGAAACTGTGCATGCAATTCTCCCAATGTATTGTGTAGCATATAAAGAAAGCTGCTAAATCTGGATTCCAAGGGGCTCAGAAAAAAAGGGAGTAGGAGGATACTGTAAAGCAGGGATTGAACCCTATAACATGTGTAAAAGAAGAAGATACAGCTCCTAACATTGAAAGAGAAGAAGAATTTATTGAAAAACCACAAGTAAATGTAAAACCACGTACACTGCATATGGAACAACTGGGTATCATAGAGCAAAGCGGTAAGGGCCTAGCAGCCTAGACTAGAAAGACAAGGTAACTGCACTCGAGGCAAGAGGAATCAATTAGCACTGGGGTGGTCCAGGCTACCACCTAGTAACCATACACAGAAATCCAAGTGCAGGTTAAAAAGTATGCTGCAGAGCCGAGCCAGCGATGAGAGCGGCAGCTGGCTAGGTGAGCACTCCATCAGCATATTTGACCTGCAAACAGCACTGACAGGGTAGGTGATACGCCTGCCATCATGAAGAACCCGCCGAAAGGTAAAAAAGATGCCGGAGTCCCGGTAGCGCCAATCTTTTCAACTCAGGCACGGCAGGAGGAGGCCTCCCAAGAAGGCCCCCCCACGGCCTCCCCGCGTGGCGATGGTGAGGACACCGATGGAACAACAGACCTAGCCACTAGAGCAGACATATTGGGACTTAAAACGTTTATTGCGGCTGAGCTTGATAAAACCTCCTGCTGCCTGTCCAGTGAGATACAGGCTGTGGGTGAGCGCACAGCGCGCTTGGAGGACCGATCTGATCACCTCGTGGCCTATTGCAATACCTTGGCCTCCCACGCTGATGCATTGGAGACTCGAGTGAGGCTGTTGGAGGACGCCATGGAGGACCAATCTAACAGGTCTAGACGGAACAACGTTCATATCCATGGGCTCCCCAAATCGGTCACTGGAGACCAACTCCAGGCCACAGTAACTGGGATCGTGAAGCTCTTCCTCCCTGAACTCTCCCCCGTGAAACTCTTACTCGACCGCATCCACCGCACCCTAGGCCCCAGGCGCGACAAGACGGCACCTCCCCGAGACATAGTGGCAAGGTTCCATCATTATAGTACCAAGGATGCCTTCCTTCGAAAAACGAGAGATCAGGACGTGAAATATGAAAATGCTCCTCTCTCTTTTTACCAGGATCTTTCACCATCGACCTTGTCCAGGCGAAAAGAATGGCACAAGGTTACGGGGATACTCAGCCAAAACGACTTTCGTTATGCTTGGGGGTTCCCTTTCAAAATCATGGTGACACATATTCTCATCTTTATCAGGCCAAAGATCTACTGCATCTCTTGGAGTTACCGGTTCCACCGGCTCTTGCTGAATTGAACCCCCCTCCTCCTCTACCCCGCCTGGACCAGGACTGGTCCACGGTGGGGGATTGACTGTGGCAGGGTACCAGTCTGTTATCTTATGGAACACCTGCTTTCCCGGCAGTGGCTTTGTTCCCCGGCGTATGGTTCATATACCTGGGCGGTCTGCTCCCAGGACTAACCTTATGGTTTATGATGTTAACTAGTTGATATTAATACAGGTCGTTTATTTTTAGCTTGACTGTTATAGGCTTCCTGAGTGGAAGCTGTAATACTCTGTTTCGTTATGTGCATTTTTCAGATTGGAGGGAAGTTAACTGACATTCTGGTGCCTTTCGTGCCCAGAATGATCGCTGGTTCACCCCTCTAGTGTCATCTCTCCTTCCCCCTTCTATACCCTCCCTCCAGTATCTCCAGTATCTCCTTCTTATCCCGGGGTCTGCCCAACCCGGGATCCCTCTCTTTTCTTCTCTCTTTCCACCCTTCTTGCTGGCTGTTCTTTCCTTATCCCTTACCTTTGTCCTCTCTCTGACTCTCCTTCGGGTGCTTGCGCCCTTCGGGGGTGGGGGGGGACAGTGAGGGGTCCCTGGTTGGCCTTTTTAGCTGATAACATTTACCGAAGCCATTTGGAATGGAGGGAGCTATCTCCCTTAATGTTAAGGGTCTAAATTCTCCCCATAAACGTAGATTGTTATTCCGAGAACTTAATCGAAAAGCTGTTGATATAGCCATGATCCAAAAAACAAGGATCCCTAAGAAGGCGGCTTTTCGCCTATCTGATCCGGCCTATACCAGGGTCTTCCTCTCCTGTGCCACCCCCAAACGTAATGGGGTGGCAATTTTGATCCACACTTCATGTCCGTTAATAGTGTCCGAATGTCATGCAGATGATGTGGGTCGCTGTGTCATGGTGGTGGGAAAGGTATCTGTCACGGAATGGCCCAGCACCCTCAGCCAGGGGCGGTGCACCGTGACAGTGGTGGCCATGGACACTTAGGTGCGGTGGCACGCACCCGGTTTTATAAGTACGTTTATTTAGATGTGATTGTGTGGTGTAATAAAGTGTCCCCGTTGGTTTATTGCGAAATGTATTTTCCCTTTGTCTGCCTTGCCCGCCGCCATTTTCTGATCGCCTCGTGGTTCAGATCAGAATATTCGGATCTTAAAATGGCCGAATCGGCAACTCCCCGATTCGTAATGGCCAATACGAATCGGGGCCCGGGTGCCTCCTGCCAGCGAGGGCCAATGGGACTTGTGTGGGCGGGCAGGGATTCCATTGTATTCCTAATTGTGTAAAGTGATAAATGTATGTGTTGTGAAAAATAAACTCAGATTTTCCAGTGCATCCAGCCTCGCCTGATGTCCTTTACTCTCCGCCGCATATACTGTCTGAGCATCCCGCGCGGTCTCAGGGTGCGGTGTCCAGACTTAAGATCAGAACGGACTTAAGATCAGAACGGACTTAAGATCAGAACGAAGGCGCGGCCGCGTACCGCGCTTCGGTATACCAAGTGAGCGGTGATCAGATCCGAAGATTCAGCCGCTCCCGTAAGATCCGAAGATTCATCCGTTTAAAGATCCGAATATTCCTCCACATAAGATCCGAATATTCCTCCGCAATCAGATCCGAATATTCCTCCGCGGCAGATCCGATCCCCAGATTCGCACGGCCGCCCGCAGACGCACTCCACACCCACAAGGTCAGTGAACCAGCTGCTCGGGACGCTGAGTGCCGTATGGCTCAGTGGTCGGGCTGGTTCTAGGCAGGGGTCCCCTCCACCGCCCGCTAACCCTTCCCCAGGGTCACGCCAGGCCGCACGAGACGCCGAGTGCGCGTCACTCGGTAGTCGGGCCAGCGGTAAGCGACGGGGGTCACGCAGATAGAGCACACCCGCAGGCGGAACAACATCTCCATTCCGTCATAGTATCCTCCTAAACTTACACTTTAGCCTCGATAAATGGCCCGAATGCCCCTGATGCTACCTTCTGGTCCTCTACCCAGACGTTTCCTTAATCTCACGTTCAGGGGCGCCTTATCCTGGGGGGAGACTTTAACGCGACCCTCTGCCCTCCCTTTGACAGGTCTGATTTACATGGTGTCGGGTCCTCCCATGTACCTTCCCCTCAAGACAAGCAATTTTTTAATTTTGTACATCAGCAGGGTCTCATTGACGTTTGGCGGGTCCATCACCCATCTGTTAAGGACTGCACGTATTACTCCCCGGTTCATGGTACTTACTCCAGGATAGACTGTATTCTTACTTCCCCAAACTGTTTACCTATGATACGATCCTCTTCCATTGGGTTCATAACTTGGTCTGACCATGCCGATGTGTCCTTACTCCACCATCCTTTTGCACCCTCCGCGGGGCGTTGCTGGCATCTGGACCCGTTTCTACTTAACAAACCTGACATTCGCATCTCTAACGCTGAGACTCTAAAGGACTACTTTCTACACAATGACACAGATGTCTTTACCCAGATATATTGGGCAGCGCACAAACCTGTGGTGCGGGGCACTCTTCTGAGCCTCGCTGCACATCATAAGAAAATTTAACTATTAGATATTCAGACCCTTCAACGCCAACTACAAGAGTTAGAATTAACCCATAAGGCCGCTCCTTCCCAGGAGAATTATGATGCCCTCACCCAGGTCAGACATGCCTTGAATAGACTATTTCTCAATGACGTCGGGAGGTCGCTCTTATGGTCTAAACAAAAATATTATGACAGGTCTAACAAAATGGACACACTGTTGGCGCGCCTGATCAAACAAAGACCACGGACTCCTACGATTTCACTCATTAGGGATGACTCCGGCTCTCTGCGCTCTGACCCTACTGCGATACAGGATGCCTTCACCCGCTATTTCAGCTCCCTGTATAACCACTCCCCATTGTCGGATATAATCTCTGCACGTGAATACAACACGTTATATATTGGACTTATCAGCCAAGCCTCCAATATGTCTATATTGGATTTACTGGACCTATCTCGGCAGTTGCCTCCAATATATCATGGATTATTATTTCATAAGAAACTTATACGAGACACAAATATCAATCGTTTATATTTCTTAGAAATTCTCCTGAATTCTTTTAATTGTCTGTGTTTTGCTTTGAAAAATACAATAATCGGATAAAAAATATATATATTTATTACGTATACAAAAAAGTTTCAAATCTCATATCATAAACAAAAATTTATAAACCACAATCCATCAGCATATAAAAACTAGCTTCACAATATATGTATCTCTGGTTAGTAACTGCATATATGATTAATATCATTTACCTTATCAGTTAGTAACTAATACACAAATGGTTAATAAACATTTCTGCTTAATACAACATGCATTTCCCAGCAAACAATGTTTAACCAGCCAGCTCTTATAGATATATATATATATCTCTATACTACATGGATCAACAAAAGATGAGCTAATTTAATGATAAGTAATAAAAACTTATTTAGTGAATCCTCCCCTAATCTCGAGAATTAAACTTCTAATCTTTTGCTTTTTATTTTGTAGTTATATAATTCTTTGCTTATTAATTTTAATCACAGTAATTTCCAAATTCAATATATATATTGGTATCAAGCTTACAACATTTCTTTTTAGGAATAAATCCTTATGTCCACTTCTTCATATTTCTATCTGCAGAATAGAAATACTTAGAATTTTTGGAGTTACCCAAGTATCTGAGAAATCTCAGTCTACGTTGCAAGAATATCTACAAATATATATAATTACATTAATTCCTTAATTTCATACATTACCTGTCCAATTTGGATTTTGATAAGTCTTGGAATTTTCTATGTGATGCTTTGTTTTGGAATGTGTGAAGATTATCGATATCAGATAATCAATGCATGTGAGTTAGAGATTTGGTGAGAGTCTTGATTGCCTCATGTCCTGGGATCTGCTATGTGTACTGGACATCTGAATGCATTGCGGAGTGAGTCTGAATGCTGGAATCTCCGACTGACTTGCAACCAACACTGCCGCTTATTATAGCCAATTTGACGTCACTGGCAATATTATTGGTATATCAATTATAATATTTACTATCCTCTAGAGGGCAGTATTGCACTTCTTAATTCCACCATTTCTTTTTAATATTCCTATCTCGGGTCAAAAGGTCAATCTACACAAAGACCTTCTCTTCTCCCAACTAAACACGGTGTCTCTACTAGACATGTGCATTCGTTTTAGTACTAAAACGATTTAGTCTGAATTTTGGGATAATTTAGTTTTTGTATTACTCAAGAGATCCGAAACTGCTCAGTCCAAAAAACGAAAGAAACTAAAATAAAATGCACTACATTTTAGTTTCAGTCCTTTTTGTGATATTACATTGATGAGTGAAGGAGACCAGCAATGAAGAGCGCAACATCTGAAGTTCTGCACCCTCCACATGCCAATGCCATAGGATGTTCTATAAAGAGAGGGACATTAATTAATGCACGAGGATGTTCTATACATTATACAAAGAGGGGTATTAATTAATGCAGGTGAATGTTGTATACATTATACAGAGAGGGGTATTAATTAATGCAGGAGGATGTTCTAAACATTATACAGAGAGGAGCCTTTTTTTTTAGCCCTTTAAATCCAGTGGCTGTGAGCGCTGAGATCGGCTACTTGTTATATTATCTCTCAGTACAATGTATCAGGCTCAGCTGTTACAGTAACTGACTGTAACAGCGCTCAGAGTTTCAGTAAAACAAGGAAATAATATTGTTCTAGCCTCTTATATATAAAAATATTATTTACTAGTTTTACTGAAACTCTGAGCGCTGTGATGAGCAGCAGTCAGTTACTGTAACAGCTTTGCCTGACACGGGGCCGTATTACAATGTTGGTGCTAACTTAACCAGAGCTGTTGTAAACTGAAAACCTCTATAGGCTATAATGGCTCTGGGAAGTTTACAACAGCTCTGGTTAAGTTAGCACCAACTATGTAATGTGGCCCACATTGTGCTGAGAGTGAGAGATACTGTAACAAGCAGCAATCTCAGCCCTCTGAGGAGCCACTACAATAGTAATTGTATCCACTGGTTTTCGGATGAATGAAATTCGTTTTCATACTAAAGAACTGAAAACGAATTTCTTTAGCAACTAAATAAATTGCATTTTAGGACTAATCCATTAGTTCAAAACGAAATTTTGTGCTGTGCACATGTCTAGTCTCTACCTATCATCTCTGATTTATATCCTCACTCCCTTTTGGTTACTCAGAGTCCTATCAGCTGAATTATTTTCTGGTTAACTCAACAAAATCTTTTCTTTAGTAAATTTTATTATTTACCAATTATATACGTTCTACAATATTTATTGGAGTATATATTTCCTACTGTAAATATAATAAAATATACCTTGATTATAAACATATATTTTGTGAATATAAATCTATATTACAGAGATATTAACTCTTATTCCTATACCCAAAAGACAAAATATCTTTTGTTTTAAAAACTTAAGACAAACCAATAAATTTAATTATGAGAAGTCTTAGCACTTAACTCTAGCATTATCACACAAAAACATTCTAGGTTCCTTCATGTCTGGCACTTCTTAAAAAAATATAAAAGACTTCACCCAGGAATGAACTCTGTAAAAAAAAATCTCGTTCATTTCTAAACCTAGAGAAATTTGAAAGAAAAACTGTCTAAAAACAAAATGGTTACAGGCATCCATTTTAATTTTTCCTTTCTGTAATATACCCGACACCATCTCATACCTCTGCTGACTCACTACATGAACTGTGTACGGGATTATGTATCCCGGACCTCCCTACCCGCTCTTTCAGAGGATCAAATTGAGTCTCTGGCAGCCCCAATCACGGAGGAGGAGGTGGGGAGAGCCCTGGGTTTAATGAAACCACACAAGGGTCCAGGTCCCGATGGCCTGACGTAACATTATTATAAAACCTTCTCCAAAATTTTATTTCCCCCTCTCCTTAAAATGTTCAATGACTTACACAATGGCAAAACTCCTCTCCCCGACACCTTGCTTGCTTCTATAGTGCTGCTGCCCAAGCCAGGCCGAAACCCTCAACGGGTGGAAAATTTTCACCATATTTCCTTGATTAATACTGACTTAAAATTGTTCTCTAAAATTCTCTCCCTGAGGCTTGACGCTATGATCCGTCACCTGTTCCACCCGGACCAGGTGGGCTTCATACCCCAAAGACAGGCTTATGACAACACGAGACGGGCGGCTGACCTGGTGTGGTGGGCGTTCGACTCTCAAACGCCTTCTCTGTTTCTTTCTTTGGACGCAGAGAAGGCGTTCGACAGAGCGGAATGGCCTTTCCTCTTTACTATCGTTCAGCATATGAAATTCCCACACACTTACATCACAGCGATTAAAGCACTTTACACTTCCCCCACCGCCCAAATCCTCCTTCCTGGGGTAGATATGGCCCCCTTTCCAGTCAACAATGGGACCCGACAGGGATTCCCCCTGTCGCCGACCCTTTTCGCTCTATATTTAGAACCTCTACTCCAACACTTACGGGCTAATCCCGACGTACAGTACATGGCCTTAAGGTTTTAAAAACCACATATAAAATCTCAGCAGAATGCCATCCGCATAAGCAGTCGCTAACCAGACCCTGATTCTCCCTCCCATGTCTATTTCAAAGCTTAGACGCCTTTTGTGCGGGTCTCCGGCTATAAAATCAATGTATCCAAATCCGAAGCATTTGGGGTACATGTTTCCACAGAAGACATGACCTTTTTAGGTCAATCCTTTCCCATCCGCTTTTCCTAAGCCTCCTTTACATATCTTGGTATCACATTGACCAGCGACCCTCATGATCTTTCGGGCTAATTATTCCGCAATGTGGGCTCAATTGAAGTAAGACTTAGAATGTTGGGATCCGTACATGATATTTTGGGTAGGCATAATCTATTGTGTGAAAATGAACATATTGCCGCGCTTTTTGTACTTTTTTCAGACTCTCCCTACTGCTATGGACGCTGAAGATCTACAAGCTCTACAGGGGGCTATTGACTCATTCATATGGAAGGGTGGGCGCCGTCGTGTGGCCAGAGCCACCTTATACAGACCAAAGGAGGCGGGAGGCCTGGGCCTACCTTGCCTCTTCTCCTATTATTATGCAGCTCAACTGGCTCAGATCATTGCCTGTCATGCCCCTCCAGCCTTGAGATGTCGGGTTGAATTGGAACGTGAATTAATGTCTCCCGAACACCCCCACTTGTGGATCTGGTTGCCCTGGAATCACCACCCGCTATTGCGGACAACTTGCCCGGCCATACTAAACTTGATCAAATTATGGGATAAGGGGGCGTGGCTTGGTGCCTGAAGAGAGCAGTCGCATGCCTGAGCAGCTCCTGCTGAATTACTTTGATATTTAATTTTTCACGCTGCCTTCTGACTACCCCTGCCTGCTTTTCATACTGCGACCTGCCCGGGACTGGGTGACACATAATTTTTGCCGTGGGACTTTCACACGTTCGCCCTGACCGAGCTGCTAGTTTTCGGTCCTAGTGTGGAGAGACGCAGATCGCCATTTTGCCACCTTGTGCTCCTGCATTCTCCTCCACAATCTCTGCGCACCCCCAGCAATGGGCAAGCGGGATAAGAAGCCCGGAGCAGTGGAGTGCCCAGGTCTACCGGACATTCGGGTCGCGCTTGCGGGCCCGAGGGACGTGAGTACTCTGCCCCGACCCCCGGTGGAGGTTGTGTCCTGCGAGGTGGGCCCTGATGTCTCCCCGCGAGCAGCACATCTTACCCTGCAGAACTCGGAGGACCTCCCGGCGACGAAGCGGGACATTCGAGCCCTTCTGGCTGATGCCCGCGCCTCGTGGGCTACGGAGATTGCGGAGGTGCGTTCCGATCTCTCCTCCCTCCGCGAGGAGGTGGTGGAGCTTGACGCCCAGACCTGCACCTTGGCGTCAACGCAAGATGAGGCCTCTTCGCAATTTAGTGCACTCCATACCCAAGTTGCCGGTCTGCAGTCTGCCCTGTTGGCCATGGAGGCCCGACATCGACGGCGGAACCTAAAGCTGAGGGGTATCCCGGACGCTTTCCCTGCCTCTGACCTACTGCTACTGGCCAACCGGATGGTAAAAGCCGTCCTTTCCCTCCCTGATGGTGCCCCGGACCCAGTGCTATCTGCGATCAGGGTCCGCAAGGCGGCGGCGGCCCCTCAGACCGCCACAAAGGACGTTATCGTGGTGTTGGGAGATGTCGTTGTGCGAGAACGCTTTCTGGGGGCGACGATCCGTGCTCCTCCGCTTCGATTTGAGGGACTGGACATTACTGTCTTCCGCGACCTACCATTTCTGGCCCTGGCAGCCCGTCGACAATATGGATAGATTACGGCCACTCTCCGGGCCCACGAAGTCCGTTATCGTTGGGGTGTGTCGGGATCCTTACTCATCCATCAGGGCGCTGAGGTTCTTGTGGCCTCGACGTTGGAGGAGGCCCGGACACACCTGTCGGCCTTGAGTCTACCGCGCCGTCTGGGCACTGTTGACGGGGAACAGTCGCGGTCACCGTCGGTCGTGCAACCCTATGACCCAGACTAGCCTCTGAGACACGACTACCCTCCACTCCCACCCAGCTGAGATCGGCGCTGGCTGCTCTCCGTCCTTCGCTATAACCAGATCTGCTACTTGATGACTCCATGCTCCCCTTCCTTCCTTGCTTTCAACCCACTCTCTCCTATCCCCCCTTTCCTACCCACTTTTTCTTCCCTCCCCCCTTTTATTATTTATATTATATATATAATTTTTTTTTTTTTTTTGGGTTGGAGGTATGGTTTTACTGAGGGTGAGCCATAGGGCGGTCACCTAGGCTCTCACTGTCCTCTTGGCCCCTCAGTGACCTTTGCCCTGTGGTTCCCTCTGTGGCCCTCTGTTTCCCAGTGAGGTCTCAGAGGCGCGCTGCTGAGCACCACCTTTTGATATGGGCTGCCTTTCCCATCTTCTCTGTCTTGACGGAGAAATATTTTTTTTTCTTCTCCCTCCCCTCTCTATTCCATCTCTTCTCTCCCCTTTACTTATCCTTTCTTGACTCCCTTCCCTTTTTTATGCCCTGCGATCGCTTACAACTTTTGTTACCATGTTTATGTTGGTTGTACTTGCCTGCCTACCCTGTACTTATTCAATGGCCTGTTTCCTCGCAAAATATAGTCTAGCTGTGGCCCTGTGTGGCTTTTGCCTTACTGCATTTATTTGTGATGTGCATAATCTTAAATAAAGAATTTAAAAAAAAAAAAATTATGGGATAAACTGGCATCCAAATGTGACTTTGCCACCTTCCCCTCGCCACTGACACCGATCCTACGATACAGAGAATTTCTCCCTGGTCTCATTACGTCCTCTACGGAGGGTTGGTTGGGCTCCTCTATCAGTCGCCTGTGTCACCTATACCCCAATGGGAAACTCCTTCAGTTTGCGGAGCTCCCTCTGGGGTTGGAAGACCAGTTACCTCACCCTCTCTCTTTTTTGCAACTAAGGACTTATGCCTCGCAACCACATGTTAAATCAGCGGCCTTATCCCCGCCCTCTTACTTTGAATCTCTCTGCCTCCATGGTTCCTACCCCAGGGGCCTCATATCCTCTCTATATTACAAGATCACGGTTCTTTTAGACTGGAAAGAACTTTTTTATATACAAGCATGGAAAAGAGACCTGGAAGAAACGCTTAACACGGAGGATTGGGGCAATATTTGGGAGGCCATGAAAAGTTCTTCTGTTTGTACCACACATCAGGAACAGCTCATAAAACCTATCTTTCGATGGTACACCACACCGGTGCAGGTTTCACACATGTCCCCCATGACGCCGGATCTATGCTGGAGGGAATGCGGCCTCAGAGGCACTTACATTCATATGTGGTGGACATGTCCTCAAGTACAACGCTTTTGGAGAGAAACTCATGACCTCCTCCAGATACTTTTCGTGCAGGACATTCCAATGGATCCATGGGCTTACCTATTGTCGAAACCTTTCTCAGACTTGTCTAGGCATGAAAATAAGTTGGTATCCAAGATCACCCTAGCGGCTCGGCGGGTGTTAGCTGAGTACTGGAATTGCCCGACGCTCCCCCCGTTTAACAAGATATACCCTAAGATAAAAGATGCTCAACTCATGGATGAATTTATTGCCATTGTTCACCACACTTTACCCGCTTATCATAAAATCTGGTCTCCTTGGCTAGACCACATGGCGGGTGCTGTTGAGGGTGGCCATTAAGGAATTTGGGGGTTTCGCCCCCACTTGCTCGTATTGCAGTGGGACATTTTCCACTCCGTGTCATTGTTTTCTATGCATTCTGGTTGGATTATGGTTTCCCTCCTTCCCTTTCTTGCTTTCTCTTTTTATCTCTTCCCCTTCCCTTTCTATCTCTCTGGGGGTTTGGGCAACCCCCGTCCTTTCCTTTTCTTTTTCTCTCCCCCTACTCCTCATTCCCATCTGCGTATATGCAAGCTCTATAATATTATCGGGAATGTTTTTCTACTGTTGTTATTATTATTGAATTTGAATCCAATAAAATTATATTTACAAAAAAAAATGCTGCTTATGACTTGATGCGTTTCGCCGTAACAACGGCTTTTTCGAGAGTGTACAACATTCCCAAGAGTACATGTATATACACACAATGAACATAATTACAGTTAATTAAGAGTGGCGCCATCAATGTTATCCATCTTGGCGTGCCTAGATCTTCCTCTGCGTACACTGGGCAAGTACGCGTGGATAAACCAATCACAGCGTATGTGTATCCACCCCTCTGTGACGCATGCGGCGCGGAAGGGTTTACAGACTCGACATGAAAATATTGTTTGTCATCAATTGTTATATGATGATGTTAATCCTTAGCCACTAGATTTATTATGGCTCTTCTGTCAAGAGTGATGTGTGGTTTTGCAATGTGCTGTAATTCTTTAGGTATAGCCATCCTGTTTATAACTTGCGTGGATTGTGTTTATATGTAGCCACTGTTTCACATTCAGTATTCTAAAAATACAAATTTATGAGCCACTGGCAACTATACAATGTAAGGAGCTGATTCCCGGGGTGGTAGGTTTGAGCCCAATATTCAATGATAGGACTGAAATGCAGGTGTATATAAACACAAGAGGGTTTATTGGAGTGTCAGGAATATAACATAAAAAGGCAGTAAACAAATATCAGGAGTCTGGGTAATATTGAGAGGAAAGACACTGAATAAATAACAGTAATAAGATTAACTGAAGACAAGATGAGAAGAGGGTAGACAAAAGACAGTACTGAACTTTAATTAGAAAGACAGAGAAGCAATTTAGGAATGGTATTAGGAGAGTATGGATATACTGGGGATCTGCAAGAAGACATAATACTGATATACAGGTGATTAGGAAGGAGATGGAATACTAATATACAGGAGAGTATAAAAGAAACAGGAGTTAGAGCAGGGCAGGGTAAGATATGTAGGGACGTATGGAAGAGGATACTGAGAATAGGAGTAGGAAGTATATAATTAGGAGAATGCAGGCTGTAGGGGGTCTTTGGGAAACTAACTAATTAGAAGCAGAGGATCTTTTGTATGTAGAGTCTTTTATAGGCAAAAGGCAATTTAAAGGTAGACAGTTCTTTGAAGGCAGAGAAAACATAATTTTGCCTCTGTATATATCCATGGTAAGACCGCACCTTGAATATGCCGTGCAATTTTGGGTACCTGTCTTAAGAAAAGATATTATAGTGCTAGAAAAAGTGCAGAGACGGGCAACTAAATTAATAAGGGGAATGGAAGGTTTAAGCTATGCGGAAAGACTAACAAGCTTAAACCTGTTTAGTTTAGAGAAACGGTGCCTTAGAGGGGATCTGATAACCTTATATAAATATATACTGGGCCATTATAAACTATTGTCTGGAAACCTAATTCATTAACAGGACTAGGGATGAGCTGTTTGGGTTCGGAGTTCGACCCGAACTTTGGCAGTTCGAAAGTTCGCAAATTTCGAACTTTTTGGGCGTGTTCGGTTCGGGTTCGAAAAAAAAAAAAAAAATTTGAAAAAAGTATAGAAAATGATTAAAAAAATACTAAAAAATCTAGAAATAAAGAGACTCTTTACTGCAGAATATTATAAGCAACGGTTTATTAGATATTGAATTAAAAACTAATGTGTATGTGGAAAGATTATCAACTCTAAATGACCTCTGTTCACAAACGGGCATAACACCAGGTGTTTTTAGTCTGGTAATCAATTTGATACATTGTACAATATAGTGAGGGTGGGGTGGTGTCTGCTTCTGATTGAGATTTGAGAATTAATTTCCCTAAAACATCCTAATATGCTGCATTTAACCCTTTCCCTGCTGAGGCTTTTCACACCTCTGTGCTGAGGTCATTTTTACCGCTTTTGCTCATCATGTTTAACCGCGTTTTGTAGCCATATTTTGATATATGACCTAGACATATTATATATCGTTCTTTCCGGCAGACTTGGCAGATTCATAATATGTCATTATTATATGTATACGTTGTGTCATGTCTGTATATTATAACAAAAAATGCAATAAAATTAGAATTTTCAATAATTTATTATGTGTAAAGTGTTTTTTTTTCACATTTTAACATGCGATCGTTTACGGTTATATTTTGTATGGGGTGTGCTTGTTAAAAAAATTAGAAATGGGGTCTCGTTACATTTTTTTTTTCGAAAATTTCGCTTTTTTTAACAAACGCACCGCATACAAAAATCGTTAGTGCAGCATTATTCTTCACATTATAATTGAAATTGGAACAATATTGCTGCATTAACAAAACAAAAACAAACAAAAAAACTTGTTTATTTTTTTTTTAGATTTTTTTTTAAATATTTTAATTATTTTTTTTTTTAAAAAAACATTTTTCATGCTCATGTTTAGTATCATTGGAAAGGCCATGCTCTGGCCGATCCAACGATATCAAACATTAACCCCTAGCTGCCACGGATCGGGAGATAGGGGGTTCCAATGTACCCCCTATCTCCACCATTGGTGGCAGCTAGGGGTTAACTCCAGGACTGGCGTCATCGTGCAATGCACGATGATGCCAGTCCTCAGGGGGAGTTCCTGGAGGTTTGGCCGACATCCAAGTTGTCGGCCAGCTCCAGGAGAGGATCACGATCCGGCGCTTTTCAGCGCCGATTCGTGATCCGGCTCCCCAGGGGTTAATCACAGCCACCGTTTGGAAGGGCGGGCTGTGCCCTTCCAAACGGTGCCTAGATTAACCCTCTGCCCCCCGGCGATCGGGAGGGAGAGAGGTCTGAAGGACCTCCGCCCCTCCATTTCAGGCGCTTCCTCCGCACATGCGGGGGGGGGTGCCTGAATTAGATGTCATCGCGCCGCCGTGATGACATCTAATCGCTCCGCTGGGGTCCCGGAGTGCTGGGCTGACATCCAAGATGTCAGCCCGCACCGGGGGGCGCAGCAATCCGCCGGAATCCGGCGGATTGCTGCCTCCTGTGTATGGACGCGCTCAGCGCGTCCATAGCACAGGAGAACCACTTGGCTGGACGCGCTGAGCATAGCAGCCAAGTGGTTAACTGGTGTTTGAAAAAAATCTAAAGCAATGTTATTTTTCACCTCGGGATTAAACATTCACAGGGTTATTCAGAGAGCGGTGAAAAGCAGGAGAATAACTGGAGAAGTGAAAATTCTAGGTCAAAATAGCCAAACCAGAAAAAATCTCCCATTTATCTCACTTTCCAAATCGGCTATTTGGTCTAGATTGTTCTCTTCTCCTGCCAGTTCTCCTGGCTTTCACCTCTCTCTCAGGGTTGTTCAGAGAAAGGTGAAAACCAGGAGAATGGCAAGAAAAGAGAACAATCTGGACCAAATAGCCGATTTGGAAAGTGAGATAAGGCTAGGGTCAGACTAACACATTTTTCGCAGCGACCGTCAAAAAGTGCGTCCGAACGCATTGCCGTATTCTTTCACGGATTGCGCGAAAACGGTCATACGATGCGCATTTTTGTGCGTGATTTTTTTTTACGGATCCAAACCAGGAAACTTTGGGTGTCTGGACGTTATGTTGGCCGGACATGAGCAGGGTCTGACGTCTCCAAATCACGCACACATGCCGCTAGTGGACGCAGCGCACTCTGTA
The DNA here is from genome assembly GCA_009667805.1 of Leptobrachium leishanense. Lineage (NCBI taxonomy): Eukaryota > Metazoa > Chordata > Amphibia > Anura > Megophryidae > Leptobrachium > Leptobrachium leishanense. The sequence continues at coordinate 341,763,356 of CM019063.1, forward strand.
CGTCCGTACTAGCGGTTCTGCGTTCTCTAAAAAATGCGTTCATTTTCCACTTGCGTTGCGCAGCCGGACTTTCGTGCGACCGTACTTCGTATATTGGCCGTCATTGCCCGTCATTTGCTGCTAGTGCGGCCGTGATTAAGTGCGCCTAAACGCACGTTAAAAATTCGCTAGTCTGACCCTAGCCTAAATGGGAGAATTTTTCTGGTATGGCTATTTTGACCTAGAATTTTCCATTCTCCAGTCATTCTCCTGCTCTTCACCGCTTTCTGAATAACCCTGACAGGGTTATTCAGAGAAAGGTGAAACTCAGGAGAATGACTGGAGAATGGAAAATTCTAGGTCAAAATAGCCAAACCAGAAAGATTCTCCCATTTATCTCACTTTCCAAATCGGCTATTTGGTCTAGAATTTTCCATTCTCCAGTCATTCTCCTGCTTTTCACCGCCAAAAAATCTGTAAACTTTTTCTGCGTGTCCGAAAATGTCTCCTCTTTTCATACAGACTGCCGCCTCAAGCAGTTGTTTATGGATATATTAAAGGAAAAGCATTTACTGTCATATGAAACGTCATTTTTTTGTTTTTAAGTGTTTCTATACAACCTAGAAATCCGCCACTTCACGGGCAGGTTATGGGGACCTCCTAGGCACGATATTTGAAGGAATTTTTGGTTTTTATTTTTAACCCTTATTTCATGGAAAACTCACTGTCCCTTTAAAAAGTTTTTTTTAAAACTTTTTGTCCTTGTTTCCTGTCCCCCAGGGCACTACCCGGACCCCCATACACCTTTTATGGCAAATATGTAGCATATATGCCCTCTTGGAGGGCACTCTAAAAAAACCGAATTTTCAGCCCCATTGACTTGCATGGGGGTTCGGGTTCGGTCCCGAACAAATGGGAAGTTCGGGTTCGGGCTCGAACCGAACTCGGGGGGTGTTCGGGTCATCCCTAAACAGGACTATACACCTGACACGAGGTCACCCATTTAGACTGGACGAAAGGAGATTCAGCCTAAAGCATAGGAAGGGTTATTTTACGGTGAGAACAATAAAGCTGTGGAATTCTCTGCCTATTGAGGTGGTTGGGTCAGAGACTGTACAGACTTTTAAAAAACGACTGGATGACTTCCTGCAGACACAGAATATTAAGGGTTATAATCAGGGGCGGACTGACCACTCAATCCATTTGGGCGCCGTCCGAGGGCCCGAGAATGGCGGGGGGGGCCCGGGGAATGCCGCTGCACATGTTGTAACGAGTGGCCAGTCCGCCCCGTCCACCAGTTTCCCTCGGTACTGCAGCGTGCCTGCTTCCCACACTGTTTACTCCAGCAGGCACGTTGCTTTGGCTCCACCCCCTCACTGATGCGCGAAGGGCACAGGGCAGCGGAAGAGAGGCTGGCTGGACTCCATCCTGTCTGCTGAGTCCAGCTAAAGATTGTTGTCAATGCCGGCGAGTTGAGCGACCCAGGGGGGAATCCAATTGATTTTGCTGGGGGGAGGGAGGGGGGAATCCAACAGATTTTTCTTGGGGGTAGGGAGGGAGGAATCCAATTGATTTTGCTGGGGGGAAGGGGGAATCCAATTGATTTTGCTGGGGGGAAGGGGGAATACAATTGATTTTGCTGGGGGGAAGGGAGGGGGAATCCAACTGATTTTTCTGGGGGGAAGGGAGGGAGGAATCCAATTGATTTTGCAGGGGGGGAAGGGAGGGGGAATCCAATTGATTTTGCTGAGGGGGTAGGGAGGGGGGAATCCAATTGATTTTGCTGGGGGGGGAAGGGAGGGGGAATCCAATTGATTTTGCTGGGGGGAAGGGAGGGGGGAAAATACAACTGATATACTGTAAGATGACAGTTTATTCAACCCCCAGTATATCAATTATCAGTACGTTACAGGGAGTTTTATTGCTGTGGAGCTCTGTGATACGCTCATACACACCGCACATTACTGTGAGTTTTATTGCTACATACCCCTGGGGTGTAGGGGATATAGGATTATGTATGTAAATGTATGGCTGTGTGTGTAAATACATATATTTGCTTTTAAACAGGCTGCTATGAGTAAACTTCTGTGCCTGTGTCCTTGTCGCAGTCCGGCGTTGCCCCCTAGCCCTGCATCCAAAAGGCTGGTATTGCTCGTAGAATCGCCACATTATCTGCTGCCTGCACTCCACAAAGTAAGAATGACAGCATCGTGAGGTACAGGTAGGAGACTAAATATTGGTGCGGGGCAGCAAGAAGTTAAATGGGCACCCTACTTAAATTTTATCCTCTTTTTCCCCTTTATCCTCTTTGTTACTGGCGACATGCTGAGCACATCCTCTGGTTTCATGTTTTTGTGCAGAGCAGTGGCCGAAGTACCAGGGTCGCAGCGGTCGCACTTGCGACCGGGCCCTGGCATTCCGCCACTGGAGGGGGGCCAGCACCGCCGCAAGAGTCCGACAATCTGCGCCGGAATCTGGGAGTAGCGCCGCCGGCCGTCCCTCTCCCTGCGTGGGATGGGAACCACCTGACCGGTGCACGTGATCCTCTCGCGAGAACTCTGCACTGGTCAGGTGGTTCCCGGTGAGCGGCCAAGATGCATGCTTCCAGCGGCCGCTCACCTCCTCTGGAGAAGATGCCGGTGTAGCCAGGTGAGAGCTAGGGGCAATATATACCCATGAGAGCTGGGGGGCCATATATACCCATGAGAGCTGGGGCAATATATATACCCATGACAGCTGGGGCAATATATATCCGTGAGAGCTGGGGGGCCATATAAACCCATGAGAGCTGGGGGGCCATATATACCCATGAGAGCTGGGGGCAATATACCCATGACAGCTGGGGCAATATATATCCATGTGAGCTGGGGGCAATATATACCCATGAGAGCTGGGGGCCATATATACCCATGAGAGCTGGGGGCAATATATACCCCATGAGAGCTAGGGGCCATATATACCCATGAGAGCTGGGGGAAATATATACCCATGAGAGCTGGGGGGCCATATATACTCACGAGAGCTGGGGGCCATATATACCCATGAGAGCTGGGAGCAATATATACCCATGACAGCTGGGGGCAATATATATCCATGTGAGCAGGGCAATATATACCCATGAGAGCTGGGGGCAATATGTCCCCATGAGAGCTGGGAGCCATATATACCCATGAGAGCTGGGGGCCATATATACCCATGAGAGCTGGGGGCCATATATACCCATGAGAGCTGGGGGCCATATATACACATGAGAGCTGGGGGGCCATATATACCCATGAGAGCTGGGGCAATATATATCCATGTGAGCTGGGGGCAATATATACCCATGAGAGCTGGGAGCAATATGACAGCTGAGGGCAAAATATATCCATGTGAGCTGGGGCAATATATACCCATGAGAGCTGGGGCAATATGTACCCATGAGAGCTGGGAGCCATGCATACCCATGAGAGCTGGGGGCCATATATACCCATGAGAGCTGGGGGCAATATGTACCCATGAGAGCTGGGAGCCATATATACCCATGAGAGCTGGGGGCCATATATACCCATGAGAACTGGGGGCCATATATACCCATGAGAGCTGGGGGGCCATATATACACATGAGAGCTGGGGGGCCATATATACCCATGAGAGCTGGGGGGCCATATATACCCATGAGAGCTGGGGCAATATATATCCATGTGAGCTGGGGGCAATATATACCCATGAGAGTTGGGAGTCATATATACCCGTGAGAGCTGGGGGCAATATATACCCATGAGAGCTGGGAGCAATATGACAGCTGAGGGCAATATATATCCATGTGAGCTGGGGCAATATATACCCATGAGAGCTGGGGTAATATGTACCCATGAGAGCTGGGAGCCATGCATACCCATGAGAGCTGGGGGCCATATATACCCATGAGAGCTGGGGGCAATATGTACCCATGAGAGCTGGGAGCCATATCTACCCATGAGAGCTGGGGGCAATATATACCCAATATATACCCCATGAGAGCTGGGGGCCATATATACCCATGAGAGCTGGGGGAAATATATTCCCATGAGAGCTGGGGGCAATATATACCCATGACAGCTGGAGGCAATATATATCCATGAGAGCTGAGGGCAATATATACCCATGAGAGCTGGGGGCAATATAAACACACGAGAGCTGTGGGCAATATATACCCATGTGAGCTGGGGCAATATATATACCCATGTGAGGTGGGGCAATATATATCCATGTGAGCTGGGGGTCATATATACCCATGTGAGCTGGGGCAATATATACCTATGTGAGCTGGGGCAATATATACCTATGTGAGCTGGGGCAGTATATATCTATGTGAGCTGGAGGAAATACATATCTGTGTGAGCTGGGGGCAATACATATCTGTTTGAGCTGGGGGCAATATATATCCATGTGAGCTGGGGGCAATATATACCCATGAGAGCTGGGAGCAATATATACCCATGACAGCTGAGGGCAATATATATCCATGTGAGCTGGGGCAATATATACCCATGAGAGCTGGGGCAAATATATCCATGTGAGCTGGGGGCAATACTATCTTTTTTTATTTTGCAGGAAAAAAAAGTAAAAATATAGATCTTTTTGGGGGGGCCCTTCATGGATTCTTGCACCGGGGCCCTCAGGTTTCTAGTTACGCCACTGGTGCAGAGGATGTGCTTGTCACGTTGCTGAAGTCCTGCAGCTCCGTGCCATATCTTTCTACTTTCCCAGTGGGCTGACATCTTGCCCTCACCTGGAGGGGGCACAATGGATTCTCCAATTCGCCACTGGGTCCAAGTGGATTTTCTTCACACAATTTTCAAAAAGGTTATTTTAAGGAGTTCAGAAATAAATTCGTTAGCACAATAATGTAAACGTGGGTGTTGCGTTGTAGGGGGTGGGGTTTTGTATGGGTGTGGCCTCCCGTGGGTGCAGAACAAGGGGGCCCCATGACCTCCTATTGCCCAGGTGCCCCATTAGTTGTCAGTCCGCCCCTGGTTATGATATTTAATATGTGGGTAAAAGCTTCTTGATCCAAGGAGAAATCTGACTGCCATTCTGGGGTCAAGAAGGATTTTTTTTCCCAGTGTGTTGCATATTGGCGAGCATTTCAGACTGGGTTTTTACCTTCTTTTGGATCAACAGCAGTAGGTGATGTGTGAGAGGCTGAACCTGATGGACGCATGTCTTTTTTCAGCCTATCTAACTATGTACTTGGAAGCAGGGGGTCTTGGAAATAGAGGGTTCTGGAGGCAGAGGGTCATTGGAAGCAGTAATTGTAGAGAGGTATCTGTAGTCATGAACCGTAGATAGGGTAACTGGAAGAATCGGGATACAATAAGGTCCAGGCAAGTAACAAAAATAGGAGGCAGCTTCTTGCTAGTAAGGAGTTTACTAGCTCAATGCAGAAGCATTGTGGGATAGGCACAGTCCTCTTTTGTGGAGGAGAAATCAGGAGGCATTAGCCAGCACCTGGTTACTGCATCAGCATGGCTTCTCAGTAGGGCCACTGCTAGTCTCATTACAAGAAGCCAGCTTCTACTTCTAGCTTTCTTGCGGCGCTGGCGGCTAGGCACCTGACATACTATCTTACAGCATTGAATTATAGATTTTCATTCTTTATTGATATAACAAATGACATAAAAAATATTTTCATTTGCTTATGTTACTCCTCAGCCACTAGATTTATTATGGCTCTTTCGTCAAGAATGATGTGTGGTTTCGCAAAGTGCTATAATTCTTTAGGTATAGTTCAGTTGTTTGATGATTCCACAGAATGAGCTTTATGTATGGTGTTGATATCACGTGATGTGCTGGCTGGACACAAGCAACACAATGGCTGCCCTGACCACCATACTCCACTGTGCTGCAGGACCTGGCTATTTCTGGGCACTTAGATATGGTGTAAACTAATTATTAAAACTTCTACCGCTGTCTTTGATCCATTGGAGAAAAGAAAGTTTTTTTGGACGTTGTACCTTGAAAACATCCTCTGAGCTCAATACCTGCGGACCTGAGAAAAGTCCTAAATCACGTGAGTATATTTCCTTAACAACTATATATTCGGTTGCAATTTCAGTCTGCGCTATGGTCCCCACCTTTTATATTTAAGGTCTGAGAAGGGATACAAGATCAAAGGGGCGTTTGGGTGGCTGAATAATAACCCAGGAGCCCGTTACCTTGAGTCTGGAGGGCTCTGCTTAGGCTGGGATCAGATGAGCATTTTGAAGAGCGGAAGGAACGTCCGTGAGAGTGGACATTCCTTCCATTCAATGCCCGTCTGACGCCCATCTGGCCACCTCTCTGAGTGCAGTTAGTGCCCTAAACGCTGCAAGGCTTGATCCTCCTTTGGAGGATCGCGCTTTGCAGCTCCGTCAATGCAAGTCCTCGCGCTTTTGACGGAGAGGCCTGCTGCACGGATGCATCACGGCCGCTGTTGCGCTCGCAATCTGTGCACACACAACAGCGTCTGGCCGGCCCCGTTGCAGACACCGGACGCCACGTCAGTATGAGCACACATTCTCCGCTCGTCTGACACTGGCCTAATTGTGAGTGCAACCATGTGTGGATATGCTCACTGAAATGTCTTGCATGTCGCACTGTGATACACTTTCTGTATTCCTTGGAGGTTATTGGAAAGAGAAGATTTGACGAACATACAAGTGAAATCGTGACCTGTGAACTGACATTGGGAACATTGTGATCGCTACACCATTTACTGTATCATATATAAATTTTTTGGTGGTTGGGGGACAAGGACCACTTGAGTGTATTTTAGCAATTTCCCATACGTCTCATATCAGCGCTGCTCAATTTTTTGTTGTGTATACGCTGTGATTGGTCTATCCACACACGCATGCCCAGTGTACGCAGAGGGAGAACCAGGCACGCTAAGACGGATAACATTGATGGCGCCACACTTAATTAACTGTAATTATGTTCAGTGTATATACATGTACTCTAGGGTATGTTGCCCACTCTCGAAAAAGCCGCTGTTACGGCGAAACGCAGCGAGGCATGAGCAGCATACTTTTTTAACAGTTGATGATGTTTGTCTCTCTTGGTTGAGCATTGGTTCTCTATTCGCTAAAATGCAGTGAGTTCGGGGGCGAGCGAATTGTTAATACTGACTTTTTGGTATAGTAGGCACCATGAACTGCCGAGGTATTTAGGTAGTCCGTTATGCATTGGCACTGATTTATTTATTTAATTTTGGTTGTATCCTGCACTTGGATTTCTGTGTATGTCTACTTGGTAGCAGCCCGGACCACCCCAATGCTAATTGACTCCTCTTTCTTCAAGTGCTGCTACCCCCGTCTCGCTAGTCAAGGCTGCTGCGCTCCTCCAGCATCTATTTATTACCTCTTTGCATATGGAACAACTGAGTATCAACTGAGTATACATGGTTTTACATTTAATTGTGTTTTTTCAATAAATGTTCTTATTTTTCAGTGTTATGATCTGTATCTCCTCCTTTTATTGTGACTGATTACTGTGTTCTTCCACCCAAGATAAGCATCTGTCTTCCGTCCTCCATATCCAAGCCTCCCACTCAAGGCCAAGAATTGCTACTCCCAGGCAAGAAATGTTAGAAAAAAAAATTGTGTTTTAATTTTGCATTAGGCATTCCTTTGTTCCCCTAGCTGTCCGGTGCAGATAACCAAGTCACGTAGACAGGAGGCTGGCTTATGAAATGTACCCTATAAATGCGGTATGCGGTGTAATATTGGGCACTCGGGGTTGCGGACAAGATCCCACCTGGTTGCCTGCCAGTAATAAAATGTTGTTTTCCTGCAACTGGCTTGTGTCCATCGATCATTGTCACGTGCGGTGTACGGTACGTACCGGCGAACAGGATGAGAACCCACGTGCAGTAAATAAAATGAATGACACAAAAGGTTGTTGTGAAAACTGCAGAAAATATATTGAATGAACTGGATGCAAAATAAAAAGGCAGCAATCTGTATAAATAATAACAGTCCTTGGAAAATAATAAAGGATGATTGAAAAACACAGTCTTTAGATAAATGGAAACTGGAAACCTGGATGAATGAGAATAGTCTCTGAGATGGAGTAAGGATGAAGTATGGATCCGTGGAGAAAGTCTCGGTGAGTAAAAGGTAGAATAGTACAGAAAACAAGTAAGGGAGTCGGGAGTCAGAGGCTGGCGGCAATCTCTGATGGTTGAAATACAGCCAAAGGGTTTGGTACACCGGTAGATGTAGTTCAGGCAGGATAGCCACAAGACTCTGGAGCAATTTCAGCACGTCCTTATTATGTAATGTTCAGACTTTAATGACAGAGCATTGGCTGGATGAGGGAGTGGTTCTTTTAAGGAATCCAGCCAGGGCTAATTAAGTCCACATGAAGATGCAGGAGACCTGAAAGAAGACAAGGGGCAGTATTACAATGTTGGTGCTAACTTAACCAGAGCTGTTGTAAACTGAAAACCTCCATAGGCTATAATGGCTCTGGGAAGTTTACAACAGCTCTGGTTAAGTTAGCACCAACTATGTAATATGGCCCAAGGTGTATTAACAAATCCATGAGCAAGTTACCAAGGTTGTATTCAGTAAACGCAAGATTTGGTTCTCTTTCTGCGACGTCACTGTGGAGTCCGGGTTGGCACATTACAGTCATTGAGCGTCTCCAGTAATAACATTCTGGTGCATTTGGCCGGGAAACTACAAAGATTGCCTGGTGGTGGCAGACGCTGGATAACGGGTGACACCGTGAATTTCCACTACTACTCATTTCCCTTTCCTCATCTGCGGGGGACCTTCTGTAGGTCTGTTGATTTCCTCAGTGCCACACGGACTTTCTCTGTCCGGACCTCGGCACTGCTCCCTCGGCCCCTGGCCGCAGGACGGAACGATGACCCGCGCCTCAGGAACCACCCTGCAGACGCACCTCTCCCTGCGTATCACTACGCTGACCGGCCGGATCTCGCAAAGGCGAGATCCGGCAGGTCATGTGACCGCTGGCGTCTGGCTCAATGGAGTCCTATGGACTTCAGTGAGTGGATGCTCGAGGCTGCGCACAGCGCTGCCACGAGCATCCCGGGGCGTAACGCCCGCTACCAAGGCAGGCAGCATTTTTTGCACCTGCATTGTAATCCCCCATTAAAACGGGGGCGGTAGGGTGAAAACTGCAGGTGCAGTTTTTTTCTCCCTACTGCCCCCATTTTAACGCAGGGATTGTAATTTAGCCCCCTGTATTACAAAAAGCCATGACAGAGAAGAATAATTTTGGCAGGTAAAAGATTACCGGGTGACCTCACCTCAGTACTACTGAGGTGAAGTCACCCTGTAATCTTTTACCTGCCAAAATTCTTCTTCTCTGTCATAGCTTTTTGTAATATATACACAGAAATTACAAATCGCTTTTTACTGTAGTAAGTGTATGCACTTACAATTGTGACCAATAGAGGGTGCCAAATGGTGGCCTCTATTGGTCACTATTGTAAGTGCATGCATAGTACTGCTTGCATGCATGTCCTGTATCAATTAATCCATGGTAGGCCCTGCCTCCCATGGGGGTGTCTTTTAAAAAAAAATTGGGCTTGAGACCAATGGTGCTTTCCCATTGGCTCAAGCAATTCAATTGCTCTCAGTGCCTCTCCGAGGCACTGAAGAGCGTTGATTCAGGAAGTCTGACTCATTTGGCCAGCTTGAGCTACGCATATAGGCAAAGCATTCAGCTACGCAAATAGCATTGGCTAGGCTGGCTAAGTGCTGTCACTGCTGTATGTGTGATGATACACGCACACAGCAACCGACGAGCTGAAAAAAAAGTGTAGGACAGAGAAAGACAGCGAGGCTTAAGGCACAGCCAGGGCCCAGCCAAGACCCAACCAGGGCCCAGCCAATACCCAACCAGACCCCAGGGCCCAGCCAAGACCCAACCAGACCCCAGGACACAGGCAAGACCCAACCAGACCCCAGGACACAGGCAAGGCCCAGCCAGACGCCAAGGCCCAGCCAGACTCCAGGGCCTAGCTAAGGCCCAGCCAGACCCCAGGGCCCAGCCAAACCCCAGGGCCCACCCAAGCCCCAGTGCCCACCCAAGCCCCAGTGCCCAGCCCAGCCAAACCCAACGGCCGTCATACAGACAGCACATTTCTGAGAGTTTTATTGCTGTGGAACTCTGTGATACGCTCATACACAGTGCACATTATTGTGAGTTTTATTGCTGCGGATCTCTGTGATACGCTAATACACACTGCACATTACTATGAGTTTTATTGCTGTGGAACTGTGTTATGTCCTTTTTTTTGTTTTGGAAGGGGGTGAAAAGCTATTAAAGGTTGAGTAAGTTTATGGGGTGGCCCCGTCGTGAGGTTCAGTAAGGGGGCCCAATCTTTTCTGATGGCTGCTCTGGTGATGGCAAGCTTTTGGAAGAGGAGGGAAGAATAACTATTCCAAGTAACCTTTGCAAGGTTGTGGCAGTTTGACTGACAGAATATACGCAAACATGGAGTGGATTGCGGTTCATGGCTGGGAGAAAGAGCTATCCTCACTCCAACAAACAACTCAGCCAACAGCATCAACAACTTTCTGCTGGAGAAGGAGTTCACTGAGCATATGAAGTATGAATCTGTGGACTTGGTAATGGAGATTGAGGATGCTGTACATTACCCTGTGGAGTTCATGCACACTCTCAACTAGGGTTGCACCGATACCGATACTAGTATCGATATCTGTGCCGACACCGGGTACTGCAGGAGTATTTGGTACTCGTGCAGTACCCCCGATATTTTTTTCCGATACCGGAAGCCATCATTGAGCCGGCTTGCCGGCATCCGAGCGGCTGCGGCGGCTGTCCGAATGCTCTATCGGCATTCGGACAGGCCCTGCAGCTGCTCTCCGCATTGTTTATACTTAACTTCCTGAGCGCCGCCGGGAAAGTCTTCGCGCGCGCGCGCTCCTTGGAAGGTCCCCAGCCGCGACCACGTGGGACCATGTGATCGAGGCTGGGGTCCTTCCAACGAGCGCACGCGCGGAAACTTTCTCGGCGTCGCTAAGGAAGGTAAGTATAAACAAAGTGAGGAGAGCAGCTGCAGGGCCTGTCGAATGCCGATAGAGCATCCGGACAGGCCCTGCAGCTGGTCTCCGCTCATACTTACCTTCCTGAGCGACGCCGGGAAAGTTTCCGCGCGTGCGCTCGTTGGAAGGACCCCAGCCGCGATCACATGGTCCCACGTGGTCGCGGCTGGGGACCTTCCAAGGAGCGCGCAAAGACTTTCCCGGCTTCGCTAAAGGGAGGTAAGTATGAGGGAAGGGGGCAAATCCATGAGCTGGGGGGCATTATCCACGAGCTGGGGGGCATTATCCACGAGCTGGGGGCAAATCCACGAGCTGGGGGCAAATCCATGAGCTGGGGGCAAAATCCATGAGCTGGGGGGACAATATCCATGAGCTGGGGGGCAATATCCATGAGCTGGGGCATTATCCATGAGCTGGGGGGCAATATCAATGAGCTGGGGCATATATTAATGAGCTGGGGGGCAATATCCATGAGCTGGGGGGCAAATCCAGGAGCTGGGGGGCAATATCCATGAGGGGGGCAATATCCATGAGCTGGGGGCATATCCATGAGCTGGGGGGCATATCCATGAGCTGGGGGGCAAATCCATGAGCTGGGGGTCATATCCATGAGCTGGGGGGCAAATCCATGAGCTGGGGGGCAATATCCATGAGCTGGGGGGCATATCCATGAGCTGGGGGCAATATCCATGAGCTGGGGGGCAATATCCATGAGCTGGGGCATATCCATGAGCTGGGGGGCAGTATCCATGAGCGGGGGCAGTATCCATGAGCTGGGGGCAATATCCATGAGCTGGGGGGAAAATCCATGAGCTGGGGCAATATCCATGAGCTGGGGGGCATATCCATGAGCTGGGGGGCATATCTATGAGACCTGGGGGGGGCATATCTATGAGACCTGGGGGCTTTATATGAGGTCTGTTCTTATTGGAAAGCGTCACGTGACATAAAATAAAAGTATCGGTACTTGGTATTGGTGAGTACTCGAACAAAAGTATCTGTTCTCGTACTCGGTCTTAAAAAAGTGGTATCGGTGCATCCCTACTCTCAACCCACCAGGATTACCACCTCATGTCCTCTACCTCAAGGTTGGCGCTCCAGTCATGCTGTTACTCAATCTAACCCCTCCGAAACAATGGCACCAGACTTCAGGTGAAGAGTGAAGACTCTATACAAACACGCAATCGAAGCCACGATTTTCACAGGCGTAAATCAGGGGGAAAACGTTTTCATACCCAGAATTCCTTTGATCCTCTCAGACTACCACTTTTAGTTCAAATGTCTACAATTTCCTGTTAAGGTGTGCTATGCCATCACCATCAATAAGGCACAGGGACAGACTTTGAAAGTGGATGGTGTACATCTGACAGGCTGGTCATCCTCCATCCAAAGAGTAAAACCAGGAATGTTGTTTACAGTTAAGTCCTGAGCAAATCATCTGAGGGACAAATTGAAAGTCTATGCTATGCAAGGAATTAGCCCAGCTACACAGACAAAAAAAAAAATGATGGAACGGCGCATCCGGAGTGCTGTGGCGAATGGGGTCACCCAGATATAGTTTGGGTAGCCCCAATCAATTTTCCAGGTCCACTTCCAATCTGGAAAAAAATGGGAAACAATATATAGAGCCCTATTACAATCTTCGCGCAAACGTTTGCGCCGGTGCAAAAATGCATTAACGCAAGGGGTAAAACCCTTTGCGCTGAACGTCGTATTACAATGTCAGCGCAACCAATGCGCGTATTCGTCTACCGCGGCTGAACCTGTGCGAATCATGCACGAGCGTACTTTACTGTGCGTGTCCTATACTTAACATTGTGAACGCAAGCGCGAATGAACGCTGGTACGCAGATGGTATTACAATCTAGGCACAGGATTTAAGGCATAGCCTTTGCGCGCATAATTTTAGCAACTCCTAAAAGCTGGTGTTAATGGCGAATCTGAACGACCTGGCCGAACCCAAATACACCAGCCCAAAAAAAAAAATGCAGCAAAGTATAGTTTCACATTCTACTCATACCAAACCAATAAAATGGAGAAGTTGTGTGTGCATTTATTATTTCTGCAGCATATACTGTATGCTCAGATTGACTTTGGCAGGTGCAAAAACGTAACGTGAGATAATTGTGGTTCTTAATTTTGATTGGCTGAATCGCGTGAAAAAAACAGTCTGCCCACTGATTTCTGTGCGCAACGTTGCTGCGCATCCGTTTTACGCGCGTTATTGCTCGACGGGTGAAAAAATGCGCGAGGATTATAATTCCAGCGTTGATTTGCGCACGTTAACGTTTAACACTTGGCGCACAAATTCACGCGTTGCGCAAGCGTTTTAACGCGAAGATTGTAATAGGGCCCATAGTGTAGTATTTTAAAACATAAAAATATTTATTAATAAGCAAAAAAAAAACCTCACAAATTAAGAAGGCACATAACAAAATGTGCATATACAAATTGACCGCAATGGCCCAAACCTCCCGAGCGCAGTCCCAGATGGTCCATTAGCCGCCCTTGCCCCCGCAGGGACCGCGCTTGTGGACCAAGGAACCTCGTACCAGATTAACACGTTGGTCTGTACTCTATATCCATTGGAGGGCTTTCCAGCATTTTGCACCTTTCTTCCATAAATGGATCGCTTTCTCTCTCAAATGATGGTTCCTTCTGCCACCTCAACCCCCTTGACGTAATGCCCTCCTTAAGGTATCTTTCCAATGTCAAAATGTCCCACTTCATTCTGATCTCCTTATTTAAAAAGTACTCCAATTAATTCAACAGGGCTTTCTTATCCCTAAACTCATGTATCCTTGTATTATCTGTTTCTTTAATAGCGTCAAAAACTCCCTGTAAATACAGCACAGGGTATTATAGACTGTAACAGACTGAGGAAGCCTGCAGTTAAGGCAAGCGAAACGTGTCTCTGCTATTTTAAATACTTTTTATTGTTTTATGTAATAAAAGCAGTGCTTTTTTCAGGTGGTACGTGCCGGTACGCATACCTCACCAGCCAGAAACTCTGAACGCGCAGAGGAGACAGAGCACGATGCTTCTCCTACAGTGACAGGTGGCCGTGACGGGAAATTTTGGCGCTGATGGCGCTGCAGTGCACTATTTTTTTATCAGAGGGCCGGCATCTTGAAAGCAGTGCCACCGACTGACCACGCCCACACACATGTGGCCAGCTGGGGCAGGAGAAGGAGTGGCTATTGAAGAGCAGAATTAAGATGCGTGCAGATCCTTCCACCCCCTTAGGTTGTGGCTGCTGCTCTTCTAGTTTGCTGCCGACTCCCATGCATGCTGGAGGCGTGGCAGACCGGGGGTGACAGTGGCCTGTGGGTGACCAGGCTGGGACACATCCTTTTCCTCCAGGCGGCAGTCTGTGTCCATCTTGGGTATGCTGGGCGCCCAGTCCGGGGCGAGCCTGCTGTATCAGCTGTGATCACTGCAGAGCGGGTGAGTTACCGCGCTGCGTTGCATGGGACAATTTGTAAAAAATTTGCTGCTGGGGGCAGAGGCAGTTACCTCTCGGGGTCTGACGTGGGTTCTCCGTTGTACGTGTTTAGAAAAATCCTGAGAAACGTGCTATTCCTGTAGAATTTTTTTTGGTCCGTCTGCCATGCCATTACCTGTGAACTGGAAATAAATCTGATTGCCCTTTTCACCCAGCTCCTGAATTAGCCGTTTTATTTCCAGAATTCAACAATTTATTAATCCATTAGATTTTTCTCCAAGTCCAGTTTTTGAGGCATTGCTGCACAAATGTGATATAGACCTACTTAGCTTTAGGACTCTGGTTTCTAATGGTCAAGCAAGACTTAAACCTGAAGTTGTTTGCACTTCAACCATTGAATATGTGAAACAGAAGGGTTACCCAATATACACTAGAGCATCACATGAAGGAAGGGAAACGGATAATGAGCTCTGTATTGGCACAAACTGAAAGTCTGAGAGGAAATTTTTAATATATAAACATATATTAAAAATGCTAGAACATTAAAGCATAACAGCCAGACCTGCTCTTGCCTTTCCCATAGACTGAGGCTATACAAGCAGCAAGCCTGAAAAAGGCAGAAGCCACTTTTTACCAGGTTTAGTAAGTTCAGTTTCATGTATCAATTTTCTCTTCTAAAATACATTTATGGAAAAAAAATTCTGAACATTTTTAATTTAACAAAATCCTTTCCTGAAACTTAGGGCCCTATTACATTCTTCACGCAGGTAAACGCATGAATTTTTGCGCGAAGCTTTAAACGTTAACGCGTGTAATTCAATGCTGGTATTACAATCCTCGCACATTTTTTCATCCGCCAAAAAATAACGCGCGTTAAACGGATGCGCGCAGCAACGTTGCACGCAGATATCAGTGCGCGGACTGTTTTTTCACGCGATTCAGCCAATCAGAATTAAGAACCACAATTGTCTCACGTTAAGTTTTTACGCCTGTCAAAGTCAATCTGCGCATATATGCTGCATCAATAAAAAAAAACACACACAACTTCTCAAATTTATTGGTATGGTATGTGTAGAATGTGTATCTATACTTTGCTGTGTATTTTTTTTTTGGGCTGGTGTATTTGGTTTCGGCCAGGTTGATAGAATTTGCCATTGACACCAGCTTTTTTAGGAGTTGCTAAAATTATGCGCGCAAAGGCTGTGCGTTAGAAACTGCGCAAAGATTGTAATACCATCCGCGTACCAGCGCACAAACGCATTTGCGCTCACAATGTTAAATATAGGACGCGCGAAGTACAGTAAGATCGCGCAGCGTGCACGCAGGTTCACCCGCGGTTGACGCACTGGTGTACCTTGGCCTAGACCAACAAGGCCCAGGCCTAGGGTGGCACTTTCCATGGGGCGGCGGCCCGCTGGGTGGCCCCACCCCTAAAAAAAAAAAAAAAATTTTTTTTTTTTTTTTTTTACTTTTGAAAACTATTTTACCAGGAAGGAAACATTGTGAAGTCACTAATTTTCAAGTATGTCCTGGGTAGGCGAGGCCTAGGCTTTCACTTTCCAGGGGGCAACAAAAAACCTCACCACTAATTGGGTTACTCACAGAGCACCGAAATGACGCCAACATTTTGGTGTTCTGTAGTTCCCTGCACTTCAGGGAATAAAATTTCCCCACCCTGCAGTGAATTCACCATTCACTGCAGGGTCCCTAAAGTGCATGGAGTCGGCCGCTGTATGCTGCCACCGCAAACCCATGGCCTGCTGTTTTCAAAAGAACTACTGAACGAAAATGTCTGGAATTTACATATAAGTTGCTATGATTGATAATAAAAAGTTCTGTTACAGAAAAAGAAGAACCGCTATTAAAAAAAAGGGGGTGAATTTAGCCCAAAAAATTCTGAAAAATCACTAAAAGGTACAAAAACAATAAATAAAGACTTTTTACTGCAGATTAAAATAATAAATGGTTTATTAGATATTGCATAAAAAACGGGAATATTTTTAACATTGAAACCTATGGGGTTCGCCTGAATAAACCTGCTGATTGAAACCACCGAACATCAGGGCATTTCACTGACATTTCTCTGCTGTTTGGTGTTCTCTGAATAGATTAACCATTACTTCTCTATGGGGATTTGCACTGCCTTCAAACAGCACCGTACTTGCTGGCAGTTCGCCAAACTTGTGTGTGAGCATATCACCAGAGCAGTGGTGTACTTAGAGGAGTGGCGGAGGGCGGGCCGCCCCAGGTACCAGTGATTATTGGGGTGTCATTAGGGGGTACTAGGAGGTGCCACTGTCACTGTGTGTCAGCTTTGAGCTGTGTTCTCAAACAACGAGCAGCGGAGCATGGCGTTTGCATACGGAATAAAATCGAATAGAATAAAAATCCCCCTCTCCTCCCTCCATAGCTCCTCCCCTGCCCCGCAGCAGCTCTAGGAGAGGGGAGGTTGATGTGATTTGTGTCCAGAGAGAGAAGATGACAGTAAACGGCAGGTAAATCAGCAGAATATGAAGCCCTGTCTGCTTACTGCTGTTTAAAGTGGACCTTTCCTTAACCAGCACTGCAGTGATAGAAATTTGTCATTGAGCTGCCTGGCTCCTGGTGAGGCTGCTTGCGTGTAGGTCACACTCGGTCCGGCCAGTCAGGTGGTACTGAGTCTCAGTACCACCTGACTGGCTGAACCACGTGACACGCATGCACGCAGCTGCCCGCCCTTTCGTTAACATGGACTGTCACTCTATTCTGGACTGAACACCCACCAGGAAGGGAATCAAAGCCACGGTGCCCCCTCTGGCAGTGGCACCCCACTGCTGACAAGATGGCTCCACGCACAGGCAGAGCTGTGATCCTAACGTGGCCTGGAGGGACCTCCTGCTGAGTCTGTACACAGTCCCTGCTGACTCTGCACACAGCCCTACCGCGGACAGAGGCTGGTAAATGTAGAATAAATAATTGCTGTGTGCTCATATACACTCGGTTTGCTGGGAGTTTTATTGCAGTGGATTCTGATGCACTCATACACACCACACATTGCATTGCTGGGAGTTTTATTGCTGTGGATTCTGATACGCTGACACACACCAAACATTGCATTGCTGGGAGTTTTATTGCTGTTGGTTCTGTGATACACACTGCATAGTACTGTGAGTTTTATTGCCCTGGAGCTCTGGGATACACTCATACACACTGCACATTACTGTGAGTTTTATTGCTGTACAGCTCTGTGATACGTTCATATGCAGTGCACGTTTCTGTGGATTTTATTGTTCAACCAATTAGAGAGGCTGTGTTCCAGTATACTTGACATGCGTGGCTGTTCTTTGTAAAAATGCTTGAATTTAACCCCTTAGTGACCGGGCGGTTTTACACAAATCCGTCTTTTAGTGACCGCTGCTGTTTTTACGTTTCTGCGCTGTTAGTGTTTAGGACAAATTTTCCTCTTACTCGTTTATTCGACCCACACATATTATACACCCTTTTTCCCGCCATTAAATGGACTTTCTAGAAATACCATTATTTCCATCATATCGAATAATTTACTATAAAAAAAAATATGAAATATGAGGAAAAAAATGGTAAAAACACACTTTTTCGTAATTTAATCCCCAAAATCTACAACCACCCAAAAAGACCCCGGCTAAATAGGTTCAAAATTTTGTCCCGAGACTAGAAATACCCAATTTTTACATGTGTTTGCTTTTTAACCCCTTCACTGCTGAGACAGTTCACCTATGTGCGCTGCGCTCATTCTGACCATTTTGTGCTAATTATTTTTAGATGACAGCCTAGGTCCTATTAATTAAACTCCCCCCAGACAAAAAAATTTTTTTTAAAAAAAACAATTTTTTATTTAATTAATTTTTATTATTTTTTTTTATTTAATTTAATTTTTTTATTATTTTTTTTTATTTAATTTTTTTAAATTTTTTTTAAAACCAAACCTGGTCATGTGTGGTATCATTTGAAAGGCCATAATCAGGCCTTTTAAATGATGGCAAATATGACCATCCAGCTGTCATGGATCGGGAGATAAAGGGATCCTTAGGATCCCCTTATCTCTACATGGCAGCTAGAGGGTTAACTGGCCCACTGACATCCTCACACATATAGTGAGGTTGTCAGTGGGTGGGGGGGACCTGGAGGCTTGGCTGACATCCAAGATGTCAGCCCCCCTCCAGGTTTGAATCGCGTTTTGGCGCCAATTGGTGCCGAAAAGCGATCCGGCGGTGAAACTGTTAATGCCATACACCGCTGGAAAGGGGAGGCTCTCCCCTCTCTAGCGGTGCAAAAGGCATCTCCCTAGCTTCAATTATTGGGGAGATAGAGGGCTCCGAAGGAGCCCCCCCTCCCCTCCATTGAAACACATGGGGGCACCTTCTGATGACGTCACCACGCAGCGTGGCGACGTCATCAGCCTCGTCTGCCCATGTAAATCACATGGGCAGGCTTCCTCCCTGCCAGATCGCCGTGGGATCCGACGAGGGAGGTGAGTATCGGGCGGGAGGGGGATTTGGCGCCGCTGACGTACCCTGTACGTCCGCGGGTCTAAGGGAGACCTGAGTACAGGACGTACAGGGTACGTCAGAGGTCCTTAAGGGGTTAAACATTTCATAATTTTATTTCTCAATAGATACATTTGAAATGGTATACAAAATATACAAGTAGGCACTTGGTATCCACTTTTAATATAAAGAGAGGAAAAGGCGGAGCTCTAAGAGGAAAAGGTGGAGCTTAAAGAGGAAGGGTGGGGATTAACCAGGAAGAGGTGTGCCCTTGACAGGAGGGGGTGCCTCAAATTTAAAATAGGGGGTGCACGAGTTTAGTCAGGCCTAGGGCAGCACAAAACCTAAAATACACCACTGGGTTGACGTATCCGCGCGTTTGTTGCGCTGAGATTGTAATACGACGTTCTGTGCAAAGGGTTTTGCCCCTCGCGTTAATGCATTTTTGCGCGGGCGCAAACGTATGCGCGAAGAATGTAATAGGGCCCTTAGTGTTTAGTTAGTGCACATTACTGTGAGGTTTATTGCTGTGGAGCTCTGATACAGTAATGTGCAGTGTATTAGCGTATCACAGAGCTCCACAGCAATGAAACTCACAGTATTGTGCAGTGTGTATGAGCATTTCGCAGAGCTCCACAGCAATAAAACTCACAGTAATATGTGCTGTGTATGAGCGTGAGTTTTATTGCTGTGGAGCTCTGTGATACGCTCATATATGTGTTTTATTTTGGGGGCAGCATTTCATCCATCACTCCAGGCAGCACAGTAGCTGACACCATCTTGTAAGCAAAATATTAAAAAAGGTGACTTGAAATGCCCTGTTCATTTAAGTTAAACCCACCAAAACAGTTTAGTAGAATGAGCAGAGCTTAATAAAGGAGTATTTATTAGGACACAAAAATAGTCATAATCAGTTTTTCCCTGGGTGTGAGAGTACCCCCACCTATTTTTCCAGAAAAAAAAAGCACTGAATAAACGGTTTACTTTTTATATTGGTATCATTTTCCTGCAATTTTTCCCTTTTTCCTGCGTCTTGGATTTAAGGAGGTGATCCAGTGAAGCACAAGCAGGAACCAGAGAGGGAGTGACCCCCCTTATTGGTCACATATGGCTATACTGAGCAACTTAGATCAAGAGGCTCAGACTATCACCTTTTATTTTGCTGAATTGGAACATAGGTCTGCGCGGTTGGTGGTGTTTCTTTCTTTTATCTTAAGGTCAGGTTGATTTGGTGAGATCGAAGACTGCCTTATAGGCTTGTGCACCGATTTTTTTTTCGGTTCGATTCGGTTCGTTCGGATTTTGTAAATTTTCGTTTCGGCCGATTTTCGTTTCGTTTTTCGTATCGACTTTTTTTTCATGATTTCGGAAATTTTCGTGTTTTTCGGAACATCTGTTCTCCTCGTTTCAAAGTGTCTATTCGTTTTGACGTAAACTAATGTTTTTTCGGATACGATAATTATACGATACGATAATTCTGCCAATACGATAATTCTGTCATTGAGATTTCTCATGTTTTACAAGAAGGATACATTGAGATTTCTCATGTTTTACAAGAAGGATACATTGAGATTTCTCTGGTTTCCGGGAAGGATACATTGAGATTTCTCATGTTTTACAAGAAGGATACATTGAGATTTCTCTGGATTTCCAGGAAGGATACATTGAGATTTCTCTGGTTTCCCGGGAAGGATACATTGAGATTTCTCATGTTTTACAAGAAGGATACATTGAGATTTCTCTGGATTTCCAGGAAGGATACATTGAGATTTCTCATGTTTTACAAGAAGGATACATTGAGATTTCTCATTTTTTTACAAAAAGGATACATTGAGATTTCTCATGTTTTACAAGAAGGATACATTGAGATTTCTCTGGTTTTACAAGAAGGATACATTGAGATTTCTCTGGTTTTACAAGAAGGATACATTGAGATTTCTCTGGTTTTACAAGAAGGATACATTGAGATTTCTCTGGTTTTCCAGGAAGGATACATTGAGATGGGAATGATACAAAATTTAATTACAGAATCAGCGATATAAATACGATGTCCAAAATTACTGAAATGGAACTGAAATCAGGAATGGAGCCAAAATCACGAATGGAACGAAAATGAATTTCGATTTTACACATTTCTAGTCCATTCGAAAACTCCGAAAAGTTTTCGTTTTCGGATTCAAAATTTTCAGAAAATCGGCCAAATCCGAATGCACGAATCGGGAAATTTCGTGAAAATTCCGAAAACCCGAAACGCACATTCCTACTGCCTTATCAAATACTGGTTCGGTGGAACGGAAGACGTCCCCCTATTCAAGTGGCTGCAGGCTTGAAAATCGAGCCAATAGAGGCTCCGGCTTCGTGAGTGAATATTAGGGATGTGCATGACTTTTTTTCGTAGCGGGTCATTTTTCGGACAGTTTCTTGTTTAGTTTCGGATCGATTCTGCGATTTGGATCGTTTCGGGTGATTCGGATCAGTTGGTTTTTCATTTTTTATTGCTTATTTAAGAATGGGAAGTAGATTACTACCAACAGAATGAAAGTCTCTTTACTTATTAATTTTTTTAGGATTTTTAGGTGAAATTTTAGGTTTAACCAATAGGTTTCAATGCAGCATAGGAATGCACACACTGCTGGGAAGCGCCTCTCTGCAGTATAATTAATGCAGCATATGAATCCGCACACTGCCTGGCAGCACCTCTCTGCAGATCGATTCAATGATTCCGATCGATTCATTTTTTGGATCAGTTAGTTTTTCATTTTTTATGAGGTATAATTAATGCAGAATATGAATCCACACACTGGGTCCTGACAAAATCCCTACAGCCAGGTTCCCTAATGCCAACATCCCGACGGCCAGCTTCCAGTGTTATGGATCAGACTTAAACAGTCTCTTGCTCGAATGCCTGCTGCTGCCAAATGGTGGAGAAGCCAATCAATTCAAGTGCGCACTGAAAGAAACGACACAGACTCGCTAGCTAGTTGTCTATGTAGTCTTTCTCAGACAAAGCCGGGTGACTTCTCTGCTCTTAGTGAAAAGATACAAGCTTTTATGCTACTTTGTGCGTAACGAAAACAGGCTGTTGTCCAATATTTTAATCGACAGTAAAATTGTGAAATTGCAGACTTATGTTGAATAATAAAAAGTAAACCTCAGCTTATCGATTTGTCCCCTTAGTCGTCAAGGGCGTTGTTCCAGGATGTTCCAAAATATTCTCTTCTTGATACTAGAAAGAGGAATTACATGTGCTGAAATCGGCTAAGATAGCGTGTTAAGCAATAATATATATTTGATTCTTATAAAACCAATTTAATTAATTTCAGTTTTTAAAGCTGTACTGTTATATTTGAAATGGGCATTTTTCTAAGCTTTCCTTTATTATTAAAGCAGATACATATTCTTGTCCATAACACCAGAACAAGTGCTGTACATACCAAGTTCCCTACACGGCCAACTTCCAGACATCCATAATCCCAGCGACTAACCCTAATACTAACACCCTAACCCTTAGGGAGTTAGGGTTAGGGCTAGGTTTAGTGGGGTTAGGGCTAAGTTTAGGGGGGTTGGGGCTAGGTTTTGGGGTGTTAGGGTTATGGCTAGATTTAGGGGGTTAGGGCTAGGTTTAGGGGGTTAGGTTTAGGGGGTTAGGGTTAGGGCTAGGTTTAGGGGGGTTAGGGCTAGGTTTAGGGGGTTAAGATTAGGGCTAGGTTTAAGGGGGTTAGGGCTAGGTTTAGGGGTTTAGGGCTAGGTTAAGGAGGGTTAGGGGTAGGTTTAGGGGGTTAGGGTTAGGGCTAGGTTTATGAGGGTTAGGGCTAGGTTTAGGGGGTTAGGGTTAGGGCTAGGTGTGGGGGTTATGGCTAGGTTTAGGGGGTTTGGGTTAGGCTAGGTTTAGAGGGTTAGGGCTAGGTTTAGGGGGTATGGGTTAGGGCTAGGTTAGAGGGTTAGGGCTAGGTTTAGGGGGTTAGAGTTAGGTTTAGGGGGTTAGAGTTAGGTTTAGAGGGTTAGGGCTAGGTTTAGGGGGTATGGGTTAGGGCTAGGTTTAGAGGGTTAGGGCTAGGTTTAGGGGGTTAGAGTTAGGTTTAGGGGGTTAGAGCTAGGGCTAGGTTTAGGGGGTTAGGGCTAGGGTTAGGGGGTTAGGCTTAAAGCTAGGTTTAGGGGGTTAGGGTTAGGGCTAGGTTTAGGGGATTAGGGAGTAGGGTAAGTGTTAGCTTCTGGGATTTTGGATGTCTGGAAGATGGCCGTCAGGGAGTTGTCTGTGCAGGGAAGTTGGCCATGTAGAGAAGTTGGCCGTCGGGATTTTGGCATTAGGGAACCTGGATGTAGGGATTTCGACCCAAACCCCCACACACTGCTGGGAAGTTCCTAGGCCGACTGAAGAGGGCACCCAGCAAGCTCTATGACCTAATCTGAGGTAGCCAGCCAGCCATCGGCTCCCTCTGATTAGGTCACAGGGCACGCCCACACACATGCGGCCTGTGATTAAGGCGCGTGTGGGGTGGGCCAGATCCTTCTGGCTACAAGGTATGTGCAGGCAGCGGGGCTCAGTTTGGATGTGCTGGGGTTTGAAGCGGGCGGGCGAGTGGGGTTGAAGCTATTGCTGGGGGGCTTGTTTGGAGCAATTGATATGGGGTTGTTTGAAGAAATTGATTGGGGGTTTGGAGCAATTGACTGGGGGGGTAGTTTGGAGCAATTGACTGTGTTAAATTATATTTCTAATATAATTACCATAAACCTTTTCAAGTTTCTTCTCATATATCAAAACTGAAGTAAGACGCTGCGCGACTCTGATCAGAGGAGACGACGGAAACAACCACACCGAAATATGGCAGATCATCATCTGATCAGCTCCTGGTCTGACAGATACGTTTATTATTTCAATATCCAATAGAAATGTTCGTTATAGAAAAGAGCTTCCTGTCCACGCCTAACATACATAGGAATGTGATATAACAGCCAATCAGAGCAGATACATTTCCACAGGCAATTGCATTCGGCTTGTTAGCAAAAACAAAAAGGGAAGAAACCACTGTGGTACTCTGCAGAAATGGCCAAAATAGTGAAGAACAAAAAGACAGCATTCAATAATTATAAAACAACTCAGAGTGAAGAAGATAGGCAAACCTATAAGATTAGGCAGAAAGAGGCAAAGCAATTTATAAGAGCTTCCAAAGCACACGCAGAAGAGAAAATAGCTCAGTCAGTAAAAAAGGGGGACAAAACATTTTTTAGATACATAAACGAGAAAAGAAAAGTAAAACAAGGATTAGTTAGATTAAAAACAAAGGAAGGGAGGTATGTAGAAGAGGATAAAAGTCTCGCTGACTGCCTCAATGAATATTTTTGTTCAGTCTTTGCAGAAGAAAAGGAAGGAAAGGGACCTCAGTTAGGAGAAAACACTAATGAGACATTTACATATCAGTTTACAGAGGAGGAGGTTCTACAGCAGCTGTCTAAAGTAAAGACAAATAAGTCAATGGGGCCTGATGGGATCCACCCTAAATTATTAAAAGAGCTCAGTGATGTAATAGCAAAACCGTTAACAGATTTATTTAACCAATCCTTGCTAACGGGAGTAGTCCCAGAAGACTGGAAATTAGCAAATGTTGTAGGGAGGAATCGGGGAACTATAGGCCAGTTAGTCTTACGTCAGTAGTGGGGAAATTAATGGAAACCATGTTAAAGGAAAGGATTGTTGAACATCTAAAAACACATAGATTACAGGATCAGAAACAACATGGGTTTACCTCAGGGAGATCATGCCAAACTAATCTTATTGATTTTTTTGATTGGGTAACAAAAATAATAGACACAGGTGGTGCAGTAGACATTGCTTATTTAGATTTCAGTAAGGCTTTTGATACTGTTCCGCATAGAAGGCTTATCAATAAATTGCAATCTTTGAGCTTGGATTCCAATATTGTTGAATGGATTAGGCAGTGGCTGAGTGGCAGGCAACAGAGGGTTGTGGTAA
The DNA here is from genome assembly GCA_009667805.1 of Leptobrachium leishanense. Lineage (NCBI taxonomy): Eukaryota > Metazoa > Chordata > Amphibia > Anura > Megophryidae > Leptobrachium > Leptobrachium leishanense. Next base: position 341,788,301 of record CM019063.1, read on the forward strand.
ATGGAGTTTATTCGGCACAAGGTCTTGTTACCAGTGGGGTACCTCAGGGGTCAGTACTTGGACCCATTCTCTTTAATATTTTTTATTAGTGATATTGCAGAAGGTATTAATGGAAAAGTATGTCTTTTTGCTGATGACACAAAGATTTGCAACAGGGTTGACGTTCCTGGAGGGATCAGCCAAATGACAAATGATTTAGGTAAACTAAAAAAATGGTCGGAGCTGTGGCAATAGAGTTTTAATGTGGATAAGTGCAAGATAATGCACCTGGGACGTAAAAACCCAAGGGCTGAATATAGAATATTTGATACAGTCCTAACCTCAACATCTGAGGAAAGGGATTTAGGGGTTATTATTTCAGAGGATCTAAGGGTAAGTAGTCAATGTAATAGAGCAGCAGGAAATGCTAGCAGAATGCTTGGTTGTGTAGGGAGAGGTATTAGCAGTAGGAAAAGGGAAGTGCTCATGCCACTGTACAGAGCACTGGTGAGACCTCACTTGGAGTACTGTGTGCAGTACTGGAGACCGTATCTCCAGAAGGATATAGACATCTTAGAGAGAGTTCAGAGAAGGGCTACTAAAATGGTGTACAGCTTGAAGGAGAAAAGTTACCAGGAAAGGCTTAATGATCTTAACATGTACAGCTTGGAAAAAAGACGAGACAGAGGAGATATGATAGAAACATTTAAATACGTAAAGGGAATCCACAAGGTAGAGGAAGGGAGTATATTTAAAAGGAAACAAAGTAGCAAAACAAGAGGACATAGTCTTAGATTAGAGGGGCAAAGGTTTAAAAGTAACATCAGGAAGCATTATTTTACTGAGAGGGTGGTGGATACATGGAACAGCCTTCCAGTTGAAGTGGTAGAGGCCAAAACAGTAATTGAATTTAAGCAAGCATGGGATAGGCATAAGGCTATCCTAAACAAAAGATAAATCCAGGTTAAGTATCCATGTAATTGGGCAGACTAGATGGGCCGAAAGGTTCTTATCTGCTGACATTTTTCTATGTTTCTACATCATGTAACAAAGATTTTGCGGGAATTTCTAAGTTAACACTGGATATCTATTTCAATCACCCCACTGACTAGCCTCGAGAGAAAACAAAACCGAACAGACACCATACTGAAACAACAAGAAGGAAAACCTTCTATCATATTAAAATACCTTTCAATCGTCTCATTGATCACATATACAAGCGTGATCACTAAAATGGATAAAACAAACTAGGCAATTAAACTAATTATACCTGGGGCCATAGTATCCTCGCCTAATACCTCTAGATCATTCTAGATGCTCATAGGGGAAGAAAAAATCTGGTAATTACTCTTAAAATACCTCTCTACCTTTTAGGATATACGAAAAAGATTTCCCACGGAAGCCCTTTATAAGCATAAGATAGACTTATCTATCTAGATTCACTCTTCCAGTGAACCACACTTGGAGCGTAGGCCAAAATACCTAATCTAAACATTAAATAACTATTTATTCCCATTTCCCAAAATATAATTCACCGAACAAGAAAAATATAATAACTTGAATGTAAAAGTTCATTTATCTAATAATCAACATGAGTCAGATCTGTATCTGTGTGTTCTCCTATGTTCAGCTTCACTCCACAAAACGCATACACACCTGCATTCACACACACACTCAAGAAATACATTCTCATACCTATCATATTAAAATACCTTTCAGAAGGAGGCGTGGCTAACTGCCGAGGTAAGAGGACGCAGAGTGCTGGGGCTCCTGTCCCGAATTAGATTTTTGGGCATTAATTAGCCCATCCAGCTGTCCTATCGCTCTTACCTCGGTCCTGAGGCTCCCTGGCTGACTTCCCCACCATTCTTGCTGTCCTCTGGGGCCAGGGCCTGATTTAGAGCCGGGGGTGCCCGCCTTTCTCGGCCTGAGATTCTGGCCGGCAGCCATTTTGGAGCCTTCTCCCGGGTGCAAGGCGGATCTGCTCTACACTGCCCACCTTGAGGGGGACGCCTGATGCTGGCTGAGGTGATGAGAGCCCACGGTTGCTGGCTGATATGTATGTCCCTATGCCGGGGGCAGGTGGACCAGACGGAGCTCGGCGGTGTGACGGTCTCCCTCCCCCCCTGATGACACGAGGGCCAGATATTCGGGCCTAACGGAGTTTCTGGAGCCCGAGCGGTTTACTTTCTTGCAGGGAAGAGCCGACGATAACCAACCGCTGACCAAGGGTGATGTCCGTTGCTTACTGGCGTTGCTGCAGAGTACCCCAGATGCCACTTTGATGATAGAGCAGGATTTCAGTGCTATGGTGAAGTGCAAGGAGAGGTGCCCTGTACTGATGGTGTATGGAGAGTCGGAGGTTCATCCCGCATCTGGCAGTGAGGAGCTGCCCGGAGAGGTCTTACAGCTGTCAGCAGCGGTCTTACCTGCGATCCCGGGGGCGGTGGAGGACAGAGGGCTTGCCTTCCATTGTGGCCAGAGGGAGCCTCCTGACGCTCTGCTCCTCCGCCCACTGGAGCCCTATGGCGGCTGCTTGTTGGCCGTGGCCGAGGACCGTGCTGGCAGTGCTTTTTGTCCCGCTGCCACGGCAGCTCCTCTCCGTGAAGTCTCTTTCACTGAACGGTCAAGCCTCTGGGCAGTACCCGATGCGGCGGATGGTGAGACCTGGTTACCGGAGGCCAGCAGTGTTTGGGGCAGCCTACATAGATCTGCGGAAGACCCTTGCTTCGCGTTCCCATTTGACATGGGATGAGGGGACTTATCTTGACGACTTACCGCCTCCCCGCTGTTTTCTGACCCTGGCTTGATCTGACCCGCTGAGTTCCCCCCTCCGGTTCACCACCTCCTGATGACCCCTTGATGAGACCCCCCGTACGGAGATAGCCTCCCTTCCTTGGGACCCTGCACCCCCCTCCCTTGAGATGAACTTCGTACCTTCTTTATTGTTGTTACCCTCATCAAGATGAATACCCCACCCCCCTCCCCCCAATATTAACCTATTCAGAGACACCCTTTGAGGACTCCCCTTTCCCTTTGGACACTCTTTTATGGGCCTCGTTTTACAGAGAGGTGGTTCCCTGCTGACTTAGTGAACTTTTTTCACTAAAAAAAAAATTTTTACATTTTTTTTTCTATTTTATATATATTTTTATTTTTTTATTTTATGGCGGCATTTTTTGGGGTGACTTTGAGGCGCGCCACTGTGGCATTCACCATGGCTCTGTTTACCATACTTGGCCCTCAGGCTCCCGGGCCCCGTGACACTGTCCTTCCATGGCCTCCTTAGGGAGTGAGCCAGGAACATCACAGATGTGGCTTCTGCTGCCTGCCCCATCCCCCACCCCACTTTTCTCTCTTTTTTTTTTTGGGGGGGTTCCCATTGGCCTGTATTCCACCACCTCTCTGATTCTGCTGACCTATACATCGGAGTGTCCCTTTTGTTTCCTTGCTGATTATTGTTACATACTTTCTATGTCTATTGTATGGATGACTTGTTGCAAAATAAAAAACTTTGAAATTTAAAATACCTTTCAGACTGGGGGGTGGTTTGGAGCAATTGATTGGGCGGTGGTTTGGAGCAATTGATTAGGGGGGTTTGGAGCAATTGATTAGGGGGTTTGGAGCAATTGATGGGGGTTTGGAGCAATTGTTTGGGGGGTGGTTTGTAGCAATTGATGAGGGTTGTTTGGAGGAATTGATTTGGGGGGGTTGTTTGGAGCAATCGATGGGGGCTTGGAGCAAGATGGAGGGTGTGGAGCAATTGATGGGGAGTTGTTTGGAGAAATTGTGGGGGATTTGAAGCAATTGATGTGGGTGGGTGTTTGAAACAATGGATGTGCAATGTTTATGTATTGTGCAGTGTTTACTGTGGAGCTCTGTGACACTCTCTTTAACACCGTACATTACTGTGGAGCTCTATGACACCCTCATAAACACTGCACATTACTGTGGAACTCTGTGATGCCCCCAGAAAGTGCAGTGTTGGATGGGTGCCAGAGCTCCACAGTAATGTACAGTGTTTATGAGGGTGTCACAGAGCACAGTAATGTGCGGTGTGTATGAGCATATCGTAGAGCTCCATAGCAATAAAACTCACAGTAATATGCGCTGTGTAGGAAAAAATGTGGGCTGCTCAGTCCAAGATGCCCGGGCCTATATTTTGTCCCAGTCCGGGCCTAGCTGCACTGGAGGGTTGAGTCTGTAACAGATTCATTAAGTCTGCACCATTTCACTTTTGAGACCCATATTGGGCCTATCATTTATTTCTAACGTTTTGTATCTCCTGAAGGAATTCTCTACCCCCCCATGTAGACAATGTATTCTGTTGATTGTATTTTTTTATCACCACCTCCCTGTTTCCCATATAATCTGGTCCCCATTTCTAATTAAAGATCATTACTCTCCCTTGCACAAAATTGTGTTTGGGAGAGCTACAAGGAGTCATGCAGCACTCCTTCAAGTTCTGGCTGAGAGTTGTGGAGAAGTCAAGTTGGTGGATGATGTAACAAGTCCCAAGTCCTCAAGCCGGGGACCTGTCATCCCTCAGTTTTTGTTGGCAGCAGTGGGATTTCTCTTGATTCTTCAGGGTGTCCAAAAACCACATGGACCCAGTCTCCATTGCGATACTGAAACTGACCTGCGAAGTTGCAGTGCATGGAGCAGACATGCTGCCGACTGAAGAGGGCAACACTGAAGGATCTGCTGAAAGCAAAAGCACAAGCTTCCAGCAATAAAAGCAAAGCATTGCTCATAGCAGGTGTGCTTGAAGGCGTCAGGGAAAACAACCGCTTTGAAGCTCATGGGGAGAGCAATGTCTTCTCCAAAGAGGTTTGTCAACACTTGTCCTTCTATCTAAGCCTGGAAACCATGAGACAGGTGGCAGCTGAGATCACCAAGAGGTTCACTGGAAGAGGAGCAGGCCTATCATCTGCAACAAGCAGAGCTCAAGTCTAGGCAAGGAGTAGCTGGATCCCCCCCCCAGAGTAACAATGGCGATGGAAGGCAGAAACTGCCTTTTAATGTTTTTTGAGTTTTGGTAGCTGAGGTGGAAGACATTGACCGGTATCTAAAGGATTTTGAGTGGCAGTGTACCCTGCATGAAATTGATCCACAAGATTGAGTCACTCTTTTGCTGGTAACCTCACTAGATAGGCTGCTGAGGCCTCCCTGGCTGTACCTGTACACTTGAGAAAAGACTACGCTAGTGTGAAAGAAAGATTGGTTGCCCAGTATGCCAATACTCCTGAAGTCTATCGGCGACGGTTTTAAGAGCTGTGACAGATGGAGGGAGCTTTGGTTACACCCTTTACTGATAAATTTGTTATTGGGTGACACCCTCATCCTCAACCTTGAACAACAAACACATTTGTGATACTACTGTTATAATTATTCTATTTATAATAGTGACTGTTCCATAAATTTGTGTCTGAATGTTGAAATAATCAACATGAATCTGATTGTTGTCACCTGTCAAAACGGTAACATTGTGAAATAGAGATAAGCAGTGACTCATTCATTTATTCCTGGTAATAAGTGAATCACAGTGCTGAGGGCAGAAGTCCAGTTGATAAAACCATCTGCATTCCTCTCACTCTTAAAGAGGAACTGTGTTCAGGATTAAGACAATTAGCAGTTGCTGACATTCATGGACACCATTCAATTAGTGCTTCTTGTGTAAGACCGGCAGTTCCAAAAAAACATAGGGACTATTAGAGCTGCAGTTCCAGACCCATGTCTCAAAATACACCCAGAGTATTGTAACCATTGTAGCTCCAGTTTCCACCAGCACAGTGAGATGGAGTGATGTGTGGTGAGAAGAATGGAAAAGAGAGACAATAGAACGTAAAGGGATGCAGCAAAAGGCACATCAAAATTGCCAGCTATATGCCCATTATGCTCAGTCTTTGAAAGTCCAAACATATGCACCCAGCAAGAAAATCCGCCAGTCAGTGTGGACACACTTCCAATTCCAGATATTCAGAAATAAATAAATAGTTACCGACTCCTTGTTGTGGTAAAATTGAAAAGGATTTTAATCCACAGTGAGCAGCAAAAGACAACGTTTCGACACATTGGTCTTTGTCAAGAGGTATTTAACGCTGGGCAAAAGGGGCAGTTGCACTGGGTCCACTCATTGTTGTGGGGCCCATGGCAGCTGACCCTTGAGCCCAAAAAAAGCCATAGCCCACTCTGTGGCTCAGTGCCAATGTGGCGCCAGTCGTGGACCTCTTCTGCAGGGGGCTGACCTCTTGGGACCTCTCCTGTGCCCATGCACGATGATGTCAGAAATGGGACTTCCACCCAGCCAGGCAAGGAATTTTCTATGGAGGAGACACAGGGGTCATTTGGACCCACGTATCTCTGGAACTGTAGAACGTAAAGGGGCATATGAGCTATCGCTAGAAAGGCCAGAGCATGACCAGTGTGACGTGTGTCATTTGGATTTGGGTTGCATGGACATGGAGATGTGTTTGGATTTAGGGTGCAGGCCTCTCTCTTGTGCAGAATGTTTGTGTAATCTGTGATTATGCAAGAATGCTATTGTCTATCTGTCTACTCTCTAGTCCTTGTGTATTTTGTTATTTTGCTAAGGATTAACCTCCCAGCCTACCATTGTCTCAGGAATGTGTTTATCCGTTTATATTTGAATATCTTGTAAATCTGCTGTCTGAAATCTGTTATCCTCCTGATTACCATTGTCCTACATAATGTTTGATTTCACTGTCTGCATGTAATCTAATTAGGTTTCACATTCCAAAAGGAAAATGTGTCCCATTGTCTGTTTTGGTCTGGTCCCCCCCCCCCCGGCGGTTTCTAGGCGAGGTTTTGTATATGTAAATGACCCATGTTTGACCATATAACTTCATGTGTGTCTGTCCCTGATTAAAAAGAGCTCCATTCTAGCCTTCAGATCGTCAGCCTCGTCTTAGTTCTGGGGGATGCTAGCAGACTCTCTATGTGTCGCGGTCCTTAAGCTTCGTCTGAGGACTGGCTTGATTTTTCTTTTATGATGATGACACAGTGTAAACCTAAATTATACCAATTATACCTAAATTATATACTCGTTATATACCATTTAGTTTCGTTTCAAATTTGTATCTTATCGATTCGTTATTCGGAAGTACTTCCGAAATACGAATTAATGGATTTTTCTAAAATGAATGCACATCTCTAGCAGAGGTGATTGCGGCAAGACGAGGACAGCGAATGGATGTCGGCGCTGAAGGAAAGACTGGAGTCTAGAGTCACTCCAAGGCAACGGACTTGGTCAAAGGGAAGGATAGTGATTCTGTCAACCATTATAGAACAGTCAGAAAATGGAGCAGAGTTAGTGGGGGATTAGAAGGAGCTCAGTCTTAGACATATTGATCTTCAGGTAGTGAGAGGCCATCCAGGAAGAGGTACCAGACAGTCACTGAGCTGAGAGAGAACAGTGGGGGAGAGATCGGGAGTGGAGAGGTAGATCTGGGTGTCATCTGCATATAGGTTATATTTAAAACCATAGTTGGTGATGTGTTTACCCAGCAAGGAGGTATAGATGGAAAAACCAGAGGACCCAGGACAGAGCCTTGAGGAACACCAACAGACAGAGGCATTGAAGAGGATGAATTGCCAGCAAGGAATACTGAAAAGGATCTATTGGAGAGGGTGGTGTCGCAGAAACCAAGAGAGCTGAGGATCTGTAGAAGGAGGGGATGAGCCACTGTATTAAAGGCAGCTGAGAGGTCAAGAAGGATAAGTATCGAGTAGTGGCCATTACATTTATCATATTGAAGGTCTGATGAAGTAGAATGCTTGAAAGGAGAAGGGACTGAACCAGAGGAAATGGATGAGTTGAAGATGTGAGTAAGCGCAGGAGTGAGAGATGTTAATAGGGTCAAGCGGGCGGGTGGTGGGGCGTGAGGAAGACTGTAGGGAGTGAACTTCATCCTCGGTGGATGGTGTATGTTGAGTTTGTGTAAGCCAATGGAGCCGCAAATATGGTGAAAGCTCTGTGAATTTTTGCTTAGTGAAAATAATTGAATTTTACTCAACTGAATCAGTTGATATTTTAAAAAAAATATTGCCCAAAAGCAGCTGATATTTTTTGAAAAATTAGGCAATAGAATTAAATCGAGCCCACAGATTTCTGACCCTCTTACACCTCATTAAACAATCCCTCCTTGTTATTTCACTTCAGATAATACATTCATCATGTTAAATTATTTTGTTGCAAAGTTAACACACATAAGAACATTTCTCTCAAACAGCTTATATTTATCTAATAGAAAGCTGCATTACTACCCAGTGCTGTATATATTTTTCTGTTTATGGGTTATCTGATGTGTAGTATGAAGTCACTAGTGATACCACTGTTAATTCAAAGGTAATCTCATCAATTATGTCAGGTGCCATCTAAAATATCAGAGTAGTATATTAAATTTTTTTGCTAAAGGAGGATCTGCAACTTTCTTAATTCTAAGATTCATTTCTAGACTGCACTTTGAATGATAACTCAGTGTTTCCAGTTTTAAATTTAGTTCCGTTGTTTGTTATTAGTTCAGCCAAATTATGTTTGTTGTAATAAAATACGTATCTGGTCGGCGCGAAAGTGAACGCAGCGGGATGGTGGACGGTCTTTATGGTATCGTCCTCAATGGGAAGGTTTATGGAGGGAATGGAAACAGAGAACAGAGATGCTCTATTGGTGCAGATTGTTTTACACAAGGGGTATAGAGAATATATTGATGCAATGTACACTCACAAAGGGAGAGCCTCGACACCGGCTCTAAGTGAATAAAGGCCTGTGGATTATTTTTTCTTCAAGATTTTCACAGGAAATCCACTCCTTAGTATCAGAGGTTCTTCACAAGGTTTTCAATGGACAGATATAAAACCAAAGAACAGAAGAAATCTCTGTGTGTATCTGGTGTATAATAGATCACATAAAGGAATTGAAATGGCAACTCACATTCGTTGGAGCCTATTCAAGCTCAAGACAGACGCCCATGGATTTTTTGGTATGGTGAAAAATCGAAGAAAAAAACCAGATGGAATGCTGGAACTCGTTCTAAAAGAATTTAATCATAAAATTAACAATTTTAAAAACAAATAATAAAGTCCAGGACGCGTTTCGCCGCTAAAAGCTGTGGCTTCATCAGCTGGTATCATTAGATCAGAACTTCCAGACTTGTTGTTATAGTCTTATGAATCAGAAACAAATTGTCCCCACATGTTGCCGATCAGTGGCGGCGGCTGGCATGCGCTCCGCGCCTCGCCCTGAGGTTTCCGATGGTCCTTTGGGTTTGGCGCCATTTTGCGCATGCGCCATGTGCAACTTCCGCGTTCCGGCTATGCGTTCCATTTACTTCGTGGGATCGCGATCTCTCTGCCATCCTTCATAATACTTATCCCCAGGCAGTCACGCACAAAAGGAAAGCAATGAAATAGAACGATTATTTTACAAATACGTATCATAATTAATGACCCAGATGAGAAAGCCATACCTCGGTGATTAAAATAATGGGTAGAGTCCTCGCGCTTACGCCAAGTGTCCAGTGAGTAATACTTCAAGATAATTTAGAAAACATAATAGGAGACATACATTGCGCAGTACATCCTAATGACACCTGGTTTCCAGAGAGAAAGTATTCAACTCACTTTTTTCTGAGCCCCATAAAGTCGGCTCTGGACTATATAGGCATATATCTGTGGATATGATCTCACCAGCCCGTCCTACCAGCAACCATCCGTGGTGATAACCTGGTCCATAGATGAAATATTGGATCCCCGGGATATGTCACAGACGAAAAGTCAGCAGGATAAAATGAAGTAAAATTTATTGCAGCACTAACGCGTTTCGACCTAATTGGTCTTTATCAAAGTGCAAAAAAATATACATAATACAATGCAGTGTGCAACGTTCATTTATACAAAAAAGATGAGGGAAATAGGCGGTGTCAAGCCACAACCTCATTAACTTAATTGGTACTAACACACCCTACTTCCAATCATTTAGAGGCGCAGCACCAGCAAACATTCAATATACAAACGGGCGCATAATGATTACGTCCATCTACCTCGACCCCGCCCCTCTGAGCCATCGATCGCCATTTTGGAAGAGGGAAAATGGTGTCCACAATATAGCTTGCCCTTGCAACATTGATGGGCATTTAAAACAAGCTTATTTCCGGACGTTTTGGGGTCCCGAACCAGCGGGCTCCCACTGTCCATGAGGTGATATCTTTCCCAGGTGCTCGTGGGCATAGCAGCGGCAGACATCCGGCATGTAGACAGGCGCATGGTGATTACATCACCATGTTCCAACTTCTGCCAGTCTGAACCGTCGAGCGCCATTTTTGAAGAGGGAAAGTGTTGTTGAAAGTACATCCTACCCTCACAATATCGCAGCTTATTAATTTCGACGGACGTTTAGCAATCTTGCTTGCGGCCGTTTTGAGTGCCAAGTCAGCAGGTCCCTACCGTCCGACAGACGCACGGGGACCATATCGACACGCATGCTCCCACATGAACTTCACTCTTCCGGACGATATATCAAAAAAGAAAAATATATTAAAAATAAAAAAAATAATAAAATTAAAAAAAAAACAAAAAAAACAAAAAAAAACCCACAAAATTACAGCATATATGCCGCAATGTCACAACTCGCCAGTTGATCAACACATAGCGCGCAATAAGCATATAGCATACATATGTCACGTCACTGATCGAGTTGGGGAATAGTGCATATACTATTCCACATAACATATAGTAGTGTCATGTAGAGTGGATAATAAAATATGAAATATAAAATGTGAGTCATATAAAAAGCATAATGGTAATTGAATTATAATAGAGCATTAATTTCCATATCTATATTCAAGCCCTCAGGTGTTAGACATCCTATATCAAATATCCATTTGGCTTCTAAACGGTTTAAATTCTTTTCAATATCACCCCCTCTCCAATGCTTTTTAACATGCTGAATACCAGCGAAGCCAAGAAGTTTAGGGTTACCATTATGATGTTTAGAAAAATGGGCTGATACGCTATGTTTATCATACTTCCTTTTGATGTTATATATATGTTCAGCTACTCTAGTTTTCAGCATCCTAGTAGTTCGTCCAATATATTGTAGCCCGCACGGACACCACAATAGATAAATCATATTAGTAAAATTACAGGTCAAAAATGTTTGAATAGAGAACACCTGGTTATTGGAATGTGATTTAAAATCCATTAAACATCTAGTGCTATCTATTGCGGTCCTACAGCAGATGCATAGTCCACATTTATGGAAACCTATCTTTTTAAACTTAGAAAGGAAGGTTCCTGGGGTTTTTTCTTTATCCAAAACACTTTTGGTCAACAACATCTTTAGGTTTTTAGTCCCTCTGTAGATAACTTTAGGTTTTTCACCTATGTACTTGATAATGTCTTTATTCTGGTGTAACAAACCCCAATTTTTCTTAAGAATTTTTAATATGCTATTATGGTTTGTGGAGTAATTCGTGATAAAAGGCACCTGTGGATCGAGTTTATCCCCATCGTTATTTCTCTTTTTATAGCTAAGTAATTGGGACCTATCCATCTTTCTCACTTTCTCATGATCTTTATTTATCGCAGTTTCATCGTAACCTTTTTGTACAAACAGTATTTTCAGAAGTTCCGCCTGTTCCTCAAAATCACTTAATTTCGAACAATTACGCCTAATTCTCAAAATTTGGCCTTTCGGGATATTAGTCAGCCATGGGGCATGATGGCAGCTTTCTATATGAATGAAACTATTAATATCAACCTGTTTAAAATAGGTTTTGGTAATAAGAGTATTGCCTTCCCTTAAAATTTCTAAGTCCAAAAAGTGAACCTTAGCATCACTAATATCAGTGGTGAGTGATATTCCCCATGTATTGGAGTTTAGATGATTCAAAAAAGCATTCAGGGATATAAGATCCCCCCTCCAAATGAAAAAGATATCATCTATGTAACGGCGATAGAGGACCAGGCTCGAACCCCAGTCATGTCCAGAATAAACAAACTGGTTTTCCCAGTAGGACATAAATAAATTAGCATAACTGGGGGCGAACCTGGTCCCCATCGCCGTACCTCTACATTGTAGGTAGAAGTCACCCTCGAACCAGAAAAAATTGTTGTTCAAAATTAAATTGATTCCATCTATCACATAGTCAATCTGTGGCAGTGGGAAAAGCTTGGTTAACTCCATGTAGTAGCGAACAGCCTCGCATCCTTTCGGATGCTCAATGATGGTATATAAACTACCAACATCGCAGTAACCATATATGATCCCTCCATCCAAATCATACCATCCAGAATTTGGAGTAAACTAATTGAATCCTTCAAATAAGCTGGTTGTGTGACCACTATTGGCTGTAAAATGTGGTCGATATGCTCCGAAAGGGGGATAGTATAGATCCTATTCCCGAAACTATTGGTCTGCCTGGTGGGCAGATGGGATCTTTGTGCAATTTAGGCAGCACATAGATAACTGGAATGATAGGACATTTAGGGAGAAGGAAATCGTGCTCATGGTTATTTAAAATACCCAAATCTACTCCCTTGGTCAGATGACTTCTATATTTATTCGCTATTATAAGGGAAGGATCTGAAGGTAATTTCTCATAAGTATCCACATCTTGCAATTGTCTCTGAATCTCACTTAGATATTGCTGTCTATCAAGGATCACCACTCCACCACCTTTATCGGCAGGTTTTATAACCACTTCATTATCTTTTATAAGATGGTTTAATGCCAGCATTTCAGTATGGGTAAGATTGTGTTGATATTTATTCAAAGGTTTAATCTTTCTAATATCCTCTACACATGCCTTCTCAAAGGTTTTCATGCTATCACTCTTCAAAAAGAAGGGGTAAAAACTCGATTTTTTCTTTAAGGAAGTGTGTACAAATTCTGATTCCTTATTTTGAATATTTATATTCTCTTTATCCAAAAAATATTTTTTCAGGCAAAGTTTCCTGATATATCTATTGATGTCGAGATAAGTTTCAAATTTATTCAAACCCACACTTGGTGCGAATTTGAGTCCCTTCCTAAGGACATTTTCTTGGGTCAGGGTCAGTGTTTTTTTTGAGAGATTAAAGATTGTTATCTCTTTTCTCTCTTCTCCCTTCTGTCTTTTGGTTCTGGTCTGTCCTCCTCTGACTCCTCGTCCACATCTTCCCTTGTTCTTTTTAGGACTGTAGCTGTATTTTTTCTTTTGTGATTTTGAAGTGGTTGCCGGTCTAAAAAACTCACCCTAGAGAAAGGAGACTCTAACTGCTCTTGTGGCTCTAATGCCTCATATCTGTTTGACCTAGGAATCTGGTCATGAGTCCTATAGTTATATTGCTTGTGGTTAGTGAAATAATTTCTATTCCCATTCCCGTTTTTATTTTTATTTTTATAATTCACCCTCTGCCAAACATATGGGTTTTGATGTTGAGTCCATCCATCATGTTGGTTATTTCTTAAATTTTGTTGAGGTGTATGTTGGTTAGTGTTGTTGTGAAAAGAATCACGTCTAACACTAACCTGCTGATTGAATTTATTCAGCTGTGGTGTTTTAAATGGTCGATTTTTATTAAAACTTTTATAAGAATTCTGTTTACGATTATTCGATCTCTTGGGTGTGTTTACCAGTCCTTTATGGACATTTAACTCTTTTGGTTTTTTTCTTACATTCCCAGTTGCGAAATCCTGAATATCTCGTAAAAATTTAGTTTTTTTCTTTTTAGCGATGTTAAATTCAACCTTAATCAATCTTTCTTTAATTTTCTTGGAGAGAGTTAGGAAGTCTTCAGATTTTATAAAGGGTTCAAGTTTGTCGCGAATAATGGAAATAGATTTATCCAAATCAGACAGAGTGTCTATCCTCTGCTTAATGACAATATGCATCATTTCCACAGAAAAAGAATCTAGTGCATTGTTCCAGATTGTCAAAAACAGTTCTTTCTCTCTATCAAACGTGGGCCATTTGGTAAATCTTAAACCTCTAGGTGAAATCTTTTTTTCAATATATTTTTCTAGAGTAAAAATGTCCCATTTTAAACGGAGTTCCTTAATCAACAGTTTTTCCAAATTGTTACATATAATATCCAAATTGTCACTGACCAAAACTGAGTCAGTAATCATATCATCATTTAGAATAACATCGAATAATTGATTAACATTCTGGTGCCAATTGTCTCTATAATCAAATATGGACATAATAGACAGAAAGGTATCGCAGCCCCACCTATTGGGAGAAAATAGATAATGAAAAAACAATAAGGTGGAAAAAATGGCGCAGATAATGTGTAGATGGTCGGTCTTGGGTAGCAGCAAGGGCACAAACGCACACTCCCAAGTGCGAATAGTCAATGGATAAAATAATGGGTAGAGTCCTCGCGCTTACGCCAAGTGTCCAGTGAGTAATACTTCAAGATAATCTAGAAAACATAATAGGAGACATACATTGCGCAGTACATCCTAATGACACCTGGTTTCCAGAGAGAAAGTATTCAACTCACTTTTTTCTGAGCCCCATAAAGTCGGCTCTGGACTATATAGGCATATATCTGTGGATATGATCTCACCAGCCCGTCCTACCAGCAACCTAAATTAGTTTTGAGATTTTTCGCTCCTCTGAAAATAATTCTAGGTGTCTTACCTATATATTCCTTAAGATCTTTATCATTATTTAATATGTGCCAATGTTTTTTAAAAATCTTCTTGACATATGATGCTTTGGTACTGTAATCACAAATAAAGCTCACTTCTTCATTTTCCAGTCTTTTTTTAGGTTTGTATTTCAATAGTCCTTCTCGTTTCTCATGAGCTAATCCATCTATGATATAATCTAAATCTTTTTCTCCATAACCTTTTTCCAAAAAATCTTTTTTCAGAGTATCTGCCTGTTCTTTGAATATGTGGGTGTCCGTGCAATTCCTCCGTAGTCTAATAAACTGTCCTTTGGGGACACTTTTTAGCCAAAAAAAAAAAAAAAAGATTTTTTGGAAAAAGGTTATGGAGAAAAAGATTTAGATTATATCATAGATGGATTAGCTCATGAGAAACGAGAAGGACTATTGAAATACAAACCTAAAAAAAGACTGGAAAATGAAGAAGTGAGCTTTATTTGTGATTACAGTAACAAAGCATCATATGTCAAGAAATTTTTTAAAAAACATTGGCACATATTAAATAATGATAAAGATCTTAAGGAATATATAGGTAAGACACCTAGAATTATTTTCAGAGGAGCGAAAAATCTCAAAACTAATTTGGTTCATAGTAAGACTAAAAAAACCAGTTGTAAGAAAGAATTTTCCAATTAAAGCAAGGTTTCTATAACTGCGGGCAGTGTTTAGCCTGCAGATCTACTGGTAATAAAAAAGGGTTTAGAAGTTCATATTACAACCATAAAAATAATCAGGAGATTGCCATTAAGGGTGTCCTTAACTGTTTTTCTAAAAACATCATTTACATGTTAGAATGCACATGTGGCCTACAATATATAGGCCGCACAAAAAGAGCTCTCAACACTAGAATATCGGAACATGTTAGAAACATAAAAAAAGGTTTTGAACAGCACTCAGTTTCCCTTCATTATAAGAGGACACACAATAGTATCCCTGTTGGCCTAAAGTTTATAGCACTTAACAGGTTAAACAAACAGATATAGGTGAAGACTTTA